>CM035629.1:42487205-44987205 GCA_020496765.1 Gossypium stocksii
TTTTAAGACAAAAAGGAGGAAAATGGATCACAGTTGGGCCTGTGGCTCAGTGGCAAGGAGGCGCCACTTAGGGAGCTCGAGTGGTGTTACAAGTAGTAGAAGATGTCCAAGGTTCGAGGCTTGGAGAGGTTTTTTTTAAGGTTTTATTTTTACATTAGGAAGGCAAGGTAGTGGTGTTGGTATGGACTCTGATAGGGAGTGATCAGGAGAGAATTTTAAGGTATGGGTAAAGGAGAAAAAGTAAGAGATTGGGAGAGGGGAAGTGATGGTGCCAAATTGGACTTTAGGGTAGGCTAGGTTCGGCTATTGGCTATTTAAGGAGTGCCGAATTTCATAGTAGGGTTTTCTTTACTTTCCTATAGTTTCTTTTCTCTCCTCCTCTTGCTGAATTCTTCTTCCCCCCTTTGTTCCATCTTTGCCGAATTTTTCCTTTGCCAAATAGCCATCTATTATTTGTCGAAACCCTTAGTAGTTTCTTTCTTTTTCTTAAAAGTCAAATACCTGTGGTTTCTTCCTGATTTCTTTTCCTTCATCACTATCCGTCCTTGATTACCCTCTTTAAGCTAGTGTTGAAAAGCCGATTGCTTAATCAGCAGATATATAGGCCGTTAGTTTGAAAGTGAGTTTCGGTAAGTGTCTCATTCTCAATTTTGATTTCTTAAGGGGGTGGCTGAGTATATGTGTAGCCTATAAGGGTGACTCGTATGGAGGATGAGTCACCTGATGTTGATAAAATATGTGTGCTGATGCAGATCTAAGAATATTTGAGACTATTTGCTAAGGAAAGGCTAGAAAAGTCGAAGGAACACGGTAAGGCTACGGTAAGGCTTCGGGATTAAATAAGTTATAGTAAAGTATAGAATTGATTCGAAAATGGTGTTGATTGTAGGTCAAGGCTGAGGGTAGTACGAGTCGTCAATCAGGTGTGTACATACACTACACACACGGTGAATCGACCAAAGTCGAAATCTGGAAATCCCTAATGGGCTTGTCGAATTTGTGGGCCAAAATTGGCAAAGTTGTGATATGATATTTTATGATGGATTAATATGTGTGATTGTATGATTGAGTTATGGGGTCATATAAGCAGGATTGGGCTTAATGGGTTAATGAACATAAATAGGCGTAGTGGGCCTTATGGGATCATAGAAATGCATGCTAGGGTTTTTAATGGACTATAGTCCTAGTTTTGATCTCTCAAATTTCTCATAAGACTTAATTAAATAATTAAACAAACTTGTGGACAAGTCGCTAGCCTAAGGTGTGGCAATGGATGTGTGCATGTCTAGGATTGGATCTAGGAAGAGCTTGGTACTGAAGCGGTCCTAGTGACCCACCTCCTCTTCTATTGAATCCTACCTGGTGCATAGTGTCCGTTCACTTTAGCCGCGAGGACTTGTTGATGGGCCAAAATCCATAATTAAAATCTGTATCATTAGGAAATTACGAAAATACCCTTCTAGGATAGATTTATGAAAATACCTTCCTAAGGTAGAATTACGAAAATACCTTGTAAGGTAGAACTATTAAAACACCCTCGTAGGGTAAGAGTACCGAAATACCCCTGTAGGGTATATTATGAAAATAAGAGTACCGAAATACCCCTGTAGGGTATATTATGAAAATACCCCTAGGTAGTGAAATGACCAAAATACCCCTAAGTGTTTAATATGTGAAAATAGGTGAAAATGTGTATGATGCATTCATGAATTGTATGTTGCACTTGGGCGGGTTTTGATGATACGGAGGAAGTGTTTTGAGGATCGCATAGTCACTTGACGACCATGGATCCATCGTAGGTTTTCAAGCCACCGAGTAGCTTGGCTACGCCGTACATATATAGCAGCCTTGCTGCAACGTGAGTAGTGCCGCTATGTGTGCTACCATTGGTAGCGGATGGGTGGGTTGATATAGATATCCCTACAGGTGTGAAGGGTTGGAAAGGAAATGGTGTGTAGCGGATGGATTTGGGAAGGGAACATTTGCATACATATAATCCTGATGTGATGTGAGGTCAAGGTGGGCTAAGGCCCAGACCACCGAAATTGATTAGGGTTGAGGCCCAATGTGATATGTGCAGACTGAATTGATTTGACTGCCAAGGGTCGTACACACTAAGTTTCAAAACTCACACCTTATTATTAATATTTCAGGTGATCCACAGTAGATAGCTCGCGCGGGAGAGGACTCGGATATAGCCATACTACAAGTTACTTATAAATTTTAAATATAGTTTTAAGAGGTGTTTTATGATAATTATTTTTTTAAAATCTTTATTGTGATGTAATAAGGCTATGTATCTCCGATTTCACTATATGCTTGAGATTAATTAGTTACTGATGTATTTAGTAAATAAATTTTATTCTCTAATTATTTATTTAATTAAATTCTTCAGTTTTTAACTAAGTAAATTCCTACCAAGCATAATCAGTTTTGAATTGTGTTTTAGTAACTAAACCGTTTATAAAAGAAACCATTGCAATGTGACATCGTCGGATTCAACCATAACGTCTGGGCAGGGTCTGGAGTGTTACATTTAGTGGTATTAGAGCCCAGTTTCAAAACTTAGACTGTGAAATGGGTCTTAGATTTTGGGTTTTAAAAACAAATAGATTAAAAAGTTTTTGCAAGTTTCTTGAAGTGTGGTTCACCGAGCCCTCGACATCGAGCCAAGTAAGTTCTTCTGTCATTACATTGTTAAAATTTCTGAATTATACTTTGATAGTGGGCTACTTTAAACAATAGGATCTTAGAGACTTAAGCACATAGAAAACTTGAGCCTGTAGTGGAATCGCATCGGTAAAATGACTTTTAAATCACTAATTGCATAAGACATAAGCCTTAAACAGTGGAATTATGATCTAATTTCATAAAATTTATTAATCTAAAAATACGTACGCAACGATGAGCGCTAGAAGAGGTGGAATAGGCCATGGTAGAGGCCGTGGAAGTATTAGGGCTGGTCATATGAATCAGGCCACCTGTCCAATATTGGCACCGAGGAAGCGCCGGCCTCACTAGTGACAGAGACAGAGCGTTATGAGCGAGCTATTGCTACGGAGGATGCCTTGTCGTAGGCTATGTTAAGGGTCTTGGAAAGGGTCGCTAGGCCCAATAATGGAACAGGTAATCGTGGATCAACCCCGAAATGACTTCGAGCTAATGGGGTGGAGATCTTTAAGGGTGTGGCTGGAGTGGCCCCTAACGTAGCTAAATACTGGTTGGAAGCCACAGAGAGAATAATGGACGACCTGGATTACTCGGAAGAGCAAAAGTTGAAAGGGGCGATATCCTTACTGAGGGAGGAAGCGTATCAGTGGTGGTTGACCGTAAATGAGGCCAACCAACCGGAGCAGATCAGCTGGGATTTCTTTAAGTCAGTGTTCCAGGGAAAGGATATTTGAGCGGGCTATGTGGATGCTCGAAGGAGGGGGTTTCTGAACTTGACTCAGGGGGATAAGTCAGTAGCAGAGTATGAGGCGGAGTTCTTGTGTCTTCGTCGTTATGCTAAAGGAATAGTTGCAATGGAGTATAAGCGATGTGTATGATGTGTGCAGTTCGAGGATGGTTTAATAGACAACCTTAGGGTGCTCATAGCTCTACAGAGGGAGCGCGACTTTGCGGCCTTGGTGGAAAAAACAAGGGTAGCAGAGGAAGTGAAGCGTACGGAGTGACTCAACTGAGAAAAGGAGAAGAGCAAGCATAAATGGAGCATAGAGGCTATGGAGGCTGGACAGAGGCCCGTAATGAGGGCCAGAATGAATGGGCCAATTAGAGCTGAGGCCCCCGTTGCTGCTGTTAACTTTGGGATACAACCGTGTGCTATGTTTGGAAAAAGGCATGCGGGAGAATGTTGGTGGAGTATAGGAGCTTGTTTAAGTTGTGGATCCGTGGAACACAAGATTAAAGAGTGCCTTAGAAGGCTAGGTTAGGTGCAAGTCAATGGCAAAGGTGATAACCAGCCACAGAGAGGTGGTCCACGACCCCCTAGGGGTCGTGGTTAGGGTAGATGAGGTAATGGCGTAGGTCATGGACGGGGAGCACCGGGCAGAGGTTAGGTCAGGCTGAGGCGAGGCAGCCAGCTTTAGTTTATGCTACTCGTCGCAGAGAGGAAGGAGATACTCCAGATTTGATAACTGGTACGTTTCTTATTCGTGAGTTACCTTTTATTGCGCTAATTAATGTGGGGTCAACGCATTCATACATTACATACAATAGGACTGATACCTTAGGGGATGTGTTTGAGATTGTTGTGAATGAGGTGAAGTTGTTAAGTCCTTTAGGGCAGTCGGTGAAGGTTAGTAAGTTGTTTAAAGAGGTACCATTGGTAGTTCAAGGAAGTACCTTTCTAGTGGATTTGATGGAATTACCCTTTGGTGAGTTCAACCTTATCTTAGGCATGCATTAGTTGACTAGGGCACCAGGTAACTCTAGATTGTGCCACAAAGCGAATGGTGTTAAGAACCGTAGAAGGTGGGGAAGTAGTGGTGATTGGGGAGCGACGTGATTACCTGTCGAACGTGATTTTGGCTCTAAGGGCAAAGAAGTTGGTTAGGAAGGCTGTGAGGCCTATTTAGCTTATATCAGTGATGTGGGGCTAAGAGCGATACTGTCAAGGATTTAAGGACAGTAAGGGATTTCCCTGATGTTTTTCCGGGGGACTTACCTGGGTTACCCCCCGTTAGAGAGGTGGAGTTTGGAATAGAGCTGTTACCTAGTTTAGCGCTTGTATCCATTGCACCTTATAGGATGACACCGAAGGAGTTAGGGGAATTGAAGGCCTAAATTCAAGTGTTATTGGACCGCGGGTTTATTAGGCCTAGTGTGTCTCCATAGGGAGCACCGGTGCTATTCGTGAAAAACAAGGATGGGTCTATGAGGATGTGCATCGATTATAAGCAGCTAAACAAGTTAACCATTAAGAATAAGTACCCTTTGCCTAGGATAGATGACCTTTTCGATCAACTTAAGGGAGCTTTAGTTTTCTCGAAGATTGACTTGCATTGAGGATACCATCAACTGAGGGTTAAGGAAGCAAACGTATATAAGACAGCCTTCCAAACTCATTATGGTCACTTCGAGTTTTTGGTAATGCCAGTTGGTTTGACGAACGTACTGGCGGCTTTTATGGATCTTATGAATCGGGTTTTTCAACGTTATCTAGACCAGTTCGTAGTGGTCTTCATAGACAATATCTTAGTATACTCGAGGACGGAGGATGATCATGATGCACACTTAAGGACTGTGTTGCAAATTTTAAGGGAGAAGCAATTGTATGCTAAGTTTAGGAAGTGTGATTTTTGGCTAAGGGAAGTCACTTTCCTAGGACATGTGGTCTCAGCTGGAGGAATTAGGGTTGATTCCCGAAAAGTGGAAGCAGTGTTGGATTGGAAGCCACTTAAGACGGTGTCAGAAATTTAGAGTTTTCTAGGATTGGCGGGGTACTATAGGCGGTTTGTGGAAGGTTTCTCACTGATAGCGGCACCCTTGACCAAGTTGCTTCGGAAGGGAGTGCCGTTCGTATGGTCAAACAAACAGCAGCAAAGTTTTGAGAAGCTTAAGAAGGTGTTAACGGAGGCCCCTGTTTTGATTCAGTCAGAGCCAGGTAAAGGATTCACGATTTATAGTAATGTGTCACACATGGGCTTGGGCTGCATTTTGATGCAAGAAAGAAAAGTGGTTGCGTATGCATTGCGTCAGCTTAAGGCTCACGAGGGGAACTACCCAACCAACGATTTGGAATTGGCGGTAGTTGTGTTTGCCCTTAAGGTTTGGAAACATTACCTGTATGGAGAAAAGTGCACTATCTATACGGGCCATAAGAGTTTGAAGTCCTCTTAACTCAGAAGGAATTGAATTTGAGGCAGCGTAGGTGGATTGAGTTATTAAAGGATTACGATTACTCGATCGAATATCATCCGAGCAAAGCGAATATGCTGGCAAATGCCCTAAGTCGGAGAGCTATGTTGGACTTAAGGGCAATGTTTGCTGGGCTAAGTCTGTTTGACGATGGAAGTTTGCTAGCCGAGGTGCAAGTGAAACCGTTGTGGGTGGATCAGATTAAGGCGAAGCAGCCTTTAGATGAAACCTTGAGTTCTCGATTCAAACAAGTTGAGAATGGTGAAGTGACGAATTTTGGGTTGAATAATGATGGGTAGTTATGTTTTCGTGGTAGGATATGTGTGCCAAGAGACGAGGAGCTAAGGAAGTCTATACTTCGGGAAGCGCATAATAGTCCCTATGCTTTGCACCCCAGTGGTAACAACATGTATTGGGATTTGCAAGAGCTGTATTGGTGGCCAGGGTTAAAATGTGAGGTTACGGAGTTTGTGGGCAAGTGTTTGGTATATCAGCAGGTGAAAGCGGAGCACCAGCTACCATCAAGGTTACTCCAACCAATTAAGATTCCACTATGGAAGTGGGAGCGAGTCACTATGGATTTCATTAGCGGGCTACCCTTAACGCTTGCTAAGAAAGACTCTGTGTGGGTTATTGTAGATTGGTTAACTAAGTTAGCCCACCTTATACCGGTCCACACCGACTACTCTTTACAGAAGTTAGCTAGGTTGTATGTAGCGGAGATTGTGAGACTGCAAGGAGTTCCAGCCTCTATTATATCTGATAGAGACCCTCGTTTTACGTTTCACTTTTGGATGAAGTTACACGAAGCGCTGGGTACAAGGTTGAATTTTAGTACAGCATTTCACCCTCAGACTGATGGTCAGTCGGAGAGGGTTGTTCAAGTTTTGGAGGATATGTTGAGAGGATGTGTAATGGAGTTTCGGGGTAGTTGGGAAGATTACTTGCCGTTAGCTAAGTTTGCTTATAATAGCAACTATCAAGCAAGTATACGAATGGCACCCTATGATGCGTTGTATGGACGAAGATGTCGTACTCCGACTTGTTGGACTGAGTTGGGTGAATGGCAAGTGCTGCGACCGGAGTCGGTGGTGGTCACTGAAGATAAAGTAAAGTTGATACAGGATCAGTTGAAGGAAGTGACGGATAGGCAAAAATTGTATGCTGACCTCAAGCGGAGAGAGATCAAGTATGCGGTGGGAGACTTGGTTTTTCTCAAGGTTTCCCCGTGGAAGAAGGTGTTAAGGTTTGGACGGAAAGGCAAGCTAAGCCCTAGGTTTATTGGGCCTTATCAGGTGTTGAAGCGGGTTGGGCTAGTTGCCTATCAGCTGGACTTACCTCTTGAACTAAGCCAAATACACGATGTGTTCCATGTTTCGATGTTAAGACGTTATCGTTCAGACCCTTCCCATATTGTGTCAATCGAGGAGATCGAAGTTAGACCTGACTTAACTTTTGAGGAAGAGCCGGTTCAAATTATTGATCAAGATGTTAAGATACTAAGACGTAAGTCAGTCCCTTTGGTTAAGGTGCTTTGGCGTAACCATAGTACCGAGGAAGCTACATGGGAACCTGAGGAGACAATACGATATCAATACCCTCATCTGTTCAGTCAATGTAAATTTCGCGGCTGAAATTTCTTTTAGGGGGTAGAGTTGTAACACCTCAAATCTCGAAACCCTATCTTTTGTGCTTTGATGTCGACTTGTGTGGTTAGCAGTGTTAGAACATCAATTTAGGGAGTAATAAAAAATCTGTAAAGCCCTAGGTTTAGGGAGGACTTTGGGGAAAATTTTAATCTTTGCTTGAAGAAAACCCTAGAGGTTGGAGGTAGGCTTTTTAAGACAAAAAGGAGGAAAATGGATCACAGTTGGACCTCTGGCTCAGTGGTAAGGCTACGGTAAGGCTACGGTAAGGTTCGAGATTAATTAAGTTATAGTAAAGTATGGAATTGATTCAAAAATGGTGTTGATTGTAGGTCAAGGCTGAGGGTAGTACGGGTCGTCAATTAGGTGTGTACATACACTACACACACGGCAAATCGGCAAAAGCTGAAATCTGGAAATCCCTAATGGGCCTGTCGAATTTGTGGGCCCAAATTGGCAAAGTTGTGATATGAAATTTTATGATGGATTAATATGTGTGATTGTATGATTGAGTTATGATCGGGCCTAATGGTTCATATAAGCATGATTGGGCTTAATGGGTTAATAAACATAAATGGGCTTAGTAGGCCTTATGGGATCTTAGAAATGCATGCTGGGGTTTTTAATGGACTATAGTCCTAGTTCTGATCTCTCAAATTTCCCATAAGACTTAATTAAATAATTAAACAACCCTGTAGACAAGTCACTAGACTAAGGTGTGGCAATGGATGTGTGCATGTCTAGAATTGGATCTAGAAAGAGCTTGGTACTTAAGCGGTCCTAGTGACCCACCTGCTCTTCTCTTGAATCCTACCTGGTGCATAGTGTCTGTTCACTTTAGCCGCGAGGACTTGTTGATGGGCCAAAATCCATAATTAAAATCCGTATCATTAGGAAATTACGGAAATACCCTTCTAAGATAGAATTACGAAAATACCCTTCTAAGGTAGAATTACGAAAATGCCCTGTAAGGTAGAACTACTAAAACACCCTCGTATGGTAAGAGTACCGAAATACCCTTGTAGGGCAGATTACAAAAATACCCCTGGGTAGTGAAATGACCAAAATACCCCTAAGTGTTTAATATGTGAAAATGGGTGAAAATGTGTATGATGTATTCATGAATTGTATGTTGAACTTGGGTAGGTTTTGATGATATGGAGGAAGTGTTTTGAGGATCGCATAGTCGCTTGACGACCATGGATCCACCGTAGGCTTTCAAGCCACCGAGTAGCTTGGCTACACTGTACATATATAGCAACCTTACTGCAACGTGAGTAGTGCAGCTGTGTGTGCTACCATTGGTGTGTAGCAGATGGGTGGGTTGATATAGATATCCCCACAGGCGTGAAGGGTTGGAAGGGAAATGGTATGTAGTGGATGGATTTGGAAAGGGAACATTTGCATACATATAATTCTGATGTGATATGAGGTCAATGTGGGCTAAGGCCCAGACCACCAAAATTGATTAGGGCTTAAGCCCAATGTGATATGTGCATACTGAATTGATTTGACTGCCAAGGGTTGTATACACTAAGTTTCGAAACTCACACCCTTATTATTAATATTTCAGGTGATCCACAGTAGACGGCTCGACACGGGAGAGGACTCAGAGATAGCCACACTACAAGTTATATAGGAATTTTAAATATAGTTTTAAGAGGTGTTTTATGATAATTATTTTTTTTAAATATTCACTGTGATGTAATAAGGCTATGTATCTCCAATTTCACTGTATGCTTGAGATTAATTTAGTTACTGATGTATTTAGTAAATACATTTTATTCTCCAATTATTTATTTAATTAAATTCTTCGGTTTTTAACTAAGTAAATTCCTACCAAGCATAATCAGTTTTGAACTATGTTTTAGTAACTAAACCGTTTATAAAAGTAACCCTTGTAATGTGACATCGTCAGATTTGGCCATAACATCTGGGCCGGGTCTGGGGTGTTACATGGCCTCCCCCCTCTATGCCTTGCGGTAATGATTCCTCTGGCATTACGACCTTTACCACAACGATGCTATCTATAGATCAAATTATTTCGTGAACTGGATTTCGCTTGACTGTCTACGGCTCCATTGCGTGTGCCCGGGGTAGAAGTTTTGCATAAATGTATCGCCATGCTGTTAAGTATTTTGATTTAAGTTCTTTTCATTCTAAGAGGTGGAATAGGATAACCCGGTTGAAGCGTAATGATCATACACCTGTAATGCATTGTATGTCCCATAATAGGTCCCATTCTTCTACCCTTTCCAAGGAGTCGATGACTATTCATAGCTATTACCTTGACACCAAAGAAAAGTTTGACCCAATGCTTTATTTCTGTCCTAGTTGATCCTGATTCGACATTAGAAGTATATTGATTTTTCACCAATAACCGAATACTTTTTTCTGTAACTACTACATATTTGATTCCATCCATAAATCTATTTTCTTCCCTATGAGTTTGAGTCTCAATAAGAATGCTAGTTTTTACTGTTCATATGTTATAATATGAATATACCACACCAATTCGTTATGTATAGATGATGAGATTCCATTGATATAGAGCCAATTCCAATAGACTTATTGGAGGGTCCCATTGGTGTGCATCCGGTAGGAATTGAACCTACGAATTCGCCAATTATGAGTTGGGCGCTTTAACCATTTAGCTATGGATGCTTAGCGGGGATCCTCGTACATGGTGAATAACCAAATTCCAATTGAAATGAAATCTTTAGGATAAATCAATGCAATTTAGGAGGAATCAATGAAAGGACATCAATTCAAATCCTGGATTTTTGAATTGATAGAGATATTGAGAGAGATCAAGAATTCTCACTATTTCTTAGACATGGACCCAATTCAATTCAGTGGGATATTTCATTCACATTTTTTTCCACCAAGAACATTTTATAAAACTCTTGGACCCCTGAATTTGGAGTATCCTACTTTCACGCAATTCACAGGGTTCAACAAGCAATTGATATTTCACGATCATGCTGGAAATGTGTTAATTGGGTTGAATTATTATTTAGATCAAGAAATGTCGTAATTGAATTTAAGTCAAGGAAAAGCTAAAGTTTTGTTCTTGTTGTTGACTCTGTTTTAGTAACCATTTTAGTTAAGGTAAGTTTGTACAAGGGTTTAAATTCATTAATAGATAATTGAATGTGGTTTTGGTAAATATTATACCTTATATGGATTAGATTGTTAGTTACTTGATATTTTGGAATTTTGGATTAAATCGTAATGTTGCTAAATTGGATGTTATAATTGAAAAATGTACAATTCATGTAAGTATAATTGAAAAGTTATAGTGAAATGGAAATATATATTTGGGGATGTAAAAGTCTCGTTTGAACCTCATGAATACTTAGGATACAAATGACGTGTCATTAGAGGTTATACTAATTCGAGTGTTGGTCCTGGATGTCCTACCGATGGTTAAGGTATTATATTTGTTGCAGATTCTCCATAGCTTGTGTGAGAATTGTAGAAAAGTTTTCAGTTACATGTACAGGTACACTTTGTGTGAGCATGGTTTCTGAGCATCTGATACCATTCTATTTGGTTCAACAGGTAATAAATGGTTTAAATGAAAAGGTACGTATATAAATGAACTATGTTATTAAGAATAAGGAATAGAAAATGTAATGTAAGTATTTAGAGTGAAAAGGTAACATTTGAATTATGTGAATGAATGATTTATGTAGTGGAATTCTTTCCATGATATGAATGGGTAAATAAAGCTTTAATAAGTATATGGATACATGAAACGAACCATGATTTGGTTTAATGATATGGATTATAAAGGTATGAGATATTGAAAGGAAAAGATTATTCATTATATATGTATGAGCAATGAATTATGAAATTGAAATACTTGATATGTTCTATGACATGCTTTGATTTGAATTACATGTGAATTGTACACTTACTAACTTTGAGAGGTTGTGTTTATAGGGAAGGAAATTTGTCATATGTTATTTCAAAAGTATGTTTAGTTGTTTAACTTAATATGTTCGATAAGTTTAATTCCTTTATTCGAGCTTACTAAGCACTAGTTGCTTATGTAGTTGTTTTCTATGTTTTGTAAATCATCGAAAAGCTCAAAGGGTTAGAATTAACATTGGAGTACAATCACACTATCTATAGGTCTATTTTGGTAACTTTTGAATGTATTGACTAATGGTTATAAATGGCATGTATAGGGTTGTGTGTTAATTTGATATGTTTTGGACGGTTGAGTTGGTATGTTTTGAATGTAATATGAATGTATTGTTAACTTGACCATGTGAAATTTTTTGAACTTATGCTTTACCTATTTGCATATGCAAATGTCTTGCCATTAGTTGGTATATACTTATGTTAATAAGTGAAATTTGTCACTTACGTATGTCTTGTAAATGAATATGGCTAATATGTAAGGTTTGAGAATGGAGTAACTAAATGGTGTGTGTGTGATGTTTGTTTTGGTCATGGATTTATGGTGTTGAAATTGATGTGTTTTAGATGAATGAGTTGTGCTGTCTAATGAAGGCATATTGATTAGGTTTATATTGAATTATTTTTTACATGTTTAGGTGACTTTGAATGTGATTTATGCATGTGAAAGTAGGTATAGATGGTATGGCTTGATGGGTTAGAAATGATATTTGAAATGGCTTGTTGTAGGGGTTATTAAAAGAGTACACGGCCTAAGACACGAGTTGTCACACGGCCTTGTGCCACACACAGTCACCTCACATGACCATGTTTCATTTATATTTTAGGTGTAGGTCTTACACAGTTTGAGACATGGTTTGTAACACCACCGTGTGTTTCAACACATGATGTGGCATGTAACACCCCTATCACGTAACCATCGCCAGAACAGGTAAAGGGGCATTACCGGACATATAACTCAGTTCGGAACTTTAAAACTTTGAATGTTTATAAAATATCATTTCATTTCAATCAAAATCATCCAATCATACTCATAACATACTTAAATTGTGTAACATCCCAAAATAGGGCCTAAACGGAATGGTGGTTGCGAAAACACGAATCCGAGATAGAAAAATTTATTTCGATTAATTTTTATAATTTACTGAGTGATTAGATGCATGTGTTAGAGTATCGATAGAAAATTTTATGAATTACATGTTTAATTTGCCTATCAGGGCTTTTTTGAAAAAGTTGATAAATATGAGTTCTAGATAAGAAAGGATTAAATTGATGAGCATAATTGAAGTAGAGGTCCTTAAATGGTAATTAGACCATTAGGTTTTCATGGAAAAAAATGGACATACCTAGATAAAAATAACTAAAGTTTTAATGAAGGGAATTTTAGTCATTTGGTAATTAAAAGATTACAAAAGGGAAAAACATGGAAAAATGTTGTCCATCTTCTCCATAAGGCCAAAACTTCAAGGGTTCTCCATAGCTAGGGTTTCTTCAACTTTCAAGCTCCATAGTAAGTGATTCCAGGCCCCGTTTTTAATGTTCTTTATGTTTTTGGAGTCCCGGTAACTTGATTTAGTTTATTTTAGCAATAATTTAACCTAGGGTTCATATTTGGAAAACTACCCATAGGTGAAATGTGTTTATTTTGATGTTTTATGGTAGAGTATGAACCTTGAAATTATGTTAAACGACTTGAGGTAAGCGATTTTAAGTGAAAACGAGTAAAACGACAAAATCGGTAAAAATATCTAATGTTCATAAGTACATGTTAGAGTGAGAATTTGATGGCCATAGTAGAAAAAAATAATTATCATGTCATAAAACATAAGAATTAGGGATAATGTTTAATTTCCGAGCTTTGGGGCAAAAGTGTAAATATGCAAAATTTTAGAGGCAAAATTATAATTTTGCCAAAGTTAGAGTTAAGGATTGTTTTGATAAATGTGAGTATTAAATAAGCTAAATTTTCTATTATAGATCAAGAAGAACGAAATTCAAGGTTAGACCGGGGAAAAAAAAGGTTGAGGACTAAATCAAAATATTTAATCGTATTTTGTATCGAGGGAAGTTTGTGGTAAATAAATGCAATGTTTTGTTATTTATATTTAATACTGTTATTTTTTAGCATCTATATGTTTATTTTGCGAATTTACTCATCGATGATTTAAGCAAGAATTGACAGAGAAATAATACTTAAAAGTTCCGATTGAACCTTAGGAATGTGTAGGATAAAAATGTCATGACATTAGGGTTTAAGGATACCAAGTAAGACCATGCCAAGGCATGGAATTGGTAAGTTTTACAAGGCAAGGAAATCATGTAAGACCATGTCAAGACATGACATTGATAAGCTACTATAAGGCAAAGATCCCATGTAAGACCATGCCAAGGCATGGCAATGGTGAGTTCATAAGGCAAGGATACCACGTAAGACCATGTCAAGACATGGAAATGGTAAGTTTAAAAAGGAAAGGTACCTGTGTATCCTTAGTATTCCAAGTGCTTCAACAGGAAATTCAAATAGTCTGCCAAAGGAAAGGTAAGATAAATTCATGTCTAAAAGGTTCAGGTAAAAATTCAAGACTTATGCATATTGAGTTTAAAGGTTATAGTGGTTCTGATAAGATAAGAATGAGATAATTCATTTAGAATGTTGTTATTTATTTACATGCAAACTTACTAAGCTTTATGCTTACTCCCTTTCTTTTCTCTCTTTTTATAGTATCACCAAGCCAACTCAGGGATCGTAAGGACGTCGAAGATCGTTTCACACTATCAAAGGACTATCTTGGTATTTTGTGATTTGATACGTTTTAAGTTATAGCATGTATAGGGACTTGGCCCTTTTGTGTGTGTGTCCTTATGATATGACTAAAGAATGGCATGTGAATACTTGATAATGATTAGCTATTGAAATGGCTAATTAAGAACATGTTTTGGTTTTATGTATGCCTAAGTGAAGTTTAATCAAAGAAATTATGAAAGAGTAAAAGTTGGTTATGAAACAGTTTTGGGACAGTAGTAGTGACATGATTTTGAAAAATTACTAAAAATTGTAGGAATGGATTTAAATGGTGAATGAGATATAGAATTAAAGCTTATTGAGTCTATTTTCATAGGAAAGAAACAAATCAAGCAAAGGTAGTCTATATTCTGATATATTTAAATTCATGTGAGATTGGTTCAAGGTGACTCTGTGATCCCCTATTCTGATTTTAGAATTTCACTAAAAATTGAAAAAAAAGAATTATGAGTCTACTTTCATTAGAAACAAACAGAAACATTATCTAAATTCTGTATAATGAGATAATCGATTTTAAGTGAAGAGAAGTCAGGTCTATTGAGTCTATTTTCATAGAAAAGAAACAAATCAAGCAAAGGTAGTCTATATTCTGATATATTTAAATTCTTGTGAGATTGGTTCAAGGTGACTTCATGATCCCCTATTCTGATTTTAGAATTTCACTAAAAATTGAAAAAAAAGAATTATGAGTCTACTTTCATTAGAAACAAACAGAAACATTATCTAAATTCTGTATAATGAGATAATCGATTTTAAGTGAAGAGAGGTCAGGTCTATTGGACTGCGAAATAGGGGGACCTTTAATGAGTAAACTGTATTAATTGGCCAAACCAAAAATTTTGGAAAAATTATGGTAAGAAGATATATTAGTCTAGTTTTAGGAAAAATTTACGGATTTAAATTTCAAGTTTATTAACTTGAGTTATAATTAATTTAGTGACTGTTACACAGGTGGACAGTTTTATTATGAATAGTGAAATAAATTGTTTTGATTTGTGTAAGTAATCAAAAAATTTTTAATGTTCCCGGTTTGGTCCCGAACTGTTTCAATTGCATGTTTTATGGCCTCGAGGGCCCTTTTTACGGATATATTGGATGAATGTGAGCAAATTAATTTTAAAAGTAAATTTTTATGCCCTGAACTAGTAAGGTAAGTCTGGTAACGCCTTGTGCTCGACTCTGGTGTCAGTCTCGGGTAAGGGGTATTACAAATTGAGCATACAAAGCTTATAACAATTGTTTGGGACTGATTCGAGAACACATGAAAAAGTTAGGAAAACTTAGAAAATTTTTCATATAAGGGTCACATGGTTGACCAAACGCCCGTGTGCTAGCCCGTGTGTCACACACGGCCAGTAGACACGCCCATGTGTCTAGGCCATGCCAATCCTGTAGGGTATACTGACTTAATTAACTAAGGTGTAGGGGTCACACGGTTGAGACACACGCCCGTGTGCACAGACCGTGTAGCATGAAAATAGGCTTGGTTTAAGCCACATTTCACACCAAATTCTCTTGTACCTACAAGCATCAATTTGCACCAAATTCATATACTAAATAAGCAACCAATTTAGCCAAAGAATGGACATTTTGAACCATCTACTAACCAACCATTTCATGAATCAATTCAACATCATTTACACAACCAGAAACAAGCTAATTAAGCCTATTTCATATGATTTATTACATCTATATAATACATTATAATTCATTCATATAATTCATACCAAATATATCCATACTCAAACATCATCTATGCCAAAATAACATTTATCAACTTTGCCAATATAAATATAGCATATAATGCTTTCATACCAAACCAATCATTTTCAACTCAAGCCATATCACATAGTTTGATTAAGTACCAAAATTCATATTAAAAACATTAACAAGAGTGACCATATAATTCAACCTATAAACTAGCCTATACATGCCATATTTACATCATTTACATTAGTTCCAAAAGTACCAAAAGATTGCTTAGATAGTGCGATAGCAATCTTCAACCTCGTCCGAAATCGAGCTACCTTCCGAAATCTATAAAAACATGGAAAATAAATGGAGTAAGCTAAAAAACTTAGTAAGCCAGTATAATATAGAATTAAACTTACCAATTCAACATTTAAGCATTAAATCAAATAAAATAAACTCATTTGTCCACAAAGCCTATTCACATCACTATTCACAAGTTAGTCATCTCATATCCATGTATTCATCCATTAAGAAAGATGAAACCAAGCATATAACGTTCATGTAATATTCCAATTCATGTATCATATCACATATCATCTTTTATTTCTAGTAATCATATGAACTATATAACATTTCATCTATTTATGCCAAATACCTCATGTAACAATTCATCTTATAGTATATTTACTCTTGTATCAATTCATTTATTCCATATTTGTCCATGTAACATATATTTCATGTAAACTTGTATTTCATGTATCATATATCTCATATAAGTCATATAACTCTTATATCATGCACTCATTAAATTCATATCGATATAATGCCCATTGAACCTACGAAAATATCGAGGGATACTCGGGTGATACACACTAAGTGTATGATCGGTAATCCGTCAAATCATCATCATGTATGCTCTTTCGAGCCAAAATCGGTATGCTCTTCCTGAGCTGGTAAACTGTAAGCTCAAATGAGCTAAACGGTAAGCTCCGTAGAGCTGAAACAGTAAGCCTCGAAGGACTGAAATGGTAAGCTCGGAAGAGCTAAACGGTAAGCTCATAATAGCTAAAACAGTAAGCTAATGCGAGCTATGGTGAGTCCACAACAAATGCCAGAGGTCAACCAAACGGTAACCCTAGTGACATGTCACTTGTATCCTACGACTTTCTATGGTTCAAACGGGACTCGATATTTAATTTAAACATGTAGCCAATAGACATTTCAATTCAATAATTCATAAATGCATTCATACAATATTCAAGATAACAATTTCAATTATAAATATAAGTTCGATTCTAATTTTACGAACTTACCTCGTATTAGCTCGGATAATTGTTGTCTACTCATCTACCTTTCGTTTCCCCCGATAAAGTTCTGGTAATTGATTATCTTGATCTAAATATTATCAAATTCAGTACTTTCAGTAACTAAACAATTCAATTTAATCCATCATTCTCATATTTGGAAATTTACACATTTTCCCCTATACTTTTAACTTTTTACAATTTAGCCCTTTTTCAACTAAAATATCAAATTTATGCAATTTGCCTATAACCTATGTATAGCCGAACACAAATCACATACCTAATTAATCATGCAAAGGCCAAACCTTATGAAGCTTCAATGGCTATTTCTTTTCTCTATAATCAGTGGTGGATGATGAAAAATAAAGAAAATTTTTATGTTTTATTTTACCTAATATGATTTATTAACCAATTTACCAAATTACCCATAATTAAACATTTGAATTTCACTTAAATAATGTCCACCACCGTCCATACATATAATTAATGGGTTAAATTCCCATTTAAAGACCTTTCATTTAAGTTTTCAAAGCCATTAATCCTTTTAACACATAGAACACCTATTTTTGCTTTATGGGATTTAGTCCTTTTTACCGAATTAATCATTTAATCGGTAAAATTTCTATACGAAATTCCTACACGATAATTCTATCATGCTGTAAGCATAAATAAAATAATAAAATAATTATTTTAACTCAGTTAAGTGGTCTCGAAACCACTTGTTCTGATCAGACTCGAACACG
Organism: Gossypium stocksii; assembly: GCA_020496765.1. Taxonomy (NCBI): domain Eukaryota; kingdom Viridiplantae; phylum Streptophyta; class Magnoliopsida; order Malvales; family Malvaceae; genus Gossypium; species Gossypium stocksii. The sequence continues at coordinate 42,505,183 of CM035629.1, forward strand.
GTCTGGGACATGGCCGTGTACCTTTATTTCAAATACTCACACGGGTGGACACGTGGGCTAAGACACGGTCGTGTGTCCTTACTTCAAATGTCCATACAGTCCCCTATTTTAAAATTTTCATGCTTTTCCAAAATTTTTCGATTTGATTCAAATTGATCTTAATTGTTTTTAATTTTTTTGGGCCCCGAAAGCTCAATTTAAGGCCCAAGTGTGTATGTTTGTTATGATTGTAATTAGTTATTGGAAGTTAATATTAAATTGTATTATTGTGCTGTTTTGAAGTTAAAGGTTCTATTTTGTACAGAAATGCTCTGTAACATTAATCCGGCAACGGAGACAAGTTAGGGTTATTACAGTATTACAAATCTTGGGTGACAAATAATTATATGCAAAGTTTAGAAAATATGAGTTTTGGCTCAAAGAAGTCGGATTTCTTGGTCATGTGATTTCAGCAAAAGGTATAAGAGTTGATCCGAGCAAGATTTTTGCTATTTTGAATTGGAAGCCTCTGCGAAATGTTTTCGAGGTACGCAATTTTCTAGGTTTAGCCAGATATTATCGATGTTTTGTCAATAACTTTTCCATAATAGCTTTACCAACGATAAAACTATTACAGAAATATATCAGTTTTGTGTGGTCCGATAAATGCCAACAAAGTTTTGATCAATTGAAAAATATGTTGACAGAGGCACCAGTGTTAAGTCAGCCTAAATTTGAAAAAGAATTTGTTGTTTACAACAATGCTTCTTTGAGGGTTTGGGATGTGTTTTGATACAGGATGACAAAGTTATCAGATATGCTTCCCGACAGCTTAAAACACATGAAAAGAATTATTTGACACGCTATCTTGAGTTAGTTGCAGTTGTCTTTGCATTAAAGATTTGGCGGCACTTCCTGTATTGCGAGAAGTGTTACGTTTATAATGATCACAAAAGCTTGAAGACTCAGAAAGAATTGAATTTGCAACAATGTAGGTGGTTGGAATTTTTTAAAGACTATGATCTGATAATAGATTATCATTTAGGCAAAGTGAATGTCATGGCTTATGCCTTGAGCTGAAAGTCTCTTTTGTTTTACGATCAATGAATGCTCAGCTTAAGTCGGAGCGTGATGGGTCTATATTAGCCAAGTTGAGCACTAAGCCTTTGTTTTTATAGAAATTTTTAGAGTTTCAATTTGATGATCTGAATTTGTTGGCTAAACAAAATTAGTTGAAAACAATCAGATAGTTAATTTTATTATTGGTGAGGATGGCAATTTATAATTTCATAATAGGTTGTGTGTACCTAACGATTCACAGCTGAGACAAAATATTTTAAATAAAGCTCATTGTAGTGGTTATTCATTACATCCAGGCAGTACTAAAATTTATTGTGATTTGAAACAGATGTATTGGTGGTTAGGAATGAAACGTGAGATTTCTGAAATGGCTAGTATGCCAGTAAGTAAAAGTCATGCATCAGGTTACATCTGGGTTGTTACAACCTATTTTGATTCCCGAATGGAAATAGGAGTGAGTCACCATGGATTTTGTACGGGATTATCATTACCATTGAGAAATAAAAATGTGATCTGGGTTATAGTTGATAGACTAACCAAGTCTACACATTTCATCCTCGTATGTATAGATTAATCACTCAAGAATTGGTGGAATTGTATTTTTTTAGATTGCCAGGTTGCACGATGTACCATTGTCCATCATTTCTTATCGCGACCCGAGATTTGCCTCTAGGTTTTGGGGTAAGTTGCATGAGGCTTTAGGTACTAAGTTGAATTTCAATATGACTTTTCATACATAGACTGACAGTCAGTCAAAGCAAGTAATTCAGGTACTCGAACATATGCTCCGATGTTGTCTTTTGGAATTTAAGGGTAGCTAGGAAAAGTTTATTCCATTAGTTGAATTTCCTTATAACAACAGTTACCATTTGAGCACTAAAATAGCACTGTACAAAGCTTTATTTGGTCGAAAGTGTAGAACTTTGTTGTACTAGACTGAGTTGAGTGATACAAAGAATTTCGAGGTAGACTTGGTTCGTGAGACCGAAGATAAGGTCAGGGTTATCTAGGATTGCTTAAAAGCTGAATCAGACTGTCAGAAATCTTATGTTGATTTGAAAAGAAAAGACATCAAATTTTAGGTCGGTGAAAATTTATTTTTAAAAGTATCACCGTGAAAGAAAGTTCTTCATTTTGGTTGAAAAGTTAAGCTCAACCTGAGATTTATTGGTCCGTACGAGGTTATCGAGAGAATAGGTCTAGTGGCATACCATTTGGCTTTACCGTTAGAAATCAAAAAGATTCATAATGTATTACATGTGTCAGCATTGAAACAATACATATTAGATCCTTCCCATGTGATTTCTCCTGTTGAAATAGAGTTATAGCTTGATATGACATACAATGAGGAACCAATTAAGATTTTGGCTCAGGAAGTTAAAGAATTGAGAAATAAACGTATAACATTAGTGAAAGATCTCTAGCAACATCATGGTGTCGAGGAAACCACCTGGGAATCCAAAGAAGCTATGAAATTGCAATATCTGAACCTTTTCTTTGGTAAGATTTTCGAGTATGAAAATTCCTTTATGGGGGATAGTTGTAACAACTCGTTTTCAATGGTGTCAGAAACAGTGGTTTCGGGACCACAATTCCAACCAGTGAGTAAGTAAATATTATTTATTTAATATTTATAAGGTTAGTAGAGTATCATATTAAAAATTGGTTTAGTAATTTTATCGTTTAGATTGTTAATTAAAGAAAAATAACTAAATCATGAGTCAATACTGATTTGTTATTTTAGAACTTACTTCGATTATACATGTCCAGACCACATCATTGATTTGATACACCAAAATGATAAAGGCACCTAGGTTTAACCCACTTACTCCATGAAAGCCCACCTCCATAAATTAACCCCTAGTGAACCCCATTGAGCCTAACAACCCATTCATTGACCTACCTCTAATATTAACCTATAACCCATTTTTTGTTGAATTCCATTCAATTATTTTGATCCCTATTTTTTGTTGAGATTTAAGTTGAAATTATTATCTAGTTTTGTTCTCTTTTTTAGTTTGTAAAGTTTGTAATTAAATATATGATTTGTTCTAAAAAAAGGGTATATACAGTTAATTCAGTTGTAATTCATATTTTAGTTATATTTTAATATTTTTGCATATTTCTACTATAAGCTATCGAATCCAGAACGATGTCATCATAAGGCTTAGCTCGAGGAATATGTTCTAGTGATAGAGATTTTTCTAGCTAGATGATTTTTCAATTCAATCTTGATTCTAACCATCTTTTTCAACTTGTGACAACACCTTTAACCAAAGCCCCATTACCACCATTGAAAGACCTTTTGATCGATGTGTCATATCAATCTATAGTGGTGGAGATTTGATTTTCTTGCAAGCCTATGGTAATAACTTTTTAGGTTGACTAATGAGTGCTTAATTTTTGAACCTTAAACACTTTGAGTGGATAGAGTGAATCTTTAGTGAGGATGTCAACTCTTTTTTATTTCAATTGAAAGGTAATTACTTAGGAGAAGGAAGAAAACCTATGTTTCTGTGATAAAATTCTCAACATAGAGTGTTTAAAACTTTAATGTTCTTCTGGTTGAATTTTCATTGTATGATTACTTGTGGATTAGTTTGAAACATTATTGATAATGATTATAAGTTGAGAAGAATGATTCTTAACTGTGAGTTGAGATTTTGCTTGAGGACAAGCAAAGGCTTAAGTGTGGGGGTATTTGATAAGCGATAAATTATACATATTTTCCCCCCATGCTTAGCCCAATTTCTTGATGAATTACCCCTTGATTTATTTAAATTGATGCTCTTAAACCTTTAATTTCATGTTTTATACTCAGGTGAGCTTAGGGAAGAGAAAAGAGCAAGGAACGGGCCAAAAACGGAGAAAATGGGCCAATGTATGAAAACAACATGGCCTGGAGGTTCGCCACACGGCCGTGCCACCTTGATCTCGAACACAGCCCAACCCCGACTCGTATGGCCAGACCATACGGCCGTGCCACCTTAATAGGCCTGAGCACAGCATGGGCCTTGATCCACACGGGTGTGGCACACGGGCGTGTCCCTGTTGTGAGGAAGTTCAATTTCACTCGAAAAAGACTACTTAGGGGCTCAGAAAGGCATTCTAAAGCTCTATATAAAGACCCTAGGAGGCAACTACAAAAGGTGTGCTTGATTCCCCACTAAGGGTGCTATTTTCCTGCTAACACAGAGAGTAGAAGCAAAGAATTACTCCAAGGAAAGCCGATTGATCCATCTCAGAAGCCGAATTCTCCTTCAAAGACTGAAGGTCTCCTTTCAAATTCCTACAGGGGTTTTTAGGTTCTTTATGTTTTATTATCATTATTCTTCTGAGATGTTTTCTTTTATAATTATGAACTAAGTCCCTTAACAACTTGAGGGGGATGAAACCTAAGATAGATCTTGTTATTATTTTCTCTTGAATTATATGATAAATATTTGATTTGTTCTTAATTGTGTTTTTAACTCTTAAATTAATATTTCTGGGATATTTATTTAAGTCAAATGTGCTTATGTAGAGGATCAAAAGTCCCTGCATAGGAGTAGATCCAACACAATTAAGCGGAATTGATCGCAATCCTAGAGATAGGACGACGAAAATCTGCCGAATTAAGGTCAAACCTAATAAGGGAGTCCATAAAACGAGTTAAGGCAACACTAGGGGTTTTAATTAGAAAGATATTTCAATTAATCAACCAAGGGTTAGTTGTTTTTAGTCTCGAGAGAGATTTAACATAAGTTAGGGATTTCTACGGATCAAGTCAAGTGAATAAATCGTCTAGTTCAAGAGTTGATAACAAGTGAAGTCTAGGTGGATTCTCCCTTCAGTATTGTCCAAGTCAATCAATTTTCCTAAGAGTTTTTCCCCAATTCAGTTTTTGTGCATTCTTAGCTTAGTCTAATAATAGTTTAGTTTAATAAAATCCCCTTTTATTCTCAGGTTAAATAATAGAAAGAAAGTTAGTACTATTACTTTTAGTTCCTTTAGGTTCGACATTCCTGTCTTGCCACTAAGCTATACTACTGTTCGATAGGTGCGCTTACCTTAAATCATGATAATAGTTAGTTTTAGGTACAATCATAGTTTATAAATTTTATTACTTCATATCATGCATATCAAGTTTTTGGCGCCGTTGCCAGGGAACTAAGATATTAGGAACACTCTATTTCTATTACTTTAGCCATTACTATTTTTATTTATTGTCAACCTCTATTTTTATTTGTTTTTTGTTTATTTTATTTTATTTTAATTTTCTTTGCCTTTTCCCTTCCAAGTATCTCTAGTTTATGACTGGAAGAAACCCAGGAGGACCACTACTGTTCGACGAAGATCTAGAAGCTACAGTTTGTAGAACTCATAGAGAGATCAGACGAAGCTTACAGTATCCAGAGTAAGAATAAGAACCTGAACCTACTAAGGAGATGAAAGCAAATCAAAACAATCTACCACCTCCCGCGATAGCCACAAAACCGGTGAACTAAAATAATACTCCTCGTACTATGTATGATTATGCTAAACCTAATTTGGCTGGTGCTGAATCTAGTATTGTTAGGCCTACTATTGCTGCAAATAATTTTGAATTAAAACCTAACACTATTCAGATGATTCAGCAATTTGTTCAGTTTGATGGTTTACAGGATGAGGATCCCAACTCACATTTAGCCAATTTCTTGGAATTTTGTGAAACTTTTAAAATAAATGGTGCTTCTGATGATGCCATTCGCCTTCGACTATTCCCTTTCTCCCTAAGGAATAAAGCTAAACAATGGTTAAATTCCCTACCACGAGGCTCAATCACTACATGGGAACAAATGACCGAAAAATTTTTACTTAATTATTTTCCTCCAGCTAAACGGCTAAATTGCGGAATGATATCTCGTCTTTTGTGCAGATGGATTTAGAGACATTTTACGATGCCTGGGAGAGATATAAGGATTTATTGAGGAGGTGCCCTAACCATGGGTTACCTTTGTGGCTACAAGTTTAAACTTTTCATAACGGTTTGAATCCTTCAACAAGACAAATGATCGATGCAGCCGCCGGAGGAACAATCAACAACAAAACACCAGAAGCAGCTTATGAGTTTATAGAAGAGATGTCACTGAAAAACTATCAGTGGCAAGTCATGCGAACAAAGCCATAAAAAAACTGCAGGAGTTTTTAATATTGATGCAGTCATAATGCTTTCCACTCAGGTAGAACTTTTAAATAAAAAGATTGACGGTTTTATTGGTTCTATGCAGGTACATCCAGTCATGCAGTGTGACTCACACCTAGGAGGAGTGAGCAACCCAGAGTACCATCCCTATGGACATAGCACAGAAAACGAACAAATGAATTACATGGGTAATAATTCTCGACCTCAAAATAATCCTTACAGCAATACTTACAATGCAGGTTGGAAGAATCACCCTAATTTTTCATGGGGCTGTCAAGGCAATCAAAGACCATAACCACCCCCTCCGGGAGTTCAACAACAATCGTATCTGCAAGAAAAGAAACCAAACCTTGGGGAAATGTTGGAAAAGTTCATATCAGTTTTCAAAACTCGTTTTCAAAACACTGAAACATCACTTAAGAACCAATAAGCTTCTATTCAAGGTCTCGAAAATCAGATTGGTCAACTCGCAAAGATGATAGCTGATAGACCACAAGGTAGTTTGGCGAGTAATACTGAGCCAATCCTAAGGAACATGTGAAGGCAGTTACCTTAAGGGATGGAAAAGTACTAGCTAAACCTGAAAAGAAGCCTGTTCAAGAATCTGAAAAGAAAAAGGTAGAGGAAGCAGAACCTAAAGAACATGCTCCACCAGCACTTAAAGAGTATAAACCACCCATACCATATCCAGCAAAGTTAAAGAAAGACCACATGGATGCTCAATTTGGTAAATTTCTTGAACTTTTTAAACAGCTACATATTAACTTACCTTTTGTTGAAGCAATTTCGCAGATGCTGAAGTACGTAAAATTTTTAAAGGAACTTCTCACAAATAAAAGAAAGTTGGAAGAACTATTCATAGTGGAACTCAATGAGGAATGCTCAGCTATTCTCCAAAATTAGCTGCCAACCAAACTGAAAGATCCAGGAAGTTTTACTATTCCTTGCTTAATTGGCAGTTTAAACATTGAAAAAGCCTTAGCTTATTTAGGCACTAGTATTAACATGATGCCTTACAAAATGTTCAAGCAACTAGGTCTAGGGGAACCAAAACCCACTAGAATGAGTATACAATTAGCTGATAGATCTGTTAAATATCCTAGGGGAATCGTTGAAGATATATTAGTAAAAGTAGATAAATTTATATTCCCTGTTGATTTTGTTGTGCTTGACATGGATGAAGATATTGAGGTACCTTTAATTTTAGGACGCCCATTCTTAGCTATTGCTAGAGCTATTTTTGACGTAGGGGATGGTAAACTAGTACTTAGGGTTGGTGAGGAAGAAGTTGTTTTTAAATTTTATGATGCTATGCAATTATCTAGAGAACAAGATGATTCCTGTTATTTTATTGATTCTATTGATTATTTTGTTCAAGACACTTTTCAAGAAATCTCTCTTGAAGACACATTGGAACTGTGTCTTGTCCAATGTAGGGAGGAAGATGAAGCCACCATTGAAGTAAAGAAAGTAATAAAGGATTTGAACTCTAATGAACTTGCCACAAGGCACATAAGTTATGAGGGTATTAAGATAAATGACAAACTGAGACAAAAACCCTCGATTGATGAACCTCCTAAATTGGAACTAAACAAATTGCCAGATCACTTAGAATATGCATTTTTGGGAGATGATTTTACATTACTAGTAATTATCGCATCAGATTTAAGCGCTGAGGAGAAAGAGGAATTACTTCAAGTATTAAGATAACACAAAAAAGCTATAGCTTGGAAGATTTTTGACACTAAAGGAATTAGCCCTTCTTTTTGCACCCACAAAATTTTAATGGAGAATGAATATAAGCCATATGTGCAAACTCAGAGACGATTGAATCCCAACATGAAGGAAGTCGTAAAAGTCGAGGTAATTAAACTTCTAGATGCAGGATTTATTTATCCTATTTCTGACAGTTCTGGGATAAGTCCTGTGCAGGTTGTTCCTAAAAAGGGAGGCATAACTGTGGTGACTAATGAAAAAAAGGAATCAATACCTATAAGAACAGTCATTGGATGGAGAGTTTGTATTGATTATAGAAAGTTGAATGATGCAACTAGAAAAGATCATTTTCCCTACCCTTTATCAATCAAATGTTGGAAAGACTCTCAGGACATAGGTATTATTGCTTCTTGGATGGCCTCTCTAGTTACTTCCAAATCCCGATAGCTCTAGAAGATCAAGAAAAGACAATGTTCACATGCTCATACGGGAAGTTTGCTTATCGTTGAATGCCTTTTGGATTATGTAATGCCCCTGTTACTTTTCAGCGATGCATGTTAACTATCTTTGACGAACTCGTGGAAGACATCGTGGAGGTATTTATGGATGACTTTTCGATTTTCGGTAACTCCTTCCAACTTTTCCTTAATAATTTAAAACGTGTTCTAATAAGATGTAAGGAAACGAATCTTGTGCTTAATTGGGAAAAATGTCACTTTATGGTTCAAGAAGGTATTGTATTAGGACATAAAGTTTCTAGTAAAGGGATAGAGGTAGATAAAGCAAAAGTTGAATCTATTGAAAAATTACCCCCCCTTAATTCGGTCAAGGCTATAAGAAGCTTTTTAGGACATGTTGGCTTTTATCGAAGATTTATTAAAGATTTTTTTAAAATAGCCAAGCCTTTAACAAAATTACTAGAAAAAGATGTGCTTTTCAATTTTGATCAAGAATGTTTAGAGGCTTTTAACACTCTCAAAGAAAAATTAGTTAATGCCCCAATTATAATTGCACCTGATTGGAATTTACCTTTTGAATTAATGTGTGATGCTAGTGATTTTGCAGTAGGTGCAGTTCTAGGACAACGAAGAGACAAGCACTTTCAACCGATTTATTATGCTAGCAAAACTTTGGCGGCCGCGCAAGAGAACTATACCACCACGGAAAAAGAATTGCTAGCTATTATTTTTGCATTTGACAAATTTAGATCATATTTAATACTGTCTAAAGTCATCGTTTATACTGATCATTCCGCTCTTCATTATCTTTTAACTAAAACTGATGCAAAACCTCGATTGATAAGATGAATTCTATTTTTACAGGAATTCGACTTAGAGATACAAGACAAGAGAGGAGCTGAAAATTTGGCAGCAGATCACCTTTCAAGATTGGAAAATCCACACCTCAAGGACTTCGACGAAGCCAAAATAAATAACTCGTTTCCTAAAGAACAACTCCTAGTCGTAATAGAAATTGAAGACCCTTGGTTTGCCGATTTCATAAATTATTTAGCAGCTAACATAACCCCAAAAGGTTTGACCCATCAGCAAAAGAAGCGATTCTTTGCTGATGTGAAAAATTACTTTTGGGAAGACCCTTTCCTTTTTCGTATTTGCATAGATCAAGTCATTCGAAGATGCGTTACTAAGATGGAAGCATATAAAATTCTGGAACACTTCCATTCTGGACCAACAGGAGGACACCACAGTGGAACTAGAGCTGCTCACAAAGTACTCGAATCAGGTTTTTACTGGCCCACCCTTTTCAAGGATGCGAACAGGTATGTGACCTCTTGTGATAAATGCCAGAGGACAGGTAATATCTCTTAGCTTAATGAAATGCCTAAAACGTATATACTCTCATGTGAAATATTTGACATATAGGGTATTAATTTCATGGGTCCCTTCCCTACTTCGTTTTGGAATAAATACATACTAGTAGCAGTAGAATACATGTCAAAATGGGTGGAAGCCTAAGCTTTACCTACTAATGATGCTAGAATGGTGGTACGTTTTCTAAAAAAACTTTTCACTCGATTTGGAACACCTAGGATAATTATCAGTGATAAGGGTACTCATTTTTGCAATGCTCAATTTGATAAAGTGTTAAAAAGATATGAAGTGCACCATAGAACAGCTACCCCTTATCATCCACAAACCAGTGGAAAAGTTGAAGTAACAAATAGAGAATTAAAATGCATACTAGAAAAAACAGTAGAAACAAACAGGAAAGATTGGTCAAGAAAAGTAGATGACGCTTTATGGGCCTATAGAACTGCATTCAAAAATCCCATAGGAACATCTCCTTATAGACTTGTTTACGGAAAAAGTTGTCATCTACCATTTGAACTTGAACATAAAGCATTTTGGGCTATCAAATTCCTAAATCTTGATTTTAAACTTACAGGTGAGAAACGTCTAATGCAATTAAGTGATCTAGATGAATGGCGCTGCAATGCATATGAAAACTCACGATTATATAAGGAAGCCACAATGCGACGCCATGACAATCATTTAAGACAACCTAAACAGTTTAAATCTGGCGATCTTGTCTTGCTATACAACTCAAGGCTTCAACTATTCCCTGGAAAACTTAAATCAAGATGGTCAGGCCCATTCACTGTTCAAACTGTCTTCTCATATGGCACAGTCGAGGTAACTCATCCAAACCAAGGCACTTTCAAGGTAAACGAAAACATTATAAAGGTAAGGATTTTAAGAATAATAGGGAGGAGCTTCAGCTCCATGAACCCTCGTGATGATACACGCAAGAAGAGTCGAGCTTAGACTCTAAATAAGTGCTTCTCGGGAGGCAACCTAAGCACTGACTTAAGTTCAATTCTTTTATTCTCTAATTCATCAACTAACCCTCTGAATGCAGGATTTTCAAGGAACACAGGCATCGCCACGGCCGTGCTAAAGATCGTGTGACATCATAAACAGAGACACGGGCTGGGACACCAAGCCACGACCGTGCGATATGGTCATGGCCAAGTCTGACAAATCAACATGGGCACGCAATACGCCCGTGTCCCACAACAGTGGCCAAACCTTTTAATGCAACATGGGCATTCGACATGACCGTGCCCCAAGGGCGTAGTCGAACCTACCATTTAAGACACGGGCGTGTGACTATCTACACGGTCGTGGGAGAAGCGAGCAATAAAAGACACGGCCATGCGACACGGCCATGTGCTCCAACACACTCTAGGAACAAGGGCGTGTGTCTCGAACCAGGTGCGCCAAAATCCTCAAATTTTGAACCACGCGGGCAAAACCCGACTCACACAGGCGTGTGACACGCCCTTGTGACCCAAAATCCTATTTAAACCCTTACTATTCATCTTTTTCTTCACCTAAACCCTAAAAACCTCTCAACCCAACTCCCTTACCCATCATTCCTAGCGCCATCGTCGGCCTCAACAACACCTCCACACCTGTGCGACCTTGCCACGACCGTGTTCCGCCCCATAATCATCAATTCGGTTCCCCTTTTCTCACTTCTCTCTTTATTTTTTATATCCTTTATCTATTTATTTGTTTATTTTTTTATTATCTCATTTATTTAGTTATTTGTTTTATTATTGATAGAAGATTCATTCATTTAGCAAGATCATTCTAGAAAATTTCATTATGCCATTTAGACCTCTTCTTTGGCTGCCACTTTTACCTATCTAGAGTAGTTATCACTTCGTATAAAATGATATCCATGCCTCCATCATTTGATGCTATGCTTAGAATATATTAGCTAGGTTAGTGAAATCAACATTTCAATACTATACTTAATAATGTTTTGCTTTGTTTAAATTGTCGTTTAATCTTAAGAACTTATTGATATTCATATTTTTAGTTTCAATTTTTTTAGGACTAATGCATACCTTTGTCCATTTTTTATTTTAGTTACAATGTCGTCTTCTAGCGGAAAGAAAGCTGTCGTCCCTACCTCCAAAAAGTGCAAGGGACCCGATGGTTCCTCTTCTAGACCCACGGCCGAGATCTGACATCCTTTCCTCCAATTCCTGCAGAACTCATAAGAAGAACTATTTCAGATATTACGGGCGAGACCTCTTGGAGTCGGAAGGTGTATCGATTGGGCCGCTTTAGAGCAGGTCCACCTAGCGGATGAGGTCCGAGCCTTATTAACGATGGACCCCTGGGACCAGTTCTTTCAGATTGTAGAGCCCACCTATCTCAAACTCACCCTCGAGTTCTGCTCCACATTTCACCTCCAGACAGTGATGAGCTGACACGATGATCGAAGAATGATACAATTTCAGCTAGGAGGCCTCATTCGTCAGCTTAGTGTACCAAAATTCGGTACAGCACTAGGCCTGTACACCAAACAATTTTTAGAGGAGGAGAACCTTTCTGAGCTCCACTGCCACATCCACGTCTCTCCAGTCAACTGCTGGCACACCCTAGTCCCTGGCCAGACCACATACGACCCCAGTCGCTCCAAAGTGGCCAATCTTGCCCTATCTCTGCAGTACCTTCACGCCTTACTTGCACACATATTAATGAGCAGACGAGAGACCACCAGCGTCGTCAACACCCACGACGCCTACTTTCTATGGAGCATGGCGCACATACATGGGATCGATCTTGCATACTTCACCGCCCATGCCATCCAGCATCAGACAGAGTGACACCGTAGGGGTGTGATCTCTATGGGCCCGTACATCACTTGACTGGCCCGTTACTTTAGCCTACTTAACACCGCGGCCCAGACATCCTCTTACACTCTATTCGGCCAGATGTCCCCACAGGGCATCGAAACTATGCTACATATGAGGATGATTCAGCGTCGACATGGGATCGATCCTCCACAATAACGTCTACTCAGAGATGCTGAGCAGGAGGACCTCGAGGACATTACTGATGATGTCCTACCAACAGAGGAGCCAGTAACTGAACCACCACCCCCTCATCGCCCAGTTCATGCGGCAGCTTCATATGTTGAAATATTCGAGCGCCTTACACGATTTGAGTAGCAGTGCTTTCAACACTTTGATCACATCGATGCTACTCTTCAGCAGATATGCCAGCATCTACACATTTCATCACCGCCCCCACCTCGGGGACCATCTTAGGATTAGAACTTTCTATTCCTCTTATCTTCTTTTTTTATTTGCTTTCTTGATCTTTATTTTTACCTTCTCTTGAACTTTATGTTTCGTTAGAATCTTTAGATTTTTCTTTATCTTTATTTCGATCTTTATGTTTATTGAATATTTTAATTTAGTTTTCAATTTTATCATTTTATCGGCCATTTCCTAATGAATAATTATTCTAATCTTCGAATATCTAAAATCCCTTAAGTGTTATCATAGTTTCAAAGGAGCTCTACAGCTCAAATCCAAAATCTAATGGGAACCTTAGCCACCTAATACTGACAAACATACCCTCTCAGCATAGCAGCTATGGACAAACAACCACTACCACCACCGGAGTATTTACCTCTGCACCTTACTTTGTCTCAAACACTCTGCAGCCACAACCACCTCACAAAATTCATCCAATTCAGGGAGTTTCATTTCTTTCCCTATCTTATGATATTATGATTATATTGCTACTAATGTATCTTTGTACATTGAGGGCAATGTACATCTTAAGTGTGGGGGGAAAACTTACTTTCAGTCATTGCATTCTCTTCGAACCCCTGAAAAATTTTTACAACTCACATTTTACATTGTTCTCAAAATTTCAAATTCTCACTTTCACTATCTGCATTATCTTCAATCTCCTATTACGAATTAATTCTGATTCATTTATGATTTTTATTGATATGTTGAGAATTAAGATATAGGTACTTATGCTTTGATTATTCAAACTTTAAGACATTAGGGAATCAAGCATAATAAGTTGAAATTTTTGAGAATTTAAATTTTTTCTAGGTTATTTTCCCTAATTTTAAGTGTTATCTTGAGATTTGAAATTCACAGGATTGACATCAAAAGCCATAATTCTAGTGAGCTTTTTGAGCCTTTGAGCATACATCCTTTCGTGCTCACTTTTATCGTTGCTTTGAGTGAGTCAATACTAATTTGTTATTCTAGAACTTGCTTCGATTATACATGTCAAGACCACATCATTGATTTGATACACCGAAATGATAAAGGCACCTAGGTTTAACCCACTTACTCCAAAAAAGCCTAACTCCATAAATTAAACCCTAATGAACCCCACTGAGCCTAACAACCCATTCATTGACCTTCCTCTAATATTAACCTATAACTCGTTTTTTGTTGAATTCCATTCAATTATTTTGATCCCTATTTTTTGTCGAGATTTGAGTTGAAATTATTATCTAGCTTTGTTCTCTTTTTCAGTTTGTAAAGTTTGTAATTAAATATATGATTTGTTCTAAAAAAAGTGTATATACAGTTAATTCAGTTGTAATTCATATTTTAATTATAGTTTAATATTTTTACATATTTCTACTATAAGCTATCAAATCCAGAACGATGTCATCATAAGGCTTAGCTCGAGGAATATGTTCTAGTGATAAAGATTTTTTTAGCTAGATGATTTTTCAATTCAATCTCGATTCTAACCATCTTTTTCAGCTTGTGACAACACCTCTAACTAAAGCCCCATTACAACCATTGAAAGACCTTTTGATCGATGTGTCATATCAATCTATAGTGGTGGAGATTTGATTTTCTTGCAAGCCTATGGTAATAACTTTTCAGGTTGACTAATGAGTGCTTAATTTTTGAACCCTAAACACTTTGAGTGGATAGAGTGAATCTTTAGTGAGGATGTCAACTCTTGTTGATTTCAATTGAAAGGTAATTACTTAGGAGAAGAAAGAAAACCTATGTTTCTGTGATAAAATTCTCAACTTAGAGTGTTTGAAACTTTAATGTTCTTCTGGTTGAATTTTCATTGTATGATTACTTGTGGATTATTTTGAAACATTATTGATAATGATTATAAGCTGAGAAGAATGATTCTTAATTGTGAGTTGAGATTTTGCTTGAGGACAAGCAAAGGCTTAAGTGTGGGGGTATTTGATAAGCTATAAATTATACATATTTTTCCCCCATGCTTAGCCCAATTTCTGGATGAATTACCCCTTGATTTGTGTAAATTGATGCTCTTAAACCTTTAATTTCATGTTTTATACTCAGGTGAGCTTAGGGAAGAGAAAATAGCAAGGAACGACCAAAAACGGAGAAAATGTGCCAATGTATGAAAACGACACGGCCTGGAGGTTCGCCACAACGCCGTGCCACCTTGACCTCGAACACGGCCCAACCTCGACTTACACGGCCAGACCACACGGCCGTGCCACCTCAACAGGCCCGAGCACAGCCTGGGGCTGGATCCACATAGGTGTGGCACACGATCGTGTCCCTGTCGTGAGGAAGTTCAATTTCACTCGGAAAAGACTACTTAGGGGTTAAGAAATGCATTCTAAAGCTCTATATAAAGACCCTAGGGGGCAACTACAAAAGGTGTGCTTGATTCCCCACTAAGGGTGTTATTTTCCTGCTAACACAGAGAGTAGAAGCAAGGAATTACTCCAAGGAAAGCCGATTGATCCATCTCATAAGCTGAATTCTCCTTCAAAGACTGAAGATCTCCTTTCAAATTCCTATAGGGGTTTTTGGGTTCTTTATGTTTTATTATCATTATTCTTCTGAGATGTTTTCTTTTATAATTATGAACTAAATCCCCCAAGAACTTGAGGGGGATGAAACCTAAGATAGATCTTGTTATTATTTTCTCTTGAATTATATGATAAATATTTGATTTGTTCTTAATTGTGTTTTTAACTCTTAAATTGATATTTCCAGGACATTGATTTAAGTTGAATGGGCTTATGTAGAGGAGCAAAAGTCCCTGCATAAGAGTAGATCCAACACAATTAAGTGGAATTGATCGTAATCCTAGAGATAGGACGCCAAAAATCTACTGGATTAGGGTCAAACCTAATAAGAGAGTCCATAGAACAAGTTAAGGCAACACTAGGGGTTTTAGTTAGAAAGAGATTTCAATTAATCAACCTAGGGTTAGTTGTTTTTATTCTCAAGAGAGATATTAACATAAGTTAGGGATTTCTACGGATCAAGTCAAGTGAATAAATTATCTAGTTCAAGAGTTGATAACAAGTGAAGTCTAGGTGGATTCTCCCTTCAGTATTGTCCAAGTCAATCAATTTTCCTA
The DNA here is from genome assembly GCA_020496765.1 of Gossypium stocksii. Classification (NCBI taxonomy): domain Eukaryota; kingdom Viridiplantae; phylum Streptophyta; class Magnoliopsida; order Malvales; family Malvaceae; genus Gossypium; species Gossypium stocksii. Next base: position 42,521,293 of record CM035629.1, read on the forward strand.
AGAGTTTTTCCCCAATTCAATTTTTGTGCATTCTTAGCTTAGTCTAATAATAGTTTAGTTTAATAAAATCCCCTTTTATTCTCAGGTTAAATAATAGAAAGAAAGTTAGTACTAGTATTTTTAGTTCCTTTAGGTTCGACATTCTGGTCTTGCCACTAAGCTATACTACTGTTTGATAGGTGCGCTTGTCTTAAATCGTGATAATAGTTAGTTTTGGGTACGATCATAGTTTATAAATTTTATTACTTCATATCATGCATATCAGTATAATGGTCATTTCGATAGTTAGGGGTAAAATGGTAATTTTACCCCTCAGGGGTATTTTGGTCTTTTAACTAATTTTGGTGCCTCGGTACGTGTTACGGCCTCTTAGAGAAGCTACTTTTGCCTTTTAGTCCAATCCGTTACTTACCACTTACCGAGAATTTTACCTGAATGGGGCCCACAGGCCCATACGGCCCATACGGCCCATCCAGGCCCATGGCATGTCAAGGCCACGCAAACGGTTGTGATGGCCTCTACAGTTTGTCTCCCATGATCAGTGGGCTCAGTTTACCCCGTGAATGTTCGCATACTCACGAGAACGCAAATGCCAAGGTTTCGGTATTTCAGCATTTTGGCTTTTGCCGAATCACAGTAATCTAGGGGTACGATTACACACCTCTTAGCGACCACTTGCGAAATTCCAAATGCACCAACCTAGAATCAATCCAAAAATTCCATCAGCTCTTAAATCGTTAATAAAATTCACAAACCTTGAATCTCTACACTGTTCATACCACTAACCTTGATAGACAGGAGTATAGCCTTTAATCCTAACATCGCTTCGCTAGACTCCCACAAATGTTGATTGACCACTTACTACATAACAACAGATCTTGTTAGAGGGTTGACTAAGGATGCACTTTACACCCATCAACAGTAACTTGAGCAAGCCAGAGAACAACTTACCGAATCCCTCAGAACTGAATACTGACTTAAAGGGCAACACACGCAAGTGGAGTATTACGTTAGATCTAAGAGATTAAACCAAAGAGAGATTATCGGTGAAGAAAGATAATAGCAATGATACACATATAAAGGAAAACTGCAGAGTAACAAGAAAACAACCCAATTACTTGCCACCAATATTTGGCTTGGCAACAAAGAGAAACGGTAATGATGGATTCGCAACAAAGATGAAGTAACAAAATGAAAGTATGATAAGGTCTAAGCTATGATCGACTTTTCAAAGTTTTAGAAGGTGCGAGGAGAAGAAAAGGTATTCAGCTATTACTTAAAGAGAGGAAGAGAGGCGAAAGCAAAGATGACCCAGAGATAGCTTGCTGGTCTAAGTGTTCGATTTAGAAAAGGTACAGCAAGAGAGGAATCAAAGGGGAAGTAGAAGAAGCTTAATTCGATATAGCAAAAGAGGAGAAGAAGAATGCCAATTTGGAAAAGAGAAAAAAGTGAAGAAGGAAGAGAAAAGTTCCAAGAGAGAATTCAACACTTGGTATTTGAGTTTCGGCACAAGTGAACAAACAATTGAGGAATAAATTTGAAAAGAAAAGGACCTGAATAGTAAAAAACGTACCAAAAGATGAGAAAACAGTAGCGCTAGAGGAAGGCTTCCGAAACAAAATGAAGGAAAACCCCTAATGTTCCTATACAAAATCGGTACAACTAAAGAAAGAATGACCCAAAATGCTCCCCTCAAAGTACCGAATGCACACCCGAAAGAACCCAATATTCAACCAACACTTTGCCACCCAATCTCCACTATTTTCTCCCCCTTATGCCTCTAGGATTTTCTCCTTCAAATCCCTACCAACCTTCATCCAATTCTCTTTTGACCAAGTCTCCAACCACCTCTATGGAGTTTGAATCAAAATCCACCTCTCACGCCACAGAGTCATAAAATAAAATCCCCTTTGTATTACCTGGGATACGAACCCATGCCCTCTCAGATGCTCCACACGCTACTTGCCACCAAGCCACCATGCTTTTTTGTGACATAAAACAGGCACAAATAATTATAAGTCCTATAAGCTAAAAACCAAAGACCACTTGAACCCAGGCTTCTTAAAAACCCCCCAAACACACCCAAATCACTTAGCCATCACAACAAACATGCAATTTTGCCAACTCATGAAAAAAAAAAATTATAGACCCTATAATTTTTGTGACGTTACATAAAAGGAATTAGATCATAATATAGTTTGGTGGACGGTTAAGGCATGATTATGGTTTTAATTTTGTAGAAAATGATAAATAAAATAATGAAAGTAATAGTAATTATAACTGGATTAAGGTGGAAATAAAGAGAAAGTGGTTACCATCTTCATCTTTCCACTATTAAAAAGCAATAGGAGGGGTTTTGGGAAGCTTCAAACTTCTCAAGCAATCGGTTTATGCATGTGAGTGGATCTAAAACCTATTTTTCGTAATTTTTATGTTTTTCATATCATTGTAACCTACTTCATCTAGCCCAAGGACTATTTTGAAATTCTGTCAAAGTTTTGAAAACTTCTTATTGTTATTCTTGAAGCTTTTTAGTTGTTAATGGTTAGTTTGAAGCTTGATGATGAGTTTGGATTAATTTGTAAAGTGATTTTGAATAGTTATAAAATTTAAGGACTAATTTGATAAAATAATAAATTTAGCATGAAATTCTTGTGAAGTTGCAATAATTATGGGTGGTAGGTGAATAAATGAAAATTCGGCTAGCTTGGTTTCGGACTTAATTGTGATTATTGTGTAAGTTTCAGGTTTAGGGATTAAATTGAAAAAAAGGTGAAAGTTTAAGGTAATGGTGTAAAATATCATTAAAGGGTCAAATATATTAATTTAGATGTTTTAGGGTATTGAGTTGGATAATTTAATTAAGTTATTATATATACACCAAGAAACGAATCAACCAATTAATAATCGTGGAAAAGGAAAAGTTGTCGAGTAGTCCTCAATGTGGTGTTGGTAGCTGCTTTGTTTAGGTAAGTTTGTATTAGTTTTATTATGTTTATTGATGAATTGAGTTCAATTACATATATGTATATGAATGTGAGAATATTTAACATGATTAATTGAGGTAGGATATGAAATTGGAAATGAATGATTGAATTGTTAAATACGGTATATGTGTATGTGTGAATTAAATGGCATAATCTTATGAAGTGTATATGATCAAGTTGATCATGGTATAATAGTATAAAGATGAGAAGATTACGGAACATTAGTTAAGGCCTATGAGAGCTTAGTGAATGATTAGTGTAACACCCCTTACCCATATCTGACGCCAAGACAGGGTTTGAGGCATTACCTTACTAAATCACACATGAACATACAACTTACACTCAATGAAATGCATCCCAATGTAAAACTTTTTCAAATACTGACTTAAAGTCCCTCATATGAGCCTACGAGGCCTAAAACGTAGTTTAGAAATAATCCGGGACCATTTCGGTTACTTAAGAAAATTTCCTCAAAAACTACTAAAAATAGGGCACATGCCCGTGTGGAAGGGCAACATGTCCGTGTGGCCTCTAAACATGGCCCTGCGGGTGGCTCGTGTAGTTCACATGGCCTGAGCACCTAGGGACACTCCCGTGCCCCTCGTCCATGTGGATTTATTTCTAGCTTCAAACCTATATGGGTTTTCACACGGCCTGGCACATGCCAATATGCAAAAACCTTGACATTCTGTTTCTGACGTCAGCAATCACACAACCGTGGCACACGCGCGTGTGCTAGGTTGTGCCCTTCACACGGTTGAAACACACAACCATGTCTCAGCCCGTGTGTTTACTACTAGGCATTTAATGCAACAAATTCAAGGTGCAGGGTCACACAGCCTAACCACACTCCCGTGGGGTTGACTGTGTGTCACACATAGCCTAGACACATGCCTGTGTGTCTACCTATGTGGACAAAAATAGGCTATCTACCTAGCCTCTTTGCCACCCTAAAACAAGATCAAGCACATAACAAAGCCTAACAAGACTCCAATACTCATCTAATGGCCATAATTTGGCATCCACACAACTCAATTTAATCAAACAAACCATGCATTCAATGTATGACTCCTAGCACATACAATTACTCATGCTAAATTCTCACTCTTGGAAACATTATCATTTGCATTTGATAATTAATGATAAATATTTGCCAATAGCTTTAGCCTTATACAAAATGAAGTATTTCCAATTTCAAGCCAACACATTTGGCTCCAAAATAATATGACACTTAACAAAAGAATAAAGTCCTATACATGCCATATTCTCAAAATGCTAAAACTAACTATATCGAGTGCTTGGGATGATAGTGTGAATGAAGCCTCCTACGTACTTTGATCCACGAGCTAACTTGGCGGCACTAAAGAAAATGGAAAGGAAAGGGGTGAGCATAAAGCTTAGTAAGTTGCAAGTAAATAAACGACAACAAAAGTACCATGCTAAGTCATACTCTTAATACATCATGATTTATTCATGATACAAAGAATAACCACAACATGACTTACTCATTTTCATCCACTTCTAATTATACCACATAAAATCGAGCTCACATTTCATACATTTCATATAGGTACCTGCATCACTCACAAGATCGTCATACTATCTCTCAATCTTAATACAACTTTAACTTTTCCCGTTGAACCATTTAGAATATGAAAGGATATTCAATAAGTCTCTAACATAGGTTACCGAGCCAATGCCATGTCCCAGACATCATCTTACACTAGCTCACATGTTAAGTCGATGCCATGTCCCCGACATGGTCTTACATTGGCTCTCATATCTCGAGGCTGATGCCATGTCCCAGACATGGTCTTACACTAGCCCTCCTCTATTCGTGCTGATGCCATGTCCTAGACATGGTCTTACATTGACATATCTCCAACCCAATGCCATGTCCCAGACATGATCTTACACTAGCTTGTCTATCGAGGCCGATGCCATGTCCCGGACATGGTCTTACACTGGCTAGCACATATTTGTGTCGATGCCATGTCCTAAATGTGGTCTTGCACTAACACGTGACGAGGCCGATGCCATGTCCCAAGCATGGTCTTACGCTAGCACTCTTATCAACCCTAGTATCACAACATGAATATCCAATATATTCTTAAAGTTCAATTGGGCTCTATTACGTATGTTCTCATCATTTCATGATTTAAAATCATCATTCAACAATTCATGCTCGAATAAACATACTCATACATAACTTATTTCATAATACAGTATCTTATGACAAAACGATAATTTCATGCATAAAAACTAGTAATGTTGTATTATTTACCAGCAACTTACCTCGATACACAAAATGGAAAATGACCTTTCGGTTCAATTGATTGGCTTGGCCTTCCCCCGGTCTAGGTTCAGATTTTGTAAATCTTGATCTATAACAATAAAAATTCACTAATTTAATCACCAATTTAATCTAGACATGACAAGAATCATAATTTGGCAAAATAACCATTTTGCCCCTAGACTTTGGCAAAATGACCATTTTACCCCTAGGCTCAAAAATTGATTTTCATCGTATTTCCTTATTAACCAAGCCTAACCGGATCTTTTTCACTCTTATGACAACCCCTAATTCTCATTATTTCACACAAGTACCAACAACTTATCAACTTTACGAATTAGTCCAAATTAGGTGTTTTTCTTAAACACTCTTTCACAAAAGTTGTTTATTTAACAACCTAAATTCATTTTCCTTCATGAATTTCTAGCAAGCAACACTTATATACTCATGGAAAAACTCTAAATTTTCCACCAAGTTGCAAAATACACCCCTCAATAGGTAGCTCATGCTACAAGGGTCCCAAAAATGCAAAAATTAACAAGAAACGCCATGAGAATCACTTACTTGCAAGAGAACTACTTGGCTGAGTTTTTACGCTTCAAAACCCCTTGTTTTTGCTAGTATTTTTGGTGAAAGTAGAGAATAAATGAAGAAGATGAGAGCTAGGCTATTATGTTATTATTAAAATGCCAAATATCTCACCTAATACACCAAAAATTTTAACTTTTCTTTTCTTTATGTCACATGGCCAGCCACCCTATTTTAAAAGGGTCAAATTGCTCATTAAAGGTCCCCAATTTTATTTCTCTATCAATTTAACTCAATTTACTAGCAAATCGCAACTTTTGCCCCTTATGCGATTTAGTCCTTTTTCGTAATTAAGCCTTCAATCACATAAATTAATTCACCAAAATTTTTACACACCCTTACAAAAATGCTTTAACACATAAAATAATGCTAAAATAATTTTCTCTGACCTCGATTAAGTGATTCTGAAATCACTATTTTGACTAAGCCCAATTTTGGGCCGTTACAATTAGGATAGAAATGACATGCCATTAGGGTGTTCTAGGCACTAGGTGCCAGTGATTACAATTCTAGGTATTATGTACCGGTGTTACAATTCTAGGCACTCTGTGCTAATGATATATTTCTAGGTACTATGTACTAGTGGTAGATACGATATTGGTGACTGGAATCTAGCATTTGTTGTAGATTCTTATCGGCTTGTGTAAGTAGCATCGTGTAATGGTTAATGTCTCGTTTTCAGCTTGTGTGAGCATTATTTCCCCGTGTATCCAAAGTTAATTTTCTATAGTTATCTGGGAAAAATGGTTAATGAATTGTTTATAAATGGAATTCATGGCATGAATGGCTAAATACTTATTAGTTGTGAAATGGTATGTAAAACATGTATCTTGTGATCTTGCTAATGTTATATGTATATTACTAATCATTTGGCATGGCAAGTAATGTGAAATATGGCAAGGAATGTTACTATATGTTAAATTGAATTGTATGCTTTAAATGACAGGCATGTGATACGTCTAAATTATATAGTTTTTTTAGCACCTTTTACTTATAATCTATGCAAATTTCGAGTATATGGACAGCTAATTGAGTCATTTTAGTTCATATTAATACAATGGGTATAATTTTAGTATTAATTTTACTAGTTTATGTTACATATTAATTTTTGCTCAACTTCTTGCAGCTGGACCACTGAATTAAATAAATGTGGGAGCCAAGACACACAAAGATATGAGCTAATATCCACTCCATGTGGACGGAAACATAACAATTTTGACCCAGGAAAATTAATCAAGCCTAGTTGAAAGTTGGTTGTTGAGAAAAGCTAGTCTACTAGCTAGTTGGGTTGTCAAAACCATCCAACAAGGGGAAGAAGAACCCAAATCGGCTAAGGCATGAAAATTAGCCAAAATGAGCTTTAGAATATTTGAACTGAAGGTCCTTGCATGTGTGAAAAAATTAGAAATCAACCCTCAACTTAACCTTTGAAAACCGTCCAACCCTATGCATGATTTATGCATAAAATCAAGCATGAATCAAGCAACCACTCAACCCTCCAATATTTATGGTTGGCCAAGTAAGGGAGAAATCCAAAGGATCTCCATGCTATTTTTAGTAAACTCACAAGCCACTCCACTAATATAAATACCACCTCCCATCTCTCATTTCATTCATCCCTCAATTCACATTTCTATCATCTTTCTCTCATCTTTCTTTCCTCTCTTCCAGGCATAAGCCATCCATTTCTCCACTTCCCTTTAGCTGTCATTTCCCTATAGAAAAACTAATATGAGTAACTCAGCCCAATTCAAAAGCCATACTAGAGATGGGCCTAGTTTCTCTCAAAGCCCAATCACGAAATCCAAATTCAAATAGTTAAAGTCAAACCTTAACTTATTCGTTCAAGACTTTATCACAAAAAAATTTGAGAAGAAGAGTTGAAGCTTAAAGACGATGGATTTTGGAGCAATGATGAATTAGAAGGGATTAATTTTATTCGTGGGCCTGAACTCTCAATCAATGATAACAAGCCAATGTGGAGAATGTTAACAAGCTTAGGCATTTCACTTCAAAGACCCTAATCATTCCCACAAGCTTAGGTGTTTCATATTCGGTTTAGGTTTTAGGCTTAATTTTTTTTATACATGAGCCCAATATTGTGTTTATTTTCTCTTATTATTTTTTATTATGAATTTTTTTTTATAATTATGAAGTATTTTAAGTTATTAGGAGTTTTATGTTAACAAGAAAGTTTTATTTAAAACTACTTCTTGTTTAGATTAATTAGAGTTTTAGTATACTTTAGAGTTTTATTTGGATGTACTTAGCTAGCCTATATAAAGGCTTCTTCATTGTTCATTAAAACACAATTGTTTTCATTAATAAAGTTTCCAACAGTGGGAATTTGTTTCTTTGAGTAGGAATTCTTTCTTGTGATTTTTAGAAGTAGTTTTCTTCTTGATTTTCTTTAAGGAGTCATAAGGATTCATTCTTTACCCTTCAATTTGCCAAGGATCATTTCTTAGAGGGTTGATTAGAGCTATTAATTGAGTTTGTTGGGATTTATATCAAGGGTTCAATTGGATATTTATCCTTCTATCCATCATATCCATCGGTTTATTCAATCCATCTTCCACTTTTAAATTTCTTCTATTTATTTATTATTTTTTGTTCTTTGTTTTTAAATTTCTTCTTTTAATATTTCCAACTTCTTTATTACTAAATTTATTTATTTCATCTTTTCATATCAGATCCAAATATTTCCTTTTCAAGTCGAACAACTTGAATTCAATCCACTTCTGCCTTCATTCCATATCATTTGGTATCAGTTAGGTGTTCTTTACGTTCTTATAAACTGATTTCCAGCAAGCAATCTCAAAACAGGTTTTTTTTTCTTTTTACCCAGAAAGTTTTTGAAAAAAATATTTTTCAGTGGGTAAATTTTTTTAAACAATCTGAAATTTTACATACTGTTCTTGGCACTATTTTAGAGTATAAAAAGATATTTTCAAAAAACAAAGTGATTGAAAAACATACAAAAAAATATGAAAAAAATAAGAAAATATTCTATGAGTTGAATTTTGTGCCAAAATTTTCTAGATCTGATCTACATTATTTGAGGAGACTGCAGTTTAAACTTCGTGATTTTTGGAAATCGAAAACACTTCAAACAAAAAAATTCAAGTTATTTTCCATTATTTAAGGCTTTCACTTGGGTAGTTTATTTTCTTTGATTCTAGCATTAGGTTTTCTTTTGTTTTAGTTTTTTTTTTTAATTCTATTATGTATTCTAACACATTTTCGTTTCTTGTGTTAATAGGTACGAAAAGAGTTGCCTCTCTTTTCTCCGCGCAACTTACTGCTTTTGGAGTTGAGTTTTTCTTTGGCTTCTTAGAGCCTTAGGTCAACTTTGTTAGAGAGTGATCCCACATCTTTTTGAATATTATTGAGTTTGATTAATCTTTAAAAGTTACAAGCGAGAAAATCTTAATTTCTTTTCTTTGTCTCTTAGAGTTTTTTTATTGTGAGTGTATAACAGTGATGTTTAATTTTCTTTGATCAATTTTTCTGAGTGTTTTTTATTTCAGCCTCTGATAATGGTACGTACACGTAGTAAGGACGAACAATGTGATCTATCCATTATTTCCATGGTCCAACTTATAGCAATGCTTGACAAACTTCGACAAGAATTCAAAGAGGTGCAACAATGTTTGGAAACTAAATTCGCCACATTGCAAGCTCAACTCCTTCATTACGAAGTACTCCAACAAAATTTCAGTCAACCTTTAGCTCAAATGGAAACTAACAATGATAATGATGATGATGATGATGATGATGAGCAGACTCTTCATTATGATGATAAGACGAATGATTATAATGATGGTTATGAGTGGCGATAGTCTTCTGGACATATTAAACGTGGCTTGCGTACTCGATTCTAGTTCTTGTAGCCACTTCTCTATGAATATACCAAAATTTGGTGTTCCACCATTTAACAGCAAGCATGATCCTGACACCTATTATTATTTGGAAATAAAATTGAGCTGCTATTTGAATATTGAGAATGTTCAAAGGAAGAAAAGGTCTCATTATGTAACACCCCAAATTCGGCCTAGAAGTTAGGCCCGAATCCGGCGTGTCACATTGAAGTGTTTTTGCGAAAACCTTATTTTCATTGAGAACCGTTCTAAAATAAATTTGAGTAAAATCCGGTTTGTATTTGTTTTCAAAATGAGGTGATTTAAAAAAAAAACTATTTCTTTGTTACTTTATAATAAAAAAAAATCTCCTTTTAACTGCAGAAGCTTGATTTCAAAACAATAATTATTTTAGAAAAAAACTTGAAATATGTTTAAAAGAAATAAATCCAAGTTCCGTTTTGAAAATACAAAGCACAGCAATAATAATGGAATAAGAACAAGAGGGAAGGCCTTATTACAATTCGAATAAAAATCATTTAAAATACTAGGAATTAAATAAAAGACTAAATCAAAAACTTCTTGCTAAGTGGCCACCTTTGAGTCCCTCCATCCGTCGAACCGCCTACTGAGGATCACCTAAAAAAAAGTAAAATGAGGGGGTGAGTTTACGAAAACTCAGTGTGTACGACCCTCATCAAACGAATAGCATACAAACATTCAACTGGGCCTAAGCCCTTATTACATAATAGTGGCCTTTGGGCCTTAGCCCATAGTGGCCTCGGTTGGGTCTAAGCCTATATCATAGTAACATAATAATATTATGCATGTAAAGCTGTGAAAACCCTCCCCAAATAATCCATCCGCTACACAACATCTCCGTCCATCGAAACACATCTGTGGGGATATCTAAATCGACCCACCTATCTGCTACACAACAATGGTAGCCCAGTTGCGGTAATACCTAATGTTGCAGCAAAGCTGCTAATTATTGGGCTTAAAAAGCCATCGGTGGATATACGGTCGTTAAGAAACCATGCGATCCTCATATACTTCCTCCATTCCATAATTCCCAACCCATATGCAACCTAAACAGAATATCATATGAATGCAGAAAACATATATGCAGCATACATAAATCCTACATTTAACATATAGGGGTATTTTGGTAATTTTGCTAATTGAGGGTATTTTGGTAATTTTACATTACAGGGGCATTTCAGTGATTCTACCTGACAGGGGTATTTTCGTAATTCTACCCTATAGGGGTATTTCAGTAATTTTAACGTATGGGTCTTAATTACAAACTTTGGCTCGTCAACAAGTCCTCGTTGGCTAAAGTGAACAGACATTGTGCACCAGGTAAGATTCTAGAGAAAAGGAGGTGGGTCATTAAGACTGCTTAAGTACCAAGTTCTCCCTAGATCCAATCCTAGACATGCATATGCCCATTGCCACACTCTAACCTTATGGCTTGTCCACAGACGAATTTGATAAATTAATTAAGTTTTATGCTTAAGGATTTATTAGAAACTAGGCCTAAAATCCCATTATAAAACCCTAACAAGTCTACAGGCTTCATACACTCATATGGCCCATCTGGCCTAATCACATTTATACAGCCCATTAGGCTCAATCACACTTATATGGCCCATCAGGCCCAAACCCATTCCAAGCCATTCAAAAAACTTAATCAGCTCATCACATATCACCATATTATCAACTTTTACTTATTTGGGCCCACGAGCCCGTCAGGCCCATTTGGCCCAGTCTGGCCCAATTGGCCAAAACGTGACCCAAGTCCATGAGATCGTTCATGGGGTCTCTCTTATCGTATCGGTTACACTCGTACGAGTGTTCGCGCACTCGCACGACTACCGTAGCCAAACTTTCGGCTTTTTGGCATTTTGGCTTTTCAGCATTTTGAGATTTGTCGATCTATATGTGTATAGTGTGTGTACACACCTTCAGCTTTATCAAACTATTGAATCATAGGGTAGAAGTACACACCTTATTACGAAGAGTACCAAATATTCATAATCGTCAAAACCTATATTCAAACATCGCGCTTCATTAGTCACTACCCATTAATTCAAAATAAAACCACTACCTTACTTACTAGAGGACAAACTACACTTGCCTTGATCTACTGCAATTTGCCTATTTAATCCGTGGTCCGTTGTAGCCCCTCTTTCGCATCCAGGCAAAAAGTCCCGAACTGCTGACACCTTACGTCGCTTAAACTTAGGAATAGTGGTTATGTGTTCAAATCCCATTATCACCTTTGCCATCTCCTTACCACTAATATCCCCTTTTCCCATCAGAATTTGGCCTTCAATCTCACGTACAAGATTGCTTATGGAAGATTCAACTAAAGGGAACCCAAGAGAGCAAGATTTAAACCAAAAATCAGTTTGGTCAAGGCTTTAAGGATTAATGACTGCACAATAAGAATTTCGGCAAAAAGGAGGGTGCAATTATTCGGCTTTAGAGGGTTTGGAAAAGGTAATAAGAAGAAAAGAAAAAGATCAAATGTACTTGTATGAGGGTAACTACAGTATATTCGGTAAAGAAAAGAAGGACTAACCTATTTGGAAAACTCTCCTAATGCCGAAAACCACAGTGAAAATTCGTAATACACCCTAAAAGACCCAAAAATGGCACTCATTTACCCTTCTAAGCCGAATTTATACACTCTCCACTTCCCAAAATAGTACCAACTCTTCACACTTCTCAGCTCCTAACTTTTCTCCCTGATAACTCCCCAATCTCATCCTAAATTTTCTCTAAGATAAGCTCCTTTATCCCTTCCTTAATTTTCTCTTATGAACACTTCCTTCAGAGTTCACATCCAATGCCACTACTAACCATCTAGAAGACAAAAATAAAATTCCTAAAAATACCAAACCAACACTCAAACCTAGGACCCTCTTGCTTGCCACTAGCGCCACCTTCCTACACCCTAAGTGACGTCACTTATCCACTACACCACAGCCTTTCTTGTGTCCTATTTATCTCTATTTATTTAAAAGCCAAGCTACTTGCCATCAAGGTTCCTTTAATTATTAAATTAAAATTCCTTCACCTCAAATTTTGAACCCAGAACTTCTCCAACACCCCTAGATACTCCAAATTTATTAAACCCTTAAAGCCAACATGTCATTTTTCATTTTCTTGCTTACTTAAAAAAATTAGGAGACCCAAAGCCCAAAGCCCAATTCATCTAGGCCCAAAATTTAGGGCATTACACATTAGCTACTTTGGAATTCTCTAATTATGCTTTAAGTTGGTGGACTCAATTATTACGATCCCAACAAATGAACCATGAGAGATCCATTGACTAGTGGGATGATTTAAAGCGAATCATACGAAAATGGTATGTATCACCTCATTACTATAGGGACAACAAACGGAAGCTTCAAAATCTTGTTCAAGGTAATAAATCTGTGATGGAATATTTTCAAGCGATGGAGGTCTTGATGCAATGAGCTAATAAGAATGAGGAGGAGGAAGATACTATAGCTCGATTTGTAAATGGGTTGAATGAAAATACCACTAAGATTTTAAATCTTCAAACTTTTATTGATTTAGACGAAGCGGTTCAAAAAGCTTGTACGATTGAAGAATAATTGAACTAAAAATTTAAGATCGTTTATAAGGTTGTGCATCTAATTGGAGAACATCGACCTCTACCTTTTAGGGCTCAAAATTCATTCTACCATAAGTGAATCTTATACCTCTATCTAAAGATGAACCTAAGCGACTTAGTTGGAAACATGGGGCGGCACCTAAAGGTACTTCTTCTATTGTACAGATACCTTCTAGTACTTCTTTTAAACCTACTTTGAATCATTGTCGTGATGTTAAATGCTACAAAGGTAATGGTAATGGGCATTATGCTTATGATTGTCCCAATAAAAGGATAATTTTGATAAGTAATGATGGTACCCTTATTTCTTATTCTAAGAATGACAATTTAAATGCTACTAATGTTGTTTGTGACTATGATGGCAAGGAAGAATATGGAGAGGTTTTGGAACCTCCTACTGATGGGGAGGATTTGCTTAAGTCTCATTGTCTTGTAGTGCAACAATCCTTAGTATTCAAGTAAAGGATGATTTTGATGAAGTGCAACAGACTAATGTATTCCACTCAAGGTGTTTGATTCAAGGAAAGTTGTGTTCTCTTATTGTTGATAGTGGTAGTTGTGCCAATGTGGTGAGGAGCTTTTTGGTGGATGCTTTATCTTTACCTTATCAAAGACATCCTAAGCCACATCACTTACAATGGCTTAATGAAGGTTCAGAAGTTAAGGTAGTTAAATAGTCCTTAATTGCATTCAAGATTGGGAATTATTCTGACGAGATTTGGTGTGATGTAGTTCCCATGAATGCCACCCATTTGCTTCTTGGAAGACCAAGGCAATATGATTATTGTAACACTCTTAACCCATAACCGTCGCCGTAATAGGTTAAGAGGTATTACTGGACATATAACACAGTCTAGTACATTAAATTTTTAGACATAAATCAAATTATAAGCAATATCATACATTCATACTCATAACATACTTAAAACAAGCATACGAGCCTTAAATCATGCATTTTGGGACTAAACTGCAACATTTGAATATTTCAGAATAATTTAGAAAAAATTTCCATTTCAAAGGATACACACCCATGTGACATGTATATGCTAGTTATAAGGATGTTGATTTTGGTATATTAAGCCATGTGATTTGGCTTAATTGGGTAATATGTTTTGATTGCTTAAATATATATGCAAATATGGTATGTTTTGGCAAATAGTTGATAAAATAGAACTATGCAAATGAATGGCTTATTATGTGATAGGTTCATGAATTGAAAATGCATTGATTATGTTTAACCTTGGATGATGTTATAAGGATGTTTTATGGTTATTGAAACTTGGTATTTTGGTATGGTGTAACATCCCAATTTAGACCCTAGTCGGAACAGTGGTTTCGAGACCACAAATCTGAGTCAGAAAAATATTTTAATAATATTTTTGGTGTCTACAGCATGTTAATTTATATGTGTGAAAATTTTGTGTGAAAATTTTATCGTTTGTGTGCTTGATTTTATAAAAGCACTTAATCACGTAAAATATAAAAGTGGCTAGCTACTTGTTAAAATACTATATTGCTATGTTCTTTTTAATTTGGAGTCCTTATGTTGATATTATACCATTGAAATGATGAATAGACCTAAGGTTAGTGGATTTTAAATTAAATTAAAAAGGTTATATTGGTAAATGAATATTAAATGTTAATAATGATAATAAAATAAAACAAAAACATCATTTGTTCATCTTTTCTTCACCATTGCCAAAACTACAAAAGAAAAAGAAAGAAAAATAGCTAGCAAGGTTCAGCCATTTCTAAGCTTAAATTAGGTATGTGTTTTGCTCAGTTTTTGATAATTTTTACGTTATTGAGATTGTCGCTTCGTGTTTTAGCTAGCCCAAGCTTGAATTTTTGAATTTGATGATGATGATTTTGTGTGTTGCCATTGTTAAAAGCTTGATGATATTTGTGTTTGATGATGAAAAATAAATATGTGTTAATAGATTTTCATGTTTAATTAAGTGATTTTTAGTAAAAATGCCAATTTAGGATTAAATTGTGAATTTTGTAATTTGAGTGGTCAAAATGTGAAATGTATGAAAGAAATGGACTGCTACAGACCTTAGTGAAATTTGGCCAAGCATGGGTGTCGTGAAATTTTGAATATTTTGTGTCTTGTGAAATAAGGACTAAATTGTGAAAAATGTGAAATGTTAAGGGTTCAAGTGCAAATTGCCCTTTTATGTTTTTTGGATGAATTTGAGTACATATGTGATTAAATAAGCTTAATTTATGTTAATTTAGATCAAGAAAAGAGGAAATCAGATTTGAATCGGGGGAAATCTAAAATTGTCGAAAAGTCATCCTGGTTCGTTCGTCTTCATCCGAGGTAAGTTCATAAGTAAATAAAAGTCGTTAAATTTGATTGTATATATTTTAATAGTGTCGAATTGAATTATTACTTGTGTATATGTATATGTCGAATTGAATGAAGCATGGAAGTATTATTTTCGAGCTTGAATCGATCGAGTTACGACGTCTGAGAGCCTCGTACGAACCTTAGGAATAGTTAGGATACATATGTCATGACATAGGTTTCCAATATGTGATTTCGTGTAAAACCACGTCTGGGATGTTGGCATCGATTTGTGATTTACATATAAGACCATGTTTGGGACATCAGCATCGTATCATGTAAGACCCTGTCTAGGACTGTGGCATCGATATGTGATTACATGTAAGACCACGTCTGGGACGTTGGCATTGTACGAGCTTTTAGACTATCCAAGTATCCTTATTGATTTCGAATGGTTCAACGAGCAATATCGAGTTAAGATCAAATGTGAAATCGAGCTAAAAGGTTCATGTATGTGCTAAGTTAAGTGATTATGAAAGTAAGGTAAGTATATACTTGAGATGACTATATGAATTATGCATGATAAAAGAGCATATTATATATGTTTATGAGTATGTATATTTTCAGCTAAGTTAATTACATAATACAAATGTTCTTTGGTTCATTTATTAGCTTATGACTTACTAAGCTATTCAAGCTTACTGTATGTATGTTTGTTTGTTGTTTTATAGATTTTGAAAGCTAGTTACGAGCTCGGGGATCGTCAAGGAAATCCGTCACACTATCGATCACTATTTCGGTATTTTAAAAGCTTGAGCTACGAGCCTATGGCATGTATAGGCTAGCATTCGTTTTGGTTGGTTTTGAAAGTGTATACATGTTTAAACTAGTCTTAATGTGTTTGAATTTGAATGTGCATATATAAAGCCATGAAAAAATGGCTTGACCAGTATGCTTCAGTTGAGTTGTATATGTTATTGGTTAATATGCTTGATGTGTATGGTTTTGGTGATTTAGTAATGGTAATTAAATCATGTGGTTAAGAGTTTAAATTAAATATCAATATTAAGTTTAGAAGTACTCATTATGTGTGGACTATACTATGCTTTGATATAGATATTGCTTGTATAATATGGTTAATTTGATTCGACTTTGTAATGGTATAAATGATGAATTTATAGCCGTTTGTATAATGGATATTTAGATTCAGTTTGATGTATAGGTTATTTGATGTTGTGAGAGTAATGTATAAATATGATCATAGTATGAAAAATTTGATATATACTGTTTTAGTACATGTGTTCGAAAAATGGCTCAAATAAAGATGGTCTTATATGCATAAATTGTAACAAGAAAAGATGTATATTTGGGCTAGTTTTAAAGTGCCTTTATGTGTAATTTATATATATGTATAAATGTATATGTCTCGTATTCCGTGTATGTTAAAATAATATGCTAGTAAACCAGGTATACTATGAATTTATTAATTGTGACCAAAACTGGTGAATGGTATAATACTAAAATGGATGTGAATTAATGGTTAGTTGATGGTTACTTTGGTACATAGTTAATGGCTAATGTTGGACATGATTTGTGGTTAAAATTGGTTGGTGTTTTGATTATGTGTTTATAATTTAGGTATGGTAAATTGGCATGTGAGTTGAGTTTACTCTTAGTTGTTATTTGTGCTCAAAATGGTTTAAATTAATATGGTCATATGTGTATGGTCTTGTGACTAGAAAAAAGGTATGTTTAGTCTTAAATAATATTTGTTTAAATGAATTATATGTAAATGTATGACTATTGTCGTGTGGATGTTTGTATTTAAATTAATGTACAAAGCATGTTTGTTCATCATGACTACTACCAATGCCGTATATAATTTTGGACATAAAGTTTTGTGATATGATTTGTTTGGTCTATTAAGTGCTTGTATATAATTATGAAGTAAAATGTCTAATTATTTATTCAGTATTCAAATGCCATTATAATAATGAGCATATGATTCGTGTATGTATTTTTTAAAAAACATGTTTTGTATGGCTTTGAGGCATGCTTATTAATGTGTGAAGATGATTATATGCATGATAAGGAGTCGGACAGATTTGAGTTATGATTTGTAATTGCAAAATGATTAATAATGTACATTTAATATTTAATTAACCTTAAGCTTTATATATAAGAATATGACCTGTGTGAATATGTGAATGTTTGGAGACTGTGTTTTATTCTGTAATGCCTTTTAACCCCGATCCAGTGACAGATACAGGTTAGGGGTGTTACATTTGATTGGTATCAGAGCTCTAGTTTAGTCGGTTCTAGGACTAACTTAGTGTATATGAGTCTAGCTATACTTGTCATATTTATTTACTACGATAGTGTGATGATTCCTAAAAATTGAAATTGTGTTTCATATAGTAAATGGATCCCGATCGTGCCGTAGCTGATGACGTAGAAAGTAATGCACTTGCTCCCGCACAAGGGGCAGTGTAATCTGATTCTAGACTTGTTTGGAGTTGCCACGATGGAGAGGCTAAACAAGCCTTCTTCTAAATTATGAACAATTGGTTCAGACGACATATCTGTACAAATTTGATTGTTCAACAACCCC
Organism: Gossypium stocksii; assembly: GCA_020496765.1. Classification (NCBI taxonomy): domain Eukaryota; kingdom Viridiplantae; phylum Streptophyta; class Magnoliopsida; order Malvales; family Malvaceae; genus Gossypium; species Gossypium stocksii. The sequence continues at coordinate 42,539,574 of CM035629.1, forward strand.
CACCCTCACCTAATCCTCCTCAGATACCCGTAATACCTCAGGTTACTGATTTGATGCGATTAAATAAGCCTCCTGTTGATAAAATCAGAAAATACAGAGCTGAAAAATTGAGAGCCACTGTTAATGATGATGCTGAGCGAGCTGAATTTTGGCTTGATAATACTAGCCGTGTATTTGATGAGCTATCCTGTACACCTGATGAGTGTACTAAATGTGTTGTATCATTGCTTTGAGATTCTGTGTATCACTTGTGGAATACACTGGTTTCGGTGGTTCCAAAAGATAGGGTTACTCGGGAGTTCTTTAAGACTGAATTCCGTAAGAAATAAATCAGTCAGAGATTCATTGATCAAAAATGCAAAAAATTTCTCGAGTTGAAATAGGGTCGTATGACCGTAACAGAATATGAAAGGGAACTTGTGAGACTCAGCAGATATGCCCGAGAATGTGTATCAACCGAAGCAATAATATGTAAAAGATTCAAAGACAAGTTGAATAAAGATATTAAGCTGTTAGTCGGGATTCTTGAAATAAAAGAGTTTGTGGTACTAGTCGAGGGAGCATACAAAGCTAAAGAGCTCGAGAAAGAGAAAAGAAAGGCTGACTTTGAAGCTAAAGATTCACAAAAAAGATCATTGAGTAAGTCATTTCAGTCGGCATCAAAGAAAATTTGAGATGACTTTAGTCGTTCAAAGACTATTGCGGGTTATTCTAGACAAGATCGAGGCAGACTACATGTGAGTTCAAAAGCTACCTCAGTAGCTAGTGTTGGTAACATTTGACTGAATCAACTTGAGTGCAAACATTATGGTAAATGACATCCCGATAGTTGTAGATTGAATGATCGGGCTTGTTTTAATGTGGATCGTTAGATTATTTCATCTATGAATGCCCTAAGTTGGTTGAACAAGACATGAAGCAGAATACAAGGCCGAGTAACATGACAGCTTGAGGTAGACCACCTAGAAACACGGGTAATGTGAGTGGTAGCTAGAGGGGAACTAAAGACACTACTATTAGATCTGAGGCTCGCGACCTGTTAGAGCTTATGCTATTCGCGCTCGCGAAAAGGCTTCATCCCCAGATATTATTACCGGTACTTTCACTCTCTATGATACTAGTGTTGTTGCATTGGTTGATCCTAGATCGACTCATTCTTATGTATGTGATACTTTAGTATCCAGTAAAACTATACTTGTAGAGTCTACTGAGCTTGTGATTAGAGTATCGAACCCCTTAGGCCGGTGTGTTTTGGTTGATAAAGTATGCAAGAGTTGTTCGTTGATGATTCGAGATTCATGTTTTTCAGCTAACTTGATGTTGTTGCCTTTCGACGAGTTTGATATAATTCTGGGTATAGATTGGCTAACATTGCACAATGCTATTATGAACTGCAAATGGAAGACTATTGATTTGCAATGCTAGAATGATAAGATTATTCAGATTGAGTCTAATGATCTGAATGGTTTACCAGTAGTGATTTCTTCGATGATAGCTCAAAAATATGTGAGAAAGGGTTGTGAAGCTTACTTTGCCTATATATTTGATTCTAAAGTGACTGAAAAGAAGATTGAATCAGTACCCGTTGTGTACGAGTATCTGAATGTGCTTCTTGAAGAGTTACCGGGTTTGCCACCGATTCGAGAGGTAGAGTTTGGTATTGAGTTACTTCTGAGAACAACTCCGATTTCGATAGCTCCATACAGAATGACACCGATTGAATAAAAAGAATTGAAAGCTCAATTGCAAGAATTGACAGATAGAGGCTTCGCACGACTAAGTTTTTTTCCCTGGGGTGCACCAGTGTTGTTTGTGAAAAAGAAAGATGGAACTATGAGAATGTGCATTGACTATTGACAGCTCAATAAAGTGACCATCAAGAATAAATATCCTTTGCCACATATTGACGATTTGTTTGATTAGTTGAAAAGGGCTGCAGTGTTTTCAAAGATTGATTTGAGATCGGGTTACTATCAGCTGCGAGTGAAAGACTTCGATGTGTCAAAAATGCTTTCCAAATGAGGTACGGACATTATGAGTTTCTTGTTGCGCCTTTTGAACTAACTAATGCACCTGCTATGTTTATGGATCTAATGAATTGATCTTCAGACCATATTTGGATCGATTTGTGGTTGTGTTTATAGATGACATCTTGATTTATTCCCGTGATGAATCCGAGCACGCCGAACATCTAAGAATTGCGCTACAGACTTTGTGAGATAAACAGTTGTATGTGAAGTTCAGTAAATGTAAGTTCTGGTTGTGTGAAGTTGGTTTCTTAGGACATTTTGTATCAGCATCAGATATTCAGGTTGATCCAAGCAAGATTTCAGCAATACTAGATTGGAAGCGTCCTAGAAATTTTTCCGAAGTCTGAAGTTTTCTGGGACTCACTGGTTATTACAGATAGTTCGTAAAAGGTTTCTTTATGATTGCAACCCCAATGACAAGATTACTTCAGAAGGATGTTAAGTTCGAGTGGTCAGAAAAGTGTCAGAACAACTTTGATTAGTTAAAAGCCTTGTTGACTAAAGCTCCAGTGTTAGTTCAGCTAGAATCTGGTAAAGAATTTGTAATCTATAGTGATGCATCTTTAAATGGTTTAGGCTGTGTTTTGATACAGGAAGGCAAAGTTATAGCTTATACCTCGAGAAAGTTAAAGTCGCACAAAAAGAACTATCCGACACAGGATTTGGAATTGGCAGCTATAGTATTTGCGTTGAAGATTTGACACCACTATCTATCTAGTTAAAAAATGTCACGTCTATTCTGATCACAAAAGCTTAAAATATTTGATGAATTAGAAAGATCTGAATCTACAACAATGAAGATGGTTAGAGTTGTTAAAAGATTACGAGCTTGTAATTAACTACCATTCGGGAAAAGCTAATGTTGTTGCTGATGCTTTGAGTCAGACGTCGTTTTTTTCTTTGTGTGCGATGAATACTCAGTTAGCTCTATCAGATGACGGTTCGCTTGTAGTTGAGTTGAAAGTGAGACTGTTATTTATACAGTAGATTTGCGAAGCTCAAAGAGTCGGTAATGAATTGTTAGCAAAATGGGCTCAATATGATTTGAATACTGATTCAGAACCCCAAGTTGATGCTGAGGGTTATTTGAGATTTAGAGGTCGAATATGTGTTTCGAGAAATTTAGAGTTGATTCAGATGATTTTAAATAAATCTCATAGCTATCAGTCATCTGTTTATCTGGGTAGTACTCAAATGTATAATGATCTGAAACAACTTTATTGGTGGCATGGTATGAAACGAGATATCTCAGACTTTGTTTCAAAATGCTTAATTTGTCAGCAAGTTAAAGCTGAGCATCAGGTTCTACCTGGGTTACTTCAGCCAATTATGAATCCCGAGTGGAAATGGGATAGAATCACGATGGATTTTGTATCGGGTCTACCTCTGTCATCAAGTAAGAAAGATACAATCTAAGTTGTTGTTGATGGATTGACTAAATCGGTTCATTTCATTCTGGTTTACGCAGATGATTCACTTGATAAGCTTGCTGAGTTGTACATTTCGCAGATTGTGAGATTGCACGGAGTACCTATTTCTATTGTTCAAAATAGAGATTCGAAGTTCATATCGTGGTTTTGGAAGAAACTGCAAGATGCATTAGGTACGAAAGTACACTTTAGCATTGCTTTCCACCCACAGACGGATGGTCAATCTAATCAGATTATTCAGATACTTGAGGATATGTTGAGATGTTCTTTCTTGAGTTTAAAGGTACGTGGGAACAATACTTGCCACTGATTGAATTTGCGTACAATAATAGCTTTCAATCGAGTATCAAAATGGGTCCTTATGAGGCTTTGTACAGTCGCAAATGTTGAAAACCTTTATATTGGACTGAGCTTAGTGAGAATAAGATACATGGGGTCGATTTGATCAAAGAAACTGAACAGAAAGTGAAAGTGATTCGTGATAGTCTAAAAGCAGCGTCAGATCGTCAGAAATCGTATACAGAACTGAAACAAAAAGATATTGAGTTTCAGATCAGGCATAAAGTGTTTTTGAAAGTCTCACCATGGAAGAAAATAATTCACTTCGGTCGTAAAGGCAAATTGAGTCTGAGATTTATTGGGCCATATAAGATTATTGAGCGTATCAAGCCGGTTGATTATAGATTGTTGTTGCCACCTGAGTTAGAAAAAATCCATAACGTATTCCATGTTTTGATGCTTTAATGATATCGATCTGAACCATCGCATGTGATTTCCCCATCTTAGATTGAGCTCCGTTCTGATATGACATAGAAAGAAGAACCAATCCAAGTTTTAGATTGCAAGATTAAAGAATTGAGAAATAAAAAAAATCTCTTTAGTGAAAGTCTTATGGCATTGACACGGAGTTGAAGAAGTTATGTGGGAGCCCAGGGATGCTATGAGAGAACGTTACCCAAACCTATTCATTGGTAAGATTTTCGGGGAAGAAAATCCCTAAGGGGAAGAGTTGTAACAGCCCGGTTTAGACCCTAGTCGGAACAGTGGTTTCGGGACTACAAATCTGAGTCAGAAAAATATTTTAATAATATTTTAGGTGTCTACAGCATGTTAATTTATATGTGTGAAAATTTCGTGATTTTATAAAAGGACTGAATCGCATAAAATTTAAAAGTGGCTAGCTATTCGTTAAAATACTATATTGCTATGTTATTTTTAATGTGGAGTCCTTATGTTGATATTATACCATTGAAATGAAGGAAAGACATAAAAACCTAAGGTTAGTGGATTTTAAATGAAATTAAAAAGGTTATATTGGTAAATGAATATTAAATGTTAATAATGATAATAAAATAAAACAAAAACATCATTTGCTCATCTTCTCCTCACAATTGCCAAAACTACAAAAGAAAAAGAAAGAAAAATAGCTAGCAAGGTTTAGCCATTTCTAAGCTTAAATTAGGTATGTGTTTTGCTTGGTTTTTGATAATTTTTACGTTATTGAGATTGTCGCTTCGTGTTTTAGCTAGCCGAAGCTTGAATTTTTAAATTTGATGATGATTTTGTGTTTTTCAATTGTTGAAAGGTTTTAGCTAGCCGAAGCTTGAATTTTTGAATTTGATGATGATTTTGTGTTTTTCCATTGTTGAAAGCTTAATTATTTTTGTGTTTGATGATGAAAAATAAATATGTGTTAATATATTTTCAAGTTTAATTAAGTGATTTTAGTAAAAATGCCTATTTAGGATTAAATTGTGAATTTTGTAATTTAAGGGGTCAAAATGTGAAATAAATGAAAGAAATGGGTTGCTACGGACCTTAGTGAAATTCGACCTAGCATAGGTGTGGTGAAATTTTGAATATTTTTGTGTTTTGTGAAATAAGGACTAAATTGTAAAAAATGTGAAATGTTAGGGGTTAAAGTGCAAATTACCCTTTTATGTTTTTTGGATGAATTTGAGTACATATGTGATTAAATGAGTTTAATTTAAATTAATTTAGATCAAGAAAATAGGAAATCAGATTTGGATCGGGGGAAATCTAAAATTGTCGAATAGTCGTCCCGATTCGTTCGTCTTCATCCAAGGTAAGTTCATAAGTAAATAAAAGCCATTAAATTCGATTGTATATATTTTAATAGTGCTAAATTGAATTATTACTTGTGTAGATGTATATGTCAAATTGAATTAAGCATGGAAGTATTATTTTCGAGCTTGAATCGATCGAGTTATGACGTCCGAGAGCCCCGCATAAACCTTAGGAATAGCTAGGATACATATGTCATGACATAGGATTCCGATATGTGATTTCATGTAAGACCACATCTGGGACGTTGGCATCGATTTTTGATTTACGTGTAAGACCATGTTTGGGATTTGGCATCGTATACATATGTCATGACATAGGATTCCGATATGTGATTTCATGTAAGACCACATCTGGGACGTTGGCATCGATTTTTGATTTACATGTAAGACCATGTCTGGGACAGTTGCATCGATATGTGATTACATGTAAGACCACATCTGAGACGTTGGCATTGTACGAGCTTTTAGACTATCCAAGTATCGTTATTGATTCTGAATGGTTGAACGGGGAATATCGAGTTAAGATCAAATATGAAATCGAGCTAAAAGGTTCAGATATGTGCTAAGTGAAGTGATTATGAAAGAAAGGTAAGTATATACTTGAGATGACTATATGAATTATGCATGATAAAATAGCATATTATATATGTTTATGAGTATGCATATTTTTGGCTAAGTTAATTACATAATACAAATGTTCTTTGGTTGACTTATTTGCTTATGGCTTACTAAGCTATTCAAGCTTACTCTGTGTGTGTGTTTGTTCGTTGTTTTATAGATTTTGAAAGCTAGTTACGAGCTCGAGGATCGTCAAGGAAATCCATACACTATCGATCGGTATTTTGGTATTTTAAAAGTTTGAACTATGAACCTATGGCATGTATAGGCTAGCATTCGTTTTGGTTGATTTTGAAAGCGTATACATGTTTAAACTAGTCTTAATGTGTTTGGATTTGAATGTGTATATATAAAGCCATGCGAAAATGGTTTGATAATTATGCTTAAGTTAAGTTTTATATGTTCTTGGTTAATATGTTTGATGTGTATGGTTTTGGTGATTTGGTAATGGTAATTAAATCATGTGGTTAAGAGTTTAAATTAAATGTCAATATTAAGTTTAGAAGTACTCATTATGTATAGACTATACTATACTTTGATATGGATATTGCTTGTATGATATGGTTAATTTGATTCGGCTTTGTAATGGTATAAATGATGAATTTATAGCCGTTTGTATAATGGATATTTAGATTCGGTTTGATGTATAGTTTATTTGATGTTGTGAGATTAATGTATAAATATGATCATAGTATGAAAAATTTGATATATAATGTTTTAGTACATGTGTTCGAAAAATGGCTCAAATAAAGATGGTCTTATATGCATAAATTGTAACAAGAAAATATGTATATTTGGGTAGTTTTAAAGTCCCTTTTATGCGTAATTTATATATATATATGTATAAATGTATATGTCTCGTATGCCGTGTATGTTAAATAATATGCTAGTAAACTAGGTATACTATGAATTTATTAATTGTGACCGAAATTGGTGAATGGTATAATAGTAAAATGGATGTGAATTAATGGTTACTTTGGTACATAGTTAATGGCTAATGTAGGACGTGATTTGTGGTTAAAATTTTTTGGTGTTTTGATTATGCATTTGTAATTTAGGTACAGTAAATTGGCATGTAAGTTGAGTTTACTCTTAGTTCCTATTTGTGCTCAAAATGGTTTAAATTAATATGGTCATATGCGTCTTGTGACTAGAAAAGAGGTATGTTTAGTCTTAAATAATATTTGTTTAAATGAATTATATGTAAATGTATGACAATTGCCGTGTGGATGTTTGTATTTTAAATTAATGTACAAAGCATGTTTGTTCATCATGATTACTACCAATGTTGTATATAGTTTTGGACAGAAAGTTTTGTGATATGATTTGTTTGGTCAATTAAGTGCATGTATACAATTATGAAGTAAAATGTCTGATTATTTATTAAGTATTTGAATGCCATTATAATAATTAGCATATGATTCATGTATGTATTTTTTTAAAACATGTTTTGTATGGCTTTGAGGCATGCTTATTAATGTGTGACGATGATTATATGCATGATAAGGATTCGGACATATTTGAGTTATGATTTCTAATTGCAAAATGATTAATAATGTAGATTTAATTTTTAATTAACCTTAAGCTTTATATATACGAATATGACTTGTGTGAATATGTGAATTTTCGGAAGTTGTGTTTTGTTCAGTAATGCCTTTTAACTCCAATCCAGTGACGGATACGGGTTAGGGGTGTTACATATAGGATAGAACATGGAAATGGTGATGAATTGATACTGAATTGGTTGATGTTGAATTAATATAAAATGTGCATTGAATTATTTGGTTTGGTTGCATGTTGAAGTGTTAAATTGGTACCTGATATGCGTGATATGAAGTAATAAAATTTATAATAATGATTGTACCAAAAACTAACTATTATCACGACTTTAAGGCAAGCGCACCTATCAAACAGTAGTTGTCACAAGCTGAAAGAGAAGGTTAAAATCGAGATTGAATTGAAAGATCGTCTAACTAGAAAAATCTCTATCACTTGAATATATTTCTAGAGCTTAAGTCTTCTGATGACATCATTCCGGATTCGGTAGCTTATAATAGAAATATGCAAAAAATATTAAACTATAACTAAAATATGAATTACAACTGAATTAATTGTTTAAACACCTTTTTTATTTTATTTTTGTGTTTTTTTTTGTGTTTTTTGTGTTTTTTTCTATTTTTTTAAAAACAAATCAAATACAATACTATGAATGTTTATAAACTGAACAAGAGAACAAAGATAGATAATAATTTCAACTCAAATCTCGACAAAAATAGGGATCAAAATAATTGAATAGAATTCAACAAAAAACAGGTTATAGGTTAATATTAGAGGTAAGTCAAAGAATGGGTTGTTAGGCGCAATGGGGTTCACTAAGGGTCAATTTGTAGAGGTAGGCTTTTATGGAGTAAGTGGGTTAAATCCTATGTGCCTTTATCATCTCAGTGTATCAAATCAATGATGTGGTCTCGACATGTATAATCGAAGCAAGTTCTAGAATAACAAGTCAATATTGACTCACTCAAAGCAACAATAAAAGTGAGCACAAAAGGATATATGCTCAAAAGGCTCAAAAATCTCACCAAAATTATGGCTTTTGATGTCAATCCTGTGAATTTCAAATCTCAAGATAATACTTAAAATTAGGGAAAATAACCTAGAAAAAATTTAAATTCTCAAAAATTTCAACTTATCATGCTTGATTCCCTAATGTTTTAAAGTTTGAATAATCAAAGCATAAATATCTATGTCTTAATTCTCAACATATCAATAAAAATCATAAATCAATCAGAATTCATTCCTAATAGGAGATTGAGATTAATGTAGAGAATTCGAAATTTAAGAGCAATTTTCAAGGATTTCAAAGATAATATAAAGAATAAAAGTGAGTTCCCCCTCCCTCCACACTTAAGATATACATTGCCCTCAGTGTACAAAGATAACATTAATAGCAATAGAAGCACAAGATCATAAGTTAGGGAGAGAAGTAAAACTCCTTGAATATTGGATGGAACCTTTGAATTGTGAAAGCTGTCTTGGAGGAAGGAATACTTAAAGTTCATGATTTTGGGTGACTGGAGAAATTAATCATAACTGTGTAAAGTTCAAGTATTACTCGATAGGAATTTAATTGTAAAATAAAAGGAACAAGAGAAATAAAAAGTAAAGAAAATGAAAATTAAAAATAAAAATTAAGTAACAGTGATTTGGCCTCACGGCCGTGCAAGGGATCACATGCCTGTGTCTGAATTTGTAGGTTCGACCACGGTCTTGGGGCACGGGCGTGTCGCACTCCTGTGTTGTATTAACAAGTTTGGCCATGGCCACATCGTACGACCGTGGTAAGTTATCGAAGCCCATGTGTTAGGGACATCTTACCCTGCTCATACACGACCATATCGCACGGCTGTGTCTTTGCTTGTGGTGTCCACACGGCCTGAGGCACGCTCGAAAAACCTGCATTCAAAGGGTTAGTTGATGTATTAAAGAGCCTAAATAAAATAATTTACTAAGTCAGTGCTTGGGTTGCCTCCCGAGAAGCGCTTATTTATAGTCTAAGCTCGACTTTGCTCGAGCTTGTATGTTCATGGTGGTTTGAAAAGTTGGAACTCTTTTAACCTGTTTTCAGTTTCATTGTCAAAATAAAGTTTGAGTCGGGTTTGATTTGCCTTGAAAGTGCCGAGTGACTCATGATTTATCTTGACTGTACCATACGGAAAGATTTTCATTACCGTGAAGTAGGGTATGTCACTTGTATGTTCTTTTGAATTGAAGATTCGAGGATCGTCTTCCCCTAATGTTACCTTATCTCCTACCTTGATTTGATTCGTTTTCACCTGAGGGTCGTCTTGGTGATGCTCTGGGTTGGTATGGCATACTTTAGGCTTTTCATGATAGTTCAACCATTCATCTAGTTCCTCGATCTGAAGCATTCGCTTTTCAGGTGCATCGCCCTTGGATGGACTTGTCTGTGATTAGGTTGCCTTTATGTGGAGTGTATCCTACACAGAAGGTTGGGTGGTGAGTTCAGTGTTTTTACAAGGACTCGTGACTATATTATTATCAACAGTCTTAATCAAGTTTCGAGCTTGTAAAGTACCTTTGTCATCACCTACACATAGTGTAAGTTCACCTGTTCCTAAATCAATTATTGTTCTGGCAGTTGCTAAAAAAGGTCGCCTTAGAATTAAGGGTACATTGCTATCCTCATCAATGTCTAAAACAACAAAGTCAATTGGGAAAATAAATTTATCAATTTTGACAAGCACATCTTCAATTATTCCCTTAGGAAACCTAATAGTTTTATCAGCCAGTTGAATACTCATCTTGGTTTGCTTAGGTTTTTTAATACCTAGTTGTTTAAGCAGTTTATAAGGTATGACATTTATACTAGCCCCTAGATCAGCTAAAGCATTTTTGGTGTCTAGGCTACCAAGCAAACAAGGAATAGTAAAACTCCCTGGATCTTTTAGTTTGGTTAACAGTTTATTTTGGAGAATAGCTGAGCATTCATCGTTGAGTTCCACTGTAGACAGTTCTTCTAACTTTCTTTTATTTGTGAGAAATTCCTCTAAATTTTTTGCGTACTTTGGCATCTGCGAAATTGCTTCAACAAATGGTAAATTGTTGTGTAATTTCTTTAAGAGTTTAAGAAACTTACCAAATTGCTCATCTGTACAGTCTTTCTTTAGCGCGTTTGGGTATGGGATACGAGGTTTATATTCCTTGATGACTAGCTCGTTATTACTTACCTCGACCTTGCCTTTACTTACCTCATTCTCCTTACATGGCTCTAGTTTGGTTTTGGTTAATCCTTCCTCATCTATTTTATTCACGAAATTGAGTTGCTCCTTAGGGTTAATCTCAGTGTTGCTTGGTAACCCACCTTGCGGTCTTTTAGAAATTAACTTAGCGAGCTAGCCTATTTGTGTTTTGAGTCCTTGAATGGATGCTTGCTAGTTCTTCAGTGCCATTTCGGTGTTTTGGAAATGGGTTTCTGACACGGCAATAAATTTTGTGAGCATCTCTTTAAGGTTCGGGTTTTTCTCTTGTTGGAATGGTGGCTGTTAAAATCCTGGAAGAGGTGGTGTTCTTTGATTTCCTTGTCCTCCCCATGAAAAATTGGGGTGGTTCTGCCAACTGCATTGTAAGTATTATTGTAAGTGTTATTTTGAGGTCTAGAATTGTTACCCATATAGTTGGCTTGCTCGATTTCCATGCCATGTCCATGGGAGGAGTAATCTAGATTGTACATGTTTCCCTGGATTGCGTCACACTACATCACTAGGTGTGCCTGCATAGAACCAATAAAACCATCAATCTTTTTATTTAAAAGTTCTACCTGATTAGAAAGCATAGTTACGGCATCAATATTAAAAACTCCTGCAGCTTTTGTCGGCTTTTTCTGCATTACTTGCCACTGATAGTTATTCAGTGACATTTCTTCTATAAACTCGTAGGTTGCTTCTGGTGTTTTGTTGTTGATTGTTCCTCATGCGGCTGCATCGATCATTTGACTTGTTGATGGGTTCAAACCGTTATGAAAGGTTTAAACTTGTAACCACAAAGGCAACCCATGGTGAGGGCACCTTCTCAAGAGATCTTTGTATCTCTCCCAAGCATCGTAAAGCGTATCTAAATCCATCTGCACAAAAGAAGAAATATCATTCCGCAATTTAGCTATTTTGGCTAGAGGAAAATACTTAAGTAAAAAATTTTCGGTCATTTGTTCCCATGTACTGATAGACCCTCGTGGTAAAGAATTTAACCACTGTTTAGCTTTGTTTCTCAAGGAGAATGGGAATATCCTAAGACGAATGGCATCATCAGAAACGCCATTTATTTTGAATGTATCACAAAATTCTAAAAAGTTAGCTAGATGCGAGTTAGGATCCTCATCCTGCAATCCATCAAACTGAACAAATTGTTGTATCATTTGAATAGCGTAAGGTTTCAGTTCAAAATTATTTGCAGTAATAGTAGGCCTAACAATGCTAGATTCAGTGCCTGAGAAATTAGGTCTGGCATAATCATACATAGTACGCGGAGCAGGATTTTGCTCAACAGGATTTGCGGCTACTTCAGGAGGTGGTGGATTGTCTTGATTTGCTTCCATCTCTTCCGTAGGTTCTGGCTCTTGTTCTTGTCGTTGTTCCGGATAATGAAGGCTTTGTCTGATTTCTCTACGAGTTCTACGAACTGTAGCTTGTAAATCCTCATCAAAAAGTAATGGTCCTCTTGGGTTTCTTCTAGTCATAAACTAGAAATACCTAGAAAGGGAAAAGGTAAAGAAAATTAAAATAAATAAAAGAAATAAAAACAAAGGTTAAAAATAAATAAAATAGTAATGGCTAAAGTAATAAAAATCGAGTGTTCCTAATATATTAGTTCCTTGGCAACGGCGCCAAAAACTTATATGAGTGATATGAAGTAATAAAATTTATAATAATGATCGCACTAAAAACTAACTATTATCATGACTTTAAGGCAAGCGCACCTATCGAACAGTAGTATAGTTTAGCGGCAAAACCGAGATATCGTACCTAAGGGAACCAAAAGTACTAGTACTTACTTCCTTTCTATTATTTAACCTAAAAATAAAATGGGTTTTTATGAAACTAAAATAATTCTAAAACTAACTATGAATGTATAAAAAGTAAATTGGGGGAAAACTCTTTTAGGAAAAACTGATTGATTTGGGCAATACTCAAGGGAGAATCCACCTAGACTTCACTTGTTATCAATTCTTGAGTTAGATGCTTTATTCACTTGACTTGATCCTTAGAGATCCCTAACTTATGTTAATACCTCCGTCGAGGAAAAGAACAACTGATCCTAGGTTGGTTAACTGAAATCTCTTTCTAATTAAAACCCATAGTCTTGCATTAACTTGATCTATGGATCCCCTTATTAGGTTTGACCCTAATCCTTTTCCGAGTGAAATTGAACTTCCTCATAACAGGGACACATCCATGTGCCACACCCGTGTGGATCGAAGCCCAAGCCGTGCTTAGGCCTATTAAGGTGGCACGGCCGTGTGGTCTGGCCGTGTGAATCGAGGTTGGGCCATGTTTATGCTCAAAGTGGCACGACCGTGTGGCACGACCGTGTGGTGAATCTCTAGGCTCTGTTGATTATTGAATTAGGCCTAATTTGCCCTTTTTTGGCCTATTTCTTGTCCTTTTCTCTTCCTTAAGCTTACCTGGGCATAAAACATGAAATAGAAGGATTAAGAGCACCAATTTCCACAAATTCAATGATAATTCATCCATAAATTAGGCTAAGCATGAGGTAAAAACATGTATAATTTATCGTTTATTAGTACCTTTTTACTTGTTGTAGGTACATGTAATTTGGGTGGCAAAATGGCCTTGTAAATGGCCTATTTTTGTCTACACGGGCAGAGACATGAGCGTGTGTCTCAGCCGTGTCCCCTGGTGTTTCAATTCAAATTAAGTCAGTATGCTCCACACGGCCTCACACACACATGTGTGACTAGTCGTGTGGCACATGTTAGTATACCCTCCAGTTTTCACACGGGCTGGTACACGGGCGTGTGATTGGCCGTGTGACCCATTTCAGTATGTATGCCCTGTTTCCACACGGCCTATGACATAGGCTTCTCTGTAGCCGTGTGAGGCACACGGCCTATTCACACGGGCATGTGACCTCTGTATGTTTGAAATTTTCTAAGTTTCCAAAATTTTTAGATGTGATCGGTTTAGTCCTAAACCTTCTTTAAAGCGTGTTTAAGGTCTCATAGACCTATACAAGAGACAGTGTGAATATGAGTAACGCCTCAAAACTTGCTTATTTATGACCTGTTAAATTATGACACAAATATCTATCTGCTTCAATAGTCATGTGTTCTGGAAATGTCTAAGAAGTCTTGGGTTCAAGCCTTGACTTGGGCAAATTTTAGTATTTTTATGAATAAAGCCCTATCTCTAGTCAGTAGGCTTTTAATTAAATGTTAGTAGAATATAACAGAATGAGCCTGTTGGTCTGGTGTTTAAGTTGAGTGTTGGTGTGTTGGAGGTCTGGAGTTTGAATCCCAGCGAAGGCAAGGGAGGTTATTTTTGCTCGTTGACCGAGAGAGAGTTTCAGTCAAACAGGGTTTCTGAGTAGTGGATGTGTAGTGGGAATGGGGGAGGAAATTAAGGAATTGTGGATTAAGGGGTAAAAAAATCAGGTATTTTCTTTTTGGCTGAGATTTTTAGAAATTCGGTTCCCTTCTGAATTCCCCATCCTTCTAACATTTCTTTTCCCCTTTGCCGAATTTCCATAGACCTTTCCCCTTCTCTTTTCATTTTGATTGTGTTTTGGTGCATTTACCTTGTCTACCGGTTAAGTGCATTCAATTGGTAAGTAATCATTACTATTATTTAAGTTTTCGTAGATGGATTACTAAAAAGGCTTACTTTTTGGTTTGTGGGGTAGGTGAAGAATAAGAGTCAGTTGGTGCTATTGCAGAGGTTTGAGTATTAACAATTTCGGGTTGTTTTCAGTAAGTTTTTCAATGATTATTGTTTATAGACCTCACTTGGTTGTTGTCAGGCGTGTGATTGGCCGTGAGCGAAGGACACGACCGTGTGATGGTCAGAAGAGGCTATGTGCGACACACGGGCTCCACAAATTGGGCCGTGTAAGCCACATGGGCCTGTAGGTCCACACGGGTAATCCACTTGGGCATGTGGGATTCTAGGCCAGGCCGTGTGATCCACACGGCCAAGGCTAATTTGGGTCGTGTGGGCCAGACGGGCATGTGGGCCCATATGGGCAGGCTACATGGGCTTGTGAGCCCATTTTCTAAAAAGTTTTGTAAGGTTATACGAGTCGCCCTAGTCGACTATGGACCTACTGTAAGGCCAGGTTTAGGGTGTTATATTTAGTGGTACTAGAGCCAGGTTGCAAAACTCAGCTGTGGATTTGGGTTTCAAAACTTGGTAGTTAAGAAATGATTTTAAAGTGATTTGAAAATTTCTTGACTAAGTATGTGGTACACCGAGTCCCTGGCGCCGATCCTGTAAGTGTTCTGAAACTCTGTTTACATTTGTCCAAAGATACTACTAGCATGTATGAAACAACCATTGGCAGTATACTGTACTGAAAGCACTCTAGGTAGTGTATATTGAAAACAGTGGTAAAACTAAAAACTATAGTAAGACTGTGATTCGTGATAACAAACTCTAAACTTCTAATACTGCCTACATAAAATATCTACTAATAAATATTAAAATTGTAACTAATTCATAAAACTGTTAATACAGATAATTTTTGAATCTACAATGAGTGCACGAGGTATCCGCGGACGGGGTACTATAGGCCGAGGTAGAGGCTAAAGAGGGGCTCGAGATGGGTCTTCACCATCTGGCAACATGCCCAATTTAGATTCTAGTGAGACGCGGGGTTCACCAATCACTAAAACTGGGTCTCAAGATCGCGTGGCTAGGTACGACGCTTTGTCCCCGACCATGCTGAGGATTTTAGAGAGGGTCGTTGGGCCTAATGCTAGATCTGGGGGCCGAGGGTCAGTTACAGAACGACTCCAGTCCAATGTGGTTGAGCTTTTCAAGTGTGTCACTAGAGCCGCCCCTAACATGGCCGAGTACTAGATGGAGGCCATGAAAAGGATCATAGATGATTTGGATTTCACTCCAGAACAGAAGTTAAAGGGTGTTGTGTCCTTATTGAGTGACAAAGCCTATCAGTGGTGGCTGACAGTTAAGGAGAGCACTCAGCTCGAACGATTAACATGGGATTTTTATAAATCAGCATTTCAGAGTAAGTAGGTGGGTGCTAGCTACATCTATGCTAGGAGACGTGAATTCTTGAATCTCACGCAAGGGGATTGTTCAATGGCCAAATATAAGGCTGAGTTCCTGAGGTTGAGCTGTTATGCACGAGGCACGGTGGCAGCCAAATATGAGCGTTGTGTCCATTTTGAGGATAGACTCAGGGGTAGTTTGAGAGTTTTAATAGCTCCGCAGAGGGAGCATGACTTCTCAGCACTAGTGGAGAAGGCGAAGATCGTCGAAGAAGTGAAGCGCGCTAAGCGCCAAAATTGGGATAAGGACAGAGGAAAGAATAAGAGGGATTCGAAGCCCTCAAGTCCTACGATGAGGCCTAAGAAGAAGGTCAATCTGATGGGCCAGTTAGAGTTGGGCCCTCTGTTGCACCTACTGGGCTTTTACCTTATGGGCACTATGGTAGACGCCATCTGGGCAAAAGTTGGAGAACTATTGGGGCATGTTTGAGATGTGGGTCCACTAAGCATCGCATTAGAGATTGTCCGTTGAGAACTGATCAGATGCAAGCTCTGGGTTCTGGTAATGCACATTCATCGAGTGTAGTTCAGCAGCCACCTAGAGGCGATGTCAGGCCAGGGATGGTAACGACATGGGCCAAGGATAGAGAGCACCGGGCAGAGGTGCTAGACTGACTAAAGCAAGGCAGCAGGCTCTAGTTTATGCTACACGTCACTGCAATCAGGGAGATGCTCTAGACATCACCACGGGTACGTTTTTAATTTATAATGTACCTTAACTGCTTTGATAGACATAGGTTCTACACACTCGTATGTAGCTAATACTGTGTCTAAAACTCTGGGGATTCTGGTGGAAAGGACTTCAAGTGAGGTGACTGTTGTGAGTCCGTTGGGGCAGTCTATCCGAGTTAGTAAATTGTATAGAGATGTGTCGTTGAAGATCCAAGGGATAGTAGTTCTGGCTAATCTAATGGAGCTTCCATTCTAGTAGTTCGACCTAATTCTGGGTATGGGCTGGCTAGTTAAGCACCGGGTGAGTTTGGATTGTGCAAAGAAAAGGGTTATTTAGAGAACTAAGGAGGACAACGAGGTGTTTTGATTGGGGAATGTTAGGGTTATCTAACTAATGTGATCTCTGCATTGGTGGCAAAGAAGTTGGCTTGAAAAGGATGTGAGGCATTCTTGGCCTACATCAGTGTTTCTAATTCTGGGACTCTTCGGTTAAGGACATTAGAATTGTAACACCCCAAACCTGGCCTAGAAGTTAAGCCCAAATCTGGCGTGTCACATTGAAATGTCTTTCGAAAACCTTGTTTTCGTTGAAAACCTTGTTTTCGTTGAAAACCCTTCTTATTAAAACTTGTTGCGATTTAAAACTTGTGTAAAATCTCAAATTTTGTATGCATATTTTTAAAACGTGGTTTATTAAAAGACGTTCTCTTATAAAATGTTATTACCTTTAAAACCTTAATTGTTACGGAAGCCTAATTTAAAACAGTTGTGGAAACGTGATATTTTGAAAAATAGTTGTTATTTTTGAAAAATCGTGTCCGATTTCTAGCAATTATAAAACAATAAATAAAATCCCAAATGTAATGTAACACCCCTATCCCGTAACCGTCGCCGGAATAGGTAAGGGGCATTACCGGACTTGTAACATATACCGGAGCAGTAAAATTTTAAACTTTTTAATCAAGAACCATCACGTATCATCTATCATTAGAGCATGCTTCAATTGATCATAAAATGATGCATATAACTATTGGAAATCTAATTGGAAACATGCTAAAAGATAGGAGATCATTTGCAAAATTTCAAAGTTAGGGACACACGGCCGTGCCCCTTGCCCGTGTTCTTCACACACGGCTGTGTCCCTGCAGACACGCCCAAACCTTTTAGCTCGTGGTCGAAACTGACTTATCCCACACGGCTGTCCAACACGCCCATGAGGTTAGGCCGTGTGTCGCCCACGGCCTATGCACGCCCGTGCCCTTACCCCGTGGTCGAAACTGTCAAATATCACACGGTTACCTGACACGCCCGTGTACAAAATAGAGCAGGCCGTGTGACTGTACCGCCAAATTTCACATGGCTACAAATTACCAGACACGTCCGTGTGTCTAGGCCATGTACCAAAACTGACCAAAACATCAAGGTGCAGGGAACACACGGTCGAAACACACGCCCGTGTTCCCTGGCCGTGTGGCACAAATATAGGCTTGGTTTAAGCCAATTTGCCACCCAATATGGGTCATTTCTACTAGCCATTAACAACATTTCATGCCATTCTACCAACCTAAAACATACCAATTCAAGCACAAAATGGACCAAAAATCATCTCAATTCATTCACAAATCAAGCACAACAACTCAAAGGCCTAAATGACCATTTCATGCACTCATCCACACATATATACATATCAATTATGCAAGCTTATAACCTCATCAAAATCCCATATCTTTCCATAAGCACATATAGCTAAAGGACAACTCAAGTACTTGATTATATTCATATATGACCCAAGCCACATCTCATAGCTTAATCATTTACCAAAATATATCATGTTCACAAAAGTACTAGCCTATACATGCCATGACCAAACGTTTGCAAAATACTCAAAAGTACTGAAGCTTAATCGATAGTGTGATAGCGATCCCCGACTCGTCCGATATCCGAGCTAGCTTCTGAATCTATAAGACAGTGAAAGAAATGAACAGAGTAAGCTTCTAAAGCTTAGTAAGTCCGTATAATATAGAGATTAAACCTTACCGAATCAATGTGATAATTACAACAACAATGCCAATTCAATTCATATACTCAAGTTGCCTATTTCACAAGTATACACTTGTTAGTTCATGTAACATATAAATTCATTCATGTACCAACCACAACATTCATGTATCATATCATTGCTAAAATACTTGTACATGTATTTCATATAACTTATACCATATAATCCATGTAATTCTCATGTCTCATATATCATGTAATCCATATATCATACAATCTTCAGGTAACATGTATCGGTAATTGCCCGTTGAACCTATAAGAACATCGAAAGATACTCGGGTGATACACACACAGTGTATATACATATAACCTGTAATCCGTCAATGCGTCATATATGCTCTTTCGAGCCTGTACGATAAGCCCGAAGGTTGAACATATAATCCCGAAGGATAATCGGTAAGCCCGTAGGCTGAACATGTAATCCCGAAGGATAAACCTGTAGCTCATGAGCACGTGGTGAGTCCGCAACAAATGCAGGAGCTCGAACCACCCTGTAGCCCTAGTGACATGTCACTCGTATCCTATCGACTTCTACGGTTCTAACGGGGCTCGGTATTCAATTTATCACTTGTAACAATTTAACATTTCTATTTCAATCTCATATATATACTCGTTCCATTAGGCTATTTAATCATCTAGCATTTCATATTTTCAAATAACAATACGTATGAACATATATAAATACATTAAATTCGTTATACGAACTTACCTCGTAATCCCGTATCTACTCGTCTATTTTCCGTTTTCCCCGATCAAGTTCTGGGATTCGATCTCTTTATCTAAATTAAATCAAATTCAGCTATTTACTAACTCACATATTCAATTCAATCCAAAAACATATATTTTGACCTATTTGTGAATTAGCCGCTATACTTTCAACACTTTGCAATTTAGCCCTTTTAACACCAAATGGCAAATTACGCAATCAATCCCCAAATTTATCGTAGCCGAATATTCAAGGGGCTTATACCAGCATATATCTTTTAATTAATCACAAATTTAACCTTAAAAATTCTATCTTTTTTCAAATAAATCCTTAAATTCATTTTCATCAAAATTTACTTTAAAATTCTTGTATTTTCTCACATAATATACAATAATTCATCAAAATCTATCAATATATCAAGGATTCATCAATGGAATTTTTCAAAAACATAATCAAAATCAAAAATTGAGGTACGGGTAGGTTAATATACGAAGCAACGATTACAAAAACGTAAAAATTATCGAAAACGGAATAAAAGCGAACCTCAATTTGGAGCTTAAAGTGGCCGAATGCTTGAAAGTGTAAAACCCTTAATTTTTGTTCATATAATCGGTGAAGAAGGTAATGAAAATGAAGACATTTTATGTTTTGTTTTAATTAAAACATATAATAAATCAAATGACCCTTTTACCCTTTGTAAAATTATTATAAAACATTATAAAACATAGACATAATGGTCCATTACCAACCACTCCAATTAAAAATGGCATAATTGACATGCAAGTACCTCCTTTTATAAAGCCATGCTCAAATAAGCCATTTATAAAATAGAACTCTAATTTATCGCTTTATGCGATTTAATCCTTTTTATCAAATTAACCGATCAGACAGTAAAATTTCGATACGAAACTTTCACACCATATATCTATCATACTGTAAAACATATTAAAGCAGTCAAAATAATATTTTGACTCGGTTAAGTGGTCCCAAAACCACTCGTTCCGACTAGGGTATAAAGTGGGCTGTTACAACTCTCCCCCCTTTAGGGATTTTCGTCCCCGAAAATCTTACCAGTAAACAGATTTGGGTATTGTTTTCACATAGTTTCCTCGAGTTCCCATGTAGCTTCCTCTATTCTGTGTTTACACCAGAGAACTTTTACAAGTGCTATACACTTATTTCTCAATTCTTTGATTTCTCGAGCCAGAATTTTAATCGGTTCTTCGCTGTAAGATAGATCAGACTGTATTTCCACATCTATTGGGAGAAATGACATGAGACGGATCAGATCGGTATCGTTGAAGCATTGAAATGTGAAATACGTCGTGAATCTTTTCAAGCTCAGACGGTAA
The DNA here is from genome assembly GCA_020496765.1 of Gossypium stocksii. Classification (NCBI taxonomy): domain Eukaryota; kingdom Viridiplantae; phylum Streptophyta; class Magnoliopsida; order Malvales; family Malvaceae; genus Gossypium; species Gossypium stocksii. Next base: position 42,560,353 of record CM035629.1, read on the forward strand.
CGATAATCGGTAAGCTACAGGTCCAATTCGTTCCACAATTTCATACGGCCCGATAAAACGAGGACTTAACTTTCCTTTTTTGCCGAAACGAAGAATTTTCTTCCACGGTGATACTTTCAGAAATACTCTATCTCCGACCCGAAACTCTATTTCTTTCCGTTTCAAATCGGCATAAGATTTCTGTCTGTCTGAAGCTATTTTCAAACTGTCACGTATCACTTTCACTTTTTCCTCTGTATCTCGGATTAGATCAACCCCATGTAACTTTCTCTCACTCAATTCTGTCCAGTATAGCGGTGTTCGACATTTACGACCATATAAAGCTTCATATGAAGCCATCTTTAAACTCATTTGAAAACTGTTATTGTATGCAAACTCTATCAGAGGTAAGTATTTCTCCCAATTACTTTCAAATTCAAGGATACAACACCGTAACATGTCTTCCAGAATCTGAATAACTCTTTTAGACTGACCGTCGGTCTGGGGATGAAATACTGTACTGAAACTCAATTTTGTTCCCAAAGCCTCTTGAAACTTCTTCCAGAATCTCGAGGTAAACCTCGGATCTCTATCAAACACAATGGATAATGGTATACCATGTAATCGCACAATCTCAGATACATATAATTCCGCTAATTTATCCAGAGAATAATCAATACGTACTGGTATAAAATGTGCAGACTTCGTCAATCTGTCAACAATAACCCAGATTGCATTTTTCTTCTTCAAAGACAGAGGTAGTCCAGATACAAAATCCATAGTGACTCTGTCCCATTTCTATTCCGGAATCATAATAGGCTATAATAAACCTGACGGCACCTGATGTTCAGCTTTAACTTGCTGACAGATCAAACATTTCGATACAAATTCTGATATGTCACGTTTCATTCCTGACCACCAGTATTGCTGTTTCAAATCGTTATACATCTTAGTGCTACCCGGATGAACTGAAAATCGACTGTCATGTGCCTCGTGTAGAACTTTCTGAATGAGTTCACTATTTTTCAGTGTGCAAATTCTATTTTGAAACATTAAACAATCATCATTCCTTATAGAAAAGTCAGAATCAGAATTAGACTCACAGTGAAGTCATTTAGCTTGCAGATTGGGATCAGTCCCTTGAGCTTCGAAAATTTGTTGCAAAATCAACGGTTTAGCCTTGAGCTCAGCTAAAACAGATCCATCATCAAATAACGTCATTTGAGCATTCAAAGCTCGCAGAGTAAACAGAGACTTTCGACTTAGCGCATCAGCTACAACATTAGCTTTCCCTGGATGATAATCAATTACAAATTCGTAGTCTTTTAGTAGTTCGAGCCATCTCCGCTGTTGTATATTTAAATCTTTCTGTGACATCAGATACTTCAGACTTTTATGATCGGTAAAAATTCTACTTTTCTCATCATATAAGTAATGACGCCAAATCTTTAATGCAAATACTATAGCAGCTAACTCAAGATCATGTGTCGTGTAATTCTTCTCATGCGGCTTTAACTGTCGGGAGGCATAAGCTATAACCTTCCCGTCTTGCATCAATACACAGCCCAGTCCGATAATAGATGCATCACTGTATATAACAAATTCTTTCCCTGATTCGGGTTGAACTAAAACCGGAGCTTCTGTTAACAGGGCTTTCAATTGTTCGAAACCCTGCTGACATTTATCAGTCCACTCGAATTTCACATCTTCTGTAACAATCGAGTCAACGGCACTGCAATTATTGAGAATCCTTTAACAAATCTTCGGTAATATCCCGCTAATCCCAGAAAACTTCTAATATCAGATATGTTTCCCGGGGGTTTCCAGTCTATAATAGCAGATATTTTACTCGGATCTACTTTGATGCCTTCCGCAGAAACAATGTGACCCAAAAATCCGACTTCTCGAAGCCAAAATTCACATTTGCTGAATTTGGCAAACAACTGCTTATCTCTCAGAATTTGTAACACAATTCTCAGATGCTCAGTATGCTCTTCCTCATCACGTGAATAGATCAGAATGTCGTCAATGAATACTACAACAAATCTGTCTAAATATGGTCTGAATATACGGTTCATCAGGTCCATAAACACTGCCGGAGCATTTGTTAAACCGAAAGGCATGACCAGAAACTCAAAATGTCCGTATCGTGTTCTGAAAGCAGTCTTCGGTATATCTGAATCTTTAACCCGCAACTGGTAATAACCCGATCTCAAATCAATCTTTGAAAATACAGTAGCTCCTTTTAACTGATCGAATAAATCATCAATCCGCGGAAGAGGGTATTTATTCTTCACTGTCGCCTTATTCAACTGTCGATAATCAATACACATTCTCAGTGATCCATCCTTCTTTTTCACAAATAATACGGGAGCACCCCAAGGTGAAAAGCTCGGTCTCGCGAAACCTCTATCCGTCAATTCTTGTAACTGTGCTTTCAGCTCTTTTAGCTCAGTCGGTGCCATCCTGTATGGAGCAATCGATATCGGAGTAGTGCCCGGTAACAATTCAATACCGAATTCAACTTCTCTAATCGACAGTAAACCCGATAATTCTTCCGAAAAAACATCTGAAAATTCACAAACAACTGGTACAGACTCAATTTTTAATTCTGTCTTGCTAGAATTCATCACATATGCTAAATACGCATCATAGCCTTTTCTGACATACTTTTGAGCCTTCTTGGCAGAAATCACTATCGGTAATTCATTCGAATCATTTGATTCAATCCGAAGAATCTCACCATTCTGACATTTCAATTCTATACTCTTACTTCGACAATTCACAATAGCCTCATGCACATTTAGCCAGTCCATGCCCAGTATTACATCGAATTCATCAAAAGGAAGGAGCATCAGATCAGCCGGAAAACAATATCCCCGAGTCATCAACGGACATTTCTTACATATCTTATCAACTAACACAGAGTTTCCTAATGGATTCGATACTTTAACTACATATTCCGTAGACTCAACACTTAAATTCTTTTCATACACTAATTTCATACGGATATATGAATGAGTTGATCCAGGATCTATTAACGCAACAATATCAGTGTTATAGAGAGAAAAAAGTACCGGTAATAACATCAGGCGACGAGGCTTCCTCGCGTGCACGTATTGCATAAGCTCTCGCAGGAGTATGCATCTCAGATCTCACATTAGCATCTCTCGCCACATTGCGATTTCCACTTTGGTTCCCAACACTTCGCGACGGTCTACCTCTCGATGCAACATTATTTGTCTTAGTCGACTGTTCTCTATCAGGTACAGATCTTTCAGGACAATCACATAAATAGTGATCTAACGATCCACATCGAAAACAAGCTCCGCTTTTAAATCGGCATTCACCAAAATGTTTCTTATTACAATACTTGCATTCAGGTCCGGGAGTTCTCACACTACCCGCACTAGCTGCAGAAGCCGTCTGAGGTCTCGAATGAGAAGTCTTAACACTTTTCTCTCGGATAGATGTGCCCGTAGAAGCAGTAGGACGACGATGAAAATCTTTTGATCTTTTAGATCCAGACTGATACGGTTTACCCGTAAACCTTTTTCTAGCTTCTCTAAATTTAGAATCAGCTTTTCTCTTTTCTTTAGCAAGCTCTTCGACTTTACAGGCCCGATCAACGAGAACTACAAACTCTCTCAGCTCAAGTATTCCGACTAATAGTCGAATTTCTTCATTTAGCCCATCTTCGAACCTTTTGCACATTGTTGCTTCGGTAGAAACACATTCGCGAGCATATTTGCTGAGTCGAACGAACTCTCTCTCGTATTCAGTTACAGACATTCGACCCTGTTTCAGCTCTAAAAACTCTTTTCTTTTTTGATCGATGAATCGTTGACTGATGTATTTCTTTCTGAATTCTGTCTGGAAGAAATCCCAATCGACTCGTTCTCGTGGTACAACCGAGGTCAATGTATTCCACCATTGATATGCTGAATCCTGAAGTAAAGAAATAGCATATCTCAGGCACTCATCAGGAGTACAAGCCAGTTCATTAAAAACTCTGATCGTATTCTCAAGCCAAAATTCAGCCCTCTCAGTATCATCACCTACTGAAGCTCGAAATTCCTCAGCACCATACTTTCGTATCTTATCGACAGGAGGTCTACTCAATCTCAGAGGATCCACAACTCATACATTATCAGGGTTAAGTTGTGGGACGAGAGGGGGTGGAGGTTGCGGAGCAGCCGGGTTTGCTCGCACAAACTCACTAAACCAACCAGACATCATTTGGAAGAAAGCTTGTTTAATTTCTTCCTGATTGGCCACAGCAGGGCCCGATTCAGAAGGCACAGCCCCTTGAGCGGGTGCTGGCGCAGTAGTTTCAACATCATCAGCTAAAGCTCGATTCCGATCCATTACTATATAAAACAGATTTCAAAGGATGTCAGGAGATATCACACTATCACATTTCATGTACATGGCATGTATAGCTAGACTAATACTCACTACGGTAGTCCTAGAATCGACTAAACCGTAGCTCTGATACCAACCAAATGTAACACCCCTATCCAGTAACCGTCGCCGGAATAGGTAAGGGGCATTACCGGACTTGTAACATATACCGGAGCAGTAAAATTTTAAACTTTTTAATCAAGAACCATCACGTATCATCTATCATTAGAGCATGCTTCAATTGATCATAAAATGATGCATATAACTATTGGAAATCTAATTGGAAACATGCTAAAAGATAGGAGATCATTTGCAAAATTTCAAAGTTAGGGACACACGGCCGTGCCCCTTGCTCGTGTTCTTCACACACGGCCGTGTCCCTCCAGACATGCCCAAACCTTTCAGCCCGTGGTCGAAACTGACTTATCCCACACGGCTATCCAACATGTCTATGAGGTTAGGCCGTGTGTTGCCCACAGCCTATGCATGCCCGTGCCCTTACCTCGTGGTCGAAACTGTCAAATATCACATGGTTACCTGACATGCCCGTGTACAAAACAGAGTAGGCCATGTAACTATACTGCCAAATTTCACACGGGTACAAATTACCAGACACGCCCGTGTGTCTAGGCCGTGTACCAAAACTGACCAAAACATCAAGGTGCAGGGAACACAAGGTCGAAACACACACCCGTGTTCCCTGGCCGTGTGGCATAAATATAGGCTTGGTTTAAGCCAATTTGCCACCCAATATGGGTCATTTCTACTAGCCATTAACTAACAACATTTCATGCCATTCTACCAACCTAAAACATACCAATTCAAGCACAAAATGGACCCAAAATCATCTCAATTCATTCACAAATCAAGCACACCAACTCAAAGGCCTAAATTACCATTTCCATGCACTCATCCATACATATATACATATCAATTATGCAAGCTTATAACCTCATCAAAATCCCATATCTTTCCATAAGCACATATAGCTAAAGGACAACTCAAGTACTTGATTATATTAATATATGACCCAAGCCACATCTCATAGCTTAATCATTTACCAAAATATATCATGTTCACAAAAGTACTAGCCTATACATGCCATGACCAAACGTTTGCAAAATACTCAAAAGTACCGGAGCTTAATCGATAGTGTGATAGCGATCCCTGACTCGTCCGATATCCGAGCTAGCTTCCGAATCTATAAGACAATGAAAGAAATGAAAAGAGTAAGCTTCTAAAGCTTAGTAAGTCCGTATAATATAGAGATTAAACCTTACTGAATCAATGCGAAATTACAACAACAATGCCAATTCAATTCATATACTCAAGTTGCTTATTTCACAAGTATACACTTGTTAGTTCATGTAACATATAAATTCATTCATGTACCAACCACAACATTCATGTATCATATCACTGCTCAAATACTTGTACATGTATTTCATATAACTTATACCATATAATCCATGTAATTCTCATGTCTCATATAACATGTAATACATATATCATACAATCTTCATGTAACATGTATCGGTAATTGCCCGTTGAACCTATAAGAACATCGAAAGATACTCGGGTGATACACACACAGTGTATATACATATAACCTGTAATCCGTCAATGCGTCATATATGCTCTTTCGAGCCTGTACGGTAAGCCCGAAGGCTGAACATATAATCCCGAAGGATAATCGGTAAGCCCGTAGGCTGAACATGTAATCCCGAAGGATAAACCTGTAGCTCATGAGCACGTGGTGAGTCCGCAACAAATGCAGGAGCTCGAACCACCCTGTAGCCCTAGTGACATGTTACTCGTATCCTATCGACTTCTACGGTTCTAACGGGGCTCGGTATTCAATTTATCACTTGTAACAATTTAACATTTCTATTTCAATCTTATATATATACTCGTTCCATTAGGCTATTTAATCATCTAGCATTTCATATTTTCAAATAACAATACGTATGAACATATATAAATGCATTAAATTCGTTATACGAACTTACCTCGTAATCCCGTATCTACTCGTCTATTTTCCGTTTTCCCCGATCAAGTTTTGGGATTCGATCTCTTTATCTAAATTAAATCAAATTCAGCTATTTACTAACTCACATATTCAATTCAATCCAAAAACATATATTTTGACCTATTTGCGAATTAGCCGCTATACTTTCAACACTTTGCAATTTAGCCCTTTTAACACCAAATGGCAAATTACGTAATCAATCCCCAAATTTACCATAGCCGAATATTCAAGGGGCTTATACCAGCATATATCTTTTAATTAATCACAAATTTAACCTTAAAAATTCTATCTTTTTTCAAATAAATCCTTAAATTCATTTTCATCAAAATTTACTTTAAAATTCTTGTATTTTCTCACATAATATACAATAATTCATCAAAATCTATCAATATATCAAGGATTCATCAATGGAATTTTTCAAAAACATAATCAAAATCAAAAATTGAGGTACGGGTAGGTTAATATACGAAGCAACGATTACAAAAACGTAAAAATTATCGAAAACGGAATAAAAGCGAACCTCAATTTGGAGCTTAAAGTGGCCGAATGCTTGAAAGTGTAAAACCCTTAATTTTTGTTCATATAATCGGTGAAGAAGGTAATGAAAATGAAGACATTTTATGTTTTGTTTTAATTAAAACATATAATAAATCAAATGACCCTTTTACCCTTTGTAAAATTATTATAAAACATTATAAAACATGGACATAATGGTCCATTACCAACCACTCCAATTAAAAATGGCATAATTTCCATGCAAGTACCTCCTTTTATAAAGCCATGCTCAAATAAGCCATTTATAAAATAGAACTCTAATTTATCGCTTTATGCGATTTAATCCTTTTTATCAAATTAACCGATCAGACAGTAAAATTTCAATACGAAACTTTCACACCATATATCTATCATACTATAAAACATATTAAAGCAGTCAAAATAATATTTTGACTCGGTTAAGTGGTCCCAAAACCACTCGTTCCGACTAGGGTATAAAGTGGGCTGTTACATGTAAAAACCAGAAAGTTTAAAAGGCCTTATTACAACCCAAACCGGAATAAAGTACTTAAAAGTAAATCAAGATAGAGCATAAGCAATGTGTGGCCTTCTCCGAGTCCCTCGCAGCACCAATCCTCCTAAAGCTAGGGATTACCTGCACAGTTATTAACCGGGGTGAGTTTTATGAAAACTCCGAGTGTAATCCCTATTAAATAAAACGAACTGTTAGTCGTACAAAAGAATTAAAAGTCTGGGCCCTAGCCCTACTACAGTTCCAGTATTAATTAGGCCTTAGCCCACTATAACAAACAGTACCAGATAGGCCTTAGCCCATTACAGAATCAAAAACATTATCAAAATTAGAATTAAAATTAGAATCAGGATCAGGTAGGCCTAAGCCCAAAACAGAATCAGTAACAGTATAATATATCTAATATACAAAACAGACTGGGCCGAAGCCCTATATAGAACAGATCAGTTTAGGCCTTAGCCTTATACAAAATAGTGTGGGCCAGGCCCATAGCAGAATCAAAACAATATGCGAATGCAATCCCAACCCAGTCCAGCCATCACACCACCCATACCAACCCAACACACCATGTGGGGAATAACTCGACCCACCTAGCCCTACACACCAATGACGCAGCCATGCTGCTAATAACAGATAACGTGGCGAAGCCACCAGAATCAGAATTCGTGGCAAAGCCACTAGCACAGAACTTCCTCCAAATCGATGTCCCAACCCAATATGTCGTGTATGCTATGCTCAATCATCACACATGTATGTGGAATGGCCATGTTCAGTATCAGTCATTTAAAATATATTAAAACATATCAATCACACAACCACGGTCACGTCAGTCAAAACACTGTCATACGAACACAGTCAAATCCGTCAAACACACAGTCTAAGTCAATCACTTGCCCACAAGGTCAAAATAGTCATTTGACACCTTAGCAGCAAAATGGTAATTTTGGCCAACAGGGGTATCTCGATAATTCTACCCTACAGGGGTATTTCAGTAATTCTACCCTACAGGGGTATTTTGGTAATTTTGCAACCCAGGGGTATTTCGATAATTTCACAATCTAGGGGTATTTCGGTAATTTTGAAATATGGGGTATTTCTGTAATTTATAAACTGGGGTATTTCTGTAATTTTGTAAACTGAAGGTAAAACGGTAATTTTACAATTTAGGTGTGAAACAGTAATTTTAAAAATCAAGTGTAAAATAGTAACTTTACAAATTAGGGGTAAAATGGTAATTTTACAAATTAGGGGTAAAATAATACTTTTACAAATCAGGAGTATTTCTATAATTTTACAAATCAAGGATAATTCAGTAATTTTGTAAATCAGGGGTATTACAGTAATTCTACCCTATAAGGGTATTTCGGTAATTTTATCAATCCCTTAGAAACCTTACAGTTACCTCGGGCGACTCAAGTATCCTAAACAGAGATAACGTTGTGAATGGGCCTAAGGTCCGTTCTCAGCCCAGGTAGGCCTACACGCTCGTGTGGCCCTTTAGCCCAAAACCAGCCATATATATGAGATTCACCTAGTCTAGTCCAATATTTACTACATCATCATACAATTTGCCTGATTGGGCCTACGGGCCCATAGGGCCCACATGGCCCATTTTGACATTCTAGCATTTGCCGTTCTATAGCTAGAGTAGGGTGAAGTACACACCTGATAGGTATCTAGAGTTAATCCACGCTCTGAACGCTGCTACGCCCAAAAGCCAACAATAATCGCACCCTTAACTCCCCAGGGGGTGTGTCAATCAACTACGATCACCACCACCATGACCCAACGGCATACAGATCAACGAATGATCCAACGCCTAACCCAAACGAACACGCCACAACGTGAAAGGGATAAGCCAAGAAAGGTATGCTTACTCTCCTCATGGTTTGCTCTATCTAAAACCAGCTTCTCACCTATTCTCATGTTAGCTTTCCGATGTGGGATTCTCCATCAATCATCCAAAACCAACTTATTAGCAAAATAACCAACCCTTGCGTGTAAGGGGATTCGAACCAAAGTCCTCTCGATAGCCCTATCAAGCCACCACCACTCGGACACAAGCTCATTTGTGTCATAAGTCCAACACATTTAACTTTAAAGCCCACCTACTCGCTTCTAGATTTATTTAAAAGAAAAACCAAAATAAATTGTAAGAGCCAAGACTTGAACCTTAGACCCCTTGCTTCCCTTATGGTGTCACTTCCTTGTCACTAAACCATATCTCCTTTTGTATCATGCTTTCACAAAAAATATTCTTAAAGTCTACCCACTAACGTCAAGGCCCCCATAAGAGAAAAATATAATTTTTTGCTAAGGTCTAGGTTTGAACCCAGGACTTCTCCAACACTCCCAAACCTCTTAGCCAACATACCAACATGCCATTCAGTGTACATGGGCCCATGGCCCATTACGCAACCCAAGTGGGGCCCACGTACTTGCATGGCCCGCTAAGCCAAATTTTCCCACAACCACATGTACGCACAGCCAGCCCACTAATCCCTGTAAGTCCAAAGACAACCACCCATGTGGGGTCCACAAGCCCATTGGGCTTACATGACCCACTCTTCCAGGCCCAATTTTGGGGTTGTACAAGAACTGTAAGGGATTTTCCAGATGCCTTTCCTAAGGAACTACCAGGTTTGCCTCCAAGCTGAGAAGTGGAATTCAGGATTGAGCTTGTTCTGGGTATAGCTCCAGTGTCTATCGCTCCTTACAAAATGGCACCGAAGGAGCTTACGGAGCTTAAGGCTCAGATCTAAGAACTACTAGATTGTGGGTTTATTTGTCCCAGTGTGTCTCCGTGGGGAGCACCCATTTTATTTGTGAAAAAGAAATATGGGACAATGAGGATGTGTATCGACTATCGACAGCTGAATAAGCAAACAATCAAGAACAAGTACCCACTTTTGAGGATAGATGATTATTCAACCAGTTTAGAGGGGCTCCGGTGTTTTCCAAGATTGATCTATGTTTGGGTTACCATTAGTTGAGGGTTAAGGAGACTGATGTGCATAAAACGGCATTTAGGACTCGATATGGACATTACAAGTTCCTAGTTATGCCCTTTGGTTTAACTAATGCTCCAGCTGCATTTATGGACTTAATGAGCCGAGTATTCCAGCCCTATTTTGATCAGTTTGTGGTGGTATTCATTGACGACATCTTGGTATATTCTAAGACTGAGGATGAGCACGATGAGCATCTCAGAGTGGTACTACAGACTCTTAGTGAGAAACAGTTGTATGCGAAGTTCAGTAAGTGTGAGTTTTTGCTATGAGAGGTGACCTTTTTGGGACACGTAGTTTCTGCTGAGGGGATCCGAGTCGATCCTCGTAAGATTGAGGTTGTGCTGGATTGGAAACAGCAAAGGAATGTGTCTAAAATCTATAGCTTTTTGGGACTGATAGGTTACTATCAGCGTTTTGGGAGGGGTTCTCCTTAATCGTAGCACTGTTGACTAAGCTTCTTCGTAAGGGAGTTCCATATGTCTGGACTAATGCGCAACAAGAGAGCTTCAAGAAGCTCAAGTCTGTTTTGACTCAAGCTCCAGTTCTGATACAGTTGGAGCCCAATAGAGACTTCATGGTATACAGTGATGCTTCACATGTGGGTCTGGGTTGCGTTCTGATACAAGATGGTAAGGTGGTAGCTTATGCGTCTCATCAGCTCAAGACTCATGAGGCTAATTATCCAATGCATGATTTGGAGTTAGTAGCGGTAATCTTTGCACTAAAAATCTGGAGGCATTATCTGTACGGTGAGAAGTGTACCATTTACATTGATCACAAAAGCCTCAAATATCTCCTCACTTAGAATTAGCTGAATCTTAGGCAGCATAGATGGGTTGAGCTGCTTAAGGATTATGATTGTACCATTGAGTACCATCCCAGTAAGGCCAATATGGTGGTTGATACGTTGAGCTGTAGGGCTATGAACGGTCTGAGAGCGATATTTCCTCGACTTAGCATACTCAAAAATGGGAGTTTGTTGGCGGAACTTCAGGCTACACCGACATGGATTGAACAGATTCGAGGTAAACAGTTGGGGGATAAGTCTCTTGAGTTACAATTTTGTCAGATTGAGAATGGTAGTACTGCTGATTTTGGGATAACAGTGATGGGGTACTGTGCTTCCGCATCGAATTTATGTACTGAGTGATGAGGATTTAAGATAGACGATTCTAAAAGAAGCGCATAGTAGCCCTTATGCTATGCATCTCGACGGGAATAAAATGTACCGAGATCTCCGAGAGTTATACTGATGGCTAGGGTTAAAGTGTGAGGTTACTGACTTTGTTGCTCATTGTTTGACTTGTCAGTAGGTTAAGGCTAAGCATCAATTACCTTCGGGTTTGCTGCAGTCAGTTAAGATACCGCTATGAAAATATGAGCGAGTAACGATGGACTCCGTTAGTGGGTTGCCTCTAACACCCCCTACGAAGGATTATGTCTGGGTCATCGTGGATCGATTGACCAAGTCTGCTCACTTCATTCTGGTCAAGACAAACTTTTCTCTACAAAAATTAACTAAGCTCTACATATCTGAAATAGTAAGGCTTCATGGGGTACTTATCTTGATCATTTCTGATAAGGATCCTTATTTCACGTCATGGTTCTGAAAGAAGCTTCATGAGGCTCTGGGTTCAAGATTAGACTTCAATAATGCTTTCCATCCTTAGACAAATGGTTAGTCTAAGAGGGTTATTCAGATATTAGAGGACATGTTAAGGAGCTGTGTGATTGATTTCCGTGGCAGTTGGGAAGAGTACTTACCGTTAGTGGAGTTCGCCTACAATAACAGTTACCAGTCTAGTATCCAGATGCCACCTTACGAGGCCTTGTATGGTCGTAAGTGTCGCACTCCCTTGTGCTAGATTAAGTTGGGTGAGCGACGTGTTCTGGGTCCTAAACTGGTTTCTAAGACAGAGGAAAAGGTTAGAATGATTCGGGATCGACTGAAAGTGGTATCTAACAAGAAGAAGTCTTATGCATATCTGAAGCATCGTGAGATTGAGTATTCTGTGGGGGACTTCATTTTTCTCAAGGTCTCACCATGGAAGAAACTACTGAGGTTTGGTCGTAAGGGCAAGTTGAGCTTTAGGTTTATCAGGCCGTACCAGATTCTAAAACGAGTGAGGCCCATCGCATATCAGTTGGAGCTACCTCTAGAGTTAGACTGCATTCATGACGTATTCCACGCCTCGATATTGAGACACTATAGCTCTGATCCCATGCATATTGTTCCTGTAGAGGAGATTAAGGTTAGGCCAAATCTGACATTTGAGGAGGAGCCGATTCAGGTTCTGGATCGTGACATTAAGGTTCTGCGGAGAAAATCTATCTCCTTAGTGAAAGTGTTGTTGTAATGCCCCAAAAATTTAAATCTTTAATTTTTTGCGTGTTGTGACACAAATTGCATGTTTGCTTTATTATTTGGGTATGTTTGGGAGTGTCTGAGAAGCCTACGTTCGAGCCTTGTCATTTGTAAAAAAAAAAATTTAATTAAAGGAATTAGACTTTATTGGGTGGTCTTTTAAAATATTGCAATTAGTTTATGACACAAAGGAGCATGGTGGTATAGTGGTAGTGGTGTGTTGTGTTGTGTTTCCAAGAAGGTTTGGGGTTCGAGTCGCATATTTGCACAAGGGAGGTTAATTATTTTGTTACTCCGGTCAGGTAAGAAGCAAAGATTGATTGAAACTCTACTGAGGTGGTTATGGAATTGGTCAAGGGGAGAAAATTAAGGGATATGATAATGGTTGGTATGGTTATAGAAGAGATATAGGAGGAGTAAATCAAAGAAGTTAAGTGTTTGAAGTGGTGTAGCCAAATAGGAGTCTTGGGCATGCAATTTCGGCTAGAGGTCTCTTTTCTATTCATTTTTGTTTTTTCTTTCTTTTCAATCTCATTTTTTTTTAGAGTGTGAGGATATTTTGGAGCCGATTGTGCAAAAAGGGTTTTAGGAGTTTGCTCATTTTTGTTATCAATTGTGTATAAGACTACTTGTTTTGATTTTTCTTCACTTTACATTGAGGCATTTTGTGATCTTATTTCCCTTTTCTTATCAAGTGGCCAAACCTTTTTTCTCTTGTTACCTCTTTTTGTTTTCCATTTTTCTACATCTTGGTGACCGAATATACACCTTTACCCCTCATTCAGTTCCAGGCAATTGGTGTTCTTTCCCTTTCAATCTCATTTCTCGTAAATTGTCGAATCTCTGCTCTCCTCCCCTTCTTTCTTCTCTTGCAGTGTCCTCTCTTCTTTTCCTTCATAAAAGTCGATTGTTACCTCTCTCATTGGCTGTTATTTTTCTTTCATTAGCTCTTTCATAATTGACTTTCTCTTTTCCTCCAAACTTTTTGCAAGCCGATTCTTCCTCTTAAATTACTTTAGTTTTTGGTTTTTGCAAGGGTTCTTGGTCAATCAGTAAGTATGCTCATCATCTCCCTACTTTCTCTATGTTCATCAATTGACTATTCTCTTTTTATTGTTGAATTCTCTCTCCTCAACAGGGGCTGTATTATGGTTACGACCCAAGATGGGTTGATATGTATTGTGATATAGTCAAACACTGTTGTTCTAATTTAGAGGTTGTCTTTTGGGGCATAGTCTATATCTAATAGATCACTTTATCACAGTTAATCAACAAAGGAAGGTGATCAGTTCTAGTCAACTATCGTAGAGGAATAAGCAGTGTTTCTTAACCAAGGTGAGTAATAGTGGTCGATTTAGGGATAATTGGTTATTAACTCTATTGGTTGCAAAGCTGATATGTGTACCTTAATTGATTACAGGTTCAGAGAGCGTGGATCTTAGCTAGTTTTCGTAAACAGGTGTGTACACACCCCACTATAACTGTAGAATGACAAAATTTGAAAAGCCGATGGGCTAATGCCACACGAGCCCACGAAACGTGGGCGTAAGATTATAGAGGCCACTATGAGCATTCTCATGGATTCAGGCCGTTATGGGCTGTGTGGGCCCAATGGGCTCATGGGCCCCACACAGATAAAGTCTACAATATGTGGCAAATTCTAGACTAGGCCATGTAGTTCGCAGAGCTGTGACTAAATCTGGGCCAAATGGGCCACACGAGCGTGTGGGCCCACTTGGGCCAAAAATGGGCCTTGAGCCCATTTATACTATTTTGACAGTTTGGATTACAGAAGTTGCTCTCGGTGACTGTAGCCTTGTGAGAGGTCGATATGTGACCAAAATTCCCATAAAGGGTAAAATGACTATTTTACCCCTAATTGATAAAATAACTGTTATACCCCTAGAGGAGATTAACTGTATCTGTGATATAAATGCGATTGTTTTTGGGATGACATGCTGCATACACGTAACATTTATGTCACGACATACTACATGGGATTGGGATTTTGTTATGGAGTAAGTATACTGTACTGGTGGCTTCGCCACATGTTATGCTACTGGTGGCTTTGCCACATATACTGTTTCTGGTGGCCTTGTCACATATACTGTACTGGTAGCTCAGCTACAATATTGGTGTGTTGGCTGGTTGGGTCGATTTTATCCCCACATGGTGTGTTGGCTAGATTGGGGTAGGTTGCACTCTTGCATGATTACACCATACTGTTACAGTATTGGGCTAAGGCTCACACTGTTACTGTACTGGGCTAAGGCCCACATTGTACTGGTTCTGAATAGGGCTCAGGGCCAGGCTATTTCTACATGCTATATACTGATTGACTGATAGGGGATTACACACTGAGTTTTCATAAACTCACCCTCTATTTTAATTGTACAGGTAATCCCCAACCTTAGGCGATCTAGTCCGGCAAAGGACTCGGAGGTGGCCACACGACGACAGGTAATTTACAATTGAATTTATTTATACTTTTAATTATGTTTTAGGTTTTATTTTTGTAATAAGGCCATTTATGGGATTTAATCAGGCCTTTGTTTATTTACGTAAAACTGCTATTTAGGAAAAGAAGAGTTTTTCAAAATAATAGCTGTTTTAAAAAAGAAAAAGAAAATCATGCAACTCCAACTTCAAAGTTTTAAAAGCTTCCGCGATTTGAATCAGTTAAATACAAAAATGGCAAGCGTTTTGACAAGTTAATTTGATAATAGTAAAGATTTCATCTCACTAAGTTTTTCGCAAAATCACAATGGGGCTTTTATCTAACAACAAGTTTTAACTCACAAATCTAATTTTTAGAAAGACTCTATCATGTAGCACATCAGATTCAGCCATAATATCTAAGCTGGGTTTGGGGTGTTACATTTAGTGGTATCAGAGCCAGGTTGTAAACTGGGCTGTGGAATGGGCTTTTTGAAAGTGTTTGGAATTTCTTAAAACTGTTCTTGAAATGTTTTGGAAGATTCATAAGTGTAGCATACCGAGTCTCCGGTGCCAAATCTGTAAGTTCTTTTAATAACTGATAGTTGTTAGACTAAAAAGCAAATACTGAAATTACTTTAGATATGAAACTGTACTGTGACACTCTAGTTAGAGGAAACTGAAAACTGTACTGAGACCTCGATCTACGAAAAAACTCTAGTTACTGCTCTTCATAAAACATCTACTAATAATTACTAAAATTGTAAAACTGATACATAAAATTTCTAAAATAGATAATATGCGAATTGATATGAGCACTAAGGGTACTCGTGGAAAGGGTATGAGAGGCCACGATAGAGGCTGTGGAAGTGTTAGGGCTGGGTCTTTGGCATCGGGCCACATGCCTAACGTTGAGGTAAAGGAGGCACCAGCTTCACCGGTAACTGAGAAAGGATCATACGATCGCGCGGCTAGGGATGATACACTATCCCAAGCTATGCTCCAAATTCTAGAGAGGGTCGCAGAGACTAATACGGGTGTTGTGGGCCGGGGCTCAATTTCAGAACGACTCTAGTCAAATAGAGTGGAAACATTTAGGGGAATTTTTGGAGTAGCCCCTAATGTGGCTAAATACTAGTTAGAAGCCACAGAAAGAATAGTGGATGACCTCAACTGCACTTCTGAGCAGAAATTAAAAGGTGTAGTGTCCTTACTACGGGACGAGGCCAATCAGTGGTGGTTAATCATAAGAGAAGGTACTCAGGCCAATCAGTTAACATGGGAATTCTTCAAAGCTACTTTTCAAGGAAAGTACATAGGCGCAATTTATGTGGACGCCCGAAAAAGGGAATTTTTGAACTTGACCCAAGGAGGTAAGACCGTGGCTGAATATGAGGTGAAATTCTTACAACTTAGCCGCTATGCTCGTGCGATGGTGGCGACTGAGTATGAACGCTGTGTGCGTTTCAAAGATGTCCTCCGAAATGAGTTACGAGCCTTGATAGCTCCACAAAGGTAGTGAGATTTTGCTATTTTAGTAGAAAAGGTGAAAATCGTCAAGGACGTGAAGTGCTCTGAACGCGAGAATCATGAGAAGGATAGCGGCAAAAATAAGAGGGATTCAAGGCCTTCAGGTACTTTTGGAGGGACTAAAAAGTAAGCTAGGTTTGATGGGCCAGTTCAAGTTGCTGGGGTCCCTGTTGTGAGATCACAGCCTTGTGCTAATTCTGGGAGACATCACTTGGGTGAGTGATGGAAGAAGATTGGGGCGTGTTTTAGATATGGGTATGTGGAGCATCAAGTTAAAAGTTGTCCTCAGAGACCTGTTCAAATGCAAGCTGTAGGAAGGGTTATGTACAGCCAGTGAGAGGTGTAAAGCAACCACCGAGAGGCTGAGGTGGAAATGGTTTGAGATGAGGTCTTGGAGCACCAGGCAGAGGTGCTGGTAATACCGAGGGGAGGTAGCTAGCTCTAGTATATGCTGCACATCACCGAGAGGACAAAGATGCCCTAGATGTTAAAACTGGTACGTTCCTAATTCATAATGTGCCTTACACTGCTCTGATTGATATTGGGTCTACGCATTCATACATTGCATGCATTGTATCTAAAACCTTAGGTATCTTGTGTGAGAGTACTGTTAATATGATGACTGTGATAAGTCCACTGGGACAGTCGGTAATGGTAGACAAATTGTTCAGAAATGTGCCCCTAGAGGTTCAAGGAGTTATCCTTCAGCGAATTTGATGGAGCCACTGTTTGGTGAATTCGACCTAATCTTGGGGATGGATAGGTTGGTGAAACACTAAGCAAGTTTGGATTGTACTGCTAAGCGTATGTTATTGAAGACTACTAGAGATGAGGAGGTGGTTGTGATTGGAGAGCAAAGGGATTATTTATCAAATTTAATTTCTGCATTAAGGGCCGAGAAACTGGTTCGTAAGGGTTGTGAGGCGTTTCTAGCCTACATTTTTGCATGTTGTGACACAAATTGCACATTTGCTTTATTGGTTAACTAATTTGGGTATGTTTGGGAGTGTCTAAGAAGCCTAGGTTTGAACCTTGTCATTTGCAAAAATTTTGTTTCTTCATACTTGAAGGAACTGGACTTTATTGGGTGGTCTTTTGAAATATTTCAATTAGTTTATGACACAAAAGAGCATGGTGGTATAGTGATAGTGGAAGGTTGGGGGTTCGAGTCCCACATTGCACAAGGGAGGTTAATTATTTTGTTACTCCGGTCATGTAAGAGGTAGAGATTGATTGAAACTCTGCTGAGGTGGTTATGGAATTGGTCAAGGGGAGAAAATCAAAGGATATGATAATGGTTAGTATGGTTATGGAGGAGATATAGGAGGAGTAAATCAAGGAAGTTAAGTGTTGGAAGTGGTGTAGCTGAATAGGGAGTCTTGGGCATGCAATTTCGGCTAGGGATCTCTTTTGTGCTCATTTTTGTTTTTTTCTTTCTTTTCAATCTCTTTTTTTTTTTTTTGGAGTGTGGGGATATTTTGGAGCCGATTGTGCAAAAAGGGTTTTCGGAGTTTGCTCATTTTTGTCATCAATTGTGTACAAGACTACTTGTTTTAGTTTTTCTTCCACTTTGCTTCTAAGCCGAATGTGTGTCTACTTTTAAGGCATTTTGTGATCTAATTTCCCTTTTCTTATAAAGTGGCCGAACCTTTTTTCTCTTGCTACCTCTTTTTCTTTTTCATTTTTGTGCATCTTGGTGACCGAATATACACCTTTACCCGTTATTTAGTTCTAGGCGATTGGTGTTATTTCCCTCTCAATCCCATTTCTCTTAAATTGCCGAATCTCTACTCTCCTCCCCTTCTTTCTTCTCTCGTAGTGTCCTCTCTTCTCTTCCTTTATAAAAGCCGATTGTTACTTCTCTCCTCGGCTATTATTTTTATTTCATTAGATCTTTCGTAATCGACTTTCTTTTTTCCTCCACACTTTTTGCAAGTTGATTCTTCCTCTTAAATTACTTTAGTTTTCGGTTTCTGCAAGGGTTTGTGGTCAATCGGTAAGTATGCTAATCATCTCCCTACTTTCTCTATGTCTATCAAGCCACCTTTCTCTTTTTATTATCGAATTCTCTCTCCTCAACAGGGGTTGTATTATGGTTTCCACCCAAGATGGGTTCATTTGAATTGTGATATAGTCGAACACTATTGTTCTAATTTAGGGGCTGTGTTTTTAGGCATAGTCTATATCTAATGGATCACTTTATCGCAGTTAATCGACAAATGAGGGTGATCAGTTCTAGTCAACTATTGTAGAGGAATAAGCGGTGTTTCTCAACCAAGGTGAGTAATAGTGGTCGATTTGGGGATAATTGGTTATTAACTCTATTGGTTGCAATGCTGATATGTGTACCTTGATTGATTACAGGTTCGGAGAGCGTGGATCTTAGCTAGTTTTTATAAACAGGTGTGTACACACCCCACTATAACTGTAGAATGGAAAAAGTCGAAAAGCTGAAGGGCTAACGCCACACGAGCGTACCGGCACACGTGTGGTAAACCGAGCCCATGAAACGTGGGCGTAAGATTATAGATGCCATCATGAACGGCCGTATGGGCCCAATGGGCTCATAGGCCCCACACGGATAAAATCTACAATATGTGGCAAATTCTGAACTGGACTATGTAGTTCACGTAGCCCTGACTGAATCTGGGCCAAATGGGCCACACGAGTGTATGGGCCCAGTTGGGCCGACAATGGGCCTTAGGCCCATTTATACTGTCTTGACCGTTTGGGTTACAGAAGTCACTCTAAGTGACTGTAGACCTTGTGAGAGATCGATATGTGACTAAAATACCCATAAAAGGTAAAATGACTATTTTACCCCTATTTGATAAAATGATCGCTATACCCCTAGAGGTAGATTAACTGTATCTATGATATAATGCGACTGTTTCTGGGCATGACATGCTGCATACACGTAACTTTTATGTCATGACATACTACATGGGATTAGGATTCTGTTTTGGAGGGTGGCTTTGCCACATATACTGTTACTGGTAGCTTTGCTACATATACTGTTTCTGGTGGCCTTGCCACATATACTGTATTGGCAACGCAACTGCAATATTGGTGTGTTGGCTGGGTGGGTCGATTTTATCCTTACATGGTGTGTTGGCTAGATTGTGGTAGGTTGCACTCTTGCATGATTACATCGTACTGTTACTGTATTAGGCTAAGGCCCACACTATTATTGTCTTGGGCTAAGGCCCACACTGTACTAGTTCTAAATAAGGCTCAGGCCGAGACTCATTCTGCATGCTATATACTAATTGACTAATAGTTGATTACACACTGAGTCTTTGTAAACCCAGCCTCTCTTTTAACTATACAGGTAATCCCCAACCTTAGGCGATCTGGTGCGGCATACGACTCGGAATTGGCCACACGATGGTAGATAATTTACAATTGAATTTATTTATACTTTTAATTATGTTTTGGGTTTTATTTTTGTAATAAGGCCATTTATGGGATTTAATTGGGCTTTTTTTTATTTACGCAAAACTACTAGTTAGGAAAAGATAAGTTTTCAAAATAAAAATTGTTTAAAAAAAAATCACGCAACTTCAACTTCAATGTTTTAAAAGCTTCCATGATTTGAATCAGTTAAATAAACAAATGGCAAGCGTTTTGACAAGTTAATTTGATAGTAGTAAAGAATTCATCTCACTAAGTTTTCTGCAAAATCACAATGGGGCTTTTATCTAACAACAAGTTTTGACTCACAAATTCGATTTTTCAAAAGACACTATAATGTAACACGTTAGATTCATCTATAACGTCTAGACTGGGTTTAGGGTGTTACAGCTGTGGTAGAATCATAACACGGGGGCCACTTAGGAGTCAGAGGATTCGATGCGTCAGTAGTATTTTCACCTTTTTTTGATCAGGTAAAATTTTGAGGATGAAATTTTCTTTTAGGGGGTAGAGTTGTAACGCCCCAAAACTTGCTGATTCATGTCCTGTTAAATTATGACACAAATACCTATCTGCTTCAATGGTTATATGTTCTAGGAGTGTCTAAAAAGTCTTGGTTTCAAGCATTGACTTGGACAAATTTTGGTATTTTTATGAATAAGACCCTATCTCTAGTCAGTAAGCTTTTAATTAAATGTTAGTAGAATATAACAGAATAGGCCTGCTGGTCTGGTGGTTAAGTTGAGTGTTGGTGTGTTAGAGGTTTGGAGTTCAAATCCCTGTGCAGGCAAATGAGGTTATTTTTGCTTGTTGATCGAGAGAGAGTTTTGATCAAATAGGGTTTCTGAGTGGTGGATGTGTAGTAAGACGTTGGGGAGGAAATTAAGGGATTGTGGATTAAGGGGTTATCAGAAAAATATGGTATTTTCTTTTTGGCTGAGATTTTTAAAAATTCGGTTCCTCTCCGAATTCCCTATCCTTCTGACATTTCTTTTCCTATTCGTCGAATTGCCATAGCCCTTCCCTTTCTCTTTTGATTTTGATTGTGTTTTAATGCCTTTACTTTGCTCTACCGGTTAAGCACATTCGATCGGTAAGTAGTCATTACTATTATTTAAATTTTCATTGATGGATTACTAAGGAGGCTTACTTTTCGGTTTGTGGGGTAGGTGAAGAACAAGAGTCAGCTGGTGCTGTTGCAGAAGTTTGAGTGTTAGGAATTTCCGGTTGTTATTGGTAAGTTTTTCGATGATTTATTGTTTATAGACCTTGCTTGGTTGCGATCGAGTGTCGATTTAAGTGTTAATTGGGTGGTATTTTTGGACAAACTTAGGTTCTAGAGCGCTCAGAGTGACAGGAACATCGAAAACAGACCAGGTGTGTACCCGATTGCACAGAAAACGAGATTCGATGAAAGCCAAAAAAGTGAACTATCGATGCAGCGTGTGGTCGCTCGTGTGGTAGGCCGTGTGACGGAACACGGGCATGTGATCGATGAGGCCAGACCGTGCACGAAGGACACGACTGTGTGATGGTCTGAAGAGGCCGTGTGCAACACATGAGCTTGGCCAATTTGGCCGTGTGGTATTCTGGGCCAGTCTGTGTGATCCACACGGCCAAGGCCAATTTGGGCCATGTGGGCCACACAAGCAGGCCATATAGGAATGTGCCCATTTTTCTAAAAAGTTTTATAGGGTCACCCTAGTCGACTATGTACCTACTGTAGTGCCGGTTTGGGGTGTTAAAATATGATTGAATAATATTTGATAATGTTGGATTATTAAATGTGAAATATTTGCTTAATAATGTGATTAATTAGTAATACCCCGTAACCCTATTTCGGTAACAGATACGAATTAGGCGTGTTACAATTGTGATGTGGTGCACCATGGAAAATTGAACTGTTACTTCCTTGTGTTTAAAGGGAAGAAATTTACTCTGGCTCCTTTGGATCCAAAAGATGTACACAATGATCAGCTCAAGATGAAAAAGTTTTGTGAGAGGGTTATAGGGAAGAAAGATTTAATTGAAAAGACATAGAGAAGAGATGCTATTAGTGATAAAAGTCAAAATAAAAACGACCCGATGGTGAGTGAACCCTCTAATGGTAAAAACAGAGTGCAAAATCTATTTGCAAGTAAAAAAGATGTGAGGAGAGCCCTATATCACAAACAACCTTGTATCCTTGTGAGGTTTAGGAAAAACTATTTATCTTCAGCTAACCTTAATGATTTTTAGCCTAGTGTCTTTACATATTTGTTGTAGGATTATGAGGATGTTGTCAATGAGGAACCTAAAGGTTTACAACCTTTGCAAGGCACAGAGCACCAAATTGAATTAGTACCTAGTGCAACCATTCCAAATTGTCCAGCTTACCAAAGCAATCCAGAGGAGACAAAGGAGTTACAAAGGCAAGTAAAAGATCTATTACAAGAGGGGCACCTTAGAGAAAGTTTAAGCCCTTGTGCTGTCTCTGTCTTATTGGTGCCTAAGAAGTATGATTCATTCAAATGTGTGTTGGTTGCCGCCCAATCAACAAAATAAAGGTAATGTACAAACATCCAATCCCTAGACTTAATGACATGGTTGATGAGTTACATAGGTCAACAATTTTTACTAAGATTGATTTAAAAAGTGGTTATCACCAAATTCACATAAGGGAAGGGGACGAATGGAAAACAGCCTTTAAAACTAAGTTTGGATTCTATGAGTGGCTTGTTATGCCTTTCGCTCTAACTAATGCCCCTAGTACTTTCATGAGATTAATGAATCATGTTTTAAGGCCTTATTTGGGTAAATTTGTGGTAGTATATTTTGATGATATTCAAATTTAATCAACTTCTTTAGATGATCATGTTTTCCATGTTAAATCTATTTTGGACATTTTGAGAACTAAAATGTTATCTACCAACCTTGATAAATGCACTTTTTGTTATAAACTAATATTTCTAGGTTTTATAATAAGTGTTCAAGGTATTAATGTCGATAAGGACAAAGTAAAGGCAATTAAAGAGTGGCCCACTCCTAAATCAATTACCAAGGTGAGATCTTTCCATGGTTTAGCAAGTTTTTATAAACATTTGGTGAAAGATTTCTCCACTATTGTCGCCCTATTAACAGAGGTTATTAAAAAGTTTGTGGGTTTTACGTGGGAAAAGCTCAAGAAAAGGTTTGTCAAACCTTAAAGGATAAATTATGTTCTACTCCAGTTCTTAAATTACCTGATTTTTCTAATACTTTTGAACTTGAATGTGATACTTCAGGTATGGTGCAGTGTTGAAACAAGAAAAAAGGCCAATTGCATATTTCAATGAAAAACTGAATGGGGCGCAAGTAAACTACTCAACTTACGACAAAGAGTTGCTTGCATTAGTTCGAGCTCTACAAGTTTGGCAACATTACTTGCTGCTACATGAATTTATAATCCATATGGATCATGAATCCCTAAAATGGTTACAAGGACAAGGTAAGTTGAGAGCATGCTCGATGGGTAGAATTCATAGAGACATTTCCATATATAATTAAATACAAAATAGGTAGAGAAAATGTAGTTGCTGATGCCTTATCTCATAGATATTCTTTGATAACTACATTAAACGCTAAAGTCTTAGGATTTGATCATATAAAATTTTATACTTAAATGATGTTGATTTTGTAAATATTTTTTTTCCAATTTTGGGAATGTTGCCTTTAACAAGTTTTATCTTGTAGATGAGTTTCTTTTTTTCCTAAACAGGTTATGTGTTCCACAATGTTCCATGAGAGAGTTACTAATTCGTAAGGCATATAGTGGAGGCTTAATGAGACGCTTTGGTGCCGCCAAAACACTAGATAATCTACAAAAACATTTCTATTGGCCACACATGAAGAAGGATGTTGAAAAGGTATGTTCTAAATGTATTGCTTGTAAACAAGAAAAATCAAAGGTAATGCCTCATAGGCTCTATACTCCTTTTCTAATTCCTTCTTCGCCAGAGGTAGACTTATCCGTGGATTTCATTCTTGGTTTACCATAAACTAAAAAGGGTCAAGATAGTATCTTTGTTGTTGTTGACAGGTTTTTAAAGATAGCTCACTTCATTCCTTGTCACAAAATAGATAATGCTACACATGTGGCTGACTTATTCTTTAGAGAAGTGGTACGCCTACACGGGACACCTCGTACCATTGTATCTGATAGAGATGTAAAGTTCCTTAGCCACTTTTGGAAAGTGTCGTGGGCTAAGCTTGGTACTAAATTATTATATTCTACTACATGTCACCCCTAAACAAACTAAGGTAGTCAATCGAGTCTTAGGTACTTTACTACGAGATGTTGTGGGTAAGAACCTTAAAAATTGGGAAAAATGTTTGCCATTTGTTGAATTTGCATATAATTGATCTATTCACTCTACAACTGGCTATTCCCCATTTGAACTTGTTTATGGTTTTAACCCACTAGTTGTAGTTGATCTTGTGTCATTGCCTATAGAAAACATTTCTAATTTAGATGGGGAGAAGAAAGTTGAATTGGTGAAATACATGCATGAGAAATCAAGACAAAAAATCAACAAAATAAATTAAGCGAATGCCAACAAAGCTAACAAGGGG
This sequence comes from Gossypium stocksii, assembly GCA_020496765.1. Lineage (NCBI taxonomy): Eukaryota > Viridiplantae > Streptophyta > Magnoliopsida > Malvales > Malvaceae > Gossypium > Gossypium stocksii. The sequence goes on from CM035629.1 coordinate 42,585,138, forward strand.
TGCAAGCAAGTTATCTTTAAGCCTAATGACTGGGTTTGGGTCCATATGAGAAAAGAATGATTTTCAATTGAACGCAAGAAAAAATTAAACCCACATGGTGATGGACCTTTTCAAGTACTCAAGTGCATTAATGAAAATTCATATCAAAACCTCAACTTATTCGTTCAAGACTTTATCACAAAAAAATTTTGAGAAGAAGAGTTGAAGCTTCAAGGCGATGGATTTTGGAGCAATGATGAATTATAAGGGATTAATTTTGTTCATGGGCCTAAACTCTCAATCAATGATGACAAGCCAATGTGCAGAATGTTAACAAGCTTAGGCATTTCACTTCAAAGACCCTAATCAATCCCACAAGCTTAGGCATTTCATATTGGGTTCGAGATCTATGTTTAATTTTTATTATACATGAGCCCAATACTGTGTTTATTATCTATTATTTTTTTTATTATGAATTTTTTTTGTTAACAATAAAGTTTTGTTTAAAACTACTTCTTTTTTAGATTAACTAGAGTTTTAGTATACTTTAGAGTCTTATTTGGATGCACTTAGCTAGCCTATACAAAGGCTTCTTCATTTTCCATTAAAGACACAATTGTTTTCATTAATAAAGTTTTCAACTCTAGGAGGTTGTTCTTTGAGCAAGATTTTTTCTTGTGATTTTTAGAAGTAATTTTCTTCTCGATTTTCTTTAAGAAGTCGTAGTGATTCAATCTTCACCCTTCAATTTTCCAAGGATTATGTAACACCCCTAACTCGTATCCTTCGCTGAAATAGGGTTACGAAGCATTACCAGACTTATCATATAATACATTAAACATTTCTTACTCAACTCACATTTCAATCAATAAACATTCAAACATATTCAATAAGTTCCTAATATAAGCCTACGAGGCCCAAATCATGCATTAGAAATGGTTCAGGACTAAACTGATAACTCAAGAAACTTTTTAAAAATTTAGAAAATTTTTCATATACAAGGGCACACGCCCGTATAGCCAGGCCATGTGTCTCACACAGCCACAAGACATGCCCGTGTCACAGGCTGTATGGACATTCAAAATGGGATCACATGGCCGTGTCCCAACCCGTGTTCTACCCCGTGTAACTCTCTGACTTGGGTCACACGGCCAACCAAATGCTCGTGTGTCTAGGCCATGTAACTCACTAACTTGGCCTCTATTAAATACTACAGGGGACACACGGTCGTGTCACCTGACTGTGTGTCACACATGGTTGAGACACACACCCGTGTCTCTGCCCGTGTGGACGAAAATAGGCTATGTTCCTAGCCACATTTCTCACCCATTTTTGCATTCACCTATACCAACCAAAAAGGCACATATTCACAACTTCAAATGGCATTCAAACTCATCTAAGCAAAGTTTATTTCATGCTATTTCAATACCAACAAGTACAAGGCACACAAATACCACAATATGCCATTCAATTTCATACCAAATTTCCATTCTCAAATCATCACTTTGGTTACTTTTAATTATGCATTATCTAGCCTCAAATCACAAGCATGTAAATTTTAGTTTCAACCACATACCAAAATGACCATTTGCACATTATAAACACATCACCAAATCATACCAAAATAAGGCAAGCCACATGGCTATACACATAATCAAGCTTTTATCATTTACAAGCCAATTCAAATGGCAAACCCCATTACCATACTATAAACCAAAATGACCATTACTCCTATACATGCCATATAACCAAATATACAAGTTCAAAAGTACGAAAAATGATAGCTGGATAGTGTGATGCGATCTCCGACGACTTCCGGATTGAGCGAGCTTCTGAATCACTATAAAATAGAAAAATAATTAGAGTAAGCTTTAAAGCTTAGTAAGCCTGTATAATATACAATTAAACTTACCATTTATTCACTATGAAATAAACTAACAAAGTATATTCCAATCCCTTTCTCAAATGCCTATCAAATGAACTCATCCATCAGTTAGTCAAGTAACATACATACATTTTATCAAATCAATATGAATGCATTCAATAATCATTTAAGCTTCATATACTCATCTCACTCATTTCATATTTCAATACATCATATAACATCCATTACATGTAATTCATTTAACTTTTATGCTAGTTCATAGCATCTAATATAATCGTAACAGATTTATACTCATTGAACCACTTAGAATATCGATAGATACACAGGTGGTGCACACTAGGTGTACTAATCAGTAATCCGTCCTGAACATATATGCTCTTTTGAGCTATAAATAGTAAGCTCCTCTTGAGTTGAGGGAACATTAAGCTCTAATGAGCTGGGAAATAGTAAGCTCTTATAACCTAAATTTGGTAAGCTCATACGAGCTGTGGTGAGCCCACAACACATGCAGGACCTCGACCAAATCGGTAACCCTAGTGACATGTCACTTGTATCCTACGAATTCTTACTATTCAAACGGGACTCAGTCATACTCGGATTTCATCATTTAGGCATTCAATACACATGTAATTTATTTTCTCAATTTACATGCTACATTTCAATTATGTACATATGCAAATATTCAGTTCTAATTACACGAACTTACCCCGTATAACTCAGATGAATATGATTGTTTATTCCACGACTTTTCCTTTTCCCCGTTCTAAATCTGATCTTTGCTTTTCTTGATCTAAATGATATCAAATTCAATCTATTCATTATTCATTCTATTCAATTTAACCCAATTTACCAGTTTGGAAAAATTACACTTTTACCCCTAGACTTTTAAATTCTTTTCAATTTAGTCCTTATCATATAAAATTACAAATTCATACAATTTCATCCTAACCCATGCTAATCCAAATTCTATATAGTCCCATAGCAGGCCGTATTTTTCATTTATTCACACTTTTAACCATGGGTTTTACACATTTCTCAATTTAATCACTAATTTGCATTTTCACTAAAAACCACTTAAAAATACTTGTATCACATTCAACAAACTTTCATTTTCATCCATCAAATACTAAAACTCATGTATATTCAACAATGGTAAAACTTAAATACTTTAGCAGTTTCTCAAATTAGTCCTCGGTTTATCTAAGTCTAGCTGCAACGATCTCAAAAACATAGAAATAATTAAAAATCGAGACAAAATACATACCTAAATGAACAATAGAGCTAGACCGAATGAAGAACCCTAAAATAGTTTCTTCTTCCTATGATATAATTTGTTTTATTTTAATTTAACTTTAGTAACCAAATTACAAAATTAACCTTAAAACTTAATCAAAATTTCAATAATGCCAAGCCACTATCATCCACTATCTAATTAATGGGTTAATTACCACTTAAGGACATTCATTTTAAGGTTCCATAGCTATTAGACACCTTTAGCTATTACAATACAACTTTTACGCTTTACGCAATTTAGTCCTTTGATCAAATTAAACATTCAAACAGTGAAATTTCTTAACGAAATTTTTATGCAATCATACTAGCATGCTGTAAACATTAAAATAATAATAAAATAATTATTTTGACCTCAGATTTGTGGTTTTAAAACCACTATTTCGATCTGACAAAAAATGGGCTATTACAACTCTCCCCCTCAGGGATTTTCGTCCCCGAAAATCTTACCAGTGAATAGGTTAGGGTACTATTTTCTCATAGCTTACTCGGGTTTCCACATAGCTTCTTTGTTACCATGCCGTAGCCATAGAACCCATACTAAAGCTATGCTTTTATTTCTCAATTTTTTGATCTCTTTAGCCAGAATTCTGATCAGTTCTTAGTTATACGTCATATCAGGCTGAATTTCAATCTCAGTCGGAGAAATTATATGTGATGGATCTGATCTGTATCGTCATAACATCGATGCATGAAACACATTGAGAATCTTTTCAAGTTTAGATGGTAAAACTAGTCGATAAGCTAGTGGCCCTATTCTTTCGATATCTCGTACGGTCCGATAAATCGCGGACTTAGTTTTTCTTTGCAACCAAATTGAAGGATTTTCTTCCATGGAGATACTTTCAAACACACTTTGTCACCAATCTAAAATCCAATGCCTTTACATTTTAAGTCTGCATACGATTTCGGTCAATCTGAAGCTGCTTTCAAACTGTCACATTTCACTTTTACCTTATCTTCAGTCTCTATAATCAAATCAACCTCATGAATCTTTTTCTCACTAAGCTCAATCGAGTATAATAGAGTTCGGCAGTTGCGACCATATAAAGCTTCGTACGGTGCCATATTTATGCTTGATTGAAAATTGTTATTATACACAAATTCAACCAATGGTAGATATTTCTCCTAGTTGCCTTCAAACTCTAAAACATAGCATCTAAGCATACCATCGAGAATCAGAATCACTCTCTCAGACTGACTTTTGGTTTGAGGATGAAATGTAGTACTAAAGTGTAACCGCGTACCTAAAGCTTCTTGCAATTTCTTCCAAAATCGCGACGTGAACCTCGGATCTCTATCTAAAATAATAGAAACTAGTACCCCGTGCAATCTGACAATTTCAGAGATGTACAACTCCGCTAGTCTATTAAGAGAATAATTTGTACATACCGAAATGAAATGTTCCAATTTCGTCAGTCTATCAACAACAACCCCGATAACATCTTTCTTTTTCAGAGATAGGGGCAAAGCCGATATGAAATCCATTGTAATTCTATCCCATTTCCACTCTGGTATCATCACAGGCTATAATAGTCCTGAAGGCACTTGATGTTCGTCTTTGACTTGTTGGCAAATCAAGCATCTTGATACAAACTCTTAAATGTCTCGTTTCATACCTGATCACCAGTATAGTTGTTTCAAATCATTGTACATTTTAGAACTCCCCGAATGAACAGATAAGCAATCACTGTGTGCCTCGTGTAGAATTTTCTCAATAAGCTCAGAATTTCTCAGTACACAAATTCCATCTCGGAACATTAAACAATCATCAAATCCGATCTGAAACTTTGTATCAGTAATCGACTCACATTGAACTCTTTTAGCTTGCAATTCACTGTAATGATTCTGAGCTTCACAGATTTGCTGAAGAAATATCGGTTTAGCTTTTAACTCAGCTAATATCGAGCCATCATCAGATCAGGTCAATCTAGTATTCATGGCCCGCAAAGTAAATAAAGATTTTCTACTCAGAGCATCTGTGACTACATTTGCTTTCCTCGGATGATAATCAATTACTAAGTCATAGTCTTTCAGCAACTCTAGCCATCTTCATTGTTGTAAGTTCAAATCTTTCTGTGACATCAGATATTTCAAGCTTTTGTGATTGGTAAATATGTGACACTTTTCACCGTATAAGTAATGTCGCCAAATTTTTAAAACGAAAACTATAGCGACCAACTCTAAATCGTATGTCGAATAACTCCATTCATGAGGCTTTAACTGTTACGGAAGCATAAGCTATCACTCTCTCCTCCTACATTAAAACACATCCCAAACCGTTCAATGAAGCATCGCTAAAAATTACAAACTCTTGACCCGACTCAGGTTGAACTAGAACTGGTGCTTCAGTTAACAGTGCTTTCAACTGTTCGAAACTCTGTTGGCATTTCTTTGACCACTCAAACTTCGCCTCCTTCTGTAGTAATTGAGTCATCGATGTAGCAATCATTGAGAACCTTTTTACAAAATGCCAATAATAGCCAGCTAGTCCTAGAAAGCTTCTGACTTCAAATACATTTCTTAGTGGTTTCCAATCAATAATTGTGGAAATCTTGCTCGGATCAACTCTGATGCCTTCCACTGAAACAATATGTCCCAAAAATCCAACTTCTTGGAGCCAAAACTCACATTTACTGAATTTAGCAAACAATTGCTTATCTCTCAAAGTTTGCAATACAATTCTCAAATGTTCGGTATGCTTAAACTCATCTCGAGAATAGATCAGAATGTCATCAATGAATACAATAACAAATCTATGTAAATACGGTCTGAATATTCGATTCATTAAATCCATAAAGACGGCAGGAGCATTAGTTAATCTGAATGGCATAACAAGAAATTCACATTGCCCGTACCTTGTTCTAAACGCAATTTTTGGCAAATCTGAATCTTTAACTCGTAACTGATAATAGCCCGATCTCAAATAAATTTTAGAAAACAATGTTGCTCCTTTAACTGATCGAATAAATCATTGATTCATGGCAAGGATACTTTTTCTTTATCGTAGCCTTGTTGAATTATCGATAGTCAATACACATTCTCATTGATCCATCTTTCTTTTTTACAAACAATACTGGTACACCCTAAGGTGAAAAACTAGGTCATACAAATCCTTTATCTGTTAACTCTTGCAACTGAGCTTTCAACACTTGCAACTCTATTGAATCCATTCTATACGGAGCTATCAATATTAGTGAAGTTCCCAGTAATAACTCAATAGCTAACTCAACCTCTCTGATCAGCGGTAACCCTGGTAACTCTTCCGGAAACACATCCGAATATTCACAAACAATTGGTACTAATTCAATTTTTGATTCAGACAATTTTGTATCCAAAACATACACTACTTAAGCATCACAACCTTTTCTCACATATCTCTAAGCTAACATTGATGAAATCACCATAGGCAGCCCAGGCAAATCATCAGATTCAATACGAATAATCTCACTGTTTAGACATTTCAATTCAATGGTCTTTCATCTACAATTCACAACTGGATCATGTAGAGTCAACCAATCTATACCCAGAATCATATCGAATTCATCAAATGGTAACAGCATCAAATCAGCTGCAAAATAGTAACCCTGAGTCATTAAAGGACAATTCTTACAAACTTTATTAACTAGAACATATTTGCCTAAGTGTTTCGATACTTTAATTACAAATTCGGTAGACTCAATAGGCAAACTCTTACTAAACACTAAATTTATGCAGACATATGAATGAGTCAATCTAAGATCAATAAATGCAACTACATCAGTGTTATATAGAGAAAAAGTACCGATAATAACATCTGGTGATGATGCGTCTTCACGTGCACAAATGGCATAAGCTCTGGCTGGGGCTCGTGCCTCATATCTCACTGCATAATCTCCCGTAGCACCACGATTACCACTCGCATTTCCAGTGTTTTGAGATGATCCCTCTCTAGCAACTGCATTACCCAGTTTTGCCATTTGAGCTTTTTCATTCACAGAATTCTCTGGGCAATCTCTAAGGTAATGATCAATAGATCCACATCTGAAACATACTCCACTCTTCACCCGGCATTCACCATAATGAGGCTTATTGTAGTGTTTGCACTTGGGTCTAGCATTTCTAATACTACCCATAGTAGATACTAATGTACTCTGAGGTTTAGAAGTAATGTGTTTTGCATCTCTATCTCTATTAGAATGCCCCATAGAATGTAACGCCCTGATTTTCGGGATTTCTGTGATTTTTGGCTAAGTCTTAAAATTCTATGTTTTGACTATAGAGATTATATTTTAGTGTGATAGTAGGCCCCTAGAAGGCCCAAGCGTAGGTTAAAACCTGACGGATTTAAGAGATTTTAGCGTTTAGGAGAAGGAGGTCCTGAATGAGTGGGCTTTTAAGGATTTAAGTTAGCAAAAGGTACCAAAAAGGAGCCCTTGGTAGGGTGGTTAAGTGACGCCACTAAGGAGCTATAAAAGTGGCGCCTAGAAGAGTATGGAGGTCAAGGGTTCAAGTCACAGGTAGGTATTAAGGTGTTTTATTTTTACGAGTAGGAGTGGTAAGTGGTAGACTTTGGGTAAAACTCTAGTTGAATGAAGTTTGAATTGGTCATATGAGTAAATCAAGGAGGAAGTTGAGGAACATTTGAATTTTGAAGGAAAGTGACCGGCCAAGGGACTATTGGTAGTGCATTTTTTACATTCTCTATAGGGGAGCATTGCGGCAATTAGGTGCTAGTGGTGCCGATTTCTCTTAGGTTCTCCTTAAGTTTCTTGTGCCGATTTCTCTAGGGCAGAAAACTCTTTTCTTTTGCCCATTTCGCATAGCATATTAGGTTTTCTTTTGCCACTTTGTTCATCTTTTCTAGCCTAGCAGCCGAACCCTACTACACTCCTTTTGCTGAATCTTCATTGGACCAAAAACACTTTCTTTTTTCCTTTTCCTTCTCATTCCTCTTTTCTTCTCTTCTCACACCATAAACTGATTCGATACCACCATTCCCTTTTCTAGCCGAATCTATCTTCTTCTTGTCCACCTATCTCTTCTTCTCCATCATACTTCCATTGCCGATTGCTTATTAGTCTCATACTTCTCTTCTTTCTTTTCTGTTGTCAATATCTCCCATAACCCAATAGCCGAACCCTCTTGAGTTTAGGACTTATTCTTCTCTTCTTATGGCTGCAAGTGGAACTTCCATAGATTGGGATTAGTTGGTAAGTATTTCAAGACCCTCTCTCATTAGTTATTTAATCGTGTTCTAAGGCTTTAAGCCGAAACCCCTTTAAGGGAGGCTAACGTTTGGACTAAGGGGTTTTGTGGCCTTTTTCTTTTGGTTTGTATGCGCTAGTGTGGACAAAGGGACGTGTATCAAGGGGCTTTGGAGACTAACGAGGTTGGACATCGGGATATAGTCCATATTCGGTAAAAGGGTAAGATTTTTAAGGATTTAGGCCATGTTGGCCGATTGTGGTAAGAAAGTTAAGGGCTTAGTGTCATCGATTATTAGACTAATGTATTAGTGACGGATTGTAGGCTCTTTCGTACGTGGATCTCGTCGACACTTCAACAGTTACCAGGTGTGTATCATACCCTCGCTATAGACTAGGACGGCTAAGGCCGAAATGACTGAAAAGTGATCGAAAATGACCGAAGGGTCGGCTCTATAAGGAACTGTGAGTAACTGATTACTCCTTGATGATTGAGTTTGGAATCATTGTTGATGAGATTGCAAAGTATGCAATTCCATGCAATTTGGTAAGTTGGGCCTCGATGGGCCAAGTGTGGGCCTAACGGGCTTCCGAGCGCATATATGTAAAAATTGGCATTCATGGCGTTTTGGGAGAGTGTAATAATTAATTCGATTAAAACTTGTAATCTAGACATAAAATTGGATTTAACAGGCTTAAGACATTAGTGGACACAATAGGGCCCATTAGGGGTTTTTGGGCCAAAAAGGGCAAAACCGAAAACTAAGTTAATATGGATTTCTGAAACGACAAATGGATTAATGGTAACTTTGATATGTATAAATCTTTGAGGATTGTTAGAATGACTAAAATACCCCTAAGTACAGAAATTACCATTATACCCCTAGGTATATAATGACCAAGAAACCACTAGGGAGATGCATGTTATTCTGATTCTGCTTAATGTATGCCATGACATTTATATCTATTGCATGGGTTATGGGTTATATTTATAGAGGAAGCGTTCTGGTAGCCTCGCTGCAATCTGGTGGCCTCGCCACATATATATGTTCTGGTGGCCTCGCCACAATATCTTTATCTGGTGACTTCGTCACAATATCTGGCAGCCTCACTACAAATTCTATGGTGTGTAGTGGATGGGTGGGTCAGATAGTCTCCCCACATGGTCTAAAGCTGGTACGGGGGTGTTCTGGATGGATCTGGGTTGGGCTTTCTGCATCTATGATATATATATCTGTTCCGTAACTGCTATGGGCCTATGGGCTTCATCCTGATTTCTGTACTGGGCCAAGGCCCAATTAAATCTGATTCTAAGGCTTGATCTGTTGTGGGCTATTGTTGGGATTATGTTACACACTGAGTTTACCAAACTCACCCTTAATTTCATCTCTGCAGGTAATCCCTAACCATAGTGGGCTTGGAGCTGTGAGGGATTCGGAGTGGCCGCATCGTCTACAAAGTAGGTTTTTCTTTTAAATAGTTTAATTGAATTATTCTTAATAAGTTTTTTGGGTTTTAAGTTGTAATAAGGTGGCTTTTAAATTTCCTTTTCATTATGGTTTTTATTTACTGGTTTATTCAAATTAACTCGAAACTGCTAGATTTAGGCAGGCGGGGTTTTTACCAAATTTAAAGTATGATTTCAAATCACAACAAGCATATTAATCAGATAATCTAAAGATTAAACTAACCGACTTTTCGATAAACCCCTTGTTTTTACAAAGATCACCTTAATCACTTTAAGCAAAGAACACATAGCTAGTCGCAAGTCCATGTGACACACCAGATTGGGCCATAACGTCCAGGCCGGGTTTGGGGTGTTACATTTAGTGGTATCAGAGCCAAGTTGCAACAACTCAACTATGGAACGGGTCTAAAAAATAGGAATTTTTAAAGTAACGAGAATAAAAGATTTTCGAAAGATCGTTTTAAGAACTTGTTTTCAAAAATTATTTTTAGATTGTTTGGATATTTTTTCTTCTGCAAATAATTGATTTCCAAGGATTGAACCCAATTTTCTAAAATTGATTTTTAAGAAGGTGGCACACCGAATCTCCGGCCCAAGTCTGTAAGTTTTCTAAACTTTTCTGATTGTTTCTGAAATTCTGATTATATGCCTATTTTGAAACCCTATCATGATACTTTAGTTAGGGTAACACTGAAACCATAGAAACTCTGATAAGTAGACTGAGACTGTAGGTAGGCAATCGCGAAAGAAAACAAACTTTGAATTACTGTTTATTCATAAGACATCTGTAATAAATACTGAAATATTAAACTGATTCATAAAATTTCTAAATAAGATAATACGAAATGAGTATGCGAGCAGCTTGTGGGAGAGGCCGTGGACGTGGCCGAGGTAGTACACGTGCTGAATCTTCGTCTGCAGGATATGCGCCAGTAGCTGATGCACTGGTACCACTAGCAACAGAGGTAGAGTCTCATGATCGTGGTGTCGAGGACGACGCCCTGTCTCAAGCGATGCTTCGAGTTCTGGAAAGGGTTGCTGGGGCAAGTATGGATAATGGATTTCAAAGATCTATTTCTAAGCGACTCCGGGCTACTGGGGCAGAAATCTTCAAGGGTGTAGCTGGTGTAGCTCCGAATGTGGCTGAGTATTGGTTAGAGGCCACAGAGCAAATTATGGACGATCTAGACTGCTCTGTGGAGCAGAAGCTGAAGGGAGCCATATTGTTCCTTAGGGATGAGGCTTATCAGTGGTAGCTCACGGTGAGAGATGGAACTTCAGCTGATAGGGTGACATGGGAGCTATTTAAGACAGCCTTTAAAGGAAAGTATGTTGGGGCTAGCTATGTGGACGCCCGCAGGAAAGAATTTCTGAACATGGTTCAAGGGAGTAAGACAGTGGCTGAGTACGAGGCTGAGTTTCTGAGGCTGAGTCGATATTCTTCTGAGATAGTCGCTACAAAGTATGAACGTAGCATGCGCTTCGAGGATGGTTTGAGAGATGAGCTTAGGGTGCTGATTGCTCCGCAAAGGGAGCGTAACTTCATTGCTTTGGTGGAAAAAGCTAAGATAGATGAGGACGTGAAGCGTACAGAAAGGCACAATCGTGAAAAGGATCAGAACTATTTTCGGAGAGATTCAGGACCCTCAGGCGGGGTTAACAGGGGTATTAAAAGAGCAAGGGTGGTGGAGCCAGTTCGAGCAGTACCGATGAATGCTGTTAGACCGCAAGGTTGTAGGAGTTGTGGTAAGATACATATGGGCGAGTGTCAGAAATGTTCTAGAGCTTGTTTTCGATGTGGGTCTATGGAGAATAGGGTTAGGGATTGTCCCAAGGAACCAGATTAGGTTCAAGTTATGGATCAGAGGGTCGCTCAAGTAGTGAGGGGTAGACCACAGCCTCTGAGAGGACGTGGGCAAGCCAGAGGAGGTAATGGCAATGGTCGAGGACAAGGAGTACCTAGGAGAGGTGCTGGATTTGCTGAGGCTCATCAGCTAGCGTTGGTGTATGCAGCTCGTCGCCGAGAGGAGGGTGATGCACCTGACGTCATAACCGGTATATTTTTTATTTCTAGTATGCCATACACTATGTTGATAGATGTTGGATCTACCCATTCATATGTTGCATGTGCTATATTTGGGTCATTGGGTGTGCGCTCTGAGGAGACTGTGAGTGGGGTATCTGTACTAAGTCCTTTGGGTCACTCGGTTAGGGTAGACAAACTGTATAGAGATATGCCTATAGAAACTCAAGGAAAAGTCTTCTCTGGAGATCTGATGGAGCTACCTTTCGGAGAATTCGATCTCATCTTGGGTATGGATTGGCTTGTTAAGCATAGGGCTACTCTGGATTGTGCTACCAAGCGAATGGTGTTAAAGACCACAGATGATGAGCAGGTTTTGGTGATAGGCGAGCGTAGGGACTATCTATCTCATGTAGTGTCAGCGTTGAAAGCCGAGAAGTGGATGTAAAAGGGGTGTGAGGCTTATTTAGTGTTTGTAAGTCAATTGGAAACTAAGGGTTTGACAGTGGATAAGGTTAGAACCGTCAAGAATTTTCAAGATGTTTTTTCAGAGGAGCTTCAGGGGTTGCCTCCTAATCAAGAGGTCGAGTTTGGAATCGACTTGTTGCCTGGAACAGCACCTGTGTCCATCGCTCCATACAGGATGGCACCGAAGGAGTTGGTGGACCTGAAAGCCCAAATTCAAGAGTTGTTGGATAAAGGCTTTATTAGGCCCAGTGTGTCTCCGTGGGGAGCACCAGTGTTGTTCGTGAAGAAGAAAGATGGGTCAATGTGAATGTGTATCGATTATCGGCAGTTGAACAAACTGATGACTAAGAATAAGTACCCATTGCCAAGAATCGATGACTTGTTCGACCAGCTTAGAGGAGCTTCATTATTTTCCAAGATTGACCTTCGATCTGGGTACCATCAGTTAAGGGTTAAGGATGTGGATATTCACAAGACGGTATTCAGAACTCGGTATTGTCACTATGAGTTCTTGGTTATGCCATTTGGCCTGACTAATGCACCTGCGGCATTTATGGATCTGATGAATCGAGTGTTCCAGCCATACTTGGATCTGTTCCTAGTCGTCTTTATCGACGATATTCTGGTTTATTCTGAAACTGAGGAGAAGCATGATGAGCATCTCCGTGTTGTGCTGCAATTGTTGAGGGAGAAGGAGCTTTATGCGAAATTTAGTAAGTGTGAGTTCTGGTTGAGGGAGGTAACTTTCTTGGGGCATGTTGTCTCTGCCAAAGGGATCAAGGTGGACCCTTGAAAGATTGAAGCGATTCTGGAATGGAAGCCACCGAGGTCAGTGTCAAAAATTTGAAGTTTTCTGGGTTTGGCAGGGTACTATAGGAGGTTTGTGGAAGGATTTTCGGTTATGGCAGCACCTTTGACAAAGCTTATAAGGAAAGGGGTACCATTTGTTTGGACCGAGAAGCAGCAAGAAGCTTTTGAGAAATTGAAGAAAGTTCTAACCGAGGCATCTGTATTAATTCAGCTAGAGTCTGGGAAAGATTTCACCGTATTCAGTGACGCATCACATGTAGGGTTGGGCTGTGTGTTGATGCAAGAGGGTAAAGTGGTTGCTTATGCATCACGATAACTTAAACCTCATGAAGTAAACTATCCTACCCATGATCTGGAATTGGCAGCAGTAATCTTTGCACTCAAGATTTGGAGACATTACCTGTACGGAGAAAGGTGTATCATATACACTGATCATAAGAGTCTTAAGTATTTGCTGACTCAGAAGGAGTTGAACCTTAGGCAACGGAGATGGATAGAGTTGCTTAAGGATTATGACTGTGCGATTGAGTATCACTCAGGCAAAGCTAATGTGGTGGCTGATGCCCTAAGTCGTAGAACTGTATCTGATCTGAGAGTAATGTTTGCTCGTTTAAATCTGTATGATGACGGTAGTCTGTTAGTAGAACTGCAAGTAAGGCTAACTTGGGTTGATAAGATTAGGGAAAAGCAGTCAAAGGATGAGTCTCTGGTTTCTCGATTTCAGCAGGTTAAGGATGGGGATACTTCTGAGTTTAGACTGAACAGTAGGGGAGTTCTGTGTTTCCGAGGTAGAGTTTGTATTCCGAAGGACTCTAATTTGAGGCAGGCAATTCTGAAAGAAGCTCATGGAGGACTGTGTGCTATGCATCCTGGAGGAAATAAGATGTATCATGACTTAAAGGAATTGTATTGGTGGCCTGGACTGAAACGAGAGGTAGCAAAGTTTGTGGGAAAATGTCTGACATGCCAGCAAGTGAAAGCTGAACATCAGTTACCTTCTGGACTTCTGCAACCAGTGAAAGTACCACTTTGGAAGTGGGAGAGGGTAACCATGGTTGCACTGATTATTCACTTCAAAAGTTAGACAAATTGTATGTGGCAGAAATCGTGCGTTTGCATGGAGTGCTAATGTCGATTATTTCTGATCGAGACCCTAGATTCACATCTTGGTTCTGGCAAAAGTTGCATGAGGCGTTAGGAACGCGACTGAATTTTAGCACGGCTTTTCATCCTCAGACTGATGGTCAGTCAGAAAGGGTTATTCAAATTCTGGAAGATATGTTAAGAGGATACGTTATTGACTTTTGAGGCAGTTGGGAGGATTATCTACCATTGGCAGAATTTGTGTACAATAACAGTTATCAGGCGAGTATTGGTATGGCACCTTATGAAGCATTGTATAGACGCAAGTGTCGTACACCTAATTGTTGGACCGAATTGGGCGAGCGGCAAGTTCTTGGACTGAGTTGGTAGTAGAGACTGAAGAGAAAGTCAAGGTGATTAGGGATCGGTTAAAAGAGGCATCTGATCTACAGAAGTCTTATGCGAATTTAAGGCGTAAGGAGATTGAGTACTCAGTGGGTGACATAGTCTTTTTGAAGGTGTCACCTTGGAAGAAGATTCTAAGGTTTGGAAAGAAAGGCAAGCTGAGTCCGCAGTTTATTGGGCCTTATCGGGTTCTTAAGCGAGTAGGTCCAGTGGCTTATCAGTTGGAACTACCTCCGGAGCTGGATAGGATCCATGATGTGTTTCACGTATCCATGTTAAGGCGATATCGTTCTGACCCTACTCATGTCGTGCCGGTTGCAAAGGTTGAGGTACAGCCTGACTTGATTTTCGAGGAAGAACTTATACAGATTTTGGATCGAGTTGTAAGGTTCTAAGAAGGAAGTCGGTCCCTTTAGTAAAGGTACTTTGGCGGAACCATGGCAGAGAGGAAGCTACGTGGGAGCCAGAAGAAACCATGCATCAACAATACCCTCACTTGTTTGGATCAGGCAAATTTCGAGGAACGAAATTTCTTTAAGGAGGGTAGAGTTGTAACGCCCTAATTTTTGGGATTTCTGTGATTTTTGGCTAAGTCTTAAAATTCTATGTTTTGACTATAGAGATTATATTTTAGTGTGATAGTAGGCCCCTAGAAGGCCCAAGCGTAGGTTAAAACCCGACGGATTTAAGAGATTTTAACGTTTAGGAGAAGGAGGTCCTGAATGAGTGGGCTTTTAAGGATTTAAGTTAGCAAAAGGTACCAAAAAGGAGCCCCTGGTACGGTGGTTAAGTGACGCCACTAAGGAGCTATAAAAGTGGTGCCTAGAAGAGTATGGAGGTCAATGGTTCAACTCACAAGTAAGTATTAAGGTGTTTTATTTTTATGAGTAAGAGTGGTAAGTGGTAGACTTTGGGTAAAACTCTGGTTGGATGAAGTTTGAATTGGTCATATGAGTAAATAAAGGAGGAAGTTGAGGAACATTTGAATTTTGAAGGAAAGTGGCCGGCCAAGGGACTCTTGGTAGTGCATTTTCGGCATTCTCTATAGGGGAGCATTTCGGCAATTAGGTGCTAGTGGTGCCGATTTCTCTTAGGTTCTCCTTAAGTTTCTTGTGCCGATTTCTCTAGGGCAGAAAACTCTTTTCTTTTGCCCATTTCGCATAGCATATTAGGTTTTCTTTTGCCACTTTGTTCTTCTTTTCTAGCCTAGTAGCCGAACCCTACTACACTCCTTTTGCCGAATCTTCATTGGACCAAAAACACTTTCTTTTTTCCTTTTCCTTCTCATTCCTCTTTTCTTCTCTTCTCACACCATAAACCGATTCGATACCACCATTCCCTTTTCTAGCCGAATCTATCTTCTTCTTGTCCACTTATCTCTTCTTCTCCATCTTACTTCTATTGCCGATTTCTTATTAGTCTCATACTTCTCTTCTTTCTTTTCTGTTGTCGATATCTCCCATAACCCAATAGCCGAACCCTCTTGAGTAATTGTGGATTTATTCTTCTCTTCTTGTGGCTGCAAGTGGAACTTCCATAGATTGGGATTAGTTGGTAAGTATTTCAAGACCCTCTCTTGTTAGTTAGTTAATCGTGTTCTAAGGCTTTAAGCTGAAACCCCTTTAGGGGAGGCTAACATTTGGACTAAGGGGTTTTGTGGCCTTTTTCTTTTGGTTTGTATGCGCTAGTGTGGACAAAGGGACGTGTATCAAGGGGCTTTGGAGACTAACGCGGTTGGACATCGGGATCTAGTCCATATTCAGCAGAAGGGTAAGATTTTTAAGGATTTAGGCCATGTTGGCCGATTGTGGTAAGAAAGTTAAGGGCTTAGTGTCATCGATTATTAGACTAATGTATTAGTGACTGATTGTAGGCTCTTTCGTACGTGGATCTCGTCAACACTTCAACAGTTATCAGGTGTGTATAATACCCTCGCTATAGACTAGGACGGCTAAGGCCGAAATGACCGAAAAGTGATCGAAAATGACCGAAGGGTCGACTCTATAAGGACCTATAAGTAACTAATTACTCCTTGATGATTGAGTTTGGAATCGTTGATGATGAGATTGAAAAGTATGCAATTCCATGCAATTTGGTAAGTTGGGCCTCGATGGGCCAAGTGTGGGCCCAATGGGCTTCCGAGCGCATATAGGTAAAAATTGGCATTAAAGGCATTTTGGCAGAGTGTAATAATTAAGTCAATTAAAACTTGTAATCTAGACATAAAATTGGATTTAACAGGCTTAAGACTTAGTGGACACAGTAGGGCCCAATAGGGGTTTTTGGGCCAAAAAGGGCAAAATTTAAAACTAAGTTAATATGGATTTCTGAAACGACAAATGGATTAATGGTAACTTTGATATGTATAAATCTCTGAGGATCGTTAGAATGACTAAAATACCCCTAAGTACGAAAATTACCATTATACC
This sequence comes from Gossypium stocksii, assembly GCA_020496765.1. Lineage (NCBI taxonomy): Eukaryota > Viridiplantae > Streptophyta > Magnoliopsida > Malvales > Malvaceae > Gossypium > Gossypium stocksii. The sequence goes on from CM035629.1 coordinate 42,602,164, forward strand.
CCTAGGTATGAAATGACCAAGAAACCCTAGGGTTAATTCTATCTGAGATGCATGTTATTCTGATTCTACTTAATGTATGCCATGACATTTATATCTGTTGCATGGGTTATGGGTTATATTTATGGAGGAAGTGTTCTGGCAGCCTTGTTGCAATCTGGTGGCCTCGCCACATATATCTGTTCTGGTGGCCTCGCTACAATATCTGTATCTGGTGACTTCGTCACAATATCTGGCAACCTCGCTGCAAATTCTGTGGTGTGTAGCGAATGGGTGGGTCGGGTAGTCTCCCCACATGGTGTAAGGCTGGTACGGGGGTGTTCTGGATGGATCTGTGTTGGGCTTTCTGCATCTATGATATATATATATATCTGTTATGTAACTGCTATGGGCCTATGGGCTTCATCCTGATTTCTGTACTGGGCCAAGGCCCAATTAAATCTAATTCTGAGGCTTGATCTGTTGTTGGCTATTGTTGGGATTATGTTACACACTGAGTTTACCAAACTCACCCTTAATTTCATCTCTGCAGGTAATCCCCAACCATAGTGGGCTTGGAGCTATGAGGGATTCGGAGTGGCCGCATCGCCTGCAAAGTTGGTTTTCTTTTAAATAGTTTAATTGAATTATTCTTAATAAGTTTTCTGGGTTTTAAGTTGTAATAAGGCGGCTTTTAAATTTCTTTTTCATTATGGTTTTTATTTACTGGTTTATTCAAATTAACTCGAAACTGCTAGTTTTAGGCAGGCGGGGTTTTTACCAAATTTAAAGTATGATTTCAAATCACAACAAGCATATTAATCAGATAATCTAAAGATTAAACTAACCGACTTTTCGATAAACCCCTTGTTTTTACAAAGATCACCTTAATCACTTTAAGCAAAGAACACATAGCTAGTCGCAAGTCCATGTGACACACCAGATTGGGCCATAACGTCCATGCCGGGTTTGGGGTGTTACATAAAAACAGTAGAACGGTAGTGATGTTCTTTGAATTTCTTAGATACAGGCTGATGAGACTTTCAAGTCAATCTCTTTCTTGAATCTCTAGTCTCAGAATCAACTTTTCTCTTTTCTCGGCTAAGCTCTTTTGCCTTGCAAGCTCGGTCAACTAATACGACAAATTCTTTCAGTTCAAGAATCCTGACTAAGAGTCTAATGTCTTCATTTAACCCATCTTCAAATCGCTTACACATAATTGCTTCAGTGGAAAAACATTCTCAGGTGTACTTGCTCAATCTTGCAGAATCTCTTTCATACTCTGATATGGTCATACGACACTGTTCAGCTCCAAAAACTCTTTGCGCTTTTGATCAATGAATCATTGACTTGTATACTTCTTTCTAAATTTAGTCTGAAAGAAATCCTAGGTAACATGTTCTCTCGGTACCATAGAAATTAAAGTGTTCCACCATTGATAGGCAACATCTTTCAGGAGAGATACAGTGCATTTAACATATTCAGTCAATGTACAGGATAGTTCATCAAACACTCTGATGGTATTCTCAAGCCAAAACTCAGCTCTCTCTAGATTATCATCAACTATAGCTCTGAATTCTTTCGCCCCATATTTTTAGATTTTATCCACTAGCAGCTTATTTACATTTATAGGTTCCATACCTTAAGAAGCTACAGGGATCAGTTGGGGAATAGGTGGGGGTGGAGGTTGTTGAGCAGCCAGATTCGTTCGGACATACCCAAAAAACCATTCATTCATCATCTGGAAGAAGGCTTCTTTGGCGTCTCCTCCACAACCCTCTGATACGGGTCTCGATTCAAAAGTTACGGCTTTGTGAATGGAGGTTGATGCATTACTCTCTACATCATTGGAGTTAGCTCGATTGGAATTCATTCTATATGGAAACACAATTCAAAAACTATCAGGAGATATCACACTATCGCAAGTTGTATATGGCATGTATAGCTAGACTCACATACGCTATGTTAGTCCTAGAATCGACTAAACCGTAGCTCTAATACAAACAAATGTAACACCCCTAACCCATATCCATCACCAGAATAGGGTTACGGACATTATCGGACTTATCACATAATACATTAAACATTTCTCACTCAAATCACATTTTAATCAACAAACATTCAAACATATTCAAAAAGTCCCTAATATGAGCCTACGAGGCCCAAATCATGCATTATAAGTAGTTCGAGACTAAACCCATAACTCAAGAAACTTTTGGAAAATTTTAAAAAATTCTACATGTAACACCCTTTACCCGTGTTTGACACCAGAACAAGGTACGAGGCATTACTGGAACAAAACACATACAGTCAAACTAAACTAAGATATAAAAATTACATCCAAATTTAAAACTTTTCAATTTTCATTACACACTCATTCAACCCAATCATACATCTCATAAATTGCATCGTCATAAACATATAACTTGACTAATATTAGCCAACATCGATGACCTTATACAAAATGAGCTATCAAATATTATAGGCCATCATTTTAGGCCAAATCAACTATGAACTATAACAAAACAACCAAGCCCTCTATACATGCCATAATTCTAAATATTGATTTCAAAATACCAAAAGATTGATGATAGTGAGGATGGATCTCCGACAATCTCCGTATCCTGAGCTAGCTTGGTGACACTATAAAACAAGAGAAAAGAGAGGGGAGTGAGCATATAGCTTAGTAATTAGGTATGTAAAAATAAACAAATTATTAACATGCTTTTATAAAACCTCAAAATATATTTTCAAAATAATACAATCATAACTACACATAGATCCACCATTTACTCAAGTTCAAAACAAGTTGCCTATTCAAGTCACAATCACTAAATTATTTATATCTAGAGCTACATAACTCCAAATTAACATTTGTTAATTTTCGCTGAAACTAGACTCACATATCTTCATACCTTAAAATTTTTAGAATTTTTAGTTTGGCCAATAAGTACAGTTTATTCTTTAAAATCTCCCCTGTTCCACTATCTGACAATTCTGACCCTTTTTCACTAAAAATTAATTATCTCCTTGTATAGGATTCAGATGATGTTCTGGTTTCTTTCTCTTGAAAATAAACTCATTAAGTATTTTAAACATATAAATTAAAACCTATAATTATTTTTTTTATATTTTTTAATGATTTTCCAAATTTAGAATAGAGGATTCCAAAATCAATCTCACTCTGTTCCACGAAAATTTAAATATCTCATAATATGAAATTCCTTTTCTTACACCATTTCTCTATGTGAAAATAGACTTAATAAGCTTTAATTTCATATCTTATTCAACCTCTAATTTGATTTCCACCATTTTTGGTGATTTTCAAAGTCATACAATTGTTGTTGTCCAGAACTATTTTATTGCTAATTTTACTCTTTCATAAATTTCTTTGTATTAACTTTCATAGTAACACTTACCCATATCAACCTTACCAAAGTTTGATCACATATCAAGCATATTGCTCATAAGTTTACACACGCATACCTGCACTTATTGATCACTTAGTCATATTCATTTACATTTAGTCATTTCCCGTTGAACACATCGGAGTATTAATGGATACATTGAGATGTTTCACATAGTGCCACACTTTTAGCCAAAGCTTCTTCATTTCAGGAGTTTCACCTAGGCTCGTTCTCGAGCTAATCACATTAGCACAATGCCATGGACTTATTTCACTTAGATGCCATGGTCTTATTTCACTTAGCACAATGTCATGGACTTATTTCTTAGCACAATGTCATGGACTTATTTCACTTAGATTAGCACAATGCCATGGACATATTTCACTTAGCACAATGCCATGGACTTATTTCACTTAGGTGCCATGGACTTGTTTCACTTAACACAATACCATGGACTTGTTTCACTTAGGTGCCATGGATTTATTTCACTTAGCACAATGCCATGGACTTATTTCACTTAGATGCCATGGACTTGTTTCACTTAGATCCTTAGTGGCATGTCACTTGTATCCATTTATATTCCTAAGGTTCAACCAGGAAATTTCTCACTTATTGCCACTTTGTCGAATACATCAAATAGTCATTCAATATTCATCCATACATCATAAAATATATCAAAATATTAAAACGTAAATAAAATGATGCATTATTTACATACAATCTTACCTCGATGCAAAATATAGTAATTTTGCAATTTAGTCCATAATCTTTTCCTTTCCCCGATCAAAGTCGATTCCACATCTTTCTTGATCTATAATAACACATTTAACTTATTCAATGCTCACATTATTCAAATTAGCCCAAAAACATCCTATGGAAAAATTACAATGTTGCCCCTAAAATTTCACAAAATTACAATTTTGCCACTAGGCTCGAAAAATAATTTTTATTCAATTTCCTTGCATTTTAAGCCTAGCCGAACCATTTTCATAACTATATAAGTCCATAATTTTCACTATATGTAACAGCCTAAATTAGGGGTTAAACAGAATAGTGGTTTCGAAACCATGAATCCGAGATCTAAAATATTTTTTCATTGAGTCTTGACATTTATTAGATTATTAAATGTTTGTGGCAAAAGTGGGTTGATGAATTTCATTATTTGCATGTCCAATTTGATAGGTGGGACTAAATTGCAATAAGTGAAAAGTATGAGTCTTAATTCATAAAAATACTTGATTGAAATGGCGTTTTAAATTAAAGGTCCTTATTAGGTAATTAGACCATTTTAACTTTGGACAAAAATGCCCAAGAAAGGATAATATGCCAAGGGTTTTAATGAAGGGCATTTTGGTCATCTGGTTAATAAAAGAATTAAAAGGGAAAAATAAGTCAAAACTGGTGTCCATAATCTTCTTCCTTGGCTGAATATCCCTTGTCCTCCATAGGTAGGGTTTTGTTCACTTTCAACCTTGATTGTAAGTACCTCCTAGCCCCATTTTTAATGCTCTTCGTATTTTTGAGATTCTCGTAGCTTGATTTAGCTATTTCTACCACTAATTTGAGCTAGGGTTTGTGTTTAAAATTTTACCCATGAGTAACATTCACGTACTTTGATATCTAGTGGTAGAATATGAAAGTTTGAAGTGTGGTGAACATGTTTTATTAGATGATTTTTTATGAAAATTGCATAAAGGACTTGTTTGTAAAAGATGAAATATTGTGTGCATAAATTGTGAAATAGTGGGAATTGAGGGTGGTTATAAGAGGGAATATGAATCGACCAGGCTTGGTTGTATGAAAAATGAACACATTTCATTTTACGAGCCTAGGGACTAAAGTGTAAAACTTGAGAAAGTTAGGGGCTAAATTGCAAAAATTACCATAGGATGATTTTGGACTAAACTGAGTAATGTGTGTATTAAACGAGTTAAATGTGTCATTATAGATCGAGAAGAACGTGGAATTGACCTTGACCGGGGCAAAGGCTAGGTTTCGAATTAAATTGCAAATTCGACATATTTTATAATCGAGGTAAGTTTATATGTAAGTAATACATCGATTTTTTTAATTGTATAATAATTTAATGTATATTATGAAGCATTATTGGTGACATTTATGAATTGGAAATCTATGGAAATTGAAGTTCCCGATTGAACCTTTAGAAAATGAAAGATACAGATAATGTGTAGCTAGGTCACATGTGTGGTTCCGAGGGTAGGACACCATGTGTACAAGAGAGCTACGAGATACTATGTTGTAGCTAGGTCACATGTGTAATACTGGGCGTATACCATGTGTACACGAGAGCTACGGGTTAAAGATAGCTAGGTCACATGTATGGTACCGGGGGTACATCATGTAGACACGAGAGCTATGTTACATGTAGCTACGTCGCATGTGTGATTCCGAGTGTTGGACACCATGTAGACACAAGAGCTACGAGATTTAATGACTAGGTCACATGGATGATATCAAGAGTTTACCATGTGTACACGAGAGCTGGGTTATATGTTGATGGAGCTATGTAACGCCCCCACGCCCAAGACCGTCACCGGAGTCGAGCTTGAGGTGTTACTACACATAATTTACCATTTTAAACAACTTTACATTATCTATACTGATTTTCGGAGTAAGCAGTTTATCTGCGTCATAGTCGCTTGAAAAATCATATCTTGAGTTACAAAACTCAAAATTAGGATCCGTAAATTTTCCCTGAATCTAGACTCATGAATCTATCTGCTAATTTTTTTCTAGAATTTTTGGCTAGGCCGATTAGTACAGTTTATTAGTTAAAGTTTCCCCTGTTTCAGAACTCAACTGCACTGACCTCTACTTATTACGAACCATTTTTCTCCCTGTAAAAAATTCATATGACTATGTCATTTGTTTCTCTTAAAACTAAACTCAATAAGAATTCTGAACAAATAAATTAATCCTCCTAATTATTTTTGTACAATTTATGGTGAATTTCCAAAGTTGGAACAGGGGATCCAAAAATCGCTCTGGCCCTATTTTACTAAAACTCAGATATCTCATACAATACAATACCTTTACCTGTTTTGTTTGTTCCATATGAAAATAGACACAATAAGCTTTAATTTAATATATTATTCACCATCAAACCATGTTTCTATTATTTTTAGTGATTTTTCAAAATCACGTCACTGCTGTTACAATGTTCTGTTTTTAAGCTACTTTCACATTTTTCCTTAATTTCCATGTGACAGTTATCACTCAAGCATACACACTATCATACTTGTATATCATTAGCCATTTCATTAGCTATTCACTATCAAGTATTTACATCCCATTCATTGAACATGTCATAAGACATCCATATCAAAAGAAGCTAAGTCCCTATACATGCCATACACGAAAAGAAACGTCTAACTATACCGATAGGATTCCTCGATAGTGTGATCGGATCTCCGACGTTTCCTTTGATCCCCGAGTGGCTTGGCAAGAACTATAAGAAGAAAGAAATAAAGAGGGTAAGCACTAGGCTTAGTAAGTTTACAAGCAAATAAATTACAACATTCATCATATGGGATAAGTATGCAAACTATCAATTAGCATTATAAGCTTTCTTTACATCTCATTTTCTGCCTTCTTCTTCTTCACTTACCTTCTTCCTTACCTGACCTTTCATTAGTCATGATTACAATCTACCTTTCCTTTGCTGATAATTCACTGTACATTTACTTGAATAATGGCCTGTTGAACCACTCGGAATACTAAGGATACTAGGGTCGTTCCTGTCTAACAATATACTGCCAATGCCATGTCTTTGACATGGACTTAGATGAATTATTCCTGTCTCCAATGCCATATATCTAATATGGACTTACATGGCTCAATCCTGTCTCTAAAGCCGTATATCTAGTACGGACTTACATGGCTCATTTCTATCCTGTCCTGTCCTGTCGACCCCTAATGTCATGACATTTCTATCCTAACATTCCTAAGGTTCAATCGGGACTTTCTACTGCTTTTCTTTGTCATATCACCTTATATTCAACTTGATTATTTTCATAAAATGAATATATAAATGCTGGAAAATGACAATAGTAACGTAAAATAACAGAATATTGCATTTATTTACCGTAAACTTACCTCGATACCAAATGTGACTAAACTTTACAATTTAGTCCTTTACTTTTTCTTTTCCCCGATCTACTCCTGAATTTCGTTCTTCTTGATTATGGAGCTTGGAAGCTTGAAACAAACCCTAGCTATAGAGAACCCTTGAAATTTCGTGGTAATGAAGAAGATGATCAATTTTGTGCTATTTTTCCCTTTTTATTTCATGTTAATATCCAAATGACCAAAATGCCCCTCCTTACTAAACTTTCAAAAATTCCATCCATGTCCAAATTTTGTTCATGAACTTAAAATTGGCCAAATTACTATTTAAGACCTCCTAATTAATATTTCAAAACAGTTTCATACTAGAAACTTCTAGAATGCAAGTTTTGCAACTTATTCGATTTAGTCCCTAATTTTAAATTAAGCACTTTACGCATAGAATTTCTTCAAGAAATTTTCACACCATCATGCAATCATAATATAGACCTCAAAATAATTATAAAATAATTATTTCTATCTCGGATTTGTGGTTACGAAACTACTATTTCGATTAGGCCCTATTTTGGGATGTTACAAGCTATGTGCTGAAACCACCGAGTATCGGATGTTATTCTGAAGGGTTCAATGGGAAAGCTTACTAAAAGAGACTTGTGTGGTTATGTGGTATGTAAGTGCAAGTGTATATATGAGCAAGTGAATATGTGGACAAGTGTATGTGTTTGCAAGGGTGCATGTGAGCTTGAGTATATGTAAATAATGTACTTGATATGTATGTGATTATTGGTAAGGTTAGGTAGGTAAGTTGATATATTGAGATATAACCTTTGGCATTAAGAATGTTGGGATGATGTTAACAATTTACATATAGACTTACTAAGCTTTTTAAAGCTTACTCCTTTCTCTTTTTCGTTTTTTTATAGAGTAGTCAAGCCAGCTCGGAGACCAAGAAGCATCGGAGGATCACCCACACTATCAACAACATCCTTTTTGGTATATTAATATGAATTCTTTTGAACTATGGCATGTATAGGGACTAAGTTGTGTTGTAAGTGTCAAATTGGGCTGACTACCATGTGGGTACATGTCTCTCGATAAATCATTTTGTATTAAGGCCATGTGACATGGCTAATGTTGACTAAAGTTTGTATACCTATATGAGGTAATTCATGGAATGGTTGATGTGCTTGTGCGTGGATCATGTGATATGTGCCGATAAACTATCAAATGTGGCCATTTAGATACCTATTGATGTTGTGGCATGTTATGGTGAAGATAGTGTAAGTATGCATGTGTTTAGGGTGATAATTGGCTTGGAAAATAGCCTAACTTAGGGCCACACAGTCCGCCACCACGGCCATGTGTATAGGGCGTGTGAAACTTGCATGAATTTTCAGAGAATCAGGACGTCACACGGCCTACCCACATGGGTGTGTGTCATGGCCGTGTGACCAAATGTTCATGCTGATGTCATAAATAGAATACCCAAGGTTTTACACATGGGGTGAGAACACTGGCATGTCAAGTGTAATATCCCGAATTAGGGCCTAATCAGAATAGTGGTTTCGTGACCACAAATCCGAGGTAGAAATAATTATTTTATAATTATTTTGATGTTTATGATATGATTTTATGATGGTGTGAAAATTTCGTGAAGAAATTCTAAGCGTAAAGTGTTTAATTTGAAATTAGGGACTAAATCGAATAAGTTGCAGAACTTGCATTCTAGAAGTTTATGGTATGAAATTGCTTTGGAATATTAATTAGGAGGTCTTAAATAGCAATTTGACCAATTTTAAGTTCATGGACAAAATTTGGACATGGATGGAATTTTTGAAAGTTTAGTAAGGAGGGGTATTTTGGTCTTTTGGATATTAACATGAAATAAAAAGGAAAAATAACACAAATTTGGTCATCTTCTTCATTACCACGAAATTTCAAGGGTTCTCCATAGCTAGGGTTTGTTTCAAGCTTCCAAGCTTCATAGTAAGTGATTCCAAGCCCCGTTTTTAATGTTCTTTACGTTTTCGTAGTCCCGGTAACTCGATAAAGCTTATGTTAGCAATAATTTAAGTTAGGGTTCATATTTGGAAAAATACCCATAGGTGAAATTTGTGTATTTTGATGTTTTATGATAGAATATGAGGTTTTAAATTATGTTAGACAACTTGTGCTACTCGGTTTTAAGTAAAAACGAGTAAAACGGCTTAATCGGTAAAAGTACATATTGTTCATAAGTATGTGTTTTAGTGGGAATTTGAGCTTGCTAATGGTAAATAAATGATCAGCATGTCCTAAAACATAAGAATTTGTGATAAAATTTAATTTCCGAACTTCGGGGCAAAAGTGTAAATATGCAAAAGTTTAGGGGCAAAATTGTAATTTTGTCAAAATTTGAATTTAGGACTATTTTGATAATGAGAGTATTAAATAAGCTAAATGTGTTATTTTAGATCAAGAAAGACGTGGAATAAACCTTGATCGAGGAAAAGAAAAGATTTTGGACTAAATTGCAAAATTGCTATATTTTGTACCGAGGTAAGTTCATGTGTAAATAATGTAACATAATCGTTATTTTTAAGTTAATTGATGTTATTTATATGATATGCTGATTTTATCATGAAATATATGCTTTGTGGTTATTATCGAATAATATGCAAATTATGTGTGCTACTTGTTAAATATAAATTGCTACCGAGTATTGGTTTCGGCATTCTGTGGAAGACGGCAAGGATATATGATTGAGGAAAATCCCGTTTGAACCTTGGGAATAGATTAGGATACAAGTGACATGTCACTAGGATGGTTGGGCATCCGAACTCGTTGAGTTGAGTCTGAGTTCACTTATGGATGCAAATGTCCGAACTCGTTGAGTTGAGTCCCAGTTCGTGAGATGTAACTAGGCATCCGAGCTCGTTGAGTTGAGTCCGAGTTCACTTATGGATGCAAACGCCCGAGCTCGTTGAGTTGAGTCTGATTTCGCTTATGGGCGGGTTACATGATTGATTGATTACATATGTGGCACTTATGTGCAAATGATCCGTGTATCCGAGTTATATTCCGATGTGTTCAACGGGTAAAATTCTAGCGAAATGGAAGAATACTCAAGATGAAAATGATATTTTGGTAAGTGTTGTGAAATGGACAATTTGGACAGGTATGTACTTAACCCTCGGGTTGAAACTTGATAGAACAGAAATAAGGTGGTAAGATGATACACGATAGCTAGAAATGTGGTTTGTATCTTGGTGATATCATGCTATTGTTGTTGATATAATTGCTTTGTTATGTTACTTGTTATTTGCATGTGAACTTACTAAGCATTTATGCTTACTCCCTCCTTTTCATTCATTGTAGTTTCTAGCGAGCCAATTTGGATATCGGGAAGGTCGAAGAAACGCTCACACTATCCGAGGAAGAATTGGTATATTGGTTTGTATGTTTTGATGTGTGGCATGTATAGCAATATACTTGTTTTGTGTAAATAATCTTGTGATATGGTTGTGGTTTGGTTGAGAAAATGCTTGATAATGCTTAGTAATTGGTATGGCTAGCCTAGATAATGTTGGATGCCTTGTGAGTTTAATATGTTATATAGTTCATGAGAATTCATAAAAAGATGAAACTTGCCATAAAACAGAACACTACAGCAACAACGACGTGAGTTTGAAAAATCACCAAAAATAGTAGAAAACAATTTAGGTGAAGAATTAACCATGAAATTGAAGCTTATTGTGTCTACTTTCAAATGGAAAAAGTGAAATAGCTAAAGGAGTTATATGTTATAAGATATTTGAGTTTTACAGGGCTAGAGCGATTTCTGGATCCCCTGTTCCAACTTTGAAAATTCACTATAAATTGTAAAAAAAAAATTAGGAGGTGTAATTTATATGCTCAGAATCCTTATTGAATCTAATTTTAATAGAAATAAATGGTATAGTTATATGAATTTTTTACATGGAGAAAAGTGGTTCGTAGTAAGTAGAGGTCAGTGCAGTCAAGTCCTAAAACAGGGGTAATTTTAACTAATAAACTGTACTAATTGGCCCAACCAAAAATTTTAGAAAAAAATTAGTAGATAGATATGTGAGTCTAGATTTAGGGAAAATTTTCAGATATTGATTTCGAGTTTCGTAACTCGAGATATGATTTTTTTAGCGACCATGATGCAGAAAAACTGATTATTCCGAAAGTGAAAATAAATGATGTAAAGTTGTTTAAATGATAAATTATGTTCGGTAACACCTCAAGCTCGACTCCGGCGACGGTCTCGGGCGTGGGGGTGTTACATCAAGACCGTGTGAGGGACACGGGCGTGTGCTCAGCCGTGTGAAAACCCCTGTAGGTTCGGAAGGAAAAATAAATTTGCAATAATTCCACACGGGTTGGGGACACGGGCGTGTCCCTATCCTGCACGGACGTGTGCCCTATTATTAGAAATTTTCCAAAATTTTTCTAAGTTCTCAGTTTGGTCCCGAACCACTCCCAAACTATGTTTTGGGCCCCGTAGGCCCATTTTAATGATCGTATGACATTTTATGAAAAAGTTTTAAAATGGAACAAAATTTTATGGCTCGATTTTGTGCGATTGGTTGTGTTATCGTCTAGTAATGCCTCGTACTCGGTTCTGGCATCGAACCCGGGTCAGGGGTGTTACACTAAATCACACGCTTACACATATTTTACAACTTTTTACAAACTAGTCCATTTATGCAATTTCATCAAAAATTACTTAGTAAAAATTGTTTATCACACTCCAAACATTCATATTCTTCCATAAAACATCAAAATACATGCATGTCTTCCATGGGTAAATTTTTAAACACAAACCCTAGGTCAAAATAATGGTGGAAATAGCTAAACCGAGCTACGAAGATCTCAAAAATGTAAAGAACATTAAAAACGGGGCTAGGATGTACTTACTATTTAGCTTAAAAGATGAAAAACCCTTGCTATGGTGTTCTCCCAAAGGCTCAACCAAGGTTGAAGAAAGATTAACACAATTTTGGCTTATTTTTCCCATTTTATTCTTTTATTAACCAAATGACCAAAATGCCCTTCATTAAAAACCTTTGGTATTTTATTCCTCCTTGGGTATTTTTGTCCAAACTAATGGATAATGGTCTAATTACTATCTAAGGACCTCCACTTTAAAAACCCATTACTCACAAGTACCTTTATGAACTAGAACACATTTTTCACCTATTTCAATTTAGTCCGAGATACCAAATTGGGCACCCAAACAATAAAATTTCGTAACGAAAATTTCACACATTCATTCAATATCACAATATTAAAACTTAATCGCAATAAATTTTTCTAATTTAGATTTGTGGTTTCAAAATCACTATTTTGTTTAGGCCCTAAATCGGGCTATTACACTACATATATAGGGGACACATGCCCGTGTAGCCAGGCTATGTGTCTCACACGGCCACAAGACACACCCGTGTCACAAGCCATATGGACATTTGAAATGGGCTTACATGGCTGTGTCCCAGCCCATGTCCTACCCCGTGTAACTCTTTGACTTGAATCACACGGCCAACCACACGCCCGTGTGTCCAGGCCGTGTAACTCACTAACTTGGCCTTAATTAAACACTACAGGGGACACACAGTCATGTCACCTAGCTGTGTGTCACACACAGCTGAGACATAGGCCAGTATCTCTGCCCGTGTGGACAAAAATACCTAGCCACATTTCTCACCCATTCTTGCATTCACCTACACCAACCAAAAAGGCACATATTCACAACTTCAAATGGCATTCAAACTCATCTAAACAAAGTCTATTTCATGTTATTTCAATACCAACAAGTACAAGGCACAAAAATACAACAATATGCCATACAATTTCATACCAAATTTCCTTTCTTAAATTATCAATTTGGTTACTTTCAATTATGCATTATCTAGTCTCAAATCATAAGCATGTAAATTTAAATTTCAACAACATACCAAAATGACCATTTGCACATTATAAACACACCACCGAATCATGCCAAAATAAGCCAAGTTACATGGCTATACACATAATCAAGCTTTTCTCATTTACAAGCTAATTCAAATGGCAAACTCCATTACCATACTATGAACCAAAATGACCATTACTCCTATACATTCCATATAACCAAATATACAAGTTGAAAAGTACCCAAAATGATAGCTGGATAATGTGATGCGATCTTTGATGACTTCCGAATCGAGTGAGCTTCCAAATCACTATAAAAGAGAAAAGTACACAAATTAAGCTTTAAAGCTTAGTAAGCCCATATAATATACAATTAAACTTACCATTTATTCACTATTAAATAAACTAACATAGTATATTCCAATCCCTTTCTCAAATGCGTATCGCATGAACTCATCCATCGGTTAGTCAAGTAACATACATATATTTATCAAATCAATATGAATGCATTCAATAATCATTCAAGCTTCATATACTCATCTCACTCATTTCATATTTCAGTACATCATATAACATCCATTACATGTAACTCATTTAACTTTTATGCTAATCCATAGCATCTAATATAATAGTAACAGATTTGTGCCCGTTGAACCACTTAGAATATTGATAGATACACGGGTGGTACACACTAGGTGTACTAATCAGTAATCTATTAACTCCTAAACAAATATGCTCTTTCGAGCTATAAATAATAAGCTTATCCTAAGCTGAGGGAATAGTAAGCTTTAGTAAGCTGGGAAACTGTAAGCTCTTACGAGCTGAATATCGGTAAGCACATACAAGCTGTGGTGAGTCTGCAACACATGCAGAACCTCGACCAAATCGGTAACCCTAGTGACATGTCACTTGTATCCTATGAATTCCTATGGTTTAAACGGGACTCAGTAATACTTGGATTTCATCATTTAGGCATTTAATACACATGTAATTTATTTTCTCAATTTACATGCTACATTTCAGTTATGTACATATGTAAATATTCAATTCTAATTATATGAACATACCTCGTATAGCTTAGATGAATACGATCATCTATTCCACGACTTTGCCTTTTCCCCGATCTAAATCTGATCTCTTCTTTTCTTGATCTAAATGATATCAAATTCAATCTATTCATTATTCATTCTATTCAATTTAACCCAATTTGTAACAACCCGATTCTAAGCCTAATCAGAACAGTGGTTTCGAGACCACTAATCCAAGGTTAGAGAAATTATTTCTAATGTTATTTTATGTGTTAATGCATAACTATATGGGCGCACAAAAATTTTGGTAAATTAATTGACGTGATTGTGAGCCCAATTGCAGAAAAAGACTAAATCGCATGAAGGGCAAAAGTTTTATTTTGCTAGCCAATTGTGTTAAATAGCTAGAGAACCAAAATTGGGGGTCTTTAATGAATAATTAGGCCAATAAATTAGCCATGGCCGACCAAGGGAGACAAGAAAATTTATTTGGTCAAAATTAGGTGTAGTTGATAGCTAATTTTGATTAGAATATTAATAAAATAAAAAAACGCTTCATCACCTTCATTTTTCCCTTCTTCTCAACTAGAAATGTTCAGCAAAATAAGGGTTTTAAAGCTCAAAAATTTCAACAACTTATCACCATCACAAATTGGGGGAAACGAGATTTGGACAGAGGCAAAGGAGAACAAAGTATCAGATTTAGTGGACACAATTTATCATTACGGCAAACGAGATAAGTTTATATGGTTAATTTAGTGATCAATTATTAAATTTGAAATGTGATAATGTATTATTTTATATGTTGTCAACCAACTATGATATTCTACAAGTACGAGATTGGGTCGAAAGATCAAATTAGGAGGAATGCAGGGTCAAGTACGATAGTACTATGACTCATGATAAATTGACTGAAAAGACCATGGTTGGACCATGGCAATGTGTGCGTGTCCGTGTAAGACCATGTCTAGGACATGGCACCAACACCGAGACGTATGAGCTAGTGTAAGACCATGTCTGGGACACGGCATCACCCTCGATATGTGTCAATGTAAGACCATGTCTAGGATATGACATTGGCACAGATAGGTGTGAGTCAGTATAAGACCATGTCTGGGACATGGTAGTATAAGACCATGTCCAGGACATGGCATCGACACCGACAAACAACCCCATGTAAGACCATATCTAAGATATGGCATTGGAGCATACATATGAGATTTCCCGAGTATTCGATGGTGTTCCGAATGACTCAACGGGTAAGTCAGAGATTATAGTATCTATATTTAGTTTTATGTATATAAAGTGAAAGACTTATGAATTCATGATATTGATAATAATAAACTTGGATAACGTGTTGTTATCGATGTTTAAGTGAATCAACAGACAAGGTCAAGATGAGGATGAAAACATAATTGAGTTAAGTGATACAGGTACGTATGAAATCCCTGTGAACGTCAAGTAAGAGTGACTTAAGGGCATGTTGTCAACACAAGAAAGGTTATGGTTTGACATGCGAAATAATATATTATGCTTATAAAATGATCAATGAATTGAGCGTAATCTATTTCATATCGATTATGCATATTGAATGGTAAGAGATTTAATAAGTAGGAAAGCATTTAATACGATGATTGAAATGAATAAACTTTCAAAAATCAAGGTAAATCCCTATAAGAGAGTAAATGATTGTACGATGAGGCTATATAAACTCTTTATGCTTGGGTAATACTCAAATGTATTTATTAGCTAACATAAAGTCAATAAACATTTGAACTTACTAAGCTTTATAGCTTACCTCGTTTATTCTCTCATGTTTTAGGATTTTGGAAGTCTGCTCAAGTTGGAAGGTGGTGGAGATCTCAACACACTATGTCTTCATGGTTTGGTACTCAAAGCTTTGAAATTTTTAGTTATATGCCATGTATAGGCCAGTTGTCATATTAAGTGTAAAATGAGTTTAACCACGGTTGCTTTAGTGTTCAATGCATGTTTAGCCATGAATTTGGCTTATTAAATATGTGAAGATATTGTATGGTTAAAAAAGCATTTGAATGATGTATTGAGGTATTAATTATGAATGATTAAGATGTATGCATATGTTTGGAAAGTGGCTTTGTAATGTTGTGTAGGATGGTACAAGAAAGGGGGCAAATAGGCTTGGTAAATAGCCTTGTTTTTGTCCAAACGGGTAAACACACGGGCGTGTGTCTAGGCCGTGTGTGACACATGGTCCGCCCTATGGGCATGTGGCTCAACTGTGTGTTCCCTACACTTTGAATTAGTAGAAATAAATGCCCAGTAGTAAACACACAGGCATGAGACACGGTCGTGTGTCTCAATGTGCGAAAGACATAACCTAGCACACGGGCGTGTGCCACGACCGTGTGATTGCTAACATCAAAAATAGAATGTCAAGGTTTTTGCACACAGGCTCTGACACGGATGTGTCATGGCCGTGTGAGGGACACGGGCTGAGCAAACGAGCATGTGCCAGACCATGTGATAACCCCTGTAGGTTCGATGTTAAAAAATAAATCCACACGAATGAGGGGCACGGGCGTGTCACTAGGTGCTTAAGTCGTGTGAATCGTACGGGCCATCAGCATGGCCATGTCTACGGGCCACACGGGTGTGTTGCCCTTCCACACGAGCGTGTGCCCTGTTTTAAGTAGTTTTTGATAAAATTTTCTTAAGTACCCGAAATGGTCCCAAATTGTTTCTAAACTACATTTTAGGCCTCGTAGGCTCATATGAAGGTCCGTAGGACAATGTTTGAAAATTTTTTAAATTGGGACACATTTCGTTTACTCAAGTTTGAATGTTTGCAAGTGTTTAGTAAGGTAATGCCTCAAACCCTGTCACAGCATCGGAGACGGGTAAGGGTGTTACACAATTTACATATTTTGGAAAAATTACACTTTTATCCCTAGACTTTTAACTTCTTTGCAATTTACTTCTTATCACATAAAATTAAAAATTCATACAATTTCATCCTCACCCATGCTTAGCCGAATTCTATATAGTCCCATAGAAGCCCATATTTTTCATTTATTCACACTTTTAACCATGGGTTTTACACATTTCTCAATTTAATCTCTAATTTGCATTTTCACTAAAAATCACTTAACAAAACTTGTATAACTTTCAATAAACTTTCATTTTCATCCATCAAACACTAAAACTCATGTATATTCAACAATGGTAAAACTCAAATACTTTAAAAGTTTCTCAAATTAGTCCCTGGACTAGCTAAATCTAGCTACAACGATCTCAAAAACATAGAAATCATTAAAAACCGAGTCAAAATACATACCTAAATGGACAATAGAGCTTGACCAAATGAAAAAACTAAAATAGTTTCTTCTTCCTTCAATTTCGGTGATAAAAAAATAATGGAAGATGATGATACAATTTGTTTTATTTTAATTTAACTTTAATAACTAAATTACAAAATTAACCTTAAAACTTAATCAAAATTTCAATAATGCCAAGCCACTATCATCCACTATCCAATTAATGGGTTAATTACCACTTAAGGACCTTCATTTTAAGGTTCCAAAGCTATTATACACCTTTAACTATTTGAACACAACTTTTACGCTTTACGCGATTTAGTCCTTTTATCAAATTAAACATTCAAATAATAAAATTTCTTAACAAAATTTTTCTGCAATCATACTAGCATACTGTAGACATTAAAATAATAATAAAATAATCATTTTGACCTTAGATTTTTTGTTCCAAAACCACTGTTCTGATCTAACCAAAAATGGGTTGTTACAACTCTCCCCCTTAGGGATTTTTATCCCCGAAAATCTTACCAGTGAATAGGTTAGGGTACTATTTTCTCATAGCTTCCTCAAGTTTCCATATAGCTTCTTCAATACCGTGTTGTAGCCATAGAACCCTTACAAAAGCTATAATTTTATTTCTCAATTTTTTGATCTCTTTAGCCAGAATTCTGATCGGTTCTTCGTTATACGTCATATCAGGCTGAATTTCAATATCGGTCGGAGAAATTATATGTGATGGATCTGATTTGTACTATCATAATATTGATACATGGAACACATTGTGAATCTTTTCAAGTTCAGATGGTAAAATTAGCCGATAAGCCACTGGCCTTATTCTTTTGATAATCTCTTACGGTCCAATAAATCGTGGACTTAGTTTTCCTTTGCAACCAAATTGAAGGATTTTCTTCCATGAAGATACTTCCAAAAACACTTTGTCACCAGTCTAAAATCCAATGTCTTTACGTTTCAAGTTCGCATATGATTTTTGTCGATCTGAAGCTACTTTCAAACTGTTGCATATCACTTTTACCTTATCTTCAGTCTCTCTAATCAAATCGACCCCGTAAATCTTTTTCTCACTAAGCTCAGTCCAGTATAATGGAGTTGGGCATTTGCGACCATATAAAGCTTCGTACGGTGCCATCTTTATGCTCGATTGAAAACTATTGTTATATGCGAATTCAACCAACGGTAGATATTTTTCTCAGTTGCCTTTAAACTCTAAAACACAGCATCTAAGCATATCTTCAAGAATCAGAATCACTCTCTCATATTGACCGTTGGTTTGAGGATGAAATGCGGTACTAAAGTGTAACCGCGTACCTAAAGCTTCTCACAATTTCTTCCAAAATTTCAACGTAAACCTTGGATCTCTGTCTAAAATAATAGAAACTGGTATCACGTGCATTTTGATAATTTCAAAGATGTACAACCCCGCTAGTCTATCAAGGGAATAATCTATATGTACCGGAATGAAATGTTCTGATTTCATCAGTCTATCAACAACAACCCAGATAGCATCTTTCTTTTTCAGAGATAGGGGTAAACCTGTAACAGCCCGAATTAGGGCCTAAACAAAATGGTGGTTTCGAGAACAGGAATTGACCTTAGTCGGAAAGTGGTTTCAGAACCACAAAACCGAGTCACAAAAATAATTAAATGCTTATTTCTACGTTTATTATATGTAAAATTTCATGTGTGAAAATATCGAGTTTTAATTTTGTCATTTGAATGTAGAATTATTAGAAAGGGACTTATGTGAGAAACCTTGAAAATGTGATAGATTAAATTTATAGTGGCCGAATGTATATGGTTTAAAATATGGGGACTTGCATTTCAAATACACCTTTTAAAGGTTAGTGGATGGCAATAATGATGGTGATTTATAATATATGCATTTTATATATGTATTATAATTATTAATGATTTTATAATATGAAATAAAAATAAATTAAAATAAGGAAAGTGTGAAAAAACAAGGTTGGCATGTTATTCTTCCTTCATTGCCGAAACTAAGAGAAAAAAATGGAGAAATAAAACTAAAGCATTCGGTCAACCATTAGTTTGCATTAAGGTATGAATTTCATGTTAGTTTCTTTAAATTTTTGTGAATTCAAGATAGTTTTTAAGCTTTTGACATAGCCCATGAGTTGATTTTTAGTTTGATGGTGAATGTTTCATTTGGCCATGGAAAGATTGAAGAAGATGGTTGTGTTTTCATGTTCAAATTAGTAATGGTGGATTAGGAGTGTTTAATGAGCTTTGTGATGCCAAAATGCAAGTGAATTTGGAGTTGTAAGTTTAATTTGTGAAGAATTGGGTTGGGGTGACCAAAATCCTTAAGAGAGCATTCGACTTTGGTCTAATGGATGATAAATTGTTGTTGAATTGCCGAATGACCCTCTAATTGATGAATTGAATGTTTTTTGGTAATTTGAGATTAGTGAAGGTTTAAATTATTGATAAATATCAATTAGTTAATGTGCTTATGTGTTAAGGTTTGCTAAATGTGAAATTGAGGTAGGAAATGTGTATAAATACTTGGTTAATGGATAATTGGCTTAAAGATGAATGTATAAAATTATTAAAAGATAAATTTGGTATGTGTTTTAAAGGTGTATATATATATATTCGGTTATCATGATGAGTTAAGAAATATTTAATAGATGTTATATTGGTTTGTGAAATTGTTAATAGGGAATGTATGGAAATTATGTTAAGGCCGAATATAGAGTGTTGTTAAAGAAATTTGTTCAAGTGTTTTATTAGTTTATATTCGGCTTAATAGTCTATGGAATTAGTATTTAGTATGTGAATGAACAACTAGGACCATTGAAAACATTTCTTAAATATGAGTATGGAAGTGTCCATAATGTTATATTAGCTTTGTAAGGGAAATGTGAAATACCTACCTTGATTATGAGCATTCGGTCAAAGTGGAAATTTTGTGTACATTTTGTATATGTTAAGGAAATATGAACAAATACTTATTTGATTGATATTCGGCTATAAGGTATTTAAAATGGGAATATAAGCTTAATGAAATGTGATATGTGTATAGATGTAACCATGTGAATTCGGCCAAGGTGGGAATTTTGTATAAAATTCAAAAATATTATTTATAAAATCTTTAAGCTTAAATGTTATTCGGCTATAGTTGATTATTGGGAAAATATATGTTAGATGGAAATGAAAGCACCATATGTTTTGTGTGTATGAGATTAATGGTATTTTGATTATTAAAGATGTTAACTAATTTTTTTAAGGGATGCCGAATATGACTTGTTGTGAGAAATGGTTCAATTTGGTGATTATGGAAAGGTCAAAGATGACCTATAATGGTATTCGGCCTAATGAGATTTGTAAAAATTTATTTAAGTGTGAATTTTGTATGTGCACTAAAGGTTAGATGTGTATTTGGCTATATGCATGTGTTTCATTGAGAATTTATCCTTGTTGCTTATAATGAGTTGGCGAGGTGATTAAACTAGTTTTGATTTGTTGCATTAAGCTCAAGAGCATAGAGAGCAAAATTTGGACAAAGGGAAAGCTAAAATAGTTGAATAGCCGATTCATAACTGTTTGAAAATATTCGAGGTAAGTTCATAAGTGTTTAAGCTTGATTCTTTTTATATGCCTAAAAGTTAAATTAATATGACAAAGAGAATGTAAATATTATTTAGTTAATGTGCAAAATATGTATTGATTTAAGACTATAAGCCGAATGTGGCTTAGTACTAAGGTGATTAAATGTGAACTTCGATGAGGTAAATTTTAGTGATCGATGATATAAGTTATACTTATAAAATATATTCGGGTTATAAACCTAGCGGGCATTGTGCCGTTGTATTTGAATTAAATTGGTACTTAACGAGCAATATGCTCGAATGTTATTACGAGACTTTGGATCGATTGTGCTATTATGTGAGTTAATACACATGGAAAGGTTAAACATAAGCTAAAATTTTGTTAACTCGTAATAAAGTACGTATGTGTTTTAGTATGCAATTAAATTATAAAATGTGTTTGTTTGATGGTTATTTATCCGAATGAGAATGGAATTAATGCTATAAATTGAAGATAGCTAGTATATCTAAATTAAATTGGATGTGGAAATATGATGTGATAAATGAGTATTTTGATGAATGTACTATGTCGTATGTATGATGAAAGGGGTATCACTATTTGTGATTATTAGAAACCCAAGAGTAACCATGTTGGATATGACTTTATTATTCGTTATGTGTGGAAGTCAAATGTGATTGAGATATGGGATTTCAATATAATACGATATGTCAAATGTGTGTTTTATACGTATTATGAAAACTTGTGTTCAAATGTATATGTTCCGGCTATATGTAAAGTTGAAGCATAAGTTACGAAAATATTAAAGAATATGTGAAGTGATTATTGTAATGAGATATTCGGGCTTTGAGCCTAACAGGCGTGATGCCGGTGATATGATATTCGGGCTTTGAGCCTAGCGGGCATAATGCCGGTGATATGATATTTGGGCTTTGAGCCTAGCAGGCATAATGCCGGTGAAATGATATCGAGCCTTAAGCCTAGCAGGCGTAGTGCCAGTGAAGTAATTTCAGACTTAAAAAGTCTAGCAAGCTTAGAGCCGATGATAAAACTCGGGTCTTATACCCAGCAGGCCAAGTGCCGGTGAATTGATAAAAGCATATGACTATGAGAACCTATGTTAAAATGGTGAATTGAATTCGCATTAGGCAATAAGTTTTCCAGGTATGTGATATTTACCTATTTATATGAGAATGATTCTAATTGAATTATGGATTTGTTCATTTGTGAACATTCGGCTCATGTGATATTATTCATGGAAGTAAAATAGTATGTAAGTGGCTTTGAATAAAGAAGGAATATCTTGAATGTGAAGTGATTATATATGTGTGTGTATATATATATATATATTTGGCCTTAAGGAATAATATACACTGGAAAATAAGTCTGATTTATATGTGATTTAGGTCGATGATATTAAATGAAGATACGATGCCATAAATTAACTCTATTGAGTTGAATCAATGAATGACTTTGTGTTATATGATGATATGATTATGTGATTTTAAATTTTAAGTATATGAGATGTTAATGGAAAAGTGCATATTGTGGTTAGGCCTATTCGGCCAAATGATATTACACTTAGTTCATGTATATCTATATTCGGCCATTGTGAAATTTAATAAATGAAAGTATGCGTTGAATGTGACTATGAACATTGAAATCATATGTAAATGTGGTGCTTTGAATTAGCCATATTAAGTCGAATCAAAGAATTACATTGAGGCATTTAGAGGTTGTGATTATGTGACTTCGAGATTTGAAGAAATGATATGACATTGAAATGGATATAATGGTTTTAATTTAGTAAGCAATAATTGTAAATGAGTAGATTTAACCTGGACAGCTTTGGGTTATAGCAGTGGTGTAACTTTGAAAATCCACTAAAAATAGTGGGAGATGAGTTATAGGCTGAATAAAATATGTAACTAAAGCCTAATGAATCTAGTTTCTTATAATGGAAACTGTGAAAGCAAAAGAATTGCCTATAATGAGATATTTGAAATTCGGTGAGATGGGGTTAGAATGACTCCGAAATCATCTGTTCTGTTTTGAGAAAATCATTATAAATTGTACAAAATTATCCATGAGATGTAATTTATATGCTTAGAATCCTTAATGAGTCTATTTCAAGAGGAATAGACGAGAACATTATCTGAGACCTAAACTATGAGATAATTGAACTTTAGTACAGAAGGGTCGGGACTGTCCAACAGTGAATCAGGGGTAACTTTGAGGAATAAACTGTATCAATTGGCCAAGTCAAAAATTCTGGAAATTTTATGGTAGAAATATACATGAATCTAGTTTTAGTGAAAATTTACAGAACTTGATTTAGAGTCTCATAGCTCCAGATATAAATAATTTAGTGACTATTGCTCAGGAAGATAGCTTGTAGTTAATTTGTGATTATGTTGTAAACTTGGGTAAACTTGTTAATGAGTTGTTTATTGCTTTCTTATGAACTTACTAAGCGCAAAGCTTAATCCTCCTTTCTTTCCCATATTCCCTAGGTTGCTAGGTTAACTCGGGTTGGAGGCTGTCAAAGATATTATCACTCTGTCGAGTTTACGATATCAGCGTAAGTAAATCCAAGTGTTTCCGAGTCTATGGCATGTATAGGGTTGTAAAGTTGAGTAGGTAATATTATGATTTAGCCAAAGGCATTGGCTTGTAGTTAAGGTACTATGTATTCTTATTAATTGGCCTATGTCGGCTAATAATGTTATAGACTTATATAATTATTCTTATGTTTGTATGTATTTATCTTTTGTGATGTGGTTCATAGCGTAATTGTTTTGAAACAAATTTATGACCCGACTTTTTTTTTCATTATTGGTTGAGTTTAAGTCCGGTAGCACCTCGAACCCTGTTCCGGCGTTGAATACGGGCGAGGGGTGTTACATAGAAAAATTTATTTCGATAAAGTTTTAAGGTCTATTATGTGATAAGTGAAAATTTAGTAAATAAATTTTATCGATAAAGTGCTCGATTAAGAGATAGGACTAGATTGCAAAAAAATTTCAAAATATGAGTTCTAGAAGCATTTAGTGTGTAATCAAATTGCATTCTTAAATTAGAGGTCCTTATATAGCAAATAGACCATTTTATAGCATGATGGACAAAAATGCCCATGGAAGGAAAATTTTGCAAAGGCCATTAAGGGCATTTTGGTCATTTGGTTATTAAATGAAATCAAAAGGGAAAAAAAAGCCAAAAATGTGTCTATCTTCTTCCCCTAAGTGCCAAAAATATCTAAGTCTCCATAGCTAGGGTTTTCAACTTTTTCAATCCCCAAGTAAGTGCAATTTAGTCTCGTTTTTAATTTTCTTTGCATTTTTGAAATCCTTTATGCTTGGACTACCTATTTCTACCATTAATTTGTATTACGGTTCATGTTTGAAAATTTACCCATATGTGACATGAATGCCTTTTGATGTTTAATGGTAGAAAACAAAGGTTTGATGTGTAGTAAGCAACTTTTACTAGGTGATTGTGCATGAAAATGCATTAAGGGACTACAATGTAAAAGTTGTAACACATGTGCATAAGTTGTGGAATATTGAAAATTGTGGGCTGTTATAAGAGAGAAATAGGGTCGGCTAGGCTTGGGAATGAAGAAAAATAGGTACGTTTCATTTTACGAACCTAGGGACTAAATTGTAAAAATTGACAAGTTGGGGGTAAAATGGTAAAAATTACCATAGGATGATTTTGTGCCCAATTAAGTAATGTGTGTAATCAATGAGCTAAATTTGGTTTTATAGATCAAGAACGAGGAGGAAACGACCTTGACCGGGGAAAAGGCAAGGTCTTAGATTAAATTGACAAAGGTGGCATTTTGACTCGAAGTAAGTTTATGTGTAAATAATAGGTTATATTGATATTTTGATTAATTTCCTTAATTATTCTAATATTTGTAATCTTATGATGATATATGAATTATATGTGAGTATGTATATTGACAAATAAATCAATAAGTGAGGAAAACCCAATTGAGCCTTAGGAATCGACTAGGATACGAGTGACATGTCACTAGGAAACTATTGTGTGTGATCGATCATTTATGTGATTTTGGGCACTGGTCTAGTTCGACTACCAGTGGCTAGGTAATCCTGCATTTGTTGCGGATACCTGTCAGCTTGTGTGAGCAGCACTGAGTAGTATCGACTACACCGTTAGCTTGTGTGAGCAAACCCGTGAATAGCTTATTATTGAGCTTCTATGTGATATGTGATATGTGGTAGCTTCGGCTACATTATGTGCGGCACTTGTGCTTTTTTTTCCATGTATCCTTTAGTATTCTATATGGTTCAATGGGTATTTGATTCGAATCGATAAAATGTGAACGTTTGTAAAAGATTTGACCATGTGTTAAGTGTGTGTATGTGCAGGTTATGTGAAATGTGATATGTGTACTAAGTGCTTAAGTATATATTGATTTGTGTGGTAAGACCATTGCGTAAGTTATAAGCTTAATTTCAATGTGGTAATAAGAGAACTTACTTATTTTGAATTTGTATTATTGGTTTATATTGCTCATTCATTTACATATAGACTTACTAAGCTATTTAGCTTACCCCCTTTCTTTTCCTTCCCCATATAGGTTCGTCAAGCTAACCCTAGGTTCGGAGATCAACGGGATTCCATCAACACTATCAACAAGCATTTTGATATTTTGTTTAAAAACTTAAGATTATGGCTTGTCTAGATGGTCTAATGTTTTGTCATGTGTCATAGTTCTTGGGGTCAAATATTGTCACTAAAGTTATGGTATTTGGCCATTTGCTATGGGCTACATATGATTAAATATTTTCTAATTAAAGTGTTGTAATCTCTTTTAATACAAGTTGCATAGTAGGTATATAATGTGTATGGATGAGTATGCTTGTGTATGGTTGGTAAAACGTAATGTGTGGATGCCGAAATGTGGTTGTTTGGATGTGTTTTTGTGTCATATTATGTATTGGAAAAATTATTTTGTGTTGGGTTGTGTTTCAGGGTGGCAATTGGCTTGGAAAATAGCCTATAATTGTCCACACGGGTAGGCATACAGGCATGTGTCTAGACTGTGTGTGACACACGGCCAGCCCCATGGGCGTGTTGATAGGCCGTGTGTCCCCTGCACCTAAAATTATAGAAATTAAATGCTTTATAGTTACACACGGGTTGGAGACACGGTCGTGTGTCTCGACAGTATGATAGACACGGCCTAGCCCATGGGCATGTGGCTTGGCCGTGTGACGAAAACTTTATGATGACGTCATAAATAGAATACCCCAATTTTTCCCACTGGGTGAGGACACCGGCATGTTGAGGCCGTGTGAATGACACGAGAGAAACACGGGTATGTGCTCGGCCGTGTGAAAACCCCTGTAGGTTTGAAATGAAAATTAATTCTGCACAGGCTAGGTACATGAGCTTGTAGGACCACATGGCCTGCCCACACAGGCGTGTGCCCTATTTTAAGTAGAATTTTTCTAAGTGATTGAAAAGTTCCGATTTGGTTCTGGATCGTACCCAATGAGTCTCTTGGGCCTCGTAAGTCCATAATAAGAGTGTTTTGACTAAGATTGAAAAAGTTTTAAATCTTCGTGGAAATTTTGAGTTGGGATTAAGTGATCATGTGTTCGTAAGTCTGGTAATGCCTCGTACCCGGTCCCAACATCGGACTTGATGTAATAGTCCCGAAGGCACTTGATGTTCGCCTTTAACTTGTTGGCAAATCAAGCATCTCGATACAAACTCTAAAATGTCTCATTTCATACCTGACCACCAGTATAGTTGTTTCAAATCATTTTACATTTTAGTACTCCCTGGATGAATCGATAAGAAACCACTGTGTGCCTTGTGTAGAATTTTCTGAATTAGCTCAGAATTTCTCGGTACACAAATTTTATCTCGGAACATTAAACAATCATTGGATCCGATCCGAAACTCTGAATCAGAAATCGACTCACATTGAACTCTTTTAGCTTGCAATTAACTGTCACATTTCTGAGCTCCACAAATTTGCTGAAGAAATATTGGTTTAGCTTTTAATTCAGCTAATATCGAGCCATCATCAGATCAAGTCAATCAAGTATTCATCTCCCATAAAGCAAATAAAGATTTTCTACTCAGAGCATCCGTGACTACATTCACTTTCCCCGGATGATAATTAATTACTAACTCATAGTCTTTCAGCAACTCTAGCCATCTTCGTTGTCACAAGTTCAAATCTTTCTATGACATCAAATATTTCAAGCTTTTGTGATTAGTAAATATGTGACACTTTTCACCGTATAAGTAATGTCGCCAAATTTTCAAAGCAAAAACTATAGCAGCCAACTCTAAATCTTGTGTCGAATAATTCCTTTCATCAGGCTTTAACTGTCTGGAAGCATAAGCTATCACTTTTCCCTCTTGCATCAGAATACATCCCAAACCGTTTAATGAAGTATCTCTGAAAATTACAAACTCTTTACCCGACTCAGGCTGAACTAGAACTGGTGCTTCAGTTAACAGTGCTGTCAACTATTCAAAACTCTGTTGGTAGTTCTCTGACCACTCAAACTTCGCATCTTCCTATAGTAATCGAGTCATTGTGTAGCAATCATTTAGAACCCTTTTACAAAACACTGATAATAGCCGGCTAATCCTAGAAAGCTTCTGACTTCGGATACATTTCTCAGTGGTTTCTAGTCAATCATTGCGGAAATCTTGCTCGGATCAACTCTAATGCCTTCCGCTGAAACAATATGTCCCAAAAATCAAACTTCTCAGAGCCAAAACTCACATTTACTGAATTTAGCAAACAGTTCCTTATCTCTTAAAGTTCGCAATACAATTCTCAAATGTTCAGTAGGCTCAGACTCATCTCGAGAATATATCAGAATGACATCAATGAATACAACAACAAATCTATCTAAATACGATCTGAATTTTCAATTCATTAAATCTATAAAGACGGCAGGAGCATTAGTTAATTCGAATGGCATAACAAGAAATTCATAATGCCCGTACCTTATTCTGAACACGGTTTTCGGCATATCTGAGTCGTTAACTCACAACATATAATAGCGCGATCTCAAATCAATTTTAGAAAACACTATTACTCCTTTTAACTGATTAAATAAATCATTGATTCGTGGCAGAGGATACTTGTTCTTTATCATAACCTTGTTGAATTGTCGATAGTCAATGCACATTCTCATTGATCCGTCTTTCTTCTTTACAAACAATATTAGTGCACCCCAAGGTGAAAAACTAGGTTGTGCAAATCCTTTTTCTGTTAACTCTTGCAACTGAGCTTTCAACTCTTGCAACTTTGCCGGAGCCATTCTATATGGAGCTATCGATATCGGTAAAGTTCCCAGTAATAACTCAATAGCAAACTCAACCTCTCTAATCGGCGGTAACCCTGGTAACTCTTCTGGAAACACATCCAAATATTCACAAACAATTGGTACTGATTCAATTTTTGATTCAGACACTTTTGTATCCAAAACATAGGCTAAATAAGCATCACAACCTTTTCTCACATATCTCTGAGCTGACATCAACGAAATCACTATAGGTAACCTAGTCAAATCATCAGATTCAATACGAATAATCTCACCGTTTAGACATTTCAATTTAATGGTCTTTCGTCTACAATTCACAACTGCATCATGTAGAGTCAACCAATCCATACCCAGAATTATATCGAATTTATCAAATGGTAACACCATCAAATCAGCCAAAAAATAGTAACCCCAAGTCATTAAAGGACAATTCTTAAAAACTTTATTAACTAAAACATATTTGCCTAAGGGGTTCGGTACTTTAATCACAAATTCGGTAGACTCAACAGGCAAACTCTTACTAAACACTATATTCATCCAGACATATGAATGAGTCGATCTAGGATCAATCAATGCAACTACACCAGTGTTATAAAGAGAAAAAGTACTAGTAATAACATCTGGTGATTATGCGTCTTCACATGCATAAATGGCATAAGCTCCGGCTGGGGTTCGTACCTCGGATCTCACTATATAATCTCTCGTAGCACCACAATTACCACTCGTATTTCCAGTGTTTCGGGATGATCTCTCTCTAGCAACTGTATTACCCGGTTTCACCGTTTGAACTTTTTCATTCACAGACTTCTCTAGGGCAATCTCTAAGGTAATGATCAAGAGATCCACATCTAAAACATGCTCCACTCTTCACCCGACATTCACCATAATGAGGCTTATTGCAGTGTTTGCACTCGGGTCTAGCGTTTCTAACACTACCCGTACTAGATACTAATGTAGTCTGAGGTTTAGAAGTAATATGTCTTGCATCTCTCTCTCGATTAGAATGCCTCGTAGAAATAGCAGAATGGTGTTGATGTTCTTTGAATTTCTTAGATGTAGACTGATAAGACTTTCCCTTAAATCTCTTTCTTGAATCTCTAGTCTCAGAATTGGCTTTTCTCTTTTCTCAGCTAAGCTCTTTCGCCTTGCAAGCTCGGCCAACTAACACGGCAAATTCTTCAAGCTCAAAAGTCTCGAATAAGAGTGTAATGAATTCATTTAACCCATCTACAAATCGCTTACACGTAATTGCTTCAGTGGAAACACATTCTCGGGCTTACTTGCTCAATCTTACAAACTCTCTTTCATACTCTAATACGGTCATAAAACCCTGTTTCAGCTCCAAAAACTCTTTGCGCTTTCGATCAATGAATCGTTGACTTATATACTTCTCTCTGAATTCAGTCTGAAAGAAATCTCAGGTAACATGTTCTCTCAGTACCAAAGAAATTAAAGTGCTCTACCATTGATATGCAGCATCTTTCAGGAGAGATAAAGCGCATTTAACACTCGGATGGTATTCTCAAGCCAAAACTCCGCTCTCTCTAGATCATCGTCAAGTACAGCTCTGAAGTCTTTAGCCAGGTATTTCAAATTTTATCTACTGGTGGCTTATTTACACGTATAAGTTCCATACCTTAAGAAGCTATAGGGGTCAGTTGGGGAAAAGGTAGGGCTAGAGGTTGTTAAGCAGCCAGATTTGTTTGGACATACCCAGAAAACCATGCATTCATTATCTAGAAGAAGGCTTCTTTGGCCTCTCCTCCACAACCCTCAGACACGGGTCTCAATTTAGAAGGCGTGGCTCTATGAATAGAGGTTAGCGCATTACTCTCAACATCATCGGAGTTAGCTCAATTAGAATTCATTTACTATATGAAAACACAATTTAGAAACTTTCAGGAGATATCAATCTATCGCAGGTTATATATTGCATGTATAGCTAGACTCACATACGCTATGTTAGTCCAAGAATCGATAAAACCATAGCTCTGATACCAACAAATGAAACACCCCTAACCAGTATCCGTCGCTGAAATAGGGTAATGGAGCATTACTAGACTTATCACTTAATACATTAAACATTTCTCACTCGAATCACATTTCAATCAATAAACATTCAAACATATTCAATAAGTCCCTAATACGAGCCTACGAGGCCCAAATCATGCATTAGACGTAGTTTGAGACTAGACCGATAACTCAAGAAACTTTTGGAAAAATTTAAATAATTTTACATATACAATGGACACACGCCCGTCTAGCCAGGCCGTGTGTCTCACACGGCCACAGGACACGCCCGTGTCACAAGCCGTGTGTACATTTGAAATGGGATCACATGGCCGTGTTCCAGCCCATGTCCTACCCCGTGTAACTCTCTGACTTGGGTCACACGGCCAACCACACACCCAGGTGTGTAGGCCGTGTAAATCACTGACTTGGCCTCAATTAAATACTACAAGGGACACACAACCGTATCACCTGGCCGTGAGTCACACACAGCTGAGACACATGCCCGTGTGGATGAAAATAGGCTATGTTCCTAGCTACATTTCTCACCCATTCTTCCATTCACCTACACCAACCAAAAAGGCACATATTCACAACTTCAAATGGCATTCAAACTCGGCTAAACAAAGTCTACTTCATGCTATTTCAATACCAACAAGTACAAGGCACACAAATACCACAATATGCCATTCAATTTCATACCAAATTTCCTTTCTTAAATCATCAATTTGGTTACTTTCAATTATGCATTATATAGTCTCAAATCACAAGCATGTAAATTTAAATTTCAACCATATACCAAAATGACCATTTGGACATTATAAACACATCACCAAATCATACCAAAATAAGCCAAGTCACATAGCTATACACATAATAAAGCTTTTATCATTTACAAGCCAATTTAAATGGCAAACTCCATTACCATACTATAAACCAAAATGACTATTCCTCCTATACATGCCATATAACCAAATAAACAGAATAATCTTGAAAGCTTAGTAAGCCCATATAATATACAATTAAACTTACCATTTATTCACTATTAAATAAACTAACATAGTATATTCTAATCCCTTTCTCAAATACATGTCGCCTGAACTCATCCATTAGTTAGTCAAGTATCATGCATATATTTATCAAATAAATATGAATGTATTCAATAATCATTCAAGCTTCATATACTCATCTTATTCATTTCATATTTCAATACATCATATAACATCCATTACATGTAATTCATTTAACTTTTATGCTAGTTCATAGCATCTAATATAACCCTAACAGATTTGTACTTGTTAAACCACTTAGAATATCGATAGATACATGGGTGGTACACACTAGGTGTACTAATTGGTAATCAGTCAACTCCTAAACATATATGCTCTTTCGAGCTATAAATAATAAACTCCTCCTAAGCTGAGGGAATAGTAAGCTCTAATAAGTTGGGAAATAGCAAACTCTTACGAGCTGAATATCAGTAAGCTCATATGATCTGTGATGAGTCCGTAACACATGCAGGACCTCGACCAAATCGGTAACCCTAGTGACATTTCACTTGTATCCTACGAATTCTTACGGTTCAAACGGGACTCAATAATACTCGAATTTCATCATTTAGGCATTTAATACACATGTAATTTATTTTCTTAATTTACATGCCACATTTTAATTATGTACAGAAGCAAATATTCAATTCTAATTATACAAACTTACCTCGTATAGCTCAGATGAATACGATCGTCTATTCTACGACTTTGCCTTTTCCCCATTCTAAATCTAATCTTTTCTTTTCTTAATCTAAATGATATCAACTTCAATCTATTCGTTATTCATTCTATTCAATTTAACCCAATTTACACATTTTGGAAAAATTACACTTTTACCCCTAGACCTTTAACTTCTTTTCAATTTAGTCATTATCATATAAAATTACAAATTCATGCAATTTCATCCTAACCCATGCTTAGCTGAATTTTATATACCCCCATAGCAGCCCATATTTTTCATTTATTCACATTTTTAACCATGGGTTTTATACATTTCTCAATTTAATCTCTAATTTGCATTTTCACTAAATATCACTCAACAAAACTTGTATAACTTTCAATAAACTTTCATTTTCATCCATCAAACACTAAAACTCATGTATATTCAACAATGGTAAAACTCAAATACTTTAAAAGTTTCTCAAATTAGTCCCTGGACTAGCTAAATCTAGCTGCAACGATCTCAAAAACATAGAAATCATTAAAAATCGAGTCAAAATACATACCTAAACGGACAATAGAGCTTGACCAAATAAAAAACCCTAAAATAGTTTCTTCTTCCTTCAATTTCAGCGATAAAAAAATAATGGAAGATGATGATACAATTTGTTTTATTTTAATTTAACTTTAATAACTAAATTACAAAATTAACCTTAAAACTTAATCAAAATTTCAATAATGTCAAGCCACTATCATCCACTATCCAATTAATGGGTTAATTACCACTTAAGGACCTTCATTTTAAGGTTCCAAAGCTATTATACACCTTTAACTATTAGAACACAACTTTTACGCTTTACGCGATTTAGTCCTTTTATCAAATTAAACATTCAAACAATAAAATTTCTTAACGAATTTTTTTTTGCAATCATACTAGCATGCTGTAGACATTAAAATAATAATAAAATAATTATTTCGACCTCATATTTTCGGTTCTAAAACCACTATTCTGATTTGACCAAAAACGGGTTGTTATAGATTATTTCTGAGAGGGTTGATTAGAGCCATTAATTGAGTTTGTTGGGATTTATATCTCAAAGGGTTCAATTGAACATTTATCCTTCTATCCATCATATCCATCGGTTTATTCAATCCATCTTCTAGTTTTAAATTTTGTCTATTTATTTATTTATTATTTTTTTCTTTGTTCTTAAATTTCTTCTTTTAACTACTTCTAACTTCTTTATTACTAAATTTATTTATTTCCTTATTTCAGATCAGATCCAAATTTGTTCTTTTCGAGTTAAACAACTTGAATTCAATCCGCTTTCACCTTCATTCTGTATCAAAAACTCTCTCGGCTAACCACCTTGAGGAGCAATTTGCAAAGGAGTAATCACAAGGATTGGAGGAAGCCACTACGATCGGTCTTCAGAGAATCGCTGAAATCATCAAGAGTTTCTTGTTCTCTATTCTTTAATTTTGTTCTTAGTTATTCAACATGTTTGCAAATTGTTTTGACATTTTTTTGTTGACAATGATGACTTAATTTTGTTTTAGCTGGAATGATTAAATTAATTTGAAGTTCATTTTATTCATGTTTGTGATGCTCTGTGCCTCAATTGTTCATGCTTCCAATTAAAATCATTTATGTATTTCATGCAGTATAATATGTTTGAGTGCATTAGAATTAGTTGATAAATCCTAACCAAATGGTGATTAATGGACGCAATAATTGGAAGGTGCATGCTTAATTTATATCCTAACTCAATCAAATTAAAGGTTCGTAATAACTCGAAAGAGCTCTATTACCTTGCATAGCTTTTAGAATTGTGTGATTAAATTGTTTCAAACCTAACTCGTCCCTGTTACTTCACATAAATTCTACAGAATTTTTAGTTAAATATAGACATAGAAATATGCAATTTTTTCTAAGTATAAGATTTCGAAAGAACTTATATTTGATTCCAAGTTAATGAATGATCGAGTTGCCATGGAATTTTTTCAAAACATTGTTAAACATGATGAAGATTGAATTGAGTCAAGTGCTATAATTATTCTAGCTTATTCATGTTATGTTGTTAAACTTGTGGAATTGTTGCTAAACCATCACCTTGCATTTGATTTCATCTCATTTACATTTAGGTTAATTTGCATCTAGTTAATTAATTTAATTTTAACATCTATCACCCCAAATTATTTTGTTTTCTTTACCAACTTGTAAATTCATAATTTTGCAATTATTTGATTAATAGGTACTATAACACCCCTAACCTGTATCTATCATCGGAATAAGGTTACGGAGCATTACTGGAAAATTTTAACTTAAAACATTCAATTTCAACCATTTTATAAATCAGGGCATAATTCAAACAAAATCATGCATAATGTCCTTTATTCAAGCCATCGAGGCCCTAGAAACACTTTAGAAACGCTTCGGGACTAAATCAGAAACATTTAGAACTTCATGGAAAAAGATAGAATTTTTCACACTAAAGGGGTCACACGGCCATGTGGCCAGGAGAATTTTTCACACTACAGGGGTCACATGGCCGTGTGGCCAGGCCATGTGACTCACACGACTGAGACACATGCCCGTGTCTCAAGCAGTATGGACATTCAAAGTAGGGGGACATGGTCATGTCCTAGCCAATGTCTATGCCTGTGTAACTCTCTGACTTGGCTCACACGGCCAAGCCACACGCCCTGTGCTAAGCCATGTAACTCTCGAAATGGCCTTACACACCTGTGTCCCAAGCCTTGTAATTGCCTGACTTGCAACCCTTTGAAACCTACAGGGGACACATGACTGTATCACATGGCCGTGTGTCATACACGGCTGAGACACATGCTCGTGTCTTAGGCCATGTGGACAAGAAATAGGCCATTTTCAAGCCATTCTTTCACCCAAACCATGCTCACACCTACAAGCCATTTGCACATAATTTCAAGCTACAAAATATATATAAAACATGCATAATAAAGCTAGTTCAACATGGTATTTATCCATACAACCAATATGCCAAAAGGTACCTCAATCACATAACATCAAATCTACCTAATCATAAACATAATTTAGCCATTCATCAACCAAAATTTGTAACCTAATTCCATACCAAATCTTACCACAATGGCCACATACCAAAATCACATTCAAGCATATCAAAAAAGCTATTCAAAACATAACTTCACTTGACCATTACAATACCAACCATCAAAGCATAAAAATACCAAAAGTTCATCAACCAAACACCACATTTACAAGCCAAACATAATGACCATTTCATCAAACACAATTCACCTATACATGCCATTATAACCATGACCCAAAACATCAAAATCTACCAATATAGTCACTAGATAGTGTGATAGGTCTCCGACGAGCTTCCAAACTGATCAAGCTTCCGATAATCTATAAAACATAGAAAAGAACACGATGTAAGCATATAATGCTTAGTAAGTTTGTAAATCATGAACAATGCTTACCATTTTAATGCAAAAGCTTAAAAATAAATATGAATCAATCCATCACAAGCTTGGCACAAGCCTAAGCATCACCAACAACACAAGTTAGTGCTTAATCACATAACTTAACAAAATTCATCACATGGTAAGGTAAATCTCATAATCATAAATCATAAGAATTCATACTTTTAATAACATGGGTATACATACTTTGTTTATCAATACTTCACTTCATACGTTTCCCTAATTTCATAGTAAATTCCATTGGAACCCTTACCAGTTCATCCCTTTTCATGCCTGTTGAACCAGTTAGAATAATATTAGATACACAGGAAAACTCACACAAAGTGTGCTACAAATATGGTCAAAACCATTCCTTTTCCTTTTCATTTTCTTTTTCCTTTTCCTTTTTCCTTTTCATAGATGCTCATACGAGCCATAAATGGGTCTGATCACACAAGTTAATGGTCGAAACATAGCTACCCGATGCCTCTCACATAAGCTGACAAGTATCCGCAACAAATGCCAGGAATCAGCCATCGGTAGGACTTTCAGGACCAACACCCGAAACATGGTAGCCCTAATGACATGTCATTCTCATCATAAATATTCCTAATGTTCAAACGGGGCTCGATAGTTGTCATAACATTGTTGTATTTCCCATCAAAGCATAATATGACAATTAACATAATAGCATTTAAATCAAATACATTAAAACTCTATTTAAGCTTACGAACTTACCTCGATCACAAAACAATAAAACAGGATCAACTAGTTTGACACTTTATCTTTCCCTCAATCTAAATCCGTACAAGGCTTAACTTGATCTAAATAATCAAAATTAATCCATTCAACAATCATTTTATTCAATTCAAACCAAAAATCATATTTTTGAAAAATTATGCTTTTCCCCTATTATTTTAATTTCTTTACAATTTAGTCCTTAAGCTTGTAAATTGAATTTCATGCAATTTCATCCCTATCCAAGCTAGCCGAATTCAATATACAGCCATAGAAACTCATACATTTCATTATTTTCACAGTTTCACCTTTTATTTTACAAAATTTACGAATAAATTGTAACACCCTAAGCCCAGCCCAGATGCTATGGTCAAATCCGGCGGTGTGACATTGAAGTGTTTTTCGAAAACCATGTTTTCATTGAAAACCCTTCTTGTTTTAAAAAAATTGTGTAAAACCTCGGTTTGCGTTTGATCAATTCCCAATGTGATTTATTAAAAAAATTATTCCCTATTAAAGATGTTATTAATTATAAAATCTTAATCAGTGCGGAAGCTTAATTTAAAACAGAGGTTGCTTTGGAAAAACTCATTTTTACCACTAGTAATTATTAAATAACAATAAAATCCCAAATTTAAAAATAATCCTGAAGTTATAAAAGCTTTATTACAACCCAATAAAAATAATTTAAAATAAGGTAAATAAATAAAACTACTGATCATTAAAACAAGTTATAGTGTAGCCACCTCCAAGTCCCCTCCATCGTCGAGCCGCCTACTGAGGGTCACTTGAAAAAAAATTAAAAAGAGGGAGTGAGTTTATGAAAACTCAGTGTGTACCTCCCTCGACAGACACATAACATGCATTAAATAATTTGGGCCTAAGCCCTATTCAATATCGGTGGCCTTGGGCCTGAGCCCATATCTCAACATACAGTAACCTTGGGCCTTAGCCTAAATCATAACAATATCAATATGATTATGCAATGTGCAATTTCCCATCACTAACCCTGTACACCCCCTTCCAGCCCTACACTCTTGTGGGGAGATACTCAACCCACCCATCCTTATACACACGGTGTGGCACCGGTTGTGGCACCACTTATCATTGCAGCATAGCTGCTCATATTTGGTGCAGCATCAGTTGTGGCACTACTTATCAGTGCAGCAATGCTGCTAGGTGACTAAAAAGCCTGCGGTGGCTATAAAGCCTACAATGGATCCACAGTCGTCAAGCGACTGTGCCACCTTTATATACACTTCCTCCAATCATAATCCCGGCCCATATGCAACATAGTAACATATGAATGCAATAGATAACATATAGCATGCATAAGTCATACTCATGGCACATAGGGGTATTTTGGTAATTTAACAACTAAGGGTTTTTCTGTAATTTTGTAGGTCACAGGTATCTCAGTGATTCTGCCTTACAGGGGTATTTCAGTAATTCTACCTTACAAGGATATTTCAGTAATTCTACCCTACAAGGGTATTTCAGTAATTCTACCCTACAGGGGTATTTTAGTAATTTATTAACACCATGGGTCTAATTACGTACCTTGTCCCGTCAACAAGTTCCCGTTGGCTAAAGTGAACAAATACTACGCACCAGGTAGGATTCCAGAAAAGAGGAGGTGAGTCATTAAGACCGCTTAAGTACCAAGCTCTCCCTAGATCCAATCCTAAACATGCATATACCCATTGCC
Organism: Gossypium stocksii; assembly: GCA_020496765.1. NCBI lineage: Eukaryota > Viridiplantae > Streptophyta > Magnoliopsida > Malvales > Malvaceae > Gossypium > Gossypium stocksii. The sequence continues at coordinate 42,640,416 of CM035629.1, forward strand.
ACACTTTAACCCTATGACTTGTCCATAGTTACACTTAATTAATTAATTAAGTTTTATGTCTGCTTAAGCAATTATTAGATGCTAGGCCCAAAAGTCCATTACATAACCCTAACGAGTCCACATACATTCATATAGCCCATTAGGCCCAATCACATTTATATGGCCCACAGGCCCAATCACATTTATACGGCCCATCAGCCCCAAATCTATTCCAAGCCATACAACCAACTTAATCAGCTTGTCACTTATTACCAATTTACCAGTTTTTGCTTATCTGGGCCCACGAGCCCGTCGGTCCATTTGGCCCATTCTGGCCCAGTTGGCCAAAACGTGACCCAAGTCTATGAGATCACTCATGGGGTCTCTAATATCGTATTGATTACCCTCATCTGAGTGTTCGCACACTCGCAAGACTACCATAGCCAACCCTTCGGCTTTTCAACATTTCGGCTTTTTGGCATTTCAGGATTTACCGATCTATTGTGTGTGCAGTGTGTGTACACACCTGATAGCAAAACGCGCTACGATCTCCTTAGCCACGAACCCACAGTCAATATCACTCTTCAATTAATCATATGCTTAACAAATATTTTTACCAAAAATCGAAATCTTACCATTAGCCTTACCTTGTGCGTCAAGCCCTAATAGCCCTTTCTTAATCACTAACTGCGATTATTTTTCCTAGATCTGCATCAACTTAACCATTAAAGACTGAATAACAGGTGACTCGCATCCACATGAGTCACTCTTTTTACTTATGACCACTCAGCTAACCTCCAAACTAAAGTGAAGATTACTTACCCAAAACCCGAAACACAATGAGTGATTCGGCAGAGACTTGGTGGAAGAGATTCGATCCATCGATTAAGAAGCAAGAGAAAAGAAATCGATTTTGGTGCTTAGAAATAAAAACAAAGTTGGTGACAGAGCAACAAGGAATTCGGCCACACTGAAGAGAAAAGTGTTCGGCACAAAATAAGAAAGAAAATCAACTATTTGGATTACCACCCAATCGACCAAGGTTAAATAACAAGGAAAAAGAATGATGAAGCAAAAGGGAAAATTGAGAGGAGAAGGTTTTGGCAAAGGCAATAAAGAAAGAAAGAATTCGGCACTTACTGAAGGGAGAATAAGGGATTTCAGCTTTAGAAAAACAAAGTAAGTCATGAAAGAAAAAGAGAAATCAAATATTTACCTAGATGCACCAAGGAAAACCGAAACCCAATAGGAGAAAAATGCCAAAAAATGCCAAGTGAATTCGGCATTTCACTTCTATAGCTAAAATTGCCTACCACACTTACCTATTCGGCTCCATCACTACCCACACCTTATCTCTTAACTTTTCTCCACGATAAGCTCCTAAATCCCCTCCTTGAATTTCTTTTCTGATCACTTCCTTTAGAGTTCAAGTCTAATGCCACTACTAGCTGTCATTGAGTAAAAAAAAATCCCCAACATTACCATGCCTGCACTCAAACCCAAGATCCCCTTGCCAACTAATAATGCCACCTCCCTACTCCCTAAGTGACGCCACTTAGCACCACAACCTCACTTGTGTCCTATTTATTCTCTATATATTTAAAGGTCATAACTCCTGGGGTCAGGGTTCCTTAAAGGCTAAAAAACAAAAATTTTCCTAACCCACAATTCAAACTCAAGACTTCATAAAGACCCCTAAATACTTCAAAATCACTAGCCCAACCATTCTAACATGCAATTTATGTCGTCATCATACTCTCAAAAATTTTAAACGCACCCACGCCCGAGGCCCAATTCTTCTAGGCCCAAAATCAGGGCGTTACATAAATGCTTAATTGACATTTTCAATAAAAATCACTTTACAAAAGTTGTTTGTAAATCAACAAGGATTCATTTTATTCCATCAATCATCAAAAACCGCGTGAACACATTCATGGGAAAACCTAACCTTTTAACAATTTTGCAAATTAGTCCCTAGACTAACTAGATTAAGCTACAACGATCCCAAAAACATAAAAATCATTAAAAACGGGACAAAACAACACTTACATGCAAGGACAATGTCTAGCCGAAATTAACAAGCTTCCATGGAGGTTTTTCTTCTTTGTTTTTCAGTAGAGAAAGATGAACAACAAAATGGTATTTTGTTTACTTTAATTTTATTAACCTTTATTTATTAAATTACCAAATTAACCTTAATTACTTACCTTTAAAAATCACTTGTTTCATGCCCATAAATGTCCACTCAATATAAAAATGGTCTAATTACCACATAATCCCTTAACTATTTAATTTCATAGCCATTTAATGCCTTTAACTTATAGAACTCTAATTTTGCATATTTTATGATTTAGTCCTTTTCACAAAATTAAACATGCAAACGATAAAATTTCTTAGCAAAATTTTTATACGATACTACTAACATGATATAGACATTTAAATAATAATAAAATAAATATTCTCACATCAAATTTATGGTCCCGAAACCACTATTTTGATTTCATTGAAAATAGGCTGTTACAGGTATAGTCCCTGTGGAGACGATAACTCTTTTACTTACTTATTACTTGATAACGACTATGTACACTTGCACATTCCATCGCGAACTAGCACATTCCATCGCGAACTAGTAAATGATGTTTAAATTTTGTGAACTCATATTTATATAAGCTTACCTCGTTCATTTTCTTCCTCAAAGATTGTCAGATTCGAGCTATCGATTGGATCATTTTTGGATATCACATCATCCGTCAACTCTTTCGGTAGCTATTTATTTATTTTGGCCCGATTATAAGTGGCATGTAAATAGGGTTTGGCAATATATGTTATAAGTTTTTAGTCACATTTTATGCCATTTGGAGTATGTATTAATGTATAAGTTTGTAAACTATGATGGTTGTTTTGTAGTCTTGTGATAGTATAAATTTATTTAGTGTTATTCATACTACCTTGGCTATGAAATGTGCATAAGTTTTGGTTATTTGGTTAACTTGATTTCATGAATGTGAACATAAGGAAATGTTGTTAGTTTAATGGTTGAAGAGGCATGGAATGTTAGGTTGTTATTCTTGAATGGTTAAAGTTTAATGTTTGAATTGTGGCACCAATGATGGTGTATTGGTTAGGCACTTAGGTTGGATGTTATTTGGCATGTTTTGGCAAGTTTTTGATGTATTTTATATAGGTTTAATGGATGGTAATTGCATGATTTATTGCCTATGTGATTATAGGTATGATGACTTGGTTTTGAAGGCATGTTTAGGTGCACACGGCTAGTGACACGGTCTACCACATGGCATGTGCCACACACAGTTGCATGACATGACTGTGTGATCTATCTGAATTTAGGTGCAGGTTAATCCACACGACCACAGTCTGTTACACGGTCGTGTGACCCAAGATTACAAGGTGTAAGGCTGCTTTTGGTTCACCATTTAACGCCAGTGAGGTGCAGTTGGGCTACCAACCTCACTGGCAACCTGTTTGGTTGAGCATTTCAGTACAACCAAAATTAATTTTCACCACACTGATATCCCAAAAACCAACTAGAGCTTTCAGCAGTAGTATGTTCACCGGTGCAGCAGAGGTATTACTTTTATTTATTAATTTACAATTTTATCCTTGAAAGTTTCTTTATCAATCTTATTTTTTTCAGATTTGGCAGCCAAATTCTGTTGATAACGAGGAATAAATACCTCTGTTGCAAGCTATGTCAACTTCTCCTCAATCGACGACCGATAAGCCTATGATTATAAGTGTTAAGCTCAAATTTATCCCTTTGGTTTCTTCTTGATGCTTCCTGTGCGTCATTTCTTTTCATTCTTTCATTTCTTTACCCTATTTTATGTTTTTATTTCTACTGGAATGTTAGGGATCTGTACCTAACGTTGAGATTTCTACTTGTATGGGTTGCAAGTTGAGATTTCTACTTGTATGGGTACCAAACCCCCCTTGTCTCCCAATCTACTTTCCCCCTATGGCTTATGCCTTTAAGTAAAAATCCCTTATTTTTTCCATTCTTAAGACAAACTTCATTCATTGACCCAACTTTATCATCTTTCTTTGACCATGGAATAGGTTAGTTCGTTTTTTCTTTTCCTTTCTTTTTTTTAATTGATTTCTCCATTTGCAATATGATTTTTGTTCATAGTTTCTTTTCTGCTGTTTCTTTTGATACAAACTTTGGGTTTTCTTCATTTTTTTGTTGATCCAACAATTGGTGTAACGTTCTGCTTATTCTAGGGCTGAGGTTAATTGGATCCTTGGGAAGTACTTAATTAGTGATGGATTTTTTTATTAATGAGCTAATACTGCTGAAAAAATTGACTGTTAGATGTTTGATAAAGAATGGATACTTGAATTTATGGGAATAAAGACAAAGAAGATTGATTGTAGTTTGCCAACATTAATAGCAAATTAGCAATTATAGCTTTTAATCTTTTAGGTGTTTCATCTTTCGCTTAGGCAGCAGTGTTGTTGAGGCTTAGGGGTGTTGCGTATGTATAACTTTTGGTTTAATCTCCCGTTTTGGGGTTTTAATAAAAATTTTAATTTGCCAAAAAAATCAAGGTTTTTGCTTCCATTATAAATTAATGTAATTTTGAAACTTTAAGGAATACTCCTGTTGTCTGTTGCAGGGCTAGAAATCAATAGAGACCTTTGAAACTCCCCTTTTCTAATTTTGAGAAACTATCGATATCTGAATCGTCCCAAAGAGGTATTTCTTTTCCCGATTAAATTCTGTTAAAAATAGATTCCATGTTTATTCCTGGACTTTATGCTAAGTGTCTAGCTTAAAGTTGATGTTGAAACAAAAACAGACTCCAAGTATATAATGTGATTAAGCCCATGTGCATTGGATCATTACAAGCAATAAGTTATAAGCATGAATAACTAGAGTTTCGAACCCCATCTCTTGGCCTAGGCATTGTGTTCACCCTAAAAACCTATTTCGTGGTGAATCACAGGGGTAGTAGTCATGTTTGTGGTGTGTGAGTTGGTAGTGGTTTACTTACTGGTATCACTATCTCTTCATAACTACATCTTTCTACTGATGATATATTTTCTAAAGTTTATGTCATACTTGGCTTATATCTTATAATCCATCAATACATCAACATGTTCCTTGGGCTAGTTTGGAGCTAATGAACTCAAGTAACTAGATTGGTGAGATTTCTATTAATGGACTTTATTAGTTACTTTTCTTAAAACATAATACAAAAGGAATATCAATAGGGGGACAGAGTGAGGAACTAAACTTGATTCTTATTTTACCTAGAGCTATTAATTTAGAGTTTACACTGTGATTTACTTGTAGCACTGCGTAAATTTTAGGTATCATCCTTCTAAGGTTTTGCTATCATTAAAGAAAATGCTTCTTTTAGGAATTTTATAGCTCTTGATCAAGACTACCAGAAAAATAAAAGAGGGGGGGAGACCACAACATTCAAAGAGAAAACAATGGGCAGATAAAACAAGATGGCTATAATTAATGGTCATATTGAGAATCCAAATCCTGAGTTGATTCCAGTGACGTGAGCCAGCCAACAAATGGCTACAATTAAAGGGAATATAGATAATCTAGATCCTAATTTAATCACTACAAAATGATGATTAGGGGTGAGACCCTAAAATCTAATCAAAGTAGCTGATAGGAATAGATAGGAAGTTGTTCAGTTTTTTATTTAAGAACATCAGAAATCAACCTCTGCTACATGAAAATTGAATTAAATATGAAATGAAAATTGATTGCAGAGATTTTAGATAAATATCTAATCTAATCTATTCTATTCTAATCTAATCTAATCTAATCTAATGATTGTAGCTTAAGAATTGAATTGAATATTCCAGGTTTCAATTAATAAACAATCCCAACATTATATCTTCTTGTGCTAAGTGATCAAGAAAATAATACAGGGATCAAGAAAAGAATCTATTTAGCATGGAATATTCCATGAAAATAATAAACAATCCCAACATTGTACTTAAACCATCTTTCTTTTGATACAATATAATTTTCTTTCATTACAATTTATATTAAATATAGAGTGTTGAAATAAATTTATAAACAATAGTTATATTAGCTCATGAAAATATAATTGCATCACCAACTATAATTGCAACTATAATCATAAGTAACATACTAATAATAAATTATTAGAGTAAATGTAATAATTTTAATTTTAATGTATGACCTCTATTGTTTCATTATTAAAAAAAAGAGAGATTTATGTTTTTTTATTATACTTCTATTTTATTTGGTAAAAAAAAAATAAAGACTAAACTAATTAAAATAATAAAAAAAATTAAATCGATCCAAAATTTAAGATTACCCAAAGAATGGGTTAATTGCACTAGAAATCTTTAGACCATGACATTTATTCTAAGTTGGTCCTCAAATTTGAGAATATACTCGACATGCCAATCTCTTCAGACCATTTTAATAGAGGTGAATCGAGTTCTTCTAACAGTGAAAGTGACCTTGAAATTGCAATGTTAAGGGAAACCATTGCAAATAGTTTAACGAATCAATATTTGTAAAAACAATTTTATATCATAACCTAATTTCTAGTAATAATGAAACTTGTTATGTCTTATGTTACTATTTTTTTTATTAAAAATCATTTGTTTAGATACTTCAAAATTTGATCCAAGTATAATATACCTATTTGCGAAAATAATATTTATCATTGTTATAAAAGAATATTTAACTATAAAAAATTAAAAATAATTATCATTTTATCTAATAAATAATTTAAATTGATTATATAATTCATTAAAATATTTATAATAAAATATTGGAAGATAAATTTTAATATTTTATTAAATGAATTTATAAATTCACATATTTTAATAATTTTATATAAGTAAAATAATTTAAAAACTTCTATTATATATTAATTCTAATCTGATGTCCTTAATAGTCATTTTTTTATTTTCACCTCACCGCTACAGCTGCGTTTGAATCTAAACACACACTCCACCATTATTTCTAATCTCACCGCTACAATATCCAATCTCACCGCTACAGTAATTAATCTCACCGCCACCGCTGTTTTTAACCTCACCAGAGGTAAACACACCGCCCATCCAAATAAGCTTAAATCTATTACACTGTTAGGCAAAATGGCCATGTTATGGGGCCACACAGTCTTAGCCTTGTCACACAGCATGGCCACACCAATTTTTACACTTTTTACCTAAATTTTTGGAAAAGTTTCATTTTAATCCTTAGTTGATTCCAAGTTGGTTTAAGGGTCTCGTATGCTTTATTAATGCCTAATTTTGGTTGTTAATCACACCATACTTGTGTTAATGTTGTTTAATAGATTTGTTGATTATTTATGTCAAATCTTTGTATGATAATAATGTTTAATAATTGTAATACCTTATAGCTCAGGTCAAGTGTTCAAACTGGGTATAGGCTATTAGATTTAGTGGTACCAGAGCTAAAGTTTAGTCAATTCTAGAACTAAACGTAGCATTTATTAAGTCTAGAAATACATGTCACTTTATAACCTATGATAGTGTGATGACTCCTGATCAGTTTAACTTGTTTTCTTATAGATAAAAGATGTCAACTAAATCCAATCGAGTAGATTCCAATGAAGTGCAAAGTAACATTCCAACCATCGATCAAGGGAATGCTTAAAGTGTGCCTAAGTCTCAAAGGCTCGAAGAAAATGCTCATAGTGCCTTTCTCCATATGATGAATGACTTGTTTGTTGCGTATATGAGAGCAAACCCTACGGTTTAACAACCTATACCCCCTCATCCTCAAAGCCCTATACAACCGAATGTTCAGAAGCTTTCTACAAATAAAGTTTGAAAATGCGGAGCTGAAGAGCTTTGCGGTAAACTAGGTAATGATCTAACCAGAGCCGATTATTGGTTAGAGCACTTGCAGAGGGTTTTAGATGAGATGTTGTATTCTCCTGAGGATTGTTTGAGGTGTACAATGTCATTGTTAAAAGAAGAAGCTTTCCACTGGTAATTGACTTTATCAGTGGTAGTATCAAAAGAAACAATTAACTGGGATTTCTTTCAAACTAAGTTCCTAAAGAAATACATCAGTAACTGTTATATGGACAAGAAAAAAGAAAGAATTTCTAAAGTTGAAGCAAGGGAATAAAATAATTATTGAATACGAGCGTGATTTTATTCAACTCAGTAAATATGCTCATGAGATGGTTTCAACGGACGAAGAAATGTGTGTATACTTTAAAGATGGATTGAATGATGAGATTAAAATGCTTATAGGGGAAATGGAATTGCCTGAGTTTGTATTTTTATCTAATCAGGCTCAGAAAATGGAAGAAATTTACAATCACAAGAAACAAAATGAAATGAAAGCTCGCGACTTTAATAAACGAAGTACATCTAAAGCATTTTTTGCTTCGTTGCCAAAGAAAAAGAAAGAATCCAATAGTCATTTTTTAGCACCATCAAGGTTTTCTGGTAGAGATAGAACGAAACAAAGTAATGTGAGACCACCAACGACTTCAGTAGCCAGTGATGGTAGTGTTTGGAATGTGAATAGACTTGAATGTGGTCATTGTGGCTGAAATCATTCCGGGATATGTAGATTGAAAGACAGATCCTAATTCATTTGCGGATCTCTTCATTATTATAAGAAAGATTGCCTAAATCGAGCTAATTTGAATAGAGATTGTAATGTAAAACCTGTTATTACCCCTATGAGAGGCAGACGACTAGGAAATAGTGGCATAGCCAAAGGTAGTAGAAGCAAAACAAAGGATTCAATGGTTAATTCTGAGGCTTGAGCTCCTGCCAGAGTTTATGCAATCTGTGCACGAAAGGAGGCCTCAGCTCCTGATGTTATTACTGGTACCTTTTCTATCTTTAATGTTACTGTGCATGCATTAATTGACCCTGGGACGACACATTCATATATATGCACTCTTTTTGTATATAACCAATAAATTTTCGTGCATAAATTCTCTCTTCTTTGAAGGGTTATATTGAGAACTCTTGTTGTTCTTTTATTTATCTATATGTTTCCACTTCTGGTGAGAATAATTATTACTAATAATATATCTAAGAATCAAGTAATAAGTGCCACAATGCAAAAAAAAAAAGGGTGCAACGCATACTTCTAAAAATTTCATCTTTAACAAAATACATACAATCTTAAGGAATATGAACATAATATTGCATATAAATATCAAAATCAAATTTTAAACTTAATGTTTAGTAATGCATAGCAATAATAATAAATTATAGCAACAAATTTCTAAATATGGGTTATAGAAATCCTAAAAATTGACATGCTAACATTTAAAATGGTCATCATCATATAGACAATGCCAATATCCCTTTATTATTTAGATTCGTCACAATCATCAATTGGTATGAAAATTTTGATTTAACATTGTTCTTATTATTCATTTGCGCATTATCTCCCTTCCATTTGATAGAATCTTGATAGAGTTTAACCAAATGTTAAGGTGTACATTAGATAGGCAACCAATGACTATTCATATCACATTGATAACATAGTTTATCTCCATTCCTTGAAAGGTTCTCTTGGGAATTATTTTTTCTTGTCCTGTTTATCTTCATTTTTCCACTTCTAATGGTGAAAAGAATTATTATGATCATCTATTTGACGATTATTATAGTTCAACCTACCATGTCCACGATTACATCTTTTGGATTTATTATGTATTGTTACATTTGCTTCAAGGAATGGAGCAAATCTAGTAGGACTAGCTTCATGATTTTCATTAATAGCTTGTTATTTTATTCAACCACAAGTAAATGTTTAGAATATATCTTAAAATATTTTTCATGATATTGCTACTACAGAAGCCCATTTGAAACATGAAAAGCTAGAACAAGTTCTCATTAGTAATATTCTCACATAATTTTAATTGGGAACTTATACTGAATATTATAAGTTTAAACTCATAATTTTAAATTCTTGCAACTTCAGGTGCATCAAATCATAATGAGTTTTAGATAAAATTATCATAATCCGAGTCATATTTTTCTCTTAAAATTATTTCACAATTTAATTGGATATTACATGGTCAAGTATTCTACTTTCAACTCTTCATGGGGATGATAATGAAAAATGTCAAATAATTACATACAATTCAATTTTTCATATAAAAAAAATTCACAATTATCATTCTAACATGCCTATCAAATCTTTAAGGATTCATGGATTATGCATGATATAATTTAATAACTGAATCTTTTTCTCCTTCCAATATATAACTTTTTTTCTCATTCACAATCACAATACAATATCCATTATAATGAATGTCTTTTAGCACTAACCATCACAAATTTTGTTCTTTTAGATATTGATATATTAGCCCTACTAGAGCTTTCAACTAATTTTGCACAACCCAATATTGCAATAATATTGGTTTGTTTCAATACCAAATAAGATAAATAATTTTATCTGTAAAGATAGTATTCATTACTATATTGTCAACAAGGCAAGAATATTAATAGAAACAAAATATTTGGTCATATAATAGGTATGTGATCAATCAATGATCTTTCATATCATATTGTTAAGATAAGTTATATTTACCCTTTAAAAGATTATTTTGAGAACTCTCATTGTTCTATTTAAAAGTATTATCATTCATTTCATCAATGAAGAAATATCAAGTATGAAAACCATTTAAAAATAAATAAATAGTAATGGTCAAAGCCCATTTTTGTTTAAATGGCCAAATGTCATTTTTTTTAAAGCAGAATGTCATTCTAAACTTTTGTAATTGGTCACATTGTCATTTTTGTTATTCTTTTTTTTTAAGTTGTCGAAGTTCTTTTTATGTGAAGAAAACTTCCTCTTTATATATATATATAAATATATATATATATATATATATATATAAATTACCGTGGGATAATTGCTTATTAATAACCTTAATCGGTTTAAGTTTTACCCTTATTATGGGAGGATCATATCCGATTAATCGAATATTTCCAACAAAATATAATCTCAAAAAAAATTAGAAAAATACAATGTATAAATCTATTAATATGTTACTCATACAATGTAAAAGTATGTATGAAAAGTTGATGTGACTGAATGGTTGAAGCCCCATATCTTTTTAAATTTTGCTCGTTCAAAAACCAAAATCATTGCTGACATCAAATCTTTCACATTTTCGAAAAAATAGAAATAAAAAAAATAAATCAAATCCATTAAAATTAATCATGAATTAAAGGAAAAAAAACTTCATGTAAATCCCCACATCTTGTGTCTAAGACCTCAGAGAATAAATCTATCCTCTATCATCAAATGAACAAATCTAATTAGATACAAATAGATAGATTTTTATAACCTTTATGTTACATGTATTTTCAAAATTCCGAAGTAACTCAATGGTTAAAGGTGTGGAGATTCAGAGATTGTATATTTGAATCCTTTTAATAATAGTTTTCCTTTTATTTTCTTCTCTCTAGAGGTTATAGGTTTTGTAATTTTCTTAACATAAATTAACATACGCCTTTGATTAGCTTGGTGGTTTGAAGACACTGAAATAAAGATTTAAAGTTCAATTTTTTTTTCTTTTTGCAAAAATAGAAATTTTTAAGTGGCAGTATGGGTTTTCATAGGGTAATTTTTTGGGTTTTTTTATAGTGTATTGTGCTGATAATATATTATGAAATAAAGATAAAAGATAATAAATAAAAAAGAAATTGGGAGAGCAAAAGAACTATGATATTTTGCTTTTTCCAAAATCTATATTTATAAATATAAGACGTATAAATGAGATAAAACTCTACTTCTAATTAAAATTAAAGTCTTAAAGTACATCAAACTTATCTTAATTTTAATGAACATCAACTTAAAAATAAGATATTCATAAAAAATTTTAATATTTTTTAAACTTATTATTTGTGTTTGTTAACTTTTAATTTTTTTCCAAAGTTACAATGCTTTTTGTTTCTAAGTTTTGTAATCTTCAAACTCTTCTAATTTATCTCTTATATTTTAAATATCAAAATAGGAATTTTTTTAAATAATTTATTTTACTACTATTTTAATCTATTTAAAATATTATATTTAAATTTAATTCATTCATTTCAAATATTAATTTTAATATTTTTATTAAATTTTTCTAGAATGCTTAATTCTATTATATAGAAATTTGACCACTTAAAATAGTGATAAAATGTCAAAATTTTTATTAATTCTTTTTTAAGTTTTAATTTTTTTAGTTATTAACTATGTTAATTTTTTATATTATTGTTATATTATATATTGGAGATTACTGTAACATCCCACCTAACGAAGTGTAGTACCTGAGTATTGCTAATTGAATTAAGGCTTATAATGTGACCCCCGAGTAAGGAAAGGGTTAGAAATTTATTAAGTACTTAAGGTCTACGAAGACACCCTTGGGCAAAACTCTGACTAAGGTGAGCTTTGAGGTTTGGCGGACTCTTCAATAGAGTATACACCGCCCCAGTGAATAGATGAAAATAGTGAGTCCTATTGTTAAAACCCTAGTATGATAAGAATGATAAATATGTTGTTATCTTATTCTCTGATTAAACTATTTAGTTGGCCTAATGAAGACCAGTTAGGATTGGAAGTTTCTGAAAATGAAAGGACATGCATTTAAGATGAGAGAGTAAACTATTAGTCACAGGTACGGAAGGAAGGTTAGTGGAGGGAAATAAGATTGTCCACTAAGTTTTCGTTTCGTATCCACCCATATAAAGCCAACCTTAGCTTCCTAAACAAGTTCTAAACTTTTTCGGGAAATTCATACTTCCTTTCAACAATTCTCTCTGCATTTTCTGGGGAAAGCGTTAGAGCCAAAGCCTGTTTGAAGGATTAAAGTTCGTTGTCATCAGCTAACTCCACCGCCGTGAAACCTGGTAAATAACGATTAAAATCTAGCTATTTTCATGATTATTTACGGGACTCTAGGGTTTCATGCTTTAGGGATAGGCTAAATATTAAGGGAAGGAAACTTCTATATTTCGGGTTTCTTGATTAAGCGTTCTTGAAAGCTTGTTTAGTTCTTCTGAAAAACATGATCTAATGAGTTAACTATATATGCTATAACTCAAGAAACTTCCGAAAGCTCTCAAGACAAGTGCAAGGGACCTACTGTTTAGATTTTGTTTCATCTTCTGGTGAGTTCCTTCATACCTCGTGTGTGTGTTGTACATCTCTGGTTCAAGGTAAGTTTACCTGTTTAGTGATAAATCTAGCTTTGCATGTCTGAGCAAGAAATGAAAAGGCCTTACCTCGTGCTAAGTCATTACCCACTTTACTCTGAAAAAGGAACCATATGGTTAGAACAAAGAAATAAATTCATGGCGTTGCCTTCATTGCAAAGAGAATTGAACTGGAAGATCGCAATACATAAATGATGTTATGTAGCCTCTGGTAAGGCAAGTGTAATGCAAACCAAATTGGCAAAACATAACAGAGGAAAAAGGAACGAACAAACGATACAATCTTTAAACACGAACTAGGGTTTTCGGCTAGCACAAAGGAGGTTGTCTGTACGAATGCTTGGGCGTAGTGTATGCACCAAAATGAGCCCTATTATGTTATAGTATGTGTAAGTTTGGTATTCGTTAGTAACATCCCTAACCCATCTCTGTCGTTGAATTAGGGTTACAGAGCATTAGTGTACAAAATAGAACCTTAAATTTAAAATAGAACAAATAATTCAACTTAAGTATAAATTCCAATATCTCATTCCAATCATAGCAAACATACACATTTGGGCCTTAAATCGAGCTTTTAGGGCCCTAAAAATAAATTAAAAGTAATTGGGGATAAATTTGAATAAATTAGAAAATTTTGAGAAGAACATGGAAAATTGTGAAAAAAGGGGTCACATGGCCGTATGACATAGCCTAGACCATGTGGACATTTGAAGTAAAGACACACGGCCGTGTCCCAGCTCGTGTGTCTACCTATGTGTGTATTTGAAATAAGGCCACACGATCGTGTCACAGGCCATGTGCCAAACCATGTAACAAACTATTTTGAGATACAAGATCGTGTCGTAGGCCATGTCTTAGACCATGTGAAACCTACACTTAAAATGTAAATAGCACACGGTCGTGTGAAAGCTGTGTCCTATGCCGTGTGCTCCCAAATTTACCCTTAAAACAGGTCAAATCAATACCAAACCTTGCCCAACAAGATACACCATTTACACACACATTCAATTGACCAAAACACTCTCTTATAACACTTAAAACATACCACATCAATCTACCTATAAGTTCTAACCAATATGTCATTCAAAGGCACCATAATTCACACCAATTGATTTCATTCAAAAACATATTGTACCTTAAACATTCATCACCACAACCACACATCACTTAGCCATTTCCACTACATATAAGCATGCTTCAAACCATATATTACCATGCACTTAAAAATTACCAAAAGCCAAAAACTTGCCAAAACATTACAAGTCAAACAAATATGTATACAAAAGGCATAATCACACAAAGATGTCCAAAAAGAATTTTCAGGAACTCTCATTACATATAAGCCCTATACATGCCATTTATAACCATGGCCAAAATGACCAAAAGCTACCAAATTGATTATTGGATAATGTGATAAGACTTCGACAAGATTCCAACCGATCCGAGCTTCCGATGATCTACTAAACAAAGGAAACACAACAACGTAAGCAAGATATGCTTAGTAAGTTCTTTAAAGAGAAACTTAAACTTACCAAAGACAATTTCATGATTAACCATTCAAGCATTGCTTAATCCCTATATGCATATTTCCTTATAAATACACCACATTATAAGTTAGAATGTAATTGCATACGTAAGAACAAGATAATCACAATAGGTAACATACTATATACAAAGTCTTAATGTATAAACCATTATCACACAATCAAACATCTTTCATTTTAACTCTAAAAGTACATAACCATTCCAAATCACATACAAACCTTTGCATAATAGTTCATTCCATAGTTTCCTTTTCAAATACAACCTTTCTATTTGTTATCCTTTACGAATAACTCCCTTTTCCATCTTTTCATTTGTTATCCATTACAGATAACTTCTGTTTCAACATTTTCATTTGTTATCCATTATGGATAACTTCCTTTTCAAACTTTTCATTTGTTCAAAAATATCAAATATGTTGCCATAGTGTCTTTCAACCTTGGTCTTTTCCTTTTCAAGTATAGTACCATGATATATTTCATTTAAGGTCCATTCCTTTTCTCAATCAAAAAGTTTTAAACTAAATTACATATATTATAAAGATATCAATAAATTCTATAATTTCAAATGTAACATTTTCAAATAAATTGTGAACTTACCTCAATAAAATTATTGTAAAAACAGATCAAATGACTAATTCAACACTCTAGTTCTGGATTTACACTTTCAACAATTTAATCCCTAATACTCAAAATCACTAGAAATCTTATAACAAAAGTAAGCTCATTCATAAACCAAACTTAATATTTCTTCAATAAATTTCACAGACACAACAAATTCAGTCATGGCAAATCCCTCAACCTTTAATAGTTTTGCAAATTAACCCCCAGACTATGTAGATTAAGCTAAAACGAGCTCAAAAACATAAAAAAACATTAAAAATGAGTCACAAAATCTTACCATGCAATGAATTAAGCCTTAGCCGAACTTCAAACTTCTCCTTTCATGGAGATTTCAGTTGAAACAAAATAAAAGAAAGAAGATGATAGTCTTTTCCTTATTTCTTTTGTATTTATTTAATTAATTACTAATTTACCCTTACTTGCCAATTATTGTCCACTAACAATATGTATGGCATATTTACCAAAGAAGTTTATTGGTTTGTATTTATAAGGCCATTTAATCCATTTACTATTAGAAACCCACTTTTACATCTTTCACAATTTGATCCTTTTTACCTAATTAACCATTTAAACTTCAAAATTTCTTAACTAAAATTTAATACGACCTTAAAATAACCCTATAGGCCATAAATAAATATTAAAATATATACTCACTCATCATAATTGTGGTCCCAAAATTACTATTTCTGACACCACTAGAATTGGACTATTACATCGCCAATAGGCGAGCTACATGAAACCAGTTTGGGGGGTGTCTTCGCCAATGGGCGAACTGTATGTCCCACTGTGTTGGGAAAAGTCTTCATGTCTATGTAACAAATAGATATTCTAATGTTTGCTTTAGAACTTACTAAGTTCTATGAACTTACTCCATTTATCTTCCCTTCTTAAGACCACTGAAGAAGTAAATGAACTCTCAAAGACTATGCCAGAGGATACACACTATGTGAAGCTTATAGTGATTTTTTATTATGCATGACAAATGAGGGTGGCGTCAACGCTTGAAATTTGAAGAACAGTATTTTGTAATTAATTTTGTATTCGCCAAACTGTGCTCTTTCCTTAAATCCAAAATGAAGTTTTATGTTTTAAAAGTGTTTGGGCCCTTAAGCTTAAATGTTTTAAATATTACTACTATAGCAAATACCTATTTGTTTTTGTAAACATAAGGTTTCGCCAATTACATTCCCAAAAGGAAAAGACTTTAAGACTGTAGCGCACCATTCTTAGATCCTCTTTAAAGGTAGGGAATGAGGTGCTAGAATTATCATCAATCAAACTTATGATTATTTTTTTAGGGATAAATCTCAAAATTATACATGAACTTTGATTTAATGTGCAATTGTATAGCTGAACTATAATTTGGTGCAATTATATACGTGAAACTCTAATTACAGTTCAAATGTATACTTGAAACTTTAATTTTGATTTAATCATACACATTTAAAGAAATAAATACATCAATTTATTTTTATATTGGATAAATATAATTATTTATGTATACAATATATAAACATAAAATGATGTTATGTCAATAATTGTGTTAATAATTTACTAGAATTGGATCAAATCAAAATTTCATGTATAAAATTGCACAAAATCAAAGTTCATGTATACAATTGCACATAAACATAGTTTATGTATAAATTTGGCATGTATCCTTTTTCTTATAATTGAATTGTTAAACTTCAATTTAATTATTTATTTTTAAATATTATTTCCATTTTTTATTGAATTGCTTTAATTTTATTTTTTTTAATTAACAATTTGTGTCTTTCATTACATTTTTTATAAGTTATCACTAATCCAATGAAGCAAGTGAAAGAAGCTTTTTATTTATACCTCTATGATCAAGATCCAAGCCCTATCAATAATAACCCCTTCCCCTAAAAGTTGTGTATGTACAAAGAAGTTTTTAATATACACTTCAATTTAATTATTTTTGTTTTACTATTGTTTTCGTTATTGTTATTATTTTCTATAAATACATATTATACAATACATACTTTCATTAGCATTGGAAAGCTTTTATTATTAATATAGTATAACCTCGATCCCGCATGTTATATTTCTAGTTATATATATTTAAAAGTGTTAATATGAGATGTTATTTTTAATATTTTTAATACTTATATATTTACAAATTTTTATTTTTTTTTTATATTCAAGTGATTTGACAGAATACCATAATTATGAACAACATTTTGTTTAGATGATTAGTTGCGGTAAGAATTTCATCTCTATATAATATAAATTAAATTAAGTACTAAATTAATAAAATAATAATTATAAAAGTAATTAATTAAATATTGAAGGTTAATCATCATAGTAGAAGAGAATAAAAAAGGAGAAAAAAATTGTTACAAAATAAAAAGATAGAAAGTAAAGAACAAAGAAAATAAGAGAGCAAAAGAAAGATCATATTTTATTGATCAATTGGGATATTTACAAAGTTTTTCTAAAGCTTCTATTTATAGGCATAAGAAGTATGAATGAAGTAGAGATCTACTTCTAATGACTATTAGAATTTAAAGTACATCAAAACTTATCTTGATCTTGATGGACACCCACTTAATAAGATATTCATAACACTCCCCCTTAGATATCCATTGATAGATAATATGTCTTGTTAAAACCTAACTAAGATAAAAACACTGTGGGAAAAATTTTCCTAGTGAAGGAAAAAGAGTACACATATCTATAATATGCATAATATGCTACCTCATTAAAAACCTTACTAGAAAAACCCAATGGGACAAAACCTCGATTAGGAGAAAAAGAGTACAGCGCATATATATCACATACTTTCTCACATTCTACATATTCAATCTTGAATACTAGCCTTTCAAATGAAAAACTTTAGGAGTTTCAATAATAATCATAACAAACTTTAATCATGATTCCTCTATAAAAATACAAATAGGTATTTTGGATCATTTTATAATCCTCTTTCAACTTCTATTAACTAAGTCAAATTTACTACATATGTTCAATGATTTCAATTCATATAAATGAACAATTTCCTGATAATTTCAATATGCTTCTGGAATTCTAAATCCTTCAAGGATTTTAATATAAACTTTACTTTATAGTGATTCATAAAAAGTTGTAACAACAACCATTAGACGTAAGTTAAATCTTTTATGAACTGTCAGTTTAATAGTATATCTAAAGGTTATTGCATCCACTAAAAAAGAATATTATATCTTTTCATAATCAATGTCAGGGCTTATGGAGTTTTTGGATTAGTAGTCCAAATACCTAAAGGTATAAAACCAGTGAGGGTACAAATGAAGTAGTTTTGCAAAAGCGGAATAAAAATATGAAGCTTTTTGTTTAATTGTTCTTGAGTTGCGACTTTCTATTTTGACCAATTTATTCAATATCTATAATCTACAATAGATTTATTCAATATCTTCCTTTTATTTCCTTATTTCAACAATAATATTGCATGCAAAACCATTGTCGACCAATTTTATTATTAGTTTGACATTTTCTTGAACTGACATAACTTATCGAGATCTTTTATTTTCACTATTTTAATGTTCAGTTTCAGGTACTTGAATCCCTTCTGGAGTTTTACTTATTAGTTATGTCTTGGGTCTCTTCTGGAGCACCCGCCTTCACTATATAACCATCTAGATTTTATTATTTTCTTTTATGAGATTTTTTTTATATTTGGAACTTGTAATAAGTTATCCTTGTCGAAACCATTTTTAGATTTTGGAAAAACGTGGTCGACTTTTAAAAAAATGAAAATGGAAACAGAGTCGTCACCAATTTTTTTAGGTATGATTGGATCATCTTTTTAAAATGTTGATTTTGGCCTACGAAATTTCAAGAAACGGGTTCGGGAGTCGGTCACGTCCGAGGAAGGATTAGTACCCTCGTAATGCCCAAAAATTGGTACCAAACTGATTATTAAATGTCCTAGTGTCGAAGATTTGAAAAGATTTTTTAGTATGATCCTTTTGAGTTTCAAAAACTTATTACCCTTTTTAAGAGACATTTAATCATTTGGATAAAAAAAGGTCGAATCTCAGTAAGTTAGAGCACGACCTTCAAATTTCCCAAACGTTAAATATCTTTCGTTTTTTAGAAATCCCTATCACAAAATATTAAAACATCACATCCAGTAAGTTAAGACGCAACATCTCAACATCTAAAAGATAGTTTTTGTTTGAAAATCACATGTCTTAGCTTGAGAAGGGTATTTGATCATTTAGAACTTTTGAGAAAAATCCCCAGTAAGTTAGGGCACGATTCCTTCAAAAATCCCAAATGTCAAAAATTGCCTTAATAAAACAAATTTTGGATAAAAATGATAATTAGATAGGATCAATTTTAAAACAATGTTTTGATAAAAAATGCAGCATTAATACTTTACAAAGCATAAATATTACAACGATTTATGACATACATTAACATTTCATATAAATATAGGCAATTTGAAAAACAACATAAACTAACGAATTATACATATGATAAAACAACTATGCTAAAGCAATAATAAATAAATACATAATATAGCAAATAAAAGATCTAAAGGAAATTGTAACAAATTACAAAATAAAAAATATTAAGAAGTAAATACAAAATTATAAAAAAGATAAAATAACAATAGAAAATGAATAGGGTATCTTAAACAACTAATCGATATTACAATGAAAAAACATTTTTTAAAGGATATATATACATATAAAATAATTAATGTATTTTAAATAAATAATAAAAAAACTGAAGATTTTTTTAAAAGAAATAAGTATATAATGTATAACAATTTAGATGAAATTTTATGTAAAAATACAATATACCTAAAAAATGAAAAATATGAATACTTTGCATTAATTTAAAATATTACACAATATGCAAATTTTAAAATAGTATATAAAATATAAAAAAATGTGAAATAAAACAATTTTATAAAAAAAACTTTAAATAATAATATATACAATGTATTAAAATAAATAAATAAAAACTAAGTCAAAATAGAAATAGAATAAAAAGAGTTAAAATTAAATTCTAATAAAATTCTAGGGTTGATTTTACAAAGAACTAAAACTGAATTAGGGACCTATTTAAAATGCGTTTTATACATGAGGGACTCACTGGGCAAATATGCCCTATTCTCAAAATGGCGTCATTTTAAATAGGCCTTAAAATGGCCCAAAGGATTAAATTAAAATAAAAATGAAAAAAGGCCAAATTAACAATAAAAGAAAAATAGAAATTGGACGAAATTATAATACAGAAATAATGCGGAAGGGCCTGAAGGGTAAATAGCCCAATTTTATAAAACACGCGTATCCTTCCAGGGTAAACTGGTCAACACGCGGGTTATGCCTTAAACGGCACCATTTTAAGGCTATTAAAATTAGCCCCAAACGGTGTCATTTTGAGAGGGTATAAAAGATGATTTTTCCTTAAAAATTCTCATTTTTCACTTCTCCTAAAAAAAATCCGAAAAACCTTCCCTTTTTCCTCTCTGGCCAAGTGAATTCCGGCCTAACTCCGACGGTTACTCCGTCACACGCGCCACGGCACGCACCACCGCTCGCGGCGGTCAGAAGGTTAAAAACCTTCCTTTTTCAGCCGAATCAAAGGTAATCCTTTCCCTTTTTATTTTAAAATAGTATTTTGTGTAAAAAGTAAATAAACAAAATTTTTTGGTATTTCTTTGTTTCGTATTTATATGAAAATAAAAATAAAATAAAAGTGCAGATTAAAACAAAATAATAATAGAAAATCACCTCTGATTTCTTTCAAAAATTTTTGTACTCTCTGTATATTTGTGCGTAGTATCCGTAGATTTTACATTGTTGTATTCGGGCTTTATAGCCACTGTACATATTTGGTATTTTATTTTTTTCGATTTCTTGCCATATTTTCCACTATCCTTGTGCTTTCTTTCCTTTTTGCAGGTGAACGACAAGAGATCCGGCGGAGGGAGTGATTGGCGCTGATTGCAGCGCAACGAAAGGGCGTATGCTGGCTGCAGCCCGAAAGGACACAGAAACCCTAAGGTTTCTGACCTAGGGTTGAGTATTTGGGCCCTATTGGGTCACGGGTTTTGGGCTAATTAGGTATTTGGGTTGCTGTAATGGGTTAGGTTGGGTGTAATGGGTTTTGGACCGAATTAGGCTTTGGATAATCAAGTTGGTTTTATTTTGGGCTTGTTTAAATGTAAATGGACTTGTAAAAAAAAAAAAACTGGACATTTTGGTTTTTTTAATTTGGTTTATTTTATTAATATGGGCCCGGGCAAATTTGGGCTCTTATAGCTGCCCCTCTTTGCTCATTGCTGTGTAACGGGAATAGAGCAAATCTATAAAAGAACCAATTTTGCCCTGACTTCTTGGTCTTCGTCTTCTTCCAACCCATCTGCAATTTCAGAGGAATTGGACTATGAGTCTGACGGCTTCAATTTGCTTCACTGCAACTTCAGGAATACGATATTTGCCATCTTCAGCCTGCTCCATTGCAACCTTAGGGACGCCATGCTGATATCTCCGATCTGCTTCGCTGCAAACTCAGGAAAATAAGATCTGCTATCTTTGACCTACTCCCTGCAAACTCAGGGATTGCTAGATTTTCTATCTTCGATCTGCTCCCTGCAAGCTCAGGAATTGCCAGATCGTTGTCTTCAATCTTCAGTCTACTCCCTTGCTACATCAGGAAGATAAGACTAAAATCTTCAGCGACTCCCTTGCTACCTCAGGAAGATAAGGCTAAGGGCTAAAATCTGCTCCCCTGCTACTTCGGAAAGATAAGATTTGCCAACATTAATCTGTCTCACTGCTGTCTCGAGGAGACAAAATCTTCATTTTTCAGTCTACTCCCTTGCTACACCAGGAAGATGAGACTACAATCTTCAGCCTGCTCCCTTGCTACCTTAGGAAGATAAGGCTAATGGCTAAAATTTGCTCCCTTACTACCTCGGGCAGATAAGATTTGTTAACATCGATCTCCCTCACTGCTATCTCGAGGAGACAAGATCTTCATTTTTCAGTATACTCCATTGCTACACCAGAAAGATGAGACTACAATCTCCAGCCTGCTCCCTTGCTACCTCAAGAAGATAAGGCTAATGGCTAAAATCTGCTCCCCTGGTACTTTGGAGAGATAAGATTTGCCAACATCAATCTGTCTCACTACTATCTTGAGGAGACAAGATCTGAAATCACCGATGTTGCTACACCGCCCTCTGGGGACATGTCATGTAAAATCGGTTTTATATGCTTATATTTATTATTAGGATGCTATGATCAGAATGAATCAATTGCTCCTAGCCAAATGTGGTATGAATGTTATGCAAAAATTGTCATGAGAATGGTTCATTTTTAAGTTGTCATCACTCTTTGCTCATCAAGAGTTTTATCTTCGTTCCTCTTGAAGTGTGCTTTGAACCTTTTCCATCAATTTGGTCCATCATATCATTCCCCGAATGTTATGACCCACTGTAGATGTTTATGAAATGATCCTCTCTTAGGATTGGTATTGCTCAACTCATGAATTTGGACAAAAGAGATAGTCTCAATTTTATCAAGCACCTCCGACCTTTACACATGGGACCTCCTTAAACAATTGTCCTGTTTCAATTTCTTATATTATCTAGAATTTTCAGAGTAATATACAAAACTTCTTTTGTGAAAATATTATTAGTTCATCAATCATTATTTCAATGCAACATGCTTTGTAAATAATGGGCAACAAATAAATTGATCTTGAGGATAGTCAAATTTGAATAAATCATCAAAAATACAAAGGAAACTAATCTGGGAAAATATCTTTGAGAAGAAAAAGAATCCAAAGATAGTAAATAGGACAAAAACCAGGTGCCCTAGATATCGCAACTTGGGCTTCTGCATACAAGCTCCATGAAAGCTACTTTGAGCTTAACATGTGTTTAGAAGATCCAAAGTACTTTGTTGATGCCCCGGCATGTAACACACTTTGCTTCTTATTGAATCAGGTATAGCAAGATGCCTTTCAAAATTTGAGCCGCCCTTTCGGGTTTTCAACTCAAAACCCCTTTGGTCTCAATGCGCCCTTTATGGGTTTTCATCTTGGCCTCTCCATTTTTTTTAATAGAAGTCTCAAAGCACCCTTTGCGGGTTTTCACCTTGGCTTCTTTTTTCAGGCAAAATACTTCTTGACTGAGTCTGAATTCATAGGATTAGGTAAGCTCTTTCTATCCATTTCAGTCAAAATTAGTGCACCTCTAGAGAAAGTCTTTTTTACCACATATGGCCCTTCCCAATTCGGCATCCATTTTCCTCTAAAATCTTTCTGTATGGGAAGAATCTTTTCTAGTACAAGGCCTCCCTTATGAAATTCTCTTGGATGAACTTTTTTGTCATAAGCTCGCATCACTCGCTTCTGATACATTTGACACTGATGAATAGCCCTTGGCCTCTTTTCTTCAATCAAGTTCAATTGATCATAACGCGATTGATTCTGCTTCATCCAGCTTTATCTCTGACAAAATTCAAAGAGAAGGTATTTCTACTTCAATGGGTAGAACTGTCTCCATCCCATAGACCAATGAGAAAGGAGTTGCCTTAGTAGAGGTTCTGATAGACGTTCGATAAGCAAAAAGTGCAAACGGTAATTTCTCATGCCAATCTTTGTAAGTCTCAGTCATCTTCCCCACTATCTTCTTGATGTTCTTATTGGCTGCTTCCACTGCCCCATTCATTTTTTGGCGATACGAAGATGAGTTATGATGTTTAATCTTGAACTGATTGCAAACTTCCGCTATCGTGCTATTATTCAAGTTTAGTGCATTATCCGATATGATCCTCTCAGGCATTCCATATCGACAGATGATCTCCTTTTTCAAGAATCGACTAACTGCTGACTTAGTAACACTTCCGTATGAAGCAGCCTCCACCCATTTCGTGAAGTAGTCAATAACCACAAAGATGAAACGATGCCCATTTGAAGCTTTTGGTGAAATCGGCCCAATGACATCCATGCCCCACATGGAAAACAGCCATGGAGAAGTCATAACATGCAAAGGTGAAGGCGGTACATAAATTTTATCCCCATAAATCTAGCATTTGTGACATCTCTTAGCATAGTTGATACAATCTCCTTCAATGGTAGACCAATAGTATCC
This sequence comes from Gossypium stocksii, assembly GCA_020496765.1. Classification (NCBI taxonomy): domain Eukaryota; kingdom Viridiplantae; phylum Streptophyta; class Magnoliopsida; order Malvales; family Malvaceae; genus Gossypium; species Gossypium stocksii. The sequence continues at coordinate 42,664,863 of CM035629.1, forward strand.
AAATCTCATGATTTGTCTAGCCATCTGAAATCATTAGCATGTGTCCTACAAACACCTTCATGCACTTCTTCCAAGATTTTCCTAGCTTCCACAGCGTCAACTCATCTCAAGAGCACTTAATCTTTCCTTCTTTTGTATAGGATATCCCAATCCAAAACATAGTCGTAGGCTAATCTCCTCAATGTTCTTTTGTCATTCTCAGTTGCCCGCTCAGGGTATTCACGATTTCTCACGTATCGTAATATATCCTAATACCAATGGTGGTCATCATTTTCCTCTTCTTCGATGTTACAACAATGAGATGGAACCTTAAAAATACTCATTTTGATAGGCTTCATATCCTCATCTCTATTTACTTTAATCATGGAAGCCAAAGTTGCCAAAGCATCTGCCATCTGGTTTTCATCTCGTGGGAGATAACTGAAAGTGATGTCATCAAACTCCTCAATTAGCCCCAAAACTATCTTTCGATATTTAATCAATTTGGGGTCTCTTATCTCCCATTCTCCCTTGAGCTGGTAAATCACTAATGCGGAGTCTCCATATACTTCCAGTGTTCTAATTTTGCGCTCTATGGCTACCCGAATTCCTATGATGCACGTTTCATACTCGGCCATATTGTTTGTGCAATCAAAATCCAATTTGCATGTAAATGGATAATGATCTCCATTTGGGGATACCAAGACTGCCCCAATTCCATTTCCTACAGCATTTGATGCTCCATCAAAGTTTAACTTCCACGGACACTCTTCAGTAGTTGCCACATGCATCAACTCTTCATTGGGGAAATCCAAGCTCAACGATTCATAATCTTATAGAGCTCTGTTAGCCAGAAATTCTGCTATTGCACTTTCTTTTATAGCCTTTTTACTCACATAAACTATATCGAACTCAGAAAGCAGTATCTGCCACCTTGCCATTCTTCCATTTAGAGCAGTTGACTCTATCATATACTTTAATAGGTCAAGTTTCGAAATTAGCCAAGTTGTATGATATAGCATTTATTGTCTCAATCTTCGAGTTGTCCAGATCAAGGCGCAACACAACTTCTCAATTAGCGAATATCTCATCTCACACTCAGTAAATTTCTTACTGAGGTAATATATCGCCCTCTCCTTTCTTCCTGACTCATCATGTTGACTAAGCACATGTCCTATAGAATTAGTGAACACCGACAAGTACAGTATTAACGGTTTATCCAGACTGGGCGGAGATAGTGCTGGAGCATTTGACAAATATTGCTTGACTTTATCAAAAGCATTCTGGCATTCGGCATCCAAAGTAGCTTGGTTGTGTTTCTTAAGAAGGAGAAATATGGGATCACATTTCTCAGTTAATTGTGAAATAAACCAAGCAATGTAATTTAACCTTCCAAGAAAACCTCAAACCTCTTTCTGAGTACACAGTGGAGGCAGTTCCTGTATGGCTCTGACCTTGTCTGAGTCAACCTCTATTCCCTTTTCGCTGACTACAAAACCCAAAATTTTTCTCGACCTAGCTCCAAAAGTACACTTTGTTGAATTAAGCTTTAACTAAAATTTCCTCAATCTCAGGAACAATCTCTTCAAGACCTCAATATGTTCCTTCTCTGTTTAAGAATTGGCAATCATGTCGTCAACGTCTACTTCAATTTATTTGTGCATCATATCGTGGAATAAGGTTACCATAGCCCTTTGGTATGTTACCCTTGTATTCTTTAACCCAAATGGCATTACCTTATAACAAAAGGTACCCCATAATGTTATGAAAGTGGTTTTATCCATGTCTTCAGGATGCATCTTTATTTGATTGTACCCTGAGAAGCTATCCATAAAGGAAAACAACGAGTAACCTGCCGTATTGTCCACCAAAGTATCAATGTGCGGTAAGCGAAAATTGTCCTTTAGGCTAACTTTGTTCAAATCTCTATAATCAACACACATTCGTACCTTCCCGTCCTTCTTAGGGACAGGCACAATGTTAGCTACCCATTCTGAGTACTTAACCTCTTGCAAGAATCCAGCATCAAACTGCTTCTTGACTTCATCTTTAATTTTCAACACAATATCAGGCCTCATCCTTCGCAACTTTTGTTGGACTGGCTTGTAGTCTTCTCTTATGAGAAGGCGATATACTACAATATCAGTATTCAGTCCAGGGATATCTTGGTACGACTATGCAAAAATGTCTCTGAATTCCCGCAGTAACTCAACAAGATCTCGCCTCGTTTCCTTGGCAATGTGCGTCCCAATTTTCACTTCTTTCCCTTCCTCCAAGGCTATATTTTCTACTGCCTCTTTCTCATGGGGCAAAATTTGCTTCTCTTCTTGCTTTACCATTCTCAACAGATCTGGAGACACGTCACAATCCTTGTCATCTCCAAAATCCTGAAGTTCCTCTAAACACATGTCTTACTAAAAAGAGAATTCAGAATTTGTAGTATCATTGCTCATGTCATTGATATCTAGAGACCTGTGGGGGCACGAAAGAATGTACAAAGAACGAATGAATTCAAGAATGACTATTTACATGTTATGAATGAAATGAAAAATTTAGGAAGAAAGTAAAAGGTCAAAAGAATATTTTTTTGGTATAAAAGAATGAAATAATACTTGTTCGAATTGATAACAAAGGTATATTTTATTGAAACAAAAAATGGCTGAACATGAGCCTATTTCACAAATGAAATCTTATTACTCCTAGGATTTAGAGCAACAAGAGTGTTCTAAAAATTACTGTGTAAAATTTTTAAATACTACAGGAAGTTCTTCTGCAGTCCAGTTGTTTAAGGAGCTTCCCGGTTCGTAAGGACGAATGCCCCCAAGGTTTCTTTGTTCGGCTCTTCATCATGTATGGCATTGATGTGATGACTTTCATTTTCAAGCAACCCTCTCTCAGGGTGAATTATCCCTCCTGATACAAAAGTCTAGGATATGTGAAGGAACGTCATCAATTCCCATTCGACTTCCTTTCCACTCAATCGCGCCCTTCTTCTTTCTTGTCGCTTCTCTATTTCCTTCCTTCTCTGTCTGTGATCTGGCCTGAAACCCAAGCCAAAATGGTCTCTTTTCTCCTTTAATTCTGGAACCTGAGTTCCTCCTTGGAAATATCTTCCCAATCCTTTTCCTGGCAAAGCTTATTTCCCCACCATCATCTGTAAACCCATTCTTGTGGTTCGAGATATCTTGGGTACCGATACCTCATTCCCCTCCGAAATGAATGTTGTATTAATGAATTCTAAGGAATGAAAAAAGCATTCAATAGCCTCTGCATTTGCCTCTACATAGGGTGCGTCACTGGTAACTGTCGCTATGATGTCCTCCTCCGCATTTATAGTAACCAGCCGTCTATCCGTTACTAATTTCAACTTTTGGTGCAAAGATGAGGGCACCGCTCCTGCCACATGTATCTAAGGCCTCCCCAACAAGCAATTATAGGAGGGTTTGATGTCCATCACTAGAAAATCCACCTCATACGTTTTTGGCCCAATTGACATAGGTATGTCAATTCTTCCCATCACTTTTCTCTCTGTGCCGTCAAATGCTCTCACTATGTTATGGCATGTTTTCATGTGAGAACTATATATTGGCAACCTGCTCAATATGGACAATGGCAAGACATTCAAAGCTAACCCATTATCGATGAGCACACCAGGCAGTGTATATCTTTTTCAACGAGTAGTTATGTGCAAAGCCTTAGTCGATCCCATACTACCAGGTGGAATTTCATCATCATTGAAATAAATGAAGTTGTCAGCGCTTATGTTACTAACCAGACAATCCAACTTATTGACGGATATGTCGTTAGTAACGTAGGTTTCATTAAGCACTTTCATCAATGCTTCACGATGCACTTCTGAACTTAGAAGCTATGCTAATACTGATATACGAGCCAGTTGTTTATGCAACTGCTTTACCACACTATATTCGCTATGCTTTAAGAATTTCAGAAACTCTTTAGCCTCTTCTTCCTTCACCGGTTCGTTAATAAGTGCTTCGGCCCCTTTCTCTTACTCAACTACCAACGCCTTTGCCTTCACAAGCTCAGTTCTGGCGCTTACCGAATCATACCGCCTTCCACTACGCGTGTAAGATCCCTCACTCTGGATCTCCTTGGAAGTACTAGCTATATTTTCACCTCCTGGTATCGTCACATTGCAATCGTAACTCCAATGAACCTTTTTGTTATCTTTATAAGGAAAGGAGACAGGTTTCTGAATGATGACTTTTGGCACTATTTCTGTTTCGACCTCATTATTCCTTGGTCGAGAAATGATAATCCTCGGATGGTTGACTTTTTTATTTGTCAGCTCTCCTTCTGATATGCATACGTTTCTTTCATTTGAGCCTTCAAAAAACTCTATTTCTTTGTTATCCATAAGGTCCTGCACTAAAACCCTGGACTTAACACAGTCCTGAATCTCATGCCCTTCCGTACCGTATAATTCACAGTAGTTTCTCATCTTTTCACAACCTCCTTCTATTTCTGAAATAATTACCCCCCTTTTTACCATCTTCTTCCATACCCATATTAAAGGAGTTCTCACTTTTTTCAGGTCAATTTTAACTCTTCTCATGTCTTTACCTACCGCGTTTACCCCATTATCGGTATGATTGGGTAGTGGATTCTCCGCATTAGGCTTATCATTGAACTTTACAATGCCCATCTTAATAAGTCTTTCGACCAACTTCTTGAAGGCAGTACAATTTTCTATAGAATGTCCCATTATCCCTGCATGGTACTCACATCGAGCATTTGAATCATACTATTTGGGGTATGAAGGTTGCATTGGTTTCAAGTAAAAAAGGAGCTACCACGTGTACATCAAATAAACTCTAATAAAGTTCCCTGTACGTCACCGGAATGGACGTAAACTGAACCTTTTCAGAATTTTGTTTTGTACCAGATTCATGACTTTGTGAAACCTGTTGCCCGGCTACGTTTGGTTGACTAATAGTTATTGATTTTGAGTACCCTTTGTTGTAGGTATTGGCATTGTTCACCTCATTCTCCTTTCTCCTTAAGGCTAACCTTTTGGTGGTCTCCCTTTCAATCTTGCCACCTCTTATGGCATTTTTAATTATTTCACCCGCCATTACTATATCCGCAAAGCTCTTAGTGGTACTCCCTATCATTTGGGTAATGAATAGGGCCTTCAAAGTATTGATAAAGAGCATTGTAGTTTCTTTTTCTAGGAGTGGTGGTTGAACTTGCATGGTGATTTCCCTCCATCTTTGCGCGTATTGCCTGAAGCTTTCATTTGGCTTCTTTTCCATGTTTTGCAGGGTGATTCTATCAGGTGTCATATCCGTCACATAACTGTATTACTGCATGAAAGCCTGTGCCAGGTCTCTCCAAGAACTGATTCTAGCACGGCTTAGTTGGTTATACCACCTAGACGCTGCCACAACTAAACTATCTTGGAAACAATGGATCAACAATTGATCATTGTTAACATAGCCAGTCATCGTTTTACAGAACATGGTGATATGGGTTTCAGGGCAACTGGTTTCATTGTACTTCTCGAATTCTGGCATCTTAAACTTATGAGAAAGTACCAAATCTGGGACCAAGCTCAAATCTTTAGCATCAATTTCATGATGCTTATCAGCACATTCTAAAGCCTTGAATTTTCCTCTAACCATCTACAACGGTCCTCTAACTGCCTTAAGGACTCCATTCTTATTCCTTCCTTCTCGGCCATGTCTAAATCAGGGAGAATAGGATTAGCCGAGTTTTCTCCTGGGTTAGATCTAGATCCAACCTGGAGATTCATGGGCACTCCATTATCAGTTTGCCCTTGTTGAGGCCTAATTGTTACAGACGGCCTTCGGGGATACGCCTCAGGTTATGCTTGCGCATATGGTGAGGTAAAGCCCGGAGGATAATCCTCATTATCCTCTCCAGTGTTAGTCATGGGACCCTTTCCTTTGTCCATTGCGCCATCAGCAATTGGGATCTGGAACATCATATTCCTCTGAGCTTCCATCATTTGCTCTCTCATATCCTGTTGCATTTTTGCTAATTGTTCTTACAACTAGTCTTGCATGTCCTTTTGGAGTTGTTCAAATCTCTGATCCATGTTTTTTGTTTTGGCACGTATACCGTAACGGTGTGTAGTTTCCAGATTTTTCTTTCCTCTCTCTCTTCTGTAATAACTTCCACTAATTAGGGTCTTTCTATGGATTTAAATACATATGATGTAATGGAATGCAAATGCATAAATGCAAAAAGGCATTGATTTCGATTCAATTTCATTTAGAAAACTTTATTAGAAAACAAAATCCTTTACATAAAACGAGCTACAAATATGCTTTCGCCCTAATGCCCAAGTCTTAACTTTACTAAGCAACAAGGCTAACTCTTGACCACGATCGGACTATAGCTCATACTTTGTACTCAATGTATCGGTCTGTACCACCAGGGTCTGTAGATGGTCAGCCACTTCTCGAATCTGAGCTATGGCTTCTCCCATGAGATAATCCCTATTTCTGACTTGTTCCTGGAAATGACGAAGCTCTTCCTTCCAATGCCCCTCTCTTGCTTCCAGCTGCTCGATGCAGAGCTTATAGTTTTGTAATACCGATTCTAACCTTCCGATCTTATCTTTCAATTCCTCAATCTGGTTCAGACTTGCCTTTAACTCGGTTGCAGAATTACGGCATCGATGTTGATGAAGAGACCGTCTCAATTCAGCCACTTTAGCCTTTAATCCACTTTTCTCCTTTTGACTTTCTGCCAAACTCCTTTCCAAGGCCTCGTTCCGTGCTTGAATTTCTTGGAGCCTCTTCTCCCATTGGTCGGCTTTGGCTCTTTCCTCCCAAATCTCTTGCTGCCACTGCTCTGAAGTCTTTCTCAATCTATCTCTTTTCATTTACAGTTGTATCTTCTTATATTGTATCTTCAAGTCATCTTGATCTTCTTCAACCTTCCTTTTCTCTTTTCTTAACTTCTCAGCCTCCAGTTTCTGAACATCCACGTCTAATATAAGATGCATCTTTTCTTCCTCCAACCTTTCTATCTATTTCCCAAACTCTGAACTCTTTTTTTCAAAATCTTGCTTCATAATCTCTAACTCCGATGGGACCACTCGTAAGTACTCTTCAATCGATCGAGCTCCTTCTAAACTTGGCACTGGGATATTGTCATTCACTCTTCTACTCCACCATTTCGTGTATTCTGGGGTCGTCGCTGAGCACACATCAACTATCTTCATACGGCATGTCTGATTCCAAGCACAAGAAATCTCCTTAACTAGCTTCTTATAACAATCTCCCTTGTATGAAAACTCACATTGAGCCAACCTATGTGTTGCTGGTATGAACTGCTTTGACTTATACTGCCTCAGCATAAGCAAAGGTGCATATCTTACTGCTCCCCAAATTTCAAGTAGTGGGACCTAATCAAAACTCCCACATCGGTACAGAATTTCATCGGGAGCCAACCAAGGAGCTTGCCACTCGACATCGTCTTCTTAGAGATTTTAGAAAAGTGCTATCCAGCTTTCTTCTGAGACGTCATCTCTCCATGGTGCCGTTACAATCTCTTTTAAAGGAAAGTAATTTTTGAGGAAAACCTGACAGGAAACTTTATCCACCTTCCAGAAATGACTGTGGAACCAAACCAACAGCAACTGTGCAGATCCTATGAACCTGCCCTCGCCAGCTCTCCTACATGTATTCAACGATCGAAACGTTTCAGCCAAAATTGCAAGAACAGGTGTAACCTGTTTATCAAGCCGATTAAAAAGATATGACATAGCTTCATCCACATATCCCAATGCCCTAAAGAACAGCACCAACCCATATATACTTAGAGTAAAAACATCAACTTTTTTCTTCTCATCCGGATGGGTTAGAATCAAGTCCTTCAGAACCTTCCATGGGATGCACTTGCACTCGCCTTTTTGCTTGATTCTAGCTGTGACCCACTGCTCGCTCATCCCCGTGATGCGCATCAATTTCCTCACAAAAGTTAGAATACAATTAGCCCTTGAGTAAACTTTATCCACCTGAATCCTAAGACAACGTAACAAGGCTGAATACTCTTCCACCGTGGGCACCATATCAACCTTTCCAAAGGTAAAGCAACTATATGCAAGGTTCTAGTATTGAGTGATTGCTCGAAACAAATGTTCATCTACCTTTATACCTAGTAAGTACGGTAAATCCCCAAAGTTATTGTAGAACAACTGCTTGGTCTCGTTACTCCATCGATCCCATATTTCCTTTATCTCCTGGAGATTATTCTGCGTCACACTAATGCGAGTGTAGTCCCATAATTCCGATGTGTATCCTTCAGCTAGGCTATCTCTTTTTGCTAGTTGTGTTTCCTCTGACCATTTACGGACAGCTGCATTGCTTCTCACTTTATCAAGAAATTCGTTCTCCAAAACCAGCTTTCTAATTTAGTAACTGACTGTGAATCGATACCTTTTAGAATATGAAATGACATGCACCAAAAATAAAGCACAACAAGTTAGTATCATGGAATAAAACATAAAGCAAATAAGATAAACACATGTTTGGGTGACCACTAAGGTTTAACATAGTTCTACCTAGGGTGGGTACCTATGTCCTCTACGTGTAGTTTAGCTCTAAAGTTGAGGTACCTAAACCAACAGATTCATCGATCCTCACCCATTATAGGCTCATATAGACCGAGTTCAGTTCAGGGGAATACATTTCTCTATGGCTGCAAGGATATGAAAATCTCACGAAGACATAGGTACGGATGTATCCTGGAAGCGATCTACTATCCTGCACGGAGGTGAAAACCTCATGAAGGAGTAGTTTCTTACTCCCACTTAAGGGTGTGACCACAACGGTCATGCAAATGTAATGTGTGCGAGAAAAATAATAAACATATGCAACAATCACATGTAAAAGGATTTGTAATTTTTCAAATCAAATTTCCAAACTTCAACAAAAGGACAGAAAATAATCAATTTTTATGGCTTGACTCTCTTATTGGTATCCCCAGTGGAGTCGCCAAGCTGTCGAAACCATTTTTGGATTTTGGAAAAACGAGGTCGACTTTTAAAAAAACAAAAATTGAAATGGAGTTGCCACCAATCTTTTTAGGTGTAATTGGATCACCTTTTTAAAATGTTGATTTTGGCCTACGAAATTTCAAGAAACAGGTTCGGGAGTCGGTTACATCTGAGGAAGGATTAGCACCCTCGTAATGCCCAAAAATTGGTACCAAACTGATTATTAAATGTCCTAGTGTCGAAGATTTGAAAAGAGTTTTTTAGTATGATCTTTTTTAGTTTCAAAAACTCATTACCCCTTTTAAGAGACATTTAATCATTTGGATAAAAAAATGGTCGAATCTCAGTAAGTTAGAGCACGACCCTTCAAATTTCCCAAACGTTAAATATCTTTCGTTTTTTAGAAATCCCTATCACAAAATATCAAAACATCACATCCAGTAAGTTAGGACGCAACATCTCAACATCTCAAAGATAGTTTTTGTTTGAAAATCACATGTCTTAGCTTGAGAAGGGTATTTGATCATTTAGAACTATTGAGAAAAATCGAAGCCCAGTAAGTTAGGGCACGATTCCTTCAAAAATCCCAAATGTCAAATATTGCCTTAATAAAACAAATTTTGGATAAAAATGATAATTAGATAGGATCAATTTTAAAACAATGTTTTGATCAAAAATGCAGCATTAATACTTTACAAAGCATAAATATTACAGCAATTTATGACATACATTAAAATTTCATATAAATATAGGCAATTTGAAAAACAACATAAACTAACGAATTATACATATGATAAAACAACTATGCTAAAGCAATAATAAATAAATACATAATATAGCAAATAAAAGATCTAAAGGAAATTGTAACAAATTACAAAATAAAAAATATTAAGAAGTAAATACAAAATTATAAAAAAGATAAAATAACAATAGAAAATGAATAGGGTATCTTAAACAACTAATCGATATTACAATGAAAAAACATTTTTTAAAGGATATATATACATATAAAATAATTAATGTATTTTAAATAAATAATAACAAAACTGAAGATTTTTTTAAAAGAAATAAGTATATAATGTATAACAATTTAGATGAAATTTTATGTAAAAATACAATATACCTAAAAAATGAAAAATATGAATACTTTGCATTAATTTAAAATATTACACAATATGCAAATTTTAAAATAGTATATAAAATATAAAAAATGTGTAATAAAACAATTTTATAAAAAAAAATTTAAGTAATAATATATACAATGTATTAAAATAAATAAATAAAAACTAAGTTAAAATAGAAATAGAATAAAAAGAGTTAAAATTAAATTCTAATAAAATTCTAGGGTTGATTTTAAAAAGAACTAAAACTGAATTAGGGACCTATTGAAACGCGTTTTATACATGAGGGACTCACTGGGCAAATATGCCCTATTCCCAAAACGACGTCGTTCTAAATAGGCCTTAAAATGGCCCAAAGGATTAAATTAAAATAAAAACAAAAAAGGCCAAATTAACAATAAAAGAAAAATAGAAATTGGACGAAATTATAATACAGAAATAATACGAAAGGGCCTAAAGGGTAAATAGCCCAATTTTATAAAACACGCGGATCCTCCCCAGGTAAACGGGTCAACAGGCGGGTTATGCCTTAAACGGCACCGTTTTAAGGCTATTAAAATTAGCCCCAAACGGTGTCGTTTTGAGAGGGTATAAAAGATGATTTTTCCTTAAAAATTCTCATTTTTCACTTCTCCTAAAACAAAATCCGAAAACCCTTCCCTTTTTCCTCTCTGGCCAAGCGAATTCCGGCCTAACTCCGACAGTTACTCCGTCACACGCGCCGCCGCACGCGCCACCGCTCGCGGCGGTCGAAAGGTTAAAAACCTTCCTTTTTCAGCCGAATCAAAGGTAATCCTTTCCCGTTTTATTTTAAAATAGTATTTTGTGTAAAAAGTAAATAACAAAATTTTTCTGTATTTCTTTGTTTCGTATTTATATGAAAATAAAAATAAAATAAAAGTGCAGATTAAAACAAAATAATAATAGAAAATCACCTCTAATTTCTTTCAAAAATTTTGTACTCTCTGTATATTTGTGCATAGTATCCGTAGATTTTACATTGTTGTATTCGGGCTTATAGCCACTGTACATATTTGGTATTTTATTTTTTTCTGATTTCTTGCCATATTTTCCACTATCCGTGTGCTTTCTTTCCTTTTTGCAGGTGAATGGCGAGAGATCCAGCGGAGGGAGTGATTGGGGCTGATTGCAGTGCAACGAAAGGGCGTGTGCTGGCTGCGGCGCAAAAGGACACAGAAACCCTAGGGTTTCTGACCTAGAGTTGAGTATTTGGGCCCTATTAGGTCACGGGTTTTGGGCTAATTGGGTATTTGGGTTGCTGTAATGGGTTAGGTTGGGTGTAATGGGTTTTGGGCCGAATTAGGCTTTGGGTAATCGGGTTGGTTTTATTTTGGGCTTGTTTAAATGTAAATGGACTTGTAAAAAAAAAACTGGACATTTTGGTTTTTTAACTTGGTTTATTTTATTAATATGGGCCCAGGCAAATTTGGGCTCTTACAATCCTTGTTGAACTTGTGGTTCAAATTACTCTCCCCCCTAACTCATTACAAGTTATTATTTCTCTCCCCCTAATGTCGAGAAAACTATCGAATCAAACTAGTAATAACAAATTATGTCATAATTGAATCTCCAATAAATTCAAAACATCTAATAATACAAGGAGACTCGTAATTAATATATATTCCCAACTTTCTTTGAGGATTCACTCATCTTTATGCATTGTGGTGGAGTAATTGGAACATATATGCACATACAAAAATTCAAAGATGAGAAATATTTAGCTCTTGACTAAAAAATAATTGTAATGGGAAGTATTTATAACTAATTGGCTTGATGCGTACAACACATAAATCAACATAATCTCATGTTGAAATACAAAATTTAGTTCTCAAAAGTAATGTTTAAGATATTAATCAAATATGTTCAATCAATAATTTCTCTAAACCATTATGTCAATAAATAACAAGCTTTTACGAAAGTTTTCAAACTCAATCAATAAAAGACCGAGATATAAACTTATCAGCATTAGCAAGATGAATTGTCTTAAATACATAATTTGAAATTAATTATTTAAACAAGTAATCTTACAAACAACAGGTTATAAATTGATAACACATATGTGATTATTTTGAAGATGCATCTACCAAGAATCATATAATATCAAAATCATCTACATAGTGGATGAATGAGCCCATATTCATTTCAAAAATACAAGACATTAAATCTCAACTTTAGCTAGTGAGTTTCTAATAAGCAATTTTCATTGAGAACAAACAAAAAATGAGAATTCTTTAAATTAAAGAATCTTTTGTTTCTTTAATGAATATCCATATGAATTCTCAATTAATTTTTGCATCATATATGATCCAAGATGGTCTAACTGGTCACGCCAAGTAGTAAATGTATTTGTATCAATAAACTTCTGGTTTACTTTAATATGCATTTCAATTGTACTAAATTGTAACAAATTGATACTTTTACTATCATTCCTTTTACTTTGTATCCACATATAAGTACTATTATAGCATCTACTACTGGAAATGTCTAAATCAATATGAAGTCTATAATGACGCTAAGTCAATAAATATAATTTCTAAATAATTTTATGCAATATTCGCTTTAAGGAATATGCCAAAATCTTCAAATATTCAAAAAAAATTATTAATAGCAAACTTTGAAAGTGGATATTATTTTTTAGGTGTACAACACGTACATAACTAATGACTTTTCATACATAAGTTTTCTCTCTCGCAAGTTCTTATCAATAATATTTTTCCACGTAATTTTAATTGAGAACTTATTCTGAATACGGTAGAGTTATACTCACATTTAAAAAAAAAAAAAACTTGCAACTTCAAGTGCATCCAACCATAACAACCTTTAGATATAATTACCATATTCTATTACTCATAAGTAGATCTTTCACAGTCAAATATTTTATTTTCAACCCCTTAATGGGATGATAGTAAAAGAATATCATAAAAATAGTTACAATCAATTCAATTTATAACAAGAGTAATAAACATAAATCAATAACTCAATCCTCTTTTGATTCATATGAAATATAATATTTTCCTCACTCACAATCTCAATATGAGATCCATTATGAATATCTTTTAAAACCAATAGATTAACCATCACAATATATTAATATATTAGCTCTTCTGGAGCTTTCAATTAATTTTGTACTACCAAATATTAGAATAATATTGATTTTTATTTTTTTTTATTGCATTCACCTCGGGGAATACAATAGATTTACTAGGACAAACTTATAAACATCCCAATGGATTCTTTATTTCATAATCACTATCGCAAACATGCGTGAATTTTAAATCAAATTTATCTATTCATGTTGTCATGATTAGTCTTCAATTATAATAAACATGATATAATAAATAAATCATAGTAAAATATACTTGAGATTCTTTAACATCATTGTTATGACCCTGGCTATTATCACGAGCACTATTACAAATAGTAAAACAATTTTATTTGCGTAATAACATTTATAATCTAATAGTAAAAAAAACATTTAATAAACAAAATCAAAATTTTCGTGTCGGTGCTTGAAAGTTATCTAATACATAGTGTATCAAATTTCAATACCACATATATGTTATAAAATCTTATGAAGCTCTAATCAAATATTTATAAATTCAATTTAAAAGATATAATACAAAAATTTCAAACATATTTAATAACAATAATTTAATTATCAAAATTTTTAATCATCCAAGTATCATAAATACTACAATTTAATAAAAGAATCTTAGTTTAAAAGAAATCTTAAAGTAATAATTTTTTTTTCATAAAATAATTTTACCAAAAATAATCAATAAAAGAGAAAAAAATATCACCTAAGGATTAAATAAATTTCTTTGCATAAAATGGCATAAAAAATTTAAAAATTTATGTGTACCTGAGTGATTAAAGGCTCTAATGATTACCCATAATGCGTAGGCCTCAATTGAAATAGCAGTAGCTCTAGGAGGCAATTGACAACAGTAAATTTTAGGATATTTTTGTGACTTATGGGGATAAATAATTAAAAGAGAAACATGCTGATAACGTGTTATAAAATAAAAAGACAGAAAGTAAAGAACAAAGAAAATAAGAGAGCAAAAGAAATATCATATTTTATTAATCAATCGGCATAATTAAAAAGCTTCTCTAAAATCTCTATTTATAGGCATAAGAAATATAAATGAAGTAGAGATCTACTTCTAATGACTATTAGAATTTTAAATACATCAAAACTTATCTTAATTTTGATGGATATCTACTTAATAAGATATTTATAACAAAATTATATATTATTACAGGAATCAAAGAAAATTAAATATCTGAATTGCATTACATTTTCGTTTGTATTTGGGAATGATTATTACTCAAAAAAATTTAAAAAAAAAGAGGGCATATTTTGGACACAAAGTATTATGTATTGTTAATATTCAAACTATTTAAAATAATCATTCAAATCCAATAAATAGAATGTTTGAAATTCCAATTCATTAGATATTTACAATACAAGAATATTTTAATTATTTTAAAAAATAATAATTGCAAAATGAAATAATATCTTAAAATTTCATGTTTGTTTAGTCATTTTGAATGAAGAAGTCAAATATTTTGAATGCTATTTTCGTATATTTCTAGTTTTAAATAAGTTTGAGGTGAAATTTCTTAAAATGGTGTTGGTGTTTGAGATACAAATTTGTATTCCTTCAAACTTTGACGCCAAAAAAAAGGAAAAAGGCAAAACCTCCTCCCTCAACTCAACCACCTACTTGGTTGACTTGGTCCTATTCTCAGCTAATTTGCCTGCCTCTCTTTACTGCGCCACGTTTTTTAACTACCCCTCATTTTATGCATTATCTTCCTTTTAAACTTTTCTTTTCTTTTATTTAACTACTCATTTGTTTTTTTCTTATTTTTCATAATAAAATATATTTTTTTCTGGTGCTTTAATTAATAAATACATTTGTTCATTTTTTACCCATTTAAAAATTTAACTCAAATAATCTTTCCTAAATTCATTTCAATTCAATTTTAAAATATTAATTTTTCCACTATTAATATAGTGAAGTGGCATTGAATAAATATTAATTTTTATAATAATAATAATAATAAGAGTATATTTTGTTGAATGAAATTAAAATAATGAAATAACAATTATTGCTATAGTGATCATTAAAATGTAAGTAAGGAATACAAATGTCTTTTCTGAAAATTGCTAGTGTCTCTGAATTTTAGTCGTTCAATGATCGGGAAACGAAAAAAGTAAGGTTTAAAGAAAACTGTGGTACTGCAGATGTTAAAATACTAGCGGATTCGGATTTGCCGTCAAAGGGTTCGGATTCGCCGAATAAGGTCTCTTAGAAACAGATGCTTCTTGGACAAAGGGATTATAATCAAGAAGAAAGGTTTCGGTCTGCTGGTAATGATAGTGCTAAAAATTTTGATTTTCTAGAAGGTGATGTTAAAAAGACTATGGTTAATGGCATTCCGGCTATAGAATTTTCGGAACGTATTCAACAGATCTTGTTCAAGGATATGGAGACTACAGTGATGCTAAAATTATTGGGTCGGAATATTGGTTACACAGTCGTGTTTAATCGAATTAGTAGTTTATGGTGTCCAAGTAAGTTGTTCCACCTAATGGACATCGAGAATGGATTTTTTTTGCTAAACTATAATGCATCAAGGATTATAATAAAGCCCTTTCGCAAGGGCCTTGGATTATATATGGCCAATATCTCATTGTTCAGCCATGGAAAAAGTTTTTCAATCCCAATAAACCTTACTCGAGTATGGTTTTTGTAATGCCTCAATTTTCATGTTTCTGCTTCTGTTAAAATTGTTACATAATATTTGTTTGCTTCAGTGGTTATGTGTTCTGGATGTGTTTGGGGGGTCCCAAGTTCAATTTTAGTATTTTATTATGAATAAAGCCTAAACCTTGCCTAACAGACTTAAGTTTTAATTATTTGTGAGAACATATCAGAATGGGCATACTGGTTTGGTGGTTAAGCAGAATGTTAAGTGTGCTAAAGGTCTTGAGTTTGAATCCCTATGTTGGAATTATTTTTGCTCGATGGACTGTAAGATGTTTAGTTTAGCCGAAATATTGAGGTGGTTTTGTGTAGTGGGGATTTAGGGGCAGAAAAATAAGGGATTCGGGAGCTGTTGAGATATCCCAAATTGCAAATTTCGGCTCTCCCCTGCTACTCTCCCAATTTTCTAACACTTTTCTCCTTCTGTTTCTTTTGTTTCCCTGTTGTTTCTTCTCTCTCTTTTTGCTACCGAACCTTCGCTAAATTCCAGTCTCTCTGCTTTGTTTTTCTCTCAATCTACCCTCTCCTTTAATCCTGTTACTCTTACAAAGTCCGCACATTTTTCTTCGGTAATAGTAAGTGATTTTAGCATTCTGTTAATTCTATTTTTAAGGTATTGATTGGAGTCTTGTGAAAACTGTTTTGGCAATCGTGAATCAGGAATAAAGGGGTTCTCCTCACACGGAACCGTAATGGGAATCGTTGGTGCTGTAGAGTAAGTGTTAATTTTGTTGTGGATTCCGTAGTTTCTGTTTAACTGTGTATTGAAATAGTTTCTGAGCGTTAATTTGACGATTTTTAGGTTCCGGAGTGTTCGTGGTTGCATTAACATCAAACTGAATCCAAGTGTGTACTCGATTGCACAGAAAATGAGGTTTTGACAAAAGCTAAAACCCTTACTGTTAATGCCACACGGGCTTGTGATCGCTCATGTGGTAGGTCGTGTGTGCGAAGGACACAACCGTGGGATGGCTGGATAGGTCGTATGCGATACAGGATTAGACTGAAT
Source organism: Gossypium stocksii (assembly GCA_020496765.1). NCBI lineage: Eukaryota > Viridiplantae > Streptophyta > Magnoliopsida > Malvales > Malvaceae > Gossypium > Gossypium stocksii. The sequence goes on from CM035629.1 coordinate 42,681,762, forward strand.
TAGGCCGTGTAGGCCACACGGGCATGTGAGTCCACATGAGTAGTCCACACAGGCGTGTTAGATTCTAAGTCAGGCAATGTGATCCACATGGCCAAGGCCAATTTAAGCCTTGTGGGCCACACGGGGTGTGTGGGCTCACATGGGCAGGCCACATGGGCGTGTGAGCCCATTCTTCTAAAAAGTTCCTTAAGGTTGCACGGGTTGCCCAAGTCGACTGTAGACCTACTGTAGGGTCGGTAAGTACTACCTAGACCCCTATATGTGTAATCTGTTTGACTGATTTCTATACGGAGCATAAAAATTGATTTAAATATAGGGACCGTTAATTGCATTATAGCATGACACTTATGGTATGTTACATTGCATCGGGGTGGGTTGATGATATGTGCTGCAATTCGGTACAGTATGGTGTGTAGGGATGGATGGGTGTTCTAAACCCCATATGATGTGTAGGGATAGGTGGGTGCTATAAACCCCACATAGTATGTAAGGATGGTCGGAGATGGTGTGAGGGCTGGTGGATAGCACTCTGATTTTGTTACTGCATGTTATATTTGATATAGGCCAAGGCCTTAATATATATCTAGGACTGTTTCTGAATGGGCGAAGGCCTAAACTGATTCTGTATTGGGCTCCGGCCCTAGACTGTATATGACTGATTTCTGATGTAATAATATATGCATGTTTCTTTGGGGGATTACACACTAAGTTTGCGAAAACTTACCCTTTTCTGTTTAATCTATTCAGGTAATCCCCAGCCTTAGATAGATTAGTGTAGTGGAGGACTCGATGGTGACCACCACTGTTTGTACTGCATTGTTTCTATTTAGAATTTATTTATTTCCTCTCTATTATTATGGGTAGTTGTTGTAATTGAGACTTACGGACTAATTGTTTAAAATTTAGGACTTTATACTATTTTATGGATTTCTAAACTACAAACTCAACAAAATACGGTTTTTCTAAAAACTAAGGATTTTGTAAGTAGGAAACGATTTTTTTTAATTAATTGGTTTAAAAGTTTTCACTCAAAAGACATGTTTTAAGGTAAATCAACTAGTACCCATTTTTTTCGAATTAAATAAAAGCTAAATTAACTGGAACAGTTTTAACTTGACAATTTCGATTTCAAACCCCGTTCTATGTGACATCTTCAGATTCGGCCATAACGTCTAAGCCAGGTTTGGAGTGTTACAGGTTTGGCATAGATTAGACTGCTAGGGCTCCACGGATTCATGTATAAACGAAGAATTTTAAAAGAAGTTGGAGGCTTGGTGGGCAAAGTGGTCAAGCTTGACCTTAATACTGACAGCAAAACTAGAGGTCGCTTTACTAGAATGGCTGAATGGACCTTGATAAACCTTTAGTTTCCTAAGTAATGGTGAATGGAGAATTGCAAAGTGTAGAGTATCAAGCTTTACCGACCATCTTTTTTTCTTACAAAAAATATAGCCACTTAAAAGAACAGTGTATTTCACAGGCGGCAAAAAAGATTTACGTGTCTCGGGAAATCAGTGGTAACACAGAGTTGGTTGATTCGATACTTTGGGTGAAGTATCAGCGTTTGGCCTGTGGATGGTGGTGGAGCGAAAATTTTAGACGGGACAGAAGGATTTACGAAATCAGAATGGAGAAAATCAAGGAAAAACAAGATAGGGTTCAAGATTTTCAGTCTTGGATAGGAAGGAAAGTCAGGATTCAAGGGATGGGGTGCTAAAAGATAGGATTTCCAAGGGGGCTGCTAAGGAAATTAAAAATGCTGAGGGGAAAAGCTGCGCAATTTTTGGGAAAGAGAAGGTAGGTGAGTTTGAATCGTCAATGGGTTTTTCCAAAAAAGGTGTTGAAGTTTTGATAGTTAATAAAACTAGGATTGATGAATCTGCTGGGTTATTTAAAAATTATTTGGGCCAGGTTTCATGTGAGAAAAGCCTGGATGGTGTTGGTAATAATGCATGCCATAGTGTTATTTTTTTGGTCCAAAAAATTAGGCCAAGAAGGTTAATGGTGATGGGCTAATTAAAGAAGTGGTTGAGGACTTGGGCTTGCACTCAGTGGGGCTTATTACTAAAGATTTAGCTAATAGGCAGGTTAATAATGGCAGTCCAAGAGAATCGGTTGCTGGTCTCTTATCTGTGGGGTCTTAGTTGACTAAGGACCAATATTTCGATGCTAAGGGTATTCCTGTGGGGCCACAAGAGCAGCGTGCTGAAACTATTTCATAATGAGTCGATTTGAGGGTTAACAAAAAAATAGATTCTTCCCGATCGGATTTGGTAAAATTTGCTAACTCCATATATGATCCTACTTTGACTATGTCACATTATAATCCCCCTTTGAAGAGTCAGAAGAAATTATGGTTAAATTAGATGGAAAAGTACTGGATCCAAAAAATCATACGGCGATCATTTTAAGGATATGAATATAACCAATAAAAGAAAAATTTTGGGAAACGTTACAGAAGTTGGGGTTAATCCCAAAAGCCAAGGTTCTATCGAGAATGATAGAAGGAGCAAAGGTAGGAAAAAACTTAATAAAACTATTCATAATTGTCAGAATAGTTTTAAATTGGTTAGGATTGCTTGGACTCCGTTGTCGAAATCTATGAATTCCTTGGTTGAGTTAATTAGTACTCATATCGATAATGAAAATATCAAAGGATCAAGTGTCTCTGAAGGAGTGTAGCAACTTGAGCATTTGGGCTTTAATTATTAAGTTGGTTTCTATGCTCTTTTTTATATCTTATATGAATTTGACGATTTTTTCATGGAATTATCAAGGATGTGCCAATCCAAATTTTCCTCGCATTTTTTTTGAATACAACAGAGAGTATAAACCTGATATTGTTAGTTTGCTAGAAATGAGGGTAAGTAGATTTAAAGCTAATAAGATTATTTCTAGTTTAGGTTTTAAGTTTTCTCACATGGTGGAGGCTATTGGTTTCTCTAAAGGCATTTGGGTGGGTTGGAAGGACTCATTATCTGTGAAGGTTTTATGTAATAATCCTCAATTTATTTTGTTCAAGTGCTTAAAAATGGTTATATTTTACCTATTCATATTGTTTTTGTATATGGAAGTCCTGATAGACAGAAGAGAATGAAACGTTGGGAGGACCTTTTACTTGTTATTCTGACAAATAACACTCATTGGATGGCTATTGGTGATTTAAATGATTTACTTTGTTCTAGTGAGAAGAAATGGGGACATTCAGGTGGGAAAGTTTGCCCTCTTTTTAATGATTTTCTTGAAGTGTCTAATTTGCAGGATTTAGGTTTCAAGGGGCCTCCATTCACTTGGTATCATGGTGGGCTTTCTGAGAGACTCGACAAAGCAATTGAAAATGATTGTTGGTTGAGAACTTTCTTGAGTTGCTCAGTCACTCACCTTTCGAGGATCAAGTCAGATCATAAACCTTTGTTTTTATCTCTCAATCCGAGTGTTATCTTGCCTAAAGTTCGGCCTTTTAGGTTTCTTGCCGAATGGGTTGAACATTTTAATTTCTCGGATTTTGTTAAAGAGAAATGGTGTTTTAAAGGTAACATGGCTAATTCCCTGAATCTCTTTACTGATAATATTAAAGCTTGGAATAATTTTGTATATGGTATTATTGGGGTCCCTAAGAGGTATTTGATGCAAAGGTTATCTAATGTCCAAAAGGCACTAGACAGATCTTATACCGTGAATTTAAGTTTTGTGGAAACTCAATTACGAAAGGGATTGGAGTATGTTCTTCATCATGAAGAGTTGCTTTGGAAACAAAAAGCTAGGTATGCCTGGATGCATTTTGGAGACTGGAACACTAAGTTTTTCCATTCTCGTACAATTTAGAGAAGGAATTGTAATAAAATTTCTACATCGAAGAATGATAAGGGCGATTGGATATTTGAGGATGAGCGACTCTGGTCTAAGGTTGTTAGATTCTTCCAGAATTTGTATGGTGAAGTCCCAGTTTGTACAAGACCTTTACTCGCTAGCTCTTTTTCTAAGATCAACTGTGATGATGAGATTTTCTTGAGGAGAGTTGTTTCAGATGAAGAGATTAAGATGGCTATGTTTGACATGGCTCCGTTGAAAGCTCTAAGGAGCGATGATTTTCACGTTTTTTTCTTTCAGAGTCAATAAGAGTTGATTGGTGGAGCTATTTGCAATTGGGTCAGGAAAATTTTTTATAGAGAGGCAATTAATAGGGAGCTTAATAATACCTTACTTTTGTTTATCCCTAAGGTTCAAGCTCTTGAGGACTTCACACAGTTCCGTCCAAAAAATTTGTGTTCTGTCCACTACAAATTGGTCATGAAGATTATTACGAACAGTTTCAATGTGGTTTTTCCAAGAATCATAGGATAATAGCAAGCTAGATTCATTGTTGGAATGAACATTATAGACAATATTGTTGTGGCCCAATAAGTTATCCATTCAATAAGAAGCAAGCACAAAAGTGGATGGCTATTAAGATCAATTAGGAAAAAGCCTATGAACAAGTGAATTGGGATTTTATTGATGCCTCTCTCCATATGGCAAAAAATTCTCGATTTCCTCAAGAAAGTCATTATGTCTACTATCATGAGTTTTACTATGCAGATCCTTTGGAATAGGGTTCCTACTCATAAGTTTAGTCCAGCTAGAGGAATTAGATAGGGATGTCCCCTTTCCCCTTATCTTCTTGTTCTTTGTATGGATTGGTTGGGTCAAAGCATCAGTTCTTCTATAAGTTCAAGTAATTGGTCTCCCATTTGTTTATTTAGGTTTGGTCCTTCTCTTTCTCACTTATTTTTTGCTAACGATCTGGTTATCTTTGGAAAAGCTTATGTTAGATAAGCTAGGTAAATTAAGAAATTGTTGGATAACTTTTGTGGTTATTCTGGACATTGGGTGAATGCTCAGAAGACAAACATTTTCTTTTCCAAATAAGTGGATAAAAATCTGAGGGGATGTTTGTGATACGTTTGGTTTCTGCAAAGTCAATAACTTGGATTTGTATTTGGGGTTCCCCTCTTTCATGATAGGTTACCATCATTTCTTTGAAATTTATGGTGAAAAAAGTTAAGTCGAGGTTACAAAAGTGGAACGCAAGGCAGTTGTCCTTTGTTAACAGAGTTACGTTAGCTCAATCGGTTCTTCTTACAATTCCTAGCTATTTTAGCGATCTTTGAGAATCCCGCAAGGAATTTGTGATGAAATTGATAGCATTATTAGACAAATTATGTGGGGTTCGTCTAGAGGGTGCAAAAAAATAGCCATTGTTAATTAGAATTTGGTTTGTCAACCTAAGGTTTGTGGTGGACTTGGGCTTCATCAACTGAAAGATCAAAATACCTTCTTTTTATTGAAGTTGGGCTTTAGTATTCTAACGAAACCTAATGCTTTATAGGTGCAGGTTTTGCGTGCAAAGTACGATGTTAAGGATGGACTATATCTTAGTATAAATAACAGTAATTACTCTTTTCTTTAGAGAGCTCTTTCAAACATATGGCATCTGCTTAGAGAAAACATTTTCTGGTTTGTAAGAGATGGTAATAATATTAGATGTTGGAAGGATAGTTGGATTTCACAGGTTGGTCCCTTGATTAATTTTATCCCAACTAATGCTAGCATTGCGACGGATTGTTGTCTTAAGGAGATTATTACTAAAGACGAATCTTGGAATCTCATTTGATTTTGGGTGTGGTTACCAAAAAAAGTAATTGGAAAAATTACTAGTATCCCTCATCTACATCATTTAGTAAGTCCTGATAGAATTGCTTAGATAAGAACATCATCAGGATGTTTCTCTATTAAAAGTGCTTATCATAAGGTTAATGAGAGATCATTGAATCTTACAGAGGAGTCTTAAAAATATCTTGGAAGGTTGAGAGACCTCAAAGGGTTTGGGTTTTTCTCTGGTTAGTCCTTAAACAGAGGTTGCTCACTCAGACAGAAAGGCTAAGGCATGGTGTGAGTAGTGATACAATGTGCTCAATCCGTGGTCAAGGAATTGAATATGTGCTTTACACTATAAAGGATTGTGATGCTGCAAAGAAGATATGGTATCGAATCATTCCCCCTAATAAACTAACTGCTTTCTTTTCAAGTAATTTGCAGGAGTGGCTTAAGTCCAATTTGGAAAGTCACCTTAATATCGATTGGGGGAATGTTGATTGGCCGTACTTCTTTGGCCTTGCTGCTTGAAAATTTTGGAAGAATTGAAATATACACATTTTTCAAGGAGTGCTATAGAGTATAGAGGAGATTGTCAAAGGTGCTTACAGTTGGGCTAAACAATACAGTTCTATTCGCAAGGGAGGGGGTTCTGTGAGACATGCGTCGAAGGAGCTATTAAAGTCAACACCGATTTTGCCTCAATAGGTGGAGTTTTGCGAGACCAGAATGACGATTGCATCTTTGGTTTTAATCGCAAAGTAGGGATATGTTCGATTTTTGAACCTGAATTGTGGAGTATTCTCGATTGTGTGACATTGGTACAAGGAAGATTTCATGATAGAATCTTGATATAGACTGGTAATATGGAAGTTATTGAGGCTATTAAGGAGTCCTTTTTGAAGGGGTCAAACTCAGCCTTAATCAAGCACATTAATCAACTTTTACGGAATGAGGCAAACTGGTCCATAGATTATGATCCTAGAGAGGAAAACATGGAAGCTGATCAAATTGCTAAGTTGGCTTTTGATAGAAAAGAAAGATTACAATTATATGTAGTTTCTCCTCTAGTTTCCTTCTAATTTTTTTTTTTGTAATTTTCCTTTTTTCACCAAAAAAAAAATGCAAATAAATACTAAAGTTTGATAAATGCCAAAGGGCAGCATAAAATGAATGAAATAGGTAGAGATGAAATTAGTTTAACGTATGAAAATAACAAAACATAGCAAAATCAAGGACCTAAAAAATAAAAAATTATTTTAAAAAAAAATATAGTTGATATTATTTTAGAAAGAATTGAATTTTGTTGTTTAACTTACATTTAAACCTTATGAATAATTAGATAAAATAAGATTTTAAATATGTGAATAATTTTATTAAATGATTTATTTGTTATGCTATTGTTAAATGTGAACTAAACTATGTGAAATTATGTTGAAATAATCTAAGTTGTTTCGGCAACGTTATGTGATATTATAGACTCGAATTCGACGACTGAGTCAGATGTGGAATGTAAAAAAAATAAATTAGAGTATTAGTTACTAAAGAAGCATAACTTTGTGGAAATAGGAGAATGAAATCTGTAGTAGATGGGTTTGTAATATTAGGAAAAAGATAATTTGTAATATTGAATTACCATTTCCATTTAGCTGCATAATTTATGATCTGACACTAATAACTTAATTGATTTTTGCATAAATTATAAAATTACTTTGGAATAAAAGAAAAAGGTATATTATAAGTGGAAACATAGGTTATAAATTATTGCTAACTAAGGAATTTTGTATTGCTTTTCAAAAGCACTTTAAATGCATATTCTTACTAAAAATATTTATATTTTATATATTAAAATATTAACAAGAAGTTATAAATTTTTTTTTATATTCTTATTAAAATATAATAATATTAACTAATTTAAATATTATTTAAATGTATATTTGTTACTTGATAATAACATGTTTAAAATGGACATTTTATTTCTCAAAAGTACTTTTTGACAGCAATGCTAAACACTCAAATTTTAAACTAAACTTTTCAAAAGCATTTCTCAAAAGTATTTTTTCACAGCACTTTTCAAAAGCATTGTTAAACTAGCCCTAAATATTACATCGTTTTGCAGATTGCTTGCCTTATCAACTTGATTTTTAAAAAAAAAGTATTGAATTTACACTTGTCATTATAGTACAAAGCCAAATGTCAAGCTAAGCTATTTTTCCTTATTTATTTGTCGTAGATATACAATTAAATCCGCTTCTAAAACAAATTTTTTCACTTATTTATTTGTTTTACTTGGTACTGGTTTAGTTCTACATTTTAAATGCTAAGACATGTATTGATGCTTGCATTTGTATTTATAAATGTACTCTAATACTAAATCTTTCAGGAAAAAATATACCAACTCATAACACAATTTAAATTTAATATTCAAATATTTGATTTAAAAATTAAAATTTCATTAAGTCAGTTAATAGTATTATCAGTTGTAAATAAAATTTAAATCGTACGAATAAAGAGACTAAATCATCCATTAAGCAAAAAGTAAAAGATTGACGCTTTTTTTTTTTTTTTTTTAAGTGTGAAGAGTTCAAGGACTGGAAGAAGAGTTAGACCAAAAAGAAACAATGAGGTCAGCAACCTCTGATTTTTTAGTATTAACAGTTATTATTTTCTCTCTCTAAAACGCATTTTTTCCTTTGTAAGTCTCGTTTCTCTTTTTCCTTTCCCCCTTTAAAACCCGCCTTTTAAGCGCTTTGCTTTCTCTCTCTTTTTATGGATGGGATCATCTCCTTTCCTTCTCCTTCATGAAGGTAAACCTTTTCCCTCTCCCTTTCCCTTCAACTTCATTTATTTATTATTATTTTCATTTTTATTGTGTTTGGAATTTGGTTTAAATTGGATCTGCAAATTTTGGTTTCTTTGCAGGTTAAGATTTGAAGACTGTTTTTGATTTCCATTAGCATGCGAATTAGGCCTTTTCGTTATAATCCATCGCCTGAAATATCTGTTATCGAATACGCTTCTACTTTTTGTTGTTTCCTGATTTTGATTCTAGTGATAACAACTGGAAATTTTGAATGCTCGAGCTGTAATATGGGATATTTGAATTCGGTTTTGCAATCTTCAAGTCAGGTTCATGCTGAATATGGACCGGTCAGCGGCGGAGGCCTTAGGTTTCTGCCTTTTCTTCCCCCCTTTTCCATCATCCTTTGCTTAGATCTTGAATTTCTTCGATTGCTTCTTTTTTTGTGTTTGCTTTGCACGTTACTCCTTATTCAATTCCATATGGTTCAATCCAATACACGTGTTTTGCTCTTCACGCCTTTGTCCCATTTTTACTCATCTATTCGAATTTTATTGTTATTTATTTTGTGTATGAATTTTCATTGAAAATGGAAACATCATCTTTAATATTTAGAATTTGTGATATATTCGGTATTTACTTTCCTTTTGGACAAAGATCCCTGCTTATTGGATAGCTTGCTTTAAGTTAAACCTTGGGGTTCATCTCTATTAGATAGGGCCTGTGATTGATAATCATCATCATTAGCAAAAGTAGACAAAAAGAAATAGAGGGAACGGAAACAAATGGATGTATGCTAGAAATGCACGCTTAACCTCCATAAATTTGGAAAGTTCGTACATACTCTCGAACTTGGATTAGCTTTTCATGTGAAATTGTTGTGGATCATTACCTTTTAATGGTTTTTCACTGCATCATGTGGGAGAAATCTACAACTGAACCTCTGATTTGTTGTTTCTGCGTGCAATGTGATGAATTTTCAATTGCCGTTGTTGGGAATGAATTAATATCTAGTTTTTTCCATTCTTTATAGGTACGAGTAACACAGTTTGTCGTGTTGCTGATATTATGCCGGAAAGAACAAATTATTATTTTGGTTTCTGTTTTGCAGGATCTGTTTTTCTTAATTCCGACAAGGCAATTTTTGGACCTTTCTGGCTTTGACCTAAATTTATTGCATCTTGTGCATTGAAAATTTACTGCATAGTTTTGTCATGTGATTTAAGTCGTTTATTTGTAATGATAGGAAATTTGGATTTTGCTAAATTTTTATCTATAATGAATTAAGTAAATAAATAGCATGCCTGAAGAAATATAATTTGTAATTATGATCAAGCATAAAAAACAATTAGATTGGAAGTCCTGAAATATGTTCTGCTTAAATATGATGATAACAAGATGTCTATGGTTATTGAGTTTACAACTTTTGCTGAAAAATGCAATGATTTGTACAATGTCTAAATCAACTGTCCCTTGTTTTCTGGCAACAGCCAGAATGGAAAGTTTAGCTACGGCTATGCAAGCTCTCCTGGAAAGAGGTCTTCAATGGAAGATTTTTATGAAACAAGGATTGACGGTGTTGATGGAGAGATAGTTGGTCTATTTGGAGTTTTTGATGGTATATTTCTCTATTACTTTCTCTATATCTCTCCCTTACTTTTGCACACATGCATGTACACATAACTTCCTAATGGTTTATACATACTTCAGATGACCTACATATAGGTAAATACTTTTTGTAACATTTATGGTGATCATTCTTTTTGTTTTCCTCTGCTGTTGCCTTTCTTCATTTAATAATTTCTTTTCTGTTCTAAAATCAAGCTTTTTGTTCCTTCATTTTGCTCTAATCCCTCTGGTTAGAGCAAGATACACTGTTATTTGCTGGACAATACAAGTGTAGTCTCAAGTCTCAACGTAGAGAAAGTATCTGAAAGGATTTCAGGCAGATCCTGGTATTAGTTATCTGCTCCAATGCAGTAGCAGTATTGGAAGCCATTTCTCATGGGCTGTTATTGGCTCAGGACAGTACTGTGGTAAACTGTAAATTCTATGCTGTGGCAGTTCATTATATTCTGCCGTAGAATAGTTTCTTTTACCATGCATAATTAAGATCATAACTGCCACATCATAAAAGGAATCTGTTGCTGGCTAGTCATGCTTAGTTAAAAGTTGTTTACTTGATCTTTACAAGCACGGCTGTTTCAGGTCATGGAGGTGCACGGGCAGCTGAATATGTGAAGCAAAACCTTTTCAGTAATTTGATCAGGCATCCAAAGTTCATATCTGATACCAAATCTGCTATAGGTTATTCACGCTATGACTGTATCTGATAGTTGTGCCTCTTCTTGTTGGCTGGCCTAACTTGTCTTTTTAAATTGTTTGCAATGCCAGCCGATGCATACAACCATACAGATTCTGAATTTTTAAAATCAGAAAATAACCAGAATAGGGATGCTGGATCAACTGCTTCTACTGCTATACTTGTTGGTGATCGTTTGCTAGTTGCAAATGTTGGAGATTCCCGAGCTGTTATCTGCAGAGGAGGCAATGGTATGATTATTGTTTTTAACTTATATTCATCTGATGTCTGACACTATGAAGTTGCCATTAGCTTTTCTTGTAACATAAATGCTCTATATGTTCTGTTTTACTTTGACAAGTTAATGTTTTGCATTCTTATGTAATTGCTCCTTCACCCGTTAGAAGTGTTGGTGTGAATTTGTCAGGTTGTTTAAAAATCTTGTTGAAGGATCATTTTATTGCTGGCTGATCTATGATATTCCTCTTGCAGCTTTTGCTGTGTCCCGTGACCACAAGCCAGATCAAAGTGATGAACGGCAACGGATTGAGGATGCTGGAGGATTTGTCATGTGGGCTGGTGCGGATTTAAATCTACCTGTTTCTTTCCCTCTCTTATCATCCTCTATTTTCTTTATAAGCTTTTCAACGTGTTAAATTTCTTCCTTTCGTTGTGGTGGAAATTATCTCTGTAGGAACTTGGAGAGTGGGAGGTGTCCTTGCTGTTTCTCGTGCATTTGGTGACAGGCTCTTGAAGCAGTATGTTGTTGCTGATCCGGAAATTCAGGTCTGTTTGGAAGATTGGGTTGTCCTAATTAAGATAGAAGAAACCTGTAATGAACGAGACCCAGCATAAAAAATTTTGCAAGTAGCCTTTCTTGTTAGATTTCTGCCCTATCGCTTAAAAAACTTTATAGGATCCCTACTTAAGAGACGATAACATGAGCCTATGAGTATTAAAATTTCATTGCAATTAGTACAATTGATTTTGGAGCATTCTACAACTCTTTTATTTCTTTTGAGCTTGCAGGAGGAAATAATTGACAGCTCACTTGAGTTCCTTATTCTTGCAAGTGATGGACTGTGGGATGTTGTTACAAACGAGGTATGGGAATCATCTCATCTTACTGGCACCCCAGAATCTTGGTAGTGGTTTGAGTAAAATCGTCAGCTTTTTGGTTCTGAAAATGGGTGGTAGCATAGTACTCCCCTAACCTATTTAATTTAAGTGAGTCATCATAACTGCCATTTATCTTTTGCAGGAGGCTGTGGCAATGGTAAAGCCAATACAGGATCCTGAGCAGGCAGCCAAGCGGCTTATGCAGGAGGCATGCCAGAGAGGCAGTGCAGATAATATCACTTGTGTTGTCGTCCGTTTCTTGGCTAATCAAGGTGGTTCCTCACGTACTGTTCCTACATAATCCATCCATTCTCAGCATGGCTTTAGGTTTTGGTTCTTCTAGCCGATGAAACAAAGTAAGTCAAAATGAACTTCCATAGTAATAGCTAGTCATAGAAAACGAAACTATAAACAGCACATTATTGTGCGAAGCATAGAAGCAATGAACAAATGTGTCAGCCTGCTGATCTGTATTTTTACATCTTTTAAGCCTCTAGAAAAGATATGCATCTGAGTTAGCTTCTCCACGATTCCGGTCATGCACATAGAACGGGTATGCATGTGTGAATTTGTGTAAAGAAATGTTGAGACTTAAGTCCTCCTGTATGTTGTAAATTGTAGTAAAACATGTCTTCTCTTGTAGTTAGTTCACTATCGAATAATTTGATGTCTGTGTTGTCCTCTTTCAGAAAAATAGTAGTTATGCAAAGCTTCTCTGTTAACACGTACTTGTTAATGCAGCTTTGAAGTTTGAATGCATTATGATGAGAGTAATATAATTTCTGTTTGATTATAATAATTAATGGAAAATCGTTTATATGTGGGTGTGAAATTTTTCTCTCATTTTGGTATTTAATTTTTTTAATCCGTGATCCATTTTGATATATTATCGAGAGAGTTTTTTTTTTATTCTTTTGGGGAAATATGTGAAATGTAGCGTATTGACTGCTCAACAAGTTGGGTAGTATTTTCAGTGGGAGTTTTGCTCTCGATTCTGTGGAAAACCCAAATACTTGAAGAGGCGGCAGGGTGATAGAGTAATAGTGTCTCATCAGGTGATTGAAAAAATTGAAGAGTTTGTTATCGGTGGTCTTTTATTGAGGGATCTTTAACCCCTTGAAAGTTGTCTCTTGACTTTGTCAAAAACCTGAGTTGCTAAAGAGGCATTGAGTTTATAGAATGGGAACATCACCAAAAGAGAAACTTTTAGAATTCAAAATTGATGGGATTTAAAAGCCATACCTTAAATGAAGCATTAGTGCAAGCATCTACCAGTTGACTTGGCTTCGGGTGGACATCATCTTTTTTTCCTTAAGATCGGATATTGTAGTAAGGCTGTCCTGCTGGTCAAAAGTCAAAACATCTGGGCAATATTTCTTATTATTAATCATAAAAGTGAATATAAATATAATACAATTTATTTTAGGGTAAATTATCAAAATAGTAGCTTTTGTTTACCTTAGGTTACATTTGTCACTTATGTTTGAAATGTTATACTTTAGTCATTTACATTAACGTGTTGTAATATCTTAAGTATCGAGCTTTTAATTGCCGTTAACGATGTAGCAGTAAATTGATGTGGTACATTAAATATCATTTCTAACGAAAAAAATTTGGATCAAATTATACGGTTGTAATTGTTTGTTTTGAGCAATTTTTTATATGTTCTTTTAAGATTTAAGGTCCAAAAAGCCTTTACATTAAAAAAAAAAAAAAAAAAGCAATCAAGTCCTTGCTTTTTTTTTTTTTATACTCATTTGTGTATTTGAATTTTTAAAATATAACAAAAAAGCCCTCGAACATTTTTAAAAAAAAGTAATTAAGCCTTTACTTTTTCTTTTTGCACTCAATTGGGTACTTCAGCTTTTGAAATGCATTAAGAAGGCCTTCAAACTTGTTCAAGAAAAGCAATTAAGCCTCTGCTTTTGTTAAAAATTAGAAAAAAAATTTATAAAAAATTAGAATTAATAAAAGTTATAAATATTATTAAATTTGAATAAAGAAATTCAAATATTAAAAATTTATAAAAAATTAGAAAAACAAATAAAGTTGTAAAAAAATATAACATATATAGAAATATAAAAAAATTGTAAAATTTTATAAAGTCGTAAGAAAATTATACATAATATAAAGAAATACAGATTTCGTAAAAGAAATTTACAAAAATTATAGTATCAAAAGAAACATTTTATAATCTTTCTATAACTTCTAATTATTTTTATTTTTATCATTTTTCGTCACATGTCACGTTGTGTTGTGATATGTGATAATTTTAATAGGAAAAAACTAGGGTCATTAATTTTTTTTTATGATTTTTATAAAATTTTACAAATTCTTATTTTTTACGATTTTTATAAAAAAATTAATTTTTTTATATTTTTATTAAAATTTAATATTCTTTCTAAAAAATTTTTATTTTTTTATAATTTTTTCTAATTTTTAATAAATGCAGGGGCTTAGTTGCTTTTTTGAAAACTTTTTAGGGCCTTTTTTATGCTTTTTGAAAGTTTAAGTACCCAATTGAGTGAAAAAAAAAGTAGAGGTTTAATTGTTTTTTTAAAGAAGTTTAGGGGCCTTTTTGATCCATTTTCAAAGTTCAAGTGCTCAATTGGATGAAAAAAAAGAGGAAAGGCTTAATCTTTTTTTTTTTTTAAAGTTTGAGAGTTTTTTATACCCTTAAGCTTTCTTTTAACTTTCTCTTCTTTTTTTTTTTCATTCTCTTTTGTATCTTTCTTTGATTTCTTCCCCTCTCCATCTTTTAAAGTAGTTTTTTTTATGTTCTTCATTTGTTAAAAATTTTTTTATTTTTATAAAAAAAGAAAAGGCGAAAGTTGAAATCAAAATTAAACTTGTTTCGTATATTCTCACCCCTCCCCCCAATTACAAACCCTCATCGTCCATCATCATTTTAACGAACCAATTTTGATCTCTCAATGACCTAGTCTACAAGCTCGCCTCACTCAAAAACCTCGCTAGTCGTGACTTTGGCAGTCTACCATTAACAAAGTTTCTTGAGCCCGCTACCTTAACCTCTTAACCAACCTCCATTGAACACCTTATTTATTTTACCTACAACATTCTTGCATTCTCGAAACTACGTTGTTTCACGGATACTTTAAATGAGTTTTACACTCTCAATGATTAAACTTACCCTCAACTTTATCCAAACCAGTTTGGTTTCATGCTCCCTTTCTCTCTTTGGTTCATTCGTACTCTATTTTCAATCAAGCTTGCTTGAGAATATCCAAGAAGGTTTAGATCAATTTTATTGTTTTCTTAATTTTATTTGTCAAAAAATAAAAGAAAAGGAAAGAAATAATCTAAATGATTTTGTAAAAGTTCGAAAACGAAAAAAAATTGTTTTGAATATAAAGAATTCAATTTATGTTTAGATTTGATTAAGGATATGATTTTTTATATTGATTATTTAAATCTAATTTTAGTTTCAAAATTATGTTATATTTAAATCGAGATTTGATTAAGAATGATTAATATTTGGTTTTGAGTAAAATTCAATTTAGGAATCATGTGAAAAAACAAATACTTAGTTTATTTGGTAGGTAAAGGCTGGCGTGAAGAATATGAGAAGAGGGAAAAATAAATGGGAAGAAGAAAAAGAAAATAAAGAAATAAAAAGATTAAAAATAAATTGTTCAAAAAAATATAAGGACTGTTGTATAATTTAATCTAAAATTTTTGTTTGAAATGATGATTTAATATGTCATGTCAGCTTATCGTTGTACCATTAACGGTAATTAACGCTTAATGACTAAAATGTTATAACATGATAACATAAGTTATTAAAATATAACATTTTAAGCATAAGTTACTAAGGCTCCATTTATTTCACTAAAAATGACTTCTGAAAAATGATTTACTTTTCTAGAAAAGCTAATATTTTCTGATGTTTGGATAAATCTGTGTAAAATATTTTTTATTGTTTGGTAAATTTCTTATAAATATTTCATAAAAATTGTTTTCAATGAAACAAACATGCATTTGAGATTTTCTTTTTTTTCATTGTCTAATTGAATTTATTTTTATCTATAATTTTATATTTTACATTGTTTTTGTATATATTAAAAATATTATGTTAAATTTAGGTTTATTACAACGTCATTTTTTAATTACATGACTACCAAGTGAGTATTTTCTATTTAAAAATATGACATCAATAAAATTGATAAAAAAATTTAACGATGTTAACAATTGGACTTGATTTTCAAATTTGAAAAGTAAAAGAATTAAATTCATAAAAATAAATGACAAAGGCTAAATTGCAAATCTGTAAAGTGTACATAGACTTGTAACATATTTTAACCTTTATACTACAAAACATTTATTATTAATATATTTATAATTGTAATAAATATTTATCATTAAAATATTAATATTGAATATTTTCAATAATATGTGAATAATATTATTTAAAATTAATATTTTTAAAATTTATTATTAAAATAGAATTGAAATATTAAATAATTTATTAAAATAATAAATTATATTTATTATATTATATATAACTAAATATAAATAATTAAATATGTATGTTTAATAATATTGAAAAATATAACATTTTAATATTTTTAAATATTTTAAAATAAAAATAAAATTATTATTAATATAATAATATTAAGCTTAATTTAAGTTAATTTTTATATAAAAATAAAATTATTTATAGATGAACTTTTTTCTAAAAAATAACTTACGCTTTTAAAAATGTGAGTCATTTAAAAAAAAGGTATGTCATTTTATGTTAACATGTAAGTCATTTTTTGTTAACAAAACCATTTTCTATAAAATAAACATAGAAAAATATAAAAAACTTTTTCGTAAAACTTTTTTGTAACCTAAAATAAATAGAAACGAATATTTTAATAGTTTGCGCTTAAATTTAAGAAGAAATGGTGGCGTCGAGTCGCGGCGCAGTTGTGACAGCCAGCTGTTTAAGGATTGCCTTTTCATTAACAAATCTTAATAATAGGCAGCATGCGTCTCATATCTGCTTGGTGCCCAAGAAATAGAGAAATTGGTGACTTCAATGTCCTTTTGAGGCATTTCCTTTGCTTTATTCTTCCATTTTGTAATTAAATTCGAAATTCGTCATTCATTATAAAAAAAATTATTCCTTCAAATATTATATCATAATTTGTTTTTGTACTAGCAAACCTCTCAACGTCTAATTAGGGTGTTGTACCTTTTTTAGCTTTTGTTCCCACTCTCACCCCTCAATTAAGTTTCGAGCTTTATAAATTTTTGAATAATTTAAATTTGGGTGAATTTTGAGACCTAAATCAACTAAACTATTCCAATTTGAGATTGGGGTCATTATAAATTTATTCTATTCAAGATTGGGTTGTTTCACAATTGTTCCAAGCTGATGATATTTAGGGTTTAAATCAGTTTTAATTTGAGTTAAAACTATTTTTGAGCTGCAAGTAAGTTTAAATTGAGGAATGGGTGGGAACTCTTAATTCCACGCCCTTTTCTGCCGGTAAAATCCTCCATGAAGGGATCGAGTTTGCATTATTGTTGTGGTGGCACATGAAAAAGAAGTAAAACAGGGCTGGTTAGGCTCAATGTACACAATAAATCAGAATTTGTGAAAATTTAGGAACAAAATTCTGTTTTACGTCTATTTTTACCTTCTCTGCAAAATATACATTCCCCCATGTTCAAATTAACAACAAATTTCTCGGGACTGATAAGCCAAAACCCAAACATCAAACCAAAAACAAAACAAAAAAGAGCTAAGCTAACTGGTTTTTAATTTTGGTGTTGGATTTGTCCTGTTTCATTGTTCACTGGGTTGGCAGAATTTTCTGTCATCGTTGTTGGCAATCGTTGATGATTATCATCACTGCTCATATTTGGTTTCACTTTCTCACCGCTTTCACCTTTCTCGGATCCTTGTTCGCCCACGAATCCTCCATTTTTATCACCAAAAGAGGGAGCCTTATTTGAAACAGGGGTAGCCAAGAACGTAGGCTTGAGTTCACCAGCCATTATCACCAATATTTTCTCCTCGTAAACCTTTACTTCCTTCACTGAATCGCCGCTTTCGACGTCTGTTTCTCCAGCGCCATCGTTGTCGGGGATTCGCCTGTAGGAGCAAGCTAAGATGAAGAGAGCAAAAGCAATGAGACCCAGCATGGCTGCTAGGCCTCCGAAGAGGTAAGGCACGGGTGAGTGCCATGGGGAGCGTGGTTGCGCCATTAAGGGTTTTGGTGCTTCTTTCATTGTGTTGACGTGACTAATGGGTCTCATTTTCTTCTGGGTTTTGCTTTAACGGAAACAGGGTTGTGGGTTGGTTTCTTTTCGGAAATGGGGTTAATTTTTCATTCAACCTGAGAAACAGAGAAAACCAGGATTGTTATTTATAAGTAGCTAAAGTGTGATAATTAATTAATGAAAAGGACAAAATTCTGTCTTTTGATTTAAGGTTAAGTTTTGTTTATGTTGCTCTTTAACCATCTTGTTTGATATTTCTTCCAGTTTTTGGCTGAATTTCATTTAATTAATATCCATTATTCGAATTTGAGTTTTAATTAAGTTTTTACCTCTATACATTTTATACACTATTTTAAAGAATAAATAATTTCACAAGAAAATTAATAAATAAAAATTCACACTTTAAAAAAAAAATCCAATTAAGCTTATAAGCTTGAATTAAGATGCTTAAATTTTATTTGCTGGATAACTCCAACCATTTGAGTTCAAATTTAATTCCGTAATTATTAAAATTTAAAACAGTTAGCAAGTATAAATATCTAGGCAATAGACGATGACATGGTGCGACCATGTCGGGCCGGAAACTATTGGACACATTGTTTTGTGTGGGTGCGCAGGCAGCACCTTTCATGGGTGTTTATATATAGAATATTAGGCATAACTTTTTGCTTTTGGATAAAATGGTATTGGTGTTTGCCAATAAGATACACCAAACTTAACCTGATGCGAAACCTCCTGGATGCTCTTTTTTCAATTTCAAATCTTTAAACAATGCATTCCCCCTCCTCCTTCAATCATTTAAAAGAAAATATATATAGTCACGAGATTTCGATATTGTCGATTCAAGTGAAAATTTCAAGTTTTAAATGTTTGAATCTTATCGTATACAATTATAACATATAAACATTCAGATTCTTTTCATTTCTTAATCCACTATGTCTTATTTTGATTCTATATTATAATTATTTCAACATGTAGAATTTATAATCCAATCGTTGCTTTTGCACATGAATAGACGTAAATGTGATCAAAGTGACAAATCCCAAGCTGAATTTTAAGTTGGAATCAATAATTAATCCATTTCAATCTAATCCCATATTGCTTCAACTTGCTGATCCTAAACCTAAGTTTTTTCATTTCACTTGATTGTGAATCAATATTCTTTTCTTTTTTTGAAATTTAATTTTATTTATTTAGAATAATTATTGTCTGCATTATCAATAGAATAAACAAAGTTCCCAAATAAATTTAGTATCCTACCATGTCGGAATAATATTTACTACACTATCATTAAAGTTTTTAAACTTTACAAATAAGATTAGAGGTTAACAAGTATTTTATAAGGCTATAATAAAATATTTAAAAAAATAAATATTTTAAAAAAGAGACCATCTTTTAAAGCTGCTTGTAAACAAAAAAAAAAAAAAACTTTCAATTTACCAAATACTAATCCATATATTAATAAAATAAAATAAATAGTTGCATTCTAAACCATTTGTGAAATTTTTTTAGTTAAAATATGCGGTTAATAAAAATTTTGAGATTTAATATATATACTTAAAAAGCTAAAAGAGACGTCCTCTTTACTTTTTTTAAAAAATAAAAATAAAAAACACAATCCAATCATTAACATCATTAGCGGTAAAATATCATGGATCCCTCCGTATTAAGAGTTAGATTACATTTTACCCCCTCTACTAAAAAAAAACAAATTAGCCCATGTATATTAGATTAAAGAGCAAATAGTCCTTTGGTTAAAATTTTTATCAATTTAATCAGTTAAAAATTTATCCATGTCTGTCAACATAAGCTATACTTGGCATATCACATGTCACTGTCTAGTTATTTCAATTATGCCAGTTTTTAATAGTATAAATGGATGAAATTTTTAATAGAAAGGACCAATTTACTATTTAATCTAATGTACAATGACTAGTTTGCTTATTTTTTGAATAGAGGGGACAAAATGCAATTCGACTACTAATATAATGACCTTTATGGTACTTTTATCCATCATTAACATTTTTTGTTAAAATTTTTTAAATTGATATATTGATTAAACTGTCTAAATATAGCGTTACATATGATTTACCATAAATTAATAAACTAAATTAATAGATTTTGACGGAAAAAACACAAATTTTTTTTATGTTGAATCTTAAATATTAGATTGTAATATGTGATGGATACACTTCCTTAATCATTGATACCCCAATATCATGTATAGTTGTACCAAAACAACTAAAGGTTCATCTAATGTCAAAGGATTGTCCTTTATTAAAGTTGGCCATTAACCATCATAAGAAGCCAAGGGTAGAGCCGTATTTTTCCACCTTAATTAAGCCAAAGTGAAAATATGTGCTTCTCGAATACAAAACTAATTATTAATTAGCACTAAAAATGGAGTATTTAATACAAAAAGTAGGCATTGAGAGAGTATAAAAGGGGCAGCATATATACTGAACATGGACGGCGTCATTTGAAAACAACATATCGCTATAATGACAGTGGGGCTTATACAATACATCAATAATAGATTTATGAGTACGCATCATGTTGGAGGTTTTGTTAAAAAGAGAGACTAAATGTAAGGGTTTTTTTTTTTATGGTAATTATTTGTTTAGTTTTACTTCACTCCTTTACAAAAAATTATCATTTTACTTTTATATATTTATAATTACTAAAAGGTAAAAATGTAAAATGTGATAAATTTTTTTTTTATGTTTTATGTTTAAATAATTTTTTGAAGAAATATTCAATTATTTGTTTGTTTTAAAAAGATTAAAAGCATTAAAAATTATTAGCAAACAAATCAAATC
Organism: Gossypium stocksii; assembly: GCA_020496765.1. Classification (NCBI taxonomy): domain Eukaryota; kingdom Viridiplantae; phylum Streptophyta; class Magnoliopsida; order Malvales; family Malvaceae; genus Gossypium; species Gossypium stocksii. Next base: position 42,702,667 of record CM035629.1, read on the forward strand.
GAGATGGGGCGGGATAAGCATCGATATATTTAACATATACGTAAATGGTAATGATTCTTATATGCTAACTCATACATATGCGAACTCGTAGAAGATGATTCATAGATATGGTGAACTCATACATGTGGTTTTGTGGTAAAAGATTCATGAATATGGCGAACTCGTATATGCAGATTCATAGTAGAAGATTCATAGATATGACAAACTCATACATCTGGATTCATAGTAGAAGATTCATAGATATGGTGGACTCATACATGCGGATTCATAGAAGAATATTAATAGATATGGCAGACTCATACATGCGGATTCATAGAGGAAGATTCATAAATATGGTGGACTAATACATGTGAACTGTGTCGCGGACTTCGTATGGTGAAGTCCCACATATAACTTTGACATAAAGCTTAGAAAACAAGTCAGATGGACTTTCATAACTTTCATATACCATGACTATGAACTTGCTTATAAACATGAGGCTTTGAGCCTTAGACTCATACTTGAAAGAGCCCACGTAGGGCTATCATAAAAATGTGCACATATATCTCTATACAATCCAATCGAACATTCACAAAACCAAATATCATGCGTGTACATTCTCTGTACAACCCACTCAAACTCTGCAAAACCCGATAACATGTGGCACAGAGTGCACAACATAACATTTCTTCAACTTCCATCCACCATTACATACCTCCACACTCCGCATATCATTCATTTTTACGTCTGACATATAACAAGCATTCAACTAAACATACTGGTAATAACACAACACAAATCATATCAAAGATATCACCTATTGAACCATTTCAATGATAACCTCTTCAGTAATTACTTTACTAGTGACAGTTCATCAAAACAACAAACTTATACATACAACCAGACATGCATATGTAATCATCACTTTGCATGCTTCAGCCGTATGACAAATATCCCACAATAATTCAACTCCTCATCATCAGTAGAACATGAAGTCAAACATACCATAACAACACAATATACATAAAACAAACACTGAGGATTTGAGTTTAGAAACTCGCCAATAAAATACCCAGAGTTGACACAACTTACACCTGCTTAGCCTTCCTTTTATCACTTGGGCCTCATCCTTCTTAGTTAGCTAAGCATAATGATCATAAAAAGATTAAAACGAAGATATACATATGTAAGAAAACCTTAATTCATATACATGTAGAGGAGTTTTAAATGCTAACAACGACTTAATTCATCATAGTTCAAAATAAATCATGCTGAAAACATCAGATTTTCCTTCATTTTCTTTAATCAAAAGGTATAGAAGAGTTAGAAAGATTATCAGATTGTAAAATTCTCAATTTTAAAAATATTATTAGATTGCAAAATTCTCAATTATTTAGGTTAACACTTTAGTTTCTTCCCTTCATTCGAACCACTCCTTAAATTTCTTTATTACAAAATAAACCAGAGAAGAAAATAGAAGAAAGAAAATGAATACATAAATGAGTGGGTGCTCCTAGGAGAATGTCATCTATCTCCTATATAACCTTCCTGTACTTGTTCACCAAAACCAATTCATCAGTATCAAAATTAATGTTCCTCATCATAATGTTTCTCTGTAACAGCCTATTTTCAATAAAATCGGGACAATGATTTTTGAGACCACAAATTTGAGGTCAAAATATTTATTTTATCATTAAATTGAAGTCTACAGCATGATAACATGATTGTGTGAAAATTTCGTTAAGAAATTTTAACGTTTGAGTGCTTAATTTGTGAAAAAGGATTAAATTGCGTAAAATGTAAAATTGGAGTTCTATAAGTTAAAGGTACTAAGTGGCTATGTAATTAAGTGGTTAAGGGAGTTATGTGGTAAATATACCATTGTTATCATGAGTGGACTTTTATGGATATCATTTAAATGTTTTAAAGGTTAATATATAAGGTTATATTAGTAAATTTATAATTAAAAAAATAATAAAATAAAGGAAACATAAGTATCATCTTTAATATTGTCTTCTTCCATCGAAAATTGAAGAAAGAAGCCCAAGTTAGGTTTCTTCATTCGGCCATGGAGTTTTGAATAAATGTAAGTGATTTTGACTTGGTTTTTAATAATTTCTATGTTCTTGGAGTTGTTGTAACTCAATTTAGCTAGCCCAGGGACTAAGTTGTGAAACTGTTAAAAGTTTAGGGTTTTACCGTTGATGAATATGTGAGTATTGTGATGTTTTATGATAGAAAATGAATCTTTGTTGTTAGTTAAACAACTTTTGTAAAGTGATTTTTAGTGAAAATGTTAATTAGGGGTGTGGTTAAATGTGTGAATAAATGAAAAATATGGATTGCTATAAGCATATATGGAATTTGGCTAGCATTGGTTGGTACTTAATTGCCTGAAATTGCATTTTTATGAGAAAAGTACTAAATTATAAAATAGTTAATACTTAAGGGTAAAAGTGTAAACTTGCAAAAATATGTATTATGAGCTAAATTGAATAGAATGATAATTAAATAAGTTAAATTTGATTATATATAAATCAAGAAAAGCAAAGATCGGGATTAGATCGGGGGAAAAACAAAGTAGTGGATTGATAGCTCGATTTTCATCCGTACTATACGAGGTAAGTTTTTATGTTTAATAAGCTTTATGTTATTAGTGTTTAAATGTTTAAATTGTGTAATTGTGATAAATGACATTGTGGAAATTATCGACGATGTATCGACAGAGAATAGTTCCTATTTGAACATTAGGAATAGATAGGATACAAAATGACATCTCATTAGGGTTTACCGTGATTATGTGATTTGGGTGCTGGTCCTGTATGTCCTATCGGTGGCTGAGTTTTCCTGCATGTGTTGCGGATACTTGATAGCTTGTGTAAGCAGCATCGTGTAGCTACGTCTTAACCGATAGCTTGTGTGAGCAGACCTAGTGATAGCTTGATAAACCATAATAAATACATATTTTTATCTCACATTTGGCACATTTATGGATGAATTATCATTAAATTTGTGGAATTTGATGCTCCTAATCCTTTAAATTCATGTTTTATATTTAGGTGAGCATAGGAAAGTGAAAAGAACGAGAAACAGGCCAAAAACGGAGAAAATGGGCCAGAGTGAGAAATCAACACGACTTGGAGTTCCTCACACGGGTATACCACACGCACGTGCCTACTTAGTAGACCTAAACACGGCCTGAACCTGAATCACTCAAGTGTGTCCCTGTCGTGATGAGTCTCAATTTCACACGGAAAAGGCTACTTAGGGGTTAAGAAAGGTATTCTAGAGTCTATATAAACACCCTAGGAGAGGACTAAAGGGGACAGAGAGTAGAATTATTCAAAGAAAGCCGATCGATCCATCTCGGAAGCAAGGATCTACATCAAGACTAAAGATTTTCCTAAATTTCTCTCAGGAGTTTTGGGTTTTCATTATGTTTTTGTTGTTTTCCTTATTTTGAGATGTTTTCCCTTTTTATTATGAACTAAATCCCTTAAATACCTGAGGGGATGAAACCTAAGACGGATCTTATTATTGTTATTTGGACTATATGATAAATATTTGATTTGTTCTTAATTGTGTTTTTAATTCTTGAGTTAATATTTCAGGATATTGATTCAAGTCGAATGTGCTTATTAAGTGGAGCAAAAGTCCCTGTTTGAGAGTAGATCCGACGCAATTAAGCGGAGTTGATCGCAATCCTAGACATAGGACGACAAAAATCTACCGGATTAGAGTCAAATCTAATAAGGGGATCCATAGATCGAGTTAATATAACACTAGGAGTTTTAATTAGAAAGATATTTCAATTAATCAACCTAGGGTTAGTTGTTCTTAGCCTCGACGGAGATATTAACATAATTTTGAGATCTCTATGGATCAAGTCAAATGAATAAATCGTCTACTTCAGAGTTAGATAACAAGGAAAGTCTAGGTGGATTCTTCCTCAGGTATTGCCTTAATCGATTAGTTTTCCCAAATTATTTCCCCAATCTATTCTTTGTCGCGTCTTTAGTTTAGTTAGATTTTAGATTAAAAACAACTCCCCTTTATTTTTAGGCTAGATAATAGGAATAAGGTTATTACTAGTACTTTTAGTTCCTTTGGATTTGACATTCCGATCTTGCCATTAAACTATACTACTGTTCGATAGGTGCGCTTGCCTTATTCGTGATAATAGTTAGTTTCTAGGTACGATCATAAAAATTTAAAACTTATCACGACCACAACAAGTTTGTGGCGTCGTTGCTGGGGAACTAAAATATTAGGAACACTCGATTTCTATTACTTTAGCTATCTTTACTTTTATTGCAATTTATTTTCTATTTTTATTTTAGGTTTTATTTACTTTCTTTTTTTTTCTTCTTTGATAGGTATCTCTGGTTTATGACTAGAAGAAACCCATTAGGACCACTATTGTTTGATAACGATTTAAAAGCTATAGTTCGCAGAAATCAAAGAGAAATAAGGTGAAGCTTTCAGTACACAGAACAAGGACAAGAAGACGAAACCGAATCGACCGAAGAGATGGAAGCAAATCAGGATAAACTACCACCTCCTGCGATAGCCGCAGATCTTATGAATCAAAATCCTGCTCCTCGTACTATGTATGATTATGCTAAGCCTAATTTAGCTAGTACTGAATCTAGTATTGTTAGGTCTGCTATCACTGCAAATAATTTTGATCTGAAACCTAACACTATTCAGATGATTTAACTATTTGTTTAGTTTGATGGTTTGCAGGATGAGGATCTAACACACATTTAGTTAACTTTTTGGAATTCTGCGACACTTTTAAAATAAATGGTGTTTCTGATGATGCTATTCGCCTTTAGTTGTTTCCCTTTTCTTTGAGAAATAAAGCTAAACAGTGGTTAAACTCTCTACCATGAAGGTCTATTACTTCTTGGGAAAAAATGTCCGAAAAATTTTTACTTAAATATTTTCCGCCGCCTAAAATGGCAAAGTTGAGGAATGATATTTCTTCTTTAGTACAGATGGATCTAGAGACACTTTATAATGCTTAGGAGAGATACAAGGATTTATTGAGAAGGTGCCCTCACCATAGGTTACCTTTGTGGCTACAAGTTCAAACTTTCCACAACGGTTTGAACCTCTTAACAAGATAGATGATCGATGTAGCTGCCGGTGGAACCATAAATAACAAAACATCTGAGGAGGCTTATGAGTTTATAAAGGAGATGTCACTGAATAATTATCAGTGACAAGTCATGAGAACAAAGTCACAAAAAGCTGTTGGTGTTTTTAATGTTGATGCGGTCACAATGCTGTCAAATCAGGTAGAACTCTTGAATAAAAAGATTGACGGTTTAGTTGGTTCTACGCAGGTATATCCAGTGATGAGGTGCGATTCAAATGGAGGAGAAATATACAACATAGATTATTCATCCTACAATCCTAGCACAGAGCATGAACAAACCAACTATATGGTAATAATTCTAGATCTCAAAATAACCCTTACAGTAACACTTATAATGCAAGTTCGAGGAACCACCCCAATTTCTGATGGAGTGGTCAAGGAAATCAGAGACCACCACCCCTTCCTGGCTTCCAATAACCACCTTACCAGTAAGAAAAAAAGTCGAACCTTGAAGAGATGCTCACAAAGTTTATCTTAGTATTAGAAACCCATTTTTAGAATACTGAGATGGCACTCAAAAATCAGCAAGCATCAATTTAAGGGCTCGAAACTCAAATAGGTCAACTTGCTAAGCTAATCTCTGAAAAGCCACAAGGCAGTTTGCCAAGTAACACAGAAACTAACCCAAAGGAGCAACTCCATGCTATCACTATGCACGACGAAGAAGGGTTAGCTGAACATAAATCTGAAGAGGGGCAAGAAGCTATGGTAAGTAATGGTAAAATTGAGGTAAGTCATGGTACACAAAAACTGGTAAGTAAGGAGTATAAACCTCGTGTCCCATACCCGAATGCGACAAGAAAAGATCGCACGGACGAACAATTCGGTAAATTCTTTAAACTCTTAAAGAAACTACATATTAACTTACCGTTTATTGAAGCTCTTTCGCAGATGCCAAACGTAGTTAAATTTTATAAGAACTTCTAGCAAATAAATGGAAGTTAGATGAATCGTTGCATGTGGAGCTGAATGCAGTTTGCTCAGCCATTTTGCAAAATAAGCTACCCAACAAACTAAAAGATCCAGGGAGTTTTAGATTCCTTGTTTAATTGGTAGCTTAGATGTTAAAAATGCCTTGGCTGATTTAGGGGCTAGCATAAATTTAATGCCTTATAAAATGTTTAAACAACTAGGTCTTAGGAAACCCAAACAAACTAGGATGAAGATTCAATTGGCTGATAAAACTATTAGATTTCTTAGGGGTATAATGGAAGATGTACTTGTTAAAATTGATAAATTCATATTCCTAGTGGATTTTGTTGTTGTAGACATGGATGAAGATAGCGATGTGCCTTTAATTTTAGGATGCCCTTTTTTAGCAACCGCTAGGACTATCATTGATGTAGGTACAGGTGAACTCACACTTCGTGCAGGCAACGACATGATTACTCTTCAAGCTTGCAATTCTATTAAGACTTTTAATGATAAAGATGATATTACAAGTTCTTTTAATAAGAGTAATCTCACTTTCTAACCTTCTCTGTAGGATACTCTTCACAAAAGTACAATTGAGCTACGTTCGAGTTCATGCGACAACAAGGGAGCAGTCCATGAAGAACGAATGTTACAGATCAAGGAACTAGATAAATGGCGACACTATAGCAAGAAATAACCTAGGATACACCACACAAAACTAAAGCAAAGCCATGACGAGCATAAGGCTGATCAATTCAAAGTAGGAGATAAAGTGTTATTAGAAAAGGAGGACCCTCGAATTTTAAATTCAAAACTTCATACAGATGACGCACCTCCCTTCACGGTAATGAAAATCTTCGTCTACGGTACAGTTGAGGTAACACATCCCAAATTCGGCACTTTTAAGGTAAATAGTATTCGACTCAAACCTCATTTTGATAAGATTGATAGTAGGAGAAAGGAGTTTCAACCCCTTGAACCACCGTGACCATGCGAAAGGGAAGTAAGTCGAGCTTAGACTTTAAATAAGTACTTCTTGGCAGGCAACCCAAGCACTAACGTTGTTAATCTCTTCAATTTTAGCTTTTAACAACTAAATCATTAATTGAGTCCTTGAATACAGGTTTTTCAGAACCCCACAGCCATGCACACGGGCGTGCCTAAGGCTGCGGATACACCACGGGTGTGACACGGCCATGTGAAAACAGGGAAAAATTTTCCCCAAGACATGGCTTTCAACAAATCGCCACGGCCGTGCGATGTAGCCGTGGGCGAACCTACTAAATCAACATAGGCGTGTGACACGCCCGTGTCCCCAAGCCATGGTTAAAATTGAGAAATTAGCATGAGCGTGGGCCATGGATCAAGCGCGCCCAAAAACCCTACTCCCGAGCCTCACACGACCGTGCCTCTTTTTAACTCCTCCAACCCTACTTTTTATTTTTATTCTTATTCTTCTTTGTCTCTTATGTTTTCCTTTTTCTTTTAAAGACTTATTATTTTACAACTTTATTTATCCTTATGGTTCTTATCGAATAATGCTTTAATTCTCTCCACAGTTATGTTTATTTTCTTAAGTAAACTCAGAATCATGCACTTCGAGTAACCCTTTCTCCAATTCTGCTTTCACTATTTCGAGGATTTCATCTAAAATTCAAGGAGTTTCACTTCTCTCCCTATCTTATGATATTATGCCTTTATTCTTACTATTTATCTTTGTACATTGAGGACAATATACATCTTAAGTGTGGGGGGATATTAATTACATTACAGGAATTTTTTTTGCATTGTTCTCAAATCCTTGAATCTTGGCTTTCACTTTTAGAATGAATTTGGATTCATTTATGATTTTTTATTGATATGTCTTGAATTAAAACATAGAGAGTTATGCTTTGATTGTTTAAACTTTAAAGTCATTAGAGAATCAAGCATGATAAGTTGATTTTTGAGAATTAAAATCTTTCTATGATGTTTCCCCAAGTTTAGGTATTATCTTGAAATTTGAAATTCACAGGATTGACATCAAAAGCCATAACTTTTGTGAGATTTTGAGCCTTTAGAGCAGATATCCTTTCTTGCTCACTTTTATTGTTATGAGTGTGTCAATATTGATTTTTTATTCTAGAACTTACTTCGATTATGCATGTCGAGACCACACCATTGGTCTGATATACCGAGATGATAAAGGCACTTAGGTTTAAGCCACTTACTCCATAAAAGCCTACCTTCACAGTTAACCATTAGTGAACCCCCTTGAGCTTGATAACCCATTGTTGATTTACCCACAATATTAACCCACTAGCCCATTTTTGTTGAAATCCCCTTAATTGATTTAATCCCCATTTTTTATCAAGACTTGATTTGAATAAATTGCCTAGCTATTTTCTCTTATTCAGTTAGTAAAGTTTCATATTTGATTTGTTCTTAAAAAAAACAAAAAACATATACAAAATTATTTCAGTTGTTAATTCGGCATATTATTACGAACATATGTAATGCTTGAACTTGAACGATGATATTCATGAGGAAAAGCTCAATTATAGTATTTTTTATTCAGTAATGTAATTTTTTCTAGTTAGGTAATTTTTCAATTCAATCTCAATTTTAACATCCTCTTTCAGCTTGTGACCACACCCCTTAACCAAAGCCACGTTACAACCCTCCAAAAACCTTTTGATTGATGTATCAATTCAATATATAGTGGTGGAGATTTGATTTTCATGCAATCCTATGGTAATAACTTTCCATATTGACTCTTGAGTGCTTAAATTATCGTCCTTAAACACCTTGAGTGATTTGAGTGAATCTTTAGTGAGGATGATAACTCTGTGTGATTTTGAATTAAAGATAATTACTTAGATAAAGGGGAGATACCTATGTTTTCGTGATAAAATCTTTAACTTAGATTGTTTGAAACTTTGATGTTCTTTTAGTTGAACTCTCAAGGTATGACTACATATGGATTATTTCGAAGCATTATTGATAAAAATTATAAATTGAGAAAAATGAATTCTTAATTGTGAGTTGGGGATTTTGCTTGAGGACAAGCAAATGCTTAAGTGTGGGGGTATTTGATAAACCATAATATATACATATTTTTAACCCACATTTGACACATTTATGGATGAATTATCATTGAATTTGTGGAATTTGATGCTCCTAATCCTTTAAATTCATGTTTTATATTTAGGTGAGCATAGGAAAATGAAAAGAACGAGAAACAGGCCAAAAGAGGAGAAAATGGGCCAGAGTGAGAAATCAACATGGCTTGGAGTTCCTCACACGGGTATACCATACGCACGTGCCTACTTAATAGACTTGAACACAGCCTGAACTCGAATCACACGGGCGTGTCCCTGTCATGACAAGTCTCAATTTCATGCGGAAAAGGCTACTTAGGGGCTAAAAAAGGTATTCCAGAGTCTATATAAACACCTTAGGAGAGGACTAAAGGGGACAGAGAGTAGAAAGTAAGGAATTACTCAAGGAAAGCCGATCAATACATCTTGGAAGCAATGATCTACATCAAGACTAAAGATCTTCCTAAATTTCTTCAGGAGTTTTGGGTTTTCATTATGTTTTGTTGTTTTCCTTATTTTGAGATATTTTTCCTTTTTATTACAAACTAAATCCTCTAAATACCTGAGGGGGATGAAACCTAAGATGGATCTTGTTATTGTTATCTGGACTATATGATAAATATTTGATTTGTTCTTAATTGTGTTTTTAATTCTTGAGTTAATATTTCAGGATATTGATTCAAGTCGACTGTGCTTATTCAGTGAAGCAAAAGTCCCTGTTTAAGAGTAGATCTAACGCAATTAAGCAGAGTTGATCGCAATCCTAGACATAGGACGAAGGAAATCTGCCGAATTAGAGTCAAACCTAATAGGGGATCTATAGATTGAGTTAATGCAACACTAGGGTTTTAATTAGAAAGAGATTTCAATTAATCAACCTAGGGTCAGTTGTGTTCTTAGTCTCGAATGGGATATTAACATAATTTAGGGATCTTTACGGATCAAGTCAAATGAATAAATCGTCTAGTTTAGAGTTAAATAACAAGGGAAGTCTAGGTGGATTCTTCTTCGGGTATTGCCTTAATCGATTAGTTTTCTGAAAGTATTTCCCCAATCTATTCTTTGTCGCGTCTTTAGTTTTGTTAGATTTTAGATTAAAAAGAACTCCCCTTTATTTTTAGGCTAGATAATAGGAAGAAAGTTATTACTAGTACTTTTAGTTCCTTTGGGTTCGACATTCCAGTCTGGCCACTAAACTATACTACTGTTCGATAGGTGCGCTTGCCTTATTCGTGATAATAGTTAGTTTTTAGGTACGAACATAAAAATTTAAAACTTATCACGATCACAACATAGCTTGAGAGTGAGCATGTATATGAGATGTGATAGAGGTGTTTTAACCACATATATGACATTTAGTGTGAGAGATACCCAAGTATCTGATATTATTCTGAATAGTTCAACAAGCAAAGATGATAGTACGAGGATATAAGGGAAGATACGGATCAGTTCAGGTACTTATGATAAGTTCGACAAGTAAGTGATAGTTGATAAATTCATATGACAAGTGAAAGTTGATGAATTTATACATGATTCACTTGGTTATGACAATGTGCTAATTGTTGGATTGAATGAAGTTTATTACATTTACTTATACTTCATTAAATTGAAAATGAATTGACATATAGCACTTATTAGCCATACGAACTTGCTAAGCTTAATAGCTTACTTTGTTTTCTTTTTTATGTTTTATAGTGTTTCAGAAGCTCGCTCGGATTGGAAATCGTCGGAGATCTCATCACACTATCCAGCTATTATTTTGGTACTTTTGGACTTAATGTATTTTGGTTATACGACATGTATAGGTCTAATAGCTAATGAAGCCTATATGTTTTGATTATGCTTTAGCCATGTGATTTGGCTTGACTTGGTTTATGTTAGTATGTAAACATATATGTATAAATGGCCTAATGATATGTGGTGTATAGTTGTTGTGTGAATGACTTGTTTGTGAAATTGTGTTATAGCACCAAATGGTTGAAATTGAAATGAGTATGCTTGATGGTTGCTTATTAAATTGCTTGGTTTTGAATTGGTAGTTGGCATAATAGGTAAATTAGTAATTACATGAGAATGACCATTTAGGTAGCTTTTGAATCAAGTTTAGTATATGTTCAAGTGAGCAAATGTATGTGCTTTTGGACATCTTATTGTGTACATGGAAATTGCATGTTTAGGCTTAATTAAGGGTTGGTTTGAGTGCCTAAATTGGTTGTGGTTATGTGCTATTGAAGTGTGTAGGTTGGCACCAAAATTGGGTGAGAAATGTGACTTGTAACCTAGCCTATTTTTGTCCACACGGGTAGAGACACAGGCGTGTGTCCCAGCTGTATGTGACACACGGTCAGGTGACACAGCTGTGTGTCCCCTATAGTTTTTAATGAAAACAAGTTAGTGAATTACACGGGCTAGTCACATGGGCGTAATGTAACACCTCTTAACCCTAAACTGTCGCTGGAATAGGGTTACGGAGCAACACCGAACTTTCCGGAACAATTACCAACATTAATAAGATAATTAGCATACATTTCACAATTATATCATAATGTCCCTTTAATAGGCTCTCGAAGCCCAAAATAGATGTTAGAAGTAAATCGGGACCATTTCGGGAACTCTATAAAATTTTCGTGAAATTTTAAAATTTTCCCTAAGTGAAAGGCTCACAAACCCGTGTGGCCTAGGGACACGGTCGTGTGTTTAGGCTGTGTGGCAGTACATGCCTGTGTACTAGGCCGTGTGCCTCACACGGTTGAGACAAACGTCTGTGTCTTTGTAAGTGTGCCTAAACCTGAACATTTTGTTTCAAATTTTTAAGTTGCAAGGGACACACGGCCAAAATCACACGCCTGTATTCTAGCCGTGTGTCTCGCATGATCTAACCACACGCCTGTGTGCCAACCCGTGTGGACTCTATATAGTCTTTTCATCAAGATATCCAACCCTGCAATTCTTAAATCTAAAGCAACTCAATAATCAAACTTTCAACCAATTTAAAATATGCTCAAATACACATAATTCATATCAAAATCATCATTCTTATAATTTAACCATTGTATAATCATAAACAATTTACTAACTATATCATAAACAATCAAATATTGCTATATTCAATCCTACTCTAATTTTCATACCAAATAGGCCATTTTATATACTTAACATTTCATATATATATTTTATATAACCCTTCAAATTCTCATTATAACATCAAAACATCATAAACAATCAACTACTAAAATGACCTATACAAACATCTTAGGTACATGCCATTTTATAAAGAAAACATACTTCACTACTTTATCGAGTTCAGGATTGACTTTGGATGTTGGACTGAATTTTTGACTTTACTTAACCTGCACACGGAAACAAACCGTAAGCTGAGTATGTACTTAGTGGTATTACTATAATTCAAATTTCATAACATATTACAGTAAAACATACATATTCAATATATGTCTATAATCTTTCAATCATCAATTAATAATCACTATTTCAAAGTGGTTTGTACTCAATTGAATTCATACATTATTTCACTTTTTTTCAAACTATTTTATTTTTACATTCTTCTTTCAATATTTCATTGCATTTATATATAAAATCATTCAATATCAACTCTAATTATCAAATCGTAACATATTACAGTAAAATAATGTATAATCAATTTATACCTTGAATCTTTCAATAATCAAATTAAACATTTCACCCAACATGTTCCAATAATAATAATAATGACTTTTATAAGATTATATTCAATTAAACTCATACACTATTTCTTAATTGAATTTATCCCATTAATCTTTCAATAAGCATTTAATACATTAAATAAACTTGTTTCAACAATAATAGTAATAATAATAACTATCTTAAAGCTTGTATTAAATTCAATTTATACATTATTTCATCTTCTCAAATACATTTCATTTTCACATTTCATTTCAAATTCTTAATTCATTTCATATACAATCATTTAGTTTACCAATTCATTCAATTTCGATTCTTTTGCCAAATTTGTTAATTTACCCCTATTAACATAACTCGGACTTTGGTAGATACACGGATCCAAGCAAACACACTAGTACAACACATTGTGCCTAACCGACATTGCCGAAGTAAACAGTACTCAATACCTAATTAGATTTATCAGTAGCCATAATACGACACACATGGTGCCTAATACGACACATATAGTGCCTCATTGACTCGTGGTCGAATATCCCTGAACTCTTCCAATCTTATAGCATGCCAACTATATCCGCCTTATCCCAACTAGTTAATAGAGTATCCAAATCACATTTCAATATTCAATTAATACACATTTCAATTAATCGCATATAATCATAATTCAATTCAATTCAATTCAATTCAATCACTTTTCAATTTCACTCAATATTCATATCAATTTCAATTCAATCGCAATTCTCATCTTTGTAGTTCAAATCACTTTCTCAATTCAATATATATTTCAATTGCTCACATATAATTACAATTCAATTCAATTTCATTCAATTCAATATCACTACTTACTTCATTTACTTACCATGCATAATAATCAATTGCAACAATTAATAATAACTAGATTTGAATTATAGTAATACAAACCGTAGTTTTTTTTCTTGAGTTACTTATCGTCAATCTTTTCCTTTCCTTTCTTGGCTGATGTCTCCGGCACAATATTAGCTACGAAAATTAAATTAAATTTACAATAATCAATAAAATATCAATTCACATCAATTACTTAAAATTTTTTATTCAACTTTTACCTTAATTCCAATTTAATTCCTAACTAAAATTATTTCCATTTTTCTCACAATTTATACTTTATTTTCACTCAATTCTACTCAAAACTAAATTTTAACTCTCTAATTTTCATCATAAAACCCTAATTTTAAATTTCTTTCAATTTAGTCCCTATAGCACAAAACTTACAATCTATTTTACAATTTAATTCTTTAACCAATTCCAACTAGAAATTCTATCAATTAAACCCCTAATTCATCAATTGATTCAACATAAACTATACCCAAAAATCTACTAACTTTCAAAATTTCAACATAAATTCAATAGTATTTTACTCTAGGATCATAAAAACTCAAAAATTATAAGAAAATGACTTAAATTGACTTTCCAATTGAACTTAGAATCCTAAAACCCAAATTTCTCCTTCTTTCTTTTCTCTTTCTTTTTCTTTCCCATTCTTCTTTGTTTTGTTTGCCTTTTGTTTCTTTTAATTCATTTATTTCTTTTATTTGTTTTATGTTTAGTTATAATAATATAATATATAATATAATAATACAATAACATTAAATATCTTTTACTTAAATAACAAGTAAATATAATTAAATATATGAATTCTATTTTTCCACATGTCTCATTTATTTACCATACACTTGTTAAAATTTATTTTATTTTACATAATATAATATAAAATAAAATAATATACTTTATAATTAAATAATATTTTTATATATTGAAATCATAAAAAATTTAAGATTTTTATCAAGCTCATGCTGCCTCATTTATGAGGATTGACTTTTTTACCTATTTAATCCCTTTAACTTTCTTTAACCTATAATTAAACTTTCACCCCTATTGTAATTTAGTAATTTTTCCTAATTACTCCTAATTAAGACAAATTCACCTAACCAAAACCTTATTAAACACAGAACTAACTTCATAAATATTTTTAATAAATATTTACAAATTCGTTTTACTAAGACGGAGACTTGACAACACACTTTTCTAATGCCCGTAAATTTTGGATCGTTACATTTCTCCGCCTTAATAAAATTTGTCCTCGAAATTTTCCTGAAAAGAGGTGGGGATACTAAGACCTCATAATTTCTTCTGGTTCCCAAATTTAAGCTTCGGCAAGTTTCTAAAGTGACAAATCAAATCTTATTGCTATAAAATGAGCTGATTTCGTAAACCTATCAACAATCACCCAAATAGCATTCTTTTTACTTGCTGATAAAGGTAGCCCTGTTACAAAATCTATAGTGACACAATTCCAATTTCCATTAAGAAATTTTAATAAGCTAAAGTAATCCAATAGAAACTTGATGCTCTGCCTTAACTCGTTGATGAGTTAAACATTTATCCACATACTTGACCACATCTCTTTTCACTCCTGGCCACCAATAAGATTTTCGCAAATCATGATACATTTTCATTCCTCCAGGATGCAAAGCAAATGGACTATTATGATCTTTGCAAAGTATCAACCTTTTTAATTTAGAAACATGCAGAACGCAAATTCGATTGTGAAATCTCAAGCAACCACAATTATCAAGGCTGAAATTTTTTAATATACTATTCTACCATTTCTCTTTTCTTCACCAATTTGTCGTCTTCTAACTGCACTGACTTAATCTAATTAACCTCACCGATTTGAATTTTAAATCAGCTAATAAACTTTCATCATCATTGACACTAAGCTGAGCAAACATTGTTCGCAATTAAATTGCTGTTTTCCTACTCAATGCATCAACTATAACATTAGCTTTACCAGGGTAATAATCAATAACACAATCAAAATTTTTCAAAAGTTCTATCCAATGACTCTGTCTTAAATTTAACTCCTTTTGAGATAAAAGATTTTTGAGACTCTTTTGATCGGTATAAATATAACACTTTTCATCATGCAAATAGTGTATCCAAATCTTTAGAGCAAAAACCACAACAACTAATTCTAAATCGTGTGTCAGATAATTGCGTTCATGTATTTTTAGCTGACGAGATGCATAAGCAATCACTTCCTGTCTTACATCAAAACACGACTAAAATTGCTCAAGGACCATCATTATAAACGACAATATTCTTTCCTAAAGAATCGAAAACCTTTAGTAGATTACCTTTGGAGTTATTCTTATAATCATATATTTCTTTTTTCTATTCAATTGGTCTTTTATTTCTTTTCTTTCCACTTAACCAAAAGTCTTTTCTTTATTTAGTTTTCTTAAAATCATATCTATAAGTCTATAGTTCCTTTCTGCACATATTTTCCTAGCTTATCATTTATACTCATTCTTTATCCTTTCTTTTCTTTCACTTTTCGAGGCAAACAATGATTATTCCAGTTATGGGTCAGAGTTATTACTCTTAATCCAAACCTCTTAGAAATCTATTGGCCCGACCGCTGCCAATAGTCTCCTCGAGGTAACTGTTCTTTTCAAAGTTTGCCTATTTTATTACACAATTTACAACTTTGCTATTTATTTATTTTTGAACTAAGGTCTTTATTTCTTTCTATACTTCTTCTTAAAAAAATTCATTTTCTGATCTTCATAATTGGAAAATATTACTTTTCTATTCTACTTCTCATATTTTTATTATCTTTTCTATTCCCCAAAAGACTAAGCTTATATTAATATACTAAACTTTTCATTCAAAAACTCTAACTTTCTAAGTTCCCATTCTGTACATGTACAACTATATATACATATATACTCATTTTCGTTCATATTCACTAGTCCCTAACTTTTATTTTTTTTTAACCACTTAAATCCATTTCTGTGTCTTCCCCATATCTGATTTTGTATTTTTCTCCAGAAAATTCTCTATATTAAGTTCTAAATTCTCTTCAAATTCATCTTTTACGATCCAATTTTGAAATTTCTCAAGATTTTCTTTCTCTTCTATCTTTATAACAGGTATTGAATCTATAAATTCTCTTGGTAATCTCCTAACAACTAATTTTTCCATCTATGGTATGCTAAAGACATTTTGCCTCCCAGTCAACTTTCGTGAACCTACACTTTGTCTCGCTCTCTTTCTTGCTCCTTCAAAGATTATATAAACTTCACATAGTGTATAACTATATTCCAATAAGTTTGTAGTACCAATGTCTTCTTCTGATTTCATTCTATAATCTTACACTTCTCTCATCATCCTCTCAACTTTCTCCTTCCCCTTATAACAATGAAACAGCACACAGTAAACTCTCTATCAGGGAGTGTATTCTAGCTATTGTAAAATTCTTTTTTTTTTATTCCATCCAGTTTTTAGTAGTTGATGGATTAACTCCCTTTAATCCCAAAAACTTGGTAACACCATACTTACATAATTCATTGATCGGAGCTCTTCGGGTAGTAGGAACAAATGTTGCAGGAGGTGCAATTCCTGCCACTCTCTGAAGGGCATTGGTTATGACTCGAGTAATTGGGACTCATCCCTTTCTTTAACATTTTCCCGCCCCACATTAGGGGGTTGATTACTTATCGGATTTACACTAGGAGTCATTGATTCAGTTTCATCTATTTCTTGATCTCTTGTATACATTTCTTAATCTACGTCATCTATACGTTCATCCGACATCTTTAGCTATAAAACAAAATCAAACAAATATATCAACATCTAAATCTTGACGCAATTTCGACTCAATTATGGCATGTACCTCTAGACTCATTTTCGAGCTCGATTTAGTCCTAGAATTGACAAACCTGAATAGCTCTGATACCGCTAAATGTAACACCCCCTGACCCTAAACCGTCGCCGGATTAAGGTTATAGAGCATCACCGGACTTTCCAAAACAATTATGAACATTAATCAGATAATTAGCATACATTTCACAATTATATCATAATGTCCCTTTAATGTGCTCTCGAAGCCCAAAATAGATGTTAGAAGTAAATCAGGACCATTTCAGGAACTCTATAAAATTTTTGTAAAATTTTAAATTTTTTTCTAAGTGCAGCGCTCACACACCCGTGTGTTTAGGCCGTATGGCAGTACACGCCCGTCTCATTACCCCGTGTAACTCTCTGACTTGTAACTCTATTTAATGCAGGGTCACATGGCCAATACACATACCCATGTACTAGGCCGTGTCCCTCACACGGCTGAGACACACGCCTGTTTCTTTGCACGTGTGCCTCAACCTAAACATTTTGTTTCAAATTTTTAAGTTGCAGGGGATACACGGCCAAAATCACACGCCTGTACTCTACCCGTGTGTCTTACACGGTCTGACCACACGCCCGTGTGCCAACCTGTGTGGACTCTATGTTAGTCTTTTCATCAAGATATCCAACCTTGCAATTCTTAAATCTTAAGCAACTCAATAATCAAACTTTCAACCAATTTAAAATATACTCAAATACACATAATTCATATTGAAATCATCATTCTAATAATCTAACCATTGTATAATCATAAACAATTTACTAACTATATCATAACCAAACAAATATTACTATATTCAATCCTACTCTAGTTTTCATACCAAATAGACCATTTTATAAACTTAACTTTTCATATATATATATATATATATATATATTCTATATAACCTTTCAAATTCTCATTGTAACATCAAAACATCATAAACAATCAATTACTAAAATGACCTATACAAATATCCTAAGTACATGCCATTTTATAAAAAAAAAACATACTTCACCACTTTATCGAGTTCAAGATTGACTTTAGATGCTGGACCGAATTTTTGACTTGACTTAACTTGCACACAAAAATAAACTGTATGCTAAGTATGTATTCAGTGGTATTACTATAATTCAAATTTTATAACATATTACAGTAAAATATACATATTTAATATATGTCTATAATCTTTCAATCATCAATTTATACACTAGACCAATTTATCTCAATAGTAATCACTATTTCAAAGGGTTTGTACTCAATTGAATTCATACATTATGTCACTTTTTTCAAACTATTTTATTTTTACATTATTATTTCAATATTTCATTACATTTATATATAAAATCATTCAATATCAACTCTAATTATCAATTCATAACATATTACAGTAAAATTATGTATAATCAATTTATAATTTGAATCTTTCAATAATCAAATTAAACATTTAACCCAACATGTTCCAATAACAATAACTACTTTTATAAGATTGTATTCAATTAAACTCATATACTATTTCTTAATTCAATTTATACCATTAATCTTTCAATAAGCATTTAATACATGAAGTCAACTTGTTTCAACAATAATAGTAATAATAATAACTATTTTAAAGCTTGTATTCAATTTAATTTAAACATTATTTCATCTTCTCAATTCCATTTCATTTTCACATTTCATTTCAAATTCTCAATTCATTTCATATACAATCGTTTAATTTACCAATTTATTTACCCCTATTAACATAACTCGGACTTTGGCAGATACATGGATCCAACCAAACATACCAGTACGACACATTGTGCCCAATTGGCATTGCTAAAGTAAACTGTACTCAATACCTAATCAGATTTATAAGTAGCAATAATACGACACACATTGTGCCTAATACGACACATATAGTGCCTTATCAACTCGTGGTCGAGTATCCTTGAACTCTTCCAATCCTATGGCATGCCAACTATATCCAACTTAGCCCAACTAGTTAATAGGGTATCCAAATCACATTTCACTATTCAATTAATACACATTTTAATTAATCACATATAATCATAATTCAATTCAATTCAATTCAATCAATATTCATATCAATTTCAATTCAATCACAATTTCTCATCTTTTTAGTTCAAATCACTTTCTCAATTCAATATGTATTTCAATTACTCACATATAATTACAATTCAATTCAATTTCATTCAATTCAATATCACTACTTACTTTATTTACTTACCATGCATAATAATCAATTGCAACAATTAATAATAACTAGATTTGAATTATAGTAATACAAACCGTGATTTTTTTCTCAAGTTACTCATCATCAATATTTTCCTTTCCTTTCTCGATCGATGTCTTCGGCACGATATTAGCTACGAAATTAAATTAAATTTACAATCATCAATAAAATATCAATTCACATCAATTACTTAAAATTTTTTTTATTTAACTTTTACCTTAATTCCAATTTAATTCCTAACTAAAATTATTTCCATTTTTATCATAATTTGTACTTTATTTTCACTCAATTCTACTCAAAACTAAATTTTAACTCTCTAATTTTCATCATAAAACCCTAATTTTGAATTTCTTCCAATTTAGTCCCTATAGCACAAAACTTACAATCTATTTTACAATTTAATTCTTTAACCAATTCCAACTAGAAATTCTATCAATTAAATCCCTAATTCATCAATTGATTCAACATAAACTATATCCAAAAACTACTAACTTTCAAAATTTCAACATAAAGTCAATAGTATTTTACTCTAGGATCATAAAAACTCAAAAATTACAAGAAAATAACTTAAATTGACTTACCAATTTTGAACTTGGAATACTAAAACTGTAACACCCCAAACTCGACCTAGACGTTATGGCCGAATCTGACGATGTCACATGAGAGAATGTTTGAAAACCGTATCGATGCTAAAACCTTTTCCTGCTTTAAACTATTCATTAACTTCTATTACTACCAAAATTGCGTAATTTATTAAGTCGATCATTTCCAAAACGTTATTCATTGCGGAAGCTTTTAAAATAGTTCGCGTAATCGTGAGTATTTTTGATAAAATATTTATTCCTTTTAAAAAACCCAAGTTTTTCCTACCACTAACAGTTATAAACCAAAGAATAGTATAAATCCCAAATTTAAACCAAAAATTCGTAAAGGCCATAATTACAGTAAAATATCCCCAAATAAAAATTAAAAACATAAATAAGTAAAACAACATAAAAGAGATCGTGAGGCCACTGCTAAGTCCTCCGCCGCCTGATCCGCCTAAGTTTAGGGATTACTTGTATAGGTTAAACATAAGGGTGAGTTTATGAAAACTCAGTGTGTAATCCCCATGCAAACAAACAAATAGTATGCAAAGATTCACAGTCTGGGCTTAAGCCCATTTTCAATGGCAGTATCAGTTTGGGCCTTAACCCATCTCAGTACAGTAGCAATCATTCCGTGGGGCCTTAGCCCATCACGGTATTAGTAAATAGTAGGGTCTTAGCCCATCATAGTACAGTAAACAGCAATGTGGTATACAGTATGCAAGTCCTACCCAACCAATCGCTATAAACCATCTCCTGTCCAACCCTGTACTCTTGTATGGATTAAATCACCCACCCATCCCATACTTACAAGTAGCACCAGTTGCGGCACTAAACAGTATTTGCAGCTAAGCTGCCAGTATTAAGCTCGAAGCCATCAGTAAGTCGCAGTTGTGCTGCCAGTATATTAGGCTTAAAGCCTTTCAGTGCACTTCACATATATTATCCCATCCCCATACAATGCAACATATAGTCATGGCATGCTATCATATAATATCATGCATGTAATTAGTATAGTATATTATAATCATGCTCAGTATACAGCCATACATATATATCATTCAGTCAATTAGGGATCTAAGTAAAGCTTACCGACCCCACAATAGGTTCACAGTTGTCTCGGGCAACCCGTGCAACCTTAGCAAGCAAATCAGTGAAAATGGACTCACACGCCGTATTGTCTGCTCGTGTGGGACCACATTCCCGTGTGGCCCACATAGCCCAAATTGGCTTTGGCCTTGTAGATCACATGGCTTGGCCCAAAATTTCACGCTCCCGTGTGGTTCACACGTGTAGGCCCATACGTCCGTGTTGCCTATACGGCCTAATTGGTTGATCCTGTGTGTCGCACACGGCCTTATCCGGCCATCACACAACCATGTCGTCTGCGCACGGCTTGGCTCGTCGATCACATGGCCGTGTCCCCTCATACAACCTACCACATGGCCTACCATATGACCGTGTAGCGTCGATAGATTAGTTTTTAGCTTTCGTCAAAACCTCGTTTTCTGTGTAAACGAGTACACACCTAGTATTAATTTGCTGTACAGTTACTCCCTAGCACTCCAGAACTATGTTTGACCAATATTTCATTCAATTAAACACTTATCAATCAAATTAATACTGAAATCGAGACAAGAATACTCATCCAATGAGTGACTGAACCTTACCTTAGAACGAACGGTGGCTTTCCCCCATTTTCACACACTGACTTGAACTCCCACAGCCAATTAATGGCCTCCTAAACATAAGTTAGATCTCCATTAGCCGAAAGTTTGTTAATCAAAATAAGAATTGAACAAGACCAACTTACCACTAACGCATAAAACACACAGTCGACGGATTCAGGCTTGAGTGCCAAGCAAAAAGGAAGCAAAAAGGAGAAAAATGAGAAGGGGGAACAACAAGGAAAGGAAACAGCAGAGATGAGAAGAAGTTTGATCAAAAATTGCAAAAAGGGAAGAAAGTTGAGGTGGAGAAAGTTGAATATCACTTTAACCATCCAAATCCCATATTTTTCTCCCACACTTCCCACTACATTTCTAATTCTCAGCATATTTCTACACTTCAAACACTTACACGGCACTAAAAGCAAAAATAATACTCATGTAGTGACTCAAACACAAGGCCTCTTCCACACCAACACTCTACTTAACCACCAGTCCAGCAGGCCCATTCTGATATAAATTTACTAACAATCAAGCTTAAGTTAAGGCTTTAATCATAAAAATGCTAAAATTTACTTAAGTTAAGGCTTGAACCCATAACTTCTCAAACACTCCCAAAACACATAACCACTGAAGCAGACAGATATTTATGTCAATTAATTACAAAAACATATACTGATATTTTTGGGGCATTACAAAAACCCTAATTTCTCATTCTTTCTTTTCTCTTTCTTTTTCTTTCATATTCTTCTTTGTTTCGTTTGCCTTTTGTTTCTTTTAATTCATTTATTTCTTTTATTTTTTTTATGTTTAGTTATAATAATAATATAATATATAATATAATAATACAATAACATTAAATATCTTTTACTTAAATAACAAGTAAATATAATTAAATATATGAATTCCATTTTTCCACATGTCACATATATTTACCATACACTTGTTAAAATTTAATTTATTTTACATAATATAATATAAAATAAAATAATATACTTTATAATTAAATAATATTTTTATATATTGAAACCATAAAAAATCTAAGATTTTTATCATACTCATGTCGCCTCATTTATGAGGATTGACATTTTTACCTATTTAGTCCCTTTAACTTTCTTTAATCTATAATTAAACTTTCACCCCTATTACAATTTAGTCATTTTTCCTAATTACTACTAATTAAGAAAAATTCACCTAACTAAAACCTAATTAAACACAAAACTAACTTTGTAAATATTTTTAATAAATATTTACGAATTTGTTTTACTAAGACAGAGACCCGACAAACACATTTTTCTAATGCCCGTAAATTTTGTATCATTACACATGTGGTTGGCCACGTGACACAAGTCAGAAAATTACACGGGGTAGGACACGGTATGGGACACGGCCATGTGTTCCCATTTCTAATGTCTACACAGCCTGTGATGGCCTGGCCACACGGGCGTGTGTCCCCTGTATTTAAAAATTTTCAATGTTTTCCCAAAATTTTTCCTAAGTTCTCGAATTAGTCCTAAATTGTTTTAAATGTATGATTGGGCCCTCGAAGGATTGTGTTAAGGACTGTATGAATATGTGTGAATGAATTATGTATGGATATGAATTATAGATGTGAAATGAATGATTATTTATGTGATAAGTCTGGTAATGCTCCGTAACCCTAATTCGACGACGGATACGGGTTAGGGGTGTTACATTCTCACTAAAGAAAATACTAAGTTCTAAGGTAACGGGACTAATAGTTAAAATCTAACTGATTACCAAATCAGTTAACAATTCACGTAACTACACTAAGACCCTCATAATAAAAAATTTTTATAGTTAGATACCCAGAATTACTTTTGTACTTATCCTTTAACATTTCCGAGTGTGACGTACCATTTATCACTCCTAACTCGTATTTGTCACTAAATTAGGGTTATGGGTTATGGGATATTACAATGATTAACAAGTTCAATAATATTTCAAAACGATTCATAAATCAATTTTATTCATCATTAATCAATATCATTCACTAATCTTAGCATACCTACTAAAACGACACTTGAATTGAGCTTCCAGAACACTTAAATCAATTTAAGAGTAAGTAGAGACTAATCTGAATTAAAACAAAAAAATAAGGTAAAAATTGTAAGTAAAGGTCACATGACCGTGTGGCAGAGCTCAAACCGTGTGACTTAAGGACATGGTCATGTGGCCAGACCGTATAACAAATTGTGCCCGTGTGGAAAAACCTACACCAAATTAAATAGACCATATAGCCGTATGGGGTGACCGTGTGGCAGACCATGTCACAAGCTGTGTGCACCTAAAATACATTCAAAACCAAGCTATTTCATCTACCATTTCTTAGGACACAAGTTATGCCATTTGCAACTATTTTCACATATTCAAAATACATTTAAACATGCCTAAAACATACCAAATCATACAACCTAAGTGCCTAACCAATATGCCCACAAAGGCACCACAATACAATCATGAAACAACAACCATCCAAGTCATTCAACTCAATCATTCTAGCATCAACAATTAACAAAATCCAAAACCAAAATTTGCTATAAACTAAACACCTATAGTACCATTCAAACTTGATTTATATCATCACATTACCAAATACCAAATACGTAACAAGTATTACATATATCAAATTTACATATAAATTCATTCATAATGAAGGTACCAAAACATGATTATTACTTGCAAAATAAGAATACTATATACATGCCACAAGTAGCCAAACTTTCAAACTTCATAGTCTACCGAGTCAAAAGATAGTAGGTATGAGCTTCCGTTGATCCAATCGACATGTTCATAATGTCCCAAAATCTAAAGAACCGAATAAAAAAAGTAAGTATATAAAATACTTAATAAGCTCATACAATTCAATTCAATTACTTACCATACTCATTTAATAGTTAAATGTAATTAGCTATTCAAAATGTATTCCCTATTATGACATGGGTCAACAATTCTAGTTCAATTAATAGCGGACATACAAATACTCAAAGTTCATATTTCATTCACATTATAACCTTTGATTTACTAATGGAACTTCATAAAAGAACTCAATACACGAGTGTAGATAACATCTAATGCTCATCTGAGCTAATCGTATATAGAAATATATGTTTTAGGCTACCCGTTCGGGCTAATCCTTTGACAACACAGAAAATAGCCTGGCCAATGTTATAAATACATGTAAGGTTATCAGTTCAGGCTAAACCTTTAAAATGACAATAGATTACTAGTCCAGGCTAAATTTGTGTCACATGTATATTGGAGTCCACAACAAATGCTGAAGCTCAGTCCAGTCAGGAATCAATCTGAAATCTCATATATGGGACTTTTACTAAGTCCACTAGAATAATATCACAAATCAATTCAATCCAATTCGTTACGAAATAGTTAGATTTCAACTTACAATAATTTGTATATGTTGAAACCTTTTTTTTGTAACTCGACTATTTTAAAATAAAAATGGAGTCGCCACCAATCCTTTTTATTAGGTGTGACTGAATCACCTCGAAACTTAGTCATTTTTAATAAAAGGGTTAGATTTACTAAAACAATAATTTTCGGTCTATAAAATCCAGGAAATAGGTTTGAGAGTCGGTTACACATGAGGAAGGATTAGCACCGTCATAACGCCCAAAATTGGTACCTAGTTGATTACTTGATGTCTTAGTGTCAAAAATTGAGAATTTGGAGAAAATTTAAAATACAACCCTTTTCACGTAAGGTTATTTAATGACGTCTAAATTAAATTTTAATGAGGAGGCTTTCCTATTTCGGGTCGATCAAGACGAAAAGTCATGTCCTGTAAGTTGAGGCACAAAATCTCGAATTCTCGAAAATAACAACACTCATCGTTTAATTATTACCTAAATATTATACATTTTTTGTTTGTTTTTAAAGAAAAAGGAACATTCGATTATTTCGGTTCAAGGAGAAAATCATACCCCGTAAGTTAAGGGCACAATTTCTCGACTTATTCGAACATAATACATTATATGGGATACACGAGTATGTATAAACATGTTATATGATATCATAAGAACATAAATAATACAATATATCATAACAAAAATAATAATGTTGTAAAAAAATATTATCAATTAGTGCTAATAACAATTAATGATAATAATTAAGGACCAAATAACAAATTGTGCAATTAAAAAGGGTAGAAATATAAATAACAGAAATTAAAAATGCAAGGAATTTTTTTTAAAAAAGGAAATAAATATGTTGAATGAAATGAATAGAGAACTAAATTGAAATGTAAACGAAATTTAAAGTGTAAATAAAAAAACAGAGAAGCAAATAAAGGACTAAATTGAAATGAAATAGAAAAATGTAGGGACCTAAGAAGTTATTTTCCCCACCCTAGTACACGTGCCATCCCCTTATTGGGTCAACATTGGGTTAAAGGACTAATTTGTAAGAAAATAAAATTAAAGGGGTGAAATTTAAACAAATAATAAGGGAATAGGACGAAATTAAAAATGGGCAAAAAAATGGAAGGACCAGAATGGAAATTAAACCCCTCCTTTAAAAAACACGTGGATCTTAATGATATTCGGGTCGGGTCTTCGGGTCATATCAAAATGACACTGTTTTGGGCGTTTGAAGCCAAACCCAAAATGGCACCATTTTAAGGATCTATAAAAATCAAAATTTCTAAAAAAAAATCATTTTAACCTTGTTTCTTAAAAAAAAAAAAAAAACTTTCTTGCTATCTTTTTTTTTCTCTCAAATCCTTCCTTGCGTCCGACCATTAAGTCGTTATGGCTCCACAATGGCCACTGGTCATTGGCAACGACGATTGCTGCCTCCAATGGCCAGAAGTTCAAAAAATTTCCTCTTGAGCCATTTTTTTTCTTTTGCGTAGATGGTGGATCTAGTGATAGATCCTTCGAAAACCCAATCAAAATTTGACTAGAAGTTAAGAAACCTTTTGATTTCTCTTTTCCGATGTAGCCATCGATGAACCTTAATAGGTTTGGAGACTTTTCAAATCGACAAGGAGCCAACTATGACGGCGATGGAAGATGAAGTGACGACAGGTAAAATTTTTAAACCTTTTTTTTTTATGTTCTTTTGAAAAATAAAATAAAAGATTACATAAAAGAACTACCTTTTTTTTTTAACTTGTTTTTTTCTTTGTATTCTATTGATCTCTTCCCCCTTCATGGTGGCTTCGGCTTTATAGCCGAATATTACAACATATTTTTTTCTTTTTCTTTTTTTGTTTATCTCTATTTTTGTCCTTCTATTTCTCTGTCTCTGTTCTTTTTGCAAGTAGTGGTGGGAAGGAAGGGTGCGGGTAACAGTTGGAGGCATGTCTGTTGACGTGGCAGAGGCAACGGGGCGTTGGTGGCTTTATGGTTTTAATGTTTCCCAGATGTGTTTAAGATAGTGGGCTTGGGTCTGTATTTGGGCTTCTAGGTAGTTTAGGTAATTGGGCTTATAAATGGACTGGACTTTTTATTTGTTTATTTATTTGTTTTTGTTTTATCAGGGTCGGACGGATTTGGGCCATTACAATATATATATAATTAAAATAATTTGACAACAATTTGAAATCACATCATTCGTATGAACTTACCTATTGAAATGGTAACAGTTTAACTATCAAGGATTAGTTGGTAATGGTTTAACTGTCTGACCACACGGGCGTGTGCCCCTTGCACATAGGAAAACTTTTGAAATTTCACAAAAAATTTCCTGAGTTTTCGATTTAGTCCCTACTCGTTTCTAATGTATGTTTTGAGCCTCAAGGGTTCATAAAAGGGACGATATGATTAATTTATGATTTATATCTGATTTGAATGTAAAGTGATATGAAATGTCTGAGTTTGATCTATAAATACCGGTAATGCTCCTAAACCCTGTTCCGACGACGGATAGGAGTCAGGGGTATTACATGCATAATTTAAAGCCCAAAGATTTTATTTTAATAAATTGTCAACTCCAAATATGACAAGTAACATCTTGTTGCAGTGATAGTGAAAGTAGCTACTTCCCATTAATGCTTAATAGATAACTTCAAAAATTTATCTTAATACAATACATTAAATATAAAAATAAGAAAATGAGTTTTGATTCAAAGTCTCCACTAAGGTGGCCGGAAGAAGAATATATTATGGGATTATGGTGTAATATCTTGTCTTTGTGCCTTGGCTCTGAAAACACTTGAAATAACCCATATTCAAGAGAGGGAAGCACTTATGTTTGGGTACAGTGAAAACCCACTGAGTTTGATAATCATTTAATAAAAGATAAAAAAGCATAAGCTTTTGTTGGTAGTGGCTGACGACATTATTATAGAATTATTGCTTTTCTTTTTCTTTCATTTAATCAACTACTCTCTGAGATTTTTTATTTATTTATAAGTTGAAATTAATTTTATTTATTTGAATTAGGTGAGGTTTAACCATCTAATAGTAATAATTTTAAGATTTAAATTAATTTAAATACTCGAAAAACACCGCCAATTAATACTCACCATATCTACTATATTTCTTTCTTCCAAAATCGTCTTCTTCTCTATTTACAGTTTTTATGTCTGTTCTGATTTTAATCTCTTTTTTATGTTTAAATTAAGATTAAATTTGTTTGCTCTGATTTAATATAATATATATTTTTAATTTATAATATTATTAGTAAGTCTAAATTGATAATACTAATAAATATTATTTTTTAAAAATAATTATAATTTATAATATTATTAGCAAGTTCAAATTGATAAGGTTAGTCTTACCAATATTGTTTTGTTGATAACTTGGAGTCCTAAAAAGATGTAGATTTATTTTCTTGATAACTTTCTTACGTTAAATAACCTTATAGTTTGAACATGCTAATAACATAATAAGAAAGAGTGATCAAATCAAATTAAAATAAAGGGATTATGTTTGAAAAATTAAATAAATAAAGGGATTAAAACAAAAATTAGACCTTTATGTTCCATAGCTTATATTTAATTAAATAATCAAATCCTTATTCCGCAAAAGATCATACTTTCTCATCGGAAAAAAGAACCTGGTGAACACTATAATATCAACATGGCTGCAAATTGCTGTCTGTATGGATAAGGTGCCCTTTATTTGGTGATGAATCAATTTGGGGCATAATTGAATAACATATAAAAGTGATGGGAATCCCAATTCATAGGCGTATCTATAGAGGCAGATATGACCTTTTTTGGAGACTATAAGATTGTGTATTTATAAACACTCCAAAAGACAAAAGTTGCAGCATTGGTATGGCCATATTGCATGTGGAAAACCAGATGCAAAAGCTAGGCCGATTTGGCTCTTGGGTTGGAGTATGTTTGGTGTGGTAGATTCCTTTGTCTTTTACAAGCTTTCATCAATCGTCATCTAAAATGCAATTTGATTAAATGGTTTTTCAAGTTGAACCTCATGATAATGTATTAAGTCCTTTACAGTAAAATCGAGAAGAGTTGTTTAAAGTTTGAACTCGGAATTAGATGTTAATGAAAATTTAATATTAACGTAAGTCGTTTTTTTTACTATACCAATGCTTTTATTGATGATTATTTGACTACGCTTTGAAGTTTTAGCTTTCTTGTATGGGGGCTTCATCTTCAAATAATTGAGAGGTGGGTGCCGTTGTCCTAGTGATAGTAACAAAACATGAAATTTGGCAATGGCGTCCTCATTCCTATCTGTTATGGATCCGTCCAACAGCTCAAATACGGTTGAAATAGAGTACAACTTTTTTTAAGTACTGTTGAGGGGAGGCCGGATTCGTTTGGGAAATAGTTTGCAAAGTGTTGTCCATCGAATCTCTCAACGGATCCGATATTGAGCCCGGAGTGTCTATACTCAAATTTATCTTCGGGTTTCATCTCCGGACTCTGCTGAGAGCTCGAGGAGGTGTCGGGTTCACAGAAAGATAAAACCCAAAAGATAAAGCCAAACATGAACACCCCGAAATCAAAACCGAATCTATTGAAGAGTACATAGACCCTCGGCATATAACAGTTCACAAATTTTCCCCAAGCAAGTCTGGCACCCTAAACACAAGCCGAGGATATGTTAGTGCATGCCCTTCCTAAGTTTAAACTTAATATAATATATGTAAGTATATTGATTAATATTGCATCAAAATACTTGTGCTGCTATCAAGTTTTTTAGTTATCAGCTATATGCGTTAAGTTATGCATATGGCAGATCAACTAACTATTGATGTAATAGTAAAATACTTGTATAGTTATTTATCATTTAGTCTTGAATTTTGAAATTTATTGGGACAGATTTGGTGGAAAAATGAGTAGAACGGGAATGGAATGGACTAAACCTGCTAATTTTGATCTGAATTTAAAATATAATAGGATGGCGTCTAATTTAAACTCGATTCTATTTTATTCATAGATAATTGAAAGATTTAAGCCCATTTGATTTAAATCTAAATTGATTTGAATCAGGAATAATCTAATTTCAAAATGACCAGAATCCTAAATAATCCAGTTTAAAAAACTCAAGCCTCGAATTTCTAATGATACAAATTCAAAACAGTTTACTTATGAAATTAACTTAATCTCAAAATGATCCAAATTAAAATAATTCGAAAGTTCTAAAACTTAAATAAACTCTATTTAAATTATTATACTAAATTATAATCTTACAATTTTTAAACAATCTATAAAACAATTTCATAATTTTTGGGGGCAAAACCCTTACTAGCTACAATTGCACATATTTAGAAATATTTTTCAGCTGCTGACTGTGGTTTGGATTCTTAAATTAACCATATCATGCATGCACCAATCGCATATCCAGCTTTGGTCTATTTAATTAGCTATATAACAAAATCATTGGCACTACTAATTATGTACTGATTTGCAACTAATTTTGAAGAGCATTTGGAATATAATCTGTCCCATGACATCTCTTTATTATAGAGTAAATTTGTATGATGATATTTGTTTATGCAATGATTGTTGTCCTTATGAAAGGCCAATGGGTTTTGAGATTAGAGCTGACAATAAGGTGAATTTAAATTTCAATATGAAATCGTATTTATTATATAAATAATTTAAATATGACGTATTAAAAAAATAATGTCAATAAAATTTTAGAAAGCTTAACGTATTTTAAATATATTTTATCTCGGATTTGAACTAGCATTTAAGATATAAACTAATGAATTAGATTAATAAAAAAACTCTTAACTGATATGATTTTTTTATTATTTGATATATATATGCTTGAAATTGATATATTATTTGGTATATTGAGAATACAATTAAAATGTTTTAAATTTTAGATATTAATTTAAAATTTGGACCACAAAAGCAATTATTCTTAACGGTTTAAATATGTTTTTGCATATACTTCATTTTGTCCTCAACAAAGATATTTTTGTATACAAATAAAGATAGTAGGTGTTTTTGGTTGAAGTTGAGCTAAAGTCGTATTTTAAAATTTTTTGAGTTTAAATTTATTCAGTTCGATTCAATTAAATAATTTTTTATTATTTTAAATAATAAAATATTTTTATTTAAATAATTTATAAGTATATATAAATATTAATATAAAATTATTTTTTATTACGTTTTTTTACAATAAAACAAGCGAAACTGAACTAATTTGATATTAAAACCCTAAAACAAACCTGATAATAAAATGAATAGTAACGTAGTATGATTTTCCTCCCAACAATATAAGACAATGCCCAAAGTAGGGGATAGGGCACTCAGAATGGGCAACATTTATTTAGGGTTTTAATCAAAAAGGTTATCGTTCAAACTATTCCTACATTGACAATTTACTCAACTTTCATATATTTCTGTCGAATGGTTGATTTGGTTTAATAAACTTATTTTAGATTAGATTTAGATATAGATTTTTTTTTATCTTATATCATTTTGGTCCAAATTTAGATTAAATAAATTTAAAGGTAAATTATACTAATAGTGATTCAATTACTTTTTTTTTTGTTATCTAACTATAAATAATTACAAAATGATCACCTAATTATTAATATTTTTTTTCTTTTTACTCACGCAACTATTTAATTTTATCCTTTTTTTACCATCCAAATATCTTATATTTTTTAATATTTTTATTTTTATTCTAGCCCGCGGATGATAAAAAATAAAATTGTGATCCCATCCCACCCAAGTCAATCCTTGAAACATTTTGGGGTTAGGAATCTTTTGTCACAACGCAAAATGAAAATGGAGGAAAAACAAGGGAAAGGGAATCTTTTCTCTAGATATGGATTGTTGCACTAAAGCCAGAAATATCAATCAAGTTTTAGACCAAATCTTAAGTACTTTATTACAATGTAATTAATTAAAATCATATCCTTCTTTATGCATTTTAATAGGTGATTTACCTCTAATTTATTATTGTTCTCTTTCCGCTTCATAAATGCTTTTTTTTTCCAACATAATAAATGCTTAATTGCGCCAAACTATCACCTAAATTTTAAATCGGTCCTTAAATTTTAAAACATTAAATTTGAATAAATCAAATTCTTTCATTAGCCCAACCTTCAATTTAGGCATTAAATAACACTTTAGATTTGACATGAAATATATTTAAAACAGATGATCAAATTATAAATATGAAGGTACCCTACTATATAGACAACTTGAATTTAACCTGTTAAAAAGAAAAGAAAAACAAAAAATGCTCCAACTAAATTTTATTGACATTATTTGTTTCTTTTTTAACACGTCAGATCTTAATTATCCATATATTAACTAATATATATTTATAGCTTGATCTACGTATTTTAAATATGCTGCAGTTAGACCCAAACTAACACTTAATGCCTAAATATGATATATATTATTTTTTATTTCCAATAAAAGGCCTTTCCATTTTGATTTTATTTTAATTTGATTCTTATAAAGATCGTGAAATTACAAAGTTAATCCCTCATGTTTTTAATTTGTTATAAAAACATATTTTTAAAAATATTTATTATAACTTATTCTTTTCCTTTAACATAATAAGATATACATTCTTTATAAAAAATTGATATTCTAATTGTTTTTTCAATCCTCAATTACGAAACAATTTAATATTTTTCATATTAATTTTTAAAAAATTATTAAAATAAATACAACTAACATGTATATCGTGCGGACATACAAGCTTGTTATACATTACAAGGTTGGATTTAAAAATGAAAATAAGCATTATGTTCACATAGTAATTTTTTTTTTTTACATTTGGCATTAAACTAACTAAACACATATTCATACCCTTTTTTGCTTCATAAATTTTTTAAATATTAATAATTTCACAATTTAATCCTTCTTTCAAATATTATTGAAATCAATTTACTTAATAACTTTTTTAAAATTATGATATTAGTCCTTATTAAATTTAAATTGTTGCCTTTAGTTTTGAAATAATCGCTTATTAGTAACAATGATTTTGAATAAATTTTTAAAATATTTATTAACTTGAATATTGTCTCATTACATTTTGAATAAATGGAATTTTTCAGTTTTTTCTTCTTTTTTTTTCTGAAAACTTAAAAAATTTTAGTTTATAGTTTTTTAGGTTAGTTTAAACATTTTTAAATGAATAGAACTAATTATGATTAAAACGTAGTAATACTATTTTTACAAAAATCATATAAAGCATGTGACACAATATCTTAAATAACATATCAAAATAAATAGGCATAATAATTTATTTGGCCTTCTAACTTTAAAAGAATAAAAAAAAGGTCATTTTAGTAATTCATTTAATTTATTACCTTTTTTAGCCCTTAAACTTGCGTTTTTTTTGTCAAACTATCCCAAAATGGATAGAAAAGTTAAAGTTTTTAACTATGCTGATGTGGCATAAATGTGGATGATACATCAACATTTAATTAATTTTTTTAATTTTTAAAAATTAAAAATATTAAAAATATTGAAATATATAAAAATTATAAAAATATTTTTAATATTTTTAAAATTTTAATTAAATTCTACGTAAACTTTTCCATCTATTTTGGGGTGATTTGACAAAAAATACAAGTTTAAGGGCTAAAAAGACGAAAAATTAAATAAAGGGTTAAAATGATTTTTTTGTAAAGTAAGAGGGCCAAAAAAGACATTATGCCAAATAAATATATATGACACGCATATTGTTTTATTTTTTCTATATTGATTTATATATTAATTAAATAAATTAAAATTTTACAATAGTTACATATATGTGTGGCATTGATAATTTTTAACATGAATATAATATATAATATATATTAATATTAATTTATATGGAATTACATTAAATTTTTTGAAATGAATACATACTTGAATATTTATTTTGTTAAATTAATATCATATATATGATTTTTAAAATCATTATAGTATCAAAAATGAAGACTAAAAAAACAAGCATTCGTATTTATATGAATTTTACTTTTAAATATTTTATTTGTCAAATGTTGCAGATTTTAAAAATGATTTTAAATTAATAAACAAATATATATTTTAATAAATATATACAACAAACTTGTGCATAGCATGAGATAAAAACTAGTATGAATACTTTAGCAATGTCTTTAAGCAAAATTGGAAACTACCTTATCTGGCAAGCTTTAATGTTCCACAAATGACTTTATATTTATAAGGCACATGAATATTTAACATGTGAATATATTTTAGGGTAAATTACACCAATAGGCACTCAATTTTAAGGTAGTTAATAAAACAATCAGTCAGATTTCAATTTAGTCACTCAACTTTCAAAAAATAACAAAAACAATCATTTTAACCATTTTTCGTTACAGACGTAACGGAAAAGTGACATGGCATTTAATGGTGTGAGCTAGCTATCATTTAAACAACCCCAAAAAGAAGAAATGGAGAAGAAATGGAGAAGAAGAAGAAAAGAAGAAGAGGAGAATAAGAGAAAATGGAAGGACTTCATATTGGCGATTCCCAAGGGTCAAAATCCGGGAACTCAAAGACAACTACGCTTCCACGACATTGATGCCTCCATGTCCAACACCTCCGCCACATCATGATCGCCGAGTTTCCCACCATAACCATCTTGATGCAGCTGCTAAAACCATTGAACCTGGAGCTATTTTTGCAAGAGAAAGCCGTAAGTGCTTTGCATTTGAATCCTTTGTGTGTAAAAAAAGTTGGAAGGCTTCGACTCCCCTGACTTTGAGGTCGCAAAAGATTTTAACTCAAAAAGACTTGACCCCAAGCAGCATTTCAACACATTCAAGACCCTGAAATCTGCACACCTAAATCGTTTTTAGCTCAAAACCCAAGCTTTTCTTTAGCTAGATTCACCAAAACCAAGTACCTCAACCTTGTCCATGCTAAAATGGAGTGTTCCTTTTTCGGGAACTTGAACCAAAGGAAGCTAGTTACCTTCGGTGGGTTCCCGGATATAGCTTTTTTCATAGCTTTTGTAAAGATGTCTAGGCGGTTTTGGCACTTGCAATTTTTTCATCATCAATCCCCTTTGTATTTCTGCAACAATTATTACCATTTATTTAATATTTTGAGCTTATACACTTGATTTTGGATAACCCTTTTGTGAGATTCGAAAAACTATCCCAATTTTTTAATGTATTTTTCGATAAGGAGAAGGAGGGGTCCCGTCCTCGTCGTCGTCCTTGATGGAGAAGAACCCAAATACAGAGGTGTTCGAAAAAGACCATGGGGTAGATTCGTAGTTGAGATCTGAGACTCGTGGAAAAAAACTCGGGTTTGGTTAGGTACTTTCGATTCCGCCGAAGAAGCAGCTCGAGCTTATGATACAGCGGCGATGACACTGCATGGACCGAAAGCCAAAACAAATTTCCCAATCAATCCCTCAAATACTACCACTTTTTCGATCGATAACCACCATTGACGGTTATGCTCGATGGGTAATTTTTCATTTTCCCTTCTTCTTCTTCTTCTCCATTTCTCTTATTCTTGTTTTTGCCCTTAACCAATCATCCTTTCTTTTCTTTTCGACCCTTTGACTACTTGACCAATGTGGCAAGTTAACTGGCCACATCAGCTAGTTAACTGGCCACGTCAGCTATCCTGTTAAGTCTGTGACAGAAAATTTTAATGAGTGACTGATTTGTCAGTTTCCAATAACGTTAATGACTATTTTGTTACTTTCGAAAGTTGAGTGACTAAATTGAAACCTGAGTAATTATTTTGTCAGCTACCCCAAAGTTGAAGGACTATTGGTGTAATTTATCCTATATTTTATGGGTCTCATTAAATGTAATAGTCTAAAAATGAGAATAAAAATGTTTTATATGTGAAAATATTTAAATATTGTGTACTCACAATGGCAACAATTAGTGAAACTAGTGAAAAAATAATGAAATAATTCTTAAATGCATTATTTTTTTTCTTTTTTTTCTTAGTGACGGGATTAAACTAAATTTTTTGGAATTTTTGAATTGATTGCAAATATATTCAACAATGTCAAATATAACTTCACATATTTGGTAATTTAAAAATAAAAACAAATTAAGAGAAATTTGAATAAAAATAATATCAAACATATTCTATAATTTAAGGAAATTTAAATAACTTCACATTTTTTTCATCCTATAAATAGTGGACTTGCATAGTATTCGCTAACACATTTGTAAATTATTTTATTTTTTACTCTACAAATTCTTTTTAAAGTAAAATAAAACTGATACAAATTATCATAATATAGGCTATCAATATTCTAAAAATTAAAATTTTATATTATTTCATTTTTACTTGTTTAATCATAATATTTTTGAAAAGTTACAAAATTTATAATGATTTTTAATAAATAAATAAAGTATATTTTAATTGATATATAATTAAATCCGTGCATTGCATTGAATAAGAAACTATTTGATAACTAGGTTAACAGTAAACACTCAATTAAAATATTTTTAAACTTAGGATCATTTGGTGGAATTAACTCATATATGTAATTCAAAAGTAGATGCTGAATCCAATATTTTAAAAATCGAATCAATGATCAGATTGGTTAGGCCACCTTTTCGAATAACAATTAAAAAATTCATAAAAATTAATAAATTTTTAAAATATTAAAAAATTCATTTCAACAATTTTCTTTTTGTTTTAGTTTCCAAGTTTTTACTAATTCATAAACAATATGATATATATTTGATTTTATGTCATTAGTCGGATCACTAATTTTTAATTTAACCAGTCGATCTGATTCGATAGAGATAACACTAATCGAATCAATAATTTTTATTAAGAAGTAACTCATGGATTGGATTAGTTGAAACTCTATATACAATATACTTGGGGTTATTACTTAAAATTTTCCTCCTCTTTCTTAACACATGGGAAAGGAGCATATATGCAGATGTGCACGTGTCGCTTTCATTGCAAGGTGTTGTGAAGTTACATTAAGAGATTGACTTTATGACATTGAGAACATCTTTGTAGGGAAAGGACCTAACAAACCAGTAGCGCATTTGCAACAATAAAGCTACCATGTTTCTTTATTCTGTCTTTCAGATTTTT
Source organism: Gossypium stocksii (assembly GCA_020496765.1). Lineage (NCBI taxonomy): Eukaryota > Viridiplantae > Streptophyta > Magnoliopsida > Malvales > Malvaceae > Gossypium > Gossypium stocksii. The sequence goes on from CM035629.1 coordinate 42,740,156, forward strand.
CATATATTTGTGTTCCAATCTATCTATTATTGTTTTTAAATGTGGTTAGAATCACTCGACCCTTTGATTAGTGACGATATATATATATATATATATATATATAATTATTCTCCTTTTCTCACCACCCTACTGTGACATCGCTATTACAACTGATTGAAGCTTCAATTCCACTCTGCGCTGCTTGTATTTAGTGGCTCTATTAACTACGACACTATTATGCTTTGTTTCTTTTTAGCCGTTTCCCATTTGGTTTTCATATTTTTCAAACATCAAGAGGTTGGGTCCATTTCAGGTTGTGAGAATTTAGGTTACATCATTTTCGATTTTAAAAATTTTGTATTATTTTATATTTGAATCTTTTCAGTTGGAGTTATTTTAGATTCATATCAATTTCATTTTGATTTGAGTCAATTTCGATTTCATGTTGTTAATTGAGTTTATCAATCAGGGTTTTTAAGTTAAGAGATTTTGAGTTTAAGTCATTTGAGTTTTCTCACTTATGTTTTTCACTAAAACTGGAATCATTTCAAATGCCTTGCTTAGGTGATTCTGGGTTTTAATCATTCCAAGTTTAATCCATTTTGAATTTAAATCATTTCTAACATGTGTCATTTTTTGGGTTTAGATTGAGTAAATTAAAATGGTTGGTCTTTTATGATCACCTTAAGCTGAACCTTTCTCCATGTCATTTTTTAGGGTCAACTACATTTGTAGTTATTCAACTATTGGTTAGTTTTTTTGGTCACGCAATTATGAATTGTTACACAATGTTATCAAATTATTCGATTTTTTTCTTTTTTGGTCACCAGTCATTAATGGTTGATGGGAAGATGACGTGATAACTTTTAAAATTAGCATAATAACAATTTTAATGTCAACATTTATACATTGTATCAATTTAGTCTTAATTCTAAAAATTTAACCTTCAACATTTACACATTGTGTAATTTGGTCCTTTTTTATCCTTTCACCTAAAAAGCTAAAAAAAAAACGAATCTATTAACTAAATTTGATTAGAAATATACCAAAACTGGAAACACTCAATAATCCAAGCTAATAATTTTTATCTTTTCTCATTCTTTTAAAATTAACCCTCAATATCACAAATAAAAGTAGAATTGCAAAACAAAATAGACTAAATTACACAATGTGTAAATGTTGAGGGTTAATTTTTTTGGAATCAATACTAAGTTGATACAATGTATAAATGTTGAGGACTAAAGCTACTATTATGCTAATTTTAAAAGCTGTCAAGTTATCTTCCCATTAGTAATTTATCAGTTGGTGACCAAAAAAGAAATTTATTAATAGTTGAATGAGTATTAATGTAGTTTAACTTTTTTTTTTATGAATGCCTATTTGTTAGTTTTAATTTGATTTTGTAGATGACGTGAAGGAAAAAGCAAGGTGAACGATTTCTTTTAGTAGTGACTATAGATGACATGAAGAGAAAGATCATAAAATAATTTCTGGACACTCAACGGCCCAAAATTTGATATTTGCATTAACATAGTTTTTTTTTTTTTTTTTTCGTTTGTGGTGGAATCAAGGCATCCTCCATGCTTGTTTAACAATTCATGAAGACCAATCCTTTTGGGGTTCGCGACTGCTCCTCCTAACAATGTCATCTTTAAAACTTGAACCTGAATTCTCTTTAAGAATGTAATACAATTTATCACTATACCCAACACTTATTGGTATTAACGATTATATTGATCCATCAAACTGAAAATTCATTTAGAAACTTAAATTTTTACTTGGTAGGAAAATCTATGGGTAGATAGATAAAAACAAATGACATACATACAATAAAATCTATAAAGAGATGGTAATGGTTGAGGAGAAGAAGAAGATACATTGGCAAAACTAAACTATACATGCTTCTGCCAATTTTTTCGTACACATGTCATTTATAAAAGGATAATAATCATTCAGGGCAAATGTTGTTGCAAACACTCTTTTAGGTTTGGGAAAGTTCGGGTTTTGAAACAATTTGTCGATACCATTTGCAAAATAATATTTCTTAGTATACACATACATGTAAGGATACTTACGTGCATACTGAGTAACATTATAGTCATTGTAAAAATGAACTTTATGGCAGAAATAAGCTTAGTCAGCAAGTTTTTACCCTTATAATGTAACAATTTGGATAATTAAAAAGGGTTATTTACATCATATGTCCCTGCCCTATGCTTCAGATTTTAAATTGGTTCTCAAATTTGAAAATGTTTTAATTTAGCCATCATAGTGTTAATGTTGTTTCAATTAAATCTTCTTGTTAAATGTTGCTTATGCATTAACAGTTTGAACTAGAAAGAAACATTAATTATATTATTAGTAAAATTTAGGAAGGTTATTTTTCTTCAAATCCCAACTATCCATGCCATAGGCATATTATGTTTTTAATTAATTCCACATCAAATCCGAGCAAGTATTTAGCATCTAAAATGCCAACGTGACTTGACTGATATGATATCGATATCTTGATGATTCAATTTGCTAGGAATCGACCCGATTAAGCAACGAAAAAGTAAAATTAGCAAAAGAAATTGAGAAATTGAACACACAAATTTAACGTGGAAAAACCCCTCCAAAGAGGATAAAAAATCATGGGCAAAGATAATTTTACTATAATGGCAAAAGAACGAAGAGTACAAAAGATGAAGATAATGATTAAACATTGAAAACCTGAAAACAAAGAACCTTCAAAACGTAAACACAAAATTCTCTAAATGTGTTATGAGTTCTAATCTCTAATGGTGTTATTTCTAAGGTTGTAAAAAAGCCTATTTATAGGCTAAATTCAAAGGTCAAATAATAATAAAACAATCTAAACTAATCAGTGTTTGATTGAAACAAATAAACAGAGTTTAACTAAAAGATTATTTCTCAAATTTGACTAAAAATAGGAGTCATATTTAACACAATTAAAATGTTTTGAAGTTTGAAAAGTTGACATGATGCAATAAACCATATAAGAAAATATAGCTTTAATTACTTACCCTATGTCAATAAGAGTAAATTTACCATTGAATTACCTTATTCTTAATAACCAACCATTGATTGGATGAACCTAGTCTACCATTTCAAGGTTGGATGCAAAGATAATGCATCAATAGTTTCAATGTGATAAAGCATGCAACATATGTAAGGAGATTGAAATAGGTAGGAAGCAAAATTGATGAGCTCACCGCAATTATGGGAATACAATTTCTTAGAGGTGTACAACCTAGTTGTGATGAATTTGATGAAGGCACAGGTTGCTCTATCCCAAACTTTGTTGCTTCATCCTAATTACCATTTTCTTCAAGGGAACGGATCAATCTTGTTGCTTGAAGGCCATCTGAGACTGGAATGCATACCCCCTTTGTTGCTCTATACCAATCTTTGTTGCTTCATCACAATTACTATGGCTTTGAACCGCATGGACAACATCAGCATCGTTGTTCACAACATGTAACACCCTATCCCCGACCTAGTTGCCAAGCCCAAATACAGGATGCCACACCACCGTCTCGTCTCATGTACATCAAATAGGGGACTAGCTTTGAGCAAACCGATCTTCTTTTGTTAACCCTTTTAAGTTTTAAGTCATCCAATCAATTAATAAACATTATTTGTAACACCCCCAACCCGACCTAGGAGTTTAGACTGAATTCGGGATGCTACATAGATCACCAAAGTGATCATGAGCAAACTGTAACACCCCTAACCCATATCCGTCGCTGAATTAGGGTTAAGAGGCATTATCAATTCGTACACAGCTATAAAGAGATAAACGTTACCATTTGGCCAGATATAATTTTAATATTATAAATAAATAATACACATTTCATCATACCATTAGGAATCATTAAATGAACACAAATTATAACTCATAGTACACCACATTTGCATGCTAGATATTATACGTAATCAACTCTTACATGCTTTATCAAGCATACATGATCATATCAATTTAACCATATCATATTCGGCACATATAATTCACTACAGATAATTTAAATAAATTAAACCATGAACTAATTTACTATTAATTCAACCAATTTATGCTCATCATTTAATGAATAATCTATACACTGTTCAAACATCAATTTTAACCATAACGAACATATATGCAACACATAACACTCATATTATCAATTGGTATTAACAAAAATTTCACTATTCATTTGGTCATTTTTTTTCAAACATTAACCGAATGTGCATGCATATCATTATCAATTCCAAGCAAAACTTACAAGATGAATTATACATTAAATTATTATATTTAATCCAAAAATATGATACATTTTCAACTTAACATATTCAATATTTGATCTTTTATCACCATATTTTAACTAAGCATAATAACCAAAACAATCGTATAACATACTCAATATTTTATATTCATCAATCATACCTAATTTATCAACCAACCAAGCATAATATAAGCACGTATACTTTCATTACAAACCAAATCAAAAAGACTAATATATATTTTCAAATATACATATATAATTTGTATCTAAATCATCAACGTTATGCTCCATTACTAAGCCTAAAATAATAAGCCGTTCACAAGATAATACATATCATACAAATTCATCCTATGCATAAATATTTATAAGAGCAAGTGCCGAATCACCAATTTGGTTATAGCCATCTCACATATTTTCATTATATAACCAAATTTACCAGTACATTATTATAATAGCTTTTAAGCCAATTCACATTACAAATTATACCTCACAAAATAAGTTATAAACCAAATATAGACATATATCCATAACACAAATCTTACATACCATGTAATATATGTATCAAGACAAACTTTTATCATGTTCGAGTATAACCAAATAACCTTTAATACCAAATCACATATAATACCTTAATCTAACACAACAATCAAATTCATATATGCTTTTATCTATGCATAATCATAACCGAATAAACCACATATACATCCTTGATCATTAACCGTTTCCAAAGCATATGTCAAATAAAACTTGACTAAAGTTTCGTACATATGCATAACAGATTAGCCATTTTCGCATGGCTTAATATATACATACTTCAAAATTGACCAAATACAACCTAGCTTATACATGCCATAGATTCAAGTTTAAACTTATAAAATACCAAAGACAGTCGATAGTGTGATAGGCTTCTCTGACGATTCCCGAGCTCATAACTTGAATCCAAAATCTATAGAACAAAAACAAACGTATATACACAGAGTAAGCTTTTATAGCTTAGTAAGTCATAAGCGAGTAAAAATCTAAATGCATAATCAAATCGTTTAAACTAAACCAAACTTACTATGATACTTACTTTAAATCTTAAGCTTACAATTTTATGTATTTTATATATTCTTTCACATATAAACTATCATGGCCGAATGTACATATACATATTTTGATAAACTATCATTCAATTTCCAAGCCAAAATAGCTTTGTCATTGCTAGTACATGATATTCGCGATATAAAGTAATAAATTTATAATAATGATTGCACCAAAAACTAACTATTATCATGACTTTAAGGCAAGCGCACCTATCAAACAATAGTATAACTTAGTGGCAAAACTGAGATATCGTACCCAAGGGAACCAAAAGTACTAGTACTAACTTTCTTTCTATTATTTAACCTAAAAATAAAAGGGGTTTTTATGAAGACTAAACTAATTCTAAAACTAAACTAAGAATGCACAAAAAGTAAATTGGGGAAAAACTCTTTGGAAAAATTGATTGATTGGACAATACTCAAGGGAGAATCCACCTAGACTTCACTTGTTATCAATTCTTGAGCTAGACGATTTATTTACTTGACTTGATCCGTAAAAATCCCTAATTTATGTTAATACCTCCGTCGAGGATAAGAACAACTAATCCTAGGTTGATTAACTGAAATCTCTTTCTAGTTAAAACCCCTAGTCTTGCATTAATTCGATCTATGGATTCCCTTATTAGGTTTGACCCTAATCCGGTAGATTTATGTCACCCTATGTCTAGGGTTGCATGCAACTCTGCTTAATTATACTAGATCTACTCTTAAATAGGGACTTTTGCTCCTCTGAATAAGCACATCAATACTTGAATTAATACCTAGGAATATTAAAATAAGAATTAAGAACACATAATTAAGAACAAATCAGGTATTTATCATATAACTCAAGATAAAATAAAAACAGGATCTGTTTTAGGTTTCATCCCCCTCAAGTATTTGGGGGATTTAGTTCATATTTAATAAAGAAAACATCTCAGAAGAATTAAAATAGCAAAACATAAAGAACCCAAAAACCCCTGAAGGATTGAAGGGAGATCCTCTATCTAGATGAAGAATTCGGCTTCTGGGATGAATCAATCGGCTTCCCTTGGAGTAATCCCTTGCTTTTACTCTCTGTGTTGGCAGAAATAAAGCACCATTTTGAGGAGAGAAAAGTACATCTTTTTAGTTGCCCCCTAAGGTCTTTATATAGAGCTTTGGAATGCCTTTCTTAGCCTCTAAGCATCTTTTGCCGAGTGAAATTGGGACACGCCCGTGTGCCACCCCGTGTGGATCGAGGCTCAGGTCGTGGTCGGGCCTGTTAAGGTGGCACGGCAATGTGGTCTGGCTATGTGAGTCGGAGTTGGGCCGTGTTTATGCTCAAAGTGGCACAGCCGTGTGACACGGTCCTGTGGTGAATCTCCGGGTAGTGTTGATTATTGAATTGGGCTTAATTTGCCCATTTTTGGCCCGTTTCTTGCTCTTTTCTCTTCCTTAAGCTTACCTGGGCATAAAACATGAAATAGAAGGATTAAGAGCACCAATTTCCACAAATTCAATGATAATTTATCCATAAATTAGGCAAGCATGAGGTAAAAACATGTATAATTTATCGTTTATCAAATACCCCCACACTTAAGCCTTTGTTTGTCCTCAAGCAAAATCTCAACCCACAGTTAAAAATCATTCTTCTTAACTTACAATCCTTATCAATAATGTTTCAAACTAATCCACAAGTAATCATACATTGAAAATTCAATCAAAAGAACATTAAAGTTTCAAACATTCTAAGTTGAGAATTTTATCACAGAAACATAGGCTTCTTCCCTTCTCCTAGGCAATTACCTCTCAATCAAAATTTACAAGATTTGACATCCTCACTAAAGATTCACTCTATCCACTCAAAGTGTCCAGGGTTCAAAATTTAAGCACTCATTAGTCAATCTGAAAGGTTATTACCATAGGCTTACAAGAAAATCAAATCTCCACCACTATAGATTGATATGACACATTGATCAAAAGGTCTTTCAATGGTTGTAATGGGGCTTTGGTTAGGGGTGTTGTCACAAGCTGAAAAGGAGAGGGTTAGAATCGAGATTGAATTTAAAAATCATCTAGCTAGAAAAATCTCTCTCACTGGAACATATTCCTCTAGCTAAGCCTTATGATGACATCGTTCTAAGTTTGATAGCTTATAATAGAAATATGCAAATATATTAAACTATAACTAAGATATGAATTACAACTGAATTACTTGTATATATACAAATTTTTTTAAGAACAAATCAAATATAATACTTTGAATATTTACAAACTTTACAAATTGGAAAAGAGAATAAAGCTAGATAATAATTCAACTCAAATCTAGACAAAAATAGGGATCAAAATAATTGAATGGAATTCAACAAAAATGGGTTATAGGTTAATATTAGAGGTAAGTCAAAGAATGGGTTGTTAGGCTTAATTGGGTTCACTAGGGGTTGATTTGTGGAGGTAGGCTTTTATGGAGTAAGTGGGTTAAATCCTAGGTGCCTTTATCATCTCAGTGTATCAAATCAAATGATGTGGTCTCAACGTATATGATCAAAGTAAGTTCTGGAATAACAAATCAGTATTGACTCACTCAAAGCAACAATAAAAGTGAGCACGAAAAAATGTATGCTCAAAAGGATCAAAAATCTCACCAGAATTATGGCTTTTTGATGTCAATCCTGCAAATTTCAAATCTCAAGATAACACTTTAAAATTAGGGAAAACAACCTAGAAAAACTTTAAATTCTCAAAAATTTCAACTTATCATGCTTGATTCCGTAGTGTTTTAAAGTTTGAATAATCAAAGTACAAGCGCCTATGTCTTAATTGTCAACATATTAATAAAAATCATAAATCAATAAGAATTAATTCCTATTAGGAGATTGAAGATAATGCAAAGAGTGAAAGTGAGAATTCAAAATTTTGAGAACAATACAAAAAGTTAGTTGTAAAAATTTTTAGGGGTTTCAAAGAAAATGCAATAACTGAAAGTAAGTTTCCTCCCTCACACTTAAGATGTACATTGCCTTCAATGTACAAAGATAACATTAGTAGCAATAGAAGCATAAGATCATAAGATAGGAAAAGGCATGAAACTCCCTGAATTTTGGATGAATTTGTGAGACAGATGTTGGAATTGGAAGAGCCGAAAGTTGTGGCAGGGTTGTCCCGTTAGATTTTGGATATGAGCTGCACAACTCCTTTGAAACTGCGAAGGCATTTATCAGTGTTTAGGCATTTTAGTGAAGCGTAATTTTCTTGTTAGGGAATAACCGATATAAAAATAAAATTAAAAACTAAACTAAAATATTTACTAAACATAAAGATCAAAGAAAGATAAAGAAAAATCTAAACATTCTAAGAAAACTTAAAGTTCAAGAGAAGGTGAAAATAAGATCAGGAATAAAAATAAAAATTAAAATAAAAAATAAAGATAAGAGGAATAGAAATCTCTAATCCTCAGATGGTCCGTGAGGTGGGAAAGGTGGTGTGATATGAAGGTGCTGGCATATCTACTGTAGTGTAGCATCGATATGATCAAAACATTGGAAGCACTGCTGCTCGAATCGTGATAGGCGCTTAGATATGTCAGCGTATGAAGCTGCCGCATGAACTGGGCAGTGAGGGGGTGGCGGCTCAGCTGGGCCCTCCTCCGGTAGTGGTGGGACATTGTCAGTAATGTCCTCTGGATCCTCAGCCTCTCAGAGTAGGCGGTACTATGATGGGTCGGTCCCCGGTCTGCGCTGGATCATCCTCATGTGGAGCATAGTCTGGATAGGCGGTATTATGGTGGGTCAGTCCCCGGTCTGCGCTGGATCATCCTCATGTGGAGCATAGTCTGGATAGGCGGTATTATGGTGGGTCAGTCCCCGGTCTGCGCTGGATCATCCTTATGTGGAGCATAGTCTGGATGCCCTGAGGGGACATCTGGCCGATCAATATGTATGAGGATGTCTGGGCCACAGTGTTGAGTAGCCCGAAGTGGCGGGCCAACCGTGTGATGTATGGGCCCATGGATATCACGCTCTTACAATGCCTCTCTGTCTAATGTTGGATGGCGAGTGCGATGAAATAAATGAGGTCGATGGTATGCGTGTTCACCGTGCTCCATAATAAGTAGGCATCGTGTGTGTTGACGACACCTGTGCTCTCGCGTCTGCCTGTCAACGTGTGTGCGAGGAGGGCGTAAAGGTACCTCAAAGATAGGGCGAGGGCGGTCACCTTGGAGCGACTAGGGTCGTATGAGGGTGATGTAGGGACTAAGGCGTGCCAGTAGTTCACTGGAGAGACATGGATGTGACGGTGGAGTGTAGAGAGGTCCCCCTCCTCCATGAACTGCTTGGTGTAGAGGCCGAGAGCTGTACCGAACTCCGGTACACTAAGATGACATACGAGGCATCCTAAGCGGAACTGGACTGTCTTTGGATCATCGTATCGGCTCATGACGGTCTGAAGATGGAACGTGGAATAGAACTCGAGAGTGAGTTCCAAATATGTGGTCTCCACGATCTGGAAGAACTGCTCCAGGGATCTGTCATTAGCAGGGCCCGAACCTCGTCTGCTAGGTAGACCTGCTCTAAGGTTGTCTAGTCAATGCATCTCCCCGTCCCTAGAGGTCAAGCTCACAGAATCTGAAATAACTCCTCTTGGGAGTTCTGTGGGAATATGATAAATAGATAGCGGCCTTCGGCTGTGGGTCTGGAAGATGAACCACCGGGCCCCTTCCGCTTCTTTGATGTAGGGGCGACAGCTTTTTTACCGCGTGATGATGACATGGTTCTTAAAAATTAAAACGAGAGGCATTAGTCCTAATAATTGGAACTAAAATTTTAAAAAAATAAAATAGTAAAAAGTTCTTAAGCTTTAAACAAAACAAGACATTTTGAAAAATATGGATTTTACTAACTTAAATAGTATAATCTATTCATCCTAAGCATGGTATCAAATATGGAGGCATGGGTATGAAGTTATACTAAATGAATAATAATATAAATAAAAAAAAGTGGCAAGCAAATGAGAGTATAAGTGGCATGATATCATGAAATTTTCTATAACATTCTAGATTATTCATGCCAAAAATGGATTTTATGCCCTAAAATAATGTAAAAACTAAATAAGCATTTTATAAAAATGGATGAAAACATTAAAAATTAAAGAGAAAATAAGAAAATAGGACCGAATGAGTGATTAAAGAGGGCGGAGCACGGTCATGGAGGCGTTGTACGGTCGTGGGAATGCCTTGGGAGTTCGATGGTGGCACTGGAGAAGGCTAGGATAGGTTTTGGGTGGGGGTTTAGGGTTTAATTTGGGGAAGAAGGAGAATAGTGGCTTGTTTATATAAGTTTTTGGGTCATACGGGCATGTCACACGCCCGTGTGGCTCGGGTTTTGCCTGTGTGGTACGAAAATCAGTGATTTTGGCACGCCTGGTTCGAAGCGCACGCCCGTGTACCTAGGGCATGTTAAGGCACATGGCTGTGTCGCACGGTCGTGTCCTTCAATGTTCGCTTCTCCCACGGCCGTGTATTAGGTCACACGCCTGTGTCTGAATTGACAGTGTCGACCACGTTCTTGGGGCACGGGCGTGTCGCACGCCAGTGTTTTAATCAACACGACCATATCGCATGGTCGTGTCAGATGGTCTAAGCCCGTGTTCAAATTGATAGTGTTGGCCACATCCACATCGCACGACCGTGGCACTTTGTCGTAGCCCATGTCTCTGGAAAATTTTTACCCTGTTTATACACGGCCAAATTGCATGGCCGTGTCTATGCTTATAATGTCCACACGGCCTTAGGCACGCCCGTGGGCATGGCCGTGTGGTCCGAAAATCCTGCATTTGAAAGGGTTAGTCGATGTATTAGAAGACTGAAATAAAAAGAGTTACTAAGTTAGTGCTCAGGTTGCCTCCCGAGAAGCACTTATTTAGAGTCTAAGCTCGACTCTGCCCGTATGTATCATGATGAGAGTTCGTGGAGCCGAAGCTCCTCCCTATTATCTTTGAAATTCTCACCTCTATAATGTTTAAGCCGATGGCCGTTTACCTTGAAATTACTGTGGTTTGGATGAGTTACCTCGTCTGTGCCATATGGAAAGACAGTTCGAACAGTGAATGGACCTGACCATCTTGATTTAAGTTTTCCAGGGAATAGTTTAAGCCTTGAGTTGTAAAGTAAGATAAGATCACTAGTTTTGAACTGCTTAGGTTGTCTTAGTCGATTGTCATGGCGTCGCTTTGTGGCTTCTTTATATAATCGTGAGTTTTCGTAGGCATTACAACACCATTCATCCAGCTCGTTTAGTTGCATTAGACGTTTCTCACCTGCAAGCTTAAAATCAAGGTTTAAAAATTTAATAGCCCAAAATGCTTTATGTTCAAGTTCAAATGGCAGATGGTAGCTTTTTCCGTAAACAAGTTTATAAGGAGATGTTCCTATAGGAGTTTTAAATGCAGTTCTATAAGCCCATAAAGCATCATCTACTTTCCTTGACCAATCTCTCCTATTTGCTTCTACTGTTTTCTCTAAAATGCATTTTAGTTCTCTATTTGTCACTTCAACTTGACCACTGGTTTGTGGGTGATAGGGGGTAGCTATTATATGGTGTACTCCATATCTTTTTAAAACTTTATCAAATTGGGCATTGCAAAAATGAGTACCCCTATCACTGATAATTATCCTAGGTGTTCCGAATTGAGAGAAAAGCTTTTTTAAGGAAACGTACTACTATTCTAGCATCATTAGTAGGTAAAGCTTGAGCTTCTACCCATTTTGACATGTAATCTACTGCTACTAGTATGTACTTATTCCCAAACGAAGTAGGAAATGGACCCATAAAATTAATACCCCATACATCAAATATTTCACATGAGAGTATATAGTTTTGAGGCATTTTATTATGCTAAGATATGTTACCTGTTCTCTGGCGTTTATCACAAGAAGTCACATACCTGTTGGCATCTTTGAAAAGGGTAGGCTAGTAAAAACCTGATTTGAATACCTTATGAGCAGTTTTAGATCCACTATGGTGTCCTCCTGTTGGTTCTGAATGGTAGTGATCTAAAATTTTATATGCTTTTGTCTCAGTAACACATCTTCGAATGACTTGATCTGCACAAATACGAAAAAGGAATGGATATTCCCAAAAGTAAATTTTCACATCAACGAAGAATCGCTTCTTTTGCTGATGGGTCAACCCTTTTGGGATTATGTTAGCTGCTAAATAATTTGCAAAATTAGCAAACCAAGGAGCTATAATTTCTGCTATGGCTAGGAGTTGTTCTTCAGGGAACAAGTCATTTATTCTATCGAGGTCCTTGAGGTGTGGATTTTCTAATCTTGAAAGGTGATATGCTACCAAATTTTCAGCTCATTTCTTGTCTTTTATTTCTAAGTCGAATTCTTGTAACAATAGAATCCATCTTATTAATCGAGGTTTGCATCAGTTTTAGTTAAAAGATAACGAAGAGCAGAGTGATCAGTATAAATGATGACTTTAGATAATATTAGATATGATCTAAAATTGTCAAACGCAAAAACAACAGCTAGCAATTCTTTTTCTGTGGTAGTATAATTTGCTTGTACGTCTGTCAAAGTTTTGCTAGCACAATAAATCGGTGGGAAGTGCTTGTCTCTTCGTTGCCCCAAAACTGCACCTACTGCAAAATCACTCGCACCACACATTAGTTCAAAAGGTAGATTCCAATCAGGTGAAATCATAATTGGAGCATTAACTAACTTTTCTTTGAGAGTGTTAAAAGACTCAAAACATTCGTGGTCAAAATTGAAAAGCACATCTTTTTCTAGTAATTTTGTTAAGGGTTTAGCTATTTTAGAAAAAAATTTTAATAAATCTGTGATAAAAACTAGCATGTCCTAAAAAGCTTCTTATGGCCTTAACTAAATTAAGGGGAGGTAACTTTTCGATGGTTTCAATTTTTGCTTTATCTACCTCTATCCCTTTACTAGAAATTTTATGTCCTAGGACAATACCTTCTTGAACCATAAAGTGACATTTTTCCCAATTTAGCACTAAATTCGTCTCTTCACATCTTATCAGAATGCGTTTTAAATTATTAAGACAAAGTTGGAAAGAATTACCAAAAACCAAAAAATCATCCATAAATACCTTCATGATATCTTCCATGAGTTCGTCAAAGATAGCTAACATGCAGCGCTGAAAAGTGGCAGGAGCATTACATAATCCGAAAGGCATTCTACGATAAGCAAACGTACCATATGGGCATGTGAATGTCGTCTTTTCCTGATCTTCTGAAGCTACCAGGATTTGGAAGTAACTAGAGAGGCCATCTAGGAAACAGTAATACATATGTCTTGATAATCTTTCCAACATTTGATTTATAAAGGGTAAGGGAAAATGATCTTTTCGAGTTGCATCATTCAGCTTTCTATAATCAATGCAAACTCTCCATCCAATGACTGTTCTTGTAGGTATTGACTCCTTTTTGTCATTAGACACTACAGTCATGCCTCCTTTTTTAGGAACAACCTGCACAGGATTTACCCAAGAACTGTTAGAAATAGGATAAATAATGCCTGCGTCTAGAAGTTTAATTACCTCAGCTTTTACGACTTCCTTCATGTTGGGATTTAGTTGTCGTTGAGCTTGCACCGATGGCTTATATTCATCTTCCATTAAAATTTTGTGGGTGCAAAAAGAAGGGCTAATTCCTTTAATATCAGAAATCTTCCAAGCTATAGCCTTTTTTGTGTTCTTTTAATACTTGAAGTAATTCTTCTTTCTTTTTAGTGCTCAAATCTGATGCGATAATTATTGGTAATGTAGAATCATCTCTTAAAAATGCATATTCTAAGTGGTCGGGCAATTGCTTTAGCTCTAATTTAGGAGGTTCATCAATAGAGGGTTTTCATCTTAGTTCGTCATTTAACTTAAGGCCTTCATAACTGATGTGCCTTATGACAATCTTATGAGAGTTCAACTCCTTCATTACTTCTTTTACTTCAGTGGTGGCTTCATCCTCCTCCCCACCTTGAACGAGACACAGTTCCAACGTGTCTTCAAGAGTGATTTCTTGAAAATTATCTTGAACAAAATAATCAATAACATCAATAAAATAATAGGAATCATCTTGTTCTCTAGAAAATCTCATAGCATCATAGATTTTAAAGACAACTTCTTCACCAACTCTAAGCACTAATTTACCATCCCCTACGTCGATAACAGCTCTAGCAGTAGCTAAAAATGGGTGTCCCAAAATTAAAGGTACCTCAATATCCTCATCCATGTCAAGCACAACAAAATCAACAGGGAATATAAATTTATCTACTTTTACTAGCACATCTTCAATGATTCCCCTAGGATATTTAACAGATCTATCAGCTAATTGTATACTCATCCTAGTGGGTTTTGACTCCCCTAGACCTAGTTGCTTGAACATTTTGTAGGGTATTAGGTTAATACTAGCACCTAGATCAGCTAAGGCTTTTTCAATAATTAAACTTCCAATTAAGCAAGGAATAGTAAAACTCCCTGGGTCTTTCAGCTTGGCTGGCAGTTTATTTTGGAGAATAGTTGAACATTCCTCATTGAGTTCCACTGTGGCTAATTCTTCCAACTTCCTTTTATTTGTGAGAAGTTCTTTTAAAAACTTTGCATGCTTCGGCATCTGCGAAATTGCTTCAACAAAAGATAAGTTGATATGTAACTGTTTAAAAAGTTTAAGAAATTTACCAAATTGAGCATCTGTGCGATCTTTCTTCAACTTTGCCAGATATGGTATAGGTGGGTTGTATTCTTTAGTTGCTGGTGGAATACTTCCTTTAGGTTCTGCCTCCTCTACCTTGTCCTTTTTGGATTCTTGAACAGGCTTCTTTTCTGATTCAGCTAGGACTTTCCCATCCCTTAGAGTAATTGCTTTGACATGTTCTATAGGATTTGGCTCAGTGTTACTTGGTAGTCCACCTTTGGTCTTTCTAAAATTAACTTGGTAAGCTGACCAATTTGATTCTCGAGCCCTTGAATGGATGCTTGCTGATTATTTTGGAAACGGGTTTCTGATACGGCCATAAATTTGGTGAACATCTCTTCAAGGTTTGACTTTTTCTCTTGTTGTGGTGGTTGTTGTTGAAACCCCGGAGGAGGTGGTTATCTTTGATTTCCTTGTCCTCCCATGAAAAATTGGGGTGGTTCTGCCAACCTACATTGTAAGTGTTACTATAAGGATTATTTTGGGGTCTAGAATTGTTACCCATATAGTTGGCTTGCTCAGTTTCCATGCTATGTCCATAGGGGGAGTATTCTGGATTGAACATATTTCCCTGGGTTGCGTCACACTGCATCACTGGGTGTGCCTGCGTAGAACCAACAAAATTATCAAACTTTTTTTTTAAAAGTTTGACTTGATTAGAAAGCATGGTAACTGCATCAATATTAAAAACTCATGCAGCTTTTGTCGGCTTTGTCCTCATGACTTTCCACTGATAGTTATTCAGTGACATCTCTTCTATAAAATCATAGGCTGCTTTGGGTGTTTTGTTGTTGATTGTTCCTTCTGCGGCTGCATCGATCATTTGCCTTGTTGATGGGTTCAAACCATTGTGAAAGGTTTGAACTTGTAACCACAAAGGCAACCCATGGTGAGGGCACCTTCTTAAAAGATCTTTTATCTCTCCCAGGCATCGTAAAGTGTCTCTAAATCCATCTGCACAAAAGAAGAGATATCGTTTCGTAATTTAGCTATTTTAGCTGGAGGAAAATATTTAAGTAAAAAATTTTCGGTCATCTGTTCCCATGTAGTGATTCAGCTTCGTGGTAGAGAATTCAACCATTGCTTAGCTTTATTCCTTAGGGAAAAAGGAAATAGTCAGAGGCGAATGGCATAATCAGAAACGCCATTGATATTAAAAGTATTACAGAATTCCAAAAAATTTGCTAAATGTAAGTGGGGATCTTCATCCTGTAAACCATCAAACTGCACAAATTACTGAATCATCTGAATAATGTTAGGTTTTAATTCAAAATTATTTGCAGCAATAGCAGGTCTAATAATACTAGATTGAGTACCAGCCAAATTAGGTTTAGCATAATCATACATAGTGCGAGGAGCATTATCGTGATTTACCGGTTTTACGGCTATCGCGAGAGGTGGTAGATTGTCTTGATTTGCTTCCATCTCTTCCGTAGGTTCTAGCTCTTGTTCTTGACCTTGTTCCGGATAATGAAGGCTTCGTCTAATTTCTCTATGATTTCTGCGAACTGTAGCTTCTAAATCCTTGTCAAAAAGTAATGGTCCTCCTGGGTTTCTTCTAGTCATAAACTAGAGATATCTAGAAAGGAAAAAGGCAAAGAAAATTAAAATAAGTAAAAGAAATAAAAACAAAGGTTAAAAATAAATAAAATAGTAATGGCTAAAGTAATAAAAATCGAGTGTTCCTAATATCTTAGTTCACCGACAACAGCGCCAAAAACTTAATATTCGCGATATAAAGTAATAAAATTTATAATAATGATCGCACCAAAAACTAACTATTATCACGACTTTAAGGAAAGCGCACCTATCGAACAGTAGTATAGCTTAGTGGCAAGACCGATATATCATACCCAAGGGAACCAAAAGTACTAGTACTAACTTTCTTTCTATTATTTAACCTAAAAATAAAAGGGGTTTTTATGAAGACTAAACTAATTCTAAAACTAAACTGAGAATGCACAAAAAGTAAATTGGGGAAAAACTCTTTGGAAAAACTGATTGATTGGACAATACTCAAGGGAGAATCCACCTAGACTTCACTTGTTATCAATTCTTGAGCTAGACGATTTATTTACTTGACTTGATCCGTAAAAATCCCTAATTTATGTTAATATCTCCGTCGAGGATAAGAACAACTAATCCTAGGTTGATTAACTGAAATCTTTTTCTAGTTAAAACCCTAGTCTTGCATTAATTCGATCTATGGATTCCCTTATTAGGTTTGACCCTAATCTGGTAGATTTATGTCACCCTATGTCTAGGGTTGCATGCAACTCCACTTAATTATGCTAGATCTACTCTTAAACAGGGACTGTTGCTCCTCTGAATAAGCACATCAATACTTGAGTTAATACCTAGGAATATTAAAACAAGAATTAAGAACACATAATTAAGAATAAATCAGGTATTTATCATATAACTCAAGATAAAATAATAACATGATCTGTCTTAGGTTTCATCCTCCTCAAGTATTTGGAGGATTTAGTTCATATTTAATAAAGAAAACATCTCAGAAGAATTAAAATAGCAAAACATAAAGAACCCAAAAACCCCTGAAGGATTAAAGGGAGATCCTCTGTCTTGATGAAGAATTCGGCTTCTGGGATGAATCAATCGGCTTCCCTTGGAGTAATCCCTTGCTTTCACTCTCTGTGTTGGCAGAAATAAAGCACCCTTTTAAGGAGAAAAAAGTACATCTTTGTAGTTGCCCCCTAGGGTCTTTATATAGAGCTTTGGAATGCCTTTCTTAGCCTCTAAGCATCCTTTTCTGAATGAAATTGCACTTCCTCACTACAGGGACACGCCCGTGTGCCACGCCCATGTGGATCGAGGCTCAAGCCGTGGTCGGGCCTGTTAAGGTGGCACAGCCGTGTGGTCTGGCCATGTGAGTTGGGGTTGAGCCGTGTTTATGCTCAAAGTTGCACGACCGTGTGACACGGCCGTGTGGTGAATCTCCGGGCCATGTTGATTATTAAATTGGGCCTAATTTGCCCGTTTTTGGCCCGTTTCTTGCTCTTTTCTCTTCCTTAAGCTTACCTGGGCATAAAACATGAAATAGAAGGATTAAGAGCACCAATTTCCACAAATTCAATGATAATTCATCCATAAGTTAGGCAAGCATGAGGTAAAAAAATGTATAATTTATAGTTTATCGGTACACATACACTTATGTGCATATATTCATAAATCAAAGAATAACAATCAAATATATATTTGTATTATATGGCCGAATACACACACACACACACACACACATATATATATATATAAGCAAAATATCATTCAATTTCGTAGCTAAATATCATTATGAGAACACATATACGTATATTCATGAATCAAAATATAATATCATATGCATATACGTAGCAACGGCTGAATATACTTCACAAGGAACACATGTTCACATTAGTAACTTACTTACCTTATTTCAAGTAAGTAATAAACCAATTCATACCTGACCATTGTAGCTCATTTTGCACATTTGATCACAACTTATCGATGCCCTGTGAACCATTCGGAATTGGATAGGACACTCGGACAATCAAACATATATCGCACAATGCCAACATCCCAGACGTGGTCTTACATGTAATCATATATCGATGCCACTGTCCCAGACAGGGTCTTACTTACATACATATACCGGAGTCACATATCGATGCCATGGTCTTACTCGTACACATATATCAGAGTCCTATGTCATGTCATATGTATCCTAGCCATTCCTAAGGTTCATACGGGGCTTTCGACCTTCATAACTCGGTCGAAAGAAATTCATAATCATGGATGCCAATCTTGAACACATTCGACTATTAGGTATACATAATTTCAACATATATAACTTGTATTTAATTAAAATTATCACATATACTCGCTTATAAACTTACCTCGGACGATGAAAAACAGAACGGGACGACTAGTCGACAACTTTAGTTTTTGTAACACCTCAAACTCGGCCCAGACTTTACGGCCAAGTCTGGTGTGTCACATTAACAACAGGCTAATCACGTTTCCTAGTTAATAAGATTAGGGTGAGTTTTGTAAAACCGTACTTGTAATTTGGGAAGAAAATCCAGGTCTAGTTTGAGATTGTCCTATCCACTAACCGTTTAAAATTTATCTTGTTCGTTAAGTTGTTATTCATTTGTTACGAGTGCTTTGTTTTGAAAACATTGATTGATTTTGAGAAAACCTACGCAGCCTTGTTTAAATCATTTAAATCAATTTGAAAATATAAAGTAAAAACCCAAAATTAAAAATAATCAAAGTGGCCTTATTACAACCCAAAACCAAAATGAAAATAATTAAAAATAAATGCGAAAATAAAAAGACTTAATTAAAAACCAACAGTCCAGTCCATGTGGCCACTCTGAATCCCTCCTAGCTCCAAGTCCACCAGTTAGGGCTCTCCTGCAAGGATGGAAGAAAAAGGGGTGAGTTTGGAAACTCAGTGTGCAAAGAAAGCCCATCCAGAGCCCAAATTAGCTCAAGCTTACTGCGCCTAAGCTCTATCCAGTTCTGTAAATACTGGGCCGAAGCCCTATTCAGTATTCAGTTACTGGGCCGTAGCCCTATTCAGATAACAGTGCATTGGGCTGAAGCCCTGTTCAGTAAACAGTGCAGCCCATAGGCCCATTACAGTAACAGATCAGTAATAATGCATGTATGCAAAGCCCAAAGCCCAACCTAAGTCCATCCGCTACACTCCACCCGCACCAGCCATATACACACCATGTGGGGAAATACTCAACCCATCCAGCTGCTACACTCTATAGTTGTAGCATAGCTACTCAGATAATGTGGCCAAGCCACTAACAGTAACTCCGAGGTAAAGCCTCTTTTTAGCAATACGAGGCAAAGCCCCTTTCAGTAATACGAGGCAAAGCCCCTTTTAGTAAACATGGCAATGCCACTTGCACTTCCTCCATCAATAAACCCAGTCCCATGCAACAGTTAATACTGTCATGGCATACAGTGAACAGAAACAGTAAAGCATGCATTTCAGTCAAATTTAGCCCTAGGGGTATAATGGTCATTTTGCACCTAGGGGTAAAATAGTAATTTCTCACTCTTATGGGGTATTTTAGTAATTTTACCAGTTTTTAAGGTTTTATGCATGTTTCAGTCATTAGCAGTCTCATTTTTATCTTAGTAACTCATTTAGCCCATTTTAGCAGTTTAAAGTTATTGGGCCCTAAAGCCTCTAATGGGCCCTACAGTGTCACTTAGCCATATTGGCCTGTTTAGCCCAAATTCTACATCTAGTTTAGCAGTTCTAACCTACAGTATACCAGAACATGCTTACCCCTCATTTTTACCCATATGGGCCGTAAGCCCATTGGGCCCAATTACAGCCCATCGAGGCCCAAATTTACCAAAGTGCACGAAATCGCGCACTCACCAACTTTACCGATTTCGGTTACCAAATCTTACCACTTCCAATCGACCCACAAGGGCTCGCACGCTCGCAAGCCCATGAAATGCCAGAATTTTAGCATTTCAGCTTTTCGACTTTTGCCGATTTAAACTACAAGAAGGTGTTCGTTTACACACCTGATTTCCGACGAACGCTGACGAGATCTCCCATGGATATCCTAGAGTTGCTTCTTGCAATCAAAATTCACACTTACTGGATTTTGCATAGAGTTGCTTCTCTCTCAACACTTGCAGAACAATATGGAGATGCTCATCATGCTTCTTATCAGTTTTCGAATACACCAGAATATCGTCGATAAAAACGCATACGAATCGATCCAAGTACGGTTGGAATACTCGATTTATCAAATCCATGAATGCTGCAGGCACATTCGTTAGTCCAAATGGCATAACTAGAAACGCATAATGACTATACCGAGTTCTGAATGTTGTCTTATGAATATCCACCTCCTTGACCCTTAACTGATGATATCCAGACCGAAGATTGATTTTGGAAAATATTGAAGCTACTCTAAGCTGGTCAAACAGATCGTCGATCCTAGACAGAGGGTACTTGTTCTTTATCGTCAGTTTGTTCAACTGGCGATAATCGATGCACATACGCATCGTCCCATCCTTCTTCTTTACTGGTGCTCCCCACGGAGACACACTCGGTCTAATGAAACCTCTATCTAACAATTCTTGGATTTGTGCTTTCAGTTCTACTAACTCCTTCGCTGCCATCCTATAGGGTGCGATGGACACTGGAGCCATTTCAAGAAACAAGTCAATTCCAAACTCGACTTCTCGGTTCAGAGGTAATCCAGGAAGCTCCTTAGGAAAGACATCTTGAAATTTTTTAACAGTTCTAACTGTCTCCACAGTCACATTCTCAATCTCAGTCTGACTTACAAAGGCCAGGTACGCCTCGCAACCCTTACAAATCAGCTTTTCAGCCCTTAAGGCTGACACAATATTGGACAAGTAGTCTCTTCGCTCCTCAATAACCATTACCTCCTCATCCTCAGTGGTCCTTAACACCATCCTCTTGGCCGCACAATCCAAAGTTGCCTTATGCTTAGTCAACCAGTCCATTCCCAAGATAAGATCAAACTCCTCGAATGGTAACTCCATTAAGTCTCTAGCAAAGATTCTACCTTGAGTCTATAAAGACACCTCCCTAAAGAGTTTGTCCACCCTAATCGAGTGACTCAGTGGACTTATCACAGTTACCCCACTCACAGTTTCTTCAGAGTGCACACCCAACGACCCTAATATATCACATGCAACGTACGAATGAGTTGAACCCACATCAATCAAAGCAGTGTATGGCATGCTAGAGATAAAAAACGTACCAGTTATGACATCAGGTGCATCACCCTCCTCTCAGCGTCAAGCGGCATAGACAAATGCTGGCTGGGGAGCCTCAGCATTACCAGTACCCCTACCAGGTCCTCCACATCCACGACCATTTCCGTTGCCACCCCTACCTTGACCACGGCCTCTCAGCGGTAGCGGTCCACCTCGCACTGGTTGAGCAACCCTCTGTTCAGCAACTTGAGTTTGGGCTGGCATCCTAGGACAGTTCTTGATCCTACGTTCTTTGGACCCACATTGGAGACATGCCCCAGTACGCTTCCAGCATTCTCCCAGATGCACTCTAGCACAGTCCCTACAAGCCTATGGTCTCACTGTATTCACCAGAACTGCTCAGACTGGTTCCTCCACTCTAGCCCTCTTGACATTTCGGTTTGTAGCACTAGGGGGTCCAGAATCCCTCCTAAATCGGTTCTGATCCTTGTCACAATTCTACCGTTCAGTTCACTTCACCTCCTCGGCTATCTTAGCCTTTTCCACCAATGCTGCGAAATCACGCTCTCTTTACGGAGCTATCAGTACCCTAAGCTCATCCCTGAGGCCATCCTCAAAACGAACGCTACGCTCGTACTCAATAGCAACTATACCGCTAGCATACCGGCTCAACCTCAGAAATTCCACCTCATATTTAGCAACAGACTTATTGCCCTGGGTCAGGTTCAAAAATTCTTCCCTACGCGCATCCACATAGCTTGCTCCGACGTACTTCCCATTGAAAGCCTTCTTAAACAATTCCCAGGGTACCCGCTCAGCTGGGGTACCCTCCTTCAAAGTGATCCACCACTGATATGCCTCGTCTCGTAGCAGAGACACCGTTCCTTTCAACTTTTGCTCCATCAAGCAATCCAGGTCATCCATAATTCGTTCCGTAGCTTCCAGCCAATACTCAGCCACATTTGGGGCTACTCCGCATATGCCCCTGAAGACCTCCACTCCGTTAGCCCGGAGTCGCTCAGAAATGGATCCCCTATTCACAGTTCTAGTGCTCACTCCAGCGACCCTCTCCAAAAACCTTAACATGGCCTAGGACAGAGCATCTTCCCCTGCAGCCCGATCATACGATCTAGTCTCAGTCGTTAGTAGAGCTCATACCTCCTTAGCTGGCAAATGTCCAGAAGATGAAGATCCAGCTTGCACACTTCCTCAGCCACGTCCACAGCCTCGTCCACAAGCAGCCCTCGTACTCATATCGACTTATCTGATTACGAATTTTATAACATTAGTTTAATATTTCAGTTGTTTATTACAAAATGTCTTATGTACAGGTAGAGTTCCAAAGTTTGTTTTCGTGAAATCACTGCCTAGCTACTGTCTCAGTCTTCTAGGGTTTTGTTTCCCTACAGTCTTAGTCTTACAGTTTTCAGTACTACCCTATCTACAGTATCATAATGGGGTCTAAGTTCTATATCCGGTAATGTCTCAGTATAATATAATATAAGAGAAGAATACTTATAGACTTGGTACTAGGGATTCAGTGTGCCACTTCTTTAGATACCAAATTTCAAAAAGCCCAAAAAACTTTAACTTTTAAGAATAAAACCTTAAATCATGTACTCCTTGAAGAAAACGAGTTAAAAAGGGTTTTCCTTAAGAATTTTCAAAATCGTTTCCAAAATGCCCTTCTTGAACCTTGATTTTAAAATTTTTGAAAACTTTTTGGACCTGACCTACAGTCGAGTTATTGCAACCAGGCTCTGATACCACTAAATGTAACACCCCAAACCTGGCCCAAACTTTACGGCCAAGTCTGGTGTGTCACATCAACAACAGGCTAATCACGTTTCTTAGTTACTAAGATTAGGGTGAGTTTTGTAAAACCGCACTTGTAATTTGGGAAGAAAATCCAGGTCTAGTTTGAGATTGTCATATCTACTAACCGTTTAAAATTTATCTTGTTCGTTGAGTTGTTATTCATTTGTTACGAGTGCTTTGTTTTGAAAATATTGATTGATTTTGATAAAACCCGCGAGCCTTGTTTAAATCATTTAAATCAATTTGTAAATATAAAGTAAAAACCCAAAATTAAAAATAATTAAAGTGGCCTTATTACAAACCAAAACCAAAATGAAAATAATTAAAAATAAATGCGAAAGTAAAAAGACTTAATTAAAAATCAACTGTCTAATCCATGTGGCCACTCTGAATCCCTCCTAGCTCCAAGTCCACCAGTTAGGGCTCTCCTGCAAGGATGGAAGAAAAAGGGGTGCGTTTGGAAACTTAGTTTACAAAGAAAGCCTATCCAGAGCCCAAATCAGCTCAAGCTTACTGTGCCTAAACCCTATCCAATTCAGTAAATACTGGGCCGAAGCACTATTCAGCATTCAGTTACTAGGTCGTAGCCCTATTCAGATAACAGTGCATTGGGCTAAAGCCCTATTCAATAAACAGTGCGGCCCATAGGCCCATTACAGTAACAGATCAGTAATAATGCATGTATGCAAAGCCCAAAGCCCAACCTATGTCCATCCGCTACACTCCACTCGTACCAGCCATATACACGTCATGTGGGGAAATACTCAACCCACCCAGCCACTACACTCTACATTCGCAACATAGCTGCTCAGATAATGTGGCCAAGCCACTAACAGTAAATCCGAGGCAAAGCCTTTTTTCAATAATACAAGGCAAAGCCCCTTTTAGTAAACGTGGCAATGCCACTTGCATTTCCTCCATTAATAAACCCAGTCCCATGCAACAGTTAATCATGTCATGGCATACAGTGAACAGAAACAATAAAGCATGCATTTCAGTCAAATTTAGCCCTAGGGGTATAATGGTCATTTTGCACCTAGGGGTAAAATAGTAATTTCTCACCCTTATGGGGTATTTTAGTAATTTTACCAAATTTTAGGGTTTTATGCACGTTTCAGTCATTAGCAGTCTCATTTTTATCTTAGTAACTCATTTAGCCCATTTTAGCAGTTTAAAGTTATTGGGCCCTAAAGCCCCTAATGGGCCCTACAGTGTCACTTAGCCATATTGGCCCATTTAGCCCAAATTCTAAGTCTAGTTTAACAGTTTTAACCTACAGTATACCAGAACACGCTTACAGCTCGGGCCGTAAGCCTATTGGGCCCAATTACAGCCCATCGAGGCCTAAGTTTACCAAAGTGCACGAAATCGCGCACTCACCAACTTTACCGATTTCGGTTACCAAATCTTACCGCTTCTAATTGACCCACGAGTGGTCGTACGCTCGCAAGCCCACGAAATGCTAGAATTTTGGTATTTCGGTTTTTCTTCTTTTGCTGATTTAAACTACAAGAGCGTGTTCGTTTACACGCCTGATTTGCGACGAACGCTAACGAGATCTCCCACGGATATCCTACAATCGGTCGGTAACACATTAGACTTATGAATTCACGACAACTAACGAACTATGCTTACCATATTTGGCCAACCACCCTTAAGGCCTTAGAACACTTACCTCTGTCACAAATAGGGACTAGATCTAGATCTAGATCTAGTTGCTCCAACGGTCCAAGCCCTCAATCGATAGCCTTAGGTCCACACTAGCATAAAACAAATCAATTAGCAACACCATTAAACCCTTCTAGCCTCAGTCGACAGCCACCCTATGTAAATAGAGGTTTTCAATTTTTCTTAAATCCTGAAACAACGAATAGGGAAGAGATCTGAGCACTTACCGAAGTTTCACTAAACCAGAACGCTTCTAATCCTTTTTCTAATCCCGATCTAACATAGATCAATCCTCAACCACGAGCATAGAGTGAATCTAATCGATTTAAGGGTTCAATTCCCAAATCACTTATGAATGTGAAGATTCGACTCTTGGTATGATGAAGGAGAAAAGATAGAAGTTTTGTAATGGTAAATGGTAAAAGAAGATATCGACAAGGGCTTTGATGTTGGGTTCGGCTTTGGAAGAGGTTGGTTTGAGGAGAAGTGTAAAGTTTCAGTCAAAGAGGAAAAGGCCACACAAGTTTGGTTTCGGCTTATTATGCCAGTCGACAGAAAGCTTGAGAAGAAGGGATTTCTTAATAGAATTCGGTTTTAAAAGAGAGTAGGGGAGAAAGAAAAGAAAAGAAGAGAAGAGAGTATAACTTTTGGTTAAAGAGAAAAGAAGAAGAGAAGAGAAGAAAATAAAGGATGGTTTGGCTCTTTGAACAAATCAGTACCAAGAGGTTCACAACTCACGTTTTTGGCTTTTTTGGAATGAAGGAGGAGGAAAGAAAAGAACCTATCACTATACCTAATCGGCAGCCAAAGATAGAAGAGCCGAAACAAAACTTAAAAGGCCCCAAAAGCATTCGGCTAGCACCCTAAACAACCCTTGGCTGATTACACCAAAACTAATTGACCAAATCAGCAATGCTCCCTCATGAGTCATTTGTTCGGCCACCACTAGCTTCCATTCAAAGTTCCTAAAATCTCTCCCCTTATCCCTCCTTGATCTAATCTCCTGAACAACTCAAACTCTCTTCAGCAGAGTTCCACTTGAGTTCCATCACATGACTGGCACATGCAAAAAATTAAAAACACACTCCACGCTTACCTTGTGACTTGAACACTGGCCCTTGAATACCTGCCCACACGCCACTTTTTTAGGCACTTAAGTGGTGCCACATTGCCACTCTACCAAGGGCTTCTTTGTGTCTTATTTTGCCATTTTTTTCTTAAAAACCCACTTAACCAAGTCTCCCTTCACTTTAAATCCAAAGTTTGATATTTTTGCCGGGTTTTATCTTAGGTTTGGGCCTTCATAAGGCCCACTAACACACTTAAACACAAATTTAATAACCAAAACACCAAAATTTCAAGATTTCACCAAAATCACAAAAATCCTGAAAAATCCCAAAAATCAGGGCGTTACAACTCTACCCCCTTAAAGAAATTTCAGCCTCAAAATTTACCTGATCCGAATAGGTGAGGGTATTGTTGATGCATCGCCTCTTCTGGCTCCCAAGTAGCCTCTTCTCTGCCATGATTTCGCCAAAGCACCTTTACTAAAGGTATTGATTTCCTTCTCAGCACTTTGACCTCTCGATCCAGTATCTGCACAGGCTCCTCTTCAAAAGTCAAATCAGTCTTTACCT
Organism: Gossypium stocksii; assembly: GCA_020496765.1. Lineage (NCBI taxonomy): Eukaryota > Viridiplantae > Streptophyta > Magnoliopsida > Malvales > Malvaceae > Gossypium > Gossypium stocksii. The sequence goes on from CM035629.1 coordinate 42,767,018, forward strand.
CAATCTTTTCCACTGGTATGACATGCGAAGGATCCGATCGATACCGTCTTAGCATGGACACATGGAAGACGTCATGAATACGATCCAGCTTCGGCGGTAACTCTAGCTGATAAGCTACTGACCACACTCGTTTGAGAACCCGATAATACCCAATAAACCGCAGGCTCAACTTGCCCTTCTTACCAAACCTCAAGATCTTCTTCCAAGGCAAGACCTTCAAAAATATCATATCCCCTACCGAGAACTCGATTTCCTTACACTTTAAATCCAAAGTTTGATATTTTTATCAGGTTTTATCTTAGGCTTGGGCCTTCTTAAGGCCCACTAACACACTTAAACACAAATTTAATAACCAAAACACCAAAATTTCAAGATTTCACCAAAATCACAAAAATCCCGAAAATCAAGGCATTACAGTTTTCCCCCGATCCAAATCTAATTTCTTTGGTTCTTGACCTAAACATATTCAGATTAAGCTCATTAAAACATATTTTCATTCAATGTAGTCCAAAAACACATAAATGAGTAAATTACCATTTTACCCCTAACATTTACACTTTTCACAATTTAATCCCTATTGCACAAAACACAAAATATGCAAAATTTCAGACACCCATGTTAGGCTGAATCTTACCCATACTCACACAAATCTTTATATTTCATTTATTTCACATTTTAGTCCCTCAAATTATTATTTTTTCAATTTAGTCCTAATTACTCAAAATCATTAAAAATTCATATACAAAATATGTTAATCTATCACATATCTTTTATTTTCTACCATCAAACAACAAAAATCACAAGCTTTCAACAATGGTATAATTCAAAATATTCACCAAAATAAAAAATTCAAGCATGGGTCTTGTAGATAACTTAGCAACGATCTTAAAAACGTAAAAATTATCAAAAATTGAGCTAGTTACATACCTTGATTGAGCTTTACTAATGGCCGAACCCTAAACTTGTTTCTTTCTTTTCTCTTTTTTTTTTTATGCTTCTGTCAAAAAGAACATAAACAACTATGGCTTTTATTTTATGTTATATTATAACATATATTAACATATTATTTAATTACATTTTTTAACCTTTATTTTATAATATAAAACCATTATAATTTGGCCATTACCGTCCACTCTAATTGTAAATGGCTTAATTGCGTTATAAATGCCTCACCTTACAAAGACAACAACAATTAAGCACTTTCACATTTAACCACCAAATTTTCATTTTACACGATTAAGTCCTTTATTTAATCGGGCACGCAAACGATAAAATTAAATCACGAAAATTTCACACATACAAATTCACACATAATAAACACAGAAAATAATTTTAAATATTTTTCTGACTCAGATTCATGGTCCCGAAACCACCGTTCGAATTAGGGTCTAAATCGGGCTGTTACACAAACTTTATAAATCAATTTATCCAAGCGAACAAAAATCATTTAAGATCGTCTATTAACAAGACCGCATAAGATTAAAATAAAACTCAAGGTAAAACCCGTTTAAAATATACGAATAAAACATAAATAAAAAACTATACAAAAACATTATAAATCCTTACAGTTTAAACTTTAGCCAAATAATGAACAAAACCAAAATTAAAAACCCATAGTTTATCCACCAAGACTGTCCGAGACATCTGCGTACTGAGTCCAGCATCCAGAAACCAAAACTATACTTGAAAGAGGAAACAGAAGAAGGGGTGAGCTACTCGAGCTCAGTGTGAAATCAAAGTAGTAAAACTACAGAAACAGAAACTGAACAGAGACAGAAAGATTTGGAAATAGTTCCGAAATAGAACATACTTACAAACCATTTAAAACAAGAACAAACCATATGTAACTCTACAGTCATATGGCTCTGTCAAATACAGTAGTAGTATTTCCCAAGTGCTCCAGACTAGGCCTAAGCCCTTCCTAGAATCAGTACCATTGTAGCCTTAGCCTATCACATTAATTATCTAGTTAGACAGTCGCAGACAAACCTACAAGGTTCTCATAGGCACGAGTGACTTCCAGTTGAATATTACAATAGGATAGTTTCGTCCATCAGACATGCAAATATTTCCATCTATCAGTCAATTAGATATTTCAGACAAACAATACAATCACATACCATCATAGTATCACATTCTGTCAATCAAATTCAATCAAATGCATATGAATGCAAATGAGTTATAAAATAACCCACCCATCCAGCCAACACACCATCTCTGTCCACCCCTACACATCCATGGGGATATAATCAACCCACCCATCCCTGCACTCCGAGTAGGACTTCGAAAGGCCCATCCAACCTTATACACCATAGGATGTCATCCTGGGTTGCCCGGTGATGATGATCATCAGCATTGTCCTCGACCCTCAAGGAATTGGGACCGCCCTCGACCCTCTGGGAATTGGGCTATCAGTGTGCAGATAGATGCCAGTCTCATATGTTATGCAACAATGCTAGCGTATGAGCTGTACTGTGCAGTGTGGTAAACGACGGTACAGACATACAGTGTGAACTGTCAGATCAGATAATAGTATGTAGCGTAGCTAACGTACATGTGGTACAGTGCAATATGGTAAACTATTATACCGTTGAGTTGTAGTACAACTGCCAGATTAATCAAATCGTCCACGACCCTGTGGGTATTGGGACTGCCCACGACCCTCTGGGTATTAGAGCTTCAATATGCAGATAAACTACCAAATCGTAAATCTCCCTTCTCTTCAACATCCCAACCTAAAAACGGTTTACGCAAATGTATGTATGCAAACGTATGGATCCGGAGGCACAAATTTAGAACACAATTTTAGACATTAATTCAAAAGCAATCACTTACAATCAATCAATCAGTTACAAAAACGTGCATACTTATATTCTCAGGTTCGGTACCTAGTATAGCACACATTCAATTACAAGCAATACATAATTCGAGGTCCATACAGGGCCGTGTTCACCCTCAGTAAACTTAGTCCAGGGGTTTGGAACATATAGGCTCAGAATAGCATTCGACCTGCCCTAGGTTTAAAATTTGGCGAGTTAGGGCCATACACCCGTGTGCTCCGGCTGTGTGGGGAAATCCAGGCCGTGTGCCTATCCAAAACGCCCTTGTAAAGGGTAGCACACGGGCGTGTGATAGAGGCACACGCCCGTATGGTACAGAGGCACGGGCGTGTGACCAGGTCGTGTAACTCACTGTTCAGTTTCTTTGAATTCTGATGCAGGGCTGAGACGGCCGTGTGAAGGTGTCACACGCCCTTGTGGCCATCAGACACGGCCGTGTGTCCCATAACACACGCCCGTGCGAAATCTCTAGTTCCTAAATCAGTCACAAGACCATGTGTCCAGAAGCACACGCTCATGTGGGAACCCTAATTTCTCAAATCTATAACACGGCCGTGTAGCAAGGCCGTGTGACTCCAAATCCCTAATTCCCAACCTCACACGCTCATGTGCGTAAGGGACACGGCCTTGTGGATTCTGACAAAAATCCCAAATCAACCACACGCTCATGTGGCCAGGTCGTGTGGCACCCAATTTAGCCCAGAAGCCCTATTTCCCAAATCCACACGGCCGTGTGCCTCCAGCACACGCCCATGTGTTTGTCGAGGAGGCTACGAAACCACTCTAATTTAGCCTCAAAAATGCCATTTTGGCCACCATCAAAATCCCTAACCTTTATCCTATCAACATATATCAGAAAACAGTGTTTTCCCTTCACTTTTATTGTCTAAAAACTCAAAAACAAAGAGGGTACAGTATACTTAGGAAAAGCCGAATGAAGGGATTCGTAAAACAAGATAACAATTGATTTAAAAATAAGATTCGGATCCCACACTTGTTTTGGTTGAGGCAGACAACGGTGGAGGAGCGACAATCCTGAAAACCGCAGAAACAATCGTCTTTCAGTAAAATTTTAGGGCGCAAAAATTTTTGAAGAGATGAAAGGGAAAGTGGAAAACGTGAAAAGAAAAATCCCCAAGAAGTGTAATCCCCCAAATAAAAATTAAAAGTAAATAAAATAAATATAAATATAAATATAAATATATCTATAAGTTAAAAGTACTCAAAATAACTATCTAAAAAGTTTTCCCTAGACTCGAGCACAGGACCTCCAAATTCACTAACACTCATCTGCCCACTAGAACAGTAGGCCCATTTTTATCACTAGATTGCACAACTATACTCTTATGTGCAACCTTCTCACTGTCCCTATGCTCAAGACCCAAAACTTCTAGGCCCAAAATTTAGGGTGTTACATTATTAAATACAAGTCAGTTGTTAACCGGTCATACATACAGTTAAAAACATGCATAAGGGCCATTTAGCAAAATTTCATAAAACCGCTCGTAGGTATCGATACTGTGATTAAGGTATCGATATTTTCTTTGAGTGGTATCGATACCACTTGGAAAAATGATACCAAAGTAGCTTATTATTTTCTGGCCAAAAAATCCCAATTATTGAAAATTATCAGTACATATTATAAATTATCGATACTTTAGTCCCGAGTATCGATACTCGAGATAAGGTTTCGATACCAAATCCCTATTTTGTTTTCTTATGCATTTTAATTCACAGAGGTATCAATTTTCAAAGCCAACTATCGATACCTTTGCTACTGAAGCTAAAAATGCAGAATAGAAGAGCAAATAATTCATCTCGAATAATTCCTAAGCAACATGCATCAAGTACTTTATTTATTTCATCATGCTATGGCTAAATTTATCAGTCCAAAGTGTCTAATCATCCAAGCAAGAATTGTTATGCCAACATCAATGTTTAAAAGTTCTAACATAAAGATAACATGAAATTCTTATAAATCAAATCACAATGTTTAAAGATCAAAAACCCAAAATGGTTCTACCACATTGCCTATTTCCCCAAAACGAATATAAATAATAGAGAACCTACGATAAATAACCAGTCTTCCTTGGTTCACTCCCTCGGAAACCACACCGCCCACACCGTGATGTCACTGATCTACATATGTTGAAATGAGTGGGTAAGCTTCAACAAGCTTAGTGAATGTAATGATTTTCCACAACATATAACATCTTTTAACACAACTAATCATTTACTCACAAGTACCTTAATCTTAAGTCTAACATCATATAGTATTACTTCATGCATCATCTAATAGTTCATTCTCACAATGCATACATACTAATTCAAGCATAGAACATATTCCACATGATTACATAAAATATGGTAAATTGGCACTTGAGTTATGAAACATATAGTGACATCTATCATCACACATTGGATACGCAGATCTCCTTTACACTACATAGACTCATATAGTTAAACATGTCACAACAAGCGAAGCATAAAGCTAACACTTTCATTATTTCCCCTCACATGTCCCGTTGAATGGAGCTTAGCTCACATTCCCTTATCTCTCCAAACATGTCCGAAGGCCTCAACGCCCAAAACCACTATACTTATAAGTGAGTACTTACAATCCTATGGCATGCCAACTATATCCAATGGTTCCAAAATCACAAGGCCAAAATATTCAAAAACAACACATATTACTTATCGATTATCCATGCACTATCACTGCCGAATAGCATATTTTGCAAAACACTATCATAGTCATATAACATATAAATTTCATGTATATAATTGCACTTCACACCATAGTTACTATGTCCACATGCCATATTTCATGCACAATACATAACAACAAAATCACAAGATAATTATCGGTTTAAGGAAACATACACTCGGAACTTAGAGTAGGGGTTTAGGCTACATCGAAATTCCCAAATAGCACATGACTCGTGTTTACAAATAGCAATTCTATACAATTGTGTCGCTTACTGCTCTTATAAATTTTTACGAGTTCCCATGCTCAAGGCCCAATTCTTCTAGGCCCAAAATTTGAGGCGTTACATTATGGCTTTTGACTGAGTTTTGGAGTCTTTTTATGGTTGGTTATGTGTTTGACTTTGTTTCAGGGTGGCAAAAAGGCTTGGTAGATAGCCTTATATTGTCCACATGGGTAGACACACGAGCATGTGTCTAGGCCGTGTATGACACACGGTCAGCCCCATGGGCATGTTGTTAGGCCATGTGTCCCCTACACCTTGAATTGGTATAAATAAATGCCCAGTAGTAAACACACAGCTGTGTGTCTCAACCGTGTGAAGGGTACGGCCAAGCACACGGGTGTTGCCACAGCCGTGTGATTGTTGACATCAGAAACAGAACGTCAAGGTTTTTGCACATGGGCTACGACACGGGAGTGTCCTGGCCGTGTGAGGGACACGGGCTGAGCACATGTGTAACACCCCAAATCGGTCCTAGAAGTTAGGTTCGAATCCGGCATGTCACATTGAAGTGTTTTATCGAAAACCTTTTTTTCATTAAAAAACCCTTGTAAAAAAATTTTAAGTAAAAACCTAGTTTGTACGTTCTTTTATAACAAGGTATATTCAGAAGACATTTTTAACTTTTTACTTCATGTTAAAAGTTACTTTGGAAAAATTTACTTTAACTGCGGAAGCTTATTTTTTTTGGAAAAACAAGTGGTTTCAGAAAAGAGAAAAAAATTTAAAATGTGTTTAAAATGAATAAATCCATGTTCCAGTCTTATAGCATAACAATGAATAATAGTAACCAGAGAAAAGGCCTTATTACAATTCAGACTTAAACAATTAAAATACTAGAACTTTTAATAAAGAAAAAGAATCAAGTCTAAGTTGTCTTGCTAGTTGGCTACCTCCAAGTCCCTCCATTCGTCGAACCGCCTACTAAGGTTCACCTGAGAAAAATAAAAGAGGGAGTGAGTTTCGAAACTCAGTGTGTACAACCCTCAGCAACAATATATATATATATATATCATGCAACACAAATCATCTTGGGCCTGAGCCCAATACAATAATAGCACAAAATCTTGAGCAATCATGTATGCAATAATGCAATGCCCACCCCATCGAACTGATATACATCATCTCTATCCAACCGAAACACATCTTGTAGGGATAACTATATCGACTCACCCATTCGATACACATCAATTGTAGCGCCAGTTGTGGTACTACCTAACGTTGCAGCAAAGCTAGTGATCATATATTGGGCTTAAAAGCCTTCGTTGGATCCACGATTGTCAAGCGACCATGCAATCCTCATATAATACTTCCTCCAATATAATTCCCACCCACATGCAATATCATAACACATGAGTGCAACATATAGCATATAGCATATAGTATACATAAGTCATACTTATAACACACATGGGTATTTCAGTAACTCTACCCTACAAGGGTATTTCATTAATTCTACCCTACTGGGGTATTTTAGTAATTCTACCCTACAGGGGTATTTTAGTAATTTACTAACGTATGGGTCTTAATTATGAACTTTGGCCCATTAACGTCCTCATTGGCTAAAGTGAACAGACACTATGCACCAGGTAGGATTTCAGAGAAGAGGAGGTGGGTCATTAAGATCGCTTAAGTACCAAGCTCTCCCTAGATCCAATCCTAGACATGCATATGCCCATTGCCACACTCTAACCTTACGACTTGTCCATAGGCGTGCTTGATAAATTAATTAAATTTTATGCGCTTGAGGATTCATTAGAAACTAAGCCTAAAAGTTTATTATAAAACCTTAGCAAGTCTACATGCTTTCATGCATTCATATAGCCCATCAGGCCCAATCACTTTTATATGGCCCATTAGGCCTAATCACATTTGTATGACTCATTAGGCCCAATCACATTTGTATAGCCCATTAGGCCCAATTACATTTCCAAACTATTCAACCACTTTATCAACTCATTACTTGTTATCAACATATCAATTTTTGCTAGCTTGGGCTCACAAGCCCGTCGACCCATTGGGCCCATTTTCGCCCGGTTAGCCAAAACGTGACTCAAGTCCATGAGATTGCTCATGGGGCCTCTGCTCTCATATCGGTTACCCTCATACAAGCGTTCGCGCACTCATGAGACTACCGTAGCCAAACTTTCAACATTTTGGCATTTTCGGTATTTTGGCATTTCAGGATTTGCCGATTTATTGTGTGTGAAGTGTATGTACACACCTTGAAATAAAGCGTGCTGCAATTTCCTTAGCCTCGAACCTATAATCAATATCACCCTTCAATTAATCGCATGCTTAATACATATCTTTACTAAAACCGAAACTTCACCTTTCACCTTACCTTACGTGACAAGTTATAACAGCCCCTTCTTTAATCACTAACCACGATCAACTCCTAGATCTGTACTAATCTTAACTATTAAAACTAGAATAACAGGTGACTTGTATCCAACACAAGTCCCCCTTCCTTTAACTACGACCATTCGGCCAACTAAAATCAAGAACACTGACCCAAGAAGCAATCGGCCCAAAAGAAGAGTAGTGCGGCATAGAGAAGGTTCGACCAATAAAATATTCGGCTTAGAGAAGGTGAACTAGGAGCAAGAAAGAGAAGAGTTTAATGAGAAAGGAAGGGAAGAAATCGATTTTTCGGCAAAATAAGAAGAAAGAATTTGGCATTAGCCTAGAACCCCAAAATCAGCACCTATATATATACTAGCCAAAATTGCCTTCCCTTAATTGCCAATTCGGCTCCACCACTTCTTCTATCCCCATGTCCTAACTATTCTCTACGATAAGCTCCTCAATCCCTTCCAAAAATTTCTCTTCTCATCACTTCTCTTAGAGTCCAGTTCCACGCCACTACAAACCATCTAGAAGGCAAAAAAAAAATTCCTAAAAATACCAAGCCAACACTCGAACCTAGGATCCCCTTGCTTGCCACTAACGCCACCTCCCTGCATCCTAAGTGGCGTCACTTATCCACTACACCACAGACTTGCTTGTGTCTTATATTATCTCCATTTATTTAAAAGCCAAGCTACTTACCATCAAGGTTCCTTTAATTATTAAATTAAAATTTCTTTACCTCAAAGTTCGAACCCATAACTTCTCCATCACCCCTAAACACTCCAAATTTATTAAACCCTTAAAGCCAACATGTCATTTGTCATTTTCTTGCTTACTAAAAAAAATTTATGAAACCCAAAGCCCAAAGCCCAATTTATATAAATTTAGGGCGTTACAATATGGGCATGTGCCAGGCCGTGTGAAAACCTCTGTAGGTTCGATGTTGGAAAATGAATCTATACGGACGAGGGGCACGGGCGTGTCCCTAGGTGCTTAGGCCGTGTGAACCACACGGGCCATCAACACAGCCATGTCTAGAGGCCACACGAGTGTGTTGCCATTCCACAATGGCGTGTGCCCTATTTATAGTAGTTTTTGATGAAATTTTCTTAAGTGCCTGAAATGGTCCTGGATTATTTATAAACCATGTTTTAGGCCTCGTATGCCCTTATGAAGTCCGCAGGACAATGTTTGAAAAAGTTTTAAATTTGGACGTATTTCGTTGGCTTAAGTTGAATGTTTGTAAGTGTTTTTAGTAAGGTAACGCCTCGTACCCTATCCCGACATCAGATACGGGTAAGGGGTGTTACATAAGTTGCCGAATTGATTTGAGTTTTGGATGAATATTTTTGTGCAAAAATTGAATCAATTACAAAGTCATAAGCCCCGAACGAACCTTAAGAAATGTACAGGATACTGGTGTCATAACATTTGGACTTCCGTGGTGTGAATTCGTGTAAGACCATGTCTGGGACGTTGGCATCGAAGTGATAAAACGTGTAAGACCATGTCTAGGACATTGGCATCATATATGATTCGAATAAGACCCTGTCTGGGACAGTGGCATCAATATATGTTAACATGTAATACCATATCCGGGATATGGCATTGTACAAGCTTATTATGATTTTCGTGTATCCTTAATGATTTTGAACGGTTCAACGGGCAAAGACATGACAAGACCGAATGTGAATTTGAGTTAAATGATTCAGGTATGTGTTAAGCTTATAAGAACATTAAAAGAAAAGGTAAGTGTGGATACTTAATGTGATCATATGAACTACAAGAGAAATATGATTATATATGTGTATGGAACTAATTAGATTTGGCCTATTCGAATTGAATTATTAATGCTCTTGTGATGATTTATTTGCTTATGACTTACTAAGCTTTCAAAGCTTACTTTGTGCATTCTTTCTATGTTTTATAGATACATAAAGCTAGCTCGAGTACGGGGATCGTCAAGGATCATCATCATACTATCAATCACCATTTCGGTACTTTGAAAGCTTGTACTTTTGACATTGGCATGTATAGGCTCATTTTGATATGGTTGGTTTTGGCATTGTATATATATAGCCTTGCAAAAATGCCTTGATCATGATGTTTGTGTACATTCGGTCATGTTATAAGCTTATTTTGGAAGTATGTTTCACGATATATATGTATGATGTATTGGTTATACATTTCAGTTATTTGATGTTAATGTGGTGATGGATGTGTTTTGGATTATGATAAGTTTATATTAGCTAGGTTATGAAAATATTATTGATTGTATATTGGTTGTTTAGGTACAATTTTTAAATGGAAAATGATGAATCTGTTTTAGGTATGTTTTGTTGGTCTTTTGGGTAGTTGATAAGTAATATATTCATTTAGTTTTTTGATTATGAGGTGATATATTAGTTTGGAAGTGATTTGTGAAATTGATTTGATTTTTGTGGCTAATTTGATAGCCGAATAGATGATAAATGAACTGGTTAGGTAATTGTAATTTTGGCATGATATTAGCCAATGGAATAGGTTTGTTTTAGTTTGGCATTCGTGTTCAAAAGAAAATGGTTATGAGTGCTAGATTGAAATGCGCATATTTGGAAATAATGATATTTTTATTTTCATATTTGGTAATGTTTGTTTTCGAATTATACATAGGATATTTGAGTTGTTCTTAATTGTGTTTTTAACTCTTAAATTGATATTTTCGGGATATTAATTTAAGTTGAATGTGCTTATGTAGAGGAGGAAAAGTCCCTGCATAGGAGTAGATCCAACACAATTAAGTGGAGTTGATCGCAATCCTAGACATAGGACAACGAAAATCTGCCGGATTAGAGTCAAATCTAATATGGGGAGCCATAGATCGAGTTAATGCAAGACTAGGGGTTTTAACTAGAAAGAGATTTCAGTTAATCAACCTAGGATTAGTTGTTCTTATCCTCGACGGAGGTATTAACATAATTTAGGGATCTCTACGGATCAAATCAAATGAGGAAATCATCTGGTTCAGAGTTAGATAACAAGTGAAGTCTAGATGGATTCTTCCTTAGGTATTCCCTTAATCAATCAATCTTTCCCAAAAGCAATCTCCCACTTTACTCTTTGTCGTTTCTTTAGTTTGTTTAGTTTAGTTTACAACCAAACCCTCTTTATTTTTAGGATAGATAATAGAAAGAAAGTCATTACTAGTACTCATAGTTCCTTGGATTCGATATTCCGGTCTTGCCACTAACTATACTACTATTCGATAGGTACACTTGCCTTTTTTTGTGATATTAGTTGGTTTCCGGGTACGATCAGATTTTATTACTTCATCACAATCACGAGATAAAGTTTTTGGTGCCGTTGCCAGGGAACTAAGTTATTAGGAACACTCGATTTCTGTTACTTTAGCCATTTCTATTTTTATTTATTTTCAGCCTTTATTTTTATTTTTATTTATTTACTAAAATTTTTTTTGCCTTTTCCCTTCTAGGTATCTCTAGTTTATGACTAGAAGAAACCCGAGAGGACCACTGCTTTTTGACAACGATTTAGAAGCTACAGTTTGTAGAAATCATCGAGAGATAAGAAGATGTTTGCAATACCCAGAACAAGGACAAGAAGAAGAGCTAGAACCTACTGAAGAGATGGAAGCCAATCAGGATAATCAGTTACCTCCTGTAGTAGCCGCAATTCCTATTGAGCAAAATCCTGCACCGCGTACTATGCATGATTATGCTAGACCTAATTTAGTAGGCACTGAATATAGCATTGTTAGGCCTACTATTGCTGCAAATAATTTTGAACTGAAACCTAACACTATTCAAATGATACAGTAATTTGTTCAGTTTGATGGTTTGCAGGATGAGGATCCTAACTTACATCTAGCCAACTTTTTGGAATTATGCGATACATTCAAAATAAATGGCATTTCTAATGATGCCATTCTTCTTAGGCTATTCCCATTCTCCTTGAGAAACAAGGCTAAACAATGGTTAAATTCTTTACCACGAGGGTCTATCACTACATGGGAACAAATGACCGAAAAATTTTTACTTAAGTATTTTCCTCCAGCTAAAACAACTAAATTGCAGAATGATATCTCTTCTTTTGTGAAAATGGATTTAAAGACGCTTTACGACGCCTGGGAAAGATACAGGACCTATTGAGAAGGTGTCCTCACCATGGACTACCTTTGTGGTTACAAGTTCAAACCTTTCACAATGGTTTGAATCCTTCAACAAGACAAATGATCGATGCAACCGCCGGAGGAACAATCAATAACGAAACACTAGAAGCAACCTACGAATTTATAGAAGAGATGTCACTGAATAACTATCAGTGGAAAGTCATGCGAACAAAGCCACAGAAAGCTGCAGGAGTTTTTAATATTGATGCAGTCACTATGCTTTCTAATCAAGTAGAACTTCTTAATAAAAAGATTGATAACTTTGTTGGTTCTACGTAGGTACACCCAGTGATGCAGTATGATGCAATTCAGGGAAACATGTACAATCTCGATTACTCCTCCTATGGACATGGCATGGAAATCGAGCAAGCCAACTATATGGGTACTAATTCTAGATCTCAAAATAATCCTTATAGTAACACTTACAATACAGGTTGGCAGAACCACCCCAATTTTTCATGGGGAGGACAAAACAACCAAGGAAATCAGAGACTGCCACCTCCTCCGGGATTCCAGCAGCCACCATTCCAACAAGAGAAAAAGCTAAACCTTGAAGAAATGCTCACAAAATTTATTGCCGTGTCAGAAACCCAATTTCAAAACACCGAAACGGCACTGAAGAATTAGAAAGCATCCATTCAAGGACTCGAAACTCAAATAGGCCAGCTCGCTAAGCTAATTTCTGAAAGACCGCAAGGTGGGTTGCCGAGCAACATTGAGACTAACACTAAGGAGCAACTCAATGCCATGGATACAATAGATGAGGAAGAGTTAACCAAAACCAACTCAGAGCCATGTAAGAAGACTGTGGCAAGTAAAGGTAAGGATGAGGTACGTTCCAAAGAAGTAACTATCAAATAGTATAAACCTCGTATCCCATACCCAAATGCGTTAAAGAAAGACCGCACAGATGAGCAATTTGGTAAGTTTCTTAAACTCTTAAAGAAATTACATATCAACTTACCGTTTGTTGAAGCTCTTTCGTAGATGCCAAATGCTGTTAAGTTTGTAAGAGAGCTCTTGACAAACAAGCGGAAGCTAGATGAGAAATCTCATGTGGAGCTGAATGCAGTATGCTTAGCCATTTTACAAAATAAGCTACCCAACAAACTAAAAGATCCAGGGAGTTTTACTATTCCTTGTTTACTTGGTAGCTTAGACACCAAAAATGCTTTAGCTAATTTAGGGGCTAGTATAAATGTCATGCCATTTAAATTGTTTAAACAACTAGGTCTTGGAAAACCTAAACAAACTAAGATAAGCATCCAACTGGCTGATAAGACCATTAGATTTCCAACGGGAATAATTGAGGATGTGCTTGTAAAAATTGATAAATTTATATTCCCAGTTGACTTTGTTGGTTTAGACATTGATGAGGATAGTAATGTACCTTTAATTCTAGGGTGACTCTTTTTAGCAACTGCTAGAACAATAATTATTGTATGAACAGGTGAGCTTACACTACGTGTAGGTGATGACAAAGTTACTTTACAAGCTTGAAACTCGATTAAGACTGTTGCTGATAAGAATATAGTTACGAGTCCTTGTAAAAACACTGATCTCACCACCCAACCTTCTTTGCAGGATACACTCCACATAAAGGCAACCCAACCACAGACAAGTCCATCTAAGGGAGACGCACCTGAAAAGCAAATGCTTCAAATTGAGGAACTAGATGAGTGGCTGAACTATCACGAAAAGCCTAAAATACGCCACACCAACCTAGAGCATCACCAAGAGGACACTTAGGTAACAATAAATCAAATCAAGGTAGGGGATAAAGTAATCTTAAGGGAAGTCGATCCTCGAATTTTGAATTCAAAAGAACATACAAGTGATACACGTTACTTCACGGTAATAAAAAATCTTCCCCTATGGTACAGTCGAGATAAAACATGAGTCACTCGGCACTTTCAAAGTAAATCACACTCGACTCAATTTCTATGTTGATAATGAAATTGAAAGCAGGATAGAAGAGTATCAACTCTTCAAGCCACCGTGACCGAACAAGCTTGAGAAAAGTCGAGCTTAGACTATAAACAAGCGCTTCTCTAGAGGCAACCCTAGTACTAACTTAGTAAATTCTTTTATTTAGGCTCTCTAATACATTAACTAACCCTTTGAATACAGGTTTTCAAGCCACACGGCCATGCCCATGGGCGTGCCTAAGGCCGTGTGGCCACCACGAGCAAAGACACGGCCGTGCGTAATGGCCGTGTACGAGTAAGGTAAGACCTCCCTACACACGGGCTTCAATAACTTGCCACGGCCGTGCGATGTGGCCGTGGCCATGTAACAGCCCAATCAGGACCCTAGTTGAGAAGTGGTATCGGAACCACATACCCTAGTCTGAAAAATATTTTGAGATTATTTTCTGTTTCTGTGATATATGAATTTGCAATTGTGAAATTTTTGCGAATTAATTTAACTGTTTTTGTGCTTAATTGTAGAAAGGATGAGATTGAATAAAAGATGAAATATGCATGCCACAATAGAATGTGTGCAATTGGAATGGCTTTTAATGATTGTGGTCTTATGTAGCAATTAAATCATTTGAAGTTTAGGTGGTCAAAAATAACCTTAAAGAATAGGTTCTATAATGGTTTATAAAAATGGGCAAAATTGTCTTTTAGATTATTTGTTTAATAAAACAAAACAAAGGCATAAAATGATACAATTTCATCCACCATTGCCGTGTATACCAAAGAAAAAAGAAGAAAGAAATAGCAAACTAGGTTTCGGCTAGCATTTTGGGTGATTAAGGTATGTACTTTGGTCCGTTTTTGATAATTTCTACGTTTCTATGATCGTTGCTTCGTGTTCTTTCATGCCCATGTCTCAATTTCTATTTTTGATAAAGTCTGTGAATAGTGCCATTGTTGATTTCATGAGCTTTGTGATCAATTTGAGTGTATAAATATAAGTAGATGATGAGTTTATATGATTTGCCACGAAATCTTGATGAATTTAGGCTATATGGACTTAATTGTGAAAATGCTACTTTGGAAAGACTAATTTGTGAAATGAGTATGATAAATGGCCCTATATGAGAACTATGAAGTTTCGGCTAGGCCAATGTGTAAAGAAATTATGTTTATTTGATGATTTGTGAATTAGGGACCAAAGTGTCAAAAGTGTGTAAATGTGAGGGTTAAAATGCAAACTACCCTAAATGTGTGATTTTGGATTAAATTGAATGAGATAATAGATTGAATGATTAAATTTGAATTTGTTTAGATCAAGAACAAAGAAAAACGGACTTAGATCGAGGGAAGTCCAAAATCGTCGATTAGTCGACTCGCATCCGTTAACTCCGTACGAGGTAATTCAAATTACAAATGTGTTATATTAACTGCCTGATAATATTATTTTAGAAAAATAAACTGTATTGAATGGCATTGAGAGCCTGACTGGGAAATTCAGAATCGTATTTGATTGAGAAATGACGAAACAAGATCATGTAAGACCTCGTCCGGGACGAAGGCATTGATTTGTGATAGTGTGTAAGACCGTGTCTGGGACACTGGCATCACTTATGACTCGTGTAAGACCCTGTCCAGGACAGTGGCATCGACAGTGAATAACATGTAAGACCGCGTTCGGGACGTCGGCATTGTATATGGCTTATCTGAATTCTGTATATTTCTGAACGACTCGAAGAGAACGTCTGTTAAACAGGTAAATACTTACCTTATATGTCTGATTCAGGTACGTACGTATCATACGAAATTTTGAGTAGAGAGATTCTGATTGCTAATGACCTATTAAATGCAAAAATTGTATGAGAATGTGAAATCGAGATATGAAATGCATATGAAAATTGGATAAAGGCTTGTTTCATGAATTGGCATGAAATGAATATGTGTATTCACTCATGGTTGGCACATTATGTGTTTTTATTGTTGAATTATGTGTATTTGACTTATTAAGCTCTTAGTAGCTTACTTTGTTTGTAATTTCTACTGTTTTACAGTTTTCGTCGCTACTGAAGGCTTGGGGAAAAGTCAAGGATCGTCACGCACTATCGATTTTGTCTTTGGTACTTTTGAGATTTGTCAATATGTGAATTATGGCATGTATAGGCTAGAAAGTCTTTGTTAAGCTTTGAAATGTTAAAATGTTATGTTATGTGAATGCTTAGCAATGGATGCTTTAAAATGGTATGTTTGATAATTGGCCAGGTGAGGTTTTGGTATGTGAATTATGAAGCCTTATGGCTACTTTTATGCTTGTTTGAGGAGTGGTTATTTTGGCTTTGTGTAAAAGGTCACTTTGGTATGAAATTTGTAAACATTTGTTGAGCCATTATACTTGTGCTTGATAAATCATGAAATGGTTGAAATGAGGTATGAATTGAGCTCGAAATGGTTGGTAATTGAGGCATATGTGTTGCATATCTATGCTTGTAGGTTTGACCCTTATTTGGGTGGCAAATTTGCTTAAACCAAGCCTATTTTTGTGCCACACGGCCAGGAGACACGAGCATGTACTCCAGCCGTGTAAACCCTACATCTTAGTGTTTTTTGATAAAATTGCACAAGGCCTAGACACACGGGCGTGTCTGGTGGCCGTGTGGTATTTGGCAGTGTTGGCCATGGTCTGGACACACGGGCGTGTCTAGTGACTGTGTGAGGTTAGTCAGTTTCAACTAAAGGCTGAGTGTTTTGGGCGTGTCTATTGGGCACGACCGTGTGTGTGTAAACGGGCTAGGGACAAGGCCATGTGTCCCTAACTTGAGAAATTTTCTAAATGTTTCCCTTATCTTTCACATGTTTGCAAATTTATCCTAAATGAATGTATGTATCATTACATGAGCTTTAAAGCATGATGGGTGAATGATTATTGAAATAAGCTATTGATATTAAAGTTCAAATTTTGTCTGTTCTGATCTGTGTTACAAGTCCGATAATGCCCCTTACCTATTCCGGCGACGGTTACAGGATAGGGGTGTTACAGGCCAAACCTGTTAATCCAACACGGACGTGAGACACGCCCGTGCCTTAAGACCATGGTCGAACCTGCCATTTCATACACGGGCATACGACCTCCAACACAGCCGTGGGAGAAACGAACATCGAAGGATAAGGCTGTGCGACACGGCCGTGTGCCCCAACACGCCCTAGGAACATGGGCGTGTGACACGAATTCGGTGCGCCAAAATCCCTAATTTTCGAACCACACGGGCTAACCCCGAGTCACACGGGCGTGTGCCATGCCTGTGTGACCCAAAATCCTATATAAACCCCCACTATTCATCTTCTTCTTCATCAAAAACCCTAAAAAACTCTCCACCACCCTTTATACCAGCCCTACCTAGCAACGCCGCTGGCCTCAACCACGCCTCCATGCCCGTGCAAACTTGCCAAGACCGTGCCTCGCCCCATAACTACCCATTCGGTTCCTCTTTTCTCACTTTTTCTCTTTGATCTTAATGTCTTTTTATCTATTTATTTGTTAATAATCTCATTTATTTACTCATTTGCATTATTATTGATAGGAATCTCATTCGTTTAGCATGATTAATCTAGAAACTTCATGATGCCACTTTGAATCGTTCTTTGGCTGCCATTTTTACCTATCTCATGGAATAGGCTTTAGGAATACATTGATCTACAAAAACAAGCCACTGCTTTCTTGCTAAAAGTTTTATGCTTAGGATGAATCAAAAATGGTATTTAGCTTAGACCCTCGTTTAGTAAGTTTTTAGTTAGCACTGTTATTTCGTTTAAATAATTTATGAATATTTGTATCTTTTCATTTAGGACTAATGCATACCTTTTTTCGTTTTATTTTTAGGAGTCATGTCGTCTTCTCGCGGAAAGAAAGCTACCGTCCCTACCTCCAAAAAGTGCAAAGGTCCCGATGGCTCCTCTTCTAGACCCATCGCTAAAGTCCGACACCCCTTCCTTCAATTTCTGCAAAACTCCCAAGAAGAACTATTTCAAATATTACAAGCGAGACCCCTCGGAGCGGGAAGATGTATTGATTGGACCGCACTAGAGTAGGTCCACCAAGCGAACGAGGTCCGGGCCTTATTGACGACAGACCCTTGGGACTAGGTTTTCAAGATTGTAGAGCCCACCTATCTCGAACTCACCCTCGAGTTCTACTCCACATTTCACCTCTAGACAGTGATGAGCTAACATGATGATCCAGGGACGATCTAATTCCGTTTAGGAGGCCTCGTTGGGCAGCTCAGTCTACCAGAGTTTGGTACAGCGCTAGGCCTCTACACTGAGCAGTTTGTGGAGAAAGAGACCTTTCTGAGCTCCACCGCCACATTCACTTATCGCCTTCCAAGTGTTGGCAAGCCCTGGTCCCAACCTCGGCAACATACGACCCAAGTTGCTCCAAGGCGACAACCCTCGCCCCATCTCTGAAGTACATATATGCCCTACTTGCACATACACTGACGGGCAAATGCGAGAGTACCGGCGTCGTCAACACCCACGACCCCTACTTTTTATGGAGCATGGCGCATATTCATGTGATTGACCTCGACTGCTTCATTGCCCATGCCATCCAACACCAGACGGAGCGACACCGTAGGGACGTGATCTCGATGGGCCCATACATCAATCGAATGGCCCGCCACTTTGGCCTACTTAACACCACGGCCCAGATATCCTTTTACACCTTGATCGGCCAGATGTCCCAACAGGGCATCCAAACTATGCTACATATGAGGATGACTTAGCGCCGACGTGGGAGTAACCCTCCTAAGTACCAGTTAGCTCATTCTGCCAAGCAGGAGGACCCCCAGGGCATTACTGGTGATGCCTCACCACCGCAGAAGGAGGCACCGACTGAACCACCACCCCCTCGCTGCCCAGTTCATGCGACAGCTTCATATGCTGGCATATCCGAGCGCCTTACACAATTTGAGCAGCAGTGCTTTCAATACTTCGATCACATCGACGCTACTCTTCAGCAGATATGCCAGCATCTACACATCGCACCACCACCCCCACCTCGCGAACCATCTGAGGACTAGGACTTCCGAGTCCTCTTTTCTTCTTCTTTATTTTCATTTTTATTTTCCCTTTTTCTTTTATCTTATCTTTTTCATTATTTGAATTTTAGTATTTTTAGAACATAGTTTATTTTATGTCAATTATTTCATATTGGTTGTTCCCTAGCAAACACATTTTGTTAATCCAAATTCCCCAAAATTGATAAATACTTTTGCAGTTTCAAAGGAGCTTTACAGCTCAAATCCAAAATCTAATGGGAACCTCAGCCACCTAATACCGACAAACATACCCTCTCGGCATAGCATCTGTGGACAAACAACTGCTGCCACCACCGGAGTATTTATCCCCACCCTTCCTTTGTCCCAGACACTCTATAGCCACCTCCACCTCACAGAATTCATCCAATTTAGGGAGTTTCACTTCTCTCCCTATCGTATGATATTATGCTTCTATTGCTACTAATGTTACTTTGTACATTGAGGGTAATGTACATCTTAAGTGTGGGGGGGAACTTACTTTCAGTCATTACATTCTCTTCGAACCTCTGAAAATTTTACAACTAACATTTTGCATTGTTTTCAAAATTTCGAATTCTCACTTTCACTCTCTGCATGAGTCTTAATCTCCTATTAGGAATTAATTCTGATTGATTTATGATTTTTATTAATATGTTGAGAATTAAGACATAGGTACTTATGCTTTGATTATTCAAACTTTAAGACAATAGGGAATCAAACATTATGGAATCAAACATGATAAGTTGAAATTTTTTAGAATTAAAATTTTTCTAGGTTATTTTCCCTAATTCTAAGTGTTATCTTGAGACTTGAAATTTGCAGGATTGACATCAAAAAGCCATAATTCTGGTGAGATTTTTTAGCCTTTTGAGCATACATCCTTTCGTGCTCCCTTTTATTGTTGCTTTGAGTGAGTCAATACTGATTTGTTATTCTAGAACTTGCTTCGATTATACATGTCGAGACCACATCATTGATTTGATATACTGAGATGATAAAGGCACCTAGGTATAACCCACTTACTCCATAAAAGCCTACCTCCATAAATTAACCCCTAGTGAACCTCATTAAGCCTAACAACCTATTCTTTAAGTTACCTCTAATATTAACCTATAACCTATTTTTTGTTGAATTCCATTCAATTATTTTGATCCCTATTTTTGTCGAGATTTGAGTTGAATTATTGTCTAGTTTTGTTCTCTTTTTCAGTTTGTAATGTTGTAAATATTCAATATAAATATTTGAATTGTTCTTAAAAAAAAGGG
Source organism: Gossypium stocksii (assembly GCA_020496765.1). Lineage (NCBI taxonomy): Eukaryota > Viridiplantae > Streptophyta > Magnoliopsida > Malvales > Malvaceae > Gossypium > Gossypium stocksii. The sequence continues at coordinate 42,787,624 of CM035629.1, forward strand.
TGTATATACAGTTAATTCAGTTGTAATTCATATTCTAGTTATAGTTTAATATTTTTTGAATATTTCTATTATAAGCTATCGAATCCAGAATGATGTCATCATAAGGCTTAGCTCGAGGAATATGTTCTAGTGATAAAGATTTTTCTAGCTAGACGATTTTTGAATTCAATCTTAATTCTAACCCTCTTTTTCAACTTGTGACAACACCCCTAACCAAAGCCCCATTACAACCATTGAAAGACCTTTTGATTGATGTGTCATATCAATCTATAGTTGTGGAGATTTGATTTTCTTGCAAGCCTATAGTAATAACTTTTCAGGTTGACTAAAGAATGCTTAATTTTTAAATCCTAAACACTTTAAGTGGATGGAGTGAATCTTTACTGAAGATGTCAAATCTTGTTGATTTTGATTGAAAGGTAACTACTTAGGAGAAGGGAGAAAACCTATGTTTCTGTGATAAAATTCTCAACTTAGAGTGTTTGAAACTTTAATGTTCTTCTGGTTGAATCTTCATTGTATGATTACTTATGGATTAGTTTGAAACATTATTGATAAGGATTATAAGTTGAGAAAAATGATTCTTAACTGTGAGTTGAAATTTTGCTTGAGGACAAGCAAAGGCTTAAGTGTGGGGGTATTTGATAAGCGATAAATTATACATATTTTTACCCCATGCTTAGCCCAATTTTTGGATGAATTAACCCTTGATTTGTGTAAATTGATGCTCTTAAACCTTTAATTTCATGTTTTATACTCAGGTGAGCTTAGAGAAGAGAAAAGAGTAAGGCACGGGCCAAAAAGAGGAAAATTAGGCCCAGTTCAGTAATCAACACGGCTTGGAGGTTCGCCACACGATCGTGCCACTTTAATAGACTCGAACATGACCTGGGCCTCGATCCTCACGAGCGTGGCACACGGGCGTGTCCCTATCGTGAGGAAGTTCAATTTCACTCGAAAAAGGCAACTTAAGGGCTAAGAAAGGCATTCCAAAACTCTATATAAAGACTCTAGGAGGCAATTACAAAGGGGTGCTTTTCTTCCACCAAGGAGGTGCTTTATTCCAACCAAGACGGGGAGTTAAAAGAGGGAATTACTCAAAGGGAAGCTGATTGATCCATATTAGAAGCCAGGATCTACATCAAGACAAAGGATCTCCCTTCAATCCTTTCAGGAGTTTTGGGTTTTCTTATGTTTTGTTATTTTATTTCTTCTCAGATGTTTTCTTTTATAAACATGAACTAAAACCCTAAATATCTAAGGGGGATAAAACCTAAGATAGATCTTGTTATTGTGATCTGAGCTGTGTGATAAATATTTGATTTGTTCTTAATTGTGTTTTTAACTCTTAAATTGATATTTTCGGGATATTAATTTAAGTTGAATGTGCTTATGTAGAGGAGAAAAAGTCATTGCATAGGAGTAGATCCAACACAATTAAGTGGAGTTGATCGCAATCCTAGACATAGGATGATGAAAATCTACCAGATTAGAGTCAAATCTAATATGGGGAGCCATAGATCGAGTTAATGCAAGACTAGGGGTTTTAACTAGAAAGAGATTTCAGTTAATCAACCTAGGACTAGTTGTTCTTATCCTCGACAGAGGTATTAACATAATTTAGGGATCTCTATGGATCAAATCAAATGAAGAAATCATCTGGTTCAGAGTTACATAACAAGTGAAGTCTAGGTGGATTCTTCCTTAGGTATTGCATTAATCAATCAGTCTTTCCCAAAAGCAATCTCCCACTTTACTCTTTGTCGTTTCTTTAGTTAGTTTAGTTTAGTTTACAACCAAACCCTCTTTATTTTTAGGATAGATAATAGAAAGAAAGTCATTACTAGTACTCATAGTTCCTTGGATTTGATATTCCGGTCTTGCCACTAACTATACTACTATTCGATAGTGCACTTGCCTTTTATCGTAATATTAGTTGGTTTCCAGGTATGATCAGATTTTATTACTTCATCACAATCACAAGATCACACTAATATCAATAGCCCCATATAGAATGGCTCTAGCCAAGTTAAAGGAGTTGAAGTCTCAATTACAAGAGTTGATAGATAAAGGTTTTGCGAGAACGAGTTTTTCGCTATAGGTGCACTAGTGTTATTTGTCAAGAAGAAAGATGGATCTATAAGAGTTTGTATCGATTACCAGCAGCTCAACAAGGTGACTATAAAGAACAAGTATCATTTATCGAGGATTGATGATTTGTTCGACCAATTGAAAGAGGCAACGGTGTTTTTGAAGATAGATTTGAGATCCGGCTACTATCAGCTGAGAGTTAAAGACTCGAATGTGCCAAAAACTGCTTTTAGGACAAGGAATAGGCATTATGAATTTCTTGTTATGCCTTTGGGACTAACTAATGCACCTGCCATTATTATGAACTTAATGAATCGGATGTTTCGACCATATTTAGATATGTTTGTGGTTGTGTTTATTGTTGACATTTTGATTTATTCTCAGGATGAGACTGAGCATGACGAGCATTTAAGAATTGTATTGCAAACTTTGAGATATAAGAATTTTTTTGCTAAGTTTAATAAAAGTGAGTTTTGGCTCCGAGAAGTAGGATTTTTGGGGCATATTATCTCCGCGGAAGGTATAAAGGTTGATCCGAATAAGATTGTAGCAATCTTTGATTGGAAACCTCCGAGGAATGTATTCGAGGTTACAAGCTTTTTGGGCTTGGCCGGGTATTACCGATATTTTGTCAAGGGATTCTCGATGATCGCTACACCTATGACAAGATTTTTACTGAAAGATGTTAAGTTTGAATGGTCCGAGAAATGTCAAAAGAGTTTTGAACAGTTAAAAGCATTGTTGACGATGCACCGGTGTTAGTGCAACCTGAGTTGGGAAAGGAGTTTGCGATTTTCAGTTACGCATATTTGAACGGTCTTGAATGTGTGTTGATGCAAGATGGCAAAGTGATAGCTAATGCCTCGAGACAGTTGAAGCCGCATGAGAAGAACTAACCGACGCACGATTTGGTGTTGCTACCATTGTGTTTGCTTTAAAGATTTGGTGACACCATTTATTCGGTGAAAGGTGCCACATCTTTATCGCTCACAAAAGTCTAAAGTACTTGATGACTCAAAATGATCTGAACTTGCAACAACGGTGATAGCTCGAGTTACTGAAAGATTACGAACTGGTGATTGACTATCATCCGGGAGAGGCGAATGTAGTCGCAGATACCTTGAGCAGAAAGTTTTTGTTTGGTCTAAGAGCTATGAATACGAAATTGACTTTGTCAAATGATGGTTCAATTTTGGCCGAAACTAGAGCTAGACTGTTATTTCTTTATCGAATTAGTAAAGCTATGAAAAATGATAATGAATTGCAAGCCAAAAGAGCTTAGTGTGAATTGGGTAATGATTTAGATTTTTGGATTGGTTTAGATTATTGTTTGATGTTCTGAGATAGAGTATGTATACCGAAAAATGATGAACTTACTCAAAAAATTTTACATGAAGCACACAGTGGTTGTTTATCAGTTCACCCGAGTTATACGAAGATGTATAATGATTTGAAGAAATTGTATTGGTGGTCAGGTATGAAACGAGATATTTCTGAATTCGTATCGAAATGTTTCCCTTGTCAACAAGTAAAGGCCAAACGTCAAGTACCTTCGGGTTTGCTTCAGCCTGTGATGTTTTCTAAGTGGAAATGGGATAGAATTACGATGGATTTTGTAACTGGACTACCTTTGACTCCGAAGAAGAAAGATGGTGTTTGGGTCATTGTTGATAGATTGACGAAAACGACTCATTTTATTTCGATACGTACCGACTATTCACATGATAAGCCAGTTGAATTGTACATTGCTGAAATTGTTGGATTGCACGGAGTGCCTATTTCTATTATATTGGATAGAGGTCTGAGGTTTACGTCTCGATTTTAGAAAAAGTTACAAGAGGCTTTGGGCATAAAGTTGAACTTTAGTACCGCATTTCATCTGCAAACCAACGGACAATCGAAAAGAACGATTTAGGTTCTTGAAGATATGTTTCACTGCTATGTTTTAGAATTCGAAGGTAGTTGGGAAAAATATCTACCTTTAGTCGAATTTGCTTATAACAACAATTTTTAGTCGACTATAAAGATGGCACCGTATGAGGCATTGTATGGTCGCAAGTGTCGAACTCTGTTATATTGGACTGAGCTCAGTGAGAGGCAGATTCACGGAGTTGATTTGGTTAGAGAAATTGAAGAGAATGTAAAAGTAATTTGTGATTGTTTGAAAGACAGAAATCATATGCGGATTTGAAGTGAAAGGAAATTGAATTTCAAGTCTGTGATAAGGTATTCTTGAGAGTGTCTCTGTGGAACAAAATTCTTAAATTCGATCACAATGGTAAGTTGAGTCCCCGCTTTATTGGTCTGTATGAGGTTATTGAAAGAATAGGGCCAGTGGCATATCGATTAGCTTTGCTGATAGAGTTAGAAATGATCCATAATATTTTTCATGTGTCTATGTTACGCCGTTATCGATCAGATCCTTCACATGTAATTTCACCAACAGAGGTGGAGATTCGACCTGGTATGACTTATGGTGAGGAACCAATCAAGATTTTAGATCGGGAGGTTAAACAGTTGAGAAATAAAAGTATAGCCCTAGTGAAAGTTTTATGGGAAAGACATGGGGTTGAACAGGCTAGGTGGGGACCCGAGGAAGCTATAAGAAAATAGTACCCAAATCTATTTTCTGGTAAGATTTTCAGGGACGAAAATCCCTAAAGGGGGAGAGTTGTAACAACCCATTTTAGGGTCAAATCAGAACACTGGTTTCGGGATCACGAATCTGGATTAGAAATTTTTACTGTGATATTATTTTTAGGTCTACAATATGATTGATTGATTGTGTGAAAATTTCGTTAAGAAACTCTATCGATAGTGTGTCCAATTTGACTAGTAGGACTAAATTGCAATAGGTGAAGATATGTGTTCTAGTAGCTATGGGTGTTTAGTTGTAATGAATTTTAAATTGGAGTTCCTTAAATGGTAATTAGACCATTATACTTTAAGATGGACAAAAATGGACATGGTTAGGTGAAATTTCAAAGTTAGACATCAAGGGCATTTTGGTCATTTGGCAAATAAAGACAAAATAAAACAAATAAAATATGTTCATCTTCTTAATTTCATCCCCCATAGACGAAATCGCAAGATCTCCATAGCTAGGGTTTTGGCCATTTTCAAGCTCGATTATAAGTCGTCTTTGTCCCGTTTTTAATGATTTTTATGTTTTTGATATCCTGGTAACCTAATCTAGCTTTTCCAAGGACTATTTTGAAGTATTATCAAAGTTTAAAATTTTACCCATGTTAGACATGCATGTATTTTGATGTCTAATGGTAGAAAATGTATGTTAGTTGTGTGATAAACGAATTTTGCTAAGTGATTTTTTATGAAAATGTCAAATATGGACCTATTTGTAAAGGTTGTAAAATGTGTGCAAAATATATGAATAAATGAAAAATGTGGGATGTGATGAGTATGAAAAGATTCAGCTAGGCTTGGATAATGAAGAAATTGAAAGGAATTCATTTTACGAGACTAAGGACTAAAGTGTAAAGTGTTGAAAAGTTAGGGGAAAAATGTAATTTTTCCATAATATGATTTTTGGGTTCAATTGAATAATGTGATGATTAAATGAGTTAAATTTGTTATTATAGATCAAGAGAAACAAGGTTCGGACCTAGATCGGGGAAAAAACAAAGTATTTGACGATTAGGTCCATTTCACTATTTTTGTACCGAGGTAAGTCCATACGTAAATAATGCATTGTTATATTATGTTTAAATGCATTGATATTGCATGAATTGTATGGTTGACTCTTTGGAAGTATTCGACAAAGTTTCGACAAGCAAGAATTCCCGGTTGAACCTTAGGAATAGCATAGGATACAAGTGACATGTTATTAGGAACCCATGTGTATATCTATGTTTATGTGATCCGAGTGCTGGTCTTGTACATCCTACTAATGGCTGGGTATTTCGGCATATGTTGTAGATACCTGACAGCTTGTGTGAGCAGCACTATATAGCTATGTCCCGACTGACAACTTGTGTAAGCAGGTCCGTGAATAGCTGGAGAGTGAGCCTATAAGTATGATGAGATATAAGGTAGCTTTGGCTACAAATATGGCACATATGTGGAAGATTTTTGAGTATCCGTTAATATTCCAAGTGTTCAACTGGAATGTCCAAGATTTGAACGTGTGTGGTTATGTTACGAGTTGGTACATGTATGTACGTAAAACTCATAAGTAATGAACTTTTAGTGTAACGCCCAAATTTTGGGCTTGGAAGAAATGGGCCTTGAGCTTGGGAAGCGTTTGGAAGTCGGCACATGAATATTTGTTGTGCAAGAAGTGACATAAATGAAGGTTTGTTTTAGTGGTTAAGGGCCCTGAGAAGTGTTGGAGAAGTCTTGGGTTTAAACCTGGGCTTTAGCAAATTTTTTGGTTTTTAGTGCATAAAACCTTGGGTTCTGGAGTGTTGGCCTTATAAATTATTATGGTTAAAATATGACACAAAGAGAGCTTGTAGTCTAGTGGCAGGGTTACATGATGTGTAACTGTAATGTCTGAGGTTCAAGTCTTGGCGTGTGCAGATTTTGGTTTTTCCTTGAATAAACCTGGACATTTGCATGTAGGCTTTATAAAATATTAAGGATAAGTTATGACACAATGAACCTATTGGCTTGATGGTAAGTGGCGTGGTAAAGCTTCAAGGGGGGCTGGTTTTTGAGTCACGCCTTGAGCAAAAAGGTATTTATTTTGCTGCTCTGGCCAATGGAGAAGCAAAGGTGGATTGAAACTCTGCAAAGTAAGTGGTGGTAAGTTTTGTGGGATAAGGTTAGATGGAGGCGCTAATTTTGAGGGTCAATTGATTAATGGCGGAGTGTTGATTGAATGTAGGGTTTGGGAGCTCTTGGATTTCTCGCGCGGTTTTGAACACAGGTGTGTAGCACTACCCTGTATATGATAATCAGCTGAAAAGCCGAAAGAGTGTGTACGCACACACTGTTTAACTGTAGATCGGCAAAAGTTGAAAAGCTGAAACGCGTGCGATCGCTCATGCGATGAACCGAGCCCACAAATCTTGGCCGATAGACTGTAGAGGCCACCACGAGCATTCTCGTGGACTTGGGCCCAATTGCACTGTTATGACTGTTTCGGGTGCACGAGATGATTGTAAACCTGCTGATGGGTCGGTAGGTGAGTTTAGACCCATCTTGTTGAAAAGACCAAATTACCCCTAGAGGGTAAAATGACCGAATTACCCCTGAAGGGTAAAATGACCGAATTACCCTTATAGGGTAAAATGACCGTTATACCTCTATAGGGTAAAATGATCGAATTACCCCTATAGGGTAAAATGGCCTAATACCCCTGTAAAGTAAAATGACCGTAATACTCCTATAGGGTAAAATGACCGTAATACCCTAAAATGACTGAATGACCCCTATAGGGTAAAATGACCGTAATACCCTTGTAAAGTAAAATGACCGTAATCCCCCTATAGGGTAAAATGACCGTAATACCCTTGTAGGGTAAAATGATCGTAATACCCCTATAGGGTAAAATGACAGAATTACCCCAATAGGGTAAAATGACCGTAATACCGCTGTAGAGTAAAATGACTGTAATACCCCTATAGGGTAAAATGACCGTAATACCCTTGTAGGGTAAAATGACCGAATTACCCATATAAGGTAAATTGACCGTAATACCAAAATGACCGTAATACCCCTATAGGGTAAAATGACTGTAATACCCTTGTAGGGTAAAATGACCGTAATACCCTTATAGGGTAAAATGACTGAATTACCCATGTAGGGTAAAATGACCGTAATACCCCTATAGGGTAAAATCACCGTAATACCCCTGTAGAGTAAAATGACCGTAATACCCCTGTAGGGTAGAATAACTATTATGCCTGATATGATGTTTGATTGATTATGTTATGTAATATTTTTGTGTTTTGCATACATGCACGACATGCTGCATGGGTTGGGTTATTGTTATGGAGGAAGCACTGATATATTAGGGTTGCACGGGTCGCACAAGATGACTGTGGACCCACCGAAGGCTTTAAGCCTTATATTCGTACTGATCTGTTAGGGTCGCACGGGTCGCACGAGATGACTGTGGACACATCGAAAGCTTTAAGCCGTATATTCATACTGATCTGTTAAGGTCGCACAGGTCGTACGCGACAACTGTGGACCGACTGATGACTTTGTACCGTTCATACTATCGATGGCTTAGTGCCGTTCATTTTATCGATGGCTTGGTTTCACGCATATTATCGATGGCTTAGTGCTATCCATTTTACCGATGGCTTTGTGCCACGCATATTATCGATGGCTTAGTGTTGTCCATTTTACCGATGGCTTTGTGCCACGTATATTATCGATGGCTTAGTGCCGTTCATTTTACCGAAAGTAGGTTGTATTGATGGCTTAGAGCCACTTATCTTACTAGGAGCTATGTTGCGATTCTGATTACGGGCAACTAAGTTGTGATTCTGTTGTTTGGCAGTCTTGCTCCAATATTGGTGTGCTGGCTGGGTGGGTTGATTTTATCCCCACATGGTGTGTTGGCAGTACGGAGTGGTGTGTTGGCTGGATTGGGTGGGTTGCACTATTGCATTATTGTTCTGAACTGATACTGTATTGGGCTTAAGCCCACATATGTTCTGCTTTTGATTCTGCTACTATAATGGGCTAAGGCCCATCTGATACTATCTGCTATAATGGGCTCAGGCCCAGACTGCTTCTGTATTCTATTTCTCTAACTGGCTGTTTTCATGTTGGGGGATTACACACCGAGTTTTCGTAAACTCGCCCCATTTTTAATTATGTAGGTAATCCCCAGCGTTAGGTGGATCGATGCTGTGAGGCACTCGAGGGTGGCTACACAACTGCATCTGTGTTATATTGACTATTTATTTTTCAATAACTTAAATTTGGGTTTTTTATGTAATAAGGCTTCTCTAATTTTCTAGCTTTCAATTTGGATTTTATTTATTATGTTTTATATCTGTTAGAAGTAGAGTGTGGTTGTCCAAAACATTAACTGTTTTCAAAAAACATGTTTCCGCAAGACAACTTTTAAGCTTCCGTAATGAATCATGTTTTCAAAGTAACGACGTTTTAAACTGGCTAACAAATGACGAAGATGATTTAAGAATAACAAAGAGGCTTTAACCTTCAAACGGGTTTTTATCAACGAGAAATATGGTTTTCAAAATACACTCCAATGTGACACCTTCAGGTTCGACCATCACGTCTAGGCCGAGTTTGGGGGTGTTACACTTGGTAAGGTTGTGATTGAGCAAGTTATGGCTATGTGATTTTAATGACATCTATGTTATCTCCTATTATATGAATTGCATGATAATTGTGTGGTTAAGATGCTTATTATTTGCATATGAACTTACTAAGTTATATAACTTACTCCCATTTTCTTTCTCTTGTCTTATAGTGTCACAAAGCTAGCTCACAGGATCAGAAATCATCGGAGATTCGAATCATACTATCAACTTTCATTTTGGGTATTGATGATTTTAGTATTTTTGAATGTATAGCATGTATAGGGACTTGGTCATTTTGTTATATGCGTCATTATTGATTTAGCCAAATGTGCTGGTTTATAATGGTTAGATATTCATTTTGTATAAGGCCATTGGAAATGGGCCAATAACGGTTATAAGTATATTCATATGATCACGATGCCTTTCATGAATGATGTGTTGATGTCTTGGTTGTGGATGTTTGGTTGTATGTATATTCTTGGATTGGTGCTATGTTAAGTTGTGTAAGTGTGTACATTAAAGGGTGGCAAAATGGCTTGGTAAATAGCCTTTATTTTGCCCACAAGGGTAGACACATGGACGTGTACACACGGCCATTCCCACGGGCATGTGTTTAGGCCGTGTGTCCCCTACACCTTAATTTTGAGAAACAGAATGCTCAGAATTGAGCACACAGGCAGAGACACAAGCATGTGTCTCAGTCGTGTGGACGGTAAGTCCGGCCTCGATCACAGGCATGTGCTCTGGCCGTGTGAAGTCTGCACCTATTTTTGTGAAAATTAATTTTCCACACGGCCTAGCACACGAGTGTGTGACTTGATCGTATGATCTTAATTTGGTCATGAGTTAATAAGTCATAGAGTTTCACGGGGTCAGGACACGAGCGTGTGCGACCACACGGCCTACCCAGACAGGCATGTGACCCCTGTTTAGTGGAAAATTTTTTAAGTTCTGTAAAATTTTCTAAAGGACTTAGTTTCGTCCCGGACCACTTCCAATGTACGTTTTGGGACTCTTATGTTCGTATCAGGGACTTTATGATTAATTGTAAATGATTTTTAATTTGGACACAAATTTACGTCTCGAAATTGTATGATCGTTTATGTGATAAGTCCAGTAATGCCTCATACCCTATTCCGGCATTACATTCGGGTAAAGGGTGTTACGCATTTAGTTGTACTTGTAAATTGAAATGTTGATGGGAATGTTGTGAATGGCTTTTAGTTGGTTATTTCCATGCAATTGATATTAAAATTATTTGAAATGTTAAATTTTCAAATTATTATAGGAATTGGTTGTGGAATGAATTCACCTTGTTGATATAGGGTTACTAGATTTAGGCAAAATCATCAAGTTAAATAACTTGTATAAATTCATAAATGAGGTAAGTTGTTATTTTGATAAACTATGAACTTACTAAGCATTGGTAATGCTTACTCCTTTGATTTCCTTTTCCTTGTAGATTGTCAAAGCGAGGAACATGTCAGGCAAACCAACGAGAAGCTCACACTTTCATGTTGTTGACTCAGTAATCTTCTAATTGTTTTAAACTCAACTTTATGGCATGTATATATGTGATTTTTTTTGTCAATCTTGAATGTGATTTATATCTTGATTGATAATTTTGGTGGAAACTTTGCTAAGTGGTTAATTTGGAAAAGCTAATACTTATGTATATATAAGTGATAAACTGTAATTTAAACAAGTTTTTACCCTATGCTTAGCATAATTTTGAATGAATTATCCCTTGAATTGTGGAATTTGATGCTCCTAATCCTTTAAATTCATGTTTTATACTTAGGTGAGCATAAGAGAGTGAAAAGAATGAGAAACGGGCCAAAAACAGAGAAAATAGGCCAATGTGAGAAATCAACACTGCCTGGAGTTACACACACGGGTGCACCACACACTCGTGCCACATTAGCAGACTTTAACATGACCTGGGCTCGATTCACACGGGCGTGCCACACGAGCGTGTCTCTGTCGTGACGAATTTCAAAGTTACGTGGAAAACACTACTTAAGGGCTAAGAAAGGTATTCTAGAGTTTCTATAAACACCCTAGGAAAGGACTTAAAGAGGGGAGCCCGACACACAGAGTAGAAGGCGAAAAATTACTCAAGAAAAGCCTATTGATCCATCTTAGAAGCAAGGATCTACATCAAGACAGAAGATCTCCCTTCAATTCTTTCAGGAGTTTTGAGTTTTCTTTATGTTTTGTTATTTCCTTTATTTTGAGATGTTTTCTCTTTTTATTATGAACTAGACCCCTAAATACCTAAGGGGAATGAAACCTAAGACGGATCTTGTTATTGTTATCTGAATTATATGATAAATATTCGATTTGTTCTTAATCGTGTTTTTAATTCTTGAGTTGATATTTCAAGATATCAATTCAAGTCGAATGTGCTTATTCAGTGGAGCAAAAATCCCTGTTTAAGAGTAGATCCAACGCAATTAAGCGGAGTTGATCGCAATCCTAGACATAGGATGACGAAAATCTACCGGATTAGAGTCAAATCTAATAGGGGGATCCATAGATCGAGTTAATGCAAAACTAGGGGTTTTAATTAGAAAAAGATTTCAATTAATAAACCTAGGGTTAGTTGTTCTTATTCTCGACAGAGATATTAACATAATTTAGGGATCTCTACGGATCAAGTCGAATGAAGAAATCGCTAATTCAAAGTTAAATAACAAGTGAAGTCTAGGTGGAGTCTTCCTTGGGTATTGCCTTTACCATTCTGTTTTTCCCAAAGGAATTCCCCAATTTACTCTTTGTCGCATCTTTAGTTAATTAGAATTTTTATTTTACAAACAACCTCCCTTTATTTCTAGGCTAGATAATAGGAAGAAAGTTATTATTGGTACTTTTAATTCATTGGATTCGACATTCCGGTCTTGCCACTAACTATACTACTATTTGATAGGTGTGCTTGCCTTTTATTATGATAATACTTAGTTTCTAGGTACAATCATAAAAAAATATTATTACTTTATCACAATCACGATAGTTTTTAGCGCCGTTATCGGGGAACTAAGATATTAGGAACACTCTATTTCTATTACTTTAGCTATTTTTACTTTTATTGCAATTTATTTTCTATTTTTATTTTTAGGTTTTACTAAAAATTTTCTTTTTTCTTTGATAGGTATCTCTAGTTTATGACTAGAAGAAACCCGTCAGGACCACTATTGTTTGATAGCGATTTAGAAGCCACAGTTCGCAAAAACTAGAGAGACATAAGGTGAAGCTTACAATACCCAGAATAGGGACAAGAGAACGAACCCGAATCTACTGAAGAGATAAAAGCAAATCAAAATAATCAGTTACCTCTTGTGGTAGCCGTAGATCCTATGAATCCATATCATATTCCTCGTACTATGTATGATTATGCTAAGCCTAATTTAGCTAGTACTGAATCTAGTATTGTTAGGCCTGCTATTGCTACAAATAATTTTGAACTGAAACCTAACACTATTTAAATGATTCAACAGTTTGTTCAGTTTGATGGTTTGCAGGATGAAGATCCTAATGCACACTTAGCTAACTTTTTGAAATTTTGCGACACATTTAAAATCAATGGCCTTTCTGATGACGCCATTTGCCTTCAGTTATTTCCCTTCTTTTTGAGAAATAAAGCTAAAAAGTGGTTAAACTCTCTACCACGAGGGTCTATCACTACTTGGGAACAAATGACCGAAATTTTTTTACTTAAATACTTTTCGCCGGCTAAAATGGCAAAGTTGAGGAATGATATCTCTTTTTTTGTGCAGATAGATTTAGAAACACTCTACGATGCTTGGGAGAGATACAAGGATTTGTTGAGAAGGTGCCCTCATTATGGGTTACCTCTATGGTTACAGGTTCAAACTTTTCACAACGGTTTGAATCCCTCAATAAGACAGATGATTGATGCAACTGTCGGTGGAACCATAAATAACAAAACACCTGAGGAGGCTTATGAGTATATAAAGGAGATGTCACTGAATAATTATTAATGGCAAGTCATGAGGATAAAGCCACAAAAAGCTTATAGTGTTTTTAATGTTGACGCAGTCACCATGCTGGCAAATCAGGTAGAACTCTTAAATAAAAAGATTGATGGTTTAGTTGGTTTTACGCAAGTACAGCCAATGATGAGGTGCGATTCAAATGGAGGAGGATTGTACAACACAGATCCTAGCACAGAGAACGAACAAGCCAACTATATGGGTAATAATTCTAGATCTCAAAACAACCCTTATAGTAACACTTATAATGCAGGTTGGAGGAACCACCCCAATTTCTCATGGGGAGGTCAAGGAAATTAGATACCACCACCCCCTCCAGGCTTCTAACAACCACCTTACCAGAAAGAGAAAAAGCCGAACCTTGAGGAGATGCTCATGAAATTTATCTCAGTATCAGAAATTCGTTTTCAAAATACTGAGACGGCACTTAAAAATTAGCAAGCATCAATTCAAGGCCTCAAAACCCAAATAGGTCAGCTTGCTAAGCTGATCTCTTAATGACCACAATGTGTTTGCCGAGCAACACCGACACTAACCCTAGGGAGCAACTTCATGCCATTGATATGATCTATGAAGGAGGGTTAGTTAAAGACAAATCAGAACCAAGTCAAGAAGTTGTGGTAAGTAAAAGGAAGGGTGAGGTAAGTCGTAAAGAACCAATTGTTAAAGAGTATAAGCCTCGTGTCCCATACCCAAATGCGACAAGGAAAGACTGCACAGATGAACAATTCGGTAAATTCCTTAAACTTTTAAAGAAATTACATATTAACTTACCGTTTATTGAAGCTATTTCATAGATGCCAAACACGGTTAAATTCTTAAAAGAGCTCTTAGCAAACAAACGGAAGTTGGATGAGTCGTCGCATGTAGAGCTGAATGTAGTTTGCTTAGCCATTTTAGAAAACAAGCTACCCAACAACTTAAAAGATCTAGGGAGTTTTACGATTCCTTGTTTAATTGGTAGCTTAGATGCTAAAAATGCTTTGGCTGATTTAAGGACTAGTATTAATGTAATGCATTATAAACTGTTTAAACAACTAGGTCTTGGGAAACCCAAACAAACTAGGATGAGCATCCAATTGGCTAATAAAACCATTAGATTTCCTAAGGGTATAATTGAAGATGTGCTTGTTAAATTTGATAAATTTATATTCCCAGTTGATTTCATTGTTTTAGACACCGATGAGGATAGCAAAGTGCCATTAATTTTAGGGCAACCCTTTTTAGCAACTGCTAGGACTATCATTGATGTAGGCACAAGCGAACTCACACTTTGCGTAGGCGATAACACAATTACTCTGCAAGCTCGTAATTCTAATAGAACTTTTAATAATAAAGATGTTATTACGAGTTCTTGTAACAAGAATAATCCCACTGTTCAACCTCCTTTGTAGGATACTTTTAATGAAAGTACAATTGAGCCACATTCGAGTTCATGCTACAACAAGGGAGCAGTCCAGGAAGAGCGAATGTTACGAATTGAGGAACTAGACGAGTGGCGAAGCCATAGCAAGAAGAAAACGAAAATATGCCACGCCGAACCAAAGCATCATCATGATGACCCTAAGGTAAAGAAGAATCCATTTAAGGTAGGGGATAAGGTATTATTAGAGGAGGAGGACCCTCGAACGTTGAATTGAAAGCTTTATACAGATGATGTATCTCTCTTCACGGTAATAAAAACCTTCCCCTATGGTACAGTCGAGATAACACATAAGACATTCGGCACTTTCAAGGTAAATTATACTCGACTCAAGCCTTATTGTGATAGAATTGATAGCAGGAAAGAGGAGTTCCAACTCCTCAAACTACCGTGACCATGTGAAATTAAGGTAAAGTCGAGCTTTGACTCTAAATAAGCGCTTCTCGGGAGGCAACCCGAGCACTAACGTTGTTAACCTCTCTAATTTCAATTTATAACATCTAAATCATAAATTGACTTTTTGAATGCAGATTTTTCAGAACCACACGGCTAGGCACATGGGCGTGCCTAAGGCCGTGGCCACACCATAGATGGAAACACGACCGTGTGAAAACAGGGCAAAAATTTTCCCAAGACACGAGTTTCCACAAATCGCCACGGCCTTGCGATATGGCCGTGGGAAAACCTGCCAAATCAACACGGGCGTGTAACACGCCCATGCCAATAGGCCGTGGTTGAAACTAAGAAATTAGCACGGGCGTGTGACACACCCGTGTCTATCACCCGTGGCCAAACCATAAATCCATGAAACACATGGGCTAGCCCTAGGGTACACGGGCGTGTGCCATGGCCGTGTGCACAATCCCCTATCTTAAACCACTCATTAACCATCACTACCTCATGATTCATCTGCTGATAAAGATATTTGAGTCTAGTTTCTTTTATTTTTATTTTTATTTTTATTTTGAAATTATCTGCTTTCTTAATTTTCTTTACTTTATATTCCTTCTCCTTGTAAATACTTTTATTTTGCACTCTATTTCTTATTGAGTAATACCTTAATTCTCCCCATAGTTGTGTTTATTCTCTTCAGTAGCCCAGAATCATGAACTTCAAGTAGTCATTCCTCCAATTCAGCTTTCACTATTCTAAGGAATTCATCCAAAACTCAGGGAGTCTCGTTTCTATCTCTCACTTATGATCTATGCTTATATTTTCACCTATCTTCGTACATTGAGGGCAATATACATCTTAAGTGTGGGGGGGACTCACTTTCACCTTTTGCATTATTCTTAAATCCCTGAATTTTTTCTTGGCTTTCAAATTACTTTCTCATATCATTATTAGAATGAATTCTAATTGATTTATGATTTTTATATATATGTTTAGGATTAAGACATAGGTATTTATACTTTGATTATTCAAACTTTAAGACATTAGAGTATCAAGCATGATAAGTTGAAATTTTTTAGAATTTAAATTTTTCTAGGTTATTTCCCCAAATTTAGGTATTATCTTGAAATTTGAAATTTATAGGATAAACATCAAAAGCCATAATTCTAGTGAGATTTTTTAGCCTTTTGAGCATACATCCTTTCATGCTCACTTTTATTGTTGCTTTAAGTGAGTCAATATTGATTTGTTGTTCTAGAACTTGCTTCGATTATGCATGTCAAGACCACACCATTGATTTGATATGTCAAGATGATAAAAACATTTAGGTTTAACCCACTTACTCCATAAAAGCCTACCCTCATAATTAACAATTAGTGAACCCCCTTGAGCCTAACAAACCATTTATTAATTTACCCTTAATATTAACCCATAAACCTATTTTTGATTCTTTGAGAATTTCCCTCACTCTAATTTGATCCTCATTTTTGTCGAGATTTGAGTTGAATGATTATCTAACTATGTTCTTTCCCTTTATTAGTAAAGTTTAAATATTCGATTTGTTCTTAAAAAAAATCAGTTGTAACTTAAAAGTTTAGCATATTATTTTGTATTATGTACTATGGATCTTAAACGATGTTATTCATGAAAAGAAAGCTCAAATTTAGGAATATATTTCAGGGATAGAGATTTTTCTAGTTAGATGATTTTTCAATTCAATCTCGATTCTAACCCTCTTTTTCAGCTTGTGACCACACCCCAAACCAAAGCCCCATTACAACCTTCTAAAGACCTTTTGATAGATGTATCATCTCAATTTATAGTGGTGGAGATTTGATTTTCATGTAAGCTTGTGGTAATAACTTTTCATGTTGACTAATGAGTGCTTAATTTTTGAACCCTAAACACTTCGAATGAATAGAGTGAATCTTTAGTGAGGATGACAACTCCAGTTGATTTTAAATTCGAGGTAATTACTTAGAAGAGGGGAGAATACCTATGTTTTCTGTGATAAAATCCTCAACTTAGATTGTTTGAGACTTTAATGTTCTTTCAGTTGAATTTTCGATGTATGATTACACATGGATTGATTCGAAACATTATTGATAAGATTAATAAGTCAAGAAGAATGATTTTTAATTATAAGTTGATGTTCTCTTTTTGTTATGAACTAGACCCCTAAATACCTAAGGGGGATGAAACCTAAGACGGATCTTATTATTGTTATTTGAATTATATAATAAATATTCAATTTGTTCTTAATTGTGTTTTTAATTCTTGAGTTGATATTTAGGATATTAATTCAAGTCGAATGTGCTTATTCAGTGGAGCAAAAGTCCCTGTTTAAGAGTACATCCAACGCAATTAAGCGGATTTGATCGCAATCCTAGACATAGGACGATGAAAATCTGCCGGATTAGAGTCAAATCTAATAGGGGGATCCATAGATCGAGTTAATGCAAAACTAGGGGTTTTAATTAGAAAGAGATTTCGATTAATCAACCTAGGTTAGTTGTTCTTATTCTCGACGGAGATATTAACATAATTTAGGGATCTCTACGGATCAAGTCGAATGAAGAAATCGTCTAATTCAGAGTTAAATAACAAGTGAAGTCTAGGTGGAATCTTCCTTGGGTATTGCCTTTATCATTCAGTTTTCACAAAGTAATTCCCCAATTTACTCTTTGTCGCGTCTTTAGTTAATTAAAATTTTTAGTTTACAAACAACCTCCCTTTATTTCTAGGCTAGATAATAGGAAGAAAATTATTATTAGTACTTTTAGTTCCTTAGATTTGACATTCCGGTCTTGCCACTAACTATACTACTAATCGATAGGTGCGCTTGCCTTTTATCGTGATAATAGTTAATTTCTAAGTACGATCATAAAAAAATATTATTACTTCATCACAATCACGATCAATAAGTGTATGATGGCAATGATTCATGTTAATGGTAACTTATTAAATGGTTTAGGTATATATGCTTAAATGCTTGAATGGTGATTTGATAGTATGATATGGAATGGGTGTGGTAAATAAGTGGTTGGGAAATGATAAAGGTTATGCTTATAATGATTGGATTACTTGACAAATTTGGTACATATTTATAGGGTTGTATTTTAGTCAATTCGAATGTTTGAATAATTGGATTGATGCATGTTTTATTAATTGTAATTGAGGTGTCTTTGAAGGCATATTAGAATGTATGTATAAGGTGTTTTGGTGGATTTTGAATTGTTTAATTGAAGTGCCAATTGTTACATATTGGTTTGGCACTTAGGATGGTTGTTAATAGTGATGTTTTTGGCATGATCATGATGTTTTTGAATTGGTTGAGGTATGGTATAATGTTTTCTTATGGCATAACTGACCTAAGGTTAGAAAGCTTGTTTTGAAAGGTTTTTTCAGGTATACACGGCCTGATCCATAGTCTGACACGCGGTTGTGCGCCATACATGGGCGTTTGGCACGGTCATGTGGTCTGTATGTTTTGCGTGATATTTGTTGTACAAGGGTACAGTATGTTACACGACTCGGCGACATAGCAATGTGATATCTTTTAAATAATTACATTTTTGACCCACACGACATCAGTGAGTTACAGGGTTCATTCACACATTTGTGTGACTCCAGCCTCACATGGCCTCAGTCTTCCACATGGTTAGGGAACATAACCGTGTGACCCCTATTGCAAAATTTTCCTATCTTTTTTTTTTTTTTTTGTTTCTGATTATCCTTGTTTGATACTAGATTGGTCTTAAGCTTTCATAATTGGTTGTAATGCTTGTTATACTTTATTGTATGTGACATATTAATATTTAATTGAGATGTCCAATTATAAATTGCATGTAATTGATTTTTATTTGTTTGTAACATTCCATTACTTGGGTTCGACAATTGGACTAGTGGTGAATCACTAACTAACTATGATTACGACAAAGGCAAGTGCACCTATCAAATAATAGTATAGCTATGGTGAGTCAGGAATATCGTATCCACGAGCACTACAGTAAAACTGACTTTTAGCGGCTGTTTTTTGGGCCTTTAACAACGCTTTTACAAGCGCCGCAAAAAATGCCGCTAATAGTAACGACGCAAAAATTTACTACGTTTATATGAAAAAATGCCGCTAAAGATTATGACTTTTAGCTGCGCTTCTCCAACAAACGCTGCTAAAGATCGTGGCTTTTAGCGGCACTTTTCCTACAAATGCCGCTAAAGATCATGACTTTTAGCAGCACTTCTTAAAAATCATGATCTTTAGCGATGTTTGTGAGGAAGCGCTGCTAGAAGCCATGATCTTTAGCGACGTTTTTTCCAAAAACGCCGCTAAAGGTCATGAAAAATTAAAAAAATAAAAGTTTATAAAAATAGCAAATATCAAAGGGAAGTATGCAATAGAATTAGGACTACTATTATGGCACGCACAACAAGCATTAGTTCAATGACAGTTTATATACAAATCTATTCCTAAAATAAAAATATAAAGATAAAATACAAATCCATATTCCCATTGAAGCAATGAGATAAATATGCTTTAGATATAATATGCTAACAACACATGCTCCAATATTTGCAGAAAGCCATATATAACTTCTTTTCAAGTATCAAGAAAAAATAGTAGTGAATCTTTAAAACCTGCTAGATTTTGTCAAACTAAACATGGCAAGGAAAATACAATATACCTGACTTCTGTTAAGCTTAATTTAGTTCCACATTAACAGTAATTAACTAAAACAGCTTTAATTGTATATTTAAAAGGAATATGGAGCAATAGAAAAAGGATGGTATATTACAGAGTTGTTGATGTCCTTCACCGATCTACACCTGTTCCTTTTCCGCATTCAGGCTTCTGCCAATTGCTTACAAAACGAGATATTTTTCCAACTTCGTCAACATCTTTTTCCATTCCTGCTTAATAGCTACAGATGATAATAGCATTTGTCATAAGCAATGTCATTAAAGGAATAGATACAAATGCAAGTCTTATCATGGTTTTTCTTTTCCTGCATCTTTAGTGAAACTAGGAATGTAAGAAAGCATGCAACAAACTATTGCTTACATTTCATGGCAGGAGGCTTAGTCATTGCTTTTGATTCCTCATGTGCATCCTACATAGAAATACATCATAAGAACATCTCAATCAGTACTCAATATTGTTACTTACAATGACTACAAAAGAACCATCTGATTGCCATTTGCATCTAAAAGTTGTGAGATATACTAAGTCGATAAATATAAAGCATGGAAACTATTTGTTTTGACAAAAGAGAAATAAAACATTGTTGCTAATAACCGGATAGAACAAAAAAAACCGAACAGCATAACTGCACAGGCTCAGGAGCAAGAGGGAATTAAAGAAACTAACCTCCAAATCTAAGAATATCCTTTTGCTGAAAAGAATCTCAATTGTCTACAATAAATGCATCACCAAATACATATATATGAGAAAAAGAAAATAATATTCCATAGTTAACTCATATCAAGAAAAACTAGAGGTTTCACAATACAATGGAATGCTTCTGTTATTTAATAAGGAACAATAGTATTAATTTGCAAAAAGCAGAATAGAAACATGCTGCACTACTGTTGTTTAACGTTATATAGAAATTATTCTTCAGTTCTAATATCTAAAATTACAAGCACAAAAGGCAATATCAGGGTCTGATGAACAGTTAGATTTGACTAAAAATGTCGGTAAATCCAATAAGTCCTAATTATAATGAAAATTAAAATAACTTACTTCTTCATGTCCCTATGACAAAGTGGAAGAGAGTGTGTGTCTGTGAAAATTAAAATGAAAATCAAGAACATTACAGTAGATATAAGAAATTACCCAATCGAATTTTACTTTAACATTGTCAAGCTAGAGAATCTTAAACCAAATAAAACCTGCTCCTGCAAAAACATTTAAGTAAATAAATGTTTTAAAATTTTAAATCAAATAAGTTGCATAATAACATAAAAAAGAGAAATGTTAACATAAAACATAAAAATAATCTTAAAAACAAATCCAAACAACACAAATAAATGTAAGTGACTTAAATAGTAATAATTGCAAAGCATCATATTGATTATCAGCACATGATCTCACATGTTATCAACATCCTTTACATTTATAGCAATCCACAATTACATGTGGATCTTACAGCCTTTCACAAAAGTAGCCAGGGCATGGGGCAACAATAGTTATCCCTTTATTCTCAGATTTCCAGAATATCAACACTGCACCTATTTTTAATTTAGCTTCAATTTTATCAATCCACTCCACTATATATATAATCATAAAAATTCAATAATATTATTAAATAATTTAAAAAATCAATAAATTTCAAAAAAGAAAAATTATAAAAAATTTTAGAAAGCTTATTGTAAATTAAAATTTTAATAGTTCATCCAATTTTTCCATCCAAAAGCAAACAATTTAACTAAATTTTGAAGGCTGATGGTCAAAATGACCTAAAAAAGAATAAGAGCCAAAATAACAAAATGAGTAAATATTAAAAGCTAAATCTATTATTATGCTTTAGAAAAATATTATATTTGATTCTGTCTTTCTCATATTTTTTTAAAGTGTACATGTCATATTATCATATGTTTTAAAAAATTACACATCAAATTGAAAAATAGAGATATTTGAAATAATATAGAGAATAAATATGTCAAGAAGACATAATATAAGGACTATTTATGGAATTTAGCTTTTATTGTATTTATTGTCAGTCAAAACAAGAAAATGAGAAGTTGGATTACCATAAACTTGATTTTGTCCTGATGTTTTAGTTATACGAATATTTAGAACCAGCAAACTTGGAACATTATGGTTTTATTTTATTGTTTTACTAAATTAAGAGAACCAATGAGATTAAGAAATCCAACACCAACTTAAAATAATCTCACTTCTGCTCAACAATCACATCCAAAGATCCATTTCCACTTCTTTTTCCAACCAAATATGGGATTTATTGCAAACATCATATGATGAAGATATCTCCCAGTGGTAGTTTCAGTCAAGACTTCAGTAGCTGCAAGTTACATTCTTCCTATGGCTTTACAATAAAATTTAAGGTGATAAGGGCAGTAAGATCCTGAAAAAGGACAATCACTAACCTTGCAACCTGCTTTACCTAAAGCCAATGCAACTGCTTTACCGATGCCTCTAGAAGCTCCAGTAACTATGGCTATGGGAGCTTCTAAGTTTTGAGCTGCTTCAATGCTGGCTTGTTCAACAGTGGCAACCTGAGCTTTTACACCTGGAAAAGAAACCAAAAACTAAAAAAAAACTCAAAATAAAAAATTAATAGAAAATATCTCTCGTAAATCATCAATGATCTCTCAGATTAATAAAAAAATGTAGCCTATTATCAGTTAAAACAACAAATTTCCACAAGCTCCAATAATAAATTTGACGATGATTCGGTATCTTTAAAACTAAATTAAAAAGAAATGTATCTCTCAAAACCCAAAACTAAAAAATTTCAAAGAAAGAGATGAATGTTGATCCAAAAACAAAAAACAAATCCATTAATCAACTAAGCATCAAAATTCCAACCCATCGTCACAGCCTCCAAATCCAAGCACATACAGAGCTAAAACTTCAAAGAAGACAATATATAAAAGAGTAACAACTGCCAGCAGAGAAAGGATAGAACCCAGGATATTGAGCTGCAGATCAGTCACAGTTGCAATTCCAACACCCAAAAGTAGAATGGCCAATGAAAGCTGGATATGCCTACTGCAATAGCATACATATGTAATGAAACAAAGCTATAACCACAAAAGTACTTCAAAATAATAGCAGGTATAAACTGCAAAACCTAAAACCACTAGCAAACTCTAAAATGAAACACTCAACTGGGAGAAGCTTAGAAATTGTAAAATCGAAGAAAGAAAACTTTGTACTGCAGCAAATGACAATAACACGAAGTCAAGAATTTAATAGACGTAAGTGCAGAAGGACTTTATCATCCACTGATGGGTGGAGGAATTATGATTTTATCCTCCCTTTTAGCATAAAACAGTGGCAACCAAGGCTTTTGATCCATTCCTGTGAGCATGTTAGCTCCACGAATGACCCCTAAGCCAACCAATGCAATGTCTAGCCTCTAAAAGTAATCTATTCCTAAGGCTTATCGCAAAAAAAAAAAAAAAAAAAACCCCAGTTGCCATATGATTGAAGTTTCCACTATGATATTCTAATGGTGAAAATGCCTTCTTTTCCCCTTCTGTTTTATTTGACACTTTCAATCACTGAACTCTGATAACTAAAACTAAGAGTCTGAACTCCAAACCCGACATTCTATCATTAGAACACACAGCTATTGGGTTCTAACCATGAAAATAAATTATATGCAGAAATAGTTATAGCAAGGAAACAATATCTGAACAAAAGTAAAAAAATTAGAAATGGATTACCTGATGAACAACGTTTCGCCAGTGCCGCAAATATTTGGTCAAGTTCGAATGGCAAAGCAGGCAGAAAATAGAGAAATATGACATCAAATGGTGTCCATTATTTCGGCACATAAATCAATTCCCCTTGCCAACACTTAACCTCATCGTATTTCTCCTTAATCCCAACTAAGAAAAATAAGAATCATGGACTACAAGCAACAATTGGGTAGAAAAACTGGATTGAAATGAAAGGCAAAAATCGGTGCTAACATATGGATGAAGATCGGTGGGGGAAACCGAATTGGGGGATTTTGGTTTGGGGATTTTGGGAAACCGATATAGAGAAATTTTGAGGACTTAGAAAATTTAGGGTTTAGGGAAATAAGAATCAGGGCTTAGTTTTTTAGCAGAGAAAAAATGAGAATGAAATTTTGCTTATTAAAAATGTCACTATAGCTCCATTTATTGTGGCGTTTAAAAAAACGCCACTATTGCATAATTTTATTTTTTTCATTTTTAATCTATATTTTTCTATTTCTTTCTTTCAAAATTTTTGTGCTGAGATTATTATTTTTTGAATTTTTATTTTTATTATATTTTGAGTATTGAACTGTTTAACTAAAATATTAAATATTAAATTTTTAAGTTTTTAATTTTTTAATTTTTTATTATTAAATTTTAAAAATTTAATGACCATTATCAATTCTTTTAGGAATTTCTTTTTTCTTTCTTTTTACATTAACATTATTATTTTAAGTATGGTCTGCATTAGTTGTTTAGATTTTTAAATAAATGGCATTTAAGTAATTGTATACACCTAAATTTTGATATAGATACATCTCAGAATTATATATGAATATTGGTCTAACGTGTAATTCTAGATGTGAAATTCTAATTGTGGTTTAAATGTATAGTTGAAACTTTAATTTTGATTTAATTATACACATTATTTTAAAATATAAATACATCAATATATTTTTATATTGAATAAATATAATTTTTTATGCATGCAATATATAAATAAAAAATGATGTTAATCATATCAATAATTATGTTAATATTTTACAAGATCTGGATCAAATTAAAGTTCATGTATACAATTGCATACTAAACCATTATTCATGTATGCTTTTGGGATTTAACCCATTTTGATATAAATTTTTTTAAATAATAATTTATATTTATCTTATTTTGATTTATACTCTAAAAAATTCAAGATTAAACCCTAAATCATAAACCCTAAACCCTAAATATTATACCATAAACCATAAACATCAAACCCTAAACCCCAAACTCAAAACCCCAAATCATACACCATAAAACCCGAACCCTAAACTCTAAACCACAAACCTTAAACCATAATCCGAGACCAAAATTTTGGAAATTCATGTGGCCAATGTTAGTGTAGTACAAAACATATATTTTATATTCTTATATTAAATAATATGGGTGTAGTACAAAATGGCATGAACCTCAGTAAATTCCAAATGTTTTTCAGTTTTCAAACAGTATCCTTAAACTTTAAACCCCAAACCCAAACTATAAAACCCTAAACCCTAAACCTTAAACCCTAAACCATAAACCATAAACCCTAAACTATAAAGCATAAACCCTTAACCCAAAATAATAAACATCATATCATAAACCCTAAAACTCTAAACCATAGACATTAAACCTTAAACCCTAAAATAAAAATTTTTTTACGGCGTTTTTATAAAAAATGCCACTAAAGCTCAAAAAATAAGCAGTAATTTTTTGCTCAAAATTTTGTGGCGTTTTTATAAAAACACCGCTAATGCTCAGATCTATAGCGGCATTTTTACGAAAGTACGGCTAATGCTAAGATCTATAGCGGCGTTTTTACGAAAGCGTTGATAATGCTCAGATCTATAGCGGCATTTTTCGAAAGCGCTGCTAATGTTAGATCTATAACGACATTTTTACGAAAGCGCCGCTAATGCTTAGATATATAGCGGCGTTTTTACGAAAGCGCCGCTAATACTCAAATCTATAGCGGCACGTTTTTATGAAAGCACCGCTAATGCTCAGATCTATAGCAGTGTTTTTACGAAAGTGCTGCTAATGCTTATGTCTATAGCGGCGTTTTTACGAAAGCGCCGCTAGTGCTCAAATCTATAGCGGCATTTGGGAAAAAACGCCGCTAATGCTTATTTTTAGCGGCGTTTGGGCCAAAAAAGCCATTATTGCTTTACTTTTTGCAGCATTTTTTTCCAAACGCCGTTATTTGCGGCGTTTTTTATTAAAACGCCGCTAAAAACACCGCTAAAAGTCTGTTTTAGTGTAGTGGAGGCCTAAAAGTACTAGTAATTACTATCTTTTTATTATCTAGCCAAAAAATTGAAGAATTGTTTTTAATCTAAAATTTAACTAACTAATTATTAAGAATGCAACAGAGTGTGAATTGGGAAAATATTCGAAAATATCAATGACAAAGACAATACCTAGGAAAGAATCCACCTAGACTTCACTTATTACTTTGATTCTGAATTAAACGATTTATTCACTTGAACCTTGACCCGTAGAAATCCCTAAATTATATTAACATTTCTTTCGAGAGTAAAAATAATTGATTCTAGGTTGATTAATTGAAATCTCTTTCTACTTAACACCCCTATTGTCGCATTAACTCGTTCTATGGATTCGCTTATTAGATTTGACTCTAATCCGGTAGATTTAAGTCATCCTATTTCTAGGATTGCATGCAACTCCACTCAATTATCCCAGATCTTCTTTTAAACAGGGACTTTTGCTCCACCGAAATAAGCACATAATACTTGAATTAATATCTTGAAAATATCAAAGCAAGAAATAAGCAACATAATTGAGAACAAGGAACAAGTATTTATCATGTAATTCAGAACATCAAATAATACGATCCATCTTAGGTTTCATCTTCCCTAGGTATATAGGGAATTTAGTTCATAATGTGGGAGGAACACATCTCAAAATTTAAATAACAACAAGACATAAAAAACCAAATAAAACTTCGAAGGAAATTTGGCTAGAGATCTTCAGTCTTAAAGGAGATCCGCTTTTGAGTTGATTCCAACGATGTTATTCGAGTAATTCCCGCATTCTACTTTGCGTGCTCCCCTAGGTCATTTTCTGGTATGTATTTATAGACTTTAGAATGCTCAAAAACCGTAAAATTTGGCTTTTTCTGTGTAAAAGAGAAGGAGGGTTTGAAATCGACACGGGCTGGTACATGGGCGTTGGACCAACCCGTGTGGTTCACACGAGCGTATGGCTAGCCCGTGTGGTAGTGCTCAGGCTATGTGGATCTTGAAATCAGCTCTTTTTGTCCAATTTTGGCCCTTTTTTCGCTCCTTTTACTTCCTTATGCTCACCTAAGTATAAAAATACTAATTTAAAGGATTAAGAGCATCAAATTCAATAATTTACATAATAAATCATCCAAAAACATGCCAAGCATGGGATTAAAAGATGTTACTTTTATGGTTTATCAAATATCCCCACACTTAAGTGTTTGTTTGTCCTCAAGCAAAATCCTCAGCTCACAGTTAAAATCAATCTTTCTCAAGTTATAATTCTCATCAATAATGTTTCAAAATAATTCACAAATAATCATACATTAATAATTCAACTAAAAGAGCACTAAAGATTCAAACAAATCCAAGTCGAACATTTCTAAAGTATGAAAACATCGATATTTCCCTTTATCTAAGTAATTACCTTTAATTCAAAACCAACAAGAGTTGACATCCTCACTAAAGACTCACTCAAATCACTCAAATTGTTTAAGGTTCGAAAATAAAGCATTCAATAGTCAATCATGAAAAGTCATTACCATAGGCTTGCATGAAAATCAAATCTCCACCACTATAAAATGAAATGATACACAAATCAAAAGGTCTTTAAAAGGTTGTAATGGGGCTTGGGTTAAAGGTGTGGAGAAAGGTTGAAAAAGAGGGTTAGAATCGAGATCGAATTCATAAATTACCAAACTAGAAAAATAAACTAATGCTGAATAGTTACATCAGTTGAGAACTTATCAAGAAAAACATGAGCTTCTCCCCAAAATATGAACTTAACTGTTTAAGCTCAAATATCATAGAACCAAGTAATAATCAATATATATATATATATATATTTAAGAACAAGAATGATAAGAAATACTTTAAAAATTGAAACAAAAGAGCATAGTTAGGCAACTAACCAAATCAAATCTCAATAAAAAAGGAGTCAATAAAATGGGAAAATTTCTCAATGAATAAAAAAATGGGTTATGGGTTAACATTAATAAGTAAATCAAGAACAGTGTTTTTAGGCTCAAATGTGTTCACTAATGAAGGTAGGCTTTTTATGGAATAGGTGGTTTAAAACCTAAGTGCCTTTATCATCTTAGTATATCAAATCAAAAGTGTGGTCTCGACATGCATAATTGAAGCAAGTTCTAGAATAAAAAATCAATATTGACACACTCATAACCAATAATAAAAGTGAGTAAGAAAAAATATATGTTCTAAAGGCTAAAAAATCTCACAAAAATTTATGGTTTTTGATGTCAATCCTGTAAATTTAAAACTTCAAGATAATACCTCAATTTAGAGAAACAACCAAGAAATTTTAATTCTGAAATTCAACTTATCATGCTTGATTCTCTCCTATTTTATAGTTTAAACAATCAATGCAAAAATACCTATGAATTTAATCCAAAACACATCAATAAAAATCATAAATTGATAAAAATTCATTCTAATAGAAATATGAGAAAATTACTTAAACACAAGACATCATTCAGAGATTTTCTAATAATCATATAAATAACCTCCCCACACTTAGGATGTACATTGTCCTCAATGTACAAACATAGAGAACGACAGTATAATTAGAATATCATAAAAGAGGGAGAGAACTGAAACTGCCCTGAATATTAGATGAAATGCCCAAAATAGTGAAAAGCAAAATTGTAGACAATGCTAACTGTAGTGCATGATTTTGAGCAACTATTAAGAAAATAAACACAACTGGTGGAGAAGATTAAATGATTACTCGATTAGGAACAACCATAATAAATAAAATATAGTTCAAAATATAATAAGTCTTAAAAGATAATAAGAAACATAAAAAGAAAGATAAAAATATAAATAAAAATAAAACAAAATTAAAAGTAAAAATAAATGGACTCAAAGGTCCTCATCATTAGACGCATCGTGAGTCGTAGGTGCCGAGGAAGAAATATGGAGATGCTGACATATTAGTTGTAAAGTCGCATCGATATTGTTGAACCTCTGGAAGCACTACTCCTTGAAGTGAGTGAAACGCTCAGAGAGGCCCGCTAAAGTAGGAGTAGAGGGAACAAATCGGTGACTCAAAGGTGGGGGCTATGGTGGAGCTTCGTGAGGTAGAGGAACATCATCAGTGAAGTCCTCGAGTTCAGTCTGAGAGTCAGAATGAACTAATTGGTATTGAGGGGATCCACGCCACGTCGCCGTTTGATCATCCTCATATAAATCATGCTCAAGATTCCCTATGGGGACATCTGGCCGACGAGAGTAAGTGTAGAGGATATCTTCGGTGTGTCAAAGAGACCGAAGTGTCGAGCGATGCGAGTCACATAGGAGCCTAAATAGATGGGGCCCTTTCTCTGGCCATCAACCTGATGGCGGAAGGCTAAGGCGATGAAGTACGCCAAGTCAAAGACATGTTCGGTAGCCATGCTACATAGGAAATAGGCGTCATGAGTACTAACGACTCTAGTGCTCTCTCTACTACCAGTCAAGGTATAAGCAATAAGGCATGGATGTATCGCAAAGCTAGAGGGAGAGAAGTCTCCTTCGAGCAACTCGCATCGTAGGGTGTCTGGCTCGCTATAAGCTCTGTCCAACACTGAGAAGGGATGCAGTGGATATGTCGATGTAAATGTAGGAAGTTCTCAGTGCTCATGAATTCCTCTGTGTAGAGTCCCATAGCAGCACCAAACTTGGGGATACTCATGTCGCACCAAACCACCAGGTCGAAAAGTGATGGTGCTTGGCTCGTCATGAGTTGTCATGACCTACTATACAAAGAATGCTGGGTAGAACTCCAAGGTAAGCTCCATGTAGGTGGGCTCGATAATGGAGAAAAATTTGTCCCACGGAACTGTGGTAATGAAGGCATGAACATCATCAGCTAGACGGACATGCTCCAACGTGGTCTAATCAATACATCATCCTAGACTGAGTGGACGTTTCTAAGTAGCTGAAATAAATCCTCCTGAGGGTCCGCAGAAAATCTTAGATACAGATGGCGGGCCTTGGTCGAAGTGGAGGTTGCGCCGGGGCCCTTCCACTTTTTCAAAGTGGGGACGACAGCCTTAGACTTTCCTCGTGTGTTCGTCATGATGTGCCTGAAATAAAACGCTCGAATAGGTCAACTTGACGACCCAAAATAATAGGCACAATCTAAAAAGAATTCAACAACGAAGTGCGGCTAAAGAATTGAACTAAATAAAATCATAATAAAAGTAAGAATCAGGATGCCAACTACTAAACAAAAATATAGTGAGAATGAATAAAACTAATAAGGAGCAACAATGAAAAAGCAAGATTAGCAAGAATAAAATAAAAGTAAAATTACCTAAAACAACCTACATGTATAATATTACCTAAAAATAAAATATAAAATTTAGAGCAAATCTGATATGAAAATTGTCAACGATTCAAGCAAAAACATAAAATCAATAGTCAAGAAACATAATAGACAAAATGAATAAGATGATAACTAAAATCAGTAAAACCAATAAATAATAATAATAATAATAATAATAATAATAATAATAATAATAGAAAGGGAAAAAACCAACTGAACAACGGATGACGATTGGAGGTCGGAGGGTTGCAGGTCAGTCTGTGGAGCACGATAGCCAGACTGTAGGGGGTCGGGTCGTGGGGCTTGGGACGTGCGTGGGTTCTTATCAGGGAGAGGGAGGGAAAGAGGTGGGGGCTATGCATGGGGGAATGGAAAAGGAAAACGGAAAGGAAGAGAAAAGAGAGAGGGATGAGGTGTGAGGGTGGTTGGGTTCGGTAAGGGAGGGGGCTCTAGGTGACGGTCGGAGTTGTAACAACCCTCACTTGTATCCATCGCCGGACTAGGGTACGAGGCGTTACCGGACTTTCTTTCACTTCATTAATCATTTCGGATACACAAGTTTCCGTTCAAATTTAAAACTTATTCCTTCATACCCATAACATTCCTATTATGGGCCTACAAGGCCCTAAACTTAATTTGAGTGTAGGTCGAAACTAAACTGAAAACTTTCGAACCCTTCAAAAATTTTTACTCAAAACAGGGAACATGCTCGTGAGGTATATAGACATGCCTGTATGGGCAAGCCGTGTGGTCCTACACGCCCATGTCCCCAGCCCGTGTGCATTTATTTTTCATTTCGAACCTACAAGGGTTTTCGCATGGCTGAGCACACGCCTGTGTCTTAGGCCGTGTCCTTCACACGACTGAGACACACGCCCGTGTCTCTGCCCATGTGCAAAAACATGGACATTCTGTTTATGACGTCATCACTCATTTTAGGTCACATGGCCAAGGCACACACCCGTATGTTAGCCCGTGTGACGTACTCAATTTTTGGCAAATTGCATACAGGAGACACACTGCCAGACAACACGCCCATGGGGCAGACCGTGTGTCACATATGGTCTAAACACATGTCCGTGTGTCTACCCATATGGACAAATATTGGGCTATTTACCAACCCCTTTGCCACCCTGGAACATCATTAAACATGTACCAATTTTGCCAATACACAACATAGTATAAAAACTCATTCAAACATCCACAACAAGAAATTCACACATCAATTTCATCCCATATTCACCATGCGTACACATTACACCACATTTTACATAAACATGCAAGCTTGTACTGTGAAGAATTTCATCATATTGATTAACATAACTTAGCCATTATTGGCTCATTTACAATGGCCAAATACAAAATAACTACCAACAACATTAAACCAACATTATGACCAAAAGGACTATGACACATAGCCAAAAAAATAGACCACCTATACATGCCATAATCTTATTATTTAAAATCAAAATACCAAAGCAATTGTTGATAATATGGATGGATTCCTGTTGATCACCAAACCTCGAGCTTGCTGGACAAACCTATATGGGAAGGGAAAAGAGAAAGGGGGTAAGCTATATAGCTTAGTAAGTCTATATGCAAATAATGGACATCAAAGTCTTATATTACAATATTAACATGAACAAATACATATAATCATATTTGAGTGTGTATATTCATCACTTACTCATTTAGCCTTACCAAATGATTTATCACACATATTAAGCACATAGCACATATGATATTCACTTAAACATACACATACATCATCTTAACATACTGTCATTATCACCTTCTATTGCACATTATCATATCATTTTATTTCATCACCCGTTGAACCATACGGAATTCTAAAGGATACTTGGAAAGATTGCACAAAGGTGCCACATTTATTTGTAGCCGAAGCTACCACTGATATGTAGCTGAGGCTACCGCTTATCACATTTCTCATTGATGCTCACATTGAGCTATTCACGGGCCTGCTCACACAAGCTGATGGTCGAGTCGAAATTACTCAGTGCTGCTCACACAAGCTGACAGGTATCCACAACAAATGCAGGATTACCTAGCCACTAGTAGTCAAACTGGACCAGCACTCGGCATCACATATACACTAATACACTTATACGATGAGTTTCCCAGTGACATATCACTCGTATCCTAATCGATTCTTAAGGTTCAATCGGGGTTTCCTTATTTGTCGATAATTGTCGATACACACTTTGAGAAATTTTTCACAGTGCTATAAAACTTAAATAAATAAACATAAATTTATAACAATGCATTATTCACATATAACTTACCTCTAAACAAAATGCTAAATTTTTGCAAGTTAGACTGTAACCTTGCCCTTCCCCCAGTCAAGGTCATTTTCCCGTCTTTCTTAATCTATAATACCAAATTTCACTCATTTAATGCATACATTACTCAATTTAACACAAAATCATCCTATGGTAAAATTTACATTTTACCCCTAACTTTGACAATTTTTACACTTTAGTCCCTAGGCTCGTAAAATGAAATGTACCCATTTTTCTTAATGCCCAAGCCTAGCTGTTTCATTTTCAATCTTATGGCAACCCATATTTTCCACTATTTCACATTTTATGCAAAGTTTTACAACTTTTACAATTAGGTCCTTTTATGCATTTTCATGAAAAATCACCTAGTAAAAGTTGTTTATTACATATAAAACTCTCATTTTCTACCATTAAACATCAAAATACTTTCATGTCACACATGGGTCAATTTTTTAATATGAACCCTAGCTTAAAATAATGGTAGAAATGGAAAATTCAAGCTTTAAGGACTTCAAAAATACAAAGAAATTAAAAACAAGACTTAATTGCACTTACTTTGAGCTTGAAAAGATGAAAAACCCTAGTTATGTCTTCCTTGCTATATTCGGCCTAGGTGGGTAGAAGATGGATACATTTTGGCCTTATTTTCCCTTTTCAATTCATGTAATAACCAAATGACCAAAATGCCCTTGTTAACCTTCTTTGAGATTTTTACCCTTGCATGCCATTTTTGTCCATCTTGACATAAAATGGTCTAATTACTAAATAAGGACCTCTAGTTTAAGAATCCATCACAATTAGACACTCAATGCTTCTAAAATACACATTTTTGCAATTTTTACAATTTAGTCCTAGTAATTTAATTGGGCACTTTATCGATAAAAATTATTTACTTAATTTTAACACATGCATTAAATCACACAATAGACCTTAAAAATTTATCAGAATAAATTTTTCCACTTTGGATTCATGGTTCTGAAACCACCGTTCCATTTAGGCTTTAATTTGGGCTATTATAAGAGTAAGGGCCAAAAAGGGGAGCGACAGCTAAGGGGAGATTGAGTGAAGAAGAAGAAAAAATTAAGAAAAATTAATTAGGGTTAGGGATTTTAAGGGTGACACGGTCGTGTAAAGGCATGTGTTGGGCCATACGGCCGTGTTACACGCTCGTATGGCTCGTTTTCTACATGTGTTCGTCAAGGAGAAAAAGCCCAGTCTTCACACGGCCTTGAACATGCCCGTGTTTCCAGGCCATGTGGTCCACACGGCCGTGTTGCATGGCTGTATCGCACCTCATTCGCTTCTCTCATGCCCGTGTGGCCTCTCACACGCCCATGCCTCGCACACGGCCGTTCACCTTACTCGTGTAACTCTCTGACTTGTTTTACATTTGGAAAATTTGGCTCCAGGCTTCACACGGCCTAGGACACGCCCATGGATTCTGGCCATGTGGTCTATACGGCCGTGTTACACGCCTGTATGGATTATCATAGACCGTGTCTCTGTCAATTTTTGGGAAAATTACAGCCTTGTTTCCACACAGCCAAGGAGAGGCTCGTGTGTCCAGGCTGTCTGGGTCAAAAACATGCATTTAAACATAAAAAAGAAATAAAAGTAAACTAATTAGTAGTGTCAGTGCTCGGGTTGCCTCCCGAGAAGCACTTATTTAAAGTCTAAGCTCGACTTACCTCTCGTTCGCATGATTATGGTGGTTCAAGGAGTTGAAACTCCTCTTTCTTGCTATCAATTCTATCATCAAAATAAGGTTTGAGTCGAGTACTATTTACCTTAAAGTGTCAAATTCAGAATGAGTTATCTCAACTGTACCATATGGAAAGACATTCAGTATCGTGAAAGGGGGTGCTCTATCAGCATTAAGCTCAGAAGTGGCAATACGAAGGTCCATTTTATCTAATAGTACCTGGTCGCCAAGCTTAAATTGATTTGTTCCATCCTTGTGCTCTTCATAGTGTCGCTTTGGTTTTGCCTCTTGTATTTTTGGTTTCTCCTTACCATGTGTCTGCCATTTGTCTAGTTTATCGATCTGTAACATTCTTTCTTCATGAGTCATTTTGTTTTTCTCGAGTGGATTTGAATATGGCTTCATCACGTTTTTTCAAAGGATTTCCTGCAAAGAAGGTTGAACCACATGGTTACTCATATTAACAGAACTCATATAATCATC
Organism: Gossypium stocksii; assembly: GCA_020496765.1. Classification (NCBI taxonomy): domain Eukaryota; kingdom Viridiplantae; phylum Streptophyta; class Magnoliopsida; order Malvales; family Malvaceae; genus Gossypium; species Gossypium stocksii. The sequence continues at coordinate 42,822,285 of CM035629.1, forward strand.
TTGATTACTAGATGTCTTAACAGAATCACGAGTTTGGAGTGTAATCGTGTCATCACCTACACGAAGCATTAGTTCACTTGTACCAACATCGATGACAGTTCTAGCAGTTGCTAAAAAGGGTCTTTCTAAAATTAGGGGTTGTGACAGCCCAAAATCGACCATAGCCGAGAAGTGGTTTCGGGACCACTAAATCGAGTCGTTTAAATTAATGAATGTTAAATTCCGTGCCTAATATACGTGTAAAATGTATGTGTGAGATTGTGGTGTTTTGATTTTGGCCATATGATGCGAAATTTATTTATATGGACTTGTACGAGAATTATGAAAAACATGATAGGTAAATGTGAAATGGCCTAGTTCTATATGGTATAAATTCAAAGGGGTTTGCATGTCAAATTTTCCATTTTTCTTAAAAGTGGCCGGCCATGTGGTGTAATTATGAAAAGTTTGCATGTTTTATATATTTATATTATATATATATATTCATGCATTATTATAAGAAATATTTATTTTATGTTATAATTAAAAGAAAAGACATAAAATGAGTTAAAATGGTGACAAAAACAAGGTGTTTTCATTTTTGTTTCTTCTCTCCTTATTTCCTTCATCTTTGTCGAACCATGAGAGAAACTAAAAGAGGAATTGAAGCTTGAGATATTCGGCCATTGAAGCTCACATGGTAAGAAATTCTTGATTCTTTGGTTTTGTTTTGGTGTTTTTGAGCATCATGGCCGGTTATATCCTAAAACCATGACCCATTCTTTGGGAATTTCTTCGTTAAGTTGATATACGGCAATGGTGTTTTAAAGTTATGAAATTCACAAAAATTGGGTGTTTGAATTTAGTGAATGAGTATTAGATAGGCAATATGATGTTTGATTCCATGAGGTTCTCTTCTTTGCCCAACATGAAATTCTTTGAGTTTTGAGTGATTGAAACTTTCGGCCATGTATTTAAATTCTTTGATTTTTGTTTTGATAATTGGTGTCTTGAGAGTGGTTAATTGATCAATTGAAATTGGATAATTTTGGACTTATGGCAAGGGTTGATTAGGTCAATCGGTTAAAATATTTATGTTTATGTGTGGTGCCGAATGTGTTCTTGAGGTATTGATAAAATTAGCTTTGTAAACAAAATGTGAAATATTTACATTGGTTATAAGTATTTAGCCAAAAGTGAAATTCTGTGTAAAATACATTGAATTGTGATTGTTGAATGTGATTTGAGGGTTGTATGTATATATTCAGTTATATGATTTTTTTTTTAAATAGGGAAATAAGCTCAAAGAAATATGAACTATACGTGTTCACTTATAAGTTGCCGCATAAATCTATATGTGTTTCTTTGTGAAGATTTCTGCATTGTTGTTTATAAAGATTTGGCAAGGCAATTAAACTAGTTAGAATTTGGTTTTGAATTAGCTCAAGAGCAAGGAAACAGAGTCGGATCGAGGTTAAGCAAAGTTGGTCGAGTAATCAGAATATATCGTACGAAATTGTCAAAGTAAGTCTTTAAGTGTTTAGTTGATTTTTTTTTGCATGCTTATTGGTCTAATGAAAATAGCTAAGAGATTATCATCAAAATTTTACTATTAAGCCGAATAAAATTAATGGCACATATGTATGTTATGTATATATTGAACGATTAATGTGAGTCATATGAATGTGTATGTAAAAGAAAAAAATAAAGATGAATGACTAAGGTGGAATATACCTATATATTTGCGTATATGTAGTACGGCTGAAATAGGTAAATGTGATTCGTACATATGCTTATGTGCTTGTAGTGTAGCCGATTGATCAAATTGTGAATGAGAAGTGAGAAGTAAATGAGAATTGGTTGTATGCTCTTATACTCAGCCCAATGGGATTTTGTATGTGAATAAATGTTACATGTAGGTATGTGTTTACAAATTGAGCTTGAATAGTTGATTCAAGAACGACATGGTAAGTTTTTGAGTAATGAATTTTAGTCCAGGACATGATGAAATTAAAGTACATATGCATAATATATAGATTCAGACTTAAATGTCATACTTGAATGTTGTTGTAGAAAAGCTAATGTGTGCAAAGGTTGGAAGCTGAATGTTACCTTGAATTTTGTTATCATTTGAAATGAAATTTTACCCTTTATTTATGATTAGTGAACCGAATGTCCTATGGTTAGTAAACATGCCATGATTTTATTCAAGTAAGGGGAACGATTTTTTTTAAATGTGATATGATATATATATATATATATATACGCGAATAATGCGCATAAGTAAGTTCTTAAGTACGTGAGTTGATTTTTCTAAAAGCTTTAAGTAATTTAGCATGTCACGTATCTTTATCAATTGATGCTACTTGCACAAATAATCTTAATTGAGTGTGGGATTTGAAATGAAAGATAAATACATAGATATTTTTCTTTTAGTTAAGAGTATGCATAAGATTAAGGCAAGAGTCCTATATGTGCTAAGGTGTATCAAAGCTGATTGACTAAATTGTTGGATAAGAAAGAGACTAAGATATGTATTAAGACCAAACGTGCAAGTGTGCATGTGTGATAAGGCTGAATGGCCAATATGATGAGTGTATGAATATATATTTGTGATAAGGCCGTAAAGCCAATGTGATGAATGTGTATGTGTCTATGTGTTAAGGCCAAATGGCCAATATTAGATATGTGTAAGATGTGTATTGATATTTGTATACCAAGTGAGGATGAATAGCTTATGGAATATGGGGTATGGCCGAACGGCTATTACAATGATGGAAGTAAATCATGTGATTTATGAGTTCATATGAATGGAAGCATTGATCTGTTAAGATGCTGTGATGTGTAAATATTATCAGCGTATATCAGACAGTGTGATAAACCTTCTGAATAGACTATGGTACGAAATTATTCGGGACATTAACTTAGCAAGCTTCAAATTTGGTGATTTGGGGTCGGGTTTTATACCTAGCCAGTCAAGTGCATTTGATTACAAGATCCCACATTAAGATGATGAATGAGGCTTGTAGTATGCATTAAATGACTCAGGTATGTGATACGTATCTTTTGATGTAAGAATGACTCGAATTGGATTTGTTTATGTTCAGCTGTGAAACTATGTATTTGAAGGTATAAAATTTATGCACATGTGTCTTCGGTCATCGGAATTTAATGATGATGGAATCCCTTAAGTTGGCCAGGTATGTATCCCTCACTCAGAATTAAATCTGCTCTGGATTGAATCATAAGAATGAGATATAATATAAACTTATGGAAATGAGTACAGATTACTATGCGATTGAACCATGCTCGCTTGATGTGAAGAGTCATGTGAAGTTACCGATTTAATTTATTGTTTGAGCCTAAAGTTAAATGACTTATAAATTTAAATAATGTACATCGTGTGCTTAGGTATATTTTGGTCATCTATGAAAATAACCTTGAAGTAGATATAGCCCCGGGAAATTCGATTTGTGGTTGAGTACCTTTACAAATGGCCACTGTGGTAGCGACATATTGAAATGGTTATGAAAAATAAATTTATAAGTAAATAAGACGAAGATGTAAAGTATGTGTAATTGTGATTAGATTTATTCAGCAAACAATTTTTCATTTACCAAATTGAACAGGAAATTATGTCTTTAATTTCAGTAAAGTTAATGGTATTACTTAAAGACTTACTAAACTTATGAAAGCTTACTTTGTTGTTTTGTGCTTTTGTCTTCCAGATTGTGGATTCTAACTACTAGCTCGGGGACCATCAGTACTTCGTCATACTATCTGCTATTACGGTAACAATGTAATTGGAATTAGCTTATGGCATGTATAGGATAGACAACGAGTAGAATGTTACTTCGACCTTCGTTTATAAGTCATGCGAATATGGTATCTTGTGGAACTAGCTTGTAAAAGTTTTAAATTTGGACTTTGTGTGCATCTAATAATTTAGTAAATGAATGATCTTTATTCAAGAAAATGTTCAAAATTTTACCGTCCTGATTCGATTCCTAGTTTTCAGTAATGCCTCGTCCTATTCCAGCGACGGTTACGGGATAGGGGTGTTACAGGGGTACATCACTATCCTCATCCATGTCTAACACAACAAAGTCAACTGGAAATATGAATTTATCAATTTTCACAAGTACGTCCTTAATAATACCCCTAGTAAATCTAATAGTTCTATCTGCCAATTGAATACTCATCGTAGTTTGTTTGGGTTTCCCAAGACCTAGTTGCTTAAACATTTTATAGGGCATGATGTTAATACTTACCCCTAAATCAGCCAAAGCATTATTAACATTTAATGTAACGCCCTGATTTTCGGGAATTTTTTTGAGTTTTTGTGCTTTTGGTGGAATTTTGGAATTGTGCGTGTTTGATTGATGGAAATATGTTTAAGAGTGTTAGTGGGCCTTTAGAAGGCCCAAGCTTAGATTAAAACCTAGTAAAAAAATTGAGGTTGAATTTTTAGTGAAAGGGGACCTGGTCAATGGGCTTTTAAGAAAAACTTCGTAAAACATGACACAAAAAGGGCCTTGGTAAAGTGGCAAGGAGGCGCCACTAAGTTCCTAAAAAAGTGGCGCCTGGGAAGGAGAAAAAGGGTCTAGGGTTCAAGTTGCAAGGCAAGCGTACTGTTGTTTTAATTTTTAGGCATGTGCCGGGCATGTGCTCACTTAAGTAAAATTTCGACAAGGGCTTTAGGGGAGTGTGGGCCTATTGTTTAAGTGGAAATTAGGGCAACTTATCTTTCTTTTCTTTTGTACTGACAGTTAGGGTCAGCCACCTTAATTCTATTCTCCTCTTAGTTTCACTTAGTGACCGAAAACGGAAGTTTCATACTTTCTGTGCCGATTTCTCTTTTGCTTCCTTCTTCTCCATTCTTTTTCTTTTCTTTTTGCTATCTTTTCTAGTCGAAACCTCCTTACCACCTTATTCATCTTTTCTTCCAATTCCAACCTTCTAAAAACTACCATAGCCAATTGTTAAAAGAACCAAAATCCTGAAAACTGCCTTTTCCTGCCGATTTCTTTTAGCCGAATTCTCCCCATTCTTTTCATCTGTGGTGGCTGATTCTTTCATCCATTAAATCCTTACCCTTTTCGACAACATCACCCAAATCTATAGCCTCAAATCGTCACCTTCTACACCTGTCAAAAGCCAAAAACGCCATTCCTTTGGGGGTTTTTAGCCGAAACTTTAGATCTCAAAGATTCGGGTTCTGCTGGAGTTTAGGGGATAGATCTACATCAGATCTGCATAGGAACCAAAGAGAAATCAGTGGTAAGTGTTTATCGACTCAGATCTATAAGTATTTTGCAGTTTAGTAAAGCCGAAGTCCCTAAAATCTAGGAAGATTGCCGATTTGGGCATGGGGCTCTAAGAGTCACTAACGAACGGTTTCTTTTGGTATTATTGTGTTCTAGAGACGTTTGGTTAAAGGCTTGGACAAAGGGGAACGACTAGATCTAGATTTAGTCCCTACTTCAACAAAGGTAAGTGTTTGAGGCCATTATTGGAGGGTGGTCGAATGTGTGTATTGAAATAGGGGTAAGTGTTCGATTTGGTTTTAGATGTTAATGTGGTCTAGTCGATTGTATGATCATTTTGGAGGAGATCTTACCGGTGAAATCATCAAACAAGTGTGTATCGAACCCTTCTTTAGTTCGATTCGGCAAAGGCCATAGTGACCGAAAAAGTGACCGAAAGGACGACAGTTTGTGGAGTTGAGAGTATGCGAATACTCAATAGATGGTAGGGTTAGTAATCGCAAGTGACAAAAAGGGCTAAGTGCGCAATTTCGTACATTTCGGTAAGTTGGGCCTCAATGGGCTGAATATAGGCCCAATAGGCTTACGGGCCCATATGGGTAAAAATGAACGATAGATATATTCTAATAGACAATAGGCTTAAAATGGGTTACATTAATAATTAATTGTAAGTTTTGGACTGAATGGGCTTAAATCGCTAAAAAGACACTGTAGGGCCCATTAGGGGTTTTAGGGCCTAGTGACTAAAAGTGGTTAGAACGAGTTAAATAATGTACAGTGACGAAACTAGGGTTAATAGTGACTAAAATAGGAATAAAACCCTGAAATAAGTGGAATAATTACTAAAATACCCTAAAAAGTGAGAAATTACAGTTTTACCCCTAGGTGTAAAATGACTACTATACCCCTAGGGTTAAATTAGACTGATCTGCATGCTTTATCGATTCTGTTTATTATATGCCATATCATGATCATTTAATGCATGGGTCGGGATTTATATGAATGGAGGAAGTGCTAAAGAGCTTTACCCCAGTTTACCAAAAAGGGCTTTGCCCTAGTTTATCAAAAAGGGCTTTGCCCTAGTTACCGAAAGAGGCTAGGCCTCATGTTATATAATAAAGCAGCTATGCTGCCAGTGGAGAGTAGCGGTTGGGTGGGTTGAGTAGTTCTCCCTGTAACACCCTTTACCCGAAACCGTCGCTAGAATCGAGTAATGGGTGTTACTAAACTTACCGGAGTTCGGATTCATCCTTCAATCAAATTAATGAAATATTACTCTTCCCTAGGGTTTTCTATGGTAATACTAACCCTTCGGATGGTTAGGATTCGAATCCTATCGCATCGGAAGCTCGGAAAATTTTTCACTTTTAAAACAACGTCACACGCCCATGTGACACAAGGCACGGCCGTGTGATAAGGCTGTGTGGCCCTCACACGCCCATGTCTAAAGGCCGTGGAACATTCTGACTTACTCGACACGGCCACCAACTATATCACACGCCCGTGGGAACAGGCCGTGTACTTTCACACGCTCGTGGGGTTGGCTCGTGGCTCGACCACGGCCTAGGCACGCCCGTGCCTCTACCCCGTGGAGTATTCTGTCAAATCCCACACGGCCGAGACACACGCCCGTGTGCCCTGCCATGCAGGCCGTGTCCTGCTATTTACCAAGCCTTAACCTCCCTGAGACATCATCACAACTATATTTCATTCATATTAACCAATTCCAATGACATACATTCGAAGACTACATTCATATCTTATTTACAAAACGAGTTACACATATTCATCCTTTTCATTCTAACCACTAAATAACATTTATACAAAAACTAGCCAACTATACATGCCAATCTCAAATTATCAAACCATAGCACATACTCAACGGTAGTTTGATAGTGTGAGACGAGCCTCCTTGGATCACAAATTCCAAAATGCTCTTCACTTGATAATCTAAAGGAAAAAGGAAAGAAAAGGGGAGTAAGCTACAAGTAGCTTAGTAAGACATAAGCAAATCAATAGCCAAATGCACAATAATTAACCAAGATGTTGGTTCTAACATAACAGAGGTGCAATATTGGTGTACTTACTCATGCATAATCTTACCAAAATATCCAAACATAGACATTTACAATTATTTTGTATTCAACTGATTTCTAATTCTCAACCTGCACAATTACTTCACATAATCAAGTTAATTTCCCCATTTAACATTCAGAACAGAGACGGATATACAGAGGGTAGCACCAAAATGCTTCACAGATATATGGCCGAAGCCAATCACAGAAATATGGCGTAAGCCAACAGAGTATGTAGCCGAAGCTACCAGAATATGTAGCCGTAGCTACCTCAGATCACAGATACACAGACGTAATCCACGGGTCTGCTCACATAAGCTGATAGGTGACTGCAACACATGCTAGTACACCCAGCACCCGGGATACGGAATCAGACAGATTCAGAGCCCTCAAGTGACATGTCACACATATCCGAAAACATTCTTACAGTCCAACCGGGGTTTATCAAAATAATCACAATTACACATTTACTTAATTCAATATCATATTCACATATTTTCACATCGGAATCATCAAATAATTAACAAAGATGCAGATAAGCTATAATTTACTTATGACTTACCTCGATAACAAATCGACTAACTCGTGCTATTCTACTATCTTTTCCTTTCCTTGATTTCGATCACCCTCTCTTCTTTCTTGATCTAAATAAATGCATTTAACACATTTATCAATATTCTATCCATCACATTCATAAATCGGACTTGTTGGGCAAATGACCATTTTACCCCTAGTATTGGAATTTCAATTTTACTTCATTTTCTTGCATTTTAAACTTAATTAGCTTCTTTTATCAATAAAATCACCCAAAAATTCATACACATTCATCTATTTATGAGCAACTTTTCTCTTTTCTTATTTTAGTCCATTAGGGACGTTTTTATCAAAAACCACTTGTAAAAACACTTAAATAACACATCAATAACTCAATTACTACCAAAATTCATCAAATAACAACATTTCTCTAAAATGGGTAATTTTCAAACCCTAATTTCTTTTCAAATAAATAGCAAAATCATGAAATTCAAGCTTCAAGGGACTCAAAAATACGAAAATAATTGAAAACGGGGTTGAAATACACTTACAATTTGATTGACAAAGCTCAAAACCCCTTTAGCAATGGTGGAGAGAAAATTCGGTAGAAACATGAGAAGAAGATAAACATTTTCATTTTTTTCTCATCTTTTATGACAATTTTTATCAATTGGACAAAAATGCCCTTAGCCATGTTTCTTGAAAATTTCTCTAGAATTACCCTTTTGTGTCCATCCTATTAACTTATGGTATAATTACAACATAAACACTCCTACATTCATATCACAATTCAATCAAGTCCCTATTTCATCTAATACTCATAATTTCCCCTATTTGCAATTTAGTCCATGTTTTCCAATTAATCACAAAAATAGTAATTTTCTAAACAATTTTCTCACAGAACTTAATCGATAAACCTATGCAGTATAAAATTCACAAAATTTAACTTATTCCTCTCGGATTTGTGGTTACGAAACCACTGTTCCGATTAGGCCCTATTTCGGGCTGTCACACTCCCCACATGGTGTGTTGGTTGGTACGAGTGGAGAGTAGCGGTTGGGTGGGTTCAGTAGCTTCCCCACAGATTAATATGGGTTTTTGCATGCATTCATGATTATTATTGAAATGGAGCCTTTGGGTCATACTGTTTATCGATATATGAAAGGCTTCGGCCTAGTGATATTGTACCTGAAAGGGGTTAAGGCCCAGTACCGATATACGAAAGGCTTCGACCCAGTTAATATTGAGTTGGATTAGGGCTTAGGCCCAGTGGGCTTGAGCTGATTTGGGCTCTGGATGGGATTCTTCACACACTGAGTTTACCAAACTTACCCCTCTTCTTTTCATACTTGTAGGTGAGCCTTAGACAAAGGACTTGGAGCTGGGAGGGATTCAGAGTGGCCACGGAAACCGAATACTGGTTTTTATGAGATTCTTTATTTTATTTATTACTTTCTTTCTATATTATTATTTTTATTTGGGTTTGTAATAAGGCCGCTAAATTTATTTTTCCTATGGGTTTTTAACTATTAATTTTTACATTACTTAAAGTTGATTAGAAAATATCTGCGTGAGTTTTCCTAAAAATTAATCCAACATTTTCAAAACTCATCACACGAGGCAAATGAACAACAAAGTAAATCTTTATAAAATTGACACCAATATATTTAACCGGGAATTTTTCTTAAAAACTCCAACAACAGTTTTACCAAATTCACCCTAAGATTAGAAACTAGGTCACGTGGTTAGGTATAGGTGATGTGACACACTGGACTTGGTCACATCGTCTGGGCCGGGTTTGGGGTGTTACATTTAAGCTACCAATTAAACAAGGAATTGTAAAACTCTCTGGATCTTTTAATTTGTTAGGTAGTTTATTCTGCAAAATGGCTGAGCAAACTGCATTTAGCTCCATATGTAACGAATCATCTAACTTCCGTTTGTTTGCCAAAAGCTCTTTTAAAAATTTAACTAAGTTAGGCATCTGCGAAAGGGCTTCAATAAACAATAAGTTAATATGTAGCTTTTTCAAAAATTTAAGAAATTTACCGAATTATTCATTTTTATGGTCTTTCTTTGTCACGTTGGGATATGGCACATGAAGTGTATACTCCTTACCAACTGGTTTTTGTTCATTGTGGCTTACATGAACCTTTCCTTTACTTATCACACTTTGTTACCTTAGTTCTGGTTTAGATTCAACTAACCCTTCCTCATCTCGCACAGTAATGGCATGGAGTTGCTCTTAGTTTCGGTATTACTAGGCAAGCTACCTTGTAGACATTCTGAAATTAGCTTAGCAATTTGACCTATTTGGTTCTCGAGCGCTTGGATCAGCACTTGTTGATTTTTAAGTGTTGTTTTGGTGATTTGGAAGCGGGTTTCTGACACCGAAATGAATTTCGTTAGCATCTCCTCAAGGTTTTTTTTTCTTTTGCTGGTATGGTTATTGTTGAAAGCCCGGAGGAGGTTGTGGTCTTTGATTTCCTTGACCACCCGAGAAAAATTGGGATGGTTCCTCCAACCTACATTATAAGTATTACTACAGGGATTATTCTGAGGTCTAGAGTTATTACCCATGTAACACTTCTAACCCGTAATCGTCGCCGAAATAGGTTAAGAGGCATTACAAGACATATAACACAATACAAAACACTCATTTGTCAAATAACTATCAATTTCAATCATTAACACCCGTATACACTTATAACATGCTTAAAATGAACATATGAGTCTTAAACCAGTAACATACAAATGTTTCGAGATAACTTAGAAAAACTTTGATTCAAATGACACACGCCTGTGTGAATAGGCCGTGTGTCTCACACGACTATAGACATGCCTGTGTCACAGGCCGTGCGAAAATATGGGGAACATACTGACTTGGCCATGGCTGACCACACACCTGTGTGTCTAGCCCGTATGCCTATTTGAAATGGTCACACACGCTCGTGTGCCAGGCCATTTTCTAGGCCATGTCAAACCTATAGGGTGCACTAACTTGGGTTACACGGCCAGTCACACGCCCGTGTGTCTAGCTCATGTAACTCACTGACTTGATTTTTAATTTAGTTTCAAAGGACACACGGCCATGTACCATGACCGTGTGTCACACACAGCTGAGACACATGCACGTGTCTCTGCCCGTGTGAACAAAAATAGGCCATTTACAAGGCCATCTTGCCACCTAAATTACAAGTATCTACAACAAATCAATTGATACCATTTCCACATACAAATAGGCAGCCAAACATCAACATTCATTACACATATTATCCTAATTCAACATCAATCATTTCAATAATCAATTCATTACCATTTTCATGTTCAATCCCATGCCAAATTATCAAGTTTTATCAACCATTAATTACATATCAAATTGAATAATTTCACCATTTCATTCAATTTTTGAATTCATCAAGCAACCACTTGACATATATAACACTATTCAAAGCAAATAATAAGTTAAGCCAAATGACATGGCTTAATCATATACCCAAAAAACATGTACCAAAATCCTAAGCTTAAGTAACCATAAGCATCATCTATATAACTAGCCTATGCATGCCATATTTACACATTTTTTTGAGTTCAAAAGTACCAATCAGGCAACTGGATAGTGTGATGCGTATATCCGACATCGTCCGAATCGAGCGAGCTACTGAACCTCTATAAAACACGGAAAAATAAATAGAGTAAGCTTCATAGCTTAGTAAGCCTGTATAATTCAGAATTAAACTTACTATATACAATATCATTACAAATAAACATAGTATATCCAATTTAACTTTCCAAATGCCTATGCACATTCATCCATCAACATGTTAGTCATATAAGTACACATAATCATCCATTCACAAAGGTATAATCAACCATTCTCAATTTCAAACTCAATGCATTATATCATACTGAATTCATGTAACACGTATAACAATTGTGACATTTCACTTTCATTCATGTAAACAGTAATTTATTCGTATATTTAGTAGTAGAGTTTATGGCTGTTGAACCTCTTAAAATATCGAGGGATACTCGCGTGATACACTCTAAGTGTATTAATCGGTAATCCGTCAATTCATTATCATTTTCGCTCTTTCGAGCCATGATCAATAAACTCCTCCTAAGCTGATAGATAGTAAGCTCTATCGAGTTGAAACAGTAAGCTCTAACGAGCTGAGAACGGTAAGCTCTTATGAGCTAATATATCGGTAAGCTCATACAAGCTGTGGTGAGTCTGCAACACATGTAGGATCTCGACCAAAACGGTAAACCTAGTGACATGTCACTCCTATGCTATGAATCCCTACAGTTCAAATGGGACTCGGTATTCAATAATTCTCATCAATTAAGTATTCAAACTTCAAGAATATCATTTACTCAATTATACATTCATTTTAAATAATTACAAGTAATTAAAAGTTCGATTCTAATTGTACGAACTTACCTCGTATTGCTCAGATGGAAAATTAGTGACAATTCGTCAACTTTTCCTTTCCCCGATCTAATCTCTATCCCGGCTTATCTTGATCTAAATAATATCAAATTCATTTCATTCAATAACCACTCAATTCAATTTAGCCCATAATTTATAATTTGGAAAATTTACACATTTTTTTCTAATGTTTCACATTTTCACAATTTAGTCCTTATCACATAAAATTGCAAATTCATGTAATTTAGTACAAGCCCATGCTTAGCCGAATTTCATATATATTACTAGAAGCCCATATTTTCAATTATTCACATTTTTAACCACAAAATTTCACATTTTCTCAAATTAATCCCTTTTTGACATTTTTGTCAAAGATCACTTTACAAAAACTATTAATCTATCATTAAACCTTCCAAATATTTCATCAAACATCTAATTACTCAAGCATTCAACAATGGAAACATGTTAATCTTTAACAGTTTCGAAATCTAAGGTATAGGCTAGCTAGATTACGAAGCAACGATCTCAAAAACGTAAAAAAATTAAAGACTGAGTCGAAAACACTTGCATTCAAGCTAGAGAAAGTGTCGAATGCTTCAAGGTATTTTAATGGCTTGTTCTTCCTTAATGTTCGGCCAACAAAGATGAACATGCATGAATTTTCTTTTGTTTTCATTATTTAATTAACTTACTTTGCAAATTACTAAATTAACCTTTTAATAAAAACATTAATATTATTCAAAACATGGACATAAATGTCCACTAACATTAACAAGGGTATAATTACAGCTTAGGGACCTCCACTACTTAATTTCATTGTCATTTAATACCTTTAACTAATAGAATTTTAGTTTAGCACCTTATGCAGTTTAGTCTTTTTCATCGAATTAAGCACTCAAACGGTAAAATTTCTTTACGAAACTTTTACACAATCATTCTATCATGCTGTAAACTTTAATAAAAATAATATAAATATTTTGACTTTGGATTAGTGGTTTTGAAACAACTATTCTAGTTTGACCAAAATGGGGCTATTACAACCCATACAGTTGATTTGCTCGTTCTTTGTGTTAGGGTTGTAGGATAGACATTCTAGATTGTTCATCCCTTTTCCATTCGTATCACACTACATCACTAGATGTACCTGCGTAGAACCATACAAACTATCAATTTTCTTATTTAATTGTTGTACCTGATTTGATAACATGGTGACTACATCAAGGTTGAAAACACCAGCTGATCTATTAGGCTTTGTCCTTATGACTTGCCACTGATAATTATTCAATGACATCTCTTCAATAAACTCGTAAGTTGCTTCAGGTGTTTTATTGTTCAGAGTACCACCGGCGGCTGCATCGATCAATTGCCTAGTAGAAGGGTTCAAACCATTGTAGAAATTTTGAACTTGTAACCATAGTGGTAACCCATTGTTAGCGAACCATCCCAATAGATCCTTATACCTCTCCCATGAATCATATAAGGTTTCTAAGTCCATTTTCACGAAGGAAGAGATATCATTCCTCAACTTGGCTGTCTTAGTTAATGGAAAGTACTTGAACAAAAATTTCTCGGTCATTTGCTCCCACGTAGTGATAGAACCTCGTGGTAGGGAGTTCAACCACTATTTAGCCTTATTCCTCAATAGGAAAGGAAATAACTGTAACACCCCTTACCCGAGACCGTCGTCGAAGTCGAGCACAAGGCGTTACCAGACTTACCTTACTAGTTTGCTTTTAAAATTAATTCATTCACATTCATCCAATATATCCCCAAAATGGGCCCTCGAGGCCCTAAACATGCAATTGGAACGGTTCGGGACCAAATGGGGAACATTTAAAAATTTTCCAATTACTTACACAAATTAAAACAATTTATTTCACTGTTCATAATAAAACTGTCCATCTGCATAACAATCACTAAATTAATTATAACTCGAGTTACGAAACTCAAAATTTAAATCCGTAATTTTTCCTGAAACTAGACTCATATATCTTCTTACCATAATTTTTCCAAAATTTTTGGTATGGCCAATTAGTACAGTTTATTAGTTAAATGTTCCCCTATTTTGCAGCCCAGCGGACCTGACCTCTCTTCACTAATAATCAATTATCTCATAGTACAGTTTTCATTTAGTGTTTTCACTTGTTTCTAATGAAAATAGACTCACTAAGGAATATAAATTATGACTCATAATTGTTTTTGTACAATTTTTAGTGAATTTCTAAAATCAAAACAGGGGATCATGAAATCCCTCTGAACCAGTCTCACAAGAATTTAAATATCTCAGAATATAGACATCCTTTGCTTGCTCTATTTCTTTCTTATGAAAATAGACTCAATAAGCTTTAATTCTATATCTCATTCACCATTTAATTCCATTTTTACAATTTTTAGTGATTTTTGAAATTCACATCAATGCTACTGTTCCAAAACTGTTTCATGGCCAAATTTTACTCTTTCATAATTTCTTTGCATAAACTATCATTTAGGCATAAATAACATCAAATCATGTTCTTAATTAGCCATTTCAATAGCTAATCATTATCAAGTATTCCCATGCCATTCTTTAGTCATATCATGACAACATACACACAAAATAGTCAAGTCCCTATACATGCCATAACTTAAAACATTTCAAACTACAAAATACCGAGATAGCCTTTGATAGTGTGAGACGAACTCCGAAGTCCTTTTGGTTCCCAAATTGGCTTGGCTACACTATAAAAGAGAGAAAGGAAAAGGAGTAAGCTATAATGCTTAGTAAGTTTATAAATAAATAAACGACAACATTCACCAAGTATAAATATACTCATATTAACCATCAACTAACAAAATCTTTATTTTACTTCTCCACTTACTCTTTAACTTTCTTGTTTATCATTCTTTTACCTGAACTTTCTTGTAACATAGCTTGTACATTAGCCCGATGAACCATTTGGAATGCTAAGGGTACTTAGGTTTTCCTGCCTAATAATAGCCTGCCAATGCCATGCTCTAGGCATGGTCTTACATGGGATGTTCCATGTCCTGCCAAAGCCATATATCTGATATGGACTTACATGGGATGTTCATCAACTGTCTCAACCTGCCAATGCCATATGTTTGATATAGACTAACATACGATGTTCCTGAACTATCTCAACCCAAAATGCCATGACATTCCGTATCCCATACATTTCTAAGGTTCAAATAGGGCTTTCTGATACTTTTTCTCTGTTATCTCATCTTTAATTCAACTCTCATAAAATAAATGTATATATGCTGGAAATTAACAACATTAATATAAAATATTGATATATTGCATTTATTTACCGTAAACTTACCTCGGTGCAAAATACGATCAACTTGACAACTTAATCTTCTACCTTTTTCTTTCCTCGGTCTATCCCTAAATTCCGTTCTTCTTGATCTATAATTAGAAAATTTAGCTTATTTAATCTCACATTTATCAAAATAGTCCTTAACTCTAACTTTAGCAAAATTACAATTTTACACCTAAACTTTTTCCTATTTACACTTTTTCCCCAAAGCTCAAAATTAAACTTTATCCGTAATTCTTATGTTTCATGGCATGCTGATCATTTTCCCTTAATGGCAACATAAAATTCTCACTCTAACGTGTACTTATGAACATTAGGTATTTTTACCGATTATGTTATTTTACTCGTTTTTACTTAAAACCGAGTAGCACAAGTTGTTCAACATAATTTAAAACATCATATTCTATCATAAAACATCGAAATAAACACATTTCACCTATGGGTATTTTTCCAAATAAGAACCCTAGGTTAAATTATTGCTAGAATAAGCTAAATCAAGTTACCGGGACTCAAAAAACATAAAGAACATTAAAAACCGGGCTTGGATGCACTTAATATGAGCTTGAGAAGTTGAACAAACCCTAGCTATGGAGACACATGAGTTTCGGCCCTTATGGAGAAGATGGTAACAATTTTGCCATCTTTTTCCCTTTTAATTCCTTTTAATTACCAAATGACTAAAATGCCCTTCATTAAAACTTTGGTTATTTTATCT
This sequence comes from Gossypium stocksii, assembly GCA_020496765.1. Lineage (NCBI taxonomy): Eukaryota > Viridiplantae > Streptophyta > Magnoliopsida > Malvales > Malvaceae > Gossypium > Gossypium stocksii. The sequence continues at coordinate 42,838,607 of CM035629.1, forward strand.
ATGTATGTCCATTTTTGTCCATGAAAACCTAATGATCTAATTACCATTTAAGGACCCCTACTTCAATTATGCTCTTCAATTTCATACTTTCCTATCTAGAACTCATATTTATCAACTTTTGCAATTAAGCCCTAATAGGCAAATTAAACATGCAATTCATGAAATTTTCCATCAATATTCTAACACATGCATCTATTCACTCGGTAAATCATAAAAATTAATCAAAATAAATTTTTCTATCTCAGATTCATGGTTTCACAATCACTGTTCCATTTAGGCCCTATTTTGGGATGTTACAATAACCTTAAGCGAATGGCATCGTCAGAAATGCCATTTATCTTGAAAGTGTCGCAAAATTCCAAAAATTTTGCCAAATGGGTATTTGGATCTTCATCTTGCAAACCATTGAACTGTACAAATTATTAGACCATCTGAATAGTGTTTGGCTTCAATTCGAAGTTATTTGTAGCAATAGCAGATCTCAGGACACACGATTCAGCCACAGCTAGATTAAGTTTGGCATAATCGTACATAGTAAGATGAGCAGGATTTAGATTTGTAGGAATTGCAGCAACCATAGGAGGTAACTAGTTATTTTGATTTCCAACCATCTCCTTAGTAATAATTATTGCGTCCTCTTGCTCTTCCACTATATTCTGACAACTCTGCCTTGCTTTTCTACGATTTCTGCGAGCGGTACTTTCGATCTCACTATCAAACAACTAAGGTCCTGATGGGTTTCTTCTAGTCATAAACTAAAAACACCTGCCAGAAGCAAATAAAAGAAAAATTAGAAAACAAAAATTAAACAAAAAATAAATGTAAAATGCAATAAAATAAAAATGGCTAAATTAATAAAAATCTAGTGTTCCTAATATCTTAGTCCCCAGCAACGGCGCCAAAAACTTGGTGAGTTACTAACTAACTATGATCACGACAAAGGCAAGCGCACCTATTGAATAATAGTATAGCTATGGTGAGTCAGGAATATCGTATCCACGAGGACTAAAAGTATTAGTAATTACTATCTTTTTATTATCTAGCCAAAAAATTGAAGAATTGTTTTTAATCTAAATTTTAACTAACTAATTATTAAGAATGCAACAGAAAGTGGATTGGGAAAATATTCAAAGATATCAATGATAAAGACAATACCCAAGAAAGAATCCACCTAGACTTCACTTATTACTTTGAGCCTGAATTAAACGATTTATTCACTTGAACCTTGATCCATAGAAATCCCTAAATTTTATTAATATCTCTTTCGAGAGTAAAAATATTTGACTCTAGGTTGATTAATTGAAATCTCTTTCTAATTAAAACCCTATTGTCGCATTAACTCGTTCTATGGATTCCCTTATTAGATTTGACTCTAATCCAGTAGATTTATGTCATCCTATTTCTAGGATTGAATGCAACTGCACTCAATTATGCCAGATCTACTCTTAAACAGGGACTTTTGCTCCACCGGAATAAGCACATAATACTTGAATTAATATCTTGAAAATATCAAAGTACGAAATAAGCATACATAATTGAGAACAAGGAACAAGTATTTATCATGTAATTCAGAACATCAAATAATACAATCCATCTTAGGTTTAATCTTCCCTAGGTACTTAGGGAATTTAGTTCATAATGTTGGAGGAAAATATCTTAGAATTTAAATAAAAACAAGACATAAAAACCCAATAAAACTTCGAAGGAAATTTGACTAGAGATCTTTAGTCTTGAAGGAGATCCACTTCTGAGTTGATTCCAAAGATGTTCTTTGAGTAATTTCTGCATTCTACTCTGTGTGCTCCCCTAAGTCCTCTTTTGGTAAGTATTTATAGACTTTAGAATGCTCAGAAAACTTAAAATTTGGCTTTTTCCATGTAAAAGGGAAGCAGGGTTCGAAATCGACATGGGCTGGTACACGGGCGTGCGGCCAGCCCATGTGGTAGTGATGAAGCCGTGTGGATCCTAAAATCAGCTATTTTTTTTGTTCAATTTTGGCCACTTTTTCACTCCTTTCACTTTCTTATGCTCACCTATGTATAAAAATACGAATTTAAAGGATTAGAAGCATCAAATTCAGTAATTTACATAATAAATCATCCAAAAACATGACAAGCATTGGATTAAAACATGTTACTTTTATGGTTTATCAACCAGGTAAGGGGTGTTTCACCTTTAAATCACAATTAACATAACGAACTAGCTAATTATACAACTTTCATGTCACCACATTTCACAAATACAAGGTGAGTATATCGCATTTGATCACAAATGCCTCATTTCATATAATACTATACGATTCAATACCAATTCATGACATCCATTCTTAATTACTTATATATATCACCATTTAGTCATCATTTCTATTATAAAATACATTTAATTTAATTCAATTTTGTCTAATTAGTATCATCAAATTCTCATCTACTACGATTAAATTATTCAATCATCATATAACGTATCAATTCAGGACACAAAACATCATTTCAGTAATTCAATCCTATGTTTTCCATTTCTATTACTATATGCACCATCATTCATTCATTTGAATTGATATGATAACCATTTAGCCCAAGGAATTATAATATACTGATATGGATACGAGAGTAACCACCCAAAACACACCTGATTGCTTAAATAATCCATACCATCCAAAAACATGCCTAGGCACTGAGTACCTAGCCCGTAGGCTAACATCCCTTTAAAAACACGCCTGTGCACTAAGTGTCAAGCTTGTCGGCTGCACATCCTCCCCAAGAAACACGCTTCAATCACTGTGGATATAACTTGGTAATCCGCTACAAATGTTGGATTCCGATACAATTAGTGAATATACAGAACATCATGATCTCATGTCATGTCAAACCCGTATAGCGTGTGAAATAAACCTATTGGCAAGCCAATTGTATCCTATCCTATGTTCATCCGGGCTCAATACATATAATAGTATATCACTTTTCAATCACAATTTAAAATATCAAACAATTGGTTTCTTTTTAACTTTAATCAATTTAATCCAGTGGACATCAGAACATCAAAATAATATATTTATATACCTTTTAACCTCATAAGATCACCATGTATATATATACCATACCTCTTATAACAAATTTTGCATTCATTTATTCATTAATGCATATCTATCAATATCTACCACAAAACTCACCTTTATCGATGTAGACCTTTTTAAGTCATAATTCATTAAAATTACATTTGTATATATATAATTAATAAAATACAACTACAATTCAAGCATAATAAGAAAATACAGTAAGTTCAATATGAACGTACTTGGAAAAAGGCAACAACAAAGTGTTAGGAATTAATATGCAATTTCTCTTATTTCTCTATTAACTTCTTATTGATTTAAATCCCATTTTAAAATAATTCATTGTCAATTATCAGTGCCAATTACCTTATAACATCCTATTCAAGGCATAAGACAACTTAATTTCATTTTACACAATTTCCCTAACGTTTTGCATTTTGTTCAATTTAGTCTCTAAATTCATTCCGATTTAAATTTCATCCCTGTACAACCCTCTAAATTCAATAATTACAAAAATTTTATTTCAAATTCAAAATATTTTTGTAACACCCCTTACTCGTATTCAACGCCGAAACAAGGTACGAGGTGTTATCGGACTTAAACTCACACGAACATGCAAAACCGAGTCATGAACTTCCATCCTAAATTAAAACTTTTCATACATACTCATACTATCCCTATTATGGGCCTACAAGGCCCAAAACAGGCTTTGGGAGTAGTTCGGGACTAAACCGAGAACTTTTGAAACTTATGAAACATTTAGAAAATTTTCTTATTTTGGAGAGTCACACACCCGTGTGGTCACACACGCCCGTGTGGCTCAGGACACGCCCATGTCCTCCACCCGTGTAACTCTATGTTTATGACGTCATCATCAAATTTGATCCACACGGCCAAGTCACACACCTATGTACTAGGCAGTGTAGCACACACGGCCGAGACACACGCCCATGCCTCTGCCTGAGTGCTCAATAATAAGGCTATCTAACAAATCATTTGTCACCTTTAACCACATATGCACTCCCCTCAATTCAATGGTACAAACATATTGTCCTTGGGCAACCAAACACTCACAACTAAGTCAAATACATGTCATTTTCATACCATCAACTACCATGCTTAATACCTCATACTTAGCCCATTGAAACCATACTAATCACACATTCACAACAGCGCATTAACATATAAACAAACTTATAATCAACAAAAACCATCACTTATGGCTATATATATATATATAAGAAACAACATTAACGATTACAAGCCAACCCATGTGGCCGAACTAATCATGACATATATAACAAATGACCGAATCCCTATACATACCATAAACTTAAAGTAATCGAATTCATTTATACCCAAGAGGATAACTTGATAGTGTGATAGTATCTCCAGTGATCTCCAACCCGAGCTAGATTAAATGTTCCTACAAGACATGGGAAAGGAAAGGGGATAAGTTATATAGCTTAGTAAGTTGGTATGTAAATAATAAGCAATTCATTAACATGCTTTTACCAATCCTCACAATATATTCTCAAGATAATACAATCATAATTGCACATAGTTCCACTATTTACTTATGTTCATATCAAGCTATCTACACAAGTCATAGTCACTAAATTATTTGTATCCTGAGCTACGGAACTCCAAATTAAGTTCCGCTAATTTTCTTTGAAAATACATTCACATATCTTCTTACCATAGTCACTAAAAGTTAATTATCTTCTCATACGGGACTCAAATGATGTTCCTATTTCATTCTGTTGAAAATAGATTCATTAAGAAACTCAAACATATAAATTATAACTCGTAATTATTTTTATACAATTTTTAATGATTTTCCAAATTCAGAATAGGGGATTTTGAAACCATCCTAACCCTATCCCACAAAAATTTTAATATCTTATAATAAGAAATTCTTTTGTGTAACTATTTCTTCTATGTAAAAATAGACTCAATAAGCTTTAATTTCATATCTTATTCAACTTCTAATTCAATTTCCACAATTTTCGGTGATTTTTCAAAGTTATACTACTGTTGTTGTCTGGAATTGTTTTATTGCTAACTTTACTATTTCATGATTTCTTTGTATTAACATCCATTCAATCAAACAAAACACCAAAGCATATACTTAACTAGCCATTCCCATAGCTAGTTATTATCAAATATTTACATGTCATTCATTGGCTAATTTAACCTATTCATCAACAACAAAACTTAAACTTATCATGTCTCAATTTAATTTGGCCTAAAAGCCTCACACATGATCATCAATTAAATTTACCACCTATTTATACATCATAAGTATAGACCTAAAATCACAAGGTCATCACAAGATCATTTTCATAGGTATGATTTACTCAATTACATCCTTACCAATAAAGCATAATAAACTGAGCTAATTTCTCATGAGTACCGTGTACATACTTGTACCACTCACAACATAGTCATAACTTCTCTCATTTTAACATAAACTGTGAATTTCCCGTTGAACCATTTGGAATACTAAAGGATATTCAATAAGCCTCAAACCTAGGGTAAGATGTCGATGCCATGTCCTAGACATGGTCTTATACTGGCTCAGATGTCAAGTTGATGTCATGTCCCAAACATGGTCTTACATTGACTCTCATATATCGAGGCCGATGCCATGTCCAAGTCATGGTCTTACAATGGCTCTCTTCTATCCGTGCTGATGCCATATCCCATACATGGTCTTACACTGACACATATTAAACCCGATGCCATGTCCCAAACATGGTCTTACATTGGCTCACATATCGAGGCTGATGCCATGTCCTAGACATAGTCTTACACTAGCACTCGTATCAACGTCAATGCCATGTCTTAGACATGGTCTTACACTGGCTCGCACATATCGGTGTCGATGCCATTTCCCACACATGGTCTTACACCGAAACATAACGAGGCCGATGCCATGTTCCAGACATGGTCTACACTAGCTCTCGTATGACCCTAGTATCATGGCATGAATATCCGATCTATTCCTACGGTTCAACCGGGAGTTAACCATATTAAATTTCATCATGCATAGCTCATAAGAATATTCAAACATATTATGCAAAATCAATCATTCAATACATAATAACGATAAACTTATATTATTTATGTGCAACTTACCTCGTTCGCTGTAACGACGAATTATGTCGACTAAATCTGATTTTTGGCTTTTCCCCATTTTATATCCAATTCTCGTCTTCCATGATCTATAACAACACATTTAATTTATTTATTCATCATGCTACTCAAATTAGCCCAATTTCACTTTTTTGGTAAAATTACACTTTTACCCCTACATTCGTAAAATGAAATTCATTCAATTTCTTTACTACCCATGCCTAGTCAAATATTTATCATGCTTACAGCAGCCCAGATATTTCACATATTCACACTTTTACCACACAATTTATCACATTTCTCAATTTCGTCGCTAATCGACATTTATATCAAAAATCATTTTACAAATGTTGCTTATCTAACAACAAGGATGTATTTTCTATCTTCAATTATCAAAATACACACTTCATCAACAATGGAAAAATTCACAAACTTTAACAGTTTTCAAATCGAAGATATAGGCTAACTAGATTAAGTTGCCACGACTTCGAAAACATAAAAATCATTAAAAAGGGGATGAAAAATACTCACATACAAGCCAAGTAAAGATGGCTGAATAAAGCTTCTCCTATGGCTGCCATTTTTGTTTTTCCAAATCAGTGGAAGAAAGAAGAAAATAAAGATGGTAGCTTTTGCACTTTTGTCTTATTATGCCTTTATTGATTTAATTACCAATTTAACCTTTTACTTTCAAACTAATTTCAATAATACCAAACAAATATCTTCCACTAACTTATTAATGGGCTAATTTCTACATAAGGACTTCCACTTTATAAACCCATCACAATTACATCCCTTATCATCTAGAACACACATTTTGCACTTATTGTAATTAAATCTGACTAACCAAATTAAACACTTTATCGATAAAATTTCTTAACGAAATTTTCACACAACAATTCAATCACACTATAGACCTCAAATTGATAATCCAAGCTATTTCATACTTAAAGCTTCTATAATCTCATATTTTGCAACTTATTCAATTTAGTCCAAAAGTTAAATTGGACACTTTATGCATAAAATTTCTTCATGAAACTTTCACACAATCATGCCAACATGTCATAGACCACAAAAAAATCATAAAATAATTATTTCTACTTCAAATTTATGGTTTTGAAACCACTATTCCGACTAGAACCTAAATTGGGATGTTACAACTCTCCCCCTTTGGGATTTTCGTCCCCGAAAATCTTACCAGAAAAATTACTTTCAACTCTCATGAATCACCTCTACTAATTTCTCAGAATCACAAATCAAATCAACCTTTGAACATTAACACATAGTGTTAGAGCATATTGTCGAAGTTTTTTTTTTAATTACTCCTCAGAATGCACAAATAAGCTACTATTAAGTCTGGTACAACATTTTCTGTATAAACTTTGAATAGTTCTTGCGCGAGTCTTATCTCAGAATAACAATAACAGAAACTAGAATCAAAAGTCGTCTCGCACTGCACTCGTTTAGCTCACCATTTGTTAACACATTTTTGAGATTCTCAATCTTGCATTAAAAACATCATTTTAGCTTTTAATCTAGCTAAAATCAAATCATCATCAATTAAATTCAATTGTGCAACTCACTCATAAAATAAACAAGGATTTTTCCATTTAGCATCTATAATTATATCCGCTTTCCCAGAGATTAATCAATAATACTCACGACCTTTCAATAGCTCAAGTCTTTACACTATCTTAACTTCAAATTTTCTATGACATTCGATACTTTAGTTCTTGAAGTCAGGGAATATGTGACACCTTTCGTAGAATAAACGATACCACCAAATTCTTAATACGGACATAAAAGTGACCGTCTCTAAATCACCAGTCGAACAGTTCTCTCTCTCTCTTTTGTAACTTTAATCGTCTAAAAGTACAAACTACCTCTTTACATTCTTGTATTAAGACACATTCCAATTATTTATATACAAGATAGAACAACATCCAGTAAAATAGATGAATAGTTTCACATAAATTTTACCACCGACTTCATTCCAACATATTAGGATAAAATTCCGAAGAGATGAGGCAATGCCAATCATAATTCAAACAGACCATCAATACTTTCATCTAACATTAAAGTTAGCTAACATTCTCACTCGATAAGAATTTCATTAGAAAATGGTCATTCACATTAATCCCTAAGGATGAATGAATATATATATATATATATATATATAGAATACTCAGAAAAGATCATTGTAATCTATTCAACCATAACTATTACACACATACTTTTTTACAATTCAAACATCATTTCTCCGACTAATTCTGTTATCATAAACCCCTGTAGTATTCCACTCACTAACGAAAATCAATTCGGAAGAACTTTCAGTAAACACATCTTTAGATTTCATACCTAATTGAGTCAATTAGTTGAGACTAACTTCCTCTTTATCCATGACATTGTATAATCCGTATAATTTTTAAAACAATCGATATTTCTTTTAAATTAATTTGTCACACTATACTCAACTCTGTTTGCACTACTAATTATTTCACCACTGAACTCTTTAATTCACACTTATGAACTTATTCAACATGATTCTCGTAAAATTTCATCATAAGGCAACACTAGTAAGGGGGTGAGGTCGTAAAACCTCTAACTTGACTCTCATAAATACACACATATGATTTAGCATTCATCACTAATGTAATACCATAATAATCACATAGTTCATTCCAAGCAAATTAACACACTTATTTATTATACAAATGTTTTCTGTCGTCCATAATTTCAAACAATGAATTTACTTACTCAAGCTTAATATTAATATCTAATTAAATTCCAACACTTAGCTTTTATTTTACTTACCGAAATTTGTCAAATTAGAGAACGTCTTACGGGTTTGAGTATGATGTTTACTTGATGCCATAGTCCAACTATGGTCATACATGCTATTACGATGCCATAGCCCAGCTATGGTCTTACATGTACTCACATGTACTGCCATGGTCCAACCATGGTCTTATGTTCATAATGCCATAACCTAGTTATGGTCTTTTCACTGAATTGCAATAGCCCAGCTATGGTCTTACATTCCATACTTTGCCATAACTATGGTCTTATCTGTCAATTCCTCATTGAATGATCGTACTCATTTCTTGTGTTCTACTCAATTTGATCTTCCAATTCAATTTTCATACTATTATAATATTCATGGTTCCATAACAAAGACATAAAACAAAACATCATATTATTGCTAATTTAACAATTAAACATAAGATTCTACCATATGAACATACCGATTACACTTATTCAAGCAAGTGTACATAAACACACATTCCGTCTATTTGAGTAAATTTGCTTACCATATTCACTTAATCAAATATGTTGAGCACATAACATCATATGCATGCCAAGCAAACACAGATGGGCTTATCACCATATAAACTTTCATTTTATTCTATGTTTCCACATTTCTCAACACATGGTTATCTCACTGTGTACATTAACACATACTTATCATAAACTTCTATTCATACCTTTCTAAGTTTCGTTTCCTCATAAACATATTTCAATCACCTTAATATTATTTTTCTAGCATTATTGAAAACAGCTCGGTTGGAAGTCATCTATGTCTTAACAAAACAATTTCATTAGAGCCAGGAGATATCACACTATCACAGGTAGTAATATGGCATGTATAACTAAACACACATATGCAACATTAGTCCGAGAACCGACAAAATCGTAGTTCTGATACCACTAAATGTAACACCTCTTACCAGTATTCGGTGCCAGAACAGGGTACGAGGCGTTACCGGACTTAAATCACATGAACATGCAAAACCGAGTCATGAACATCCATCCCAAATTAAAAATTTTCATACATAATCATAATGTCCCTATTATTGGCCTACGAGGCCCAAAACAAGCTTTGGGAGTAGTTTGGGACTAAACTGAGAACTTTTGGAACTTATTAAACATTTCAAAAATTTTCTTGTTTTGGAGAGTCACACGCCCGTGTAGGTAGGCCGTGTGATCACACACGCTCATGTGGATCAGGACACACCCGTGTAACTCTCTGTTTATGATGTCATCATCAAATTTGAGTCAAACGGTAAAGTCACGCACCCGTGTGCTAGGCCATGTAGTGCATACGGCTGAGACACACGCCCATGTCTCTGCCCGTGTGCTCAATAATAAGGCTATCTAACAAGCCATTTGTCACCCTTAACCACACATGCACTCCCCTCAATTCAATGGTACAAACATATTGTCTTTGGGCAACCAAACACTGACAACTTAGTCAAATACATGTCATTCTCATGCCATCAACTAACATGCTGAAAATCTCATACTTAGCCCATTGAAAGCATACTAATCACACATTCACAATAGGGCATTAAAATATAAACAAACTTATAATCAACATAAGCCATCACTTATGGCTATATATATAAGAAAAAACATTAACGATTACAAGCCAGCCCATGTGGCCAAACTAATCATGACATATATAACAAATGACTGAATCCCTATACATGCCATAAACTTAAAGTACTCAAATTCATTTATACCCAAAAGGATCACTTGATAGTGTGATAGTATCTCCATCGATCTCCAACCTGAGCTAGCTTAAATGTTCCTACAAGATATGGGAAAGGAAAGGAGGTAAGCCGTATAGCTTAGTAAGTTGGTATGTAAATGATAAGCAATTCATTAACATGCTTTTACCAATCCTCACAATATATTCTCAAGATAATACAATCATAATTGCACATAGTTCCACTATTTACTTATGTTCATATCAAGCTATCTACGCGAGTCATAGTTACTAAATTATTTGTATCTTGAGCTACGGAACTCCAAATTAAGTTCCACAAATTTTCTCTGAAACTAGACTCAAATATCTCCTTACCATAAAATTTCTAGAATTTTTGGTTTAGCCACTAAGTACAGTTGATTCTTTAAAGTCGTCTCTGTTCTGTTATCTGATAGTTTTGACTATTCTTCAGAAAAAATTACTTATCTCCTCGTACGAGACTAGAATGATGTTCCCGTTTGATTCTTTTCAAAATAGATTCATAAAGAATTTCAAACATATAAATTATAACTCGTAATTATTTAATGATTTTCCAAAGTTAGAACAGGGGATTTCGAAACCATCCTAACCCTATCCCACAAAAAATTTAATATCTCATAATATGAAATTCTTTTGTTTACATTATTTCTTCTATGTGAAAACAGACTCAATAAGTTTTAATTTCATATGTTATTCAACTTCTAATTCAGTTTCCACAATTTTTGGTGATTTTTCAAAGTTATACTACTACTGCTGTCTAGAATTATTTTATTGCTAAATTTACTCTTTCATGATTTCTTTGTATTAACATCCATTCAATCAAACATGACATTCAATTGTCAATTTAACCTATTCATCAACAACAAAACTTAAACTTATCATGTCTTAATTTAATTTGGCCTAAAAGCCTCACACATGATCATTAATCAAATTTACCACCTATTTATACATCATAAGTATAGACCTAAAATCACAAGGTCATCACAAGATCATTTTCATAGGTATGACTTACTCAATTACATCCTTACCAATAAAGCATCATAAACAGAGCTCATTTCTCATGAGTACCGTGTACATACCGGTACCACTCACAACATAGTCATAACTTCTCTCATTTTAAAATAAACTGTGAATTTCCCATTGAACCATTTGGAATACTAAAGGATATTCGATAAGCCTCAAACATAGGGTAAGATACCGATGCCATGTCCCAGATATGGTCTTACACTGGCTCACATGTCAAGTCGATGCCATGTCCCAGACATGGTCTTACACTGACTCTTATATATCGAGGCTGATGCCATGTCCCAATCATGGTCTTACAATGGCTCTCTTCTATCCGTGCCGATGCCATGTCCCAAACATGGTCTTACCCTGACACATATCAAAGCCGATGCCATGTCCCAAACATGGTCTTACACTGGCTCATATATCGAGGCCGATGCCATGTCCCAGACATAATCTTACACTAGTACTCAAATCAACACTGATGCCATGTCTCAGACATGGTCTTACACTAGTTCACACATATCAGTGTCGATGCCATTTCCCAGACATGGTCTTACACTGACACATAATGAAACTGATGCCATGTCCAGACATCGTCTTACACTAGCTCTCGTATGACCCTAGTATCATGGCATGAATATCCGATCTATTCCTATGGTTCAACCAAGAGTTTACCACATTAAATTTCATCAATCATAGTCATAAGCATATTCAAACATATTATGCAAAATCAATCATTCAATACATAATAACGATGAAGTTATATTATTTACGTACAACTTACCTCGTTCGCTGTAACGACGAATTATGTCGACTAAATCCTATTTTTGGCTTTTCCCCATTCTATATCCAATTCTCATCTTCCTTGATCTATAACAATACATTTGATTTATTTATTCATCATGCTACTCAAATAGCCTAATTTCATTTTTTGATAAAATTACACTTTTACCCCTAATTTTTATCGTATTTACACTTTCACCCTTAGGCTCGTAAAATGAAATTCATTCACTTTCTTTACTACCTATGCCTAGTCGAATATTTATCATGCTTACAGTAGCCCATCTCAATACAGAAATAGTCATATGCTTTGGCCTTGGCCCATTACAGTAACAATAATCAGTGCAGTTGTAATGCCCTGAAATTGGGCCTCAAAAAATGGGTTGTGTAGGCCCAATGGGCTTATGGGCCCCACATGGGTGGTTGTCTTTAGACTTATAGGAATTAATGGGCCAGCTGTGTCGTACACATGCCTATGTTCAATTCTGGCTTAGCGGGCCATGCGGGCACATGGGCCCTACTTGGGTTACGTAATGGGCCCTGGGCCCATAAACGCTGAATTGCATGTTGGTATTTGGCTAAAAGGTCTAGGAGTGTTCGGAAGTGTTGGAGAAGTCCTGGGTTCAAACCTAGGCCTTAGCAAAAATTTATGTTTTTCTCTTATGGGAGCCTTGACGTTAGTGGGTAGGCTTTAATAATATCTTTGGTGAAAGTATGACACAAGAAAGCATGTGGTCTAGTGGCAAGGAGGCATTGGGAGTAGGCATGTTGTCTGAGGTTCAAGTCATGGCATGTGCAAAATTTTTTGTTGTTTCTTGAATAAAACTGGATATTGGCAGGAAGACTTTATAAATATTTGGGGAAGAAGTTTGTCAACAAAAAGCTTATAGTCTAATGGAAGTGGCACTACTAGGTGGCGAAGAGGTTCGAGGTTCGAGTCTTGGATGAAGTGTTGGAGTATTCATTTTGCAAGTTGTGGCGCCTAGAGGTTGTATTGCAGTATAACGCTAATAGATGAGGATGGAATTTGGTTGTGGATATGATGGGATTTAGGGGAGCATTTTTAGGGAAGTAAGATGAGGATGAAGGAGTTTGATTGCATTTCAAACTCGATTGATGGCTTGGTTCAAGGAGAAAAACAAGGAAAAGGATATAGAGGAATGAGGCCAAATTTAAGTTGTGTGGCTAGGGAGGATTCAGTTTTGTAGATTGGGGAGTGGGGGTGTCGAATTCTTTTAGTTGCAATTCGGGTTTTGGCCACTTTAGGAGCTATTGTTGGAAACGTATTTGAGCTCTCAATGATTTTCTTCTAGTTTTCTCGGTTGATTTTCTTCCCTGAGCCGATTGTGACATTCCACCTCTTATTTTATGTTGTGGCCGAATATCATTACCTACATTTGAGGCTCTTTTTTCTTTCTTTGGTGAAACAACTGATTCTATTTCTTTTTTTTTCTTTTCTTTGTTACTCTTCTTTCCCTCATTTCTGATTCTCCTCTAAATCTAGTAATCACTCTTCTTTTTCTCACCCTTTCTTCAATCAGTTTCTGCTATAGTCGAACCTCTTTCTTATTTTCATCTCTTCACCTTCTAACCCTCCTTTTGGCTTTTCCATTGTAGCCGAATATAGAGTCTTCCTCATTCCTTTTGTGCTCTTCTTGACTCCCTTTCGTATCAAGACCATTGCCCAAATACTTTGTGTTTGTAATGGGTAAAGGGGGTGCTAGTGATAAAATAATGGCAAGGGTGTCGGCTGAGATTGAGCATGTAGTCTCTGCTCCTAAGTTTAAGCGGGGTAAGGTGTCAGCAGTTTGGGACTTTCCACTTGGATGCGGAAGGGTGACTGCATCAAACTTTGAATTAAGTAGGCAGATCGCGATCGATCAATCTAGTCAAGGCAAGTCGTAGTTGATTCTTCAGTTAGGAATTTGGACTAGAGTTCTTTTAATTCTTTTAATAAGATATTAACTGTTATTATGTTTAAATAGGTTTCGGTGCTTAGGATTTCTTCGTACTCTATGTGATCAGGTGTGTACACACACCGCACACACGATAGATCGGCAGAAGCCGAAATGCCGAAAAGTTGAAAAGCCGAAATGCCGAAAAGCAAAAGTTTGGCTACGGTTACCACACGAGTGCACGAACGCTCATGTGGAAAGACTGACACGATGACAGAGGCCCCATGAGCAATCTCATGGACTGGGCCACTTTTTGGCCAAATAGGCCGAAATGGGCCATATGGGCCCGTGGGCCCGTCACGAGTGAAATATATGGTTGGATATGAAATGACGAGATGGCCATGTTGACTACATGGCCAATGGAGGATTTGGGCTTAATGTGCCAGATGAGAGTGTGGGCCCCACTTGGGCCACATATTGGGCTTTTAGGCCCCAATGAATTTGTAATTGTTAAAAGTGGCATAAAACGTGCTGAATGATTGTGGACTTGTTAATGGGCCGAGTTATGTATTTAGGCTCATAATGAGAAATGATTCTCTTACCCTTAAGGGCAAAATGACTAAAATACCCCTACATGTTATATGTATGATTTTGTATGCCATATATATATTTGTGCTGCATTCATGTGATAATATGTTGCATATGGGTTGGGATTATGGATTGGAGGAAGAAGTTGATATGTGAGGATCACATGGTCGCTTGACGATTGTGGATCCACCGATGGCTTTTAAGCCTAATATATGATTGACAGCTTTGCTGTAACTTTGAGTAGTGCCGCATGGTCGCTTGACGATTGTGGATCCACAGGAGTGTAGGGTTGGAAGGGAAATGGAGTGCAAGGTTAGATGGGGTAATTGAGCATTGCAAATATATGATATTAATTGCGATGTGGGCTCAGGCCCAACTGCGGCCATCATGGTCTAAGACCCAAAGGCCACCGTTATTGAGATAGGCTTAGGCCAAATTGATTGTTGCATGTTTTTTATCACTGAGGGATTGTACACACTAAGTTTTCGCAAACTTACCTCCTCTTTTAATTTTACAGGTGATTCACAATAGGCGGTTCAACATACAGTAGGACTTGGAGATGGCCACTCTATGAGTAGTTTTTAATTTTAGTATTTCATTTTACACTAGCTAGTATTTGCTTTCTTTTAGGGATTTTTGTTGTAATAAGGCCTGTTCTCCGGTTTGATTTGGTTTTTGGGTTTATTCTTATATTTGCTTAACTTTCAAGTTTAACTTGTTTTCTAAAAAAGAAACTAAAGTAATGTTTTCAAACCCAACCTTAAAACATGAATGCTTATAAAACAAGAACTTCCGCTGTAATTAAACATGGGGATATTAACAAGGAGTGTAAACTAAGGTTTCCAAATAACAACTCAAGGATTTTATTTAAACTTACAATTAAACGGGCTTTCAATGGTTTTTCATTTTAAACTAAAGTACACCTATAACGGGGTTTGATTGGGAAATAAGAAACCCCTATTGAAAATACTGTTTTAAACGATGAACAATCAAATGTTTTTAAGGTTTTCCAACAACTTCGATATGTACGATTCACCTTCAATATGACACCGCCAAATTCGGCCATAACGTCCGGGCCAAGTTTGGGGTGTTACAGCAGTAACAGTTTAAACAGTATACAAGTCCTACCCATCCCGCCTCAACACTCCAACTCCGTCCAACCCTACACTCCATGTGGGGATATAATCAACCCACCCATCCCTACACTTCAGTAAGTACCGAAAGCGGCACTACACAGTAATATACAGCTGGGCTGCCAGTAATTTAGGCTCGAAATCTTTCAGTACACTTCCTTCGATTAGTATAAAACCCATCCCCATGCAATGCATCATACAATCATGTCATGTCATATCACAGTATCATACATGTATCCAGTATAATTTTAAAAAAATGCTAAAATACAATCATACATATACATATATATACACCTCACATAAGGGTATAACAGTCATTTAGTCAATTAGGGGTCTAGGTAAGCTTTCTGACCCTACGGTAGGTCCACAGTCGTCTCGGGCAACCCGTGCAACTTTAGCAATCAAAATAGTGAAATTTGGCCCATGACCTATATGCAGGCCCACTCGTGTGACCCACACGGCCCGAAATGGCCTTGGCCGTGTTGATCACATGGCCTGGCCCAATATTTCCACATGTCTTTGTGGTTCCCTGTGTGGGGCCCACATGCTCGTGGGGCTTACACGGCCCAATTTGGCCCAATTCGGCCTAGCCCATGAAATCGCACATGGCTGGCCTCGTCGATCACACGCCCACTTTTAGTCACACGGACTACCACATGAGCGTGAGCACGCCCGTGTGGCGTTGACGTTCTCTTCTTCTGGCTTTTGTTGATTTCCATAGTCAGGATTGTGTTACACGCCTTGTTCGCAAAAAAGTGCACCCAATCCTTGAGCACTCCAAAACTAAATTCAACCACAACAATCGATTAATCTCATGGCAACCAACTTAAAACGACTCAAAAGGAAACACTTAATCACTTAGTCGACAAACTCTTAGATTGTTTGAACAATCAAGGCCTTATCCATATAAAGTGTTGAAAAAGAATGATCACTAGTTTCTCGGTTACAACCTACAATTGAGCCGAACCCCTATTAAGAAAAATATCCGCATGACTAGTTTGAATCTAAATGAAACACAACTTACCGAAAATGCAAAATCACAAAATAAAGTAGAACCCAAATTTGACAGAGAGAAATATAGGATAGAGTCGGCACAGCAAGAATCATAGAAGGAGAAAAAACTCGAAATGAATGCCTTAATAAGGGTCAAACTCAAATTGAAAAAGTGTCAAGGAAAACGAATAGCAATACTAGTACCAACAAGCGCAGGATGATCGACTGAGGTTTGAGAAAACCAATAGCCAAAGTCGATATTGGGAAAAGATTTGACTACAAAATAAGAACAAAACCAACTTACAAATTGGGCACAAGGGAAGGGTTCAAGGAAAAAGAAAAAGGCGATAGAAAAACAACAAAATGGAGAGGGAAAGGCAAAATGCTATTCAGCAGAGGAGAAAACAGTTTCCAAAAAAAATTTTAGAGAAAAAAATCAAAAGCAAAGACTAAAGCCAAAATTTTGAGTACAAAGGTAATTCAAATTTGGTTCAAACACTAAACAAATCCTTAAAATTCTCCACAATATCCTCTAAAATTTCGGCCATAACACCCCACACTCCAACTGCCCACAAGCATCAGAATTCTACTCGTACTTAAGTACTTACACGGCACCAACCAAAATAAAACACTCCCTTGTATCGCCAAGATTCGAACTCAAGACCTTCAGCACACTTAGCACTCCACTTAACCACTAGACCAGTAGGCCCATTCTATCATGTTTTTTTCAATATTTAATTATAAGCCTACTGGCCACAGATAGGGGTTTACTCAGACAAAAACAAAAATTTTGCCCAAACTAAGGCTTGAACCCAAGACTTCTCAGACACTCTGATAAACTACAAATTATACATATTTTTACCCAATGCTTAGCAAAGTTTTGGATGAATTATCCCCTGAAATTGTAGAATTTGATGCTCCTATTCCTTTAATTTCATGTTTTATACTTAGGCGAGCATAGGAGAGTGAAAAGAACGGGAAACGGGCCAAAAATGGAGAAAATTGACTAAAGCAAGAAATCAACACGGCCTGGAGTTCCTCACACAGGGGCACCATACGCCCGTCCCACATTAGCAGACTTGAACACGGCCTGAGCTCGATACACATGGGCGTGCCACACGAGCGTGTCCCTGTCGTGACGAGTTTAAATTTCACGCAGAAAAAGCTACTTAGGGGGATAAGAAGGGTATTCCAAAGTCTATATAAACACCCTAAGAGAGGACTAAAGGGACACACAGAGTAGAAGGTGAGGAATTACTCAAGAAAAGCCGATTGATCATCTCAGAAGCAATGATCTACATCAAGACTGAAGATCTCCCTTCAAATCTTTCAAGAGTTTTGGGTTTTCTTTATGTTTTATTGTTTCCCTTATTTTGAGATGTTTTCTTTTATTATTATGAACTAAAACCCTAAATACCTGAAGGAGATGAAACCTAAGACAATTCTTGTTATTGTTATTTGAACTATATGATAAATATTCGATTTGTTCTTAATTGTGTTTTTAATTCTTGAGTGGATATTTTAGGATATTAATTCAAGTCGAATGTGCTTATTCAGATGAGCAAAAGTCCCTGTTGAAGAGTAGATCCAACATAATTAAGCGGAGTTGATCGCGATCCTAGACATAGGATGACAAAAATCTATCAGATTAGAGTCAAATCTAATATGGGGATCCATAGATCAAGTTAATGCAACACTAGAGGTTTTAATTAGAAAGAGATTTCAATTAATCAACCTAGGGTTAGTTGTTCTTAGTCTCGATGGAGATATTAACATAATTTAGGGATCTCTACGGATCAAGTCGAATGAATAAATCGTCTAGTTTAGAGTTAAATAACAAGTGAAGTCTAGGTGGATTCTTTCTTGGGTATTGCTTTTATTGATCAAGTTTTCCCAAAGTATTTCCCCAACTTATTCTTTGTCGCTTCTTTAGTTAGTTAAAATTTTAGTTTACAAACAACCTCTCTTTATTTCTAGGCTAGATAATAGGAAGAAAGTTATTACTAGTACTTTTAGTTCCTTGGATTCGACATTCCAGTCTTGCCACTAACTACACTACTATTCGATAGGTGCGCTTGCTTTTCATCATGATAATAGTTAGTTTCTAGGTACGATCATTATTATTACTTCATCACAATCAGGATCACACTCCCAGAACACTTAACCACTGAAGCAGATAAATATTTGTGTTACAACATAAGAAAATAAAATTAAAGGCTTTTTGGGGAGTTACAACTCTACCCCCTTAAAAGAAAATTTTCAGCCTTGAAATTTTACCTGATTAGAACAAATGAGGATATTGCTGTCGCATTGCATCCTCGGGCTCCCACATGGCCTCCTCAGAATCATGATTACACCAAAGAACTTTAACCAGTGGGATAGACTTTCTTCTTAGAAGTTTAACATCGCAGTTTAATATCTGTACCGATTCCTCCTCAAAGGTCCGAATTGGCCTAACCTCGATCTCCCCAACTGGGACAATATGTGTGGGATTAGAGTGGTAGCACCTCAACATAAAAACGTAGAACATGTCATGAATCTGGTCCAACTCTGAAGGTAGCTCTAATTGGTAGGCAACTGGTCTCACTTGCTTTAGAATATGATAAGGCCTAATAAACCGAAGGTTCAGCTTACCCTTACGTCCAAATCTCAGTATCTTCTTCTATGGTGAGACCTTGAGAAACACCAAGTCCCCTACAAAATACTCTATCTCTCGATACTTTAGATCTGCATACGACTTTTGTCTATCAGATGCCTTTTTCAGTCGATCTCGAATCAACCTAACCTTATCCTCAGATTAGAAACTAGTTCAGGACCCAGAACACGATGCTTGCCCAACTCAGTCTAACACAAAGAAGTGCGACACTTATGCCCATATAGTGCCTCGTAAGGTGCCATCCGTATGCTAGACTGGTAACTGTTGTTGTAAGCGAACTCTGCCAACGGAAAATATTCTTCCCAACTGCCTCGGAAGTCTATTACACAACCTCTTAACATATCTTCCAGTATCTAAATCACCGTCTTAGATTGACCATCTGTCTGAGGATGGAATGTAGTACTGAAGTCCAACCTTGTACCCAAAGCCTCATGTAGCTTTCCCTATAATCGAGATGTGAAACAAGGATCCCTATCCAATATTTTTGAAACTGGTACGCCATGCAGTCTCACTATCTCAGACACATACAGCTACCTTCTGCAGCGAATAATCAATACGAACAGGTATGATGTTGCCAGACTTGGTTAATCGATCCACGATGACCAACATTAAATCCTTTTTAGTAGGCGTTAAGGGCAACCCACTAACGAAGTCTATAGTCACTCTCTCCCACATCCAGAGTGGAATCTTAACTAGCTGTAGTAAACCCGAGGGTAGCTGGTGCTCAGCTTTAACCTGCTGGCATGTTAAACATTTACTCACAAAATCAGTAACCTATTGCTTAAGACCTAGCCACCAGTACAACTCACGAAGGTCTGGGTACATCTTATTTTTGCTAGGATGCATAGCATAAGGGCTACTATGTGCCTCTCGCAATATGGACTGCCTCAAATTAGTATCCTTTGGAACACAGATTCTCCCACAAAAATAGAGTACCCCTTCGCTATTCAGTCCAAAATCTGATATGTTACCACTCTTAATCTATCGAAATCAAAAACGCAGTGACTCATCCTCCAACTGTTTACCCTTAGTCTGCTCGATATACATTGGTTTAACTGGAGTTCAACCAGCAGACTACTATTATCAAATAAACTGAGACGAGCAAACATCGCCATCAAATCAATTATAGCCCTACGGCTCAGTGCGTTGGCTACCACATTGGCCTTACCAGAATGGTATTCAATAGTACAGTCGTAATCCTTTAGTAGCTCAATCCATCTGTGCTGCCTATGGTTCAGCTCCTTCTGACTGAGGAGATATTCGAGACTCTTGTGATCAGTGTAAATGATACACTTCTCGCCATACAAGTAATGTCTCCAAATTTTTAGTGCGAAGTCATGCATCAAATAGTTCGCCTTATGATTCTTAAGTTGACGAGATGCGTATGCAACCACCTTACCCTCTTGCATCAACACACATACTAAACTGACATGTGATGCATCATTGTAGATAGTAAACACTTTTCCAGACTTTGGCTGTATTAGAACAGGGGCCTCAGTCAGTATAGTCTTGAGCATCTCAAAGCTCTTTTGCTGCGGATCAGTCTAATTAAACGGCACACCCTTACGTAGCAGCTTAGTCAAAGGTGCTACAATTACAGAAAAGCCCTCTACAAACCGTCAATAGTACCCAGATCGGAGATCAATCTTAGAGAAAATTGAAGCTCCTCGAAATTGGTCAAACAGATCAACTATCCTTTGTAGGGGTACTTATTCTTAATGTTCAGTTTATTCAGTTATCAATAATCGATGCATATGTATGGATCCATCATTCTTTTTTATGAACAGAACTGGTGCTCTCCACGGAGACACACTAGGGCGGGTGAACTCACGATCCAGTAATTCTTGAATCTAAGCCTTAAGCTCTACAAGCTCTTTCAGTGCTATTCTATAAGGGGCAATAGACACTAGAGCTGTACCAAGAAGGAGCTCAATCTTAAACTCCACTTCACGATTTGGAGGTAACCCAGGTAGCTCTTTAGGAAACAATTCCAAAAAATCCTTAACCATCTTGATATCCTTAACCAAAGAATCTCCAGAATTTGAAACACTGATGTAGGCCAAATATGCCTCACACCCCTTACGAACCAACTTTTTGGCCCTCAATGCAGTAATCACATTCGACAAGTAGTTTCGATGTTCCCCAATTACGACTATCTCGCTATCCTCCGCAGTTCTCAGTACAACCCATTTAGTGGCACAGTCCAAGCTCACTCGGTGCTTGACCAACCAATCCATCCCCAGTATCAAATCGAACTCCCTAAATGGAAGCTTTAGAAGATCAGCCAGAAAGATTACCCCTTATACCTCTAAAGGGACATCTCTAAATAGTTTATTAACCCAGACAGACTGCCTCAATGGACTTAATACAGTAATTCGACTCGAAGTATTCTCCACCGAAATCCCCAAGTTTTTAGTAACAGAGCAGGTAACATAAGAATGAGTAGATCTTATATCTATAAATGTAGTATAAGGTACATTGAAAATAACATACCAGTGATGACATCCGGAGCATCTCTCTCCTCTCGGTGACGTGCAGCATATACTAGACTTGTCTACCTCGCCTCAGTCTAATTAGCACCTCTGCCCGGTGCTCTCTGACCATGGCCCTGACCATTATCACCCCTAACCTGACCACGTCCTTTCACTGGCTGCTAAACTACTCTCGGTGGTGCAATACCCATACCAGAAGCTTGCATTTGATTAGACCTCTGCAGGCAATCTCTAATACGGTGCTCTAAAGACCCGCACCTTAAACATGCCCCAATTCTCTTCCAGCACTCGCCCTAATGGCTTCTACCACAGTCATTACACAGCGGCTATCTAGTAGCAGCAATATGAGCCCCAACTCTGATCGGTCCATCAACTCTGGCCTTTTTCTTAGGCCTCTGAACGAAACTCGAAGGCTCCAAATCCCTCTTATTCCTACATTTCTCTCTATTCTGGAGCTCAGTGCGCTTCACTTCCTCAAAAATCTTTGCCTTGTCGACTAGTGAAGCAAGGTCTCATTCCCTCTGTGAAGCTATCAATAGCCTTAGACTATCCCTGAGGCCATACTCGAAGCAAACACATTGCTTGTACTCAGTAGCCACCATACCTCTCACATAGCGACTCAGTCTTAAGAACTCGGCCTCATGCTCGACCACTGATCTGTCCTCCTATGTTAAATTCAAAAACTCTCTCCTTCGGGCATCCATATAGCTGGCACCCACATACATTCCCTGAAAGGAAGTTTTGAAGAACTCCCAAGTCAATCAATCGGGCTGGGTGCCCTCCTTAACAGTGAGCCACCACTGATATGCCTCATCTCGTAGCAGTGAAATAGCACCCTTTAATTTTTACTCAGAGGTACAGTCTAGGTTATCCATAATTCTATCTGTGGCCCCTATCCAGTACTCATCTATGTTAGGGGCAACTCCAGCAATACCCTTAAAAATCTCAGATCTGTTGGACCGAAGTCGTTCTGAAATCGACCCTCGACCCCCATTACCAGTGTTGGTCCCAAGGACCCTTCCAGAATTCTTAACATGGCTTGGGACAGTGCGTTATCCCCAGCCGCTCGATCATAAGACCCAGTCTCAGTCACAGGTGAAGTCGGTGTCTCACTAGTTTCCAAATTAGGTATGTGGCCAGACAACGATGACCTAGTTCCAGCATCTCTACGGCTTCTACCTTGGCCTCTTGTACCCCGTCTGAGGGTACCTCTTATGCTTATTATCTATTTACGTTAATCTATATTAATAGTTTTATGCATCAGCTTACAGCTCCAGCATTTATTCACAGATATTTTACTAAAAACAGTATCAATAATTCAGAGTTTATTTTCGTAGATCATAGTCTTACTACAGTTTTCAGTTTACACTAACTAGAGCATTTCAATAAAGTCTAGTACCTATAGTAGTCTCAGTATTTTCAATTTATAGCATTTCAGTGTAAAACAAACAACAGTTTCAGAAGACTTACAGAATCGGCACCGGAAAGTCAGTGTACCACACATTCAGTAAAATATTTCAAAATACTTCAAATCATTTGAAACAATTCTTTTAGAAATTCCAAGTTATAAACCCAAATCCATAGCTAAGTTTTGCAACTTGGCTCTGATACCACTAAATGTAAAACCCCAAACTCGACCTAGACGCTATGGCCGAATTTGGCGATGTTACATTGAAGTGTTTTTTTGTAAAGTGTGATATCGATAAACCTGTTTTCTATTTAACGTCCTTATTTTATCTTATGCTAATTTTAAGACATGCTATTCATTTTTAAAACGTGAGTCTTTATCAAAAAGTTTCACATTTTAAACGTTATTAATTTTCAAAAACGTCATTTATTGTAGAAGCTTTTAAATAAATTGCATATTCATGGTATTTTTGTTAAAATGGTTATCTTTTTAAAACTCGTGTTTTTTCCTATTACTAGCAGTTATGAATCAAAACAATCAAAATCCCAAAGTAAAGAACAAATCTAAAAAGGCCATGATACAGAAAATAACCCAAAATAAAATTCATAATCATAATTAATTACTAAATCGAACGAACTAGGTTGTGTTGCCACCGTTAAGTCCTCCGTCGCACCGATCTGCCTATTCCTGAGGATTACCTGTATAGTTAAAACAAAAAGGTGAGTTTATGAAAACTCAGTGTATACTCCTATAGCAAACAGACAAAACTTACACAAAGTCTAGGCCTAAGCCCTTTTCAGTATCAGTGACAATA
This sequence comes from Gossypium stocksii, assembly GCA_020496765.1. Classification (NCBI taxonomy): domain Eukaryota; kingdom Viridiplantae; phylum Streptophyta; class Magnoliopsida; order Malvales; family Malvaceae; genus Gossypium; species Gossypium stocksii. The sequence goes on from CM035629.1 coordinate 42,863,089, forward strand.
TCAATTTGGGCTTTAGCCCATCTTAATACAGAAACAGTCATGTGCTTAGGCCTTGGCCCATTACATTAACAATAATCAGTGCAATAACAGTTTAAATAGTATACAAGTCCTACCCATCCAGCCTCTACTCTCCAACTCCGTCCAACCCTACACTCTATGTGGGGATATAATCAACCCACCCATCCCTACACTCCAGTAAGTACCGCAAGCGGCACTATACAGAAATATGCAGCTGGGCTGCCAGTAATTCAGGCTCGAAGCCTTTCAATACACTTTCTCCGATCAGTATAAAACCCATCCCCATGCAATGCATCATACAATCATGTCATGTCATATCACAGTATCATACAAAAAACATGTTAAAATACGGGGGTATAACAGTCATTTAGTCAATTAGGGGTCTAGATAAGCTTACCGATCATACGGTAGGTCCACAGTCATCTCGTGCAACCTTAGCAATCGAAATAGTGAAATTGGGCCCACAGCCCATATTGCGAGCCCATGTGGGCCTACATGCCTGTGTGGCCCACACGGCCCGAGATAGCCTTGGCCGTGTGGATCACACGGACTGGCCCAATATTTCTACACGTCTGTATGGCTCCACTGTGTGGGGCCCATACGGCCCAATTTGGCCAAATTTAGCCTAACCCATTGAATCGCACATGGCTGGCCTCATCGATCTTGCGCTCACATTTAGTCACACGAACTACCAGACGAGCTGGGGCACGCTCGTGTAGCATCGACATTCCCTTATTTTGACTTTTACCGATTTCCATAGTCAGGATTGTGCTACACACCTTGTTTGCGAAAAAGCGCACCCAATCCTTGAGCACTCCAAAATTAAATTCAACCACAACACTCGATTAATCTCATGGCAACCAACTTAAAACGACTCACAAAAAACACTTAATCACTTAGTCGACAAACTCTTACATCGTTTGAACAAACGAGGCCCTACACCTAAAGTGTCGAAAAAGAACGATCACCAGTTTCTTGGTTACAACTTGCTAAGCCGAGCCCCTAAAAATATTCACATAGCTAGTATCTAAACTTTGAATCTAAACAAAACACAACTTACTGAAAACACAAAATCGCAGAATAGAGTAGCACCCAAATTCGACAGAGAGCAATATAGGATAGAGTCGGCATAGTAAGGGTCATAGAAGGAGAGAAAACTCGAAAAGGACGCCTTAATAAGGGTCAAACCTGAATTAAAAAGGGATTAAGCAAAATAAATAGTAATACTAGTACAAACAAGCGAATGCCGGTCAACTAAGGTTTGAGAAAACCAATAGCCAAAGTCGATATTGGGAAAAGATTCAACTACAGAACAAGAACAAAACCAACTTACAAATTCGGCACAAGGGAAGGGTTCGAGGAAGAAGAAGAAGAAGGGGATAGAAAACGACAAAATAGAGAGGGAAAAGCAAAATGTTATTTGGCAGATGAGAAAATAGTTTCTAGAAAAATTTTCAAAGAAAAAAAAAAGCAAAGACTAAAGCCGAAATTTTGAGTACAAAGGTAATTCAAATTCGGTTCAAACACTAAACAAATCCCTAAAATTATCCACAATATCCTCCAAAAATTCAGCCATAACACCCCACGCCCTTCAAACACTCCAACCACCCACAGGCATCAGAATTCTACTAGCACTTAAATAGTCACATGGCACCAAGCAAAATAAAACACTCACTTGCATTGCCAAGACTTGAACTCAAGATCTTCAGCACACTTAGCACTCCACTTAACCACTAGACCAGTAGACCCATTCTGTCATTTTTTTCCCAATATTTTATTATAAGCCTACTGGCTAAAGATAGGGGTTTACTCACCCAAAAACAAAAATTTTGCCCAAGCTAAGGCTTGAACCCCAAGACTTCTCAAACATTCCCAGAACACTTAACCACTGAAGTTGATAAATATTTGTGTTACAACATACGAAAATAAAATTAAAGGCTTTTTAGGGCATTACAACTCTACCCCCTTAAAAGAAAATTTCGCCTATGCTCAAATACAGTTTGAAAAAACATGCTAAAATACAATCATACATATACATATATATATACCTCACATAGGGGTATAACAATCATTCAGTCTATTAGGGGTCTAGATAAGCTTACTGACACTAAGATAGATCAATAGTAGTCTGGGGCAACCCATGCATGTAACACCCCAAACCCAGCCCAGACATTATGGCCAAGTCTGGTGTGTCACATCAACAAGGAATTAAGTCATATTCTTTAGTTGATTCATTTAAGGTGAGGTTGCGAAATCATTGTTAAAAGTTTAGAAAGAAATACAGGTTTTTAATTTGTGAAAGTCCTATCCACTACTAGTTTAGAGTTTTATTTCTTTAGAAGATCTTATTTGTCTTTGAGTTATCCATTTGATACGTGTTTTATAATTTTGAAAATGTTGATTAATTTTGAGTAAAAACCCGTGCAGCCTTAGACTAATTAAGCAAGTTATAATAAAAGAAATGGAAACCAAAATGAAATACTTAAGAGCGGCCTTATTACAAATCAAAAATCGAAAAGGGAATAGTTTAAGTAAAATACTGAAAATAAAATAACTTAAGAAAGTTCAACTAACTGCACTTCACGTGGCCACTCTGAATCCCACTAGCTCCAAGTCTCCTAAGGTTGGGGCTCACCTGCATGGATTATAGAAGAGGGGTTAGTTTGGAAAACTTAGTGTGTAAGCTAAACCCAACTAGAGCCCAAATCAGTTCAAGCTTAATTGGGCCTAAGCCCTATCCAGATACAATAATAACTGGGCCTTGCCCTATTCAGTGAACAGTGATTAACTGGCTTTAGCCCTATTTAGAAATCAGAATAGCCCTTAGGCCCATTAGAGTAACAGAATAGTATTAATACATGTATGCAAAACCCAGCCCAATCCAACCCTACACACCACCCGTACCAGCCCTACACACCATGTGGGGAATAACTTAACCCACCCAGCCCTACACACCACAGTCGCAGTATAACTGCTTAATCAGATAACGTGGCCAAGCCACTAACAGTAAAACGAGGCAAAGTCCCTACAATAAACGTGTCATTGCCACTTAGCACTTCCTCCATCAAAAACCCAATCCCATGCAACAGTATGAAATGTCATGGCATACAGTGAACAGCTAAAATTTAGCATGCATTTCAGGTAATTAACCCTATGGGTATAATGGTCGTTTTGCACCTAGGGGTAAAATAGTAATTTTCCACCCTCAAGGTCAGTAAACTTACCAGTTTTTAGGGTTTCATGCTCATTATAATTATTAACAGTCCAAATGGCATTTAGGCATCCTATTTAGCCCATTTTATCAACTTACAGTTGTTGGGCCCTAAGACCCCTAATGGGGCCTACGGTGTCTGCTAACTATTACGGCCCCTTAAGACTAAATTTCACATTCGGTTTAGCCGTCTTAACATTCAGAGTACTAGGATCCACTTATCGCTTATTTTTCACCCATATGGGCCCATAAGCCCATTGGGCCCAAATTCACCAACATGCACGAAAGTGCGCACACATCCTTCTTACCGTTTGTGATAACTGATTTTATCGTTTTAACCGCCCCACGAGTGCTCGCACGCTCGCAAGCCCACAAAATGCCAAAATTTTGGCATTTCGGCCTTTCGGCTTTTGCCGATCTAGTCTACTAGTGGGTGTCGTTTACACACCTGATTTGCGATATATGTTGACGAGATCTCCCACGGGATTATCCTACAATCGTCCACTATGATATTAAATTACGAATCAATGATAACCAAAGTAACAATCACTTACCGTATTTGGCCAACATCACTTTAGGGCCCTCGAATACTTACCTTGCCGAAATCAATGACTAGATCTAGATCTAGTCGCTCCAATGGTTCTAGCCTCCAATACCCCTTTATTGATAGTCTCCAGTCCACACTAATACATAATAAATCGAAAATAAAACCAATAATGTCTTTAGCCTTAATCGACAGCCACCCCATGAAGCTAGGGGTTTTTGGCTTTTCTTGAATCACCAATTAATGGATAGAGAGGGGATTTCGAGCACTTATCAAAGATTTACTTGCCAGAAACGTTCCCAAGTACCTTCCTATCCCAGATTTGTAGTAGATCTAACCCAAAGTACGAGTAGAGAATAGATCTAAGAGATCTAAAGGCTCGATTCCCGAATCACTATGAATATAGATGTTTCGGATTTGATATGAGAAGAAGAAGATGATTCGAAATTATGGGTTGGAGAGGTGATGTCGACAGAGGTTAGGGGATTTTGAGTTTCGGCTATTTGGATCAAAGAAAGAATAGGGATTCAGCTAATGAGGAAAATCAACACAAGATTGTATGTCTCGGGATTTTGGCTTTTAAGAAGTCGGCCAACTAAGGTTCTAGATGAATCGGCAAGGAGGAAGAATGAAAGAAGTAGATATGGCTTTTAGAAGGGAAGAGAAAAAGAAATAAGAGTGGTTTGATTTACTTACAAAAATCGGCAAAAAGAAAGAATGTATGGGTTACGTTTTCGGCTTTAAGAACATATAAGTAAAGAATAAGAGAAAGAAAATAAATTGAAAGTGTTCTTCAAGAGCCTATACTTATTCGGCAATCAAGAAAGGAGGTCAAACAAATCCCGAAAGAACACTCAAGGCAATCAGCACACACACTCACAACAAAAGCTGAAATTACTATACTAAACTCTCCTAGCCGAAAGTGCTAAACCAAAGTCCCTTGGCCAGCCACCTCTTGCTTCAATTTGAAATCCCTAAACTTTCTCCTCCTTATCCTCTTTGATTCAATCTCATGAACATCTCAAACTCTTCCTAACAGAGTTTCACTTGGAATCCATCACATGCCTTGGACATGCATTAAAAATAAAATAGTTCCTTGCGTATCATGAGACTTGAACCCAAGCATTTGCACAGCTTCCACACGCTACCCTTCTCCTCTAAGTGGCGTTACATTGCCACCTTGCCACTGGCTCCTTTGTGTCTTAAATTACCCACTTTTTCTTAAAAGCCCATATACTCAAGACCTCTTCTCTTTAAGTCTAAAATTCTGAAATTCTACCAGGTTTTAACTTAGGCCTTCTAAAGGCCCACTAACATACCCAAAGCATAAATTATCATGACCAGACAACAAAATTTTAAGTTCACAGTAAAATCGCCAAAATCCTAAAAATCCTAAAAATTAGGGTGTTACAGTGTAACTTTAGCAATCAAAAAAGTGAAATTGGGCCCACGGCCCATATTATGTGGGCCCACATGCCCGTGTGGGGTCCATATGCTCGTGTGGGGCCCATACGGCCCAATTTGGCCAAATTCAGCCTAACCCATGGAATCGTACATGGCTGGCCTCATCGATCATGTGCCCACATTTAGTCACACGAATTACCACACGAGCGAGGGCACGCCCGTGTGGCGTCAATGCTCCCTTATTCTGGCTTTTATTGATTTCCATAGTCGAGATTGTGTTATACACCTTGTTTGTGAAAAAGTGCACCCAATCCTTGAGCATTCCGAAACCAAATTCAACCACAACACTTGATTAATCTCATGGCAACCAACTTAAAATGACTCAAAAGAAAACACTTAATCACTTAGTCGACAAACTCTTACATCGTTTGAACAATCGAGGCCCTATCCACCTTAAGTGTCAAAAAAGAACGATCACCAGTTTCTTGGTTACAACCTACAATTGAGTCAAACCCGTATTAAGAAAAATATTCGCATGACTAGTTTGAATTTAAACGAAACACAACATATCGAAAATGCAAAATCACAGAATAAAGTAGCACCCAAATTTGGCAGAGAGCAATATAGGATAGAGTCGACACTGCAAGGGTCATAGAAGGAGAGAAAACTCGTAAAGAATGCCTTAATAAGGGTCAAACCCAAATTGAAATGGGATCAAGAAAAACGAATAGCAATAATAGTACCAACAAGTGCAGGACGATCGACTGAGGTTTGAGAAAACTGATAGCCAAAGCCGATATTGGGAAAAGATTCGACTACCGAACAAGAACAAAACCAACTTACAAATTCGGCACAAGGGAAGGGTTCGAGGAAGAAGAAGAAGAAGACGAAGGGGATAGAAAAACAACAAAATGGAGAGGGAAAGGCAAAATGTTATTCAACAAAGGAGAAAACAGTTTCTAGAAAAAATTTCAGAGAAAAAAACAAAAGCAAAGACTAAAGCCGAAATTTTGAGTACAAAGGTAATTCAAATTTGGTTCAAACACTAAACAAATCCCTAAAATTCTCCACAGTATCCTCCGACAATTCGGCCATAACACCCCACACCCTTCAAACACTCCAACAGCCCACAAGCATCAGAATTCTACTGGCACTTAAATACTTTCACGGCACCAAGCAAAATAAAACATTCCCTTACATCGCCAAGACTCGAACTCAAGACCTTCAGCACACTTAACACTCTACTTAACCATTAGACCAGCAGGCCCACTCTGTCACCTTTTTTCCAATATTTAATTATAAGCCTTCTGACCAAATATAGGGGTTTACTCACACAAAAACAAAAATTTTGCCCAGGCTAAGGCTTGAACCCAAGACTTCTCAGACACTCCTAGAACACTTAACCACTGAAGTAGATAAATATTTGTGTTACAACATACAAAAATAAAATTAAAGGCTTTTTAGGGCGTTACAGTTGTTATAATTCTTGTGCCCAAAATACCCTTGAACGGTCCTTCAATGATTGGTGTTTCGGGTGGAAAAAGACTACCCATTTTGTCATTTTTCCGCTCACGATGTTGGTATCATGATACCAAAGAATAAGATATCACGATACCTTGAACAATCTTGAACTTGAGGTGTTTCTTGATAAGTGGATATCACGATACCCAAATGGATATCACGGTACCACTGAAGAATGGTCTCCATTCTTTAATTTGCTGGAGGTATCGCGATTCCAAGGTTTAGATATCGCAATACCCTCTCCTTTGGTGTTGTTCTTACTTAATTTCAACCTTCAACGCGTTCTACATCATTCAATCATGTGTTAGGGCCCTTAATGGTACTATTAGCCAATTTAGGTCTCAAAATAAGTAAAAACGAGGCACTTACACTTACTGACTTAAAACCTAAAAATTACGAAAAACTACAAAAAAGACGCTACTTTGCTTGAGAATATGCTCCTAAAGTGTACTGGGAAAGTCTAATTTTTCATATCAAATTATGATAGATCACCCACCATACTTTTGGGCATGATCATTGTTATCACCCACCATACTTTTGGGCATGATCGTTGTTGACTTGCTTGTACTTTTTGAAAAGAGTCAGTAGAGCATTCTCTGTTACAAGGAAAGACAACAAAAATTAATCAAGGTCTCCCCATCCTAAACCAACTTATATATACTAATGTAATGATTTAAAGCAAGCATTCATATGTATATTCCAATACTAGTGCCATATACATCACACCATAGCCACACTATTGTTCTAGATAACTTTACACGCTCCTTGGCTCCATCTATTTTTCCATTCATGATTTAAGTACTAGGTTCACTAAGTGAATAATTTTGGCATGATCCTTCTTGTTTCTTACCATGAAACTTATTCTAATCACTACGAGTTTTAAACATTGACGTACATGTCTCTACTTTGGCTACACTAGTAGTAGATTAGTAGTTCCATCATATCTGTGTTGAGATCCTTGTTTTGCAAAAGGTGATTCTAGTACTACGTAAAGTCTTACTCCTACTTTTTTTTAATGTGTAAACTTAATCTCGTTGCTAACGAATGAAAATGATTTTACCCAAAATATGAGAAATGGAAGTGATAAATGGTAACAAGTTTAAAAAGATCTTATTAGCATGAAATAATTGTTAGATCCATTAATTTCCGTAAAACTAATTTCACGTTTGTAAGAGCACTTATTATTTAAGACTTTGAATGATAAACAATTGTTGGATACTATGATGTCATCAATGTATGCATTTAACCAATATAGTTAGAATGGATGAATTTAGGAAATTTAGATGCATGAATGTATTTATCTAAGATACATGTATGTACCAGATACACATTAATTACTAGATGCATGTAAACTAATTATCACTTGTAACAAAGGCTGTTCAAATTTTGATTAAAACCGAATTAACTGATTGAATCGACTAGTACGGTTAATTAGTCAGTTACCCGATCTAATTTAGTCGAAGGTCAGTTAATAATTTTTTGGAAGTTCAATTATCGGTTAATTCGGTTCGAAATCAGATAATTAACCAAAATAGCTGAACTTAATAATTAATAATACAAATTATTTATAGTTTTATTTTGGTTAATTTAGTTAGTTTAGCCAAATGAACATTATCAACTTATTTTCTTTTTTATATTTGTTTTAATAAAAAAAATATAACTTTCAGTTAATTTGGTTAACCAACCGAATTAATCAAAATATTTCTACTCGGTTAATTTTTTTGAAAAATTTTGGCACTGTTATCTGTTAAAGGATTAAAAAGTTTGATTAACTCGATTAATACTAATTTGGTTTGGTTAACTGTTTGAACATCCTTACTTGTAACAACTATCTAAAGGTTGTAACTAATGAGGTTATAGTTTGTGTAAGAGAAAATGGTGTGAAAAGAAAAGTATTAATTCTATATTGAGTATTTCTTCCTGTCACGATCTCTAAATTATATTCAACAAATTGGTATCGAGAGCTAGAGATCCTTACTAAGTAAGATTGAGTAGGCACATAAAATAATTAAAGTAACAAGTGATGGCTTCCACAAACACGGTCTACAGCATCATTCAAGTACATGTCTTCGAAGGTGAAAATTATGATTTTTGGGCAGTCAAAATGGAGACACTATTCACCTCCTTGAATGCCTTTGAGTTTGTCAAGGAGGGCTATAAAGATCCAAAAGATTCTACACAAGAACAACTTCAAGAATTAAAGAATAAGAAGATCACAAATGTCGTAGTTCTCGGGATGATCCAAAGAGGAGTCTTAAAGGCCATATTTCCCAAAATCATGAGATCAAAAAAAATCTAAAGAAGCATGAGATATTCTACAATAAAAATTCAACGAAGACACAAAAGTGAGACTTGTTAAACTCCAATCTCTCAAAATGAGATTTTGAGAATGAAAAAAATGAAAGAGTTTATCAACCATGACTATTCAAGGGTTGATAGGTTCACTAAGATCTTATGAGCAAATATTGTTATGTCGCTTAGAAAAACTCTTTGAAATCACTCTTCAATCTAAGCTTACCATTGGTTCCAAGAATTGTGAGAAATATTTAATACAAAATAAAGGGGAACTTTCTAAAGGTGGCAGATTTGGAAGAGGTCAAGGTAGAGGAATAAATTCACATGGATGAGGTAAAAGCAACAGCAATGGTGGATGAGGAAATTCTGGCGGATACAATAAATGGTGTGAAATTTTTAAAAATAATAGTCATGAAGAGAAATATTTTTGGAATAGAGGCAAGCTACAATGCTACAATTGCAAGAAGTTTGAACATGTGCAAAAAGATTGTTGTCTCAATGATCAACAACAAGTAGCATTTTCCTAAGAAGAAAAGAATGATTGAAACTTGTTCTTTGCTTTCCATAAGGCATCTAAAGAGAAAAATAATGTGTGGTATTTGGACAATGATTGTAGCAACCACATTATGGGAGATAAAGAAACTTTTCCCGATATGGACTCCACATTTAGCTTACTGGTGAAATTGCGAATGGTTAATATGTTGAAGTTCAAGGAAAAGGCAACATTGGAGTTGAAACAAGGCAAGGAAGCAAGGTCATCATCCATGATACACTTTATGTGTCGGCATTAGATGAAAATTTGTTGAGCATTGAACAACTTTTAGAGCATGAGTAAAAGGAAAATTTATAGCTATAATAAAATGACCAATAGCAGAAGCTTTCCACTATTTTTTTCAACACCAAAAAAGTATCAGCTTGATGGCCAAAGAAGAAAACGACTCTTGTTTGTTGCACAAGAGACTTGGGTGCTTGAACTACAATGGTATCAAGTTGCATCCTTAAAAGAATATGGTGTACAAGTTGCCAATAATTGAAGAAAAACTTGGTGTGTTTGAAGGTTGTATGCCAGGAAAACAACATCGCCCACCATTTCTAGAGGAATGAGCATGGAGAGCCAAAGAAGTGCTAGAGTTGATTCACATCGATGTGTGTGGTTCTACAAAAATACCATCTTATGCTCAAAATAGGTACTTTATTTCATTCATTGATGATGTAACTCATATGAGATGGGTTTATTTTATGAGACAAAAATCTAAATTATTTTTAATATTTAAAAATTTCAAAGTGCTTGTTGAGAAACAATTTGCCAGGTTTATAAAATTTTTGAGAAGTGATAGAGGAAAGGAGTACAACTTTAAAGAGTTCTATAAATTTTGTGAAGATAACGGCATGAAATGTCAATTGACTATTGGGTATTCACCACAACAAAATGGAAGATCTGAAAGGAAGAATCAAACAGTGATGGAAATGAACAAATCCATATTGGTCGAGAAAAGAATGGATAAAGAATTTTGGCCTAAAGTAGTTACTATGGTTGTGAATTTGATGAACTGATAACCAACCAAAACTGTGAGAAATATGACTCTATTTTAAGCATGGAGTAGGAGAAAATGTTGGATTTGGTACCCTAAGTGTAGTATTTCCGTCTATGTACACTTGCATTTTTTGAACGGATTGGTTTAATAAAATTATTCATAAATGTCCTCGCGTGGTTTTTGCATGTAAAGAAAAATGGAAGCAAATATTCACTCATTATTTTTCTAATGTTTAACTAATACTAAGTGATATTACATGGTCAGATCATAATATGAAGAGACAACATATATTAGTAGATGAACCTAAACATGTCCTTGGTCTAATAAAAAATGAGCAAACCAATTTATAGACTAATATGTCGTCTGTCAAATCCAATTGGGAAGATGCTTTATCTTGGGCATCGGAGCGGATGACTACCAAAAGATAAAGACCATCCTCGAAGCGAACACATTGCTCGTACTCAGTAGCCACCATACCTCTCGCATAGCGGCTTAGTCTTAAGAACTCGGCCTCATACTCGACCACTAATCTATCTTCCTGAGTTAAATTAAGAAATTCTCTCATTCAGGCATCCACATAGCTGGCCCCCTCATACTCTCCCTAGAAGGCAAATTTGAAGAACTCCCAGGTCAGTCGATCAGGCTGGGTGCCCTTCATTACAGTGAGCCACCACTAATATGCCTCATCTCATAGCAGCGATACAGCACCCTTTAATTTTTGCTTGGGGGTGCAATCCAGGTCATCCGTATTTCTCTTGGTGGCCTCGATCCAATACTCATCCACATTAGGGGCAACCTAGCAATACCCCTAAAAATCTCGGCTCCATTGGATCGGAGTCATTCCATAACCGACCCATGGCCTCTAACTCTAGTATTGGCCCCAACGACCCTCTCGAAAATTCTTAACATAGCTTGAGACAGTGCGTCGTCCCCAGCCACACGATCATGTGACCCAGTCTCCGTCACAGGTAAAGTCGGTGTCTCACTAATTTCCAAATTAGGTATATAGCCAGACGACGAGGACCCAGCTCGAGCACCTCTATGACCTCTACCACTGCCTCTTGTACCCCGTCCGCGAGTACTTCTTGTGCTCATTGTCTATTCACGTTTTATCTGAATTAACAATTTTATGCAGATCAATTTACAGTTTTACTATTTGTTATTCAAAGTTTTATGCAAAGCAGTATAGTAATTTAGTGTTTGTTTTCGTAAAGCACAGTATCATATTGTTTTATTACAGTCTCAGTGTACACCACTAAAGTGTTTGCAATACGGTATACTACCTACAGTAGTCTCAGTAATCCTACCTATAGCAGTTTCAGTCAAAATCATAATATAGTTTTTAGAGAGAACTTACAGGATCAGCACAGAGACTCGATGTACTACACATTCGACAAAACATTTCAAAACATTTCAACTCCTTTGAGAGCATATCTTTAAATATTTCAACTTTAGAAACCCAATTCACAGTCGAGTTTTGTAATTGGCTCTGATACCACTGAATGTAACATCCCAAACCCGGCCTAGACGCTCTGACCGAATCTGATGATGTCATATTAAAGTGCTTTTCGAAAAGTATGCTGTTGTTCAAAACCCTCTTTCCTATATAGCCTCTTTTTATTTCCTTAAAATGATTCTAATATGTGGCGTTCATTTTCAAAACGAGCCTTACCATGAAAAGTTATTAACCTTTAAAAACGCTCTATATTTTTAAAATATCATTTAATTGTGGAAGCTTATTAAAATGGTTATATACTTGTGCGTATTTTGATAAAATGTTCGATTCGTTTTGAAAGCCTCGATTACCTCTCCTACTAGCAATTATAATTCAAATAATAAAACCCCAATTTAAAAACTAAAATTCAAAAGGCCATTATTACAACAAAATACCCTAATAATAAGATCATAATTATAAAATACTAAATCAAATTAAATAGGCAGAGTGGCTACCTCTGAGTCCTCTGATGCACCAATCCGCCTAAGTCTGGGGATTACTTGTACAGTTAAAACAGAAGGGTGAGTTTACGAAAACTCAGTGTGTACTTCCATAACAAACAGACAGAAACAAACACAGTATGGGCCTAAGCCCTTTTCAGTATAAGTGACAATATCAGTTTGGGCTTTACCCCATTTTTGTACGAACAGTCATGTGCTTGGGCCTTGGCCCATTACAATATCATTAGTCAGTGCAGTAATAGAGTAAACAATATACAGATCCTACCCATCCAGCCTCTACACTCCATCTCCGTCCAACCCTACACTCCATGTAGAGATATAATCAACCCACCCATCCCTACACTCTAGAGAGTACCGAATGCGGCACTATACAGTGATATACAGCTGGGCTGTTAGTAATCTAGGCTTGAAGCCTTTCAGTACACTTCCTCCAATCAATATAAAACCCACCCCATGCAATGCATCATGCAATCATGACATGTCACATCAGAATATCATACATGGATTCAATATAATTAAAATAGCACGTTAAAATATAGCCAAACATGTACATATATATATATATATATCACATAGGGGCATAACAGTCATTCAATCAATTAGGGGTCTAGGTAAGCTTACCGACCCATCCCTAGGTCCACAGTCATCTTGGGCGACCCATGCAACCTTAGCAGTCAAACAATGAAAATGGGCCCATGACCTATATTGTGGGCCCATGTGAGCCCACACACCCGTATAGCCCACATGGCCTAAAATGACCTTGGTCGTGTGGATCACACAACCTAGCCTAATATTTCCACACATCCGTGTGGTTCACCCATGTAGAGCCCATATGCTCATGGGCCTAATACAGCCCAGCCTATGAAATTGCTCATGGTCGGCCTCATCGATCACATGCCCATGTTTAGACACGTGTTTACCTACACAGGCGTGGGCACGCCCGTGTGGCATCAACATTCACTTATTCTGGCTTTTGCTTATTTCTATAATCGAAGTCGTGTTTATACACACCTGGTTACAAAAACACACACGTAGCCTTTGAGCACTCCAAATCTAAATCCAACCACATACATTCAATTAGCCGCATGTCAGCTAAATTAAAACAACCCTAATCGAACACTTAATCATCAAACACTTACCTTGTTAAACGACTGAGGCCCTATCCACCTAAACCGTTAAAAGAACAATGAGCACTAACCCCTCGGTTAAAACCTGCAATCTAGCCAAACCCCTATTATTAACAAAAAAAAATATTCACATGACTAGGTTGAATTAAATGAACAACAGCTTACTGAAACAGAAAAACGTAGAGTAGGAATAGCACCTAAATTTGGCAGAGCAATATAGGAAAGAGTTAGTGCAAAGAAGGTAAAAGAAGGAAAGACAACCTGATAATAATGGAGGAGAAGGTTTGCTTAGGAAGGGTCAAAACCGAATTGGAAAGGAGATCAAGGAATCAAAAAGCAATACTAGTATCAACAGGCATGGGACAGTCGACTGAAGTTTGAGAAAACTAATAGCCCAAAGCCAAAGTTGAGAAAAGGTTCGGCTAGAGAACAAAAACACAACCAACACATACACTCGGCACAGAAGAAGAGTTAGAGGAAGAAGAAGAAAACAAACAGCAAAGTGTAAAAGGGAGAGCGAAATGCAAATCGGCAACGAAGAACACAATTATCAAAAATTTGAGAGAGAAGGAAAAAAAAGCTAAAGCCGAATTGCCAAAAAGAGATTTCGGCTAAAGAAAAAGGTTTCTTTTCTTTGCCGTCAGAACTTTAGGAATTTTGGGAAAAGGGTCCAAAATTTTAGAAAAATAGAGTTCAAATTTAGTTCCATCTAATCCCATTCCCTAATCCACTACTCAAATCACTCCCCAACTACCCCCTAACAACCAAAATTCCCTCAACAATCTCCTAAAATTTGGGCACAACCATCCCCACAACTCAACCACTTAGAAGTTCGGTCAAACACAACTCTTCCACGACCAATCAATAAAAAATAAGTCCCACGTTGGCGCAAGCACTCGAACACTAGACCTCCTGCTCATTTGTACTCCACTTAACCAACAGACCAGCAGGACCATTCTGCTTTATTTTTGCCAATATTTATTTATAAGCCTACTAGCTAAGGATAGGGGTTTATTCAATTAAAAGCAAAAATTTACCCAAGCTAAGGCTTGAACTTCGGACCTCACACATACACCCAGAACATTTAACCATTGAAGCAAATGTACACTTGTGTGACACAACATATGAAAATAAAAATAAATTAAAGAATTATTGGGGAGTTATAAATAAGTCCATGGATAGACCATGGAAATATCTAAATGTAAGACCATAGCTGGGCTATGGCATTTTAATGAAAAGACCATAACTGGGTTATGGCACAAAGAAAACGATGTACTCATATCCGTAAGTCGTTCATCGAATTGGAAGGACTTGGTTAGTGATATGGAAAATTTTATATATATGAACTTGCCTGATAATTATGTATATTTATGCTTATGAATTGTTACTGAAATAAATATACATGAAATTTGTAGTAATAATGATAAATGAAATATTAATTGTTGTGATTATTTTCTGATGTGTATGATAAGAATAATTTAGATGACCATTGATTTGAAAGTGACAAATGGTTGGAATTGAAAATATGAGAAATTGTGATTGAAGTGAAAATGATAAATTAAAATTTAAATGTGAACTGATTTCCCTATTAACTAGTCGGGCTGGGTCGGATATAGTTGGCATGCCATATGATTGGATGATTGGGTACCAACTTTCTTTGGCTCAACCGATGAGACATTAGGTGTTAATTATTACTTCGAACTATTCGATGAGGCATTGGGTGCCATACTGGTGTGTTTGGTTGGATCCGTGTATCCGCCAAAGTTCGGGTCGGGTTAATAGGGAAAACAAATAAATTGATAATATAATTGGTATTGAAATTGAATTAGAATGAGACATTGAATTGAATTGTATAAATAAGATGCATGAATCATGAGTGCATGAAATGGATATTGATATTACTAAATGATTGTGAATTAAATTGTGAAAAGCTATTTGAGATAGTAAATTGATGAGAATTGTATATGCTATAAATGATCTATATACATGTAATTAACATTTTAAGACTTATGGTTATCACCAATATATACCTGAAATACTTGGTAATAATATTTGATTGATATATTGAAAAGTGACCTGTAAATATGTGACACAAAGAAATTATGTATATAATGATGAGAAATCAATCCAAGTGTGATATGTGAGAAAATAAGTTTATCATTATTGAATTTATATGTAAGATGTGCAAGTTTGCTAACTATTGTTGTTGCTTGATGATTAGGCAAGTGCCAAACTATTGATTGAGTAGTATTATAATTATTTATTTGAAGCACTGAAATGGTAAGTATTTAAATGAGATTAAGTTAGTGTGCATGAAAGAATGGTAAGGCTTAAATTAAGAGATTTCTTATGAAATGACTTATGATATGTTCAATATAAAAAGACTTGGTTAAATGCACTAACTTGTGAGCATGGTTGTATGATATACATAAGGAATAATAGTGGGAGAGTTAAAGTTATATATAATTTATTTAAGCTTGGAGTAATAAGTATATATATTCACCTTTTGAATTGATGAATATAGTTTTATAAGTATTAGGGAAAAACAATATGGAAATATTAGGATTTGTAAAATTTTATATTTGAAATAATTAATATGATTAAAGATTATATGAACTTACTAGGCATTCTTTGCTTACAAATTTGTTTATTTATTTACCTTACAAATTACCGGAAGCTTGAGTGGGTTGGAAGCTTATCGGAGTTATATCACACTATCTATTTGTTCTATCGGTAATTATGAATGACTTAATTCTGGTTTTAATGGCATGTATAGGTTATTTTGACTAAAAGTTAATTTAAAGGTGTTTTGTTGAAATTATGTCATATAATTGGCTCGTGTTTTGATATTGAGGAATTTGCATGAATTACCTTTTTAGGTTGATGTGTTTAAATGATAAGAGGTAAAATAATAGTTGAAAATGATATGTTTAGGTTGATGTAGGGGGTGAATGAAGATAACTAAATTAGTTTGAATACTATATGTGAAATTCTTATGAATAAGAAATGAATAAATTATTAGATTGAAGTTTATAGTAGAATTTCGGTATATTAAATATTTTAGGGATTGGTTGAAAGATTGGATAAAGAATTGCTTATGGTTAAGATTTTTCAGGGTTGGTAAACTTGTTGAGAAAGACCCATTTAGAGTTCACACGGCCTGGCACACGGGCATGTGATTAGAGCGTATGAGACACACGGCTAGCACATGGGTGTGTGTCCCCTGCATCTTAAAATTCTAAAGTAGAATGCCCAGGTTTAGGCACACATGCAGAGACACGGGCGTGTGTCTTAGCCGTGTGAAGGAAATGGCCTTGAACACGGGCGTGTATCATGGTCGTTTGAAAACTGCACTAGATTCGAAATGAAAATTAACCACATGGGCTAAGCACACGAGCATGTGACTTGGCCGTGTGAAATCAATTTGTTAATAGGTATAAGTTAAATAGATACACAGGTAAGGGACACAGGCGTGTCCTAGCTGTGTGAGCCACACAGTATAACAACACGGACGTGTCCCCATTCCACACTAGCGTGTGAGCCCTATACTTAAAAAAATTTGAAATTTCATGAAAAATTTCCTGAGCACTCAAATTAGTCCCGATTCACTCGTAACTCATATTTTAGGCCTCAAGGGTTCATAAAAGGAACATTATGATTGTTTTACATTATGAATGCTACTTTTTTGTATGATGTTTGTAAATTGTCTGATATGTCCAGTAATGCTCCGTAACCCTATTCTGGTTACGGATGTGGGTTAAGGGGTGTTACAATTGGCTATTACAAGAAGGTACAAGGTATCAATATAATTGTTGAATGTTACAAGACTTGGAATGAAATATGTAAATTAGTATAGGGTTTGTTAATGATATCTATACGACAACGATGCCTGTGTAAACTTGGTAAAGGATTAGGATACATATGACATGTCATTAGAGTTATACATTTAATTAATAAGGGATTATGTGATGTTATGTGATCTACCATTTTTTGTAGATTCTCGGGTTATACGTACTGTTGGTTTAGCCTAAATTAGTAACATTGATATAATTTGAACTTCTATGTGCAATTCCATTAAAATATCAGCTTGTGTGAGCAACCCTGATCTATGTCAGCTTGTGTGAGCAAAACATTCCCGTGTAACGAGTTCACTTTACTATAGTTCCTTCAAGTGAAATTTCAATCTAATGAAAGAGGAAACTTGAAAGGATTTGGAAATAGATCATATATGCATTCAAATTGAGATATGTTATATGATTTCTTGCTTAATGTTTTTTATATGCAATTTGACTAAGCTACTTGGTTGTATATAGGGGTGATTATTTGATCGAGTCAAGTCGAATTGAGTCAAAAAATTTCAAGTTAGTCGAGTTGACGAATCCTATTTTAGCAACCGAACTCAATTTGAATTTTTTTTGAATCGAGTCAAAAAATTTTGAGTCGAGTCAAGTTAACGAATCCTATTGTTTATACTCAATATTACGTTTACATGTACCAATTGTTTAACTAATTAACGAAGTACAATATTATTTAACTACATACACTATATAATTTACCAAATAATTACATGTAAAGAACTATTTTAGGCATGCAAAATAACTATATATAACATTACAAGATGATCATTGTGGCCATAATTTGAGTCAACTACATAAGCTATTACACCACACGTATAATTATATTTACATAGTGCATAATTATGCTTTAAAAACTATCTTATATACAAGATAACAAAATGATATACCAAAAGCATGATATAGGGATACATGTCACTACTACACAAAATATGATAAAACAAAATGATGCACCAAAAGTATGATATAGATGGTCATGGTGTGACGCTCCAAGACTCAAATTCAACAAAATAAATTCAAGCTTCCTACACGATACAAAGATGTATTGATTAAGTTTCTCTTAACTGAGAGAATGTGCGTGATTACCGACTAACCTCTAGGTAAAGCTAAAATACTTGCAGATGCTTGAATGAAAATTTTTGCTTACTTTGTAAGTATTGGTTCCAATATTTATCTTATTGGTGGTGTTTTAATTCTAGTTAAAGTGAAAGCGAAACCGAAGTTTTCGTTATAAATCAGAAGAGCTCAGAAATGGATCGATAAGTGGTAAGTTAAATGAATGCAGCATGAACTGACCATTTGATTTTGAATTTTAGATTAGATTTGATTATTATTACTATTCTTTCGAGAGGGACTTCATGTACTGTGGAACTCGGGATTTATGCAGAGAATTTTGTACAGAGCTTATGGTAGTAGTATCTGGTCTATCCATTCAAAGAGTAATAAAAAGTACAGTGATTTGAAGTAAATGTTCTGGTATATGGATATGAACTCAGTATTTCTGACTTTGTATTCAGATGTTGATTTGTCAATAGGATTAAGTCGAATCCAAGTGTATTCAGGATTAACGTTGTCAGTGATGATATTGAAATGATAATGAGATAGAGCTATTATTAATTTCGTATCAGATTTCCCTCATCTTCATATTAAGAGAAATGCTAGCTGGGTTGTTTCCAAGCGTTTGATGGAATTCGTATAATTATTTCAATATGTATTGATTCTTTGTTTGACAGAGTTGGCTGAGTTATGTGTTTATAGAACAGTTGGCTTCCATAAAGTGTCAAACTCTAAAATTTTCGTGTAAGAATATGAAAGTTATACAGAAGTGAAACTTAGTTATATTGGGATTTAGATTGACGATAGAGTATTTCTAAAAGTACCGTCTCGAAAAGGATTATTTAGTGATGTATAGAAAACTGTGAGAAAAGATGCCAAGCCTCATTTTG
The DNA here is from genome assembly GCA_020496765.1 of Gossypium stocksii. Lineage (NCBI taxonomy): Eukaryota > Viridiplantae > Streptophyta > Magnoliopsida > Malvales > Malvaceae > Gossypium > Gossypium stocksii. Next base: position 42,882,500 of record CM035629.1, read on the forward strand.
GTAAGATTTTCGGGGACGAAAATCCCTAAGGGGAGAGTTGTAACAACCCGAATTAGGGCCTAAACAGAACAGTGGTTTCGAAAACCACAAATCTAAAGTAGAAAATTTTATTACGATTAAGTTTAAAAGTTTATAGTGCGATAGAATAATCGTGTGAAATTTTCGTTAAGAAATTTTATCGATTAGGTGTCTAATTTGGTATTTAGGATTAAATTGTAAAAGGTGAAAAATGTGTGTTCTAATTCATAAAGGTACTTTATTGGAATGGGTTTTTAAAGTAGGGGTCCTTAAATGGTAATTAGCCCATTTGTTAAATTGTTGGACAAAAATGGACATGGTATAGGTGAGACAAGATATTTTCAAAAGTAAGGGCATTTTAGTCATTTTGCAAATAAAATAATAAAATGGGAAAAATCAAGCCAAAATGTTGTCATCTTCTTCATGAAAGGGCCAAATATACCATGAACTCCATGGCTAGGGTTTGTTTAACTTTCCAAGCTCAATAGTAAGTGATTCCTAGCCCCATTTTTAATGTTCTTTGTATTTTTGAAATCCTCGTAACTTGCTTTAGCTATTTCTACCATTATTTTGAGCTAGGGTTTATGTTTAAAAATTTACCCATGTTGAATAATTGTGTATTTTGATGATTAATGGTAGATTATGCATGTTTATGGTTAGAGAAACGGTTTCTATTAAGTGATTTTCATCAAAAATATCCGAAAGGACTAATATGTAAAAGTTGTAAAAATTGTCATAAGAGTGTGAAATAAAGGGAATTGTGGATTGCTATAGTTATGAAAATAGTTTGGCTAGGTCCAAAATACAAGGAAATTGAATAAAATTATTTTACGAGCCTAGGGGCAAAAGTGTAATTTTGACAAACTTTAGGGGTAAAAATGTCAAATTTCCAAAGAGTGATTTTTGGACTAATTTGAGTAATTTGAATGTTAAATGAGTGTTATTTGATATGTTAGATCAAGAAAACATGAAATCCGGGCTTAGATCGGGGGAGAACGAGATTTTGAGTTAAGTCGAAAATAATAGCCACTTTTGCATTCGAGGTAAGCTGGTGTGTTAATAATAGTGCAATGCTATTTTTGTTTATGCTTGAAACCTAAATTAGTATGTTGATTCGAATATGTTGAATCAAAAGGTTAAGGTGTTATGTACATTAAATGATATGAAGGTATGTTTATGATACATGGAATTGAATTGAAATTTTGTGTTCAAAGTGCTTTTTATGAATACAGTTATTATATGAAATTGTGAGATTTGTTATCATCATAAAATATGTGATTAAGTGTATATTGACTAAGCTTCAAAAAATGTGAAAAAGTCTCGATTGAACCTTAAGAATCGACTAGGATACGTGTAATGCCCTAATTTTTAGGGTTTCTAAATTTTTGCTTGGATTTATTTTTGCATGTCTTGATATGCTGAAGTAGCAAGTTAAGCGTGTTTAATGGACCTTTATGAGGCCTAGTTTTAAGTTTGAGGCCTGGCGGAATTTTAATTTTTGGCCTTAGGTGAGAATGGACCTTGGTTAAGTGGGCTCTTAAATTAATGTTATGGATTTGTGGCACAAGTAAGCCTATGGTAAAGTGGCCAAGTAGTGCCACTTAAGGAGCAAGGGAGGTAGGGTGTGGCAGCTAGTGAAGGAGCCAGGGTTCGAATCCCCCTGATGGCAACACTCTTTAATTTTGCTTCATGGACAAGGTAAGTGTTGGACTTGGAGAGAAATTCTGAGTGAAAGAGTTTGAATCGGTCATTAGAAGATGTGGATAAAGTTGGTGGGGATTGGGAGGAGAGAGTTTTGGAGAAAATTGTGAAGATTTCAAATGGAGAGGTGGTAGCCGAATGGGAAGTGTAGCTAGGCAAAATCGGCAAGGGTTGTGCTTTTGGACATTTTGGCAATTAGGGAGTAGATTGCTGATCCCTTCCTTTTGTGCTTGGTTTTCGGCATTTTGGTACATCTAGGAGGCATTGGTTTGGACCACTTAGGCTTTTGATCTTAAGAGAATCAAATTTGCTCAACTATTCTCTTCACTCTCGTTACTTTCGCTATATTTGTCTTTAAACCAAACCATAACCTCTTTCTTTTCCTCTTTGGCAGATTGGGGGCTCTCTTAAGTTACCATATTTCTTCTTTTACTTATTCATTGACGTTGCAACCTCTTTTCTCCTCGCACCTCTCATTTGTTCTCATCACATTTCCTTTCAAGGCCAAAACCTCAAACCCTCATTTCTTTACTCTATTTTTTCCAAAAGCCGAAATCCTGAAATTGTTAGCCTTCCCCTTTGTCGACTAACTCTAGGAGCCAAACCTCAAAGAGCTTTTCTTCTTCTTTTCATTTAATTTCTTAAGCTTTTTTCTAATGTCAAACTTCACCACTCTTTTCCCATAAACTGATTATACCGTTTCCTATCAACTACTCCACTTGTGTGGCCTTCATAGCCAAACCTTGCCTTCTCTATTTCTTAAGTACCATTCTTTAACCGAATACCCTAGATCCACTATTCTTCTGAGTGTTTCAGATAGACCTACCTTAGATCTTAGAACAAGACAAGCGAATTCTGGGGTAAGACTCTTTTCTTTCTTTTCTTTTAAGTTGTTAAGGGAAAAGCCGAAATCCCTATTCCCTTATGCTATTCGGTTTTGGGCTCTTGCTAGTAGGCCGATTTAAATCCCTTCTTTTGTAATCGATTGTGTTTCAGCTAATTGTGGAGACAGATCTCGTTAAGGGTGGTTAGTGATTGGATAAAAGGGAAACAGTCTAGATCTGTTAGTTACTTGCGCAAAGGTAAGTGAAAGGTGGTTTGTTTGGTAATGGCTGATTATGATTGGATTAAGGTGATATCGTTTTCAATGGGATTATAGTTTAATAATGTGGTTGGATTGTTGTAGGTTGATTTTCCGTAAGAGCGCTTGATTTAATCATAACCAGGTGTGTAACGACACCCTCTAGTAGCTTAGATCGGCAAAAGTCGAAATACGGAAACGCCAAAATGCCGGCACTTCGTGGACTTGCGAGCGTGCCAATACTCGTAGGTCAATTTGAAATCATGAATCTGAACTATTGGACGGTAAGGGCTGCTATGAGTGTTTTCGTGCATCAGGGTTGTTTTAGGCCTCGATGGGCCGAAATAGGGCCCAATGGGCTTGCGGGCCCATATGGGTAAAAGCATGCGGTAAGTGATTTCTGGTAAACTGGATATTAAATCTGCGATAATATGTGTAAAAATTAGACTGAGCGGGCCACTGTAGCATGTGGGCTCCCTCTGGCCCATTAGGGGTTTTTGGGCTCGATGGCACTGTATGAATAAATGGGCTATTTGAGTCGCTCGGAGCGACGTTAGACCTGCTAAAAGGTCGTAATAAGCATGAAACTTAGAGACGTAGCTAAATTACAAAAATACCCTTAAAGGGTAAAAATTACCATTTTACCCCTAGATGCTAAATGACTGTTTTACCCCTAGAAAAAGCTGACTGATTTGCATGTTACTGTATATGATATTCTGTATGCCATGTCATGTAATACTCTGATTTGCATGGGGTTGGGTTATGGATACAGAGGAAGTGCTAAAAGTGGCAATGCCACGTAATCTACTTTGAGGCCCTACCTCGTGTTATTATTCTGGTGGCTTTGCCACGATTTCTGTATTAGCAGTTCTGCTGCGTCTGTGGTGTGTAGGGCTAGGTGGGTTGAGTTATTCCCCACATGGTGTGTAGGGCTGGTACGGGTGGTGTGTAGGGCTGGACTGGGCTTGGGTTTTGCATACATGCATATATATATACTCTGATCAGTTTCTATAATGGGCCCAAGGCCCACTCTGTTTCTGAAAAGGGCCAAGGCCCAGTTAAATCTGTATTTGAATAGGGCTTCGGCCCAAACTGAGTTTTTCTGATCATTGACACTGGTTGGGTTTCATTACACACTAAGTTTTCACAAACTCACCCTCTCATTTCCATCCATGCAGGTAACCCCTAACCATAGAAGGCTTGGAGCTGCGAGGGATCCGTGGTAGCCACATGATTCATGCTTTTGGTTTTTAATGTTTTCATAAATTTAATTTATTTATAATTTTTCCTTTCTGTTTTAAGTTGTAATAAGGCCGCTCGAGTATTTTGTTTTGGATTTTCTTTATTACTTGTTTCTACAATGGTAGACTGGTTTAGACAGTCTTTTCAAACTTAATCAAACATTTTTAAACATGCAATACGTAATGATTGGATTACTCAATGACGGTAGCACAACAATATGATCTTTTAAGATGTGAATTTTATGTTGTAATAGATACGGTTTTAAAACTAATACTGATTCTTAAGCACAAGCTACTAAACATGGATTTTCCCAGCAAACAACATAATGTTTTATTAAAAGAGGGCCATAAATGAATAAGATGCTCATGTGACACACCAAATCTGGCCATAACGTCTAGGCCTAGTTTGGGGTGTTACATTTAGTGGTATCAGAGCCCGGTTGTAACAACTCGACTGTGGAATTGGTTCAAACATTTTCTTAAAATTTAAGTTCTAACTTGCTTTGAAGTTTGTTTTGAAAAACTTTCTTAAGAAAATTCTTTTTAAATTGATTTTCTTCTCAAAAATGTTTTCATTTTACTAAAAGTCTAGGGTTTTTGGGAAGTTCAAACAAAGTTTCTTAAAAGTATTTATCATCGACAAAACTTGGGTTTTCTGAATTTGGTTTTTAAAGAAGTGGCACACCAAGTCTCCGGTACCAAGTCCGTAAGTATCTTCTGCTTTACTGCATTTTACTGAGATACTGTGATACTATTGTAGATAGTACTAAGACCCTACTGAAACATCGTAGTTAGGGTAACACTGAGACTATAGAAGACTAAGACAATAGGAAACTGAAAACTTTAGAAGATTGAGACTGTAGCTAGATTGCGATTCTGCGAAAACAAAACTCTGAAATACTATCTCTACATAAAACATCTGTAATAAATACAGAAATATTGAACTAATTCATAAAATTCGTAATCAGATAATACAATATGAGTACGACGGCAGCACGTGGAAGAGGCCGTGATCGTGGCCGAGGTAGTACTCAGGCTGGATCTTTATCTTCGAGACATATGCCAGCTGAGGAGGCACAAGCGCCACCAGCAACTGAGACAGGGTCTTATGATCGGGCTGCTGGGGATGACGCTTTATCCCAGGCGATGCTTTATGTTCTGGAAAGGGTTGTTGGAATGAGTACTGGAACGGTGAACCAGGGATAGATTTCTGAATGGCTTCGAGCTAATGGAGCAGAGATTTTTAGGGGTGTATCTGGTGTATCCCCGAATGTGGCCGAATATTGGTTCGAGGCCACGGAGCAGATAATGGATGACCTAGACTACTCGGTGGTGCAGAGGCTAAAAGGAGTAGTATCTTTACTGTGTGACGAGGCCTACCAGTGGTGGATCATTGTGAGAGATAGTACACCAGCTAAGCGAGTGACTTGGGAGTTGTTTAAGACGGCCTTCAAAGGGAAGTACGTTGGGCCGAGCTATGTGGATGCTCGAAGGAAAGAATTTTTGAATCTGACTCAGGGTAGTAAGATTGTCACGGAGTATGAAGCTGAATTTCTAAGGTTAAGCCGGTATGCTGGTGGTATAGTCGTTACGGAGTATGAACGCAGTGTGCGATTCGAGGATGGCCTCAGAGATGAGCTAAGAGTGCTGATTGCTTCACAAAGGGAGCATGATTTTGCTGCTCTGGTAGAAAAAGCCAAGATTACTGAGGAGGTGAAGCCCACGGAGCGTCAGAACCGTGAAAAAGATAGAAACAAATTTAGGAGGGATTTAGGGCCCTCAAGTACTGCAGGTAGGACTGTTAAACGGGCTAGAGTGGATGAGCCAGTTCGAGCAGTTCCGATGAATGTGGTTAGACCCCAAGCTTGTGCGGACTATGGGAAGGTACACTTGGGCGAATGTTGGAAGCATTTGGGAGTATGTTTTCACTGTGGGTCTAAAGATCATCGAGTCAAAGATTGTCCTCAGTGGCCGGCGTAGATGCAAGCTACTGAATCGAGGGTTGGTTAGCCAGTGAGAGGTGGACAACAACCACCGAGAGGCTGTGGTCAGGCTAGGGGCGGCAGTGGAAATGGACATGGAAGTGGAGCACTGGGCAGGGGTGCTGGAAATGCTGAGGCTCGTCAGCCAGTGTTGGTTTATGCTTCTTGTTGCCGAGAAAAAGGTGACGCACTTGATGTCATAACTGGTACGTTTTTAATTTATAGCACGCCATACACTGCTTTGATTGACATTGGATCCACCCATTTGTATGTTGCTTGTGATGTGTCTGGGTCGTTGGGTATGCAATCTGAGAAAACCGTGAGCAGAGTATCTGTGGTAAGTCCACTGGGTCACTCGGTTAGGATAGACAGACTTGTTAGAAACGTACCTTTAAAGACACAAGGTAGGATTTTCTCTGCGGACTTGATGGAGTTACCCTTTGAAGAGTTTGATCTCATCTTGGGTATGGATTAGCTTGCAAAGCATCAAGCGACTTTCGATTGTGCTGCCAAGCGGTTGGTGTTAAAGACCACGGAAGATGAGGAGGTAACTGTGATAGAGGAGCAAAGAGAATACTTGTCCAATGTTATCTTGGCTTTAAGGGTTGAAAAGCTAATTCGCAAAGGCTACGAGGCGTTTTTGGCGTATGTGAGTCAGTCAGATTCTGAGGGTTTGACCATAGGAGAAGTTAGAACCGTCAAGGAGTTTCAGGATGTGTTTCTGGATGAGCTTCCGGGGTTGCCTTCAAACCGTGAAATCGAATTTGGAATCGACTTGTTGTTTGGAATGGCTTCGGTGTCCATCGCTCCTTATAGGATGGCACCGAAGGAGTTGGTAGAGTTGAAAGCACAAATCCAAGAGCTTTTGGATCGAGGTTTTATTAGACCAAGTGTGTCTCTATGGGGAGCACCGGTTTTGTTTGTTAAGAAGAAGGATGGGACGATGCGCATGTGCATTGATTATCGTCAGTTGAACAAACTGACTATTAAGAACAAGTACCCTCTGCCGAGGATCGACAACCTATTTGATCAACTAAGAGGAGCTTCGGTATTTTCTAAGATCGACCTTCAATCTGGATATTATCAACTAAGGGTCAAAGAGGAGGATATTCATAAGACATCGTTCAGGACTCGGTATGGTCATTACGAGTTCTTGGTAATGCCGTTTGGGTTGACCAATGCACCAGCGGCCTTCATGGATCTAATGAACCGGGTATTTCAACCCTATTTAGACCAGTTTGTGGTCATCTTTATAGACGACATCCTGGTGTATTCAAAAACTGAAGAGAATCATGACGAGCATCTCCGGATTGTTCTGCAAGTGTTGAGGGAGAAGCAGCTGTATGCAAAATTCAGCAAGGGCGAATTTTGGTTGTGAGAAGTGACATTCTTGGGTCACGTTGTTTCTGCTAAGGGGATTAGGGTGGATCCTTAGAAAATCGAGGCAGTGTTGGAATGAAAGCCATCGAGATCTGTGTCAGAAATTCAGAGTTTTCTGGGTTTGGCAGGGTATTATAGGAGGTTTGTGGAAGGGTTCCTTGATTGCGGCACCGTTGACAAAGCTCTTGAGAAAAGGAGTACCATTTGTCTGGACTGCAAAACAACAGGAGAGTTTCGAAAAGTTGAAGAAAGATTTGACTGAGGCACCTGTATTGATTCAACCGGAGTCTAGGAAGGATTTTACTGTATATAGTGATGCGTCGCATGTTGGATTGGGCTGTGTGTTGATGCAAGAGGGTAAAGTGGTTGCTTATGCATCGCGACAACTTAAGCCTTACGAGGCGAATTACCCTACGCATCATCTGGAGTTGGCAACGGTAATTTTTGCGCCTATGATCTGGAGGCATTACTTGTATGGAGAAAAGTGTATTATATACATGGATCATAAGAGCCTCAAGTATCGGTTGACTCAGAATGAGTTGAACCTTAGGCAACGAAGATGGATAGAGTTACTTAAGGATTACGACAGTTCTATTGAGTATCACCCAGGCAAAGCTAATGTGGTAGCTGATGCACTGAGTCAAAGAGCTATAACTGAGTTGAGAGCGATGTTTACTCGTCTTAGTCTACATGATGATGGTAGCTTGTTAGCTGAACTATAAGTAAGACCGACCTGGTTGGAGCAAATTAAGGAGAAGTAATTAGTGGATGAGTCATTGGTTCCTCGGTTTCGACTGATTGAAGAGGGTGGAACTTCTGACTTTGGGTTGAATAGTAAAGGGATTTTGTGTTTCTGTGGAAGAGTTTGTGTCCCAAACGACTCTGGTTTTAGGCAGTCTATACTGCAATAGGCTCATGGTGCTCTCTGTGCCATGCATCCTAGGGGAAATAAGTTGTATCAGGATTTACGGGAATTGTATTGGTGGTCTAGACTTAAGCGGGAAGTAACGGAGTTTGTAGGTAAGTGTCTGAGATGCCAGCAGGTGAAAGCTGAGCATGAACTGCCTTCTGGACTTCTGCAACCGGTGAAGATTCCACTTTGGAAGTGGGAAAGGGTAACCATGGACTTTGTCAGTGGGCTACCCTTGACGCCTACCAAGAAAGACTCGTTTTGGGTGATTGTGGATAGGCTAACCAAATCTGCTCATTTTATACCCATCTGAACCGACTATTCACTTCAAAAATTGGCAAAGTTGTATGTAGCGGAGATAGTGCGACTTCATGGACCGCCAGCTTCAATTATTTCTAATCGGGACCCTAAGTTTACATCTCGATTCTGGCAGAAGTTGCATGAGGTGTTGGGTACACGGTTGGATTTTAGCACTGCTTTTCACCCTCAGATGGATGGACAGTCGGAAAGGGTGATTCAGTTGCTGGAAGATATGTTAAGAGGGTGTATTATTGATTTCTGAGGTAGCTAGGAAGACTACTTGCCATTGGCGGAATTTGCATATAACAACAGTTACTAGGTGAGTGCTCGAATGGCACCATATGAGGCGTTGTATGGGCGTAGGTGTCATACACCTACTTATTGGACGGAATTAGGAGAATGTCAGGTTCTTGGGCCAGAGTTGGTAGCGGATACAGAAGATAAGGTCAATCTGATCAGGGATCAGTTGAAGGAGGCATCTGATAGGCAAAAGTCTTATGCCGACTTGAAGCGTGAGGAAATTGAATACTCGGTGGGAGATTTGGTTTTCTTGAAGGTCTCACCTTGGAAGAAAATTTTAAGGTTCGAAAAGAAGGGCAAGTTAAGTCCACAGTTTATCGGGCCCTATGGAGTTCTTAAACGGGTGGGTCCAGTACCCTATCAGCTGGAACTACCTCCGGAGTTGGACCGAATTCACGATGTTTTTCATCTCTCTATGTTAAGGCGATATCAGTCTGATCCTTCCCACATTGTACCAGTTGAAGAAATTGAAGTTAAATCTGATCTAACATTCGAGGAAGAACCTGTGCAGATTCTGGACCATGATGTCAAAATGTTAAGAAGAAAATCAGTCCCTTTTGTTAAAAGTTCTTTAGCCTAACCACGGCAGAGAAGAAGCTATGTGGGAGCCAGAGGAGGCGATACGTCAACAATACCCTCACTTGTTTAGACCAGGTAAAATTTCGAGGCCGAAATTTCTTTAAGGGGGTAGAGTTGTAACGCCCCAATTTTAGAGTTTCTGAATTTCTGCTTGGATTTATTTTTGCATGTCTTGATATGCTGAAGTAGTAAGTTGAGTGTGTTTAGTGGACCTTTAGGAGGCCTAGGCTTAAGTTTGAGGCCTGGCGGAATTTTAATTTTTAGCCTTAGGTGAGAATGGACATTGGTTAAGTGGGCTCTTAAATTAATGTTATGGATTTGTAGCACAAGTAAGCCTGTGGTAAAGTGGCCAGGTAGTGCCACTTAAGGAGCAAAGGAGGTGGCGTGTGGTAGCTAGTGAAGGAGCCAGGGTTTGAATCACCCTGATGGCAACACTCTTTAATTTTGCTTCATGAACAAGGTAAGTTTTGGACTTGGAGTGGAATTCTGAGTGAAAGAGTTTGAATCGGTCATTAGAAGATGTGGATAAAGTTGGTGGGGATTGGGAGGAGAAAGTTTTAGAGAAAATTGTGAAGATTTCAAATGGAGAGGTGGTAGCCGAATAGGAAGTGTAGCTAGGCAAAATGGGCAAGGGTTGTGCTTTTAGACATTTAGGCTTTTGATCCCAAGAGAATCGAATTTTCTCAACTATTCTCTTCACTCTCGTTACTTTCAGCATATTTGTCTTTAAACTGAACCATAACCTCTTTTAAGTTACCATATTTCTTCTTTCACTTATTCATTGACGTTGCAACCTCTTTTCTCCTTGCACCTCTCATTTGTTCTCATCACATTTTCTTTCAAGGCCAAAACCTCAAACCTTCCTTTCTTTACTCTATTTTTTCCAAAAGCCGAAATCCCAAAATTGTTAGCCTTTCCCTTTGTCGACTTACTCTAGGAGCCAAACCTCAGAAAGCTTTTCTTCTTCTTTTCATTTAATTTCTTAAACTCTTTCTAATGCCAAACTTCACCACTCTTTTCCCATAAACTGATTATACCTCCTCCTATCAACTACTCCTCTTGTGTGGCCTTCATAGCCGAACCTTGCCTTCTCTATTTCTTAAGTACCCTTCTTTAACCGAATACCCTAGATCCACTATTCTTCTGAGTGTTTCAGATAGACCTACCTTAGATCTTAGAATAGTAGGAGGCAAATCTCACTTCATCGTGACAAGACAAGCAAATTCTGGGGTAAGACTCTTTTCTTTCTTTTCTTTTAAGTTGTTAAGGGAAAAGTTGAAATCCCTATTCCCTTGTGCTATTCGATTTTGGGCTCTTGCTAGTAGGCCGATTTAAATCCCTTCTTTTGTAATAGATTGTGTTTCAGCTAATCGTGGAGACGGATCTCGTTAAGGGTGGTTAGTGATTGGATAAAAGGGAAGCAGTCTAGATCTATTGGTTACTTACACAAAGGTAAGTGAAGGGTGGTTTGTTTGGTAATGGCCGATTATGATTGGATTAAGGTGATATCGATTTCAATGGGATTATAGTTTAATGATGTGGTTAGATTGTTGTAGGTTGATTTTCCGTAAGAGTGCTTGATTTAATCGTAACCAGGTGTGTAACGACACCCTCTAGTAGCTTAGATCGGCAAAAGTCGAAATGCCGAAATGCCGGCACTTCGTGGACTTGCGAGCGTGCCAAGGCTCGTGGGTCAATCTGAAATCATGAATCTGGACTATTGGACGGTAAGGACTGCTGTGCGCGTTTTCGTGCACTAGGGTTGTTTTAGGCCTCGATGGGCCTAAATAGGGCCCAATGGGCTTGCAGGCCCATATGTGTAAAAGCATATGGTAAGTGATTTCTAGTAAACTGGATATTAAATTTGTGATAATATGTGTAAAAATTAGACTGAGCGGGCCACAGTAGCATGTGGGCTCCTTCGGGCCCATTAGGGATTTTTGGGCCCCATGGCACTGTATGAATAAATGGGCTATTTGAGTCGCTCGGAGTGACGTTAGACCTGCTAAAAGGTTATAATAAGCATGAAACTTAGAGACGTAGCTAAATTAGAAAGATACCCCTAAAGGGTGAAAAATACCATTTTACCTCTAGATGTTAAATGACTGTTTTACCCCTAGAAAAAGCTGACTGATTTGCATGTTACTGTATATTATATTCTATATGCCATGTCATGTAATACTCTGATTTGCATGGGGTTGGGTTATGGATACAAAGGAAGTGCTAAAAGTGGCAATGCCACGTAATCTGCTTAGAGGCCCTACCTCGTATTACTACTCTGGTGGCTTTGCCACGATTTCTGTATTAGCAGCTCTGCTGCGGCTGTGGGGTGTAGGGCTAGCTGGGTTGAGTTATTCCCCACATGGTGTGTAGGGCTAGTACGGGTGGTGTGTAGGGCTGGACTGGGCTTGGGTTTTACATACATACATATATATATACTCTGATCAGTTTCTGTAATGGGCCCAAGGCCCACTCTGTTTCTGAAAAGGGCTAAGGCCCAGTTAAATCTGTATTTGAATAGGGCTTCGACCCAGACTGAGTTTGTCTAATCTCTGACACTGGTTGGGTTTCATTACACACTAAGTTTTCACAAACTCACCCTCTCATTTCCATCCATGCAGGTAACCCCCAACCATAGAGGACTTGGAGCTGCAAGGGATCCAGAATGGCCACGTGATTCATGCTTCCGATTTTTAACATTTTCATAAATTTAATTTATTTATAATTTTTCCTTTCGATTTTATGTTGTAATAAGGCTGCTCAGGTATTTTGTTTTGGATTTTCTTTATTACTTGTTTCTACAACGGTAGACTGGTTTAGACGGGCTTTTCAAACTTAATCAAATGTTTTTAAACATGCAGTACGTAATGATTGGATTACTCAATGACGATAAGACAACAATATGATCTTTTAAGAAGTGAATTTTACGTAGTAATAGATATGGTTTTAAAACTAATACTTATTCTTAACCACAAGCTATTAAACATGGATTTTCCCATCAAACAACATAATGTTTTATTAAAAGAGGGTCGTAAATGATTAAGACGTTCATGTGACACAGCAGATCTGGCCATAACGTCTGAGCCGGGTTTGGGGTGTTACAATACGAGTGACATGTCACTAAGAACTATTATACATGCGATCTATTGTATAAGTGATTCCGGGTGCTGATCTCATTCGACTATCAGTGGCTAAGTAATCCTACATTTGTTGCGGATTCCTGTCAGCTTGTGTGATCAGCACTGAGTAGCTTCAACTTGACTGTCAGCTTGTGTGAGCAGGCCCGTCAATAGCTCAATAGTGAGTATATTAGTGGTAGCTTCGGCTACACATCAGTGGTAGCTTCGGCTACATATCAGTGGTAGCTTCAACTACAATATGTGTGGCACATTTGTGCATCTTTTCTGAGTATCCTTTCGACCCACCCAGCCCTACACACCAAGTATGAGGATAAAATTAACCCATCCAACCCTACATACCAAATTGTACCGTATTACGGCACATATCATAAATATGAAGCAGAGCTGCCAGATAATAGGCTAATAGCCTTACAGCCTTCCTTCACTTTGCAACAATAATCCCACCCAATGCAATGTATCATACAAACATGGCATGCTATTATGCAAGTAATAGATCATATCGAGTTCCAGAATAGTACAGATATAACGAATCAGACAGATACACATGCTAACAGTAACATGCTAACTCATACATCACAATATCAGATTTCAGTAAAAGGGGTCTAAGATAACCTTACCGACCTTATAACAGGTCACAGTCGACTTGGGCAACCCATGCAACCTTACAGAACAATTCAGAATAATGGACTCACACGCCCGTGTGGCCTACACGACCAAGTTGGCCTTACCCGAGTGGATCACACGGCCTGGCCCAAAATCCCACACATCCGTGTGGTTCACCCGTGTGGGCCCACACGCCCATGTGGCCCACAGGCCCAATTGGCCTAGCCCGTACCTATTACACGGCCTAGCCAGCCTCACGCGGCCGTGTCTATTGCACCCGTGTCAAGTGCACACGGCCTGGTTCATCGATCACACGGTCGTGTCTTGCCACACAGCCTCTACACGGGCAGCCTACACGTCCGTGTGGAGTCGACAGTTTCATTTTTGGCTTTCAACGAAACATGATTTCAGTGTAATTAGAGTACACACCTAGTTCGTTTTTGACGCATAATCACTCCCGAGCACCCCAAAACCTATATTCAACAATCCCAAGTCTAAAAATTAGTCACTTATACCAAATTGTTACGAAACGATAAATCCTAAAACCAACGATAGCCTTACCTTTAATGACAACGACGCTTCCTAGCTGGTTAGAACGTCGTCTAACAGTCCCCCGAATTTAGATTATCTCCTAAACAGCAAATTATATCCCTCTTAATCAATAAACAGAAAAGTGTTCAAGTTTATCAAAAGATTAAAACTTACCGAACAGAGAGAAATAATTGAAGCTCCATAGAAACGAATCGGAAAAAAAATAAAAAAATGAAGAAAAGGGAAAATTTCGGCAGCAAGTAAGAGTAGAAATTGGCAGCAAGAAAGGAAATTTTGGGAAAAACGGCAGTGAGAGTTTTTGGGATAAAAGAGATAACTAAATTTTTGCAGGAAAGAAATTACCAGTAACTGCCCAATCCTCAAATCACTCCATCAAACCTAATCAACTCAATCACTAAGTGTTCCACTCCAATTCAAACACCCATACGACATTAATAGCAAAAATAATACCCATGCAACGACTCAAACACAAGACCTCAAACATATTTAACACTTCACTTAACTACCAAACCAGCAGGCCCATTCTGTCATAACTTATCCAACTTTTACTTAAAAGCCTAATTACCAAGAGCTAGGCTTTATTCAATAAAAACCCAAAATTTTACCCAAGCTCAAGCTTGAACTTGGGACCTCCCCAACACACCCAGAGCACATAAACACTTAAGCAAGAAGTTATTTATGTCAAAATAATGTGAAAACATATACAAACATTTTCATGCTACAATTTTCACAAAAGCCAAAAATCTAGAATTTTGGGGCGTTACAATAAATTTGTTTCATGCCATGATGCATTTATATGTGTAGTGTGAATATGAAATCTTATGAATAAGTGAAGGTATGTATTTGTAAATTATGAGCAATATGCTCGTTATATGATCGAACTTTGTTAAGGTTGATAAGAGGTAAGTGCTACCATTAAAGCCACTATTGAGAAAGCATGAAAGAGTGAAACTTAAAAATAAAATAGTTTTGGACAGTAGTAGTTATGTGCCTTTGAAAAATCACCAAAAACTGTGCGAATTGAATTAGAAGTTGAATAAGATATGAAATTAAAGCCATTGAGTCTATTTTCACATAAAAGAAGTAGAGTCAGAAAATTATTCTCAATTCATGAGATATCTGTATTGTTGTGAGACATGGTCAGATGATTTCAGAATCCCCTATTCCAACTTTGGAAAATCACTAAAAATTGTATAAAAAATGTTTATGGTGTGTAATTTATATATTTAAAATCCTTGATGAGTTTATTTTCAATAAAAATAAACAGGAACATTTTCTGAATTCTGAATAATGAGATAATTAATTTTTAGTGAAGAGAGGTCAGATCTACCGGATAGCAAAACAGGGGAAACTTTAATGAATAAACTATACTAATTGACTAAACTAAAAATTCTGAAAATTTTATGATAAGAAGATATGTAAGTCTAGTTTCAGGGAAAATTAGTGGATCTAAATTTGGAGTTCCATAGCTCTAGATATAATTAATTTAGTAACTATTACTCAAGAAAATAGCCTAGAATGAACATCAGTAAAAAGTGAAATCATGTTAATTAAAATTGCTTATTATTATATGCCAACTTACTAAGCTATAAAGCTTACCCCCTCATTTCCATTTCTATTAGTGTTGCCAGGTTGGCTCGGGGTTGGAGATCGTTGAAGGCGCCATCACACTATAAATTTATCAAGTTGGGGTACTAATAAACCTTAATTACATTTTAATGAGTGGCATGTATTAAGATTTAGTTAATGGTAATATGTATTTCTTGTGATTTGGCCAAATGTATTGGCTTATATTACTTCATCGTATAAGGCCATGAGATGTGGCCCATAATGGTTATGGGTATGTAAGCCTATTTCATGCATGTATGTGGGAATGCTTTGTTGTAGTTAGGTATATTACATGTATTTCATGGTTAAGTTAGGAATAATTGATGGTATGATATATGTCTATGCAATATATATGAGTGTAAATAATTAAGAACAACAAAAAGGGCTTGGAAAATAGCCTAATGTTCACTACACGGGCAGAGACACGACCGTGTGCCTCAGTCGTGTGGAGGACACGGCCTAGTACACAGGCGTGTGACTTGGCCGTGTGCCTTTAATGGTATGCTGACGTCATAAACAGAATGCTCATTGTTTTTAACATGGGCTGGGACATGGGCGTGTGTAACCACACGGCCTGCCCACACGGGTGTGTCCCAAGTCACACGGGCGTATGACACTGTTTCGAAGAAAAATTTTATAAGTGTTCCAAAGATCACGGTTTAGTCTCGAACCATTCTTAAAATATGTTTTGGGCCTCGTAGGCTGATAATAGGGACAAAAGGAGTTTAAAATGAAAAGTTTTAAAATTGAATGAAAATTTATGGCACAGAATTAATCTATTGTGTGTATAAGTCCGATAACACCTCGTACCCTAGTCCGGCGATGGATACGGGTGAGGGGTGTTACAGTTAAAATCAAACTATCTTCAAGCTTTACCTTCTTTGAACACTGTAGATAGTACAGACAATTCCTGTAACAAAAATAAAAATGTATTCTTAAATTATGAAAATCTTTACTAGAAAAATTAAAAATAAACATTCAATTTTGTGAGTTGTAGTTAAGTATGTTACCATCTTCATGCTCCGATAACTTTGACAATTCTAATAAATATCAAAAGAGAAAAATGTTAGTTAAATTGTGAGAATATTTATAAAAATAAATAAAATAAGCAATTAACCTTTTGGATTAAAGTTAGTCCCTTACCATCATCTACATTTTGAAGTTCCTCCACATACTCTTCAAGGTTGATAGGATCTTTTGACCTTCGAAGCCAATCTTATGTGCAAACCAAAGCCTCAACCATAGAAGGAGTCAAAGAACTTCTAAAATTATCTAGAACATGTCAACTCGTGCTAAAAGCACTTTTGGATGCAATAATTAATATAGGAATGGATAACACATCTCAAGCCATTTGCGCAACAATTGGGAATCTTGGACTATTAACTTTTCACCACAATAACAAATTAAATGAATCTAAATTATTTTCACAATCTTCTCCCAAATATCTATCCAACTCAGATTTACTTTCCAAGCCAACATGTTGCTTTTTCTTCATATATTGTTTCATGACTAATCCTATCTTCGGTTTTACTTCATCTATTTTATTTTCATTTGAACTTGGAGCTTTAATAGGAAAATTACATTCAACTTCAACGTTCATGTGATGATTTCCCTCAACAATTGCAAAATATTCATCAAACAAATAATGCAATTCTCTATTGACTATCCTTATAATGTCATATGCAATAGTAGGAAAAAGCAAGTTGACTCCAAATGCAAGAAAATCAATTTTGCGCTATGGGTGAAAGATAACTGCTAGATAAATAAGCAAGTTCATCACTTTTGAATCACCACAGTACTTCTTGTACTTGTCATTCCGTTTTGAAGCCATAGACATTATGTCTAAATGCCCACAATGTTTCCACCCATCGAGAAGAAAATCAACATTTATGACTACTTCAAAAAAAGTATTAGAGGTGACATGTAATGATCCAGACACCTTCAATGTAAGTTCATGAAAAGGCTCAAGCACTTTCGTACCTCTTCGAACATTTTCCCAATCATCACATGTGGGGACTCCATATCCAGCACTAAGGTCTAGAAAAAAGTTATGATCATCATGAACATAAGCTTCAAACACACATTCATTTTTTTAGCTACATTTAACATCATATAAGTTGAATTCCATCTAGTAGGCACATCTAGACATAAATGAGCCTTAGTACCTACCATTTCTTCTTATGCCCGATGGTTGAATTTAGATAACCTTGATGGTGATGCTCTAATATATCTCACAACTCCTTTAACTCAATCCACATATATAGAAGCATCATTAACCCCTTCTTGAACAATGAGATTAATAATGTGTGCCGCACATCTCATATGTATATATTTACCATTCGCACTACAAGATTTTCGATGAACCAACTTCTTTCTCAAATAATCAACAACAACTTTGTTCAAAGATGCGTTATCAACAGTAATTGCAAAGACCTTTTCAATCTCCCAATCTCGAAGACATTTTTCAAGGGCTTGACCAATGCTCTCACCTCTTTGAGCAGAAATTGGGCAAAAGTTTATAATTCTCTTTTGTAACTTCCACTCATCATCTAACCAATGAGTTGTTAGAACCATGTAGGAGATCCTTTGCAATGACATCCAAGTGTCTGTTGTCAAACAAATTCTACTTGTCTCTTTTTGAAAAGATTGCTTTAATGTATTCTTCATGGAATTAAACAAATCAAGACAACCTTTTCTAATTGTCTAACGAAGATGGAAGATGAAACCTTAAGCATGCTATGGAAATAAAGAACTTAAAACATTCCCCTTCCACAAATTTAAAAGCCAATTCATCCACAATGATCATATGAATCAATGCATTTCTAATATCATCTTGATTAAACACCCAAGTTGGCAAATCTACATTTTCTTGGCTAGATTTTGTAAATGCAAGTTCTACTTGCTTAAGATCTGAGGCATTACCTTGGGGTTTTCTTGAGTAAGTCTTTAAATAGTTATTTAGATTGGTGGTAGAAACCCCGATTTCCATTGTGTAAGTGGCATCACAATAATTACACTTTTCCCTATTCTCCCCATCTTCTGTTGAGTATTTGTTGAAATGTTGTTAGTCTTTCTTCGAGTATTTCCCTTCTTTGTTATGCGAACAACTTTAGTAGAAGAAATAGGTGTAGCTTCTTATAATGCTTTTTTGCTTTGGGAATTTTGGGATGATATTGAGTCATTCATCTACAAAAATAAATATAATCAATTAAAATTACAAAATGGTCAAAGGCTATAATTCCATCAAAGTTTTATACTAATATATATGTTCCACACAAATATCCATCAATAATTCAAATTAAAGCATTCAAAATTAACTCAAAACAAAAACAATGGAGTAACTTACTTATAAAATATACTAATTTAACTTATCGAATAGATTAACGAAATTTATAATTAAGTAAGCGTAACAAAAATTTTAAAAAAAATGAGAATAAAAAGCCAAAATTTTAAAAATCTTATTTGAAGAGTTGTGGTTCACATAAATAATAATAATAAGAAATAAAGTTTACAATAAATAATATAAAATAAATCAAAAGTCAAAGATGAAAGAAGCCATAAGTCCATAACACTTATTTTGAGAGATTGGAGTGAGATTTCCAATCATTTCAACTAATATTTATAATGGATAGAGATTAACAAATTATTTCAGCCTGCAAATCATTCTCATCCACATGTTTACGAATAGAATTTGAATGAACAAAAAATTCCATCACGCTTGTCACATACTGTTTAAATAAATGTAATAAACATTGTAACAACCCAAATTACGGCCTAGTCGAAATAGTGGTTTCGAGACCACAAATTCGAAGTAGAATTTCATGTTTCATAAATATTTTAAAGTTTATGATATGATTTCATGATAGTGAGAAAATTCCATGAATGAATTTTTATGAGATCATGATTAATTTGTCCTTTAGTACTAAATTATAAAAGTTGCAAAATATGAGTTTCTAGAAGACTTAAGGATGAATTGGCATTAGAAAAATTATTAGAGGGCCTTATTTACAAATTAGACCATTTATTAGCATGATGGACAAAAATGCCCAAGGAAGGGAAAAATTTTAAAGAAAGGTCATAAGGGCATTTTGGTCATTTGAAAAATTAATGACAAAAGGGAAAAAGAACAAAAAATCTTGCCCATCTTCTTCCCAAGGATGCCAAAATCTCTAAGCCTTCCATATCTAGGGTTTCTTTCATTTTCAAGCTCAAAAGTAAGTGTAATCTAGCCCCATTTTTCATGTTCTTCGTATTTTGAAATCCTCGTAACTTGATTAAGCTATTTCTACCACTAATTTGAGCTAGGGTTTATGTTCAAAAATATACCCATGCATGACATGCATGTATTTTGATGTCTAGTGGTAGAATATGAAAGTTTAAAGTGTAGTAAACACCTTTTCTAGGTGATTTTTCATGAAAAACCCTGATAGGGACCAAATTGTAAATGTGATAAAAATATGTAGTAAAAGTATAAATTGATAAGAAATGTGGGCTGTTATGAGTTCACATAAGGTTAAGCTAGGCTTGGGTAACCAAGAAAAGAAGTGCATTTCATTTTACGAGCCTAGGGACCATTTTGCAAATATGTAAAAGTTTAGAGGAAAATTATAAATTTTGCCAAAGTGTGAATTATGGGCTATTTAGCCAATGTGAATATTAAATGAGTGTAATTTGTCATTTTAGATTAAGAAACACGAAGCCTGGACCAAAATTGGGGAAAGA
This sequence comes from Gossypium stocksii, assembly GCA_020496765.1. NCBI lineage: Eukaryota > Viridiplantae > Streptophyta > Magnoliopsida > Malvales > Malvaceae > Gossypium > Gossypium stocksii. Next base: position 42,902,617 of record CM035629.1, read on the forward strand.
ACAATGTGGTGGATTAAATTGCATATTCACCCACATTTTAGATCTAAGGTAAGTTGTGTGTGATACATTAGCATTATGTGTTTTGCAAATAATGTTATGACATTGTATGAAATTTATGTTATTTCCATGAGATTTATTGATGTGATTTTATAAAGAAATGATAAAGTTATTATAGAGAAATCCCTATTAAATTTTAAGGATACGAAGGACACCGTAGTCATGACAAGAGATTTAGAAGGTCCCATATAAGACCATGCCTGGGACATGGCATCGGCACTGAATTGAGATCCCATGTAAGACCATGTCTAGGACATGGCATTGGCATCGATATGTGGTCCCGTGTAAGACCATGTCTAGGACATGGCATCGGCATCGAGACGAGATTTAGATCTCCTGTAAGACCATGTCTAGGACATGGCATTGGCATCTAAGAGTGATCCCGTATAAGACCATGTTTGGGACATGGCATCGGCATCTATTTACAATCTTGTGTAAGACCATGTTTGGGATATGGTATCGACATCGATATGAGATCCTGTGTAAGACCATATCTGGGATATGGCTTCGGTATTGACATGTGATCCCATGTAAGACCATATCTAGGATATGGCATCAGCATCTTACCATGAGAATGACATTTCGAGTATCCTTCGGTATTCAAGTAATTTAACGGGAAAAGTGTTTAAGTTGATGAATATATCGAGAAAAAATAAAGTTATGTGATGAGTGTTATAGGTGCACATGAGTAATTCATGAGAAATGAAAACGAAATTATATGAGTATGTCGGTAAGAAAGAGTATGAGTAAGCCTTGTTGATAAGCCAAGATATTTATGTGATATTTCATGAAATCTTATTTAGATGTCATTGTATGTTGTATGTTGCTATTTATTTCATGCAACTTACTAAGCATTTATGCTTATTCCCTCTCTTTTCCTTTTTCCTTGTAGTATTGCGAAGTAGCTCGGGGATCAAAAATGACGTCGGAGCTCGAAGTCACACTATCAAACATTTTGTTTTGGTATAGTAAAATTTAATCATTTTGAGTATGGCATGTATAGGAACTAGGCCTTTTTGCTATGTGTCATATTGGTTAGCCATATGTGTTGGCTATAAATGTTACTTGAATCATGTTGTAAATGGCCATTAGAATTGGCTAATACTGATTAAGTTAAAATTATGCAATGTTGATGTAGTTCTTAAAAGTGCAAGTTTGCATGTTTAAGTAGAGTAGTGATTGATGAGAATGCTATGTGTTGTGGCATGTGAATGCCTTAATTGTGGGTATTTAGAAGTTTATTTAGGCCATGACATGTGATATTGAAATTAGCCTTGTGTTTGGTTAAGTTTTAGGGCGGAAAAAGGGCTTGGAAAATGGCCTATAATTGTCCACACGAGTGTGTCCCTAGGCCGTGTGTGACACATGGTTAGCCTAATGGTAGTGTTGATAGGTCGTGTGTCCTCTGCACCTAATTATGCAAAACAGAATGCCCAGTAGTAAACACACGGGCAGAGACACGGCTGTGTGTCTCAGCCATGTGGAGGGCACGGCCTAGCACATGGATGTGTGGCTTGGCCGTGTGCCCCTAAATGTTTGCTGACGTCATAAACAAAATACCCAAGTTTTCACATATGGGCAAGGACACGGGCGTGTCATGGCCGTATAAAGGATACGGGCCATGGACACGGGAGTATGCCAGGCCGTGTGAAAACCCCTGTAGGTTCAAAATGAAAAATAAATTCGACACAGGCCAAGGGCATGGGCGTGTGTGACCACAAGGCCTGCCCACATGGGTGTGTCCTATCGCACACAGCCGTGTGGCTCTGTTTTGAGCAAAAATTTTCTAAGTGTTTGAAAGTTTCTGATTAAGTCCCAAACCATTCTCGATGTATGTTTTCAGCCTCGTAGGCTCATGATAAGGACATTAAGAGAATGAATGAAAGGTTTTAAGTTCTAATGAGATTTATGGCCCGACTTTCTAAGATGAAGCATGTTTAAGTATGGTAACACCTTGTACCCCACTTGGCGTGGAACACGGATAAGGGGTGATACATTTAATGGTATCAGAGCTAGTGTTTAGTCGATTCTAGGGCTAAGCTAGCATATGTACGAGTCTAGCTATACATGCCATACCTATGTGTATATGTAATATGATAGTGTGACGACTCTTGACGATTTAAAATGTGCATTCTTATGGTAAATGAATCCCGATCAAGTCGTGGCAGATGATGTAAAAAGTAATGCGCCAGCTCCCGCTGAAGTGACAGTGCCAGCTGAAACTAAAAATAGACCAACATCTGTGAGTCAGGGAGGAGAGGCTCAGGAACCCTTCTTCCAAATGATGAACGAGTGGTTCACAGAGTTCGTTTGAACGAACCCGGCCGCTCAACAACAAGCTCCACCCCTTCAAATCCTCAACCTACCCTGGTAGCTCCCCAATTTGTAGAAGTGGTAAGAAGAGAAAAGCCTCCAGTAAATAGAATTCGAAAACAAGGGGCCAAAGAATTTCGGGCTAATAAAGATGATGACCCGGAAAGAGCCAAATTTTGGCTAGAGAATACCATCAGGGTATTCAAGGAATTATCTTGCACGCTTGAGAAGTGCATGAAGTATGTTGTATCCCTCTTACGAGATTCTGCCTATCGTGGTGGAACACCCTTGTGTCGGTGGTACCAAGGGAGAGAGTTAATTGGGAATTTTTCCAAGAGGAGTTCCATAAGAAGTACATCAGTCCAAGATTTATCGACCAGAAATGCAAGGAATTTCTGGAATTGAAACAAAGTTGAATGACAGTAACTGAATATGAGCATGAGTTTGTGAGACTTAGTAAATACGCCCGGGAATGTGCATCCACCGAGGCTATTATGTACAAGAGGTTTGAGGATGGATTATATGAGGATATCAAAATGTTTGTCGGTATTCTAGAATTGAAAGAGTTTTTGGTACTTGTGGATAGAGCTTGCAAGGCCGGGGAATTAGCCAAAGAGAAAAGAAAAGCTGAAATGGAGTCCCGTGACACAAGGAAGAGACAGTTGGGCAAGTCATTCCAATCTTTATCTAAGAAGTCTAGAGAGCTCACTACTCAGTCAGCTACCTCAGCTAGATTCTCAGACAGAAGTAAAGGTAAACAGCACTCGGTCCTTAAAGCTCAGACCACATTGATCGTTAGTGTCGGCAACGCTCAACCTAGTAGGCCAGAATGTCCCCAGTGTGGCAAACGCCACCTTGGTGAATGTCAAGCACATGAAAGAGCTTGCTTCAAGTGTGGTTCTCAAGACCACTTTGTTAGAGAATGTCTCGAGATGGTTCAGAAGGATAGAGATCAGAGTGCAAAATCGGGTAATGCTCTCTCTAGAGGTAGACCCTAGAGAAACCCGGGAACTAGAGCTAGTAGTAAAGGTGCACCAAGGGAATCAGTTGTGAGACCCGAGGGTAGAGTACTTATGAGGACTTACGCCATTCGCACTCGCGGGAATGCATCATCCTCTGACGTGATTACAGGTACATTCTCCCTTTATGATACTTGTGTTGTTGCTTTAATTTATCCGGGGTCTACCCACTCATATGTTTGCATGAAACTAGTATCTAGCATAAGTATACCCGTAGAATCTACAGAATTTGTGATACAAGTATCCAATCCCCTAGGAAAATGTGTGCTAGTAGATAAAGCATACAGAAATTGCCCTTTAATGATTAGTGGTCATTGTTTCTCAGCAAATCTTATGCTTTTGCCATTAAATGAATTTGATGTAACCCTTGGTATGGATTGGTTAACCACTCATGATGTAATAGTAAATTGTGGTAGAAAATTTATTGAACTAAAATGTGAGAATGGTGATACTCTTCGAGTTGAATCATATGAGTCAGATACTTTGCCTATAGTGATTTCTGCTATGACTGCTTAGAAATGTATTAGAAAAGGATATGAAGCTTATCTTGCTTTTGTGATGAATACAAAAGAGTCTAAGTTGGGAATTGAGTCAATGCCAGTAGTTTCTAAATATCAAGATGTTTTTCTAAAGGAATTGCCCGGATTACCTCCGGTTAGAAGGTTGAATTTGGTATCGAGTTAGCTCCCTGTACTTCTCTTATTTCTATTGCTCCTTACAGGATGGCTCTGGCCGAGTTGAAGGAATTGAAGGCTCAGCTACAAGAATTGACTGATAAAGGTTTTGCAAGGCCAAGTTATTCTCCATGGGGTGCTTCCGTTTTATTCGTGAAAAAGAAAGATGGTTCTATAAGGTTGTGCATAGATTATCGGCAAGTTAATAAGGTGACCATAAAGAACAAGTATCCTTTGCCAAGGATTGACGACTTATTTGACTAGTTGAAGGGAGCCACAGAGTTTTTCACGATAGATTTGAGATCCGGGTATTACCAGCTAAGAATTAAAGAATCTGATGTGACAAAAATTGCATTTTGGAAAGGTACGGTCATTATGAATTTCTTTTCATGCCATTCGGGTTAACTAATGCCCCTGCGGTATTTATGGATTTAATGAATCGTATCTTTCGGCCATACTTGGATAAATTTGTTGTAGTTTTTATTGATGACATCTTAATTTATTCTCGTGATGAGAACGAGCATGTTGAGCACTTGAAGATAGTTTTGCAAATTTTACGAGATAAGCAACTTTATGCCAAGTTTAGTAAAAGTGAATTTTGGCTTAAAGAAGTTGGATTTTGGGCCACATCGTTTCAGGTGATGGCATTAGGGTTGATCCAAGCAAAACTTCGGCAATTGTTGAATGGAAGCCGCTGAGGAATGTATCTGACGTTAGAAGCTTTTTGGGCTTAGCCGGTTATTATCTACGATTTGTTAAAGGATTTTCTCTGATTGTCACTCCGATGATGAGGTTGCTGCAAAAAGATGTTAAGTTTGAGTGGACAGAAAAATGTCAACAAAGTTTTGAAAGACTAAAGACATTGTCGACTGAAGCTCATGTTTTAGTGCAACCCTAATCAGGAAAAGAATTTGTGGTTTATAGTGATGCGTCCTTAAATGGATTGGGCTACGTACTTATGCAAGAAGGCAAGGTGATTGCATATGCCTCGGGATAGTTGAAACCTCATAAAAGAAATTATCCGACACATGACTTGGAGTTGGCCATCTTTGTATTTGCATTGAAAATATGAAGACACTATTTATATGGCGAGAAATGTCAGTGTTCACCAACCACAAAAGTTTGAAATATTTGATGACTCAAAAGGAGTTGAATCTACGGCAACGAAGATGGTTAGAGTTGATCAAGGATTATGAGTTGGTGATTGACTACCACCCGGGGAAAGCGAATGTTGTTGCAGATGCTTTATGTCGAAAATCGCTATTTGCCTTGAGAGCTATGAATACATAGTTGGCCATAACTGATGATGGTTTGGTCTTAGCAGAAATGAGAGCTAGATCGATGTTCATTCAAGAGATTCAGGAAGTTATGTCAAGCGACAGTGAATTACAAGCTAAGAAAGCTCAGTGTAAATCGAGTATCGATTTGGATTTTCAAATTGATTTCGATGGTTGTGTAAAGTTCTGAGACTAAGTTTGTGTACCAAAGGATGATCAGCTCATTCGGAGAATTTTGCAAGAGGCACATAGTAGCTGTATGTCTATTCACCCCGGTAGTACCAAGATGTACAATGATTTGAAGAAATGGTATTGGTAGCTGAACATGAAAAGAGAAATCTCAGAGTATGTAGTGAAGTGCTTGATTTGTCAGCAAGTAAAAACGGAACACCAAGTGCCCTCCGGGTTATTACAGCCTATTATGGTTCCCAAGTGGAAATGGGACAATATTACCATGGATTTCATGACAAGTTTGCCATTGTCACTGAAAAAGAAAGATGTCGTTTGGGTTGTGGTTGATAAACTTACGAAGTCAGCTCATTTTATACAAGTGCGTATACATTATTCGCTTGACAAGTTGGCTGACATATATATTTCTGAGATTGTGAGACTGCACGGAGTACCATTATCGATCATTTCGGATAGAGATCCAAGATTCACGTCACGATTTTGGAAGAAGTTACAAGAAGCTTTGGGTACAAATTTGAACTTTAGTACCGCTTTCCATCCACAGACTGACAGTCAGTCAAAGAAAGAATACAGATACTCGAGGATATGCTCAAATGTTGCGTATTGGAATTTCAAGGCAATTAGGAAAAGTACCTATCTTTGGTAGAGTTTGCCTACAACAACAGTTTTCAGTCGAGTTTGAAAATGGTGCCTTACGAGGCATTGTACGGGCATAAGTACCGAACGCCTTTGTATTGGACTAAACTCAAGGAAAATTAGATTCATGGAATTGATTTAATCAAACAAACTGAAGAGAAGGTAAAGGTAATTCAAGATTGCTTAAAGTGTAAGAGTTTGCCCAAAGATCAATCATGATATGGTTGTAATAACATACTTGATTTACCATGTTTATTAATATAAGGCACTGCCATTATTATTTCAGTTTCTTTTCTGTGTGTATAAATAAATTGTTTTGTAATAATGTCCTGAGAATAATATGATTATTTTTAAAAGGTCCTGAGTCAAGTATTATTGTTGATTAGGACAACAATAATACATTAAGACTAACATGTAGTTGAGTGATGATAAAGAGTTGTCATTGATATGGAGTGTCAGAATCAATGCATGAATATATGTGTTAGAGAACAACATATTGGACTGACCCGGTATGAGTATGTTTCTTAGATTATTATGTAATTGTCACAACATTACTCATAGTGATTAATATGTATATGATCCTTAGACTTGAGATCATTATTATCCTAACATCGTGAGTTATATTTTTTGATACAGTCAAACGTACACCATAACTGGTTGTTCTATAAAGGCTGATGTTGGATATACCACAGTCTATGTAGAGGGATATGGTTGATTAATATAGGATAAGTCCCTCCTACATAATGGGAGTAATATCTTAGGCCACTTGATTGAGTGAGACTAGAAATGCATGGTCATGCTCAAATAAGTTGATATGAGATGTCATACTTATTTGTGTATCATAGTCTACTCAAGGTATCAAGAAACATGGGATGGACTATGCAAGTGTGACTATTCCATGACTTGTGTCCATTCCAGAGATAAAGGACTTAAGGATTAATGCATGAAAGGTTAATCACAAAAAAGGTTATGTCGAATCATGACTTCTTGTAACTTAGGTAACAATGACACATTGCTAGATGCCACTCATTGTTTGTAACATTAGAATCGTTGTAGTATTACTGCTAACGTTACAAGAACCTACAGGTCACACCCTAGGGCTGAAATGAACAGAATAGAACATAGTTGGTATTGTGTTTGGTTGTCACATGAATTATTAAATTAATTATAGAATTAATTTAATTAGGCAATCAAATATCGAACATATTATATGTACAAGGATGTTGTACACATAAGGAGAACATAATTCTATTAATATATGAATTTGGTTCGTATATAAATTTAAATAAATACAGTTTACTGAAATCTTTATTATAATTAATGTAATTATAATTTTCGGTTAAAACATTATTATATTTATTTATTTTAATTATGATTATTATGTTCGGATTAAAATTTAATGAATTAAGAATTCATTATATACATACCAATTAAAAGGGGAGTTATATATAGAAAGGGAGAAAAAAACCCTAAAAAGTGAATATATACACAAACCCAAATTTTTTGCTACTAGATCTAGCAGCCGTCAAGCAAAATATCTCTGAAAATAGTTTTGGGGATTTCTTCCATTCATCGTCAACTGGGTGGATTACGTAGAGGTCGGGATCATAAAGATTACGGCTTGGATTCGATAGCAAAACAGTATCCTCATTGCCAAGGCATCACTGTGACAGCCCTAATTTGACCCTAGTCGGAAAGTGGTTTCGAGACCACAAAACCGAGTCGCAAAAATAATTAAATGTTAAATTTCATGCCTATTTTATGTGAAAATGCATGTGTGAAATTTTGATGCTTTGATTTTGTCATTTGAATGTGAATTTAATCAAACGGGCTTATGTGAGAAACATTGAAAATGTGTTAGTTTATTTTTAAAATGGCCAAATTATTGCATGGTTTAAAATAAGGGATTTGCATGTCAAATATCCCAATTTAATTGATAGTGGTCGGCCAACTATTTCATGAAGTCATTGTTTCATATTTTATGCATTAGTTGGAATATTATAATTATAATAAGCATAAAGTAAAAATTTAATAATAATATTATGAGATAGTAGGAGGAAAAAACAAAAGTGAGTTCATTTTCCTCTTCTTTTGCTGTGAATTGAGAAGGAATAAAAAGTTTTAAAGCATAAGGTATTCGGCTATCTTTAAGTTTGCAATAAGGTATGAATTTCATGTTAGTTTCTTATATTTTTGTGAAATTGGAATGATTAGTGCATTGCTTAGCTAGCCCATGTTTTAATTTTGAAGTTGATTGTGTTTTGAGCATTCGGTCATGTAATGGATTGATAGAAATGGTTGTTGTTTCATATTTTTTTTAGAAATGATGGATAGGTGAATTTTGAGTTAGTTAAATGTGCACATATGTGGGTTTGATGCTAAGAGGAAAATCGGCTAAAGTGCTTGTGTGTTTGTAATTGCCGATTGTAATTTAAATGCCAAAGAGAGTATTCGGCCAAAGTCAAAGTATATGATGAAAATTGTATTAGATGTTTTTCGAATGAGATGTGCATAAATTATAAGTGATTATAAAGCTTGGCAAATTGTTAAGATGAATGGTGAACATATTAAGTAGTTAAAGATAAATCCAATGGTTAGGTACACTCGGCCATTTTAGTTATGTGCACATGTTTGATTAAAAGAGGATTTGATGACCTTAGTGTTTGAAAATGAATTTGTGATAAAGTTATATGGTATAAATGTTTTAATTGCGTAGTTGTTATAACTAGATCTTTAATTGGATAAGTGATTAAACAAGTGAATTTGTTACTTTAGCTCAAGAACAAAGGGCATCAATCTCGGATAGGGGGAAAGTGAAAGTAAACGAATAACCATAAATAGTCGCTCGACAACTTTTGAGGTAAGTTATTAAGTAAATAAGCATGTTTTGTATTATAGACTATCAAAGATAATTGCATAAATATTTATGACCAAATGTGAAGTGTATATACTTATATGTATGTGGTGTGGCCGAATAGGCAAAGGTGAAGTGTATGAACTTATATGCATGTGATGAGGCCAAGTGGTTAATGTGAAAGGTGTGTGAACTTATATGTATGTGGTGAGGCCAGATGGTTAATGAAATGTTGTGTGGCCAAATGGTTTTTTTATCAATTGAGATAAACTACGTTATGTATAAGTATGTTCGAATGAGTGCAACTCATTATTAATGTGCTTGGTTCATGTGAGTGTTAAAAGTAAACGAATATGATACGTGACAAACTTGTGAAATTAACTATCGTACGATATTATTCGGGTCTTAGACCTAGCAAGTTGCAAAGCTGGTGATGAGTTTCAGACTTAAAAGTCCAGCAGGCTTCGAGCCGGTGATGAGTTTCGGACTTAAAAGTCCAGCAGGCTTGGAGCCGTTGATGAGTTTCGGACTTAAAAGTCCAGCAGGCTTCGATCCGGTGATGAGTTTTGGACTTATAAGTTCAGCAGGCTTCGTGCCGGTGATGAGTTCGGGTGGAACCTAGCAGGTGAAATGCCAGTGAAAAGATATCGGGCTTCGAGCCTAGCAGGCGAAATGCCGGTGAATGAGTTCAGACTTCAAGTCTAGCAAGCTAAGTGCCGGTGAAATAATAAAAGTCTATGAATATGAGATTTGTGCTATACGATGTCAGGATTCATTCGATAGATTAAATTGTCCAGGTACGTATAAATCCTTTATGCATATGAGGATAATGTGAATGGAATTATGAAGTGAAACGAGAAGTATATGAAATGTGGTTGTGTATATTTATATTCGGCCATTTTGAATTTAGTACATGAAAGTATATGTTATATATGTGATTATGATCATTGAAATTATATGTGATTGTAGTTCTCTGAATTAACTCTATATAGTCGAATTAAAGAATTATTTCGAGGCATTTAGATGTTGTGATTATGAGACTTTGTGCTAATACGGCATGTGGATTCGTTTCATTAATTAAGTTATCCAGGTATGTATAACCTATTTATGCTCATAAGAACTAAGGGAATTAGATGATGGATGCGAAGTATATGTGAAGTGATTCTATGTTTATATTCATATATAACCACTTGGTCCTTGTGGAATGATTTATGGAAGTATATGATTTTTTTTTATATGTGATTACGATCATGGGAAATTAAATGTAGATATGACATTGTATTTTGTTCGTTTCGATTGAATTAAGTTGACGGTGAAGCATTTTAAATGCCTATGTTATACGAGTTCAATCTTGAACGATATGATATACATGTTTAAATGATATGAATGCAACGAATGTGTGAAAGAGTAAAATTGTAATAAATCTGCTTGAGTCGGCGGCAGTAGCATGATTGTGGAAAATCACCATAAATTGTGGGAGTTGAGTTATAGGCTGAATAAATTATGTAATTAAAGTTTAATGAGTCTAGTTTCTTATAAAATAAACCATGTAAGCAAAAGAATTGCCGATAATGAGATATTTGATGTGGCGTGGGACAGAGTCAAAATGACTTCGAGATCCCCTGCTCTGTCTTTAGAAAATCATTATTAATTTTACAAAAATGGTTATAAGATAAAATTTATATGCTTAGACTCCTTAATGAGTCTAGTTTCAAATGAAATAAATGAGAATATATTTTGAATTCTGTACAATGAGAAATCTGATTCGTAGTGAAGAGTGTTCAGAATAGTCAAACAGTGAAACAGGGGAAACTTTAAGAAAAATCTGGTATTGATTGGTCAAACCAAAAATTCTGAAAATTTTATGGATAGAAGATATAAGAATCTATTTTTAGGGAAAATTTACGGCACTTGATTTGGAGTTTCGTAGCTCCAGTTATAAATAATTTAGTGACTATTGCTCAAGAAGACAGCTTGTAGTGAATTTGTGATTTTGTTGCAAACATTGATAAAACTTGTTAACGAGTTGCTTATTGTTTTCTTATGAACTTACTAAGCTTTAAAGCTTACTCCCCATTCTCTTTCCCTATTTCTTATAGGTCTGTACAATAGCTCGAGTTGGAAGGGCCGGAGATAACATCACACTATCGAGTTATCATGTGAGGGGTATATGGCATGTATAGATAAACCTGTTTTTGGAACAAGTTTGATTTTGGTGTGTATTTGAAGGCCGTGCAAAAACGGCTTGACCACGTTTCTTAATTGCAAATTCATAAAATGTCCATGTGTAGTCAATGTTTATAAATATGAATTGTTTCATCGGTTTGCTTTATTAGTAAATGGCTAATATGAATATATTATAATGAACATGATAATAAAATAGTTATTAGTTGACATCTTGAAGCTTGAACCAGTAAAAAGCCGAATCTTATGTTTGTCTGTACAAATTTTGAAAAGAGTATGATTTTGAATGTCGTATTTATATGATGATGAATTCGTGAGTAACTTTCTTAAATACTAACTTATTAAGTATAGTTGAGATCATGACTTATGTATCGGTGAATGTCTGACAGCTGTGTTTTGTTGAGTAATACCTTATAACCCTATTCTGGCGACAGATAGGGGTTTAGGGTGTTACAATCACTGTCCACTTAGATTGAAGTTTCGATAATTTCAAAACATTTTTCACCCCGATTCGTTCCTCGCACATGGATCCATGGTTTGAATCGCCGGAATATTTTTTTTCCGCTGTGCCTTGGGGGTATCGGCGTTCCAACGTAAAGGCCACCTCGGATAGATAAAAGTTGTATTTGGATTTAAAAAGGAAAGAGATTGAGTTCCAAGTTGGTGACAGGGTATTTTTTGAAAGTGTCTCCATTGAAGAAAGTTCTCAAATTCGACTGAAAGGGCAAGTTGAGTCTGTGTTTTATCAAACCATATGAGGTTATTGAAAGGATAGGACCGGTAGCTTATCGGCTAGCTTTGCTGTTTGAGTTAGAAAGGATTCATGATGTGTTTCACCTGTCTATGTTGCGACTCTACCAATCAGATCCTTCGCATCTGATTATGCCGATAGAGGTTGAGATCCAACCAGACATGACATATAGAGAAGAACCGGAAGTCAAGCAGTTAAGAAACAAAAGTATAGCCCTCGTGAAAGTACTGTGGCAAAGACATGGGGTACAAAAGGCTAAATGGGAGCTTGAGGAAACCATTAGAAACCAATATCCAAACCTATTTACCGGTAAGATTTTCGGGGACGAAAATCCCTAAGGGGGAGAATAGTAACAACCCAAATTAGGGCCTAGTCGGAATAGTGGTTTCAATACCATAAATCCAAAGTAGAATTTCATGTTTCATGATTATTTTAAAGTTTACGATATGATTTCATGATAGTGATAAAATTCCATGAAGGAATTTTTATTAGATAATGATTAATATGTCCCTAAGGATTAAATTGCAAAAGTTGCAAAATATGAGTTTCTAGAAGATTTAAGGATGAATTGGCATTAGAAAAATTATTAGAGGGTCTTATTTAGCAATTAGACCATTATTAGCATGATGGACAAAAATGCCCAAAAAAGGGAAAAATTTTAAAGAAAGGTTACAAGGGCGTTTTGGTCATTTAAAAAATTAATGAAATAAAAAGGGACAAAGAACCAAAAATCTTATCCATCTTCTTCCCAAGGGTGCCGAAATCTCTAAGCCCTCCATAGCTAGGGTTTCTTTCATTTTCAACCTCAAAAGTAAGTGCAATCTAGCCCCATTTTTCATGTTCTTCGTATTTTAAAATCCTCGTAACTTGATTAAGCTATTTCTACCACTAATTTGAGCTAGGGTTTATGTTCAAAAATATACCCATGCATGACATGCATGTATTTTGATGTCTAGTGCTAGAATATGAAAGTTTAAAGTGTAGTAAACATCTTTTTCTAGGTGATTTTTCATGGAAACACCTAATAGGGACTAAATTGTAAATGTGATAAAATGTGTAGTAAAAGTGTAAATTGATGAGAAATGTGGGCTGTTATGAGTTCATATAATGTTTGGCTAGGCTTGGGTAACCAAGAAAATAAGTGCATTTTATTTTACGAGCCCAGGGACGATTTTGCAAATATGTAAAAGTTTAGGGGAAAAATTATAAATTTTGCCAAAGTGTGAATTATGGGCTATTTAGCCAATGTGAATATTAAATGAGTGTAATTTGTCATTTTAGATCAAGAAACACAAAGCCCGGACCAAAACCGGGAAAAGAATAAGGGGGTGGATTAAATTGCATAGTCACCCGCATTTTAGATCCGAGGTAAGTTGTGTGTGATAAATTAGCATTATGTATTATGAAAATAATTTTATGAAATTGTATGAAATTTATGTTATTTCCATGAGATTTATGGATGTGATTATATAAAGAAATGATGAAGTTATTATAGAGAAATCCCTATTAAATTTTAAGGATACGAAGGATACTGTAGTCATGACATGAGATTTAGAAAGTCCCGTATAAGACCATGTCTGGGACATGGCATCGGCACCGAATTGAGATCCCATGCAAGACCATGTCTAGGACATGGCATTGGCATCGATATGTGGTTCCGTGTAAGACCATGTCTGGGACATGGCGTCGGCACCGAGACGAGATTTAGATCCCCTGTAAGACCATGTCTGGGACATGGTATTGGCATCTAAGAGTGATCCCGTATAAGACCATGTTTGGGACATGGCATCGGTATCAGTTTACGATCTCATGTAAGACCATATGTAGGACATGGCATCGACATCGATATGAGATCTCGTGTAAAACCATATCTGGATGGCATCGACATGTGATCCCATATAAGACTATGTCTGAGAATGACATTTCGAGTATCCTTCAGTATTCCAAATAATTTAATGGAAAAAGTGTTTAAGTTGATGAATATATCGAGAAAAAATAAAATTATGTGATGAGTGATACAGGTGCACATGAGTAATTCACGAGAAATGAAAACAAAATGATATGAGTATGTCGGTAAGAAAGAGTATGAATAAGCCTTGTCGATAAGCCAAGATATTTATGTGATATTTCATGAAACCTTCTTTAGATGTCATTGTATGTTGTATTTTGTTATTTATTTCATGCAACTTACTAAGCATTTATGCTTACTCCCTCTCTTTTCCTTTTTCCTTGTAGTATTGCCAAGCTAGCTCGGGGGTCAAAAAGGACGTCGGAGCTTGAAGTCACACTATCAAACATTTTGTTTTGGTATTGTAAAGTTTAATCATTTTGAGTATGGCATGTATAGGAACTACGACTTTTTGCTATGTGTCATATTGGTTAGCCATATGTGTTGGCTATAAATGTTACTTGAATCATATTGGAAATGGCCATTAGAATTGGCTAATATTGATTAAGTTAAAATTATGCAATGTTGATGTAGTTCATGAAAGTGCAAGTTTGCATGTTTAAGTAGAGTAATGATTGATGAGAACATAGTGTGTTGTGGCATATGAATGCCTTAATTGTAGGTATTTAGAAGTGTATTTACGCTATGACATGTGATATTGAAATTGGCCTTGTGTTTGGTTAAGTTTCTGGGTGGCAAAAGGGCTTAGAAAATGGCCTATAATTGTCCACACGGGTGGGTACACGGGCATGTGCCTAGGTCGTGTGTGACACACAATCAACCCCATGGGCGTGTTCCCTCCCACACGGATGTGTGCCTCTATTTTGAACAAAAATTTTCTAAGCATTTGAAAGTTTCTGATTAAGTCTCGAAACCATTCCCGATGTATGTTTTGGGCCTCGTAGGCTTATGATAAGGACATTAATAGAATGAATGATAGGTTTTAAGTTCTAATGAGATTTATGGCTTGACTTGTAACACCCCAAACCTGGCCCAAACGTTATAACCTAATCTGGTGGTGTCACAGTAAAGGGTAGTTCGTTCAAACCGACGTTATTGAAAAATCTTGAAAATGTTAGGCTGATGGTGATGTAAAATGAGGTTCTCATATAGTATTTCTTTTACTCAAAACCAGCCTCAAACACAAAGTATTTTAATTTAAAACGAAGCCAGTGAAAACTTGTTTAATTGCAATTTTAGATAAAACCTTGAGTTTGTTAATTAAAAACCTTAGTTTGAGATCATTGTTAAATTCCTTTGTTTATTTCAGCGGAAGCTCTTATTTTGAAAATGTTCGTGTTTTTAAATTAAGTTTGTGTAGAAATACCATTTGAGTTTCATATTTAAAAGAACAGGTTTAACCTACGAGTTAAGCAAATACGAAATAAATCCAAAACCCAAATCATACCGAAGGACAGGCCTTATTACAACCCAATAAATGAAATAAATAACAAAAACAATTAAAAAGAAATTTTACTAAAATGTAAAACCGCTCGCAGTGTGGCCACCTCCGAGTCCTTCCCTTACGTCGAACCGCCTACTGAGTATTACCTAAAAAATTAAAAGAATGGGTGAGTTTTCGAAAACTCAATATGTACAACCCTCATCAATCAACAAAATAAGTCACGTCAAATTAGGGCCTTGGCCCATCAACATTAACAGTGGCAACTGGGCCTTAGCCCACATTAGCCTCGGTTGGGCCTAAGCCCATTTCAAATAACACATAGCACATTTACCGGGCCTAAGCCCTTCTCAAATATTGAAATCAATGTATGCAAAGCATAAACACCCATACCAACCCTACAGTCCATCTCCTGTCCAGCCCTATACTCCTGTGGGAATATATATATTGACCTACCCATCCCTACACTCCCGTTGTAGCACCGCTGCGGCACTACTCAATATTGCAGCAAAGCTTCCAATCATATACTGGACTTAAAAGCCATCAGTGGATCCACGATCGTTAAGCAACTATGTGATCCTCATATAACACGTCCTCCAATATAAATTCATCCCACATGCAAGCATGAATGCAACAGAATATATCAATATGGCATGCAAAATCAGTGTTAAAACATGTACTATTATTAAGGACATTACGGTTATATACTATTATTTTGGCTTAAGTGCATAACTTGGCCTATTAACAAGCCCACTATCATTTAGTACATATAATGACATTTTTAACAATTACAACACTATAGGGCCCAAAAGCCCAACTCTAACATTGGTCACTCAGTTATCGTGACTTGCTCGTCAATTCTTATCAATCCATCAATTTCACTCGTCTCGGGCCCACGAGCCCATCGGGCACATTTGGCCCATTTTGGCCTAGTCTGCCAAAAAGTGGCCCAAGTCCATGAGATCGCTCATAGGGCCTCTGTCGTCGTATCAATCTCTCCACATGAGCGTTCGCATACTCGTGGGTTACCGTAGCCAAGCTTTCAATTTTTCGGCTTTTCGACTTTTTGGCTTTTGCCGATCTGTCATGTGTGCGGTGTATGTACACACCTTGGCTTTACATCAAACTATCAAACATGGGGTAGAAGTACACACCTTACCACATAGATTACTAAGTACTCATAATCGCCAGAACCTATATTCAAACATTATACTTCATTAGTCACTCACCCATTAACGTAAAATAGATTCACTACAAAACACTTACCAAAGGACAGACTATACTTGCCTTGACTAGATTAATCGAAGTGATTTGCCTATGTAGTCCGAAGTCTGACGCAGCCCTCCTTCAGCATCCAGGCGAAAAGTCCCAAACCGCTGACACTTTACGTCGCTTAAACTTGGGAGTAGCGACCATAAGCTTATACTCAGTCGGCACTTTTACTGACACTTTACTAAATCCCCCTTTGCTCATTGAAAACTCTAAAAACGAACCAAGTACACAATACCCAGTTGATAAGAGAGGCAAAATCGAAACTTGATAACAGAGCCAAAGAAATTCGGCTAAGAATAAAATAATAAAGCGATTAAAGCATACCCTTACCAATTGATCAAATGAATTTCGGCAACAATTAGCCAAGAAGATTCAGCCAACACAAGAAGAACAAAAAGAATTGAGAGAGGGAGAAAATGAATATTCGGTTCCAGAGGAAAAAAAGAGAAGAAGAAAGACTTGGTTTCCACAAGCAAACCCGAACAAGCTAGGGGGAAATGAAGAAGCCAACGAAAAAAGGGGATTTTGGTAGAAGTTTAAAACAAGGTGAAAGAAAAATAGATGGGCAAAGAATAAACACTCAACACTTACCAGAAGAGACAGAGGAAAAGAATAGAATAAAATGCACGAATGGTCAATTTCCTAAACAAGTTCTACAATACTAAGAAAAGAAGATAGAAACAATTTAGTACTCAAGAGAAGCCGATTCTAGCTAAAAAAAGGCCCCAAAATGCTCTCATAGTGCCGAAGATATATGCCAAAGAATCCCCTAACCAGAATCACCTACTCAAGCTACCCAACAACTTCCAAATTCGGCCAACTCTTTCCCCCAATCCAACTCCACGATATTCTCCACAAAATCCTCTCATTATCTCTCCAAAATCCATTCCTAAAATCCCTCCTTCACCGATTGAATCACTTTTAAATTCCTCCCAATCGATTACTGTCCACTTATTTTAAATATAAAACAACCCTTTGGTGTTTCAGTCAATCACCAATTCCTTCCTTGCGTGAGTAGCAAAATATATCTCCCTTTGCGCATGAGGTAGCTCGAACTCCAGGCCTCTAAGCTTCCCACACGCCACTTGCCTCTTTACCATCCAGCTTTTTATGTCATGAAACAATCACAACTAAATATAAGTCCTACTTGCTAGCATCAATCTCTTCAAAAATTAGAAACTTTGCGTGACATGAGATTCGAACTCATGCTCCCCAGCAGTTCTCAACACGCCTCTTACCATCAAGTCGCACGTTCTCTTATGACTAGATCAATCCCAAATAACTATAAGGCCTAAACGCTAGCTTCCTTACTAACATATGCGCAATAAAAATTTCGCCAGTACCAGGACTTGAACCTTAGACCACATGCTTACTACTATCACCTTCTTGCCACCAGACCACCTGCTTCCTTGTGTCATATTTTAACCAAAAATATTTTTAAAGTCTTCAAGCTAACATCAAAGCCTACTTAAGGAAAAAACTAATTTTTTTGCTAGAGCCCTGGTTTGAACCCAGGACTTCTCCAACACTTCTTAGGACACCTAACCACACTAATAGGCATTTAATTATGCCATTTTCTTGCACACATAAATTTTCATGTGTTCCCATGCTCCAGGCCCAATTCTTCTAAGCCCAAATTCGGGGTGTTACACAATTTTCTAAGATTAAGCATGTTTAAGTACGGTAACGCCTCGTACCCTGTCCCGGCGTCGGACACGGGTAAGAGGTGTTACAAACATAACATTATTAGACATCAACAGGTTAAAGGTCTGTAATTTCTAGTTTTGGTCAATACATACTTTGTTACAATATAACAAATTGGATTAAGTTGAACACCTGAGTGACAAGTTAGCGTAAAGCATTTTTTTCTTTCATTTTGGCACATTTGATACACTGTGCCTTTATCTATTTTTCAAACACACTATTTGAAGTGTTGCCACATTTGATGCACTGTGTCTTCATCTATTTTTCAAACACACTATTTGAAGAATTATGATTCATGTGTTGTTTAAGATCAAAAAGTGCATGCCTAACTAATACTTATCAGAAACAAATAATGCAACGGGTGACATTCGTTTTCAACTTTAATAAACTTGAATAGAACAACTCCATCCATGTCCTGGTCTTCATCTGAAATGCTGCATTAAAGTAGTTATATATGTTTCTTTTTGCTTTTGCAAAATTAATTTATTTAAAGAGTTGATTAATTTAATTTTAATTAGTTTTTATAATATATATAATATATAATGCCTAACTTAAATGAAGCTAAACATTATATATATGCATTAATATATATATATATGCATGACTTAAATGAAGCTAAACCTGATAATAAAGGTATGTATATATATATGCATGACTTAAATGAAACTAAACCTGCTAATAATGGTTAATTTGATTAACCTGGAATAATGAGAAAGAATAACAGAAACTTGAAAATTTTGATTAGTTAAACAGACCCTTAAATTCATACAAGGCAGGCAGGCGAGGCGATTTTCAAATGAGAATTTGTTAAATGTGTGATGAGTTAACTTAGTTGGGATTCCCTCTAGCATTGATAATCAAATTCAAAGGTGGAATTTCAATTTTTCTTGCCATAAGGAGCAAGAAGAAGATTCAAAAAAAGCACAGTAATTGTTTTTAGAATGTAAAAGTAAAAACTAAAAACACTCACTCACACACACAAACAAAGCCAAAAAAATACAATTTCACCTTAAACAACTGATGGTGGTTGTGGCCTATGGAATCGTGGTTGTGGCCTATGGAACTGTGGTCATGGCCTCATGGGACAAAACAAGAAATTAGAAAAGAGTAAACAATTGGAAGGGGGTCGTCAGGTGTGGGGAAGGAATTAAAATCTTTGAGTAAAAAAGAAAGGAAAAATAGGGGGTGGGAATTTAGAACGAAAAAAAGAAAATAAGCTGTAAGGCTGATAAAAAATTAATTTAAAAATTAAAATTTATCAAAACGACATAGTTTTGTCATTTCTTATTCAGATTTTCGGATAAGTCAAATTGTGTAATTCATATCCCAGTTAAACCGAAAATTTTAAATTTTTTCGAGTCGATCCGAATAACTCGAAAAACTCAAACTATTTAATTCAAAATTTGAATTTTTTATCAAATTTTTTGAATCGAGTCAGATTTTGGTCATCCCTAATTGCATATGATGATATGCATTAGTTGAATCGATGTATATCAAGAAAAGCCATATTGAATGTTAATATGAATAATAGTGTAGTTTGTTGAATTGATCGAGATAAGTTTTAGTCTTCATATGAACTTACTAAGCATTTTATATGCTTACCCAGTTGTTTTCCCTTTTCCTTGTAGATTGTTACCTTGTGGAATGCATTAAGTCGAATCATTTCGAAGCTTACACTATCCTATCATTGAATTGGTAGCTTTTGATCATTTAGAGTTAAATATTGTGCCATGTATATATAGTGTCTTATGGTACAACTTAACATGTAAATATGCTTCATATGACAAGTTTACTTTAGCCTTTACTTATCATGTTGAATTAGTGACTTAAATCATACATGTTGTTGAGTATATAGATGTAATGACTTATAATTATAGATATGTTATATGGAATGGCAACAAATAGGTTAAAAATGGTAGTTGGCAATGGTTGAAGCTTATTTGAAATGGCACATGCTGATGTATTGTTTAAACTTGTGTTTTGACATGTATTTGACATAGATCACTTAAAGGTCAATAGCCATTGATAAGTGGAATGTGTATAAATGCATGAACTTAAAAAGGAATGATATGTATCAAGATGTTATGGAATAAGTAGGGGATAGTATTTAAATGGTTAAATGTTGATATGAAATGTCCTTTGAATTGTTAAGTTTAGTTGGTAATTATGTATTGAATGCTTGTTTAAATATTGAATTGAATGTTTGAGTTGCTTGGCATGATTTTGGCAAGTTTGAAATCAGGTGAAAGTGAAGTTTTGTTTATCATAATGACAGAAATATATAGAAGATTTGGAATAGGTACCAAATGGTTCATTTTTACCAAAAATAGGGTCACGTTTCGATGTGCAACCTACTTCGTCACAACATGTACTGACAGTAAGTCATGTTGCAATGTTGAGTGGCCTGAGATCATGACGTGACATACATACTTTTTTTGGTGATGTAACAACCTGAATTAGGGCCTAAATGGAATAGTGGTTTTGAAACCACAAATCTGAGGTTAAAATTTTTATTGCTAATGAGTTTTAAGGTTTATTTAGTGATTGAATGCTTATGTGAAATTTTGGTTGAGAAATTTTATTGTTCGGGTGTCCAATTTGATAAGTTGGACTAAATTGCAATAGGTGAAAAATGTGCTTTTTAATCCATAAAGGCATTTGATTGAAATGGGTTTTTAAATTGGAGGTTCTTATTAGGTAATTAAACCATTATATTTTAGTTTGGACAAAAATGCCTAAGGAAGGATAAAATATCAAGGTTTAATGAAGGGCATTTTGGTCATTTGGATAATAAAAGAAATAAAAAGGGAAAATAAGTCAAAATTTGGTGCCCATCTTCTCCCCTTTGGCTGAATTTTACAAGGACTCCATAGCTAGGGTTTTGTTATCTTTTCAAGCTCAAAGTATGTGACTCCTAGCCTTACTTTTAATTTTTTTCATATTTTTGAAATCCTCGTAGCTCAATTTAGCTATTTCTACCACTATTTTGAGTTAGGGTTTGTGTTTAAAATTTTACCCATAAATGACCTACATGTATTTTGATGTCTAGTGGTAGAATATGAAAGTTTGAAGTGTGGTGAACATCTTTTACTAAATGATTTTTGGATGAAATTAATAAAAAGGACCAAATTGTAAAAGTTGTAAAACTTGTGTATAAAATGTGATTTAGTGGAAATTGTGGGCTGCTATAAGAGAGAAAATGAATTGTCTAGGCTTGGGTGTATAAAAATGAACACATTTCATTTTACGAGCATAGGGACTAAATGTAAAAATTGAGAAAGTTAGGTGCTACATTGTAAATTTTGTCATAGGAATATTGTGGACTAATTTGAATAATGTGTGTATTAAATAAGCTAAATGTGTCATTATAAATCAAGAAGAACGTGGAATCGACCTTGACTGAGGCACAAGCAAGGTTTTGAACTAATTTTCAAATTGACATATTTCGTACAGAGGTAAGTTTATATGTAAATGATACATCCTTTCATTAGTGTTTTTACATGTTAATGCCTTATGTGAAAGGGGAGTAATTATTATTGTTATTTGATGAAGTGAAGAAAAGTGAGAGGATACAGAAAAGTTCTATGTGAATTATTATTGGTGGGCTAAGTGCAAACCATCGTCATCTATTAATATTGGTGGGCTATGTGGGAAACCACCTTGAATTGTTGATATTGGTGGGCCATGTGCGATGCCACCATGTAATTGATAATATTAGTGGCTATGTGCGAATCACCTTGCATGGACTATTAATTCGAAGTGTACATTGAAAATATGATTAAGTGAAATTACGTGAGTTGTTGTGGTAAGTAAGTGCAGGGAATAAATATATGATTGTATGAGCATTATGCATGTCATGTGCTTGAGAATGTTGGGTAAGGTGTGCAATGAGTAAGTTCAACTATAAGAATTGAACCTTTTATGTTTATTGGAATATGTTCTTGAATGCTAAATGTGTTGTTATGACGTCTATTGTTTACATATAGGCTTACTAAGCTTAAAGCTTACCCCTTCTCTTTCACATTGTTTTATAAATTAGCCAAGCCAGCTCAGGATTCAGAGATCGTCGGAGGATCATCTACTCCATCAACACTTTTTGGTGCTTAAAACTTATATTGAATTATGGCATGTATAGGACTTGATCATTTTGTAAGAGTCATAATGGTTGGGCTAATTATGTGAGCCTATGTTAATTGGTACTACATTTTGTATAAAGCCATGTGATTTGGCTAACATTGGTTCTGTTATAAATATATGATGAGGTCTTTTATGAATGAGCTGCTTACTTATATGGGATGAATAATGGCGTGAAATTGATGTGTGGAAAATGTGATGAGTGAATGATTGTGCATATGCATGATGAATGAAGAATGTGTTGGATTGACTTTGAGCTGGGAATTGTCATGATTTTGGGTATTTAGATGTGTATTTATGCCATGATGTGTTGTTAGAAATGGTTTAAGTGTGATTGATTTTCAGGGTGGCAAAAGGCTTGGTAAATAGCCTTATATTTGTCCACACGGGTAGACACACGAGCGTGTGTCTAGGCCGTGTGTGACACACGGTTTGCCCCATGGGCGTGTAGTCTGGTTGTGTGTCCCCTGCACTTAATTTGCAAAAAATTGAGTTCGTCACACGGGCCAATATACAGGCGTATGCCTTGGTCGTGTGACCTAAAATGTATGTTGATGTCATAAACAGAATGTCCAAGTTTTTACACACGGGCAAAGACACAGGCGTGTGTCTCGGCCGTGTGAAGGACACGGCTTAGGACACAAGCGTGTGCTCGACCTTGTGAAAACCCCTGTAGGTTCGAAATGAAAAATAAATTCACACGAGCTAGGGACAAGAGCGTGTGTGACCACACGGCCTGCCTACACGGGCGTGTCCCTATACCACACAGGCATGTGCCCTGTTTTGCATGAAATTTTCTAAAATTTTCTAAAGTTCTTGGTTTGGTCTAGGATTGATTCCAAAGTATGTTTTGGGCCTCATGGGCCCATAATAGGGACAATATGATTATAAATGAAAAGTTTTAAATTTGAATGGAAATTTATGACTTAGAAACGATTGGTTATATGTGTTATTGTCCGGTAATGCCTCGTACCCTGTTCCAGCGTTGGACACGGGTAGGGGGTGTTACAGGTGACATCATAAAATTGGCCCTAAACTTTTAAAACTATACAATTTGGTCCTATTTTATGCTTGGGTAGATAAAAGATCTTTCGTAAGCTCGATTAAAACTTGATTCTGATTGTTTATCTATAAATGAATGTGTTTGGCATTAAATTACAAGTGTGTAACAATATTTTATTGTAAATTGACTGTAGTTGCTCCAGTAACGAATATAGCATCCTGTAAATTAGACCCGTTGATCGAGTCGAGCATGTAACACCCCTAAACCAGGCTTAGACGTTATGGCCAAATCCGAAGATGTCACAAAGAAAGATTTTGAAAACTAAGTTGTTTCAATAAATCTTTCAATTTTTATAACTCATGTTGAAAGCATTTATTTAGTTGGTTCATTTGCCAAAACGTAACTTACAGTAGAAGTTATTGAAAACGTTAAATTTGAAAATCTCATTCATATTTTTGGAAAACCTTTGTATTAGTAAAAACCACGTTTTTTTATATCTTTCACAAATAAAATGTTAAAATGAAAATCCAAATTCCAAAATAAAATCAAATAGTCTAGAGAGTCCAATTATTACAAAACTCCCAGAATAATCCTTAAATAAAAATAAAACTATAATCATAAACTATTTATGAACTTGTGGTCACCGAGAGGCTCCGTCACACCGATCTGAATAAGTCAGTGGATTACCTGAACAAAACATACAAACAGATGTGAGTTTTCATAAACTCAATGTGTAACCCAACAGAAATAGACATGCTATACACACAAACATCTCATATAAAGTCAGATTCAGATTCAAACCTACGTCCTTTATAGATACAGATAACAAAATCAGGTATGTAGAATAGATATAATGAATCTTACCCCCATCCTCTACATACCAACTCCGACCATCCCATCACACCATGTGGGGTTAAAAACATCCACCCATTCCTACACACCATATTAAGTCATTACGACATATATCAGATAATATACAGTCAAGCTACCAGAATATAGGCGAAGGTCGCCATACAGAACACTTCCTTTACATATACAAATCTCACCCCAGTCATATATTCAGAATTATCATGCTTACATGCTCATGTACAGATATCAAATATATATAACAGAATAATCAAACATGCATAGCAGTATCATACTCAGAGAAGAATATCAAACTATCAAATCACATAATTTTAGGGTTTGGTTAGCCTTATCAACCCCACGTAAGGCCTATAGCCGATCAGAGCGACCCGTGCAACCCTAGGGAAAATTTCAGAAATATGGGCCGCCATGCCCGTGTGGGCCTACACGACCATGTGGCCCACACGCCCATGTAGCCCACACGCCCAGATTGGCCTTGCCCATGTGGCCCACACTCCCAATTTGGCTTAGCCCGTATGGTCTACACGGCCACACCCACACCATCACACGGTTGTGTCTTGTGCACGGCCATACCCTCATCAAACACACGGCCATTTCTCGCACATGACCAACCACACGACCAGGCATATGCCCATGTGGCATCGACAGAATGCACTTTAGGCTTTCGTTGAAGCTCGATTTTTCGTGTTTCGGGTATACACCTGGTACAGTTTTGATGCAAAATCACTCCCAGGTCGACCAGCACCTAAAATCGATACAATAAATCTTTCAAAATCAGTCTTAATTCACAATTAACTGAACCCCTGAAACCAACAATAGTTCAAAACGAGCGTTCATCACTTACCCCAAAACTCCGAATGATTTTGACTACAATTCCGCAAAAAGAGGGCCCCTTTCTTCCCGATTCACTACTGCCAAAAATCAAAATCAACTAATAGAAAAAAAAAACAATAGCATTGAAACGATTTCCCCAACCCACACGAAAACACCCCTTACACTTACCAAACCGCGCAAAAACACCGAAGAATTGAAAAACCTGAATTGAATGACAAATTGCGATAGAATTTCAAAAGCAAGGAAACAAAAGAATTTTGCCAATCAATAGAAAGAAAAAGGTCAATTTTTTGGGGAGTTTACCAGAGAGAGAAAAAAATAATAATAATAATAGAATAAAAATGAAATGAATATCCACAAATCCCTCAAATTCCTCCCCACTAACAAACAACTTTCTCAGAATCCCAACTCCATCAAAACTTTAACACATCACCGAGCAAAAATTAACTTCCACTCTCGCACAGGGTCTCGAACACAAGACCTCTAACACACCAATCCCCTTACCATTCAAACCAACAGGCTCATTCTGATATAAATTAATAGATAATTTAATATAAACTCACTCAACAATGGTAAGGCTTGGATCTAAAACTAACAAAATTTGGCAAAAGGGAGACTTGAACCCAAGACCTCACACACACACCCAGAACCTTTAACCACTAAAACAGATACACATTTATGTTAAAATTTACAAAGCATGAATAAATAAATTAGGGCATTACAACTCTACCTCCTAAAAGAAATTTCGACCTCAAAATTTACCTGATCCAAATAGATGAGGATACTACTGAGCATCGAGCCCTCAGGTTTCCACGTGGCTTCCTTAGTGCCAAGATTTCGCCACAGAACCTTTACTAATGGAATGAACTTCCTCTTCAGAACTTTAACATCTCGATCCAAAATTTGAATCGGCTCCTCTTCAAAAGTAAAATTCGGCCTAACCTCGATCTCTTTCACAGAGACAATGTGAGATGGGTCAGACTGATACCGTCTCAACATCAAGACGTAAAAGACATCGTAGATATGGTCCAACTCTAGAGGTAGCTCTAATTGATAAGCGACCGGTCCCACACGCTTTAGAATCTAATACGGCACAATAAACCTAAGGCTCAACTTGCCCTTACGATCGAATCTTAGAACTTTCTTCCACAGAGAAACCTTAAAAGATACAAAGTCACCTACAAAGTACTTAATATCTATCTTTTTCATATTTGCATAAGACTTTTGTCTATCAGAAGTTGCCTTCAGACAATCCTGAACCAGTCTAACATTATCTTCAGTCTCGGAAACCAACTCAGGACCCAAGATCCGTCGTTCACCCAACTCAGTCTAAAATAGCGGAGTACGACACTTACAACCATACAAAGCCTCATAAGGTGCCATCTGAATGCTAG
The DNA here is from genome assembly GCA_020496765.1 of Gossypium stocksii. Lineage (NCBI taxonomy): Eukaryota > Viridiplantae > Streptophyta > Magnoliopsida > Malvales > Malvaceae > Gossypium > Gossypium stocksii. The sequence goes on from CM035629.1 coordinate 42,929,129, forward strand.
ACTGGAAACTGTTATTGTAGGCGCACTCTGCTAGCGGAAGAAAATCCTCCCAACTACCTCGAAAATCTATCAAATAACTCTAAAGCATATCCACTAGTATCTGAATCACCCTCTCAGATTAACCATTAGTCTGAGGATGGAACACAGTACTTAAATCCAATCTCGAACCTAGAGCCTCATGCAATTTCTTCTAAAATTGAAAAGTGAAGCGAGGATCCTTATCAGAAATTATTGAAATAGGAACCCTATGCAGTCTTACAATCTTAGAGATATAAAGTTTCGCTAACTTTTATAGAGAGCAGTCCATTTGAACCGGATTAAAATGAGCGGACTTGGTCAATCGATCTACAATGACCCAAACAGAATCCCTCTTAGTGGATGTTAAGGGCAACCCACTAACGAAGTTCATCATCACTCGTTCCCATTTCCATAAGGGAATCTTAACAGGTTGTAACAAACCTGAAGGTAATTGGTGCTCAGCCTTAAATTGTTGGCACGTTAGACAACGAGCAACAAAATCTGTAGTCTCACATATTAATCCCAGCCACCAATACAGTTCACGGAGATCTTGATACATTTTATTACCACTGGGATGCATAGCATAAGGGCTACTATGCGCCCCACTCAGAATTGACTGTCTTAGATCAAAATCATTCGGCACACAAATCTAACCTTGAAAACACAAAACTATATCCTTATTCAGTCTAAAATCAAAAGTACTGCCACTCTCAATCTGTAAAACTGCAAACCCAGATACTCATCCCCTAACTAATTTTCTCGAATCTACCCAATCCAAGTCAGTTTAACTTGCAACTCAGCTAACAGGCCCCCATCATCAAACATACTAAGACGAGCGAACATCACTTTTAAATCAGTTATCACTCTACGACTGAGAGCATCGACCACCACATTGGCCTTACCAAAATGATACTCTATCGTGTAGTCATAATCTTTGAGCAGCTCAATCCATCAACGCTGTCTAAGATTCAACCCCTTCTGGGTAAAGAGATACTTGTGGCTCTTGTGATCAGTGTAGATGATACACCTCTCACCGTACAGATAATGCCTCCAAATCTTTAATGCAAAAACCACTGCAGCCAACTCAAAATCATGCGTCAAATAATTCTCTTCGTGTATCTTAAGCTAACAGGACACATAAGCTACAACCTTACCATCTTACATCAATACACATCCCAAACCAACGTCTGACGTATCACTATGCACTACAATCTTTTTACCAAGTTCAAGCTATATCAGAATAGGACCCTAAGTGAAAACAGACTTGAGCTTCTCGAAGCTCGATTCTTAAGCATCATTCTAGACAAAAGGAACTCCTTTAAGTAGAAACTTAGTCAAATGAGCTACAATAAAAGAGAACCCCTCGACAAATCGCTGATAATATCTCGCAAGACCTAGAAAACTGCAGATCTCAAATACGTTCTTAGGCTGTTTTCAATCCAATACAACCTCAAGCTTTCTAAGATCAACTCGAATCTCCTTAGCAGAAACCACGTGACCCAGAAAAGTTACCTTTCGCAACCAGAGCTCACACTTGCTCAACTTAACTTAGACCTGTTTCTCTCAGAGTATCTAAAGCACTACTCTAAGATGTTCATCGTGCTCATCCTAGGTCTTAGAGTAAACCAAAATATCATCGATGAAAACTACAATGAATTGATCTAGATATGGATGAAAAACTCGATTCATCAGATCCCTGAATGTAGCCGAAGCATTCATCAGACCAAAGGGTATAACTAGGAGCTCATAGTGCTCATACGAGTCCTAAACGCCATCTTATGAACACTCACCTTCTTAACTCTAAGCTGATGATACCTAGAACGAACACTAAAGCCTCGCTAAACTGATCAAATAAATCATCGATCCTCTGAAGTGGATACTTATTCTTCACAGTCAGTTTATTCAACTGCCAATAGTCAATGCACATCCTCATAGTACCATTCTTCTTCTTTACAAACAGAACCGGTACCCCCCACAGAGACACACTAGGACGAATGAAACCATGATCTAAAAGCTCTTAAATTTGAGCCTTAAGCTCCGTAAGCTCCTTTGGTGCCATTCGAGAAGGAACAATGGACATGGGAGCTGTACCTAGTGGAAGCTCAATGTAGAACTCAACTTCTCGATTCAGAGGTAAACCCGGTAACTCCTCAGGAAAGACATCTAAAAAATTCCTCACTGTTTTGATATCCCCAACAAAAGAGTCCCTAGAAACTGAAACACTAACGAAAGTCATATACGCCTCACACCCTTTATGAACCAATTTATCAGCCACAAAAGCGGAGATTACATTGGATAGATAATCTCAATGCTTACCAATCACAACCACCTCCTTATCATCCTCGATCTTAGAATGACCCTCTTAGTCGCACAATCCAAACTAACTCGATGTTCAACCAACCAGTGGATACCCAAAATTAAGTCAAACTCCCTAAACGGAAGCTCTATCAGATTTGCCAAAAATACAGCCCCTTACACTTCTAACAAAACATTCCTATAAAGTCTATTAACCCAAACAGACTGCCCCAACGAACTTAGTACAGTAACCTCACTAGAAGCACTCTAAACAGAAATCACTAGGTTTTCAGAAACAGTACTCGCTATATAAGAGTGTGTAGATCCTATGTCTATCAAAGTATTATAAGGTACATTAAAAATAAAGAATGTACCTGTGATAACATCAGGAGCATCTCTATCGTCTCAGCGTCGAGCAGCATAAACCAATACAGGCTGCCTCACCTAAGTTTGACTAGCACATCTGCCCGGTGCTCTCTGCCTTCTGCCCATACCATTATCACCCCTAGCCTGTCCACGGCCCCTAGGTGGCTGCTGAACTGCCCTCTAAGGCTGCACAAAACCCAGTCCCAAAGCTTGCATCTGATCAGCCAGCTGTGGACACTCCCGAATCTGATGCTCCAATGACCCACACCTCAGACTAGCCCCCAACCTCCTCCAACACTCGTCTGGATGGCGCCTACCATGATCCCCACATGGTTGAATCCCAGTAGGAGCAACAGGAACATCCACTCTAACTGGCCCATCAGGTTGGCCTGTTTCTTAGGCCTCTGAATAGAATTAGAGGACTCTGAATCCCTCTTATTCTTGCCTCTCTCTCGGTCCCTATGTTGGCGCTCTACACGCTTAACCTCTTCGGCGATCTTCACGTTATCCACTAGAACATCAAACTCAACTCTGTAGAGCTATCAAAACCCCCAAATTATCTCTCAAACCGTCTTTAAAATAGATACATTTTTCATACTCAGATGTCACCATGCCTCGAGCGTAGCAGCTCAACCTCAGAAACTCAACCTCATACTCAGCCACAAATTTATCACCTTGCGTGAGATTCATGAACTCACGCCTACAAGCATCTACATAGCTCGCTCCCACTTGCTTCCCCTGAAAAGCAGTCTTAAAGAAATCCCAATTTAGACGATCTGGTTAAGTACCCTCATCAACCGATAACCACCACTGATATGCCTCGTCGCGAAACAAAGAGACTACACATTTAAGTTTCTGCTTAGGAGTATAGTCGATATCATTCATGATCCTCTTGGTGGCCTCTACCAATACTCGGCAATAGTGACACCTCTAAACAGCTCAGTTCCAATACTTCAGTGACACCCCTAAATAGCTCAGCTCCATTGAACCAGAGTCGTTCAGTTACCGACCCACGGCCCCCAGATCCAGAATAAGAGTGTCACTGGAGCGGCTTTGAGACCAGTTTTGGTAATAGGCAAAACTGGTGTCTCACTTGTGTCTAAATTTGGCATACTTCCCAAAGAGGAAGACTCAGCTCAAGCTCCCTTGCGGCCTCTATCGTGCCTACGAATACCACGACCGTGAGTTCCACGAGCGCTCATCGTAAATTTAAATTTTATCTATATTATAAATTTTATGCATCAGTTTTAGTATTTATTAGCTGATATTTATGCTTAAATTATCAAAAATTCAGAAATGTTTTAAAAATTTTAGTCTCTAACTAGCTCAATATAGTTTTCAAAAAGTACTAACTATAGTATTTTAAGAAATTTCTATCTAAATTCAGAAGTACTTACAGGACCGGCACTGGAAACTTGGTATACCACATACTCTCTCAAATTATCCAAATTATTTAAAAATCAGTTCTTTTTTAAACACAAATTTAAAACCCAAAATTTACAGCCCGAGTTTGCAACCTAGCTTTAATACCACTAAACGTAACACCCCAAACCCGGCCTAGATGTTATGGCCGAATTCAGAGATGTCACAAAGAAGGGTTTTCAAAATTGAGTCGTTTCAATAAATCTTTCAAGTTTTATAACTTATGTTGAAAGCGTTTGTTTAATTGGTTCATTTGCCAAAACATAACTTACAGCGGAAGTCATAGAAAACATTATATTTGAAAATCTCATTCGTATTTTTGGAAAACTTTTGTTTTAGCAAAAACCACATTTTTTATATCCATCACAAATAAATGTTAAAACGAAAATCCAAATCCCAAAATAAAATCAAACAGTCTGGAAAGTCCAATTATTAGAAAACTCCTAGAATAATCCTTAAACAAAAATAAAACCATAATCATAAACTATTTACGAACTCATAGTCACCGAGAGGCTTCGTTACATCGATCTGCTTAAGTTCGTGGATTACCTGAACAGAACAAACAAACAGATGTGAGTTTTCATAAACTTAGTGTGTAACCTAATAGAAATAGACATGCTATACAGACATACATCTCATATAAAGTCAGATTCAGTTTCAGACCTACGTTCTTTACATATATAGATAACAGAATCAGATATGTAGAATAGATATATAGAATCCTACCTCCATCCTTTACACACCAACTCTGACCATCCCATCACACCATATGGGGTTAAAAACACCCACTAATTCTTACACACCATATTTTGCCATTATGACAGATATCAGATAATATGCAGTCAAGCTGCCAAAATATAGGCAAAGGTCGCCATACAGAACACTTCCTCCACATATACAAATCTCACCCCAATCATATATTTAGAACTATCATGCTTATATGCTCATGTACAGATATCAAATATATATAACAGAATAATCAAACATGCATAACAGTATCATACTCTGAGCACAATATCAGACTATTAGATCACATAATTTTAGGGTTTGGTTAGTCCTTACCAACCCCACATAAGGCCCACAGTCGATCGGAGCAACCCGTGCGACCCTAGGGAAAATTTTAAAAATATGGGCCACATGCCCGTGTGGCCCACACGGCCTGGCCCAAAACCCACACGCCCAACTTGGCCTAGTCCGTATGGTCCACACGACCACACCCACACCATCATACAGTTGTGTCTTGCGCACGGCCATGCCCTCGTCAAACACACGTCCATGTCTCGCACACAGCCAGGCACACGCCCGTGTGGCATCGACAGAATGCACTTTTGACCTTTGTCGAAGCTCAATTTTTTATGTTTCGGGTACACATCTGATACGATTTTGATGTAAAATCACTCCCGAGTCGACCAACACCTAAAATCGATAAAAAAATCTTCCAAAATCAGTCTTAATTCACAATTAACCAAACCCCCAAAACCAAAAACAGTTCAAAACGAGCATTCATCACTAACCCCAAAACTCCGAACGATTTTGACTACAATTCCGAAAGAGGAGAGCCACTTTCTTCCCAATTCATTGTTACCAAAACTCAAAATCAACTAACGGAAAGAAAAGAATAGCATTTATTTGAACAGTTTAAAACGGTTTCCCCAACCCACACGAAAAACACCCCTTGCACTTGCCAAATCGTGCAAAAACACTGAAGAACTGAAAAACCGGCATTGAATGACAGGATTGCGATAGAATTTCAGAAGTAAGGGAACAAAAAGAATTTTGCCTATCAACAAAAAAAAAAGAACATCAAAATTTTTTTGAGAGTTTACTAGAGAGAAAAAATAATAATAAAATGAATATCCACAAATCCCTCAAATTCTTCCCCACTAACAAACAACTTTCTTAGAATCCCAACTCCACCAAAACTCTAACACACCACTGAGCAAAAATGAACTTTCACGCTCGTATAAAGTCTCAAACACAAGACCTCCATCAGACTAACCCCTTCACCACTCAAACCAATAGACTCATTATGATATGAATTAACAAACAATTTAACATAAACCCACTCAACAAGGGTAAGGTTTGGATCTAAAAATAACAAAATTTGGCAAAAAGGAGACTTGAACCCAAGACCTCTCACACATACCCAGAACCCTTAACTACTAAAGCAAATAAACATTTATGTTAGAATTTACAAAAATAGGAATAAATAAATCAAGGCGTTACAGAACAAAGGGTGTTACAAGGCAATTAAGTGGGAACCTAATGTAGCTGTCGAACTCCTGAATGTCATATAACAAACCCAAAAAAGGTAAGTAGGAACCTCGAGTTGATCAAATTTTAGTTAGTCTTCAACAAGGATGTTAATATGATAAAATTATAATTTTGGTTCTTTTATTATGTTTAAATTTGAAATTTAGTATTTGTATTTTAATTTGACATAATTTGATATAATATATAATTTTTTAATCCAAATAACTAACCATACTAACTATTTCAATTATTATACATAGGGAGAGCATAATTCATTTTGATTTAAACGGTTTTAATCGTTGAATTAGTTGTATGATCAATTTATTTGATTATGTCAATTGGTTATTTGTTATTGAATTTCATAGTCGAATTGACTAACTTAATATTTAATATTTATGATTAATTAAATATATTTTTATTTTATTATAATATATAAATTGATTAAGTCGGTTAAATATATTTATATTTTCATTATAGTTATGATATGTTTATTTTAAATATATTTTATGATATATTTAAAATAAGTTCGTTAATAGATTTAACTAACTGGTGTAAGTCAATTCGGTTAAACCAGTTTATAACATATAAGTCGTTTTATTAGGTTATTGTATATGAAGGTTGATTTAATTAAAAAACGATCTGACTCAATTAACCATTTGCTCATCCCTAAAAATACTAACTTCAACTTTTTTTTTAAATAGTTGTCCTTGTAACTAGACCTGTCCATGAACCGGGTCGGGCTGAGTATCGTTCGGGCCCTTGTTTAAAAAATTGACCTAATTTTTTGTCTGAGCTCAACCCAAATAAAAATGCTAAAATTGAGGCTCGACCCAGCTCAACCGTATTAAATTTTATATATATTTTAAAAGTATAATACATAAAAAGCACTAAAAACTTTAAAATAAATGTTTCCCAACAAATTGAAAATAAATTAAAAAAATATGTATACTTAAATAACACTAGGATAGATGCAACTTATCAAGCAAATGTCTCTAAAATAGTAGTAAAATTAATAATAAAATAAGAGTTACACAATATCCAAAAAATAACAACATAATAACAACATAATAGTGAAATGACGACAAAATAGTGAGAAAACAGCAGGAAAACAACAAGAATTTTTTTTTCTTTTTACAAATTTGGGCCAAGCTCGAGGCCAAAAAAGCCTTACCTGAGACTTGACCCATTTTTTAAATAGGCTTTATTTTTTTGTCGAAGCCATTTTTCGAACCTATATTTTTACTCAAACCCTTCCACTTTTTGAGCTGAGCCAGGTGACTTTCTTATGGACAGGTCTACTTGTAACTTAACATGTCAACATTTTAACCGAGATTAGTACTAGTATTGACTATTTGAGTTAACTAGCCACATTATAAAAGTAAAGGGATAAAGTTATATTGAATTAAAGTACATGATTAAATCTCAAATTGGAGTGTAGTAGAAGAACCCAAACTCGAATTTGACCTATTAATATTAGGCTTAAATATACATTTGAACCCAACTTATCACCTTCTCTCAAGTTGGTACATATGATTTTGTTGTCCCTAATTGATATTTAAACTGTCATTTCGTCGCGGCTTTTGGTGTTTTTTTTTTGTAACAATATTAAATTTGTTACACGTGCAATGATGATGTCATTATGATGTCATAGTTTATTTTGTAATTATAAAAATTAGAAGTATATATAAAAATTTTAAATCATAAAAATTGGATAAATAAAATATAAAAATATATTAATAATTTTTAAAAATTACAAAAAAGTAATTTAAATATTATTTAATTTTTACTTCAATTCTTTTTAAATAATATATATTATTATAAAGTATATATATTCCATTCGACTAAATTCTGTTCAGGCAATTGATGGAACAACTTTCAAGCCACATCAATAAGTCCCATATGAAGATAAAGGCTAACCAATGAGCTCCCAATAAACAACTTCAATCCAACCCCAAGTGAAATCACCCTGCAATGAACTTGAATACCTTCTTTATAAAACCCTCATTTACACAAACAGTAATCACAGACGAAAATGTAGGACCAGTTCTTTGATTCCCTGTGAAACCATTTCCTTATAAATATAGTGCTTGCTTTAGATTCCCATATCGACAGTGCCCAGTAATTAGCAAGTTATATGTAAAGCTTTCTCTTCATGAACATCCTCAATATCTAAGTCGTTTAGTTACTAACGTAAGAACATGAAAAAAAAAATTATTTATTACAATTTGTTAGACTTAAAATTAAAGATAGTTTATATATTTTTAAACTTGAAATTAAAAGATAAGTACAAATTCTTATAAAAAATAAGACATCTTCAAAATAAGTGAAAAATTTTCTTCTCTTTGTTAAAAATAAATTATGAAAGTGATTAAATATTACCAATTAAATTAGTTTATTGCTAACTTATATACTAAAATGTGTATAAAATATAATACTCTTACCAAACGTAAGAATTTAGTCTTATGGAATATATATAGTTTTTATATAAAAATAAAAATGTTTATTAAAATTTTTAAAAAATAAAAATTAAAAATTAAGCATCATTTTTTTTTAAATTTTAATATAATTTTATTTTTATTTATAAACTTGTTATGATTTTAAATTTTCTTACATATACTTTTGAAATTTTTAAATTTGTAAAAATTGAATTATGACATCGCAATGATATCATTATTGCCATATGTCACTGTCAATGAAAATTCAAGGGATCAAAAAATAATAAGTACTAATCATAAGTACTATTTGAAATGTGGCAGCCATGTAAGTACTTGGGCCATTTTCCCGTTTTATTTGCCTTACTCATTGTACTAAGCCCATGTTTTTGGAGGCAGAGAAGGATGTTAAGCCCAAATGGTTTTTTTTCTTTTTTTTTGGGGGGGGGGGTTGAGTGGGGTCTTTATGTCGTGCATTGTGGTCTTATTGTTGCTATTTGCTGATTGGCTATGAACCTAAAGCCATGCAGAAAAAAGGATAGGTATTTTGCTTACCTCTATTCAATGCCAAGAATATTCTCACTTCTCCACGGTTCTAGACATCTTTACAGATCTTATATGCTTTTTTTTTTTTTTTTTTTGTCCAGCAATAAGAAATTTTAAACCGGGTGAACTTAAGATATAATTTTATTATTTTTAAAATGATTATAATATTTTTTTTCATTTTTAGGTTATTAAATTCATCCTTACTTTTAAATATGAATATTGTGAATGAAAAAAATACTGTCGCGAGAATTTTATTTCATATTGTGGATATAAGCAAGGGTAAAATTTAGAATTCTATTATTTAATTTAGTGATATAAATGTTCATTTTATCACTTATGTTATGAGTTTGAATCGTGATGTGTTAATAATAAATTGTTTCTACTATAAATATTTAAGTTTTAAAAAAATTAAAATAAATATTAAAAATAATTTTTGGAGAATTAAAATTAATTATACATTTTTAAGGGTTAAAAATGAAATTTTATTATAATAATTTATAATTTTATATTTTTTTTAAAATTTAAATGCAGTAATGTTTACCCTTTGATTTTCCCACGAATTCACTTTATATTAAAATTGTAATTATTGTAATCATTTATTTGTGTCTAAGTTTTTTTATTCAACTTATCAAAATAATTAATTATTTATGAAAATAATTTAAGTTAAAATTTATGTACACGTAAATGATCTATTTTCTATAGTGATCGTCGGTGCCACCTGACACATAGGCAGCACTGCCCCTCATAACTAATCAATCATCTTTTTTTTTAAATATAAAATTTTTGGGTGTCACCATTGTTTCAAACAACACCAATATGTATTTTTTAAAATACCTGTTAAAAATATGGGTATTTAGGGAGGAAAAAAAATAAAAAATATATTTTTTTAATGGGTGTCGTCGGTCTGTCAGGCCGCACCCGTTAAATTTTTTTTAAAGATTATATATTTTTAGGTGTCCTCGTCATGTTAGGTGGCACTAATGATATTTAAAAAAAAACATTGTAAAAAAAATAGTTCAAAGCTTTAGTCATTGTTTTAAAACATTTGGAGCTAGGCTATTGGAAGATCTGAACCATAAAAGTCAATGAGAAGAAGGAAATCTCTTTTTTGGTCTCGAAATCGATACGAAAGGCCACCGTAAACAACAAATTTGATGGCTATTGAGTACAACGATTAAAGTTTTCAATTGAGAAAAAGAAGAGAAATTTGAATGGAAAAAAGAAAGAGAATGGCCACTTTAAAATAGGGTTTGTCCTATTTTGATTACTTTAAACTTTTTTTTAATAATCACTCTAAATAAGATAATTGTGTGAACTAGCTACTGATGTTAAAATTTTTGTTTTCTTTTAATGGAATACCGACGTGGCATAATAACACATTGAGTGACTGATATTTGGTATTTTTTATTTGACTTTTGATTAAAGTTTAGAGAGCTCTCTATAAAGTTTAAGGAGAAAAAGGTTTTGGACTAATTATGGGGAGGTCCCTAAACTTTAGTAAAAAATCAACAAGAAAATGTCACGTGTCCGTCATTTAATATACTAATGTGCCACGCCAACAATTTGTTAAAAGAAAATGAAAATTTTAACAACTATGACTAATTTGCACAATTATCTTATTTAAAATACCTAAATTAAAAAAATAAAATGACCAAAATAAGACAAATCCCATAGATGTAGCTTTTATAATAAGTTAATATAAGGTAGTCTACAAATCAAGTAACACTATATATAACCCTTCTTTTAATAGGTGACATGTATGCTTTTTTTTTTTATGCAATTAACCTAAAAGAAATAATTATTTACGAAAATGATCCTAGTCAAATTTATGTACGAAATTGATTTGTTTTCTACAGTGACCACCAGTGCCACTTGATATACTGGCGACACCGCCCACTTGTCATTAGTCAATCAACGACTTTTTAAAAAAAATTTGAGTATCACTACTGTGTTAAGTGGTACCAATATGTAATTTTCCAAATACCCATTACAAATACGAATATTCAAGGAGGGAAAAATGAGAGTGGAAAAGAAAGAGATATGGGAGAAATATAGATGGATGAGATAGAAAGAGATATGGGAGAAAAATAGAGGGATGAGAGAAGAAAAGTCAAATATGAGAAAGGAAAGAGAATAATAAATATATAGAATAAAAATATGAAAGGGAATTGGATATTTTATGAAAAATAAAGAATCAAATATAGAAGGGGAGAGAGAATAACATATATAGAAAATAAAGAATTAGATATGAAAAAGAAAAGAAAAGAGAATAACGAATACGGAAATATGTACTTTTTATAAAATATTAAATACCCTTTTATATCTCTATTTTCCATATATGTTATTTTATTTCCTGTCTCATATTTAATTATCTATTTTCAATAGGTTACCTTTAATAATATAATCTACTTAAATATGTATATATTTAATAAAAGAGATACAAAAGCAAATATGAACATAAAAGTATTTATAATATATACACATATAACTATACAATCATTTAAATTTAAATCTTTAGTTAGCTTGTTGGGATAAATCAATTGGATATCAACACACTTTAAAAATTATTAAAATATATTAAAAAATTTATATAAATAATTTAATTTATTTAAAAAATAAAATGAGTTTTAGTGCACAATGGAAATTTAATTAACACAATTATTTATAAATTTCATTACAATATCAATAATTATTATTACTTACTAGTATTTTACAAATTAGATACACTTGTGGATAATTAAAAAGAAAAATGAAAATAAATATCCTGTTAAATAGGGAATGGGTTTGCCAATTTTGGTTTAGGGGTTTCGAGAGAAATAGAGTAATTTAATTTAAAAAATATATATAAAATTGGTAAAGGGGGAACTGTGATAGAGTGGTACAGAAAGGAAAATAAAAAATAAAAAAGAAATCGATGAAGAAAAACCCTAGAACCGGGATCGAGAAGGCTGTGTAGATGCATGTCGGCGGAATAACGTTGGATCTGAATTGGTTCCTGCAATTCATTTTCACGCTCTTCATTTTCGCATTTGTGGCTCTTCGCTTGCTGAAGAACACGGCGTCGAAATACTTCGAGGTCGACGCCAATTTCGATCGGGACCAACCAATGCCTTCCATCCCCATGGACGCCGATCACTTCCCTTGCGCCGTATGCTCTAATCCCGCCTTCAAGAAGTGCTCTCGTTGCAAATCCGTTCGTTATTGGTACGCACGCTTTTTGTTTTTCTCCAGAAGAATTCGTTGTCCTTGTATGATCGTACTCCTTGATTGCTTTTCTTCTTTGGCTGTTAATTACTGTTGTTAATATTGTTTGAGCTGTTTCTTTAACGTTTCGGGATTATCGAAAAGTAAAAAAAAAAAGAAGATAAAAAAGGTTATTTATTTATTTTTCTCTGATTTTAATACTCGTAAGCATCTTAGTGATTAACTGCTTTTTGAAGTTTCTCTAACTGTTATTTACTGGTGGCGTTTCTCGATTCTGCATTGACAGTGGTTTAAGTGCTTATTGTTGACATTCGTGGGTTTTCTTTTTTTAGTTTCCTTTTTATTAATTTGGCTTGTTGTTAATTATGGGTAAGAAAGAAGTGTTTTTGTTGTCGATGTTAGAACGTTTTCCAGGAATTTAGCTTCTTCTTTTAATAAAGCATTTGGCTTGAATTTTTTTCTTTATAAACGTACTGTTGTGCTTAATCTAGGTTGAGCCTAGTTATTGACACTGATTATGTCAATAAACTGAATGCCCGGCTAGTTCAGTGTTGAAATTTTGATCAGTCTATCAGTCAATTATACAAAAAGATGCCTTGATTGTAGTTATATTTGCTTAAGTTAACAAAAAGCCCCTTTCTCCCAGTGCCGCCTTGACTTTAAAAGTTCTGCATTTGCTTTCTGGTATTAGAAAATGAGACGTGTCAGTTTACAGGCCAGTGGGTTATGATTTGCGAACCTATAAGTTCGTCAACTTATGGTTACATAAATTCTTCTATCAAGTGGATGGTTTAATCTTTATGTTTGCTTCATTTTTCAGCTCCTCAGCCTGCCAACAGGTGGACTGGAAGGATGGGCATAAGACAAAGTGCAAAGTAAATTCAACACAAACTACAACCACCAAACCGTTCTCAGGAGTTGCTCTGGTTCCTGTCAGTGGAACCTCTAAGATTATCAAGAAACCGAGAAAGGTTAATCTTTTGATCCTTTGTAAAACCAATATAAGTAAATATGAAACTCATATTCAAAATTTTCAGGTTCTTTTCCCATATGATGAGTTTGTAAAGCTTTTCAACTGGGAGAAACCAGGATTCCCTCCATGTGGACTCTTAAATTGTGGAAACAGGTTCATGTTTACCATGCTTATTAACTCTTCTAGTTGAAGCCTTCTTTTCATATGATTAGACAAGATCAGTTTGTGTTCCATCCCTATTTGGTTTATCTTTTCCTGTTTGTTTCTGCAGTTGCTTCGCTAATGTTGTTCTGCAATGCCTTGTATCCACTCGACCACTTGTTGCTTACTTGTTGGAGAAAGGCCATCGGAAAGAATGTAAGTTGAGAAACTAGAGCTAATAGGTTTTCATCTCTAGGTTCTTGAACAGCATGTGACGTTTATATTTTTTATTTCCATTCTCCAGGCAGACGCAATGATTGGTGCTTTATGTGTGAATTTCAAACTCATGTTGAACGATCAAGACAAAGTTTGCATCCATTTTCACCAATCAATATTCTGTCACGGTTGCCTAATATTGGAGGTAATCTCGGTTATGGAAGACAAGAGGATGCTCATGAATTCATGAGGTTGGTATTTCTTTGTATGTGATTGCATTCTCTTAACATCTACTGAAATTAACTTGAGGAAATTATGGATTACTGGATCTTTTTTTTCTTTTTATTTTTCAGGTTTGCTATTGACACAATGCAATCAGTTTGCCTTGATGAATTTGGTGGAGAAAAAGCTGTTGACCGCATCTCTCAAGAGACAACTCTTATTCAGCATATATTTGGTGGTCATCTGCAGTCTCAGGTGATGCATCTCATTAGCTTAGAATAATTGACTTTTCTTTCTCCTTTTCCATTTTAACTTAGGCCAATGATAAGGATACAGTATCAATGGATCATATTAGTGAAGAATATTCTGAAACACTTTTTGTTTTTCAGTTTGCTTCTTAATTTAGTTTTTGGGCTAGTTTAGCATTGCTTTTGAGAAGTGCTTTTAAAAAGTGCTGTGGAAAAGTGATTTCGAGAAGTACTTTTGAAAAGTTTGGTTTAAGTTATCCCCCAAAACATTATACCTATGTTTCAGCAAATAAGAGAATTACTCCTCAACCTAGTGAGTTTGGAAGTAAAATATCCAATCAATTAAAGGTGATTTCAGATGATTAGGGTCTAATGTCTTTTATAACCACCTTGCTTAGTGTTTTAAAATTCAAGTTTGCACTCTAATATCTAATACTTATCATTGTGTTGAAACCTGTAGGTGATTTGTTCTAATTGCAATAAGATTTCAAATCAGTATGAAAATATGATGGATTTGACCGTTGAAATTCATGGAGATGCTTCATCATTGGAGGAATGCCTTGACCAGTTCACCGTTAAAGAGTGGCTTCATGGAGATAATATGTACAAATGTGATGGGTATGATTGCTCTCAATTTGATCTCAAGATGTTTATAGTTTAGTTTGCATTATTTTAAGTTATACAGCGAGAATCTTTACCCATATTTTATATATTTTTATTGTACTTTGATTTCTAACTAAATTGTTATTCACGTTTTTGGATCTGGTGTTAACTATGATATTTCGTTTCTTGTTTCAGCTGCAATGACTATGTTAAGGCATGGAAGCGCCTTACCATACGATGGGCTCCTAACATTCTTACAATTGCATTGAAAAGATTTCAGGTCTTATCCTACATCCAAAATGCATGTTTAATTTGTTTGACATGGCAGTGAATGCTTGATGTCTTTTCCTTTTGCTGGTAAGTCAGATGATTGAAGCTTTGCTTTATGATACTAAAATTCATATTGAAACTTTTTTCAGAGCGGCCGATTTGGAAAACTGAACAAAAGAGTCAGCTTTCCTGAGACATTAGATCTTAGCCCTTACATGAGTGAGAGTGAAGATGGGGATGATTCCAATATTTTCAAACTTTATGCGGTTGTTGTCCACGTGGATATGTTGAATGCATCCTTTTTTGGTCATTACATCTGCTATACCAAAGATTTCTCTGGAAACTGGTACAGAATTGATGACTGTAAGGTATTCTCTCTCTCTGTCATTATCATTTCTCTTCTATTGTGTGTCATGCCTATTACAATCTCTCCATGGAGTTCTCTTTATGCCAAGGCCTCTGTGTCATCCCCAGACACCATTCAATCATCATTAGAACATGGGGTAGACGCATAATTTTGCATGCCATGTCTATTGTACTTGATTTTTTTTTTAATTATCTTAACCTGTTTTGCCTCTTTTTCCAGGTTGTGAGGGCTGAATTGGAAGAGGTACTTTCTCAGGGAGCATATATGCTTTTATATAGCAGGTACCTTTTTCCTCCCCCACCAGTATTGGCACTTGAAAGCCAGCTCTCCCGTTTAAAACTTTTATTACTTTCTGCCATTCAAATTATAAAAGAATTACCAGAGTTTGCCATTAACTAAAAAAAATGTTTAGGTTCTGTCTTATAAATGTCCAAGGTTTGATGTGAAATAACTTGTTTGGATAAACTTGCAGTTATGGTTAGATTTAACATCTGTATATCCTTTTCATCACTCATTAACTGTAACTGTAGATATATGTGTACTGACCCTTTGTTTCGTCATGTATACGTCATAGTACGGTAAAAGATACATATGAATATCATTTTCCTGTGCTTTGGCTTCTAAGTGTTTGATTATATTGGTGACCTGAGAGGCATCCTGTTTTCCTATTTTTGTTCAGGGTCTCTGCACGCCCATCGTGTCTTAGAACCTCTGGAATCAACTCTGAAGCAGATCATTGCTCAAAGGAACAAATTGAATGTGTACCTGGAAAAGAGTCCATTAGCTCTCCCAGTCGCCGTATGTCCCTGTCAATGAATGGTAGTTTGCATTCAGAAGTCCCTAGACGTGAAATTGGGTCATCTATTGGAATGAATGCAGATGTTGTTCCTGGACATGAGAACGGTGATGTGGCTAACTCAACATCATCTCTTTCTAAGGAAGTTTCGTCCAAAGAGAATGGATCGTGTTTCCAGATTGATTTGGGAGCTATCAGAACAAACAGTGAAGATAGGGATAGTGTTAATTCTATAGCTGTGAGAGAAAATGTGGAGAACATGGACTGGACAAGTAGCCAGCCACGTTCTTCTAATTCAAAGGAGGTTCCCAGCTGCGATAAAGATCTGAGTTCTGAAGCTGAAAGAGAGGCAGAAAATACAAGGATGGTTGAAGTGAAGCCGCAATATTTACCGGTTTCAAAAGAAATAAAAAGCTGCGAGCAAGATCCTCGGGTAGCGATCAATTATGTAAAGGGAGATTCAGAAGACATAAATATGGCGAATTCTGAATCAAATTCTTCTATAGCTGGGGATAACAGCCTGAAACATGAAGTGTTGATACAGGGTTCAGAAACTTTTGGAAGGGAATGGGGTAAAGAGAGCTGAAATTGCAGATGGCAGTTTGCAGTAATTGGCTGCAATTTCTAGTTAAATCATATATATTTTTTTATCTTTATTTTTAAAAATTTAATCATCATCCCGTGATCAAAAGGAAATGGATGAAGGTGGTGGGTGGGTTCATTGTCTGGGGTTTCATTATTTACAGAAATCTTAGATGCTATTGTACCAATTTTTAGATGGTTCATATAACCATTTTAGGTTGACAATGACATAATGTAAGAATGTGGATGCGATTATTAGCTATTTATTTGCTAATAAATTTAGATCAGCCTTTTAATTAATACATTTTTTTTCGCAATATATTTTAGACACTATTAGTCAACATGTCTAACTTTGACAATTGGTAGCTGCCTATGTGTTTCTGGTTAAGATTCAATTGTGATTTTAATGTTGCAACATGGCTAGTGTCTTGAAATTTAATCTTTCTTATTAGTAAGCTCAGCTTTGGGTTGTGGATTTGGTGTTAGTTTTCCTCAAGATTGTCATATTAATTAGTAGTAATTTAAGAAAATTACATTTTTACCTAACTAATAATATGATAACATAAATTAGATTAAAATTTAAATTTTAGCAAAAAATAAAAACATTGTTATTGTGAATGCGCAAATATATTGAAGAAGGGTGACCTTACAGCATATATATATATATATATATGTTATATTCTTATTAATGACTTCACCAGACAAGTTATTTTTCATTTATTTCCTTCATGTGTTTGGGAGTTTGACAGCTATATTTGAGTTTTCACATAAATATTTGTGAAAAAGTGAAAAACCATAAATTTTTACTTGATAAAGAAATTCAATGGAGAGATAAGGTTAACATTCCTTTTCAGTAGATAAAGATAACAATAACCCCATTAGATCATTTTAATCTTAATTTTGCGCAATTTTATCCATTAAAGATTTGTTGAAAACTAATAAGGAGTGTAAGTTCGCTTTTGGTGATGAAGTGAAGGCCAATTAAAGTAGTGTATTTAATGAACGCTTCTTTCGTTTAACTGGTTTACCAGATTCTGTTCTGCTGTATAAAGCTAATATATATATATATATATAGTAAAAATGGAGTGCCTGAGAGCTTGTCTGGTTATTAAACCATAAAAAAGGAAAATGGGTTCTTACTTCCAGCTGCAGATACGTTTCCTCATAGCATTGTTTTCCAATGTTGGGTATCCCTTTTGCTACTACAAAATGCAAACATTCTTTTAGTTTTGTTTCTTACTTAAGATCTGACTTTCCAACCATTGCTGTAAAGCATTTTTTATTTTGTTTTTGTCAAAGTAGAAAGACCAAGACCCAGCATTTACAACTAGAATGGCTCCAAAAGGCACGCCTGTGGTAGTTAAAATGGACAACCCAAGCTACTCGGTGGTGGAAATCGACGACCCAGATGCTGCATTCAAGCCTATGGAAAGAACCAGAGGGAAAAACCCAAAGCAAGTGACTTGGGTTTTACTTCTCAAGGCTCACCGTGCTGTCGGTCGTGTTGCTTGGATTGCTACACTCTTCTGGGATTTGCTTGGAACCATTAAAAGAAGGTTGATCTTCAGGCAAGACGTTGCAATGGCTACTGAAAAGTTGGGGAAAGGGAAACTGCTCTTTGCAGCCATTAAAGCCTTCCTCTTAACTTCATTGGCTATTCTCTCTTTTGAGGTTGTTGCTTATTTCAAGGGCTGGCATTGTTCTCAAAATCCCAGTTTGCACATTCCTAGTGATGATGATATCCAGGGGTTGCTCCACTTGGTTTATGTTACTTGGTTGCCGTTTAGAGCCGATTACATTGCACCATTAATTCAAGCATCGTCTAAATTTTGTGTAGCTCTGTTCCTTGTCCAATCTGCAGATCGTTTCATGCTTAGCTTAGGCTGCTTTTGGATTAAATACAAGAAGATTAAGCCGAAAATCGAGGGGGATCCATTCGAGTTGGGTGATGTTGAAGGGTGTAGCTATGAGTACCCCATGGTTCTTGTTCAAATCCCAATGTGTAATGAGAGGGAGGTAATAAACTGATCAATGCCTTGTCTGGTTTCTTTATTAAAGCTTCATCTTTTTCTTGGTATGCATTATATATAGACATGGTAAGTGTCATTGAAAGTAAAAAATGCATTGGAAAAGGAAATCTGATTCCTTATAGAACTTCATCTTTAACATATTGGATCATATCAAATAATGATTGTTAAATGTTTAAGAATTATGGACATGAGTTCATGTATGTGAAGTAAATACTTTTGTTGTTTCATATGAGAATAATTGACTGCCAAATCATGTTGCAATTCTCATTACTATTGTTTTGGGCTAGCCGACTAATGGAGTAGTAAATAAGTCCCTATGGTAGACATCGAAGCGTGGAATCTAATAAATATTAAGCATATTCTATTTCTGTTGATTACGATTTCTTTACCAACCTCATACAGGTATACGAGCAGTCTATCTCTGCTGTCTGCCAACTCGATTGGCCAAAGGATCGGTTATTGATTCAGGTTCTTGATGATTCCAATGATGAGAGCATCCGATATTTAATTACGGCAGAGGTTGCTACATGGAGCCAAAGGGGTATCAACATAATTTATCGCCATCGCTTGGAAAGAATTGGTTACAAGGCTGGGAATCTTAAGTCTGCAATGAGCTGCGAGTATGTAAAGGCTTACGAGTTTGTAGCGATATTTGATGCTGATTTCGAACCTAGTCCGAAATTTCTAAAGCAGACGGTGCCACATTTCAAGGTGCGGAGAAACAAAACTGAATTGTTTTTGGTTTTAAGTTACTTGCCTACCATCAGCTTATCGGGCTTTATACATTGTGTCTCTTCTTTGTCTTGCAGGACAATCCCGAGTTAGGTTTAGTTCAGGCTACAGAACATTAATTTGTGTTTCCACTTTGAAGTTGAGCAGCAAGTTAATGGTGTGTTTTTAAATTTCTTTGGATTTAATGGAACGGCTGGTGTTTGGAGAATTAAAGCTCTTGAGGAATCTGGAGGCTGGCTTGAAAGGACAACCGTTGAGGATATGGACATAGCCATTCGTGCACATCTCAATGGCTGGAAATTCATCTTCCTTAATGATGTAAAGGTACCCTCATTCACATTTCCATTTCCTTTTGCTTGAATAGACTTTCATTTTCGTTTTCACCTATTTGGCCAAACTGGTTACTGACTCGATGTAGAACTACTCGAGCAAGATAAGTGCGTCATTTAAACAATACATAGCTTGTAATTAATCTGAGTGGTCTGTTTATCAGTAAAAGTTTCGAGTTTAAGAACCATAGCTACAAATGATCAAAGTTAAACTGATTAGAACAGAGAGTTACCGTGGAAAATTTTTTAGGTCCTTTGTGAAGTTCCAGAATCATATAAAGCATACAGGAAGCAGCAACACCGATGGCATTCGGGACCTATGCAACTCTTCCGCTTATGCCTTCCAGCAATTTTAACTTCCAAGGTACACTCGTAGGCAACCCCGAATCTTTCATGGTCATGCTATGTTTACAGTATATTAAATTACCTCTCAATGCTGTAATTCTGCAGATAGCAATATGGAAGAAAGCAAACTTAATACTACTATTCTTTTTATTGAGGAAACTTATCCTTCCCTTCTACTCCTTCACATTGTTTTGCATAATTCTTCCTCTAACCATGTTTGTTCCCGAGGCTGAGCTTCCTGTTTGGGTGATTTGTTACGTACCTGTTTTTATGTCATTCCTCAACATTCTTCCGTCCCCCAAATCGTTCCCTTTCATTGTTCCTTACCTTCTATTTGAGAACACCATGTACGTGACCAAATTCAATGCAATGGTATCTGGATTGTTCCAGTTGGGTAGTTCCTATGAGTGGGTTGTAACCAAGAAGGCTGGCAGGTCATCAGAATCTGACTTAGTGGCTGCTACCGAAAGGGCAAACCAGCAGCATATCCCGAGGGGAGCTTCACAAAGTGAGTTCACTGAATATAATGAATTAAAGGAACAGAAAGAAGCCGCGCCTGTACGGATTAAGAAGGTCAATAAGATATACAGGAAAGAGCTCACTCTAGCATTCCTCCTTCTCGCAGCTTCTGCTAGGAGCCTGTTATCAGCCCAAGGAGTACATTTCTATTTCCTCCTCTTCCAAGGGGTGACCTTTCTCCTAGTGGGTCTTGATTTAATAGGAGAGCAGATGAGCTAATATTGCTCTGCATGGAAGCTAGAGAGAGCGAGCGTACGGTGCTAAAACTCTGTCAATATTCATCAACAAAAGCCGGATTTCAGGTTTGGAGAAATGATTAAGGGTTCTGTACGGATTAAGAAGGTCAATAAGATATACAGGAAAGAGCTCACTCTAGCATTCCTCCTTCTCGCAGCTTCTGCTAGGAGCCTGTTATCAGCCCAAGGAGTACATTTCTATTTCCTCCTCTTCCAAGGGGTGACCTTTCTCCTAGTGGGTCTTGATTTAATAGGAGAGCAGATGAGCTAATATTGCTCTGCATGGAAGCTAGAGAGAGCGAGCGTACGGTGCTAAAACTCTGTCAATATTCATCAACAAAAGCCGGATTTCAGGTTTGGAGAAATGATTAAGGGTTCCATCCAGTTGAAAAACCAAAGTTTCATTTTCCATACTAGCTTTGAGATGCCAAATATAAGGGTTTATTATTATTATTATTTATTAATCAGTAACTCTACTTTTCTGTAGTCACAGATTTTATTTCATATTTTATATGTTTATAATTTTTCACAATGAATAGCAGTCATTTTTATCTTCATTAGACATTTCAACCATCTTCGTTGTTATATATAGGTAAGGATTCACATTCTGCCTTTCGATTACTGCTTGAGTGTGGTTAGGCACTAAAGAATCAAGCCATGTTGTATTTGAAAGCCGGAAAGCTAGAATGAGGCATAAGAATGAACTTAGTCCTTTAGTGATGTTGGATGCGTTTAGTCTGCATTTTGTTAATGCTTGGTGGGTTGTGATTCAATAATGTTAAAAAGTGTCGGCAAGCAAACGTGACAGTGGCTGCTGGTTTCGGTTAGTGTGTCATCATATTCACCTTCTCATTTAAAAGGTTGACATGGCTGGGGGCAAGAGATCTTTGGTGGCCACATTTGCTGCTTTTGGCTCTTTGCAAATGCTGTTCTTTAGTGGCCATATATACTTTCCCTGTTTGAAATTGCTATCATGACATTGAAATTAGTGATATGTGTATATGCATAGCTTTGAATTGTAGTACTTAGAACAGGCACAGTCAAATGGAATTTCCCTTCAACCACCATTGCTGCTTATATAGGAGAACTACTCATCATCTGGCTCGGCTGAGAAGTCTGGCTCGTCGGGCTTTTGCAACTTAGGCATTTCAACATCCTTCACCTTCTGAGCTCCACGCCGGGTATTTGCTGCAAACCTCGAAGCTAGTATTGTGACACCTAAGTTCTGTTTTACTTGGGAAGAATTTGAAGATGCAAGATTGTGTTCTTTCTTTTGTTCTGTTTCATTGGCACCTTGTTCATCAGGAGGATACGAGAAAGAATCCGTCATGCTGAGACTCCTCATCACTGTCCTCTTCTTGTGTCGGCGCCAAGCTGCTTGAATGAAGCAGGCACCCCATGTCCTCCAATGGTAAGAATGATAGCGGAAGGTATGCTGAAGCTTCTTGCTATGAAGACGTCGAAACTGATTGGCCACGAATTTGAGATCTTCTGCTCTTAATGCAAATGCCTCTACTTCAACCAGGGCTCTTACTGTTCTAGTGGATGAAGGTAAGTTCAGAGAGGATTTTGGAAGCAATGCCCATGAAAGTAGCTCCTCGCCGCAGAAGTCACCTGGTCTCAGATTAATTGAATTGAAGAAACCTGTCCGGCCTCCATTTGTGGTAGAACTCTCTAGCCTCCCTCTGATAATAAAAAGCATCTCGGTGACAGGGTCACCTTCCCGAACAATGTAGGTTCCTTGAGTACTTAAGGAGGATACTAAGCGCTCACATATGGCATCTAGTAGCTGATCATCCATCTCTGAGAAAAAGGGGACCTATATGCATATGGGGAAAAATCATGTGGGCATTCAGACCTATAGGACTAAATCTGAATGAAAGTAGCATGAACTTACACGCCGAACAAGGTCCAAGCATAGATGGCGTTGGATGTCTCGGCGGAGATCTGGAGGTAAAGCACGTAAGATTGATTCTTCATCCACACCTCGAGTTGCAAGCCACTTGTACTGAACAAAACGCTGAACGCGCTCTCGCAGATCTTGCGGGAGTTGGCGATGTCTCATCCACTCCTCGGTGTCCCGCCGTTTAAGCCTCCACTCCTCCAGTCTCACAGTGATGGATTGTAAGTAGGTCTGCATGACATGATAAACAACGTTATTGAATATATGATCAAAGCCTATGCATGTTATAAGAAATAAGAATTATATGTTAGGGCTTAGACAAATACCTGCATGTTTCCAATTAAATGGGCAAACAAAACCAAACCCAAGATAGCAATCAGTATGGCAAACAGGGTTTCCCCCATAAATGTGCTTGTATCTAAATTCTGTCCATAAGAGCTGAAAATTCAGAAACCAGAATTGTTTCATCAAAAAGTTCCACAATATATCTAAATTATGTTGTATGAATGTTCATGATGCATGCATACCTCAAATTCTGCAAACCCCACCACAGACAATAGAAATACTTCCGGTGGAAGCCCGAGGAGAATACTTTCTTCGTCAACGCATTCTCGAATATCCCATAGTCAAAGCTAATATCATTATTGGGATCACATTTACCAAACACGACAGTACTGTTTTCCCATTTATGGCGACCGGCATCATTCGATGTGCCACAATCGAGGTAACGAGGATCACATCGCAGAGGGCTAGTCTCATTTCTGCATTCAGTTTTCAAACAGGATGCAAGTCGCTCGAATGACAGTAAATACCACGACGCCCCTAATACCTGCAAGAAGCGAAGCCGAACAATCAATCAAAATGGGAACAATGATAGCCACAGACAAGATTGGGGTATGAAATTTTACATACATGGCTAGCTAACATGTAAAGTAAGAGATTGTATGCAGCACCAGCCCAGGCAGTCTTTGTGACAACACCAGTGGCTTTAATAATCTGAGAGCTTAAAGGGAAAATTAAATACAATCTGGGAACATATTGGAGCAGCACAATCAGCACAAGTGCATTATTAGTATAATCAGCATGGGAGCTTCTAATTGCTGGTATAATAAACCATATCACAATCTGCGAAGAAAAGTAAAAAGGAAAAAAAAACAAAACCAATATGTTATTCAGTTTTAGTATCTTATATTTAAAATGTTAAGTTTTAGTTAAGTTTTAGTCACTTATGTTAACTAGTTGTAACATTTTAGTCACTGAGTCGGGATAATGATAAGTTGACGTGGCACGTTAAATTATCATTTTAAAGGAAAATTTTAGATTAAATTATACAATTGATCCTATATTTTTTTCGTTTTAAGCAATTTATTTTTTCTTTTTACTTTCCTTTTTCTTCATTCTCTTCTGCCTCTATTTTTCTCCCTTCCATCTCTTTTAACCTAAAAGAAAAAAAATTAAATTGCTCAAAATAAAAAAATATAAAGACCAATTGTATAATTTAACCTAAAATTTTTATTTAAAATGATGATGTAACGTGTCACGTCTGATTACCATTATATCGTTAACGGCAATTAACACTCAGTGACAAATGTTATAACACGATAACGTAAGTGACTAAAATGTAATATTTTAAACATAAGTAACTAAAATATAACCTAATAAAAACAAAAATAACTATTTTGGCAATTTACCCTTACTAAATATTGAACCTTGTGAAAGAAAATTGTTAGAGAGGAGATCAACTTGGGAGAAATTTTTAAAGTATTGTGTATTGAGAATTGACAGTTCTCTTAGTGGATTGGTATTGTTTCTGATGAAAGGTTTTGTCCCCTAACTCTACGAGAGACTAAGTGCCTGAAAAAGTTACCGAAAAAATTTGAGTTCAATAAAGCGGAAATGACTCGTTGGATGCTTGTGAAATGGTCACCACCATAGAAATCTCAAAATTTGCACTTGGAAGGGTTAAAGGTTGGACGGGTTAAGGTTATGCCCTGTAAGGCATTGTTGGATAACAACACAACCACTTCGACCTACTTGCACACATACATGGTCTACCTTCTTAGCCACCTGACGAAAATCTCTCGCTCTGTTTGAACTCGCCGTCTTTAGGCACTTAGGTTCTCAGAGTTGAGGGATAAAATCCCCCGACGTAAATAATACGGGCCAATTGAAGGATGTTTCGACTTACAACACATGACAGTTACAAGACCTCCCCGAAAGAAATCAGTATTCTCTCAACAACAGCATAAAAACAAATCTAGATTCCAGTGGTTGCTTGCAGCATTTACATCAATCTCAGCTACCAAAAACGCCATCAACATCACTTGCAAATTAAACAATTCAAAAAAGGCCCTTCATTTGATTAAATAGGGACATTTACAGAATGAAGTACCTGAGGAAGAGGTAGAGCAGCCACAAGATCTATGAAGAAATCCGATCTCAAATACCTTTTAGCAATCAAATCTGGGTGAGTAACAAGTTCACCCCTACCAAATACCCTTGAGGTAGGCGACACATAAGCCGTTCGGAACTTGATGAATATATGCAACACGTAAAATGCATCGGCAAGTGTACGGAAACAAGTTACAACGATTCCCAGATTCAAATCAGTATCCAAACAAGAGGTGGTGTCTTTTTTTATCAATGAAGGCAGGTAGAAAAACAATGGGTCAACGAAGAGAGCCACTAAGCACCAAAAGAGAAAAATCCTGTTCCACTGCAAGTAAATTTCAGTACCAGGATCTAGAATCCTTTCCCTCCATGGCTCGTGATCCTCTGGAAAAAGAACCTTTGACTTTCCATATTTGGAAACTCCTTCGGTTTTCAATAAAGGGACGGTTGCTTTGAATACGGGCAGTGGCGGCTTCTCCGTACGTGCTGTGCCATTGTTGTTGAACCTGAGAATTCGAAAAAGGATCCATCAATGGAAATTTGAAGAAAAATGAGGAGAGGTGGGTTGCTAAGATTACCTCACTAGCTTCTCTGTTTTTAACTCCATCCTTTTTTGTGAAATTCGTCATAAAAGTAAAGTGAGCAGAGAAATGGGTGCAGCTTTACTGCAACAAAAATTATATTGAAAACCCATCATAAAGGAAGGGGAAGTGTTTAGAAAAAAGAAGCAAACAAGATAGATCTTTCATTGCCTCCTCGTATCGACCAACATAGTGAAAATACCAACAAAAAGGTCGTTTTCTTTTTTCAAATGAAAAGAAGAGAGGAAGAAGGATATTGACGTAATCGGATGCAAGAATTTTGGAAGACTGAACGAGAAGAAAGAGAGGAAAAAAAGGAAAGCAAATCCCAAAACTAGGAATTTCAATAAAGAAATACTAGTAAAAGCAAGATGAAGGAAGAACAGCTCATAGTGCTTTTCTTTTTTAACTAGTTTGTGTTGTTGGAAGAAATTAAAAAGAGGATTCAATGTGAAAAAACGCACGAAATACCATTGACTTTGGAGATTGGAGGCAATCAAACAAGATTTATATATTCATTGATTCCCTTTTTTGTTTATACAATAATTTAATTTATTATTGTACCCAACATTTAATAAAACTATTTTTTTATATTAATGATAATTGAAATTTAATAGCAATTTTGATGACAGGGTTGTTGCCGGCTCTCTGTTTTGTGTTTGTAATAAAAACAGGCAGGATCCCGATTCGTTATTGGAAGTTTAGATCCCACGGTTGAGTGGTCCTTGCCACATCGGCAGTGATGCCGTAGTGGCCTACCACTATTTTAGATTCCTTTCTAATTTCATGTTCATACTTTGACCTCATAATTCAAATCTAAATGCTATTTTAATCTTAATTTTAATTTTAAAACCATAAAATTTATCCGAAAGTTCATTTAAAAGATAATTCATTATTTTTTATTTACTTGAAATTTTATTTTTTTTTTTCATATCTAAAAAGTATCAAACAGAACTCATTTCTCCCAAATGAATTATGAAAATTAAAAAGGACAACTTAAAAACACAAATAATTCAGTCTTTTTTAGTGGTAAGTCTCACCAATTAAAAGTTTGAGATTAAATTTTTTGTTTTAATTTACATAAATTACAAAAAAAAATTCATAATGTTATTAACCAGTTTAAATGACATCAGATTAAAGGAACTACAATTGATAATTTGCGAAAACAAAGTTTCACAGCTATATCTCGTCTCCAAGCACAGGCATTTCTAATTGAGAAAGAACTATTTTTTCTTTCAAATAGCTGGCTATGCAGCAATAAATTAATTTTTTATTGGGGAGGGCTTACTTCTAATATCAACATCCATTCAATTTCGTTTTTAAAAACGAAAAACCCTTCAAATTTAATTTCTTTCAATACCTTTTTAGGCTTCACAAACCACTGTAACTAAAATTTAATAATGTTAGAGATATCGCCATGAAAAATAAGTCAAAAATCTTGGACAGCCGGTACACCCTAATCTTATCGGACAGACAGAAAAATTAACATCAAAAGGAGACTTTGAAACCAAATCATTACCCATTTTTTAAATCACTTTTCAAATTATCAATTAAGCCACTTCTCTAATGTAAAATAAAAAATCGTAATCACCAGTGTACCAACATACATATAAATATCATAGATGGACCAAGCTCCGTATCCATAATGGAGGCTGACACACGTACGAAAACACTACGTTCATATTTCTTCCAACAAACCAAAAATTCAAGCAAATCACACAATAGAGAATATGTTCAATGTAGATTTTAAATTATAAATTGGTTCACCATGATCATTGCAGCAGTCATACTTCCAACCATGCATAGAAAAAACTTAATCACCGGGAACAAAATGGAAGTGCATCCATCTGACTTGCATTGCAACATTGCATACAATAATTTCAGAAATTAAATTAAACTCATGAACAATGAATTTGTTGGACTTTTTGTCATTCCAACTGTTTATAAAACAAAACAACACCCAATCTAACATGACCTCACTCTTAAATATCTGACATGAAAACTTTGTCCCAAGTCTTGTTTCAGAGTTAACCAGAGGACCAAAAACATGACTGGGACATTTGAGCAACATTAGCATCTCGTATACAGCAAAAAAAATTCATGACGCCAAATGATGATTAGTCTTCCTATTCAAAGACGGTAGACAGCTAGACAAGAAACCAACCTATTTTGGTAGGTTAAATATCATCCAGTCACACCACAGATAACAGGCCAGTCACTCCACCTATGCTTGTTTTGCAGCCTACCAAGGGGCCCAAAGATATATAGCAAGGTCGGCGAATCATGATTAACTTGTAAGGATATTGTGACTTTGTCAGAGAGATCATCAAGTTCTGCAACTAAGAGTCAACCATCCCAGAACACTCCCGAATTTATGTACCGCCAAAGACACTAACGCAAAAAAACTCAAAATATTCGAAAGAAAAATAGCAAGCACACACTTTTTGTCAAGCATAATCATCTGGAACTAGATGCAGACACTAGGAAGAAAAGTGAGTACAGCTTCCCAACTTTCCAACCCAACAGAAGTAGAAGACTCCAAATTTATTCTTGCTTGTCAGCTGAATGACCACAAACATGTTGAAGAAAAACAGTAAGCAAAATATCCTTGCATCTTTCAAAATATTTTACGGTCATTTTTTAAAAAAAGTTTGCACAAAAAATAAGGTCTGTAAATTACCAATCCCACTCTTGTAAGGACCCTAAAACATCAACTTCTGTAGAACAGATATAGTACCTGCCAGAAGCAGCGTTTGAGGCAGCTCCCTCAATCCTTTTAAGATAAAGTAAGTAAAGCCACTAGAGTTTGACGAAGGTGCATCACAGCAGGAGAGATTCATTCAAACAGTAGCAACTACAGATGATGACAAATGGGACCCACAATGATCAAATATTGAAGATCCCATAGACGGGCAGCAAAGAAGCAAATCCCAGATGTGTAGAAGCAGAAAAGTAACGAGGCAGACCCAGAAGACACCTCAACACAAAAGAAAAGCATGAACTTTTTAGCAGAATTTCTTTAATGATTTCTCAATAAAATTATAGAGGTCATTTTAAGTTTTCCCCCCTACGCATAAAAAAAGTACTTAGCATAGATAAAGCAAATAAAACCATCATAGAAATAAGGAAAAACAGAAAGTAACTTAACCAAATCCAAGATGCTGCGGGCGTTGCCCAATTAAAACAGTAGCACTGAAGTCAACAAACTAAACACACTTAATCAGTCCCTTCACATAAGAGTTACATCCTTGCAGCACTTAACTCCTGCTCCGTCGGCGTTCCCTTGCACCATTTCTGCACCAAATTTAGTAGCAATCTTTCATGCACATATCATAATCCAAACAGCACAACAAAAAAATTAAACTAGGATGAACAAAGCTGTGAGCGTGATCAAATCAGATGGGTAACCAAAATTTAACTAGTTTGATGCACTTGCTCATTATTGATGAAAAAGACAACATTAAAAAAAGCCTTTCCAGCTACTAGCATAAAGTTCAAGGAAGTTCACCCATTAGCATATGGCAATTCCTCACGACCACGGTATGGAGGAGACCTGCTGTAGCTACGCCCACGAGGAGAGGGACTGCGACGCCTAGGGGATCGTCCACGAGGACTGTAACTTCTGTTTGGAATTAAAAGTGTCATTTGATTGTAAACTTCAATCAATCATGAATAGAAGGCAATGTTTTGCTTAGGAGGCCTTACCTGCGCCCATAGCTTGGGCTCCTACGATATCTAGGGCTGCGGCTGCGACGTCTTCCGGAACCACCACGTGTACGACATTCTCGAGCAAAATGACCAGCCTCACCACACTCGTAGCACTTCAAATCAGAACCACCCGACCGTCCCCGACCACCTCCACCTCCGCCTCCACGTCCACCTCTGCCTCTAGAATTATGAGAAAGCTCAACTCTCCAGCCATTCTTGCCTAAATCCAAATATGTGACTTATAAAGATAGTATAGGATGTGAATCTCAAATGATAACCGTATGCTTGTTAAAAGATGCCATTAAGAAAACAAAAATCAGAAACTAGCAACTGGATGGATGAATGAGATAAAACCATGTCCTACCAACAAGTTCTACAGAATTTTGAATTAATATATAAAACTAAACTGGAGAAATGTCAAACATGACACAACCACATGGGCAGCTTAATTCTGGTCTAACAGCTCACACAAACTTCCTCCACAAATAGACATGAAGGTTAAACGCTGTTAAAGGCACACTCTTCATAAAAAAAAATCCAAATCTAAAGAATTATGAGACTACCAAATTATGACTTTCATCACTAATCTTTCTTATTTATAAAGGAGCAGATCAATAACAATGCATTAGCTCCTAACCAAGGAGGAATACTTAGAAAAACAAAACTAGGTTGGCATAATTTGTTTCCAATACAAAAAAAAAAAAAAAAAAAAAAAGCCCACAACTAACAAGACGGAAAATTTAGGATGCAATTAGTGTCATAATCAGAAATGAGGAATCTGGTTGGAATACCATCTAATTCACGAATTGCATCCTCGGCGTCTCTGTGATCATCAAAGTCAATGAAAGCGTAACCTGGTGGCCTTCTAGCAACCCACACACTGCAATATATATATCAAATCAGAAAGACGAAATTGGATGGAATTTTGACAGAAAAATTCGTGCTGGAAAGGTACATATTACAAACAATTGTTGTTCACAATGTAGCAGTAAAAAAGAAGACAAAAAGAAAAGAGAGGTACAACAATATTATTCTACCTTCGAATGACTCCAAAAACACGAAACTCGTCTTCAAGATCTCGCTCCGAAACTCGTGGGTCAAGGTTACCCACGTAAACTCGAGACATTTCCTTTTTTTCTCCAAAGAAACCTATCAAAACAAATTTCACGTTATTTTAAGTCTCACTTCAATACCAAACTCCCGAAAAAACAATTGTAAAACCTAACAATGAAATAAATCAAGATAGATGTAAAAATAAACTGCCAAAATTGAACGTAAAAGAGAGATCTAAAAGTTAAACCTGGTGAGTTGCGAGAGAGAAGAGAAAGAAACCCTAGCAGTAGCAGCGGGGGAAATTAGGGATTTTGATTTTTTAGAAAATGAAAAAAGAGTTATGAACGTCGAAATTAAAAAGAAAAACTCTTAATAGAGTTTAGAGCGCATACGAAATTTCCAAGATTACCCTTGCTTGACAGTCTTTATTTCAGATTCAGTTCAAAACTAAAATATCGATTTTGCCCCTGTAATATTATTACTAAGCCACAAAGGCCATCAAGAGACAAGAAATAGAATGCCCAATTTGCTCAACTATTTGACCCAACCCCGTTTGCTCAATGGACAGCAATCGGTTGACTCTGTTAAATGTGGGAAAATCGATTTAATCCATCAACCCTATGCTTTAACCCATCGAATTAGGTCCCAACTATATATATATACACACTACTGGCTTGTCACCCGGTTAGTTTATTTATTTAATATATATATTTTAGTTAATTAAAATATTTTAAATAAATTTAAAAAATCTTATCTTATAATTTAATATTATTAATAAAATTTAATATAACAAAAAGATATTATGAATATTATTAAATCTTAATTTACGTATAACAAATATTATTAAATTATATGTCATAGAGAAGTTTTTTTTCTCTATGTGTTGTAAAAATATAAAAAGTGTAGAAAAATAAATTATTAAAAATCATTAAATTTATATATATTTATATTAATAAAATTTATTGTTGTCAAGTAAAACTCAATTCCATATTTATACTTTTAAAATTTTACACTATTTAAGCGTAATTAAAAATGTATAAATAATTAAATTGTAAAATCAATAAATGAAAATCAATATCTTTGTAAAAATTTAAAATTATATAATATGTATAATATTATTTTAATGACTAATTTTTATATAATATCTTATTATCATAGTAAATTTTATATTTAGAAATTAAATAGTATTAAAAATTTTAAAGAATTGATAAATTTAAATAGATAATTTTGTTAATTTTTTTTATTTCATTTAAAATATTAAATATTTTAATAATAATATAAATTTTATATTTAATTTTCACCTTGTTATATTATTTTTCATGGTTTTTAATTTATACTGATCTATCCATTAATTATTACCGTTTTTATTAATTTTAAAATACATTATCAAATTTTAACATTTAGAAAACGAAATATTATAATTTTTAAATGATTTTTAACAAAATTTTTTACATTTTTTACATCTTTATTATATATTATCAAACATTGAAAAATAGTTAAATGGATAAAATAATAAATAAATATAATAAATTACAAAATATTTACTTATATTCATTATCTTAATATATTTGTCCTTCCATTTAAATTTCAAATTTAAGATAATTAAATTTATCAAATTACTAAAATTTGATTTTTATTTTCAACTATATTTTTTTAAAAGTGACATTTTTGGTAAAATTTATTTTTTTATGTGTTCCTTATACGTTGTCAATCTTTATAAATAGATGGAATGATTTTTTTTTTTTTAAAAAATCACTATGTTTGAATTTATGTGAATGATAAAAAAGTATTTAAGGAGTAATCTAAAAAATTAAATTTAAATTTCAATAGGAAAATTTATATATATATATATATATATATATCAAGATAAAGATAAATATATTTTAAAATTAAATATTTTGAAAGGATAGTTTAGTTAGAAATATATAAAATAATTTTGTTGAACTAACTTTATTTGATAAATTATTTTGATATAATAAACATATTTTTAAAATATAAATTTATTTTTTTAAACAAAGAATTCAAAGCATAAATAATATTTCAAAACTTCTAAACATCTTAGAAAATGTGTTAAACACTTAAAAATATTTTTGACAAAATTATGAAAATAAATTTAAACTCTTGAACTTAATCAAAAACATTTCTAATCAATTGAAAAACTATCCCCTACAATAAGTATCGATGTTTTCCAAAATATATCGATACTTGTAAAATTATATCGATACTTCATCTTTTTATCAATACCAAATCTACTTTCTGTTTTGAATAAAAATTGAACACGAACAATAAGTATCGATACCTTGAAAATTATATCGATACTTACTAAATTTTAACAATACCAAAAATTTATATCGATACCAATTTTGCATTCTATTTTTCATAATCTATTAAAAAAAGTCAAAAAGTATGGACACCCATAAAATTATATCGATACTTTTTACCAGGTATCGATAAAACATTGATACAATTATAC
Organism: Gossypium stocksii; assembly: GCA_020496765.1. NCBI lineage: Eukaryota > Viridiplantae > Streptophyta > Magnoliopsida > Malvales > Malvaceae > Gossypium > Gossypium stocksii. The sequence continues at coordinate 42,962,383 of CM035629.1, forward strand.
TCATACAAAAAGTATCGATACTTTTTTTTTGCAGGTGAATTTAATAGTCTGGTATTTCTATTGTACCGCCCCGAATTTTGGGCCTGGAAGTTTTGGAATTTGGAGCATAGGGACAGTGAGGAGGCTGAACATATGAGGTTTGTTGTGCATTTTAGTGATAAGAATGAGTCTGCTAGTCTAATGGTTAAGTGGAGAGCTAATATGATGGAGGTCCTATGTTTGAGTCTTTAGGTGTGCATTTTTGAAGCGCCTTCTTTATTTTGATTTGTTTTAGTTAATAATTATAATTATACTTATGTATAATTATTAATTATTTGTCTGAAGAATTTTCCCCCAAAATAGAAGCAAACTGCTACTTCTTTGTCTCTTCTACTTCTTATTGATTTTTTTCTTTTTACTTTTGAAAAAATTAATCAAAAATCGGTTTCGGCATTTTGGTTTCGGGAATTTTGGTTCCCTACTGTCTTCTCCGATCGCAAACAGGTGTGAGATTCGAACCTTATCTACGTTATATTATTTTTTGTAAATTTTTGCTTCGGCATATTATGAGTGTGTATTAACCTTCCATCAATTTTAGGTTTTTGATCGCTAAAAATGAGGGAAATACGCTATTTTCTGATATACATTGGTAAGGCAAAGGTTAGGGACTGTTCTAGTGGCCGAAACGACGGTTTTGGGGCTGTTTTGGGGTGGTTTCATGACCTCTCGACACACGCCCGTATGGATTTGGGAACTAGGGTTTCGGGCCAAATTGGATGCCATACAGCCGTGTGGCCGACTTAGGGATTTTGTCGATTTTCACATGGCCGTGTCCCCTAAGCACACCGGCGTGTGAATTTGGGAATTAAGGATTCGGTGATTTGGAGTCACACGGCCTGGCCACATGCCTTTATGACTGATTTAGGGATTTAGGGATCCTACAGGGGTATGTGTTTGGGATACACAGGCGTGCATTTGGGACACACGACCATGGTGGGCACACAGGTATGTGAGACCTTCACATGGCCGAGTCTACCCTGCACTTGATTTTAGTGAAAATGAACAGTGAGTTACACGGCCTGCTCACACGGCCGTGTCCCTGCTTTACACGGGTGTGTGCCTCTGTCACACAGCCGTGTGTTACCCTTCATACGGGCATTTGGACCCTCACATGACCTGGATTGTCCCACATGGCTGGGACACATGGGCGTATGGCCCTATCTCACCGATTTTGGATTTTAGGTCAATTTAAGTTTGATCGTGGCTTCGTGTATTCCGATTATGGGACTAAGCTTAGAGAGGGTATTCTCCCCTAAATATCTGTGATTATGTACTCTGCCTAAGGGATGTTTTTGGCTGATGATTGATTGAGAAATTGATTGACTGAATGTGAGCGTCACTATTATGTGAGATTACTTTGCTATCCAACCTGAATCTGGGTAAATGATTATACCCCTCTCTGATTCCGACTGACTGGATGTGAATGATTGTCTAAAATTAGTAATCTATTTTTGTTCGTTTGTCTGCACTCATACATACATATGCATAAAGCATTTTTGGGTGGGATTTTGAAGAAAAGGAAGACTGATACTGAACTGAACTGGCAGTTTTACTGCAACTGAACTGTACAATGGATTACCGCACTGCACCGTACAACACGTACGTTAGCTACGCTACGTACTATTGACTGATCTGGCAGTTCTGTTGCAATTTACTAATATAGCGGTTTACCATATTGCACTGTACTACATGTACGTTAGCTATGCTACATACCCTTATCTGATTGGTAATTCTACTACACAACTGTACCGCGGTTTACCGCTTGACACTGTACAGTTTATACGTCAGCCTTGCTACATAATACATGATTTGGCAGTACCTGCTTACTAATAGCTCCAATACCTAGAGGGTCATGAGTAGTCCCAATACCCTAAGGGTTGTGGACTTAATGAGAGGCTCTCAAGCCTATTGACTGGCAGCTCAGCTGCATTATACTGATATGTGCCGCTTTCAATAGAGCTTGTAAGTGTAGAGATGGGTGGGTGTTTTAAACCCTACAGTAAGTGTAGGTGTAACGCCCCAAAGATGCTTAACATTTATTTTCATATGCTTGTGTCACAAATATATGTTTGCCTTAGTGGTTAAGTGTTCTAGGAGTGTTTGAGAAGTTTTGGGTTCAAGCCTTAGCTTGGGCAAATTTTTGTTTTTAATTGAATAAACTCCTATCTTTAGCCAGTAGGCTTATAAATAATTGTTGGTGAAATATGTCAGAATGGGCCTGCTGGTCTAGGGGATAAGTGACGTGTTATTGTTACTTGAGGTCTAGAGTTTGAATCATTGCATGCGCGAAGGGATTAAATTTTTGCTTGGATGAACAACTAGAGGTTGTGTTTTAGTAAAAGTCTGAGTAGTGGGAAGGTTGGAGTGATTTTATGAGAGGATTTTGGGATTGGGCGTGTTTAGTTATCGATTTTTAGGAAGGAAATATGGGATTGAATTTTGATTATTTTTATTTTTTTAAAAAATTATGTTCTCATACCTTCCCAAAATTATTTTTGACGTTAGTTTTTCTTTTTCTCAAGGGCCGCCATTTTTTTTTAATTTTGCTTTTTCTTTAGTTTTTCTTTTTCTCAAGGGCCGCCATTTTTTTTTAATTTTGCTTTTTCCTTTTTGCCAAATATTGCTGTGAGGTTGCTGCTAATTTCTTTTCCCCTCTCTATTCTTTTATCCTCTTGTTCTCTTGGTGCTGTCGATTCTCTCCACCTCTTGTGCTGCCGATTTTTTCTGTTCCCTAATCTTCTTCTTATTGCCGCAACTGGTCACCTTTGTTTGGTTCTTGCATTGTTGGTAAGTTTCTTAAATATGGGTAATGTAGTTATGGATTTTTGGTAATCAATCGGCTATTTCTTTGATAAAGGTTAAGGGTTGGAGCGTTTCAGTTAGCGTTGGAGTGGTGTGGTTCTGCTGATATTTGTTTGGTAGGTAATGTGGCTTTGATTTGGTGAATATTAGGGAAAAGCTTTTCTTTACTCATAGGTATGAAATGTGAATTGATGTTGTTTTGGGTCTTTTCAAAATTTTCGGCAGTAAATTATAGGAGTGGGGATTTAGATTGTTCAAATTCGTAATTGGGGGTTGCTCAGTTTGGAAGGCAAGGAATGTATGGATTGAACGAATTATTGTCAATACTTTGGTTTCGAATTAACTACGAATTAAGACTGATTGGGGGATTTGTTATGGATCATACGTACTGGTGGTTTCAGAAGCGCTTTTAAGTCACAAATGAACCAGGTGTGTGAAACACAATCCCGACTATGGAAATCGACAAAAGCCAGAATAAGGAAACGTCAACGTCACATGGGCATGCGCTCGCACGTGTGGTAGTCTGTGTGACTAAACATGGGGTGTGATCGACAAGGCCAGCTATGTGCGATTTCATAGGCTGGGCTGAATTTGGCAGTGTGGGCCCCACAGGCATGTGGGTCCCACACGGGGGAACCACACGGACATGTGGAAATGTTGGTCCAAGCCATGTGATCCGCACAGCCAATGCCATTTTGGGCCGTGTGGGTCACACGAGCGTGTAGGCCCACATGGGCCCGCAATATGGGCCGTGGGCCCATTTTCACTATTTTGACTGCTAAGGTTGCATGGGTCGCCCGAGACGATTGTGGACCTATCATGGGGTTGATAAGCTTATCTAGACCCCTAGTTGACTGAATGACTGTTATACCTTTGTGTGATATATATATATGTACATGTATAACTGCATTTTTAGCATGCTATTTAAACTGTACTGGATACATGTATGATTCTATGTTATGACATGACATGATTGTATGATGCATTGCATGGGAACGAGTTTTATACTGATCGGAGAAAGTGTACTGAAAGGCTTCAAGCCTAAATTACTAGCAACCCAGTTGCATATTACTGTATAGTACCGCTTTCGGTACTTTCTGGAGTGTAGGGATGGGTGGGTTGATTATATCCCCACATGGAGTGCAGGGTTGGACGGAGTTGGAGTGTAGAGGGTGGATGGGTAGGACTTGTATACTGTTTAAATTGTTACTACACTGATTATTGTTACTATAATGGGCCAAGGCCCAAACACATAACTGTTTCTATCTAGAGATGGGCTAAAGCCCAAACTGATATTATCACTGATACTGAAAAGGGCTTAGGCCGGGACTGTGTTTGTTTTCTATCTGTTTGCTATGGGATTACACACTGAGTTTTCGTAAACTCACCATTCTATTTTAACTGTACATATAATCCCCAGACATAGGCAGATCGATGCAACGGAGGACTTAGCGGTGGCTACTCGACCTATCTAATTTAAAATAGTTTTATGATTTCGATTTAATTTGTGGGGTATTTTATTGTAATAATGGCCTATTTGAATTTTTACTTTAATTTGGGACTTTTATTGTTTGGATTTTTAACTGCTAGCAGTAGGAAAAGACGCAAGTTTTCAAAAGATAAATGTTTTAGCAAAAATATCACTAATACGTAACCTTTTTAAAAGCTTCCACAATAAATGACGTTTTGAAAATTAATTACGTTTAAATGTGAATAACTTTTTTTATAATGACTCACGTTTTGAAAATAAACGACACGCCTTAAAATCATAATTAAGATAACACAAATGGGTTAAATAGAAAAGAGTTTTCATCGATATCACATTTTATCAAAAAATACTACAATATGACATCGCCAGATTCGACCGTAACATCTAGGTTGGGTTTGAGGTATTACATTTAGTGGTATCAGAGCCAGGTTGCAAAACTCGGCTGTGGATTTGGGTTTATAACTTGGAATTTCTAAAAGAATTGTTTCAAATAATTTGAAGTATTTTGAAATGTTTTATTGAATGTGTGGTACATCGAGTCTCCAACTCCAATTCTATAAGTCTTCTGAAACTGTGGTTTGTTTTAAACTGAAATATTATAAATAAAAAATACTGAGACTACTGTAGGTAGTAAACTGTACTAAAACACTCTTGTTAGTGTAAACTGAAAACTGTAGTAAGACTACGATCTATGAAAACAAACTCTAAATTACTGATACTATTTTTCATAAAATATCTACTAATAATTACTGAAACTATAAAACGATCTGCATAAAACTGATAATATAGATAAACACGATTAGACAATGAGTACACGTGGTACTCATGGATGGGGTACAAGAGGCCGTGGTAGAGGCCGTAGGGGTGCTCGAGCTGGGTCATCGTCGTTTGGCCACATACTTAATTTAGAAACTAGTGAGACACTGGCTTCACCTGTGACTGAGACTGGGTATCATTATCGAGTGGTTAGGGCCGACGTACTGTCCCAAGCCATGTTAAGAATTCTGGAGAGGGTTGTTAGGACCAATAATGGTACTGGAGGTCGGGGGTCGAGGGTCGATTACGAAATGACTCCGGTCCAATAGAACCGAGATTGTTAAGGGTATTACTGGAGTTGCCCCTAACGTGGCTGAGTACTGGATAGAGGCCATAAAGAGAATTATGTATGACCTGGACTGCACCCCCAAGCAAAACTTAAAAGGTGTTGTATCGCTACTACGAGATGAGGCATATCAGTGGTGGCTCACTGTTAAGGAGGACACTCAGCCCGATCGATTGACCTGGAAGTTCTTCAAAATTGCCTTTCAGGAAAAGTATGTAGGTGTCAGTTATGTGGATGCTCGTAGGTGGGAGTTCCTAAATCTGACTTAGAGGGACAGATTGGTGGTCGAGTATGAAGCCGAGTTCTTAAGACTAAGCTGCTATGCAAGAGGTATGGTGGCTATTGAGTAGGAGTCATGTGTTCCTTTCGAGGGCGGCCTCAGAAATAGCTTAAGGGTTCTGATAGCTCCACAAAGGGAATGAGACTTTGTTGCACTGGTCGAAAAAGTAAAGATTGCTGAGGAAGTAAAGCTCGCTGAGTGCCAGAACAGAGAAAGAGGTAGGAGCAAGAGGGATTCTGGGCCTTCGAGTTCCATTCAGAGGTCTAAGAAAAAGGCTAGAGTTGATGGGCCGACCAGAGTTAGGGCCTCTATTGCTACTATTTGACAGTCGTCTTGTAATGACTGTGGTAAATGCCATCAGGGTGAGTGCTAGAAGAGAATCGGGACATGTTTGAGGTGCGGGTCTTTAGAGTACCGTATTAGAGATTACCCGTAGAGGTCTGATCAGATGTAAGCTTCTAGTATGGGTATTGTACCACGAGAGTAGTTCAGCAGCCACCGAGAGGCCATAGTCAGGCCAGAGTGGTAATGGTCAGGGTCGTGGTCAGAGAACACCAGACAGGGGTGCTAATTAGACTGAGGCGAGGCAGCTGACTCTAGTATATGTTGCATGTCCTGAGAGGAGGGAGATGCTACGGACGTCATCACGGGTATTGTAATAGCACAGTTTAGACCCTAGTCTGAATAATGGTTTCAGGACCACATATTCGAGTTTAAAAAATATTTTAATATTATTTTCGTACCTATTATATGTGAATTAGCATGTGTGAAAGTATCGTATAAAAATTTGGTTGTTTATGTGCTTAATTATGAAAAAGGACTAAATTGCATAATAGGTAAAAAGTTGCTTGTTTATTGTTAAAGGATTAAATTGATCTTGGCTTTTAAATATGATGGATTCAAATGGAAATTAAGCCATTTGAATCATGAGTGGTCATATCTAGCCTTATTAAATATGTTTTAAATGATGTTTAATGAAGGGCAATTTAGTAATCTATAAAATTAACATGGTTTTAACTAAGTAAAAGCATGAAAATAGGCCATTTTTATCTTATTTAGCCGATTATATACAAAAGAAAGAAAAAAAAGGAAGCTAGGGTTTTAGCATTGTTTCTGGTCATTTAAGGTATGTTTTAACTTTGGTTTTTAATGATTTTTATGTTTTTGAGATTGTTGCTTAGTCTACTATCAAGCCCGTGTTGTAATTTGAGAGATTGTTGATGTTTATGAGATGTGTCATTGATGAAAATGTGAGTTTTATGAAGTTTTTTGTTAGAAAATGAAAAATATGAATTGGGTTGATATATTTGTATTGAATTTTTGGTGAAATTAGCTAATTTAGGCTAATTTGTGAAAATGATTTTATAGAGGGACTAAATGGGAGATTTGTGAAATATGTAGGCTTGAATGGTCTAGATAAAAATTTGGCTAAGCCTTGTTTAAAGAAATTAGGTGTATTTAATGATTTTATGAAATAGAGACTTAAATGTCAAAATGTGGAAATGTGAGGGCCAAATTGTAAAGTGCCCTAATTATGAGTCCTTAAATTAAATTGATTGAGTGTGTGATTGAATGAGTTATTTTGAATACATTTAGAACAAGAAAAGCGAAATCCAGACTTGGATCGCGGGAAAACAAAAATTGACGAGTAATCAACTATATCAACAAATTACACTCGAGGTAAGTTCATAAGTAGTAATTTCTTTATAATGTTGTTAATTGCATTAATATTGAATGAATGGTAATGAATGGAACCTCGGAGGAGGTGGAATTAGTGATATCGATATTACGGATAAGTGCAGTAGAAAACAATATTGAGAAAGCTCGGTTGAACCGTAGGATTAGATTCGAAAGATAGTGACATGTCATTAGGATAAAGTATTTAGATTTGGGCCATGATATTGGCACTTCAGGTGTGAGAAACATCTTGATTTGGCTATGGGCCATGGTATAGATGTTTCGGGAGTGACCTTGATTTGGCTATGGGCCATGGTATAGGTGTTCCGAGAAAAGTTACCTTGAGTTGGCTACGGGCCATGGTATAGGTACTTATTGGATGAAATGTTCATGAAATTGACTTTTAATTTGGATGGTTTAATGAGTGAGCTATGGTCAGGAATTGGATAGATGGTACGGAATGAACAGGTATGTTTGATGTATACATTTGGTAAGAGAAATTATGTGGTGAAATGTTTTAAATCAATGGAGGTAAATCCATGATAATGAGAAATCTATGTGATAAGGCATGGAATAAGGTTTGTGATGATTTGTGAATGGGTTGATTTGGTAAATAATAGATTTACTATTGAAGATGTTTATTGATTACTTGCTTATGACTTACTAAGCTTTATAAGCTTACTTGGTGTGTTTATTTTTATTTTATAGATCATCCAAGCTATTGAAGGCTCAGGAATCGTCGAGGATCATCATCGCACTAATAGAACTCTTTTTGGTACCTTTTGTGTTTATAAATAGCTAAGTATGACATATATAGGAATGGAGGTTTGATTATATTTTGACTTGTAAATATGCTATGCTAAGTGATTTGGCTAGCTAAGTGTGGGAATGTGTTATTTTGGTTTGTGAGAAATGATGAAATTTAGATATGCCTTAAAATGCATATTTGGCCTAGTTGAATATGGTCATTTTGGTATGAGCTAAATGGTGAACCTTGGCAAGCTAGGTTCATAAATTGAAAGGGTATATGAATGATCTTTGAAGTGAATGTTTGATTAAGTTTATGTCTTGTGAAATGGTACAAATTGAAGTGGATTTTGGTTGTTGATGAATTGATTATATTGATGTTTGAATAGGGCATGAAATTGGCTGGATTTTGGGTTGTAAATGATGTATAATTTGTGTTTGTAGGTACTTCGTATTTTGAGGGGTGAAATGTGGCTTAAACCAAGCCTGTTTTGTGCCACACGGCATGATCACATGGGCGTGTGACTCGACCATGTGATCCATGTACCTTAGCTAATTAGGTCAGGAAGTCACACGGGCTAGACACACAGGCGTGTCTTGTGACCGTGTGAGCAAGTCAGTAGCTTCCTTAATTTTACACGGCCAAGACACACGGGCGTATCTTGTGGCCGTGGGCTCAAGTCAGTAACCATGCCCTGTTTTACCTCGGTCTGAACATATGGGCGTGTTTGGTAGCTGTGTGAAGTACACGACCTAGTCCCACGGGCGTGTGACCTCTGCAGTGTTGATAAATGTTTAAGTTTTGAAAAATTTTTGAAGTGTTCGGTTTAGTTACGACCCACATTTAAAGCATGTTTGAGGTTTCATATACCTACTCAAGGGACTTTTTTCTTATGTTTATTGATGGAATGAATGATGCATAAATGATATTGTGTATGGTTGTGGATTGTTCCGGTTGTTTAGTAATACCTCATAACCTTAGTCTGTCGACGGATTACGGGTTAGGGGTGTTACAAGTACGTTTTTTATTAATAATGTACCTTATACTGCACGGATAGATATAAGATCCACTTATTTCTATATAGCATAAACCGAATCGAAAAACTTAGGGATTCTGGTTGAGAATACTTCGAGTGGAATTACTGTATTAAGTCCGTTGGGCCAGTCCGTCTGGGTTAATAAACTGAGACGTCTCTTTAGAGGTGCAAGGGGTAATCCTTTTGGTTGATCTTATGGAGCTTCTATTTGGGAAGTTCGATTTGATACTGGGGATGGATTGGTTGGTCAAGCATCGAGTGAACTTGGATTATACCACTAAGTGAGTTGTACTGAGAACTGATGATGACGACGAGGTAGTTGTAATTGGGGAATGTTGGAACTACTTGAGTAATGTAATGTCTACACTGAGGGCGGAAAAGATGGTTCGTAAAAGACGTGAGGTGTATCAGGCCTACATTAGTGTTTCGAATTCTGGGTATTCTTCTGTTAAGGATATCAGGACGGTTAAGGATTTTTAAGATGTTTTGCCTGAAGAGCTACCTAGGTTACCTCCGAATTGTGAAGTTGACTTTGAGGTTGATCTTCTTTCTGGTACAGCTCCGGTGTCCATCACCCTTTATAGAATGGCACCGAAAGAGCTTGTGGAGCTTAAGGCCCAGATTCAAAAGCTACTAGATCGCGGGTTCATCTGCCCTAGTGTGTCTCCGTGGGGAGCGCCAGTTCTGTTCATGAAAAAGAAGGATGGATCCATGCGTATGTGCATCGACTACCGGTAACTGAACAAACTACCCATTAAGAATAAGTACCCCATACCGAGGATAGACGATTTATTTGATCAGTTCTGAGGAGCATCAAATTTTCTCCAAGATTGATCTTCGATCTGGGTATCACCAGTTAAGGGTTAAGGAGGCCGATGTGCATAAGACGACATATAGGACTCGATATGGTTATTATGAGTTCTTAGTGATGCTGTTTGGACTGACGAATGCACCAGCAGCTTTTATGGATCTGATGAACCGAGTGTTCCAGCCCTATCTGGATTGGTTTGTAGTAGTGTTTATTGATGAGATTCTGGTGTATTTGAAGACTGAAGATGAATATGATGAACATCTCCAAGTGGTTCTGCAAATTTTAAAAGAGAAACAACTGTATGCCAAGTTCAGTAAGTGTGAGTTCTAGTTATGAGAAGTAACATGTCTGGGCCATGTGGTGTCTACTGAGGGGATTAAGGTTGATCCTTGAAAGATTGAGGCTGTCTTGGATTAGAAGCAGCCTAAGACTGTATTAAAGATTTGTAGTTTTCTGGGACTGGCTGGGTACTATTGACTATTTGTAGAGGGCTTTTCTGTAATTGCAACACCCTTGACTAAGCTGCTACGTAAGGGTGTGCCGTTTAACTGGACTATGCACAGTAAGAGAGTTTTGAGAAGCTCAAGACCGTACTGACTGAGGCCCTTATTCTTGTACAGCCAAAGTCTGGAAAGGAATTTATGGTTTATAGTGATGCATCAAATATCGGTATGGGAGTGTACTGATGCAAGAGGGTAAGGTAGTAGTGTACACGTCTCGATAGCTTAAGGCACATGAGGTGAATTATGTGACGCATGACTTGGAGTTGGCCGTAGTGGTATTCGCACTAAAAATTTGAAGGCATTATCTATATGGTGAGAAGTGTATCATTTACACTGATCACAAGAGTCTCAAATATCTCCTTACTCAAAAGGATCTTAACCTTAAGCAGAGTAGATGGATTAAGTTGCTAAAGGATTACGACTGTACGATTGAATACCACCGTACGATTGAATACCACCCTGGTAAGGCCAATGTGGTGGCCTATGCACTGAGCCGTAGGGCTATGATTGATCTGAGGATGATGTTTGCTCGCCTCAGTTTATTTGATGATGGTAGTCTGTTGGCCGAACTCCAGGTTAAATCGATGTGGATTAAGCATATTAAGAGTAAACAGTTGGAGGATAAGTCACTAGGTCTTCGTCTCCGGCAGGTTGAAAGTGGTAATACATCGGATTTTAGACTAAATAGCAAGGGGTACTCTGTTTCCGTGGGAGAGTCTGTGTACCAAATGATACTGAGTTGAGGCAGTCTATACTGTGAGAGGTGCATAGTAGCCTTTATGCTATGCATCTTGGTGGGAACAAGATGTATCGAGAACTTCGTGAGCTATATTATGGCCAGGTCTTAAGCGTGAAGTTACTGAATTTGTGAGTAAATGTCTGACATGCCAGTAAGTTAAAGCTGAGCATCAGCTACCCTTGGGTTTACTATAGTCAGTTAAGATTTAGCCCTGGAAGTAGGAGAAAGTGACTATGGACTTCGTTTGTGGGTTGCCCTTAACGCCGATTAAGAAGGATTTAGTGTGGGTCATCGTGGATTGATTAACCAAGTCTGCCCACTTCATACCTCTTCGTACCGATTATTTGCTATAGAAGCTAGCTAAGCTGTACATGTTTGAGATAGTGAGTCTGCACGGAGTTCCAGTTTCGATAATATCTGATACAGATCCTCGCTTCACGTCTTGGTTCTGGGGAAAGCTACATGAAGCTTTGGGTACAAGATTGGACTTCAGTATTGTGTTCCATCCTCAGAGAGATGGTCAATCTAAGAGGGTGATTCAGATATTGGAAGATATGTTAAGGGGTTGTGTAATAGACTTTCGAGGCTGTTAGGAGGACTATTCACCATTGGCGGAGTTCGCTTACAACAACAGTTATCAGTCTAGCATACAGATGGCACCTTACGAGGCACTATATGGTCATAGGTGTCGCACTCTTTTGTGTTGGGCTGAGTTGGGCGAGCATCGTGTTCTGGGTCCTGAACTGGTTTCTGATATCGATGATAAGGTCAGGTTGATTCGGGATCGACTGAAAGAGGCATCTGATAGACAAAAGTTGTATGTGGATCTAAAGCGTCAAGAGATAGAGTATTTTGTGGGGGACTTCGTGTTTCTCAAAGTCTCACTATAAAAGAAGATACTGAGATTTGGACGCAAGGGTAAGTTGAGCCTTAGGTTTATTGGGCCTTATCGTATTCTGAAACAAGTGGGACCGATTGCCTACCAATTAGAGCTACCTCTAGAGTTGGAGCAGATTCACGATGTGTTCCATGTCTCTATGTTGAGGCGCTACTACTCTGATCTCACACATATTGTTCCAGTTGAGGAGATTGAGGTTAGGTCAGATCTGACCTTCGAGGAAGAGCCGGTACAGATTTTAGACTGCATTGTTAAAGTTTTGAGACGAAAGTCTATCCCACTGGTTAACATTTTTTGGCGTAATCATGGTTATAAGGAGGCTATGTGGGAGCCCAATGATGCAATGCGACAACAATATCCTCATCTGTTTTGATCAGGTAAAATTTTGAGGCCGAAATTTTCTTTAAGAGGGTGGAGTTGTAATGCCCTAAAGATCCTTAACATTTATTTTTGTATGCTTGTGACACAAATATCTGTCTGCTTTAGTGGCTAAGTGTTCTAGAAGTGTCTGAGAAGTCTTAAGTTCAAGCCTTAGCTTGTGCAAATTTTTGTTTTTAATCGAATAAACCCCTATCTTTAGCCAGTAGGCTTATAAATAATTGTTGGTGAAATATGTCAAAATGGGCCTGCTGGTCTAGGGGATAAGTGGCATGTTATTTTTACCTGAGGTCTAGAGTTTGAATCCTTGCATATGCGAAGGGATTAAATTTTTTCTTAGATAAACGGCTAGAGGTTGTGTTTCAGTAAAAGTCTGAGTAGTGGAAAGGTTGGAGTGATTTTAGGAGAGGATTTTGGGATTGGGGTGTTTAGTTGCTAATTTTTAGGAAGGAAATATGGGATTGAATTTTGATTATTGTTATTTTTTAAAAATATTTCAGTTCCCATACCTTTCCAAAATTATTTTTGACGTTAGTCCTTCTTTCTTCTAAAGGGCTGCCATTTTTTTTTAATTTTGCTTTTTCCCTTTTGGCCGAATATTGCTGTGAGGTTGCTGCTAATTTATTTTCCCCTCTTCATTCTTTTATCCTCTTATTCTCTTGGTGCTGTCGATTCTCTCCATCCCTTGTGCTGCTGATTTTTCTATTCCCTAATCTTTTTCTTATTACCGCAACTGGTCACCTCTGTTTGGTTCTTGCGTTGTTGGTAAGTTTCTTAAATATAGGTAATATGGTTATGGATTTTTGGTAATCAATCGGCTGTTTCTTTAATGAAGGTTAAGGGTTGGAACGTTTCAATTAGCGTTAGAGTAGTGTGGTTCTGCTGGTATTTGTTTGGTAGGTAAGGTGGCTTTGATTTGGTAAAGATTAGGGAAAAGCTTTTCTTTGCTCCTGGGTATGAAATGTGAATTGATGTTGTTTTGGGTCTTTTTACAATTTTCGATGGCAAATTATAGGAGTGGTGATCTAGATTGTTCGGATTCGTAGTTGGGAGTTGCTCAGTTTGGAAGGGAAGTAATGTATGGATTGAACAAATTATTGTCAATACTTTAGCTTCGAATTAACTACAAATTAGGACTGATTTTTTTTTGTGGATCATAGGTACTGGTGGTTTCGGAAGCACTTTTAAGTCACAAACGAACCAGGTGTGTGAAACACAATCCTGACTATGGAAATCGGTAAAAGCCAGAATAAGGGAAGGTCGATGCCACACGGGCGTGCGCTCGTACGTGTGGTAGTCTATGTGACTAAACATGAGGGTGTGATCGACGAGGCCAACCCTGTGTGATTTCATGGGTTGGGCCAAATTAGGCCGAATTAGGCCGTGTAGGCCCTATAGGCATGTGGGCCCCACAGGAGGAACCACACGGACATGTGGAAATATTGGGCGATCACATGGCCAATGCCATTTTGGGCTGTGCGGGTCACACGGGCGTGTGGGCCCATATAGGCTTTTAATATGGGTCGTAGGCCCATTTTTACAGTTTTGACTGCTAAGGTTGCACGGGTTGCCCAAGACGACTGTGGACCTACCGTAGTGTCAGTAAGCTTATCTAGACCGCTAGTTGACTAAATGACTGTTATACCCCCGTGTGATATATATGTACATGTATAACTGTATTTTTAGCATGCTATTTAAACTGTACTGGATACTTGTATTATACTATGTTATAACATGACATGATTGTATGATGCATTGTATGGGGATGGGTTTTATACTGATAGGAGGAAGTGTACTGAAAGGCTTCGAGCCTAAATTACTGGGAGCCCAGCTGCATATTACTGTATAGTGCCGCTTTCAGTACTTTTTGGAGTGTAGGGATGGGTGGGCTGATTATATCCCCACATGGAGTGTAGGGTTGGACGGAGTTGGAGTGTAAAGGCTGGATGGGTAGGACTTGTATACTGTTTAAACTGTTACTACATTGATTATTGTTATTATAATGGGCCAAGCCCAAACACATGACTATTTTTGTATAGAGATGGGCTAAAGCCCAAACTGATATTGTCACTGATACTAAAAAGGGCTTAGGCCCAGACTATGTTTGTTTTCTATCTGTTTGCAATAGGATTACACACTGTAACACTCCAAACCCAGCCCAGATGTTATGGCCGAATCTAGTAGCGTCACATTGAGTGGTGAATCGTAAAATCCGATATTGTTGGGAAATCTCAAATACTTTGATCAAATCGCTATAAAACTGCAACTTCAAAACGGGATTTCACTTTTTAAAAGTCATTCATTTGTTGAGTTGTTAGCTTTTAAAACAGATGTCATTTGAAATCTAGGTTCAACTTCTTTTAGTATATTAAGGGTTGGTTAAAACCTTTAAAAAAACTCAGCCTTTAGAATCGTTATTAAGCTTTTTAACATTCGTTTACAGCGGAAGCTTTTCTTTGAAAACATTTGTGTATTTGCATTTGTTTTGTAAAACTTCATTTCCTTTATTTTAAAACCCAAGACCTAAAACCAGAAGTTACGCAATCAAAACATAATAAAATCCTGAAATTGAAAATAAAAACCAAAGAAAGGGCTTATTACAACCAAAAACCTAAATAAAAGGAAACATAATTAATGTAAAGTAATTTAAACTACTAAATTCAACTGTCCATAGTGTGGCCACCTTCGAGTCCTCTGATACGTCGAACCGTCTTTCACTAAGGATTACTTGAAAAATTAAAAAGAGGGGTGAGTTTGTGAAAACTCAGTGTGTACTACCCCAACAATCAAATAACATGTATCACATCAATCTTGGCCTAAGCACATTACAGTAACGGTGGCAATTGCGCCTTAGCCCGTAATAGCCTCGGTTGGGCCTGAGCCCATATTAATATCAGAATCAGAATATGTAATGCATATATATATACCCTAACCAACCCTACACTCCGTCTCCTGTCCAACCCTACACTCTTGTGGGGATTAAATCGACCCACCTATCCCTACACTCCCAATGTAGCACCTGTTTTGGTGCTAACTAATATCGCAGCAGAGCTGCCAATCGCATAATTGGCTTTAAGCCATCGGTGGGTCCACAGTCGTCTTGTGCGACCCATATGACCCTAGCAAATCAATTACTTCCTCCAATCAATAATCCCATCCCAATGCGGTATAATATCACATATGAATGAAAATATATCATCAGATGGCATACAAAATCAGTCACATATCACATAGGGTTATTTTAGACATTTTGCCCTTTAGAGGCATAATGGTCATTTCTCAATTCAGGGTCTGGTTTACACTTACCGACCCATCCGTAGGTCCAAAGTCGTCTCACACGACTCATGCAACCTTTTGCAATCAAAGCGTACAATTGGGCCCAAAGCCCATTATGGGCCCAGTGGGGCCTACATGCTTGTATGGCTCGCTAAGCCAAGTTTGACCTTAGCCATGTGAATGACACTGTCATGTCTAATATTTCTGCATATACATGATAATTGCCCGTGTAAGGCCCACGAGCCTATTAGGCCCACACGGCCTACTTTGGCCCAAAATAGCCTAAGCCCATAAGGTCGCTCATGGTGGCCTCTAACATTGTATCGAACTTTCCACACGTGCGTTCACACTCTCGTGTAGCAATCGTAGCTGTTCTTTCGACTTTTTGGCTATCTAGCTTTTGGCTTTCTGGCTTTTCAGCTTTTCGCCACTCTGTGATTTTGAATAGTGTGAGTACACACATGTTTTCTAAAACGAACTGTTCTCCAAAAATTCTTGTACCTAAATCAAACCAACAATTAACTAATTAGAAATCTAACTTATGTCACTAAACAGATTTAACGAAAATCCAAGTGAGTCACAGCCTCCTTACCAAAATGATCACAAACGCACCCTTAGTTCACAAGAGATGTTAAACGTTCACGAACACCAGGACCTATATCTATACACGGCTTCTCATTAGTCATCTAATAATAGAACTAAACCCTTTTTGTACACCTATCCCAAAATAGCATTAACACTTGCTCAAAGGACAATTGTGGTTTAATCCACTTACCGATATGTGACCCAAATATGAAGAAAGAAGGCAATCGACCTCAACCCAGTAAGCCCACACGATACCACAGTGACAAGGGCTAGCCTACATACCCCTTGGTCAATTGAATGATCTATTGCCAAAGCCACAAGCAAAGAAGAAGGAGAGAGATGAAACATTCAGTCAAAATAAAAAAGGGAGTTGTTAGAAGCCAAACAATTAGGGAGAGCAAAGGTTCGGTCAACAGAGTGTAAAGAGACCGAGGGAAAGAAATTGTGACAATTAAGATCCAAAAAGGCCAGAACAAGACCCGAAAGGTAATAAGAAGAATTCAGCTACTAAAATTGACCAAAGAAAAAGAAAAAACAATACTTGAAAGCTAATAATCACAATACTTTCTAGGAACCGAAATGAAACAAAACCCCCTACTCCCTTAGCCGAAATCTTGAGTACACAAAGACCCTATACGGCACCAACACTTCACTATTCAAATTCATTGATTTTCTCCTAACAACCTACATTATATCTCTTTAAGACTCATTCAAACTTCTATCTTGTAGAGTTTTGATCAATCTCAACCATTTACATAGCACTGATGCAAAATAAAACCTTTATTGCACCATCCAAGCCTCAAACCCCAGTCCTCTAACACTTATGAGGCGTCACTTACCACCTTTACCACAGGTTCTTTTTGTCATGTTTCCCTCACCAAACTTTAAAGACTTACCACTTGGAGTCAAGGTTCCTTTAAGCAAGAAAAACAAAAATTTTTCATAAGCTCAGACTTGAACCCAAGACTTTACAAAGACCCTCAAACACTCCTAAATCACTAACCCAACAGTGTTAACATGCATTTTATGCCACAACACACAAAGATTAAAGGCTTTGATTTTTGGGGCGTTACACATACTGAATTTTCGTAAACTCACCCTTCTGTTTTAAGTCTACAGGTAATCCCCAGACATAGGTGGATCGGTGCAACGGAGGACTCAGCAATGGCCACCCAACCTATCTAATTTAAAATAGTGTTTTATGATTTTGATTTAATTTGTGGGGTATTTTACTGTAATAATGGCCTCTTTGATTTTTTACTTTAATTTGGGATTTTTATTGTTTGGATTTTTAACTGCTAGTAGTAGGGATAGACGCAATTTTTCAAAAGATAAATGTTTTAGCAAAAATACCATGGATACGTAACCTTTTTAAAAGCTTCTACAATAAATGACATTTTGAAAATTTACTACGTTTAAATGTGAATAAATTTTTTGATAATTACTCACGTTTTGAAAATGAATGACACTGTTAGAATCATCATTACGATGACATAAAGAGGTTAAATAGAAAAAGGGTTTTCATCGATATCATATTTTATCAAAAAATACTACAATATAACATCGCCAGATTTGACCATAACGTCTAGGTTGGGTTGGGGGTGTTATAGTAGGGATGGACAGAGAGGTGTGTTTGCTGGATGGGTGGGTTATGCATTTTAAATACATTCATATGCATCTTATTGACTGTTCTGTGATTGCGACTGTTTGATTGTACTGTTCGACTGAAAGGCAATTGAGCCTATGTGAAATTGTAAACTCTGATTGTATCGATTTGACTGAATAGAACTTGTGATCTATTCTGAGTTGATACGTGTGGACCATTACTATTTGTCAGACTTTTTTCTCGAGCTTACCATTTGATTCTGTAAGTATGATCTATTTATCCGTTCGACAGTTTTTTGTGTTAGACTGTCTGATTGTAACTGTCTGACTGAACTGTTACTGTGATTGTGTTACTGAATGAGAACCATCGTTGTTATGATTGGATAGTATGTGCAACTGGATGTCTGAGTGTGTTTTTAGCATGTTCTAAATATTGTTATTTGCCGATACTTCCGTTATGGATGTACCAACTGTATCTGTATAGCGCTATAAGTATGTTCTGTCTCCGAACTGCTTACTGCTTTCTGTTTCTATTTCTGATTCTATAGATAGTCGATTTAATTTCACACTGAGCTCGTATAGCTCACCCCCTCTTCTGTTTCACCTTTCAAGTGCTTTCCTACATTCTATTGCTAGACCTAGTACGTGGAGGCCTCGGACGGTCACGGTTGCGAAAGTTTATTTCGGTTTTATGTTCTAACTTATAGTTTGACTATACTATTTTGGAAAATGTGAAGAATTATAATATTGTGGTACAGTTTTCATTTTAAATTTTACTCGTTTATTGGTTTCCGACTATTTATTAAACTTATCTGTAATTTTTATTAAATGATTTTTAAGCAAATGAATATTCGGTTAGATAAGATAACTTGGTTTGTAAAACTTTTCCATGATCACACTAGTGATTAATGTAGCATTTTGAATTCGGTCTAGACTTCTAGGCCGGGTTTGGGGTGTTACATCCATTCTAATAGCTTTATTTGTTCTTCCAACAACCACAAAGATTAGAAATGAATTAGAAGGTATAAATACTAGCTTTTGATGGTCCTACAATTATAAGAGACATAATCAAGCCTAAAGATCAATCAATTCAACCTTAGTGCTCTATTCTTTCATACTTTTCTTGTACACACTTGTGAGCTTTTATTGTTATTCTTTAGCTCAAGTGTATTCTTATTTATTTGTGCTTTATTGGCAAACATTCTGATCTTGTGAGGATTATTTCTTAGTTTTCTTCTTTGTAATTATTTGAGAAGGTTTGTTTTAATATTTGGGTAGAAATCTTAAGAGAGATGTAAGGTTAAACCTTATCTTCAAAGATTGAACAAATTAGTGAATTTGGGAAAATCCTAAGTAGTGGAAAGCTAAGGTAGTGGAGTAGGCAATTAGGGTTGAACCATTCTAAATCTTTGCATTCACTATTTCATAATCTTTCTTTGCTTCCACCAAATTTTTTAAAGGCCAATTCACCTCCCTCTTGGCAATTTTGATTTGATCGTTTGAATTAAAAATTGGTATCAAAGCTAGTGTCTAAAAGACAATATAACAACCAAGAGAAAGTCCTTGAGGTAGCTCAACTTTCATCTATTCAAACCACACAAGATGACATCTAATTCCGGCTTCATTATTGTTGGTGAGTCTCAATTCATTAATAAACCTCTTTACATTAATGGTGCCAATTATTCCTATTGGAAGACTAGAATGATGTTATTTAAACAAGCCAATGATCTTATCGTATGGGACATCATCATGGATGGTCCATCCATACCTCAAAAGCAAGAAGGAGAGCTTTTAGTTCCAAAGAGCAATAAGGAATGGAACGAGGAAGATAGGAGAAGCATACAACTCAACGCTAAGGCCATGCACACTCTCTTTTGTGCACTTGGCTAGGAAGAATATAGTAGGGTATCTTAATGTGCCAATGCTAAGGAAATTTGGGACAAATTAGAGGTCACTCATGAGGGTACCAATCAAGTCAAGAAATCAAAGGTCAAAATTCTCACCCTCAATTATGAGATGTTCATGATGAAGCCCAAGGAGGACATCAAAGCTATGTCTGATAGATTTACCATTATCATGAATGAACTCAAGTCCTATGGGAAGACCTATCCAATAAAGAAGTAGTGTTGAAAATGCTTAGATGCCTACCAATGTCTTGGGATGCTAAAGTTACAGTCATAGAGGAAGCAAAAAATTTGGAGACTCTTTCATTAGATAAGCTGATTAGTTCTTTGCTCACTTATGAAATGAGGCTCAAAGGAGTGAATAAAGAAGAAGAAAAAGTTGAAAAGAAGAAGGTTGATATTGCCCTCAAGTTTACAATAAAAGGAGGTAATTCTTATGATGATGTGGATGAGGATCAAGAGATGACAATTTTTGCTAGACGATTTAAAAGATTTATGAGATTCAATAGAGATAAAATGTCTCAAAAGAAAGAATAACTCAAACTTGAATCTTCAAAGGAGAAGGAACCAATGATATGCTACGAATGCAAGAAACCGGGACACATCAAGTTTGATTGTCCCCAATAGAAGAAAAAGAGATCAAGTAAACAAAAACTCAAGGCTCATGTTGCTACTTGGAATGATGAGGATTCATCTGATAATGATGATCACGAAGGACTTAAACTTGAATCTTTAAAGGAGAATGAACCAATAATATGCTACAAATGCAAGAAATTAGGGTACATCAAGTTTGATTATCCGCAATAGAAGAAAAAGAGGTCAAGCAAACAAAAACTCAAGGCTCATGTTGCTACTTGGAGTGATGAGGATTCATCCGATAATGATAATGAAGAAGTAGCCAATCTTTGCCTTATGGCCATCGATGAACCAAAGGTAAATTCCAACTCATCTATTTCAAATTCTTAATTTTTTGATGAGTTGTAAGATGCTTATGATGAATTAGGTTTGGAGTTTGAGTTAATGGTTTCAAAATATAGAGAAACAATTTCAAAACTAAAAGAGGAAAATAATTCACTCTTTAAAGTCAAGCTTGAACTTGAAAGTAAAATAAATAATATGCAAGCTAGTATAAATGATTTTGAGAAAAAGAATTTTGACTTGCATAATTTTCTTTCTAAAGTTCATGATGATCATTAAAAAACTTGAGTTGCTTAATAGTGAAAAAGCTCACTCTAACAAAGTTTTACCAAAAAGATCTTTTAGAGGAGAAAGCTTAATACAAAACTTTGTCAAAACTAACTTTAATTTCTATAAACATAGAGGTCCCTTAAGTTTTACAAAAGAGAGATTATTAAAAGTGTATGGGTCCCTAAAGGACTAATAAATACTCAAGATAAAGACATCTTTTCAAAATGGACACTTAAAGGGAATAAAATTATAAGGACTAATACTTATGGATCCAAAAGAATTAGGGTACCAAAAATCAAAGCTTAATTCTATGTTTGTAGGAAGAAGAGCATTGCTTTAAGGTGGAGGATTCATTCAAAAGCTCATGGTACCTTGATAGTGGATGCTCAAAGCACATGATCGGTGGTAATAACCATTTCATTAATTTAAAGCCAAAAGATGGGAGAGTAGTTACATTTGATGACAAATCTAAAAGACACGAAGGAATCGACTCTATTGGTACAAGCTCTTCAATTCTTATTGAAAATGTTCTCTATGTCAATGGTCTTAAGCATAATCTATTTAGTATTGGCCAATTGTGTGATAGTGGACTCAATGTCATTTTTGAGTCAAATGGATGTAAAATAGTTGACATTGTGTCTAATAAGATTATACGTTTGGGACATAGGATAAGAAAAATATATATGGTACATTTAGACGATTTGCATGATTTACTCATATGCCTTATTGTTAAAAATGAAAATAATTTTTTATTATGACATAAACAATTAGGACATGCTAGCATGGTCATATTATATAAATTAGATAAAAATGATTTAGTAAGAAGATTGCCTAATATTATTTTTGAATTAGATAAAGCTTGTGATGCATGTGTTAAGGGTAAACATAAAAGGGTTTCCTTTAAACCTATTAATGATGTATCAACTAGTAGAATTTTCCAAATAATTCACATAAATTTATTTGGTCCTGTTAGGACAACTAACTTGGGTGGAAAATAATACGCTTTTGTGCTTGTTGATGACTATTCTAGATTTTTACTTGGGTTCTTTTCTTAAGTACTAAAGATAAAGCTTTAGAAAAAATAATCACATTTTCAAAAATAAATTAAAATGAAAAATATTACTCCATCGCTAGTGTTAGTAGTGACCATGAAACTGAATTTCAAAATCATGATTTTGAAAATTTTTGCAACTCAAATGGAATTAGTCATAATCTTTTTGCACCTAGAACCCCTCAACAAAATGGAGTTGTTAAAAGAGAAAATATAACTTTAGAAGAAATGACTAGAACCATGCTTTGTGAAAATAATTTACCAAAACATTTTTGGGCGAAAGCCACAAACATACTTGTTACATTGTTAATAGAGTGATGATTAGGCCTAATAATGACTCTATTAATGATCTTCTTTATCAAGAATTCTCTAAGCGGCCTAATCATCACTCTATTAATGATCTTCTTTATCAAGAATTCTCTAAGCTAATGCAAGGTGAACTTGAGATAAGCATGATGAGAGAACTAAATTTCTTTTTGAGACTCCAAATCAAGCAAAAAAAGGATGACATCTTCATCAATCAAGCTAAATACACAAAGGAAATGCTTAAAAAGTTCGGGAAGAACATTCTCAAACCACAAGCTACTTCTGTGAGCTCTTTTACAAAGCTTGACAAAGATGAGGAAGACAAATGTGTTGATTTAAAGTAATATAGGTCTATGATTGACTTTTTGCTTTATCTTACCATATGTAGACCCAATATCATGTTTAGTGTTTGCTTGTGTGCTAGATTTCAATCATATCCTAAAGAATCACATTTACAAGCTTTTAAGAGAATATTGAGATACCTTCGAGACACTCCTAATTTAGGCATTTGGTATCGTAGAGACTCATCCGTTAGCTTGCATGCATTCTCGGATGTAGATTTCGGGGGATACAAACTAGATAGGAAGAGCACCTTCGATACTTTTCAATTCTTAAGCAACATGCTTGTATCATGGTTTTCAAAATAGTGTTGCATTATCCACCACCAAAGTGGAATATATTTCTGTTGGTAGTTGTTGTGCTCAGGTTTTGTGGATGAAACAACAACTTAAGGACTATGGAATTGATATAGATACCATTCCTATCAAGTGTGACAATACTAATGCTATCTGTCTCACTAAAAATTCCATCCAAAATTCTAGAACAAAACATATTGAGAATAGACATAATTTCATTAGAGATAATGTGCAAAAAGGAGAGATTATTCTAGAGTATGTTGACACCTTAAATCAATTAGTTGATATTTTTACAAAACCTTTAGACAGAGAAAGATTTTGGACACTTAAGAGAAAATTAGGTATTACTACATTACCTTAATTTTGTGTTCAAATGATTTTTTCTCACTTTGTTGTTTTCAAAATGTTTTAGGACTTAAAATTGACTGCAAAAGTATCTATGCATGATTTTTGTGACTTCTATATGCAATTAGTTAAGGGGTTAGTTGTTGCATGATTAATGTATTTTGATTAATATTGTCTAGCATAAAATTTTGAATACCTTTGAATATGCTCAAGTAGACTTTGTTTGATGAGAATGTTCAGTTTTTGCATACCTCACAATACTCTATGTTTCATATGCATCATACTCAATTTTGGCATATACAAGCATATGAACTCATTAGAAATTGTTATTAAGTCATCCTAAGTTAGTATAGAACTAGTTAGAACTTAAAATTCATGTTGGGAAAATTTTTTGCACTTTGAAGAATAGTTTTAGCATTTGGTATCGATACCAATACAATTTATTGATACTTTTTCAAAATTATCAATACTTGTTTAAAAAGAATTGACACTTGGGGGATTTTTAAAGTACATGCAATATGTTTTGAACTGATTTAGAAAAACCCTAAATTTTTATTTTTTTTAAAACCCTCTCAACCCATTCTTTAAAATCGTGGCTCAAATCAACCTATATTATCATCTTCTATAAGGATTTTCAAGTTTTCTCTCATTTTTCACAACTTCAAAGAAATTTCGAGGTAAAACTCTTATTTTTCTACTATGAAATCTATGGAATTCTTTTTAAATTGTTGATTAGAACTTGTATTTTTGGGTTGGTTTGGAACATATATATGTGTTTTCATGCAAGTGGTTGCCTCTTTTTAAACAAACTCTTAAAATTTTTCTTCAAACTTATTGCCCACAAAGTGTTCGATAAAATTCAAAAACTAGATTTTAAGTGCTAATATGGTCACTCTTGTCTAGTTAGTTAGAATGTCAGTTAGGAAACGCCTTCGTTCCAGTCAGTCATCTTCTTCTAGTGGACAACCTAATTCTTTTGATTTTTTTTTAGATATAACCATGACTTTTATAATTTTCATCAATATTTTCTAAAACGAAATGTTAATGTTTCTCACACCCATGATATTGATTTTTTGGCCAAAATCAATTTTCTGTTTCTTCAAACTTTAACCAAATGATAGTGGATCGATTTTTTTCAAAATTTGTTCAACAACTCATTCGAATCTTGTTCAAGCATTTTATTCAAATGCTAGACTCGAACATGATGAGCCCAATGAGACAATTGTTGCTATAAATTCTTTTGTTATAAATACTCCTATTCATCTCACTTTAGAAAATTTCGATGAATTTTTGAAACTTCCTATCTGGGGTGAGTCGAATGAGAAAGGCCCTTATAATTCGACCTTGAATGTTCGATGCTCGTTTGCATCCAAGCTAGATGTCCATGATCGTATTTTTCATTTTATAATTACATGGATATTACGTCTTATTTCAAAATATGTCGTTCTTCGATCTACTGGCTATTGGTGGATTGATTCATTTCATAGCAATATGCATCTGAATTTGGATTTAATTTTTTTCAATGACATTACCAAATGTCTGGGTCAAAAGCTTGAGAGTAAGCTCTCTCTACCCTTTGGTACATTCTTGTCATATATTTTCAAATGTCTTAACATCCCTACAAATGTCGATCCTTCTTTGGCCATTAAACACAAACCTATTATTTTTCTACCCTTTATAGAGCTGGTTTTAAACTGGATCTTGTTACCAACACTTGAGTTAAAGATGTTTACCATGTTCCTCAAGAGGATCATAATGTAGAACTTGAAGAAGACCAAGACCCTTCATTGGCTTCTTCCTCCATTCAATCATCTGCCCAGCCTCACTCTGATGAAATGTCTGTTGTCATCCTTGGCGCAATTACCTCATTGATTGATGAGTTTAGGGGTTTCAACACTCAGGTAGATGACGCCTTTAAGAGTGTTAATGATAATGTTCATGGTTTAGACTCTAGGATGTTTAGGATGGAGGAAAATATTGCATTTATAATGTATCAATTCCCTTCTCCTCCTCCACCTCAAGGAGACTAGGATGCATGTATTTCATTTTCTCATATATCTCACTTATATTCATTGCACATTTTCTCATCTTTATGTTAGAACTTAATGTTTATTCTGGTATTTTATTTGTATATACTTATTGGTTTATTTTGATACATCTATGTTAGTTCTTTGATTTTTTAATTATTTACTCTTTTATTGAACTAACAAAGTCTCTCTCTTAATCTTTATTTGTTAATTTTTTATATAACAAAAAGGGAGAGAGGATAAGAGAAAGGTAAATCATTGGTATTTGGTTGATTTTATGACTAATCTTTTAATGCCAACATCAAGTGACTATTTTTTAATGTCAAATCTTTGTTTCCAAAATTTCACAAATAATCAAGTCATTGATTGTAACACCCTGAATTTGGGCCTAGAAGTATTGGGCCTTGGGCCTGGGTACGGGTGTGAGATAGTTCGAAATAAAATTATTGATGTGTTGAATTCTGTTATGGAAGGTTATTATTTATGGGTTAATGTGGTATTTTAGTGAACTGCGAAGGATTCATAGTGTGGGGAAAAGTCTTGGGCTAATTTCTGGATTTCCGAGATTTTTGTGATATTTGGTGTAATGTTGAAATTTTGATATATGGATGTATAATTCGTGTTTGGAGTGTGTTATTGGGCTTATGGAAGGCCCAAGTGTTGGTTAAAAACCCGGAGAATTCTTGGATTTTTGGACTTAAGGAATAGAGGACTTGGAAAAGAGGAGTTGTAAGGAATTATGTGTGTAATAAGACACAAAAAAAGGAGTGTGGTGTAGTGGCAAAGTAGCGCCACTTAAAGGACAAGGAAGCAAAGGGTCTAAGGTTCAAGTCTTGGCTCTTGCAATTTATTTTGGTTTTTCTTTTAAATAAATCTGGAAGCAAGTAGGTGAGCTTTAAAGTTATATGTGTTGGACTTATGACACAAAAAGAGCTTGTGTCCAAGTGGTGGTCCCTTGACATGACTATTGAGAGGACTTTGGTTCGAATCCCGTTGGACGCAAAGGTTGATTATTTTGCTAATGCTTTAATTTTAGGGGGATTGATGGAGAATCCCACATCGGAAAGCTAACATGAGAGCAGGTGAGGAGCTAGCTTTAAATAGAGCAAACCAGGAGGAGAGTAGGCACAGCCTTCTTGGCTGATCCCTTTCGCTTTATGGCGTGCCCGTTTGGGTTGGGCATCGGCTAAGAGTGTTTGGAGCGCGGATTAACTTCAGCCTCCTATCAGGTGTGTATTTCTCACTGCTCTAGCGGTAGGACGGCTACTTTGGGCTGCGATGGGCCGAATAGGCCATGTGGGCCCATTGGGCCTGCGGGCCCAATTGGATAAGTTGTTTGATTGTATAGTAAATGTTGGGCTAGATTAGGTGAATCTCATATCTGTGGCTAGATTTAGGCTAAAAGGGCCACACGAGCGTGTGGGCCCATTTGGGCTGACAATGGGCCCTAGGCCCATTCGCATTGTTATCTCTGTTTAGAAATGCTGTAGTTTACAAAATTACTGAAATACCTTGGTTTACAAAATTACCGAATTACCCTCGATTTGTAAAATTACAAGAAATATCCCGATTTATAAAATTATCGAATTACCCTTGATTTGTACAATTACAGAAGTTCCCTCGATTTGTAAAATGACAGACATACCCTTGATTTGTAAAATTACCATTTTACCCTTGATTTGTAAAATTACCATTTTACCCCTAATTTGTAAAATTACCATTTTACCCTTGATTTGTAAAATTACCATTTTACCCCTAATTTGTAAAATTACCATTTTACCCTTGATTTGTAAAATTACCATTTTACCCCTAATTTGTAAAATTACCATTTTACCCGTGATTTGTAAATTACCGTTTTGCCCCTAATTTGTAAAATTACTATTTTACCTCTGATTTGTAAAATTACTATTTTACCCCTGATTTGTAAAATTACTATTTTTACCCCTGATTTGTAAAATTACTATTTTACCCTCGGTTTGTGAATTTACCAAAATACCCCTGTAGGGTAGAATTACCAAGACACCCCTATGGGGTAAAATTACCGTTTTGCCCCTAGGGTGTTAAATGACTGTTTTGCCCCTCGTGGGTAAATGACTAACTTGTGTGATGATTGGGCTAGTTTGACCGTGGATATAAGTTGGTGATATGAATGACTTGACTGTGATCTATTCTTATTTTTGGGATTTGGAAAAGTTGGAATCCCTATGTGTTTAGGGAGGCTGTCGAAATAGTGCCTAAGGCTTTAAGGGGCTGTTACCAATTATTTTACTCTGTGCTTGTAAGGGTTAAAGGCTGCTGACTGAGGGCTTGGATTAGTGGAGCGTCCGGATCCAGATTTGGATATCAACTTCAGCAAAGGTAAGGATTTAGGGCCTTGTTCATGGATGCCCGAATATGGTAAGAGTATGTTAAATTTAGTTATCATTGATTCGTGGTCTAATGTTTTACTAATCGAATATAGGATTGAGTTGGAGCAGATATCGTCATCGTTCGTCGTAATCAGGTGTGTAACTAATCCCAACTTTTAGACTAAAGCGGTAAAAGCCGAAATGGCCATAAAGTGACCGACAACTGGTGGAAAGCGACCGAAAACGCACTCGTGTAAAACTTTAGAGTAATCGTTTACTCCATTGGGGTTAGTCATGAATTCGGTAGTGAAGGATTTGCAGAAGGAGTAATTCTGAACGTTTTGGTAAGTTGGGCTGTGAAGGGCCAAGATGGGCCCAGTGGGCTTCCGAGCCTAAATCGGAAAATGATCGTTAAAGACTTTCTGGTAACATGAATAATAAAAACATGGTTAAGTTGGTAAACTAAAACCTAAAATTGGGCTTAACGGGTTTGAGACGATATTGGACATAGTAAGGCCCATTAGGGGTTTTAGGCTAAAAAGGGCAAAATTGGAAATTTGGCTTAAATCGACTTCCGTGGTTATATGGGGGCTAATAATTTATTAGATTTGCACAAAATCTCTGAAAATATGAAAAAGGACTAAAATACCCTTAAATATAGAAAATTACCAAAATACCCCTAGGTGTAAAAAGACTATTATACCCCTAGGGTCAATTCTGTATGAAATGTATGATTTTATGTATCTACATGAGTTACCATTTATGTGAGCATATCTGATGCATGAGATGTTATATGTTGCATGCTAGTATTTATATTCTTATGTTGCATGGGGCATGGGTTTATGATGGAGGAAGCGTTCTGGCAGCCTCGCTGCAATCTGGTGACTTTGTCACATTATTATCTGGCAGCCTCGCTGCAATCTGGTGACTTTGTCACATTATTATCTGGCAGCCTCGCTGCAAATCTGGTGGCCTCGCCACAATATCTGTATCTGGTGACCTCGTCACAATATCTGGCAGCCTCGCTGTAAATTATATCTGGCAGCTTCGCTGCAATTATCTGTGGTGTGTAGCGGTTGGGTGGGTCGAGTAGTCTCCCCACATGGTGTAAGGCTGGTACGGGGGTGTTATGGATGGATCTGGGTTGGGTTTTCTGTTTGCATATTATATCTGATCTGTATCTGTTATGGGCCTACGGGCTTAACCTGATTTCTGTAATGGGCCAAGGCCAACTAATCTGATTCTGAGGCTTGATCTGTTTTGGCCTATGGTTGAGATAATGTTGCACACTGAGTTGTCAAACTCACCCCCTTTTTATTTAACCTCTGCAGGTAACACTCAACCATAGCGGGCTTGGAGCTGCGAGAGATTCGGAGTGGCCACAGCATCTGCAGAACTGGTTTTCATTTTGTTTAAAGTATTTTATTATTAAGTTATTTTTGGGTTTTATTTTGTAATAAGGCCGCTGTCTAAGTTTTTTATTTGGTTTAATTTTCTTTGATGATTAAATTACATTTTATAGAATCGCTAGTTTAGGCTGCGCTGGTTTCAAAATCTAAAGAACGTTTTTAAAACTCAACGTGTGAATGATATGGATAACTTGAAGGATTAATAAACTGGTTTTAACAAACTTACTCTTTTGATTCAAACCTCACTTAAGACACAACAAGTCTAAAAGGGCCGTAGACTTAGTTTTAGGATCGTGTGACACACCAGATCTGGTCGTAGCGTCTAGGCCGGGTTTGGGGTGTTACATTTAGTGGTATCAGAGCTAAGTTGCAACAACTCGGCTGTGGAACGGGTCTAAAAAAAATGGAAGTTTTCAAACAATCAAAACAAATATTTTCGAAATGTCATGTTTTTAACATTGTTTTCAAAATTACTTGGAACTAGTTTTGATAAACTTCTATCGTACCTAAAAGAGTTATTTTCAAAGAACAAATTAAGTTATCCTATAAGATCTTTCGAAATAGTGGCACACCGAATCTCTGGCCCAAGCCTGTAAGTTTCTGAACTTTTCTGATTATTTTTTTGAAATTCTGATTATATGCCTGACTAAAGACTCTATTATGATACTTTAGCTAGGGTATTACTGAAACTATAGAGACTCTGATAGGTAAACTGAGACTGTAGCTAGGCTACCGCGAAAGAAGATAAACTCTGAAACTCTAATTATTCATAAGACATCTGTAATGAACACTGAAATATTAATCTGACTCATAAAATTTCTAAAACAGAAAGTACGAAATGAGTACGCGAGTAGCTCGTGGTAGGGGCCGTGGACGTGGCCGAGGTAGTAACACGAACTGAATCTTCTTCTTCGGGTCATGCGCCAGCAGCTGATGTACCGGTACCACCAGCAACAGGGGTGGAATCTCATGATAGGGGTGTAGGGGATGATGCCCTATCGCAAGCGATGCTTCGAGTTCTGGAAAGGGTTGCTGGGGCAAGTACCGGTAATGGATTTCGGGGATCCATTTCTGAGCGACTCCGAGCTAATGGGGCGGAATTCTTTAGGGGCGTGTCTGGTGTAGCCCCGAATGTGGCCGAGTACTGGTTGGAGGCCACAGAGCGGATTATGGATGATCTGGATTGCTCTATGGAGCAAAAGCTGAAAGGAGCCGTGTCGTTGCTGAGAGATGAAACTTATCAGTGGTGGCTTACGGTGAGAGATGGAACTTCAGATGGTGAGGTAACATGGGAGTTGTTTAAGAAAGCCTTTAAAGGAAAATATGTTGGGGCTAGCTATGTGGACGCCCGTAGGAAAGAGTTCTTAAATTTGGTTCAGGGAAGTAGGACAGTATCTGAGTACGAGGCTGAATTTCTAAGGCTGAGCTGATATGCTTCTGGGATAGTTGCTACTGAATATGAGCGTAGTGTGCGTTTCGAAGATGGTCTGAGAGATGAACTAAGGGTACTGATTGCTCCGCAGAGAGAGCGTAACTTTGCGGCGTTGATAGATGTTGGATCTACCCATTCTTATGTTGCATATGTCATATTTGGGTCGTTGGGAGTGCGTTCTGAGGAGACAGTGAGTGGGGTAACTGTACTAAGTCCTTTGGGTTACTCGGTTAGGGTAGATAAGCTATATAGAGACGTACCTATAGAAACTCAAGGAAAATTTTTTCTGGAGACTTGATGGAGCTACCTTTCAGAGAATTCGATCTCATCTTAGGAATGGATTGGCTAGTAAAGCATAGGTCTACCTTGGATTGTGCTGCAAAGCGAATGAGATTAAAAACCGCAGAGGATGAGGAAGTTATGGTGATTGGTGAACGTAGAGATTATCTGTCTAATGTGGTGTCAGCATTAAGAGCTGAGAAGTGGATTCGTAAAGGATGTGAGGCTTTTATGGCATTCATAAGTCAAGCGGAATCTGAGGAGCTAACTGTGGATCAAGTTAGAACCATTAAGGACTTTCAAGATGTGTTTCCAGAAGAGCTTCCAGGTCTGCCTCCTAATCGAGAGGTTGAGTTTGGGATCGATTTGTTGCCTGGTACAGCACCAGTGTCTATTGCACCGTATAGGATGGCACCAAAGGAGTTGCTGGAGTTGAAAGCGCAGATTCAAGAACTGTTGGATAGAGGCTTCATTAGGCCAAGTGTGTCTCCGTGGGGAGCATCAGTACTGTTCGTAAAGAAGAAAGATGGGTCAATGCGAATGTGCATTGATTATCGGTAGTTGAACAAACTGACAATTAAGAATAAGTACCCGTTGCCAAGAATCGATGATCTGTTCGACCAGCTTAGAGGAGCTTCAGTATTTTCCAAGATTGACCTTCGATCTGGGTACCATCAATTAAGGGTGAGAGAGGTGGATATTCACGAGACGGCATTTAGAACTCGTTATGGTCACTATGAATTCTTGGTTATGCCATTTGGGCTGACCAATGCACCTGCAGCTTTTATGGATCTGATGAATCGAGTGTTCAAGCCATACTTGGATCGATTCGTGGTCGTCTTTATCGACGATATTTTGGTCTATTCTGAATCTGAGGAGAAACATGATGAGCATCTTCGTATTGTGCTGCAAGTGTTAAGGGAAAAGGAGCTTTACGCGAAATTTAGTAATGTGAGTTTTGGTTGAGGGAAGTAACCTTCTTGGGGCATGTTGTATCTGTTGAGGGTATTAAGGTGGACCCTCGAAAGATTGAAGCAATTCTAGAATGGAAACCACCGAGGTTTGTGGCCGAAATTCGAAGTTTTCTGGGTTTAGCTGGATACTACAGAAGGTTTGTAGAAGGATTTTCTGTGATGGCAGCACCATTAACGAAACTCATAAGGAAAGGGGTACCATTTATTTGGACTGAGCAGCTGCAAGAAGCTTTTGAGAAACTAAAGAAAGTTCTAACCGAGGCACCTGTACTGATTCAACCTGAGTCTGGAAAAGATTTTACCGTGTACAGTGATGTATCACATGTTGGGTTGGGCTGTGTGTTGATGCAAGAGGGTAAAGTGGTTGCTTATGCATCGCGACAGCTTAAACCTCATGAAGTGAACTATCCTACCCATGATCTGGAGTTGGCAGCAGTAATCTTTGCACTTAAGATTTGGAGACATTATCTGTATGGAGAAAGGTGTGTTATATACACAGATCATAAGAGTCTTAAGTATTTGCTGACTCAGAAGGAGCTGAATCTTAGGCAACGGAGGTGGATTGAATTGCTTAAGGATTATGATTGTGTGATTGAGTATCATCTAGGCAAGAGAAAAGAGCGTGCTTTTTATGTGGGTCCCTCGAACATCGAGCTCTTGATTGCAAAGCTGATTCTAGTTAGGAATGTGTGATGTTTGGTTACGAATTGTGTGCGCTAGTGTTAATGTTTATTCGATGTTCTGGGTCATACCAAAATTATTTGGATCAGAGTGCGCAGCAGAAGCATAGTGGTTGGACTTGAGTAATACGGTTAGTTGATAGTTTAAAATTTCGAGGACGAAATTTCTTTAAGGAGGGTAGAGTTGTAACACCCTGAATTTGGGCCTAGAAGTATTGGGCTTTGGGCCTAGGTACGGGTGTGAGATAGTTCGAAATAAAATTATTGATGTGTTGAATTCTGTTATGGAAGGTTATTATTTATGGGTTAATGTGGTATTTTAGTGAACTGCGAAGGATTCATAGTGTGGGGAAAAGCCTTGGGCTAATTTCTGGATTTCCGAGATTTTTGTGATATTTGGTGTAATGTTGAAATTTTGATATATGGATGTATAATTCGTGTTTGGAGTGTGTTATTGGGCCTATGGAAGGCCCAAGTGTTGGTTAAAAACCCGGAGAATTCTTGGATTTTTGGACTTAAGGAATAGAGGACTTGGAAAAGAGGAGTTGTAAGGAATTATGTGTGTAATAAGACACAAAAAAAGGAGTGTGGTGTAGTGGCAAAGTAGCGCCACTTAAAGGACAAGGAAGCAAAGGGTCTAAGGTTCAAGTCTTGGCTCTTGCAATTTATTTTGGTTTTTCTTTTAAATAAATTTGGAAGCAAGTAGGTGAGCTTTAAAGTTATATGTGTTGGACTTATGACACAAAAAGAGCTTGTGTCCAAGTGGTGGTCCATTGACATGACTATTGAGAGGACTTTGGTTCGAATCCCGTTGGACGCAAAGGTTGATTATTTTGCTAATGCTTTAATTTTAGGGGGATTGATGGAGAATCCCACATCGGAAAGCTAACATGAGAGCAGGTGAGGAGCTAGCTTTAAATAGAGCAAACCAGGAGGAGAGTAGGCACAGCCTTCTTGGCTGATCCCTTTCGCTTTATGGCGTGCCCGTTTGGGTTGGGCATCGGCTAAGAGTGTTTGGAGCGCGGATTAACTTCAGCCTCCTATCAGGTGTGTATTTCTCACTGCTCTAGCGGTAGGATGGCTACTTCGGGCTGCGATGGGCCGAATAGGCCATGTGGGCCCAATGGGCCTGCGGGCCCAATTGGATAAGTTGTTTGATTGTATAGTAAATGTTGGGCTAGATTAGGTGAATCTCATATCTGTGGCTAGATTTAGGCTAAAAGGGCCATACGAGCGTGTGGGCCCATTTGGGCTGACAATGGGCCCTAGGCCCATTCGCATTGTTATCTCTGTTTAGAAATGCTGTAGTTTACAAAATTACTGAAATACCTTGGTTTACAAAATTACCAAATTACCCTCGATTTGTAAAATTACAAGAAATATCCCGATTTATAAAATTATCGAATTACCCTTGATTTGTACAATTACAGAAGTACCCTCGATTTGTAAAATGACAGACATACCCTTGATTTGTAAAATTACCATTTTACCCTTGATTTGTAAAATTACCATTTTACCCCTAATTTGTAAAATTACCATTTTACCCTTGATTTATAAAATTACCATTTTACCCCTAATTTGTAAAATTACCATTTTACCCTTGATTTGTAAAATTACCATTTTACCCCTAATTTGTAAAATTACCATTTTACCCGTGATTTATAAATTACCGTTTTACCCCTAATTTGTAAAATTACTATTTTACCCCTGATTTGTAAAATTACTATTTTACCCCTGATTTGTAAAATTACTATTTTTACCCCTGATTTGTAAAATTACTATTTTACCCTCGGTTTGTGAATTTACCAAAATACCCCTGTAGGGTAGAATTACCAAGACACCCCTATGGGGTAAAATTACTGTTTTGCCCCTAGGGTGTTAAATGACTGTTTTGCCCCTCGTGGGTAAATGACTAACTTGTGTGATGATTGGGCTAGTTTGACCGTGGATATAAGTTGGTGATATGAATGACTTGACTGTGATCTATTCTTATTTTTGGGATTTGGAAAAGTTGGAATCCCTATGTGTTTAGGGAGGCTGTCGAAATAGTGCCTAAGGCTTTAAGGGGCTGTTACCAATTATTTTACTCTGTGCTTGTAAGGGTTAAAGGCTGCTGACTAAGGGCTTGGATTAGTGGAGCGTCCGGATCCAGATTTGGATATCAACTTCAGCAAAGGTAAGGATTTAGGGCCTTGTTCATGGATGCCCGAATATGGTAAGAGTATGTTAAATTTAGTTATCATTGATTCGTGGTCTAATGTTTTACTAATCGAATATAGGATTGAGTTGGAGCAGATATCGTCATCGTTCGTCGTAATCAGGTGTGTAACTAATCCCAACTTTTAGACTAAAGCGGTAAAAGCCGAAATGGCCATAAAGTGACCGACAACTAGTGGAAAGCGACCGAAAACGCACTCGTGTAAAACTTTAGAGTAATCGTTTACTCCATTGGGGTTAGTCATGAATTCGGTAGTGAAGGATTTGCAGAAGGAGTAATTCTGAACGTTTTGGTAAGTTGGGCTGTGAAGGGCCAAGATGGGCCCAGTGGGCTTCCGAGCCTAAATCGGAAAATGATCGTTAAAGACTTTCTAGTAACATGAATAATAAAAACATGGTTAAGTTGGTAAACTAAAACCTAAAATTGGGCTTAACGGGTTTGAGACGATATTGGACATAGTAAGGCCCATTAGGGGTTTTAGGCTAAAAAGGGCAAAATTGGAAATTTGGCTTAAATTGACTTCCGTGGTTATATGGGGGCTAATAATTTATTGGATTTGCACAAAATCTCTGAAAATATGAAAAAGGACTAAAATACCCTTAAATATGGAAAATTACCAAAATACCCCTAGGTGTAAAAAGACTATTATACCCCTAGGGTCAATTCTGTATGAAATGTATGATTTTATGTATCTACATGAGTTACCATTTATGTGAGCATATCTGATGCATGAGATGTTATATGTTGCATGCTAGTATTTATATTCTTATGTTGCATGGGGCATGGGTTTATGATGGAGGAAGCGTTCTGGCAGCCTCGCTGCAATCTGGTGACTTTGTCACATTATTATCTGGCAGCCTCGCTGCAATCTGGTGACTTTGTCACATTATTATCTGGCAGCCTCGCTGCAATCTGGTGACTTTGTCACATTATTATCTGGCAGCCTCGCTGCAAATCTGGTGGCCTCGCCACAATATCTGTATCTGGTGACCTCGTCACAATATCTGGCAGCCTCGCTGCAAATTATATCTGGCAGCTTCGCTGCAATTATCTGTGGTGTGTAGCGGTTGGGTGGGTCGAGTAGTCTCCCCACATGGTGTAAGGTTGGTACGGGGGTGTTATGGATGGATCTGGGTTGGGTTTTCTGTTTGCATATTA
This sequence comes from Gossypium stocksii, assembly GCA_020496765.1. Taxonomy (NCBI): domain Eukaryota; kingdom Viridiplantae; phylum Streptophyta; class Magnoliopsida; order Malvales; family Malvaceae; genus Gossypium; species Gossypium stocksii. Next base: position 42,998,305 of record CM035629.1, read on the forward strand.
TATCTGATCTGTATCTGTTATGGGCCTACGGGCTTAACCTGATTTCTGTAATGGGCCAAGGCCAACTAATCTGATTCTGAGGCTTGATCTGTTTTGGCCTATGGTTGAGATAATGTTGCACACTGAGTTGTCAAACTCACCCCCTTTTTATTTAACCTCTGCAGGTAACACTCAACCATAGCGGGCTTGGAGCTGCGAGAGATTCGGAGTGGCCACAGCATCTGCAGAACTGGTTTTCATTTTGTTTAAAGTATTTTATTATTAAGTTATTTTTGGGTTTTATTTTGTAATAAGGCCGCTGTCTAAGTTTTTTATTTGGTTTAATTTTCTTTGATGATTAAATTACATTTTATAGAATCGCTAGTTTAGGCTGCGCTGGTTTCAAAATCTAAAGAACGTTTTTAAAACTCAACGTGTGAATAATATGGATAACTTGAAGGATTAATAAACTGGTTTTAACAAACTTACTCTTTTGATTCAAACCTCACTTAAGACACAACAAGTCTAAAAGGGCCGTAAACTTAGTTTTAGGATCGTGTGACACACCAGATCTGGTCGTAGCGTCTAGGCCGGGTTTGGGGTGTTACATTGATTCAAATTGAACATTAAAAAAAAGGAGTAACAAATTTAAAAAAAATTACCAAAATATTTTGTTATATCAAAAAGGGGTAGATCGTTGAACTAGCTTTATTTGTTAAATTATTTTGATATAACAAACATATCTTTAAAATATAAATTTGTTTTTTGAATAAAGAATTCAAAACATGAATAATATTTCAAAACTTCTAAACATCTTAGAAAATTCTTTAAACACTTAGAATATTTTTGAAAAAAATTCTAAAAATAAATTTCAACTCTTAAACTTAATCAAAACCATTTCAAATCAATTAAAAAACTGCTCCTTGTGAGGATTATTTCATAGTTTGCTTTTTTGCAATTCTGTAAGAGGATTTGTCTTAAGATTTGGGTAGAAATCTTATGAGAGTGGTAAGGTTAAACCTTGTCCCTAAAGGTTGAACAAATTAGTGAATTTGAGAAAATCTTTGCGTTCACTGTTACGTACACTTCCATTGCTCCCACCAAATTTTTTAAAGGCCAATTCACCCCTCTCTTGGCAACTTTGGTTTGATCGATCGAGCTAACAATTTTTTTAAATTGTAGAAATTAAATAGATGCTGAAAGTTTAAATAAATTATTTTAAAAACTACAGAAAAAAGGGATATGCACCACTTGTTGCAATATGATCTTGTGCGTAACACCCTAAACCCGGCCTAGACGTTATGGCTAAATCTGGAAATGTCACATGATAGTGTCATTGAAACCTTGTTATTATGATGAAAACATTTCCATGTTATTACCTTTCATAAACACTTATTAGATCCAAAGGAAGTTGTTTTTATTCATTTAAAACATTTTTTTTGAAACATCACTCATTGCAGAAGCTTTAAAAAAAAAACAGTCTAGGTGATCATGCCTTTAGAAAATACTTTAACTTTTTGAAAACCGAATTTCCTATGACTAGCAGTTATAAATCCATAAAATAAATAAATAAAAACCCAAATTTAAAACCAAAGTCCCAGAGAGTCCTTAAATTACAATCCAAATAATTAATAATAAACAAATCATAAATCGTAAAATGAAAACCATGAAGTCCAAGAACTACTATGGTCACTGTTGAGTCCTTCGTTGCACTAATCTGTTTAGGTCTGGGGATTACCTGTGCAGATTTAAACAAAGAGTGAGTTTATGTAAACTCAATGTGTAACCCCACAAAAAACAAACAATAGCAAAACACAGTGCACAGTCAACAGTCTTGGGCCTATGCCCCTTTTTCATATCAGTAACAATTTGAGCCTTCGCCTGTTTCAGTACAATATCAATTATGCATTAGGCCTTAGCCCATCACAGTATCGAATCAATCATGCAGTATACGGTAACAGTGTCCTACCCAACCAGCCTCTAGACACCATTTTCGTCCAACCTTACACTCCATGTGGGGATTAAATCAACCCACTCATCCCTACACTCCAAGTAGTACCAAATGCAATACAAAATAGTAATTTGTAGCTGAGCTACTAATATATTAGGCTTAAGAGCCTTTCAGTACACTTCCTCTAAATAATACCAATCCCAACCCAATGCAATGCAACATACAATGATATGTCATGCAATCACAAGTCTATCAGATATACATACAGTTTAGTATACATGCTGGTATATAACATGCTCAGTACATATTTTACATAATCAGTATCATTCAATTAGGGGTCTAAGTAGTGCTTACTGACCCTACAGAAGGTTCACAGTCGACTTGGGCGACCTGTGCAACCTTAACAAACATTCTAGTAAAAATGGGCTCACATGCCCACGTGGTTTGCCCGTGTAGGCCCACACGCCTGTGTGGGCCACACGGCCCAAAATAGTCTAGCCCGTGTCTCGCACACGACCAGCCTGGCCATCACACAGCCATGTCTTTCGTGCACGGCCTGGCTTCGTGTAAACTGAAACATATATAGGATTTTTTCTATATAATTCATCACCTTTTTACTTAAATTTGTTGTTAAAACCAAGTAATTGTTTAATAAGTTAATGAAATATGTGAAAATATGAAATTAAGACATAGAAATTATTAAAATGTGATTTTATGCTTTATTATATAATTTTCATGCATAAAATGGCTTATTTTATGATTATTTGAGCTTATTATATTTTTATGGGCCATGCATGATTAAATTAAATAATAAATTATAAAATTATTTTTAATAATTCAACTTAAATATTTCATTAATAAATTGGTTTTTAATTAGTTAAGTAAATTGATTAATTAAAGTGGTTAAATTATATTTTTTGGTCTAATTTATCCACTATATTTTGACAGGACTGAGAGCTTTATTTTGATTTCAAAACCGTCTAAATTAGGGACCAAGTCAACCCAAAATTAGGCTACACACGGATGTTCATAAACCATTTTTTGGTTTATTTATACAAGGTCCTTGAATAGTTGAAGAAATTAAAGATTTACTTGAAGATTTGCATGTGATCGAGTCTTAGTCTTAAGTTGTTGTGGCACTCAAATCAAGCAAAAAATCACCTCAATTTCCTTAAAGTATGGCCCGCCACCCATGGAAGAGCTTTCAAAAGATGGACACTCCTATTTTTAGTAAACTATCCCCCTTGCCTCACCTATAAATAAGACCCCATTTCTCACTTTTCTAATCATCCTTCATCCCTCATCCTTCAATCATTCATCATTCTATCCTCTTAGCTTTCTTTTCTCCCCATGCTTATCATCATCCTTGCATAAGGATTTAGCAAATTAGCCTATTAAAGAGCCCTTGGTCGGCCACCTCGAAGAGCCATCAGCAAAGGAACAAATGAGCCCTCATTGTTCAGAATCTTGGGTGATAGCCACTTTGAATTGGGTTTAATCTTTCTTTTCTGTAATTTAATTCAAAATTTTTTTCTATGTGTTCTTCGTTCTTGTTTACAACAATGATAGCTTAATTTTATTTAAGCTAGGATGGTTGCTTTGATTAAATAATATTTACTTGATTCATGCTTATAATATTTATGCCTCAATCGATCATGTTTTCAATTAAAATCAAGTCTATATTTCGTTCATGCGTGATCAAAATACACCTGAATTAGCTGAGTGATCCTAACCAGATGACGGCTAGTGGACGCATAATTGAAATGTGCATGCTCAATTTAGATCCTAACCCAATTAAATTGTAGGTTGCATAACAACCCTAACTAGGCTCTGTTATCTGCATAGTTTTTAGATTTGTGTGATTAAACTGTTTCAAACCTAACACGTCCCTATTACCTAGCGTGAATGGTAAGAAACCCTTTGTAAATAAGGATAAGTAAAATGTGTATGTACTAAATAAAGGATTCTGAAAGAACCTAGTGTAGTTTCCAAACTTATGAAAGATCGAGTTGCCATGGAATGTTTTTTTGAATATTGTTAAGCATGTTGATGATAAATTGAGTTTAATTAAAGTAATTATCCTAGCTTATTTATGTTATAATTGTTGCTTATTGTGTTAATTCTGTTAAAGTCTATTTCATTCATATAGTTGCATGTTAGGATAAACTACATTAGGGATAATTGCATTTAGATTAACTTTACATAATTTTTATCAGCACTTCCAAATCAAATTGTGCTTTTTTTTTATATTTACCAAGTTGTTAATATAATTTTATAATTAAGTGACTTAGCACGAATACAATCCCTGTGGAGACGATAACTGGATACTTACTTATTACTTGATAACGACCGTGTACACTTGCACAAACCCCAGCGTTACAAGTTTTTGGCACCGTTGCCGGGGATTGTTAACTGTTGCTATAGTCATTTTTTGTGAAGTTATTTACTTTCAGTTTGGTTACTTCTAACATTACTAACTTATTCTTTTTAAATTTTTTTGAGGTGTTTATGAGCATAGATCGGATTATCGATTTACTCTCAGTAGACCTTGAAATTGAGTGAACTTTCAGAAAAAGAAGACGTGAACGAATAGCTCAAAGATAGAACGAGATGGACCTTGGAAATCAAAATCAAGACCAAGGTAATGAAGCTGATCATGTACGAAATCCCATTCTTATTGCCGATGATAGGGATCGATGCATCAGACAATATGTTGTGCCACTTTGCAGTGAATTAAATCCAGGAATTAAAGGCTAGATATTGAGGCAACCCAATTTGAATTGAAACTAGTGATGTTTCAAATGCTCCAAACGGTGGGCCAATTAATTAGTATGCCCATGGAAGATCCACATCTCCACCTTCGATTGTTTATGGAGGTGAGTGATTCATTCAAGATAACCGGTGTGACTGAAACGCACTGAGGTTGAAGTTGTTTCCATACTCGTTGCAAGATTGAGTACGAGCATGGCTCAATTCATTGCCACCAAGTTCCATATCTACATGGCAAGAATTAGCAGAGAGATTTTTGGTTAAGTATTTCTTGCCTAGAAAAAAATGCTAAGTTGAGGAATGAGATCTCAACTTTCCAAAATTTGGATGACGAGTCTTTGTATGAGGCTTGGGAACGATTCAAGGAGTTACTTCGTAAGTGTCCTCATCATGGGATTCCTCATTGTATCCAGTTGGAGACATTCTATAATGGTCTCAATGCACATACAAGATTGATGGTAGATGCTTCTGCGAATGGTACAATCTTGTCTAAGTCTTACAATGAGGCTTATGAGATCATCGAGAGGATCGCAAGTAATAACTATCAATGGCCATCAAATTGAACAACTTCAGGAAGACGTGTAGCCGGAGTTCATCAACTTGACGCTCTCACTTGGTTATCAACTCAGGGATCGTCTATTTCCTCTATGTTAAAATAGTTTACTGCTAATAGTGCTAATGATTTTGCAGCTCAGCCACCAAGTCCGTTTGAAGTAGTTTTCTGTGTGTACTGTGGGGAGGGTCATTCTTTTGAGAATTGTCCATTAAATCCCGAGTCAGTGTACTATGTGGGGAACCAACATCAAAATAGGAGTGGACAAGGACCCCAATCCAACTTCTACAATCCTTCATGGTGTAATCATCCTAACTTTTCTAGGAGCAATGAAGGAAATGGACCGAACAACTTTATGCAACATAGACCCAACCAATCTCAAGAGTTTAATTAGCAAGCTCCAAAACTAGCTCAAGCTGAGTCATCAAATATTTTGGAGAACTTGTTGAAAGCGTGCATGGCAAAGAATGATACTTTAATCCAAAGCCAAATAGTAACACTGAAAAATTTGGAAAACGAAATGGGTCAGTTAGCTACGAAGCTTTGTAATAGGCCACAAGGAACCTTGTCGTGCAATACTAAGAATCTAAGAAATTTGGGTAAAGAACATATCAAGGCTGTGGCATTGCAAAATGGTAAAATTCTGGAACCTCGATTGATTGATGTCGAATATGAGCTTGTTGAAAAAGAGGAAAGTCAACCCGCTGCTGAAGTTCCTACACCAAAGGAGTCAGAATCTGCAAAGACTGATAAGGTAAATCCTAACTTAGTGAATCTAGATATTTTAATATCTTCTTTGGATGCAAATTTACCTACTCAAAAGAGTTGTCTGATCCAACCTAAAGTTCCATCACCTCCATATCCGCAAAGATTGTAGCAACACAAGCAAAAATAAGAGGTACAATTTAAGAAGTTTTTGGATGTTCTGAAGTAATTACACATCAATACTCTGTTGGTGGAGGCTTTAGAACAAATGCCGAATTATGTGAAGTTTATGAAGGATGTACTATCCAAGAAGAAACGACTGAGTGAGTATGAGACTGTTGCCCTAACAAAGGAGTGCAGTGCATTCCTGTAGAACAAGCTGCTGCCGAAATTAAAAGACCCAAGAAGCTTTACTGTACCTTGTAACATTGGTGAATCTTACTGTGGTAAAGCTTTGTGTGACATAGGAGCAAGTATCAACTTGATGCCTAAGTTTATTTTCAAGATGCTAGGGATAGGTGAAGTAAGACTTACAATTGTGACGCTTCAGCTGGGGGATCGATCTTTAGCATATCCTGAGGGAAAGATCAAGGATTTTTTGGTAAGAGTCGAGAAATTTATTTTTCATGCTAATTTCATTATTTTAGATTTTGAAGTAGATAAGGAAGTGTCGATCATTCTTGAGAGACCTTTCCTAGCCACGAGAAGAGTGTTAATTGATGTGTAGAAATGAGAACTCACCATGCAAGTTTAAGACGATTAGGTAACTTTTAACATTCTTAAAGCGATGAAATTTCCCGATCTGACAGAAGAGTGTTCAGTTATGGAAGAAATAGAAACCTTGGTTTCTATGGGAAGCAATTTTGAAGAAGATCTATTGGAGAAAGCTTTAAAGTTTGACCCTTTTGATGGTGAAGAAAGCGAAGAAAACATGGCTTTGATGGAAGCCAATCCAAGAAATTTTATTCAATCCACACGGTTTGAACAATTGGAGTTAGAAGTCAGAGAAGTTGTGCAACCCAAGTTGTCAATCGAAGAACCACCTAAACTCAAACTAAAGGTACTTCCGTCCCATTTGAAATATGTTTATTTAGGTGACTGTTCTACTTTGCCTGTGATTATTTCAGCTGAACTGACAAAAGATCAAGAGGAGCAACTAATTACTGATCTAAAGAAATTTAAGAAAGTAATTTGTTGGACCATAGCTGATATTCGAGGTATAAGCCCTTCTTTTTGCATGCACAAAATTATTTTAGAGGAAGGTGAGAGAACTTAAATTGATGGGAAAAGGAGGCTCAATCCTATTATGGAAGAAGTTGTGAGAAAGGAAGTGATCGAATGGTTAGATGTAGGAATCATTTATCCTATTTCAGATATTTCGTGGGTGAGTTCGGTGCAGTGTGTACCGAGGAAAGGTGGGATCACGATTGTTGAAAATAAGCGTAAGGAGTTGATTCCAACAAGAACTATTACTGGTTGGAGAATTTGTGTTGACTACAGAAAGTTGAATAAAGCTACTCGGAAGAACCATTTTCCGTTACCTTTTATGAATCAGATGTTAGATCGACTGGCAGGTAATGAATTCTACTGTTATTTAGATGGTTATTTGGGATATAACCAAATAGTTGTAGCTCTAGAGGACTAGCATAAAACAACCTTTACTTGTCCGTACGGTACATTTGCTATTAGGCGAATACCTTTTGGTTTATGCAATGTACCTGCAACATTCTAACGATGCATGATGGCAATATTCACTAATATGATTGAAAATTCTGTTGAGGTTTTCATGGATGATTTCTTTGTTTTTGGTAACTCTTATGATATTTGTTTGAGTAATTTAGCTAAGGTACTGAAGAGATGCGAAGAGACGAATCTTGTCCTTAACTGGGAAAAATGCCATTTTATGGTTAAGGGATTATTTTAGGGCATAAAATCTCGAAGAAAGGAATTGAAGTTGATAAAGCAAAGGTGGACGTAATTGAAAGATTACCAGCCCTAATTAATGTGAAAGGAGTCAGAAGTTTCTTAGGCCATGCCGGTTTTTACCGAAGGTTTATCAAGGATTTCTCGAAAATTTCTAAACCGTTGTGTTTGTTGTTAGACAAAGATATAGTGTTCAATTTCAGCAAAGCATGTTTAGAAGCTTTTGAAGATCGGAAAAAATGGTTAATCTTAGCCCCAATTGTAACACCCCTTACCCATATCCGTCGCTGGAATAGGGCACGAGGCATTACCTGACTCAAACACATACACACTTTCATTTTTGAGTTATCAGATCTTCGCCTCAAATTAAAACTTTTTAAACATTAGCTACATGGCTGTGTTGGTGGCCTGTGTAACTTACACGGCCTAGGTATATTGGGACATGCCCGTGTTTCCTACCCATGTGGATTTATTTTCCATCATTAACCTACAGGGGTTTTCATATGGCCTGGCACACTCCCGTGTCCCTGGCTCGTGTCTCTTACACAACCATGACATGCCCGTGGCGCTGCCCTTGTGCAAAAACCTTGGCATTCTGTGTTTGACGTCATCATCCCCTAAGGGCCACATGGCTAAGGCACACACCCGTGTACTCTGCCCGTGTGCAACACTAACTGCGCCAACTTAAGGTTCAGGGGACACACAGTCGAGCCACACGCCTATGGGGCAAACCGTGTGTCACACACGGTCAAGCCACACGCCCATGGGGCAGACCGTGTGTCACACACGGTCTAGACACACGCCCGTGTGTCTACCCGTTTGGACAAAACAAGGCTATTTACCAAGCCTATTTGCCACCCTTTCTTATACCATCCTACACAACATTACAAACCTGCCTTCCCAACATGTGCATACATCCTAAACATTCATAATCAATACCTCAATACATCATTTAAATGCTTTTTTTTAACCATACAATATCTTCACATAATTAATAAGCCAAATTCATGGCTAAACATGTATTGTACACTAAAGCAACCATGGTTAAACTCACTTTACCATTAATACGACAACTAGCCTATCCATGCCATATAACTAAAATTTCCAAAGCTTTAAGTACCAAACCATGACGAGATAGTGTGTTGAGATCTCCATCACCTTCCAACCCGAGCAGACTTTCAAAATCCTACAACATGAGAAAGTAAACGAGGTAAGCTATAAAGCTCAGTAAGTTCATATGATTATTGACTTTATATTAGCAAATAAATACATTTCAAATATTGCCTAAGCATAAAGAGTTTATAAAGTCTCACCGTACAATCATTTACTCCTTTATAGGGATTTACCTTGATTTTTGAAAGCTTATTCATTTCAATCATTGTATCAATTGATTTCCTACTTATCAAATCTCTTACCCTTACATATGCTTAATTGATATGAAATAGATTATATTCAATTCATTAATCCTTTTTTAAGCATAATATATTATTTCGCATGTCAAACCATAACCTTTTTCGTATTGACAACATGCCCTTAAGTTACTTTTTACTTGACGTTCACAGGGATTTCATACGTACCTGTATCACTTAACTCAATTATGTTTTTATCCTCATCTTGACCTTGTCTGTTGATTCACTTAAATATCGACAACAACACGTTATCCAAGTCCATTATTATCAATATCACGAGTTCATAAATATTTCACTTTATATCCATAAAACTTGATGTAAATTCCATAATCTCTGACTTACCCGTTGAGTCGTTCAGAACACCATTGAATACTCGAGAAATCTCTGTGCACGGTACCAATGCCATATCTCAGATATGGTCTTACATGAGGCTGTCTGTCAGTGTCGATGCCATGTCGCAGACATGGTCTTATACTGACACACATATCGAGGCCGATGCCATGCCCTAGACATGGTCTTACACTAGCTCTCATCTATTTGTGCCGATGCTATGTCCCAAACATGGTCTTACACTGACACATATCGAGGCTAATTCCATGTCCTAGACTTGGTCTTACACTAGCTCTCATCTCATCGCCAATGCCATGTCCCAGACATGGTCTTACACTGGCGCACATATCGAGCCGATACCATGTCTCAAACATGGTCTTACATTGACTCTCTCATATCGAGGCCAATGCCATGTCCCAGACATGGTCTTACACTAGCACATATCGAGCCGATGCCATGTCCCAGACATGGTCTTACACTAGCTCATACGCCTAGGTGTCGATGCCATGTCCTAGACATGGTCTTACACTGACACTCATATTGCCATGGTCCAACCATGGTCTTTTCCGTCAATTCATCACGAGTCGTAGTACTATCCTACTTGACCCTGCATTTCTCTTGATTTGATCTTTCGACCCAATCCTGTACTTGCAAAATATCATGGTTACTTGACAACATATAAAATAATTCATTTTCTCATTTCAAATTTAATAATTGATCACTAAATTAACCACATGAACTTACCTTGTCCGTTGTAACGATAAATTGTGTCGACTAAATCTAATACTTTGTTCTCCCTCGTCCTCTGTCCAAATCTCGTTTTCCCCAATCTATGAAATAACCACTTTTACTTATTTAGTTGTCAATTTATACAATTTAGTCCAAAAATTCATATTAGGGCAACTTTACACTTTTTCCCCTAATGTTTCGTATTCTTGCAATTTAGTCCCTATCACATAAAAGTGCAAATTCATGAAATTAAGCACAATCCATGCTTAACCAATTTTTATAATTATTACCAGCAGTCCATAAAACATACTTTTGAATTTTTACAGTTTTGCCCCTAAACTTTCACAAATTTACGATTTTGCCCCTATGCTCAAAAATTGATTTTTATCAAATTTCTTCATTTCTTAAGCCTAACCGAACCCTTTTTACTCTTATAGCAACTCAAAATTTCCACTATTTCACAACATTACTATCTATTTTACAAATTCTACAAACTAGTCCATCTAATGACTTTTCATGAAAATCCTTTCACAAAAGTTGTTTACTAAGCAACCAAGATTCATTTTCTTCCATAAAATTCCAGTAAACAACATAAATAATCTCATGGAAAATCCCTAAACTTTCAACCATTATGCAAAATAATCCCCTCATTAGCTAGCTTAAGCTTTAGGGGTCCCAAAGGTACCAACATTATCAAGAAAGGCCTTCAAAATCAGTTACTTGTAAGGGTCTAAGGTTGCTGAAAATTTCAAGCTTCAAAACCCCCTCCTTGTTGATATTTTCGGTGGTGAAGAGAAGAGAAAGAAGATGATAATATTTTTTTTTCTTTTTGTTTTATTTTATTACACATTAAGTCACCTAACACCACCATCCTTTTGACTTTTCCATTTCTTTGTCCCTTATGGCCGACCATCACTCCCTAAAGGGCTTATTTTCTCTTTAGGGACTCTTAATTTAAGTTTTTCGAGCTATTCAACATAATTTGCTAGCAATTCACAACTTTTACCCTTTATGCGATTTAGTCATTTTTTGCAATTAAGCTTCCAATCGCTAAAATTAATTCACCAACATTTTCAAGCACTTATATAATTATGCTATGACACATAAAATATTATTAAAAATAATTATTGACCTCGAATTTATGGTTTTAGAACCACTATTCTGACTAAGCCCAAAATAAGGATGTTACACCAATAATTGTTACACCTTATTGGAACTCACCTTTTGAGTTGATGTGTGATGCAAGTGATATGCTGTTGGAGTTGTGATGGGTCAACGAAGAAACAAAGTATTTCACCCTATTTACTATGTAAGTAGAACCTTGATAGGTGCCCAACTCAATTATACGATAACTGAAAAGGAACTATATGCTATAATTGTGACAGCCTTAATCTGACCCTAGTCGGGAAGTGGTTTCGGGACCACTAAATCGAGTCACAAAAATATTTGATTGTTAAATTTAATGCTTATTATATGTGAAGTTTCAATGCTTTGAAATTTTGTCTAAATGAATGTGAATTTAATTAATAGGACTTGTGTGATAATTTTTAAAATATGATGGGTAAATTTGGTAATGACTAAATAATGCATGGTTATAAGAAATGGGATTTGCATGGCAAATCTTCCACTTTATATTAGTGGCCGACCATGATTATTGTTAGGTGACAATATATGCATTTAATATTAGTATAATGATGATAAATTGATTTTATATTGTAAAATAAAATGAATAAAAATTTCAAAGGGTGAAAAGAACAAGGCTTAGCTCATTTTTGTTCTTGAATTGCCGAAAATAAAGAGGGGGAGAGCTTGGCATTTGGTCACCTTGATTTTTGCTTGATTAAGGTAAATTTTCATGTTAATTCATTGATATTTTATAAAGTGTAGTTGATAGCTAAGTATTTGACTTAACCCATGTTGAAATTTTGATTTCTATGGTGATTTGAGTATTCGGCTATGTCATGGATGGAAAGAAATGGTTGTTTCATGTTTTTCTTATGAGTAAAGGTGGTTAAGTAAGGTTTAAGCTTGTTAGAAGTGTTTAGTTGTGTTTTAGGTGTATTGGGGAAAATTTGGTTAATATATTTGTGCTTGCCGAATTGAATTGGGGGTTGGAGCATAACTTGTAACTTGTGAAAGAAATGTTTGAATGTATGCATTAGGAGCATGAGCTTAATCAGCAATTTAAGAATTGGTCAAATAATTAGATGTTAAACTATGGAAGTATGATGCTAAGGGGCTGTTTTAAGTATTAGTAAATAGGTGAGGTGTTCGGTTGTTGTAAAGTGTGGATTCATCTTTGGTGGTAAGATGAGTATTCGGTTTTGATCATGGGAGCATATGAAGATTGTTAAAAGTTGAATTTTGTAAAAGCTAAATGTGTGTGTTTGCTTGTGCTAGTGCCGAATGAGTTAAAAAAAAAGAAAAAAAAGAAAAAAAAAGAAGAAATGAATTTTTTAATAAGCTTAAGTGGCCAAGTGATGTGAATGAATTAGTTGTGAAATGTTTATAATTGCCAATTGTAGTATAAGGAAATAAGTGTATTTCTTACTAGTCGAATTTTAATATAATCGAATGTGGTTTTAGACAATAGTGATGTGATAAGTTTAAATTTGGTTATTTTAGCTCAAGAACTCAAGGAAACAAAGTCGGATCGTGGAAAAGGGAAATCGATCGAATAGTCGGAATTGACGTACATTAGCGATCGAGATAAGTTTTAAGCGATTAAACGTTGAGTAAATTCAATTATAATATGACATGATGAGTTGATTTAATAATATATGATGTGGCCATGATATGTTCTAAAGTCAAATGGTAAGTTCTTAAGTGTTTGAACTTTGGAAATTTAAAAGTAAATTTGTAATAAATCTGCTTGGGACAGCAGCAATAAAGTGATTTTAGAAAATCACCATAAATTTTTGGAGTTGAGTTAGAGGCTGAATAAATTTTTTAATTAAAGCTTGATGAGTCTAGTTTCTTATAAAAGAAACCGTGTAATTAAAGGAGTCGCCAATAATGAGATATTTAAAGTGGCGTGGGACAGAGTCAAAAGGGCTTTGAGGGCCCCTGTTCTATTTTTAGAAAATCATTATAAATTGTACAAAAATGATTATAAGATAAAATTTATATTCTTAGACTCCTTAATGAGTCTAGGTTCAAACGAAATAAACGAGAACATATTTTGAATTCTGTACAATGAGAAATTTGATTCGTAGTGAAGAGTGGTCAGAATAGTCAAACAGTAAAATAGGGAAACTTTAAGAAAAATCTGGTATTGATTGGCCAAACCAAAACTCTGAAAATTTTGTGGATAGAAGATATATGAGTCTATTTTTAGGGAAAATTAACGGCACTTGATTTGGAGTTTTGTAGCTCCAGTTACAAATAATTTAATGACTGTTGCTTAGGAAAACAACCTGTAGTGAATATGTGATTATGTTGTAAACATTGATAAAACTGTTTGAGTTGCTTATAAGCTATCGATTAAATATTGGTATTCAAAGTACCGAATCCATATTAAAGTGAGGCTATAAGCCGTAAATGACTAGTATACCTAGCCAATTTTGTTATGATGAAATTGATGTACAAGATATGTATGTGTGGTGAGGCCGAAATGGCTAATATTAAATGTGTGTAAGTTATCTGAATGGCCTTTATGAAAATGTGTGCTATCTTTATTTGTATAGTGAGGCCGAATGGTTACTTAGAAGTGTAATATGGTTGAAGGGTTATTTAAATGAAAGCAAAGTATGTGATGTATTAGCAAGTGATGATAAAAAACATTATCTTATATATGTGCTTGTGTATGTGGTGTGACCGAATGGGCAAATGTGAATGTACATATGTTTATGTGTATATAATGTGGCCAAATGACCAATTGTGAAAAGTGTGTATTATTAGATATTTGATGAGGCCAAAGTTAGTAAAAAGTATATAAAATGAATTGTGCTGGTAAAATGTCCGGGTTAAGACCCACTGGCTTCGTGTGGAGATTGTGTCCGGGCTGAGACCAGCTGGCTTCGTGCTGCGATTGTATCCGGGTTAGAGACCCGCAGGCTCCATGCAGAAATCTAAATCCGGGTTTAAGAATCTGTTGGCTAGTGCCAATTATTTATATTTGGACTAAGGTCTGCAGGCTTTGTGTTGGTGACTAGATTCGGGTTTTAAACCTAGCAGGTTATGGCTAAGTGCCGTTGAATTATTTTAAATGGAAATTGTGGAAATTGTAAGTGTACAAAGGTTAAGTATATGGTATGTGATACTTACTTGCTATGTGAATTTGACTTCGGTTGAATTATAAATGTGCTCTGGGAATCAATTATGAAATGGTTATATGTTATGTTAAATGAGTGTTGACTCTATGAAATTGTTCATGAAAGATTATAACATGAAAATGTGATTCTAAACATGGAAATCGAAGTGATTATAATGTTATGTTTTAGTTCGACTGATTAAATTAGAAGTAGCAATGAAGCTTTTAGATGCGAGAGAGTATATGCTCTTAAGTTTGGATGTAATAGATAAATTATATGTGCATACATGGGGTTTGAGCTCTTTGACCGAATGGTGATATCTCTTGACATTGTTAAATGTGATTTGTGCAAGGTTTAAGACTATGTGACTTAGTAAGAAATCAACAATTAAAAATGTTCAGTACATTAAGTTGGCCAGGTATGTATCAGGAACTTACATGTGAGCTTGATTTGAATTAAACTAAAAGTGTATAATGTGATGTTTTTGTGAGTAAGTTACAAGATTGTATATTTGTATAATAAGGGTACATTCGGATAATGTGTGGTGTTATGTGAAGATATCTGATTCACCTATGTTTAGTTAAGTTTAGATTCAGGTAAAATTTATCTGTTATATGTACATTATGTAGTTGTGTATATTCAGCCAAAAAGTTATTATACCTAGAAAGAGGTTATATGAGAATTCGTAAGATCGACTTATAATTGAGTTGGTCTGGTATGTGTTAAATACTTGTACATGTTAGATCTATCGAAATTAAATCATGAATGTAAAATGAAAAGCAAATATGAAAATGTCATATGAATATGTGAGTATTCGATTATGGAGAAACATTATAGGATATTGTGAGATATACCATTTTGATTTGATCGACGAGGGTAACTATAGATATAAAATGGTACATTGATGGAATTGAAGTTGACATTGAGGTATATAAATGCCCATGGCTATATGATTGTGAAATTTTAAAAGAGACAATAAAACTATATGAGCTTATAAATGAATATGCATGTTCGGCCAAGAAGGTATTAAATCGTGAATGAAATGAAATGTTATATGTGAAACAAATAAACAAATTGGTTATATTTGAGTTTAACAATTTTAAATTGCTTAAGATTTACTAAGCTTATGAAAGCTTACTTTGTTGTTATGTTTCTCTGTTTTTATAGATTGTTGATTTTGGCCATTTGCTCGGGGATCGTCAGCAACTCGTCACACTATCACTATGTATCGTGCCGGTACTGTTATGTTTTGGAACTCGTATGGCAAGTAAAGAATAGACTAAAGTGTTTGATAATTTAAAATTTGTAACCGTTATCGCCATGCGAATATGGCATCCTATGGAAGTTTACTTATATAAGTTCTAAATTCGATCTTTGTTTGTGCCTATTGTCTATATAAATAAATGATCTTTTTTTTAAGAAAAGGTTTAAAATTATACGGTTCCAATCTGTTTCCAAATTTTTGGTAACGCTTCGTCCTATTCCGGCAACGATTACGGGATAGGGGTGTTACAATAATATTTTCTTTTGACAAATTTCGCTCATATCTTATAGGTACCAAAATCATAGTATTTACTGACCATGCGGCCATTAAATACTTGTTCACAAAGAAAGATACAAAACCGAGGCTAATTCATTGGATACTTTTACTCCAAGAATTTGACCTTGAAATTCAAAACAGGAAAGGTGTCGAAAATCAAGTAGCTGATCATTTGGCGAGGTTGGAGCAAGATGAGGTAACTCGATCATGTGATCCTATTAACGAGAACTTCCCAGGTGAACGTTTATTTGAGGTAAGCCGAATTCATGAAACACATTGGTTTGCTAATTTTGCCAATTATCTTGCATGTGGAATAATTTCTCGAGAAATGACATACCAACAAAGGAAGAAATTCTTTCATGATAGTTGGTATTATTTTTGGGAGGATCCTTTCTTGTTTAAACAGTGTGCAGATAATATAATCTGAAAGTGTGTAGCTGAAAGTGAGATTGCTGAGATCTTATATCATTGCCATTCATCTCCAAGTGGGGGACACTTTGGTGGTTCACGTACTGCAACAAAGATTTTGCAAGCAGGTTTCTTTTGGCCTACACTATTTAAAGATGCTTATGCTTATGTGAAGAACAACAATAAATGCTAAAGGACCGGAAATATATCACAGAGGAATGAGATGCCCTTAGCAAATATTTTGGAGATTGAAGTATTCGATGTATGAGGCATTGACTACTTAGGCCCGTTCCCTTCTTTGTATGGGAACAAATACATCTTAGTTGCTGTAGACTATGTATCTAAGTGGGTTGAAGCTGAAGCATACCCTACAAATGATGCGAAGGTAGTCATGCAATTCCTACATAAGCATGTGTTTACACGATTTGGGACACCAAGAGCTATTATTAGTGATGAACATTCTCATTTTGTGAACAAGTGGCTTAAGTGGTTGCTTAACAAATATGATGTGAAGCACAAGATTGCTACTATTTATCACCCTCGTCTAATGGGCAAGTTGAAAGAGGGAACCGTGAAAGCAAAGGTATCCTTGAGAAGGTAGTACGACCTAGCAAAAAAGATTGGTGTCAAAGGCTTGATGATGCATTATGGGCCTATCGAACAACATTTAAAACACCATTAGGAATAACTCCTTACCAGTTAGTTTTTGGTAAGGCATGTCATTTGCCATTAGAGTTGGAGAATAGAGCTCTCTGGGCTTTGGAGAAGTTGAATTTTGATCTTAAGCAAGCCAGTGAGAGAAGGATGTTGCAACTAGATGAGTTGGAAGAGCTGATGTTGTTTTCCTATGAAAATGCCAAAATGTGTAAAGAAAGATAAAAAAGATGGCATGATAGCCATATAAAACCTTGCGAGTTTAAAGAAGGTTAGAAGGCTTTGTTGTTTAATTTAAGGTTGAAGTTATTTCCCGGGAAGCTTAAATCCCAGTGGAAAGGACCCTATACTATCTATCGAGTTTATCCTTACGGAGCTATTGAATTATACGACAATTACGGAGGTATGTTTAAAGTTAATGGTCAACGTCTCAAACACTATTGGGATGGTGAAGTTGAGCAAGTTGAATCCTCGTTCAAATTAATAGACTCTTGCTTTTTCATGAACTCGTTTTGTAAATAAATAAATAAATAGAATTTATTTTCTTAATTTAGTACATTTAATTAATTCTAATTAAGGAGATTGGAATTTAAGCGGGACTGCTGTGACCCCTCTAACCTTTCATGGGAATTAATTTAATGTAATTTTTTAAGAAGAAATTTTCTAATTAAGTTTCAAATGTTTTTTTTTCAAGTTTAATTTGTTTTGTTTTAATTTTATTTTTCATATTAATAAAGGGGTCAAAATTTGGCCCAAGTACTAATCAATTTTTATTTTCTTGAGTGAGTCTATAAATACAGTCTGAATTTGAAGCCCAAGATAGCAGGAAGGAGGGAAAAATCCACACCTATTGCCGCCACTACCATTGCTTGCTGCCCAAGTAACCGTAATGTGGCTAAAATTTTTCTACATGTTGCCCTAATTTGTCCTATATAAACCTTTCTTCATTCTAGTATTTTTCAGATCCCTCAAAGCAATTTATTTAACCCTAAAAGTCCCTAAATTTCTTCTTGTGCTGCTAGCCTCAAAATCCAGAAAGAAAACCCCTCATTATCTTTTTTTTTCTTTAGCCGAAACCACTTAGTGCCGCCGCAAAGAAATAGCTGAAATGTCGACGTCGCTACCGCACATTGCTATCACCGTCGCAAGGTTTGCAGAGGCAAGTCCTACCCACTTGCCGATTTCTCTTCTTCCCCTGTAAGCAGAAAGTTTGCCAAAATTTTCGGGAAAAGATACCATGTCTCACAAAAGAACTTGACTGTCAAAGACTACTTCTGAAAACCCGATTTTGATCGATGAAAAAGAGAAAGAGAGATTTGATTCAATTTTCAAGCATCAACCCAAAACGCCGGAAAAAAGGTTTTAACTTGAAGAGTAATGATTCGATGGTTGTTCCTGTGCTGATTAGAAAGATAATCAATGCTTTCAAGTGGGAACGATTTTGTGATGCTCGTTTACTTCTCGGTGATGAACTAGTTCAAGAATTCTATGCGAGTTTGACTACACGAGATACTACTAAGGTCATCGTTCGAAAGAAAAAGGTACCTCTCACTTCTAAGCCCATCAATGATTTGTTTAACTTACATGATATTGAAGAAGATAAGTACTACCCTATGATGAACAACATCAATTGGGATTTTCTTCAACAAGTACTTAATGTTGTGACAAATCTGGGATCCTAATGGATTATAAGAAAGTATGGAAGCCATTCTTGCCAAAGGGAATGCCTAAAACTAGTAGCAAAGGTATGGTTTGATTTTGTTTGCTACAGTTTTATACCTATCTCACATAGTTCCACCATCTCGATGGAACGGATGCTCTTGTTATATGCAATCTTGACAGAAAAGCCCATTAATGTTAGGAAAATTATTCTCAAGGAGATTTATGATTATGCTAAAAAGAAGACAGGAAGTGCTTATTTCCCATCATTAATCACTTCACTTTGCTTAAGGGCCTGTGTTAAAACACAAGCAAATCTAAAGGGGCAGTATGTCCAAAGGTGCATTACAAGTCATGATCTTGAAAGGTTAGTAGAGAGGGTGCATGAGCTAAACCAAGGCAAGCAAGAAGAACCAACTGAGCTAGAAACCAAAGAGTCAACAAATAAAACTGAAACTGAAGCTAATTCAGTTACAGACACTGAGGAAGAAGAGTCTGATAAGGAACCGAACAGTCCTCAACCAGTTGAAAGATCTACAAACCCTGGACCTAGGGTTGAGCCAGAAGAAGAACCAGTCAAGCTAAGTGTTGAACCTAAATTTACAACTCCAATGCCGACTTCTGCAAGTACTTCAAAGAGATTGGAGTTGTCAATTTTGATGGATATGTGCAAGTTCATGCACAATCAACAACAAACTTACTGGAAATATGTAAAAATTAGAGATGATTCAATTCGAAATACTTTTAAGTATATCTCTAACACTTTTGTTCCTAAGTTCCCAGATGCTATCTTTGAGATATGGGCGGAAGATACTAATTATACAAGCAGAGGTGGAGATAAAGAAGACAAGGGGAATGAGCCAGAAAAATAAAAAGGGGGATTCTTGTCTTTTTATTTATTTATTTTAGGTCTTTAGGAATTTATTTCTTTAGTAATTAGGATTTAATTTTCTCAAAATAAAACATAGCAAGCATGAATAAATACTTCTTTAGGAAGAAAAAGACTAAGTGATGTGGTAATGGAAATGAACATGTTTAGGATTGGGTTATGAGGAAAGACGAGGTATTTAAGCAGTCTTAATGACTCACCTCTCTTTCTTTACAACCCTACCTAGTGTTCAGTTTTCATTCACTACTTTGTTCTTGTAATGAGAACATTGCTTCTTTTTAAAAGGGGGTAAGGCAAATAATTGCTTAAATTTTAAAAAAATTTCAAGTATGTTTCAATCATTTCTTTCATGAGTATGTTTTAATAAATGAATGTTTAGAGAAATTTCTTTGTTAATCAGATAGTTTGTATGCAAGCATGGATGATGATTTTATCTGAGTGATTGTATGTTATCATGAAGAATGGAATGTTGGTATGATCTTAGTCTTAGGTAATGTTTGCCTTGAAAATTTAGTTTCTTTTGAGATTAGACATACATGAAGGTTTATATCTTTAGAATTGACTTAGTAACTTTCTTGAGGCGAAATCCTAGGAGACATAAAAGTCTAAAATGATATAGGCACCATTTTCTTTGGATCGTTTGAGCCTTTTCAAGCCAACCTTATGATATTATACCCTTAAAACTATAATTTTGAGCCTAAAAGCCTGTTTATTGCAATAAACCTACATTATAAACCACATTTCCATCTTTTGAAGTTATCCTAATTTTCTACACCCATCTTAACTAAAGTTGTCTTGGTAAATGACATTTGAGGAAATTTTCAGAAGATGTATGTACTTATAAAAAAAAGTGAAGAAAAGTTGCTCAAGTTCCACAAAGAAAAGAAAAAAAAAGTATGAGCATAAGTTCAAAATAAGTTTGGGGGTATTCCAAAGGTTCACTTAATGAAAAAGGTTGTACTTCGAGAAATCCAAGACAAAGTTAAAGGTTAAGATTTTGAAACTAAAATATCCATCTTTTAAATCCCGACCTTTAACCGAGCCCCATTACAACATTATAAAAGACCTATTGATTTGATGATTATGTCACCTACATTAGTGGAGAGGAAGTACTAAGTTCAACATATGAAGATCATAAATAAGCCTTATTATTGTTTTGCTTGATTGATGAGAAATAAGGAAGAATGAAGATTATTATCTGTGGCTGTGACATACATACAAACTATGGTTCATGTTAGCATATTTTGAAGCTTAGTATAAAATTCTCAAAATGTTTGCATATGAGTTACTTGTTAATAAAGAAGATCTATGAGCATGAATTTCTTAAGACATGATTATAGGACAAAGATTGATGCTGCTTACACTTTTTGCAAAATTTGCCTTAGCGAGACCTTGTGCTGAGCATGAACATTACTTGGGACGAGCAATGATTTATGTTTGGGGGTGTGTAAACTAAAAAATATATAGGATTTTCTATATATAATTCATCACCTTTTTACTTAAATTTGTTGTTAAAGCCAAGTAATTGTTTAATAAATTAATGAAATATATGAAAATATGAAATTAAGACATAGAAATTATTAAAATGTGATTTTATGCTTTAATATATAGTTTTCATGCATAAAATGACTTATTTTATGATTATTTGAGCTTATTATATTTTTATGGGGCATGCATGATTAAATTAAATAATAAATTATGAAATTATTTTTAATAAATCAACTTAAATATTTCATTAATAAATTGGGTTTTAATTAATTAAGAAAATTGATTAATTAAAGTGATTAAATTATATTTTTTGGTCTTCTAATTTATCTACTATATTTTGACAGGTCTGAGAGCTTTATTTTGATTTCAAAACCGTCCAAATTGGGGACCGAGTCAACCCAAAATTCAGCTACACATGGATGTTCATAAACCATTTTTTGGTTTAATTACACAAGGTCCTTGAATAGTTAAAGAAGTTAGAGATTTACTTGAAGATTTGCATGTGACCTAGTCTTAGTCTTGAGTTGTTGTGGCATTCAAATCAAGCAAAAAATTAGCTCAATTTCCTTAAAGTATGGCCGGCCACCCAAGGAAGAGGTTTCAAAAGATGGACACTCCTATTTTTAGTAAACTATCCCCCTTACCTCACCTATAAATAAGACCCCATTTCTCATTTTTCTAATCATCTCTCATTCCTCATCCCTCAATCATTCATTATTCTCTCCTCTTAGCTTTCTTTTCTCCCCATGCCTATCATCATCCTTGCATAAGGATTTAGCAAATTAGCCTATTAAAGAGCCCTTGGTTAGTCACCTTGGAAGCCCTCAGCAAAAGAGCAAAGTAAAGGAATGAAAGAGCCCTCATTGTTCAGAGTCTTGGGTGACAGCCACTTCGAATTATGTTTAATCTTTCTTTTTCTTTAATTTAATTCAAGAATGTTTGCTATGTGTTCTTTGTTCTTGTTTACAACAATGATAGCTTAATTTTATTTAAGCTAGGATGGTTGCTTTGATTAAATAATATTTACTTGATTCATGCTTATAATATTTGTGCCTTAATCGATCATGTTTTCAATTAAAATCAAGTCTGTATTTCATTCATACGTGATCGAAATGCACCTGAAGTAGCTGAGCAATCTATCCAGACGACGGCTACTGGACGCATAATTGAAATGTGCATGCTCAATTTAGATC
The DNA here is from genome assembly GCA_020496765.1 of Gossypium stocksii. Lineage (NCBI taxonomy): Eukaryota > Viridiplantae > Streptophyta > Magnoliopsida > Malvales > Malvaceae > Gossypium > Gossypium stocksii. The sequence continues at coordinate 43,020,737 of CM035629.1, forward strand.
TTAACCCGATTAAATTACAGGTTGCATAAAAACCCTAATCAGGCTCTGTTATCTCCATAGTTTTTAGATTTGTGTGATTAAACTATTTCAAACCTAACACATCCTTGTTACCTCGCGTGATTGCTAAGAAACCCTTAGTAAAAAAGGATCAGTAAAATGCGTATTTACTAAGTAAAGGATTTCGAAAGGACCTAGTGTGGTTGCCAAACTCATGAAAGATTGAGTTGCCATGGAATGTTTTTCTGAATATTGTTAAGCATGTTGATGATAAATTGAGTTTAATTAAAGTAATTATCCTAGCTTATTTATGTTATAATTGTTGCTTATTGTGTTAATTCTGTTAAAATCTATTTCATTCATATAGTTGCATGTTAGGATAAACTACATTAGGGATAATTGCATTTAGATTAACTTTACATAATTTTTATCAGCACTTCCAAATTAAATTGTGTTTTTTTTTATATTTACCAAGTTGTTAATATAATTTTATAATTAAGTGACTTAACACGAATACAATCCCTGTGGAGACGATAACTTAATACTTACTTATTACTTGATAACGCTCGTGTACACTTGCACAAACCCTAGCGTTACACCTTGTCGATCACACGATCGTGTTAGGGCACATGGCCTACCACACGGCCTACAACACGCCCATGTAGAGTCGACAGTGAGGTTTTAAGCTTTTATCGAAACCTCGTTTTCTATGTAATCGGGTACACACCTGGGTTCAATTCGCTGTGACAACACTCCCGAGCACTCCAAAGCCTAAAATTGACAATTTCGAAACTCAATTTCAGTAACATAATCGAGACTTGAACGGAGTAGTAATTAGACGTTCATCCATTAACTATCGAAACCTTTACCTTCGATCGAAACAAGAATTTCCCCATGCTTAGCTCATTGATTGGGAATGATATTCAGTCCCTTGATTATTTCCTAAACACCAAATGGAACCTCTCTTAGAAAGATTTTAGAAAACACTTAGAATAACAAAATCCGAAACTTACCAACTTACTGCTATTGTGCAAAAGTCGAATTAACGAGCCACAGAAAATTTGGAAGTAGATGGGGGATTAAACAAGAAGAAACGGTAGCAAGGAATGGAAGGGACGGGGGCAAAAAGAAGAATGGAAGAGCCTAAAAAAGAAACGGGATGAGAAAGAATTGAACTCCTATTTTCCCCAAATCAGTCCACTAACATCTCCCCTACTCAAAATTCCAATTTGACTTAATAATTCCCTTGCTTGGCAGGGACTCAAACACAGAACCTTCAGCATATCAACACTCCACTTTAACCACCAAACCAGTAGACCCATTCTGTTAATTATTTACCAACTTTTATTTAAAAGCCTATTGGCCAAGGATAAGGCTTGATTCATAAAAATACCAAAATTTGCCCAAGTCATGGCTTGAACTTGGAACCTCCCAAATACATCCAGAGCACATAACCACTAAAGCAAATAGATATTTGTGTCATACATTCACACATCAAAAACTAAAAATTTTGGGGCGTTACAATTCTACCCCCTAAAAGAAAATTTCGTCCTTAAAATTACTTGATCAAAACAGATGAGGATATTGCTGACGCATCGCATCATCAGGCTCTCACATGACCTCCTCAGTGCTATGATTATGCCATAGAACCTTCACTAGAGGAATAGACTTTCTCCTTAGAACCTTTACGTCACTATCCAAAATCTGAGCCAGCTCCTCCTCAAAGGACAAGTCTGGTCTAACCTCAATCTCCTTAAAAGGAACAATGTGAGTAGGATCAAAGCGGTAGCACCTCAAGATGGAGATGTGGAATACATCATGAATGCGATCCAATTCTGGAGGTAGTTCCAACTAATAAGTAACTGGCCCCCCTCGTTTCAGAACCCTGTACGGCCAAATAAACCTAGGGCTCAACTTGCCCTTGCGACCAAACCTTAATATCTTTTTCCATGGCGAAACCTTAAGGAGCACATAGTCTCCCACAGAATACTTGATCTTGCGTTGCTTCAAATCTGCATAAGACTTCTGCCTGTCAAAAGTCGCTTTCAGTCAATCCCGAATCAGTCTAATCTTGTCCTCTGTCTTAGAAACCAACTTAAGACCCAGAACACGTCTCTCGCCCAACTCAATCCAACATAAGGGAGTGTGACACTTACGACCATACAGTGCCTCGTAAGGTGCCATCTGAATGCTAGGCTGGTAACTATTATTATAATCGAACTCTGCTAGTGGCATATAATCCTCCCAACTACCTTCGAAATCAATAGCACAACTCCTCAACATATCCTCCACTATCTGAATCACCCTCTCAGATTGACCATCGGTCTGAGGATGGAACGCAGTACTGAAGTCTAACCTAGAACCTAGAGCCTCATGTAGCTTCCTCCAAAACTGAGATGTGAAGCGAGGATCCCTATCAGAGATGATCGAAATCGGTACCCCATGCAGTCTTACTATCTTAGAAATATAAAGCTTCGCCAGCTTCTGCAGAGAATAATTAGTACGAACTAGTATGAAGTGGGCGGACTTAGTTAATTGATCCACGATAACCCATATTGAATCCTTCTTAGTGGGTGTTAAGGGAAACCCACTAATGAAGTCCACAGTCACATGTTCCTACTTTCAAAGCGGAATCTTAATCGGCTACAGCAAACCCGAAGGTAACTAATGCTCAGCCTTAATCTGCTGGCATGTTAGACACTTAGCCACAAAATCAGTAATCTCTCGTTTAAGTCCTGGCCACCAATATGACTCACGGAGGTCTTGGTACATCTTATTTCCGCCAGGATGCATAGCATAACGGCTGCTATGCGCCTCTCTCAGTATGGACTGTCTCAAATCAGGGTCATTCGGCACACATGTCCATCCATGGAAACACAACACACCCTAAGAGTTCAACCCAAAATCTGCAGTGTTACAACTCTCAATCTGTCGGAACTGAAGACCCAAAGACTCATTCTCTAACTACTTACCCTTAATCTATTCAATCCATGTCTGTTTAATCTGATGCTTGGCTAATAGAATACCATCATCAAATAAGCTGAGGCGAGGAAACATCACCCTCAAATCAGTCATAGCTTTGTGGCTCAGTGCATCAGTCACCACATTGGCCTTGCCAGGATGGTACTCAATAATGCAGTTTTAGTCCTTAAGCAGCTTGATCCATCTATGCTGCCTAAGGTTTAGCTCCTTATGAGTGAGGAGATATTTGAGGCTTTTGTGATCAGTGTAGATGATATACTTCTCACCATACAGATAATGCCTCTAAATTTTCAACATGAATACCACAGAGACCAATTCCAAGTCATGCGACGGATAATTTGCCTTATGAGTCTTAAGCTATCGAGACGCATATGTTACCACCTTACCATCCTACATCAACACACATCCCAAACCGACATGTGACGTATCACTATAAACTGTGAACTCCTTTCCAAGTTCTGGCTGTATCAGAACAGGATCCTCAGTCAGTACAGTCTTGAGCTTTTCAAAACTCTCTTGCTGCGCATCAGTCCAGTCAAACGGTACACCCTACGTAGCAGCTTGGTTAAAGGTGCCCTCCATAATTCACCAATAATAACCCGTCAGTCCCAGAAAACTGTGGATCTTAGACATGTTCCTAGGCTACTTCCACTCCAACACAGCCTCAATTTTTTGAGGATCGACTCGAATTCCTTTAGCAGAAACCACATGACCCAGAAATGTCACCTCATGTAGCCAGAATTCGGCCTTACTAAACTTAGCATAAAGCTGCTTATCCTTCAAAGTCTGCAAAACAACTCTAAGATGCTCATCATGCTCATCCTCAGTCCTTGAGTAAACTAGTATGTCATCGATGAACACCACCACAAGCTGATCCAGATAGGGCTGAAACACTCGGTTCATCAGATCCATAAAAGCTGCTGGTGCATTAGTCAGTCCAAATGGCATCACTTGGAACTCATAATGACCATAACGAGTCCTGAACACCGTCTTATGTATGTCAGGCTCCTTGACCCTCAATTGATGATATCCAAATTAGAGGTCAATCTTAGAGAATACTGAAGCTCCTCGGAACTGGTCAAATAGGTTGTCTATCCTCAGTAGTGGGTACTTATTCTTAATGGTCAACTTATTCAGTTACCGGTAGTCGATACACCTTTGTATGGATCCATCCTTCTTCTTTACAAATAGTACCGGTGCTCCACACGGAGACACACTAGGGCAAATGAACCCACGATCCAATAACTCCTGAATCTGAGCCTTAAGCTCCACAAGCTCCTTCGGTGCCATTTGGTAGGAGGCGTTGGACACCGGAGCTGTACCAAGAAGTAGCTTAATCCCAAACTCTAATTCACGACTTAGAGGTAAACCATGTAACTCCTTATGAAAGACGTCCGGAAAATCCTTTACCATTGTAATGTCCTTAATCGTATAGCCCCCAACATCAGAAACACTTACATAGGCCAAGAATGCCTTACATCCCTTACGAACCAACTTCTCTGCCACTAGTGCAGAGATCACATTCGATAAATAATTTCGGTGTTCCCTAATCAAGACTACCTCATTATCCTCCTCAGTCCTCAATACAACCCTTTTAGTCATACAATCCAAGCTAACACGATGCTTGAGCAACCAATTCATCCTCAGAATTAAGTCGAACTCCCTAAATGGAAGCTTTATCAGATCAACCAAAAAGATTGCCCCTTGAATCTCCAAAGGGACATCTCTAAACAACTTGTTAACCCTTACAGATTGCCCCAACGGACTCAGTACAGTAACCTCACTTGTAGTACTCTCAACCAAGATCCCCAAGTTTTCAGACATAGTACAGGCTATATAGGAGTGAGTGGATCCTATATCTATCAATGCAATATAAGGTACATCATGAATAAAGAGTGTCCCTAATAAACCATAAATTATACATATTTTTACCTCATACTTAGCCTAAATTCTGGATGAATTATCATTGAATTTGTGGAAATTGGTGCTTGTAATCCTTTTATTTCATGTTTTATACTTGGAAGAGCATAAGAAAGAGAAAAGAACAAGAAACGGGCTGAAAATGGGCAAATTAGGCCCAATTCAGTAATCAACATGGCCTGGAGGTTCGCCACACGGCTGTGCCACTTTAACAGGCTCGAGCATGGCCTGATAGTCGATCTACACGGGCATGGCACACGGGCATGTCCCTGTCGTGAGGAAGTTCAATTTCACTCAGAAAAGGGTACTTAGGGGCAAAGAAAGGCATTCTACAACTCTATATAAAGACCCTAGGAGGCAACTACAAGGGTGTGCTTTTCTCTCACCAAGGAGACATTATTTTCCCACTAAAACGGGGAGTTGGAGACAGGGAATTACTCGAAGGGAAGCCGATTGATCCATCTCAGAAGCCAGAATCTACATCAAGACAGAGGATCTCCCTTCAATCCTTTCAGGAGCTTTGGGTTTTCTTATGTTTTGTTATTTTATTTCTTCTGAGATGTTTTCTTTTATAAGTATGAACTAAAACCCCAAATATCTAAGGGGGATGAAACCTAAGACAGATCTTGTTATTGTTATCTGAGCTATGTGATAAATATTTGATTTGTTCTTAATTGTGTTTTTAACTCTTAAATTGATATGTCCGGGATATTGATTTAAGTAGAATGTGCCTATGTAGAGGAGCAAAAGTCCCTGCATAGGAGTAGATCCAACACAATTAAGTGGAGTTGATCGTAATCCTATACATAGGATGATGAAAATCTATCGGATTAGAGTCAAATCTAATATAGGGAGCCATAGATTAAGTTAATGCAAGACTAGGGGTTTTAACTAGGAAGAGATTTTAGTTAATCAACCTAGGATTAGTTGTTCTTATCCTCGACGGAGGTATTAACATAATTTAGGGATCTCTACGGATCAAATCAAATGAAGAAATCATCTGGTCCAGAGTTAGATAACAAGTGAAGTCTAGGTGGATTCTTCCTTAGGTATTGCCTTAATAAATCAGTTTTCCCAAAAGCAATCTCTCTCTTTACTCCTTGCCATTTCTTTTCAGTTTAGTTTAGATTAGTTAATTTAGAAATAAAACCCCTTTTTATTCTTAGGCTAGATAATAGAAAGAAAGTCATTACTAGTACTCATAGTTCCTTGGATTCGATATTCCGGTCTTGCCACTGACTATACTACTATTCGATAGGTGCACTTACCTTTTATCGTGATATTAGTTAGTTTCCAGATACGATTAGATTTTATTTCATCATCACTTGAGATCACGATCTAGTTTTTGGTGCCGTTGCTGGAGAACTAAGATATTAGGAACACTCGATTTCTATTACTTTAGCCATTATTTCTTTTATTTATTTTTAGTTTTTATTTTTGCTTTTATTTTTATTTACTAAAATTTTCTTTCCTTCCAGGTATCGCTAGTTTATGACTAGAAGAAACCCAGGAGGACCACTGCTTTTTGACGATGATTTAGAAGCTACAGTTTGCAGAAATCGCCGAGAGATAAAGAGAAGCTTGCAATATCCAGAACAAGGACAAGAAGAAGAGCTAGAACCTACCGAAAAGATGGAAGCCAATCAGGATAATCAGCTACCTCCTATAGTTGCTGCAAATACTTTGATCAAAATCCTACTCCGCGTACTATGTATGATTATGCTAGACCTGATTTAGCAGGCACTGAATCTCGCATTATTAGGCCTAATATTGCTGCAAATAATTTTAAACTGAAACCTAACACTATTCAAATGATACAGCGGTTTGTTCAGTTTGATGGTTTGTAGGATGAGGATCCTAACTCGCATCTAGCCAACTTTTTGGAATTAGGCGATTCATTCAAAATAAATGACGTTTCTGATGATGCCATTCGTCTTAGGCTATTCCCGTTCTCCTTGAGAAAAAAAGCTAAACAGTGGTTAAATTCTCTACCACGAGGGTCTATCACTACATAGGAACAAATGACAAAAGTTTTTGCTCAAATATTTCCCGCCGGCTAAAACGGCTAAATTAAGGAATGATATTTCTTCTTTTATGTAGATGGATTTAGAAACAGTCTACAACGCATGGGAGAGATACAAAGATCTCTTGAGAAGGTGCCCTCACCATGGGTTACCTCTGTGGCTATAAGTTCAAACTTTCCACAATGGTTTGAATCCTTCGACAAGGCAAATGATCGACGCAGCCGCCAGTGGAACAATCAACAGCAAAACACCCGAAGCAGCTTATGAGTTTATAAAAGAGATGTCACTAAATAACTATCAGTGGCAAGTCATGAGAACAAAGCCACAAAAAGCTGTCGGAATTTTTAATATTGATGCAGTCACTATGCTTTCTAATCAAGTAGAACTTCTTAATAAAAAGATTAATGACTTTGTTGGTTCTACGCAGGTACATCCAGTGATGCAGTGTGACTCAAATCAAGGAAACATGTACAATCCCGATTACTCCTCCTATGGACATGGCATGGAAACCGAGTAAGCCAACTATATGGGTAATAATTCTAGACCTCAAAATAACCCTTATAGTAACACTTACAATGCAGGTTGGTAGAACCACCCCAATTTTTCATGGGGAGGACAAGGAAATCAAAGACAACCACCTCCTCCGGGATTTCAACAACCATCATTCCAACAAGAGAAAAAGTCAAACCTTGAAGAGATGCTCACAAAATTTATCGAGGTGTTAGAAACCCATTTTCAAAACACCGAAACGACACTGAAGAACCAATAAGCATCCATTCAAGGACTCATAACTCAAATAGGCCAGCTCGCCAAGCTAATTTCTGAAAGACCGCAAGGTGGGTTACTAAGTAACTTAATGCCGTGGATACAATAGATGAGGAAGGGTTAACCAAAAACCAACCCAGAGCTATGCAAGGAGACCATGGTAAGTAAAGGTAAGGATGAGGTAAGTTCCAAAGATGCAATTGTCAAAGAGTATAAGCCTTGTATCCCATACCTAAATGCGCTAAGGAAAGATCGCACAGATGAGCAATTCGGTAAATTCCTTAAACTTTTAAAGAAATTAAACATTAACTTACCATTTATTGAAGCTCTGTCGCAGATGCCAAATGCCGTTAAGTTTTTAAGAGAGAACTGACGAATAAATGAAAGTTAGACAAGACATCCCATGTGGAACTGAATGCAGTGTGCTCAGCTATTCTACAAAATAAGCTGCCTAACAAACTAAAAGATCCAGGGAGTTTTACAATTCCTTGTTTAGTGGGTAGCCTAGACGTCAAAAATGCTTTAGCTGATTTAGGGGCTAGTATTAATGTAATGCCTTATAAATTGTTTAAACAACTAGGTCTTGGAAAACCTAAACAAATTAAGATGAGCATCCAATTGGCTGATAAGACCATTAGATTTCCAAGGGGAATAATTGAAGATGTGCTTGTCAAAATTGATAAATTTATATTCCCAGTCGACTTTGTTGTGCTAGACATTAATGAGGATAGCAATGTACCCTTAATCTTAGGCATCCCTTTTTAGCAACTGCTAGAACAATAATTGATGTAGGAATAGGCGAGCTTACACTACGTGTAGGTGATGACAAAGTTACTTTACAAGCCTGAAACCCGATTAAAATTATTGATGATAAAAGTACTGTTTCGAATTCTTGTAAAAAGAATGATCTCACCACCCAACCTTCTGTGCAGGATACACTCCACATAAAGGCAACCCGACCACAGACAAGTCCATCCAAGGAAGATGCACATGAAAAGTGAATGCTTCAGATTGAAGAACTAGATGAGTGGCTAAACTATTAAGAAAAACCCAAAATATGCTACACCAACCCAGAGCATCACCACGACGATCCTCAGGTAAAAATGAATCAAATCAAGGTAGGGGATAAGGTAATCTTAGGGGAAGACGATCCCTGAATCTTGAATTCAAAAGAACATACAAATGATACACCTTACTTCATGGTAATGCAAATCTTTCCCTATGGTACTGTCGAGATAAAACATGAATCACTCGGCACTTTCAAGGTAAATCACTCTCGACTCAAGTCTTACGTTGATAATGAAATTGAAAGCAGAATAGAAGAGTATCAACTCTTTAAGCCACTGTGACCAAACAAGCTTGAGAAAAGTCGAGCTTAGACTATAAACAAGTGCTTCTCGGGAGGCAACCCGAGCACTGATTTAGTAAATTCTTTTATTTAGGCTCTCTAATACATCAACTAACCCTTTGAATGTAGGTTTTTCGAGCCACAAGGCCATGCCCACGGGTGTGCCTAAGGTCGTGTTGACACCACAAGCAAAGACATGGCCGTGCGATATGGCCGTGTATGAGCAGGGTAAGATCTCACTACACACGGGCTTCGACAACTTGCCACGGCCGTGTGATGTGGCTGTGGCCAAACCTGTTAATTCAACAGAGGCGTGCGATAGGCCCGTGCCTCAAGACTGTGGTCGAACCTGCAATTTCAAACACGAGCATGTGACCCCACACACAGCCATGGGATAAGCGAATACCAAAAGACACGACCATGCTGTATGGCCGTGTGCCCTAACACGCCTGTGCCAATGAACCGTGGGCGAGACTGAGAAGTCACCACGGGCATAGGACACGCCCGCGCTGACCAACCATGGCCACAATGATAGGACCACGAGACGCACGGCCAACCCCCATGTCACACGGCCGTGCGCCACGACCGTGGGGTCAAAATTTCCATTATTTAAATTTTTAATTTTCATTTTCATTTTCTTTACTTTTTATTTCTCTTTTTCCTTTATTTTGCACTTAAACTCCTATCGAGTAATACTTGAATTTTACACAGTTATGCTTAATTTCTGTAGTCACCCCAAATCATGAACCTCAAGTATTCCTTCCTCCAAGTCAGCTTCCACAATTCAAGGATTCCATCCAATCAGAGAGTTTCACTTCTCTCCCTATCTTATGATTTTATGCTTCTATTGCTAGTAATGGTATCTTTGTACATTGAAGACAATGTACATCTTAAGTGTGGGGGGGAACTCACTTTCCTTCTTTACATTCTCTTTAAGCGTCTGAAAATTTTTGCAACTAACTTTTTGCATTGTTCTCAAAATTTGAATTATCACTTTCACTCCCTATTAGGAATTAATTCTAATTGATTTATGATTTTTATTGATATGTTGAGAATTAAGACATAGGTACTTATGCTTCGATTATTCAAACTTTAAGACATTAGGGAATCAAGCATGATAAGTTGAAATTCTTGAGAATTTAAATTTTTCTAGGTTAGTTTCCCTAATTTTAAGTGCTATCTTGATATTTGAAATTCGCAAGATTGACATCAAAAGCCATAATTCTAGAGATATTTTTGAGCCTTTTGAGCATACATCCTCTCGTGCTCACTTTTATTGTTGCTTTGAGTGAGTCAACACTGATTTGTCATTCTAGAACTTACTTCGATTATACATGTTGAGACCACATTATTAATTTGATATACCAAAATGATAAAGGCACCTAGGTTTAACTCACTTACCCCATAAAAGCCTACCTCCATAAATTAACCCCTAGTAAACCCCATTGAGCCTAACAACCTATTTTTTGACTTACCTCTAATATTAACCTATAACTCATTTTTGTTGAATTACATTCAATTATTTTGATCCCTATTTTTGTCGAGATTTGAGTTGAATTATTATCTAGCTTTGTTCTCTTTTTTAGTTTGTAAAGTTTATAAATATTTAATTTAAATGTTTGATTTGTTAAAAAAAAAGTGTATATACAGTTAATTCAGTTATAATTCATATTTCAGTTATAGTTTAATATTTTTTTTTGCATATTTCTATTATAAGCTACCAAATCCAGAATGATGTCATCATAAGGCTTAGCTCTAGGAATATGTTCTAGTGATAGGGATTTTTTTAGCTAGATGATTTTTCAATTCAATCTCGATTCTAACCCTCTGTTTCAGCTTGTGACAACACCCCTAACCAAAGCCCCATTACAACCATTGAAAGACCTTTTGATCGATGTGTCATGTCAATCTATAGTGGTGGAGATTTGATTTTCCTGCAAGCTTATGGTAATAACTTTTCAGGTTGACTAAAGAGTGCTTAATTTTTGAACCCTAAACACTTTGAGTGGATAGAGTGAATCTTTAGTAAGGATGTCAACTCTTGTTGATTTTGATTGAGAGGTAATTACTTAGGAGAAGGGAGAAAACCTATGTTTCTGTGATAAAATTCTCAACATAGAGTGTTTAAAACTTTAATGTTTTTCTAGTTGAATTTTCATTGTATGATTACTTGTGGATTAGTTTGAAACATTATTGATAAGGATTATAAGTTGAGAAGAATGATTTTTAATTGTGAATTGAGATTTTGCTTGAGGACAAGCAAAGGCTTAAGTGTGGGGTTATTTGATAAACTATAAATTATACATATTTTTACCTCATACTTAGCCTAAATTCTGGATGAATTATCATTGAATTTGTGGAAATGGGTGCTCCTAATCCTTTTATTTCATGTTTTATACTTAGGAGAGCATAAGGAAGAGAAAAGAACAAGAAACGAGCTGAAAATAGGAAAATTAGGCCCAATTCAGTAATCAACACAGCCTGGAGGTTCGCCACACGGCCGTGCCACTTTAACAGGCTCGAGCATGGCGTGGTAGTCGATCCACACGGGCGTGGCACACGGGTATGTCCCTGTCATGAGGAAGTTCAATTTCACTCAGAAAAGGGTACTTAGGGGCTAAGAAAGGCATTCCAAAACTCTATATAAAGACCCTAGGAGGCAACTACAAGGGTGTGCTTTTCTCCTGCCAAGGAGACATTATTTTCCCGCCAAGACGGGGAGTTGAAGACAGGGAATTACTCGAAGGGAAGCCGATTGATCCATCTCAGAAGCCAGAATCTACATCAAGACAGAGGATCTCCTTTTAATCCTTTCATTAGCTTTGGGTTTTCTTATGTTTTGTTATTTTATTTCTTCTAAGATGTTTTCTTTTATAAGTATGAACTAAAACCCCAAAAAGGGGGATGAAACCTAAGACAGATCTTATTATTGTTATTTGAGCTGTGTGATAAATATTTGATTTGTTCTTAATTGTATTTTTAACTCTTAAATTGATATGTCCGGGATATTGATTTAAGTCAAATGTGCCTATGTAGAGGAGTAAAAGTCCCTGCATAGGAGTAGATCCAACACAATTAAGCAGAGTTGATCGCAATCCTAGATATAGGACAACAAAAATCTACCGGATTAGAGTCAAATCTAATATGGGGAGCCATAGATCGAGTTAATGCAAGACTAGGGGTTTTAACTAGAAAGAGATTTCAGTTAATCAACCTAGGATTAGTTGTTCTTATCCTCGACAGAGGTATTAACATAATTTAGGGATCTCTATGGATCAAATCAAATGAAGAAATCATCTACTTCAGAGTTAGATAACAAGTGAAGTCTAGGTGGATTCTTCCTTAGGTATTGCCTTAATCAATCAGTTTTCCCAAAAGCAATCTCTCTCTTTACTCCTTGCCGTTTCTTTTTGGTTTAATTTAGATTAGTTAATTTAGAAATAAAACCCTTTTTTATTCTTAGGCTAGATAATAGAAAGAAAGTCATTACTAGTACTCATAGTTCCCTGGATTCGATATTCTGGTCTTGCCACTGACTATACTACTATTCGATAGGTGCACTTGCCTTTTATCATGATTAGTTAGTTTCCAGGTACGATTAGATTTTATTACTTTATCATCATCACTCGAGATCATGATTAGTACCCGTGATGACGTCCGGAACATCTCCATCCTCTCGGCAACGTGCAGCATATACTAGAGTTAGCTGTCTCTCCTCAGTTTGTACAACATCTCTATTCGGTGCTCTCTGGCCACGGCCCATGCCATTACCACCCCTAGCTTGACCACGGCCTCTCGGTGGCTGCTATACTACCCTATGTGGCTGTCCATTACCAGTACCCTGAGCTTGCATCTGATTAGCCCGCAGCGGACACTCTCTAGTACGATGTTCCAAGGACCCACACCTCAAGCAGGCCCTAGTCCTCTTCTAACACTCACCCTGATGGCGACTACCACAACCATCACAAGGCTGTAATCCAGTAGCAATAATAGGCCCAGCTCTAACTGGCTCATTATCTCTGGCCTTTTTCTTAGGCCTCTGTACAGAACTCTAGGGCTCCGAATCCCTCTTGTTCTTACCTCTCACTGTCACGGTTTTGGCGCTCAACCGCTTAACCTCCTCAGCAATCATTGCCTTCTCGACTAGTGCAGAAAAATCACACTCCCTCTTCGGAGCTATTAGAACGCTCAGATTATCCTAAGGCCATCCTCACAGTGAACAAATCGCTCATACTCAGATGCTACCATACCTCGAGCATAGCGGCTCAGTCTCAGAAACTCGGCCTCATACTTGGCCACTGATCGATCTCCTTATGTCAGATTCAAGAACTCCCTCCTACGTGCATCCACATAGCTGGGTCCCACATATTTCCCTTGAAAGGCTGTCTTAAAGAACTCCCAAGTCAGTCACTTGGGCTGAGTGCCCTTCTTAATTGTAAGCCATCACTAATAAGCCTCATCCTTCAACAATGAGACTGTACCCTTTAATTTCTGCTCAGGGGTGCAATCTAAGTCATCCATAATCCTCTCTGTGGCCTCAATTAAGTACTCGACCACATTAGGGGAAACTCTAGTGACACCCTTGAAGAACTCAACTCCATTGGACCGAAGTCATTTTGTAACTGACCCTCGACCCCTAGTCCAGTATTGGGCCTAGCGACTCTTTCCAAAATCCTTAGCATAGCTTGGGACAGTGCGTCATCCCCAGCCACGCAATCATGAGACTCAGTCTCAGTAGTCGGTGATACTAGCATCTCGCTTGTGTCCAAATGTGGTATATTACCAGATGACGAGAACTCAGCTCGAGCCCCTCTACGGCCTCTACCACGGCCTCTAACACCCCATTTGTGGATACCTCGTGTGCTCACATCTAATCGAATTTATCTGTATTAAAGTTTTATGTATCAGTTACAGTTCAATATTTATTAACAAATATTTTATGTAAATAGTTTCAGTAATTCAGAGTTTGTTCTAGTGTGTCGTAGTCTCTTAGTAGTTTACTTTAGTTTTAGTTTAACAATAGTATTTAGTATATACTAACTAGAGTATTTTCACAGTTTACTACCTATAATAGTTTCAAAATATCATGGCATTTTCAAGTTAAGCATAAATCAGTTTCAGAATACTTACAGGATCAGCGCCGGAGACTCAGTGTACCACATACTCAGTCAAAATATTCCAATCATTAAAAATTAGTTCTTTTAAAACCAAGCTTTAAAACCCATAATCTACAGCCAAGTTTTGTAACCTGGCTCTAATACCACTAAATGTAACACTCCAAACTTAGCCTAGACGTTATAGCTGAATCTAGCAATGTCACATGATAGAGTCTTCAAAACCTTGTTGTTATGATGAAAACATTTCCATGTTATTACCTTTCATAAACACTTATTAGATCTAAAGGAAGTCATTTTTATTCATTTAAAACATTTGTTTTGAAACATCACTCGTTGTGGAAGCTTTAATAAAAATAGTTTATGTGATCATGTGTTTAGAAAATACTTTAACTTTTTGAAAACCGAATTTCCTATGACTAGCAGTTATAAATCCATAAAATAAATAAATAAAAACCCAAATTTAAAACCAAAGTCCCTGAGAGTACTTAAATTATGACCCAAATAATCAATAATAAACAGATCATAAATCGTAAATTGAAAACCATGAAGTCTAATAAATACTATGGTCACCGTTGAGTCCTCCATCGCACCAATACGTCAAGGTTTGGGATTACCTGTGCACATTTAAACAAAGAGTGAGTTTACATAAACTCAGTGTGTAACCCCACAGAAAACAAACAATAGCAAAACATAGTGCACAGTCAACAGTCCTGGGCCTAATCCCCTTTTTCAGTATCAGTAACAGTTTGGGCCTTAGCCCGTTTTAGTACAGTGTCGATTATGCATTAGGCCTTAGCCCGTTTCAGTACAGTATTGATTATGCATTAGGCCTTAGCCCATCACAGTATCAGAATCAATCATGCAGTATATAGTAACAGTGTCCTACCCAACCAGCCTCTACACACCATCTCTGTCCAACCCTACACTCCATCTGGGGATGAAATCCACCCACCTATCCCTACACTCCAAGTATTACCGAATGAGACACAAAACATTAATTTGCAACTGAGCTACCAATATATTAGGCTTAAGAGCCTTTCAGTACACTACCTCTGAATAATATCAATCCCAACCCAATGCAATTCAACATACAATGATATGTCATGCTATCATAAGTCTATCAGATGTACATACAGTTTAGTATACATGCTGGTATATAACATGCTCAGTACATATTTCACATAATCAGTATCATTCAGTTAGGGGTCTAAGTAGTGCTTACTGACCCTACGGAAGGTTCACAGTTGACTTGGGCAACCTGTGAAACCTTAACAAACATTCCAGTAAAAATGGACTCACACGCCCATGTAGTCTGCCCATGTGGGCCCACACACTCGTGTGGCCTACACGGCCCAAATTGGCCTTGGCCATGTGATCCTCACTCGCCTGTGTGGCCCACACGACCTAAAATAGTCTAGCTTATGTCTCGCATAGGCCTGCCTGGCCATCACATGGCCGTGTCCTTCGCGCATGGCCTAGGCTCGTCGATCACATAGCTGTGTTAGGGCACACGGCCTACCACATGCCCGTGTGGCATCAACAGCGAGGTTTTTGGCTTTTGTCGAAACCTCATTTTCTGCGTAATTGGGTACACACCTAGTTCCGATTCGCTGCAACTACACTCCCGAGCACTCCACAGCCTAAAATTGACAATTTCAAAACTCAATTTCAGTAACATAATCAAGACTTGAACGGAGTTGTAACGAGACATTTACCCATTGACTATTGAAACCCTTTCCATCGATTGAAACAAGAATTTCCCCACAATTAACTCGTCGATTGGGAATGATATTTAGTCCCTTGATTATTTCCTAAACATCAAATGGAACCCCTCTTAGAAAGATTTTAGAATACGTTTAGAATAATAAAAGCTGGAACTTACTAACTTACCGCTAACGTGTATAAGCCGAATTAATGAGCTATATAAAATTCAAAAGTAGATGGGGAATCAAACAAGAAGAAACAGTAGCAAGGAATGGAAGGGGTGGTGACAAAAAGAAGAATGGAAGAGCCCAAAAAAGAAAGGGGATGAGAAAGAATTACAGATAAAAATTGAGATGGTGTGACCAAAATATTTTGATAACCCCTATTTTCCCCAAATCACTCCACTAACAACTTCTGTACTCAGAATTCCAATTTGACTTGAACTCCACCATGCCACATGCCTAAACATAAAAAATAATTCCATTGCTTGCGCAAGGACTCGAATACAGAACCTTCAGCGTATCAATTATTTACCAACTTTTATTTAAAAGTCTATTGGCCAAGGATAAGGATTTATTCATAAAAATACCAAAATTTTCCTAAATCATGGCTTGAACTTAGGACCTTCCAAACACACCCAGGGCACATAACCACTAAAGTAGACAGATATTTATGTCACACATTCCCACATCAAAAATTAAAAATTTTGGGGCATTACATTGTGTACCTTGTTATATTATATATATAATATGGGAAGAGATCCACTTACACTAGTATAAAACTTAAGTGGTTTTACACCATCTCAAAATTTTTAAATGATTAGTGTTTTAATAACCCAAGCATTGAATTTATCAATATATTTGTACTTGTCATGTATGTAAATTTTCGAATCGATTTGATATCTCTGTCATCGATATGATATTGCTGTCATGTCAACTTAAAATATTTTCTATATTAATATATATAATGGTTGAATTTTTTATATAAAACAAACAGTTAAAATTTTTTAATTTATATCGAACTTGGCACACATGATCCACATGAACGGAGCATGTAATCGCATGTGGTTACATCAGAAGCTATTGAAGTTTAACTGAATTTGACGTACGAAGAAAAACCAATAATGATTCTTGCTCGGGACATAAAGGAACTAAGAAATATGAGGGTTCCTCTAATGAAGGTATCATGGGGACATCATAATGTGGAGGAAGCGACATGAGAAAGTGAATAATAATGAAGCAGTAGTTCTCACAGTTATTTGAGTAAAGTAAATTTTGAGGATGAAATTTTATTTTAAGGGGGAGAATGTGACATCCCTAACACCCCTTTGAAATTAGAACCGTGTCAATATGAATTTTGTGCGCGTTAGAGTTTTTAAAGTAGATAAAATAGAATAATATTAGAGGAAAAGGTAGAGTAAAGATTTTTAAAAGTTTCTGTTTAATTATTGGTTCCTAAGGACTTACCACCATTAAATTAACCAATAAGTGGTTTTCATGCTTACTTACCAGGACAAGAAGTCTCCAGTGTCTGGACAAGCTAAACTGTCAAAGATAAGGAAGTGAAGTGAGTCCCTGTATCTTGTCTTCTAGATGATAAATAAGGTTATGTGACTTGCATGTATCACGTTGATGATGTATTAAGGTTACCTAAGTTTATGGTATCTATGTGCTTAATGAAAGAATAGGCTGTGTATGTGCACAATACTATAGGAGTTCTTGCTGTTGTCTGCTAGTTGTTTTATGGGAGATAGTTGATGATACATAAACTGGTTTGATGTATGTATAATGAGAAATTGCACGACATGCTTGAGTAATGTATGCATAGTGTAGAGGGAAATCATTGACTGGTTATATAAAGTTAAGATTTGGGAAATAGTGTTTTTGTGTACTGCCATACGGTGTTATTGAGAGCAAATCGTGATGTCCGAAGCTCTGGGCCTTGCAGAGGGAACACTATAGTGTTCGAGCATTAAGTTTAGAAATGGAAAAATAGAGGAATGAACGGATGGATAGGGAAATAAAATTTCCATTAAGATTCTGATATCATGTGTTGCTAAGTGCAAACTGTAATGTGCGAAGCTTTAGGCCTTGCAGAGGGGACACTACGGTGTTCGAGCATCAAGGTTAAAAATAGTGAAATGGAGGAATAGGCTGATGGATAGGGAAATGAAATTTCTATTAAGATTCTACAATCAGGTTTTGTTGAGTGCAAACCATGATGTTCGATGCTTCAGGCCTTACGAAGGGGACACTATAGTGTTCAAGCATCAAGGCTAGAAATGGAGAAATGGAGAATGGCCAGATGGATAGGGAAACGAAATTTCTGTTAAGATTCTACAATCAAGTGTTGCTGAGTACAAACTGTGATTTATGAAGCTCTAGGCCTTGCGGAGTGGACATTACGATGTTTGAGCATGAATGTTAGAAATGTATTGGAATATTATCGAATTGGTCACTAGAGCAACACCGTGACGACCACAATTAGTTTTTGTAGAGTAACACCATGATGACGATACGATTTTTTGGGGCGATACCTCAAAGATATTTAATGTGTAAGACCATAGCTCAACTATGACAACCAGTAGAGTCCGTCAGAACATGGAACATGGGGTCACATGTGTAAGACCATAGCTTAGCTATGACAACATAAAGAGTCCACCGGGATAGTAAACACAGGGTAGTCTACCAGGAAATGAAACATGAGGTTACATGTTTAAAACCATAACTTGGCTATGGCAAAAAAGAGAATCCATTGGGATAATAAACATGAGGTAGTTTGTCAGTACAAAAAAATGAGGTTACACGTGTAAAGTTCGCAGATCAGTATACTAGGAGACCTGCTAAGGTGTAAAGTAGAAGTCACGGTGTGGTGGGTGTGATAATTCACAAGACCTCATGAACTTGGTATGTTTGGGAAACACAGGGCAAAGGGATAATGAGAGAGTCTCTTAAGCTTAGGAGGTAAACAAAATTTACATCAAAGTGAGTCTATTAGGGAAGTCGAAGATCCCATATTGTTTGAGCATATATAGAATATGTTATAACAGGAGCAATCTTAAATTGTAAGTCGGCAAGAGGTAGTCGAAAGATTAGGTAAATTGATATGAGTCTTTATATGAATAAGCGGTAACTCAAGGCCAAATGCTTAATAAATTTTTTTAGAGAATAGTGAAAAGTGGAGGCTAATCAAGACCATGAAATAAGGTAAAAGTCTTGTCGAACTACCCAGGGGTGGAAGCCTTCATGAAACATCTATGTAAGAAATAGTACATTGGTACCACATGTCTAATGGAGCATCTTAAATAAATAGACTACAAGCGTGGGTACACGGTGCCATGTTGTGGGCACTAATTCATAAAAGTAGCGATGGTATTGTATTATGGTAAAGACCACAATTATGGAAATTACTTGGATAGTTGCCAAGCGTCGCTAGCCAAAAATAATGAATATGAGAATTAGGGATGTAGAATAATGATAGATGGAGAAGGGGTGAGACCCATAAGGGAACATGGTTAGAACCAGAACAGGGTCTAAGTCTGTCAAAAAATAACTCATAGTGTATAAGGCACAAGCCTTGCCAACTAAGTTAGCCAATTCTCCTATGAAATCTAGGGAGTTTAATTATAAGCTAGAAATATCAATTTCTTGAAATTTATGCAAGACTCAGTTTATATACAGATCTCACTAAGTTCTTCCAAACTTATAAAATTGCTTCTTGAATGCAGGTTAGAAAAAGACTTGAAAAAATCAACAAGGAACAAGCAAAACTCCTCTGGAATAAGTGGGGGTAATAGTTGTTCATGTATATAGAGGGGCACCCATAAATGGCACGCCTCAAGGTGGAGGTTGACTAGGCTTATTCAGATTTGAATTGTAAATCAAAAATAACTGATGAATCAATAAATGTGTTAGGTTTTAAGAATATTGAACTAATATGATGTGTTTATAAATATCAGAGAGAAATTCGAAGGTTTGAATTCTCTAAGTATGTGTGAATTTGAAATAGAAATGTATTAAGTTATTCGAATAGTTGTGGCATTTGATACTTGGGCTCGATGATCGGGTTGGGTAACGGGTGTTTCATATTTAGTGGTATCAGAGCTTCAGTTTAGCTGATCATCTAGACATAGGAATTTACGAAATGGCCGCTATATACATGAACATTAGGTCTGGCTTAGTCACTTTAGTTGTTATAAAGTAGGAAGTGTAGCAAGAAAAAGTATAGGTTGACTGATCATTGTAATATTGACTCTAAAAGCATAGAAAGAAGGTAAGTACGATAAAAATAAAGGGATAAAGAAAGACAAGATGGAATGTTCTATTACTTTGAAAGATCAGTACAAGTACAAGAAAAGATTAAGCATTATCTCAACTGGCGGATTAGTCATTTCCTCTGTGCTCTCTTCCCTCTCAACATTAGCTTTTTGTTGGGCTGGAAAGGTGGAGGCACCACTGGGTGTTCAGGCATTACCATCTGAGGAATTTGAGTTGGACGTGTTTGAATCATGGTTATAGAAGAGTTCATCGGACTCCTTCTATTTCTTTTGGAATTTCTTCCATACATTCCTCTTGAGATTTGGGACGTCGAAGCCAAGGTCAATTTTGATGATAGGCTGCAAGAGTTTGAAGTTCATGTAACATAGATCGAAAGGACCCATAGCAACTTACAAAGGCAGTATCAAGTTGGACCTTAAAACTAGCAAATGTGCCTCAATACCTTTGTTGGTATTCGCCACAAATTTTTTCAGGGCCATGTTGCTCTCTTCTTGTATTTGCTCTTTATCAGCAAGGTGTTGCTTCTCTAAGGTCTTCAGATGCCAGACCCTTTTATTTAACTCTTTTTGTCGAGCTGCGGATACTTGGTATTTAGCTTTCCATGCTGAGTGGATTGAGTAAGTTCATGATTTTAGATAAAAAGTGCATTATAGGATTAACAAAGTTGGGTGAGTGATTGCTCTCCGAAAGGATGGTTCTCTCAGAATAAGTCCAACTAGCCTCAACCTCTTTGCAGGCCTATTGGAGAGCCCAACTTATAAGTTCCCACTTCGCAACCATTATAGAGAAAAAAACCCGTTAGCTTAGCAAGGGAGCTTATGAATACCCTCGGAGGAAGACAATGGGTAGACGAATTTTTTCAACTTCAGGAACAAGCCGCTATCTTGTTTTTGCTGAATTAGGAGTGGAGGAAAGGGGTACTGATCTTTACCCATGTACCTATGGGAAGAAGGTTTGTACCTCGCTAGAGGAAAATGGTATAATTGATGGTGTTGATCGAGGATGTATGCAGGGTTGGATTTGGTAGAATCCAAGACTAGAGCCTCGAGTTGAGACATCGATGGTGTGGGAAGAGAGTTGCACTAAAATCTAGCTCAGTGGGAGGGACAGAGATGGCTAGGGGAGAGACGAGTGATTCCCTTTCTATGATCAAAGTTTTTTACTTGGTCTATAGCGGACCAAACCAAATTTGGTCTTTTCCCTAACATTGGAGGACTCTCCTTCTAGCCTTTGCCTCTTATGGTTACTTCTAACTGCTCGAGTCAAAATGTTAACTATCGTCATAGCTTCTTGCGCACTTTCCATAAGTGCCTCCAAATCCATGTACAAAGGATGTTGGAATGAGTCAAGGGGAGTAGAAGAACCTACAATGAAAAATTGGAAGTTAACAGTAGGGTTAGTAAAGGTTTGGTGAAAATGACACCCTCAAGTTCAAGTGTTGAGGGAGATAAGTGTAAAAGAGGTATACTTTGCGAGATGAAGGGCTCCTTTCTCTCCTCACTAAGGGTTAGGCCAACTCGTCAGAGGCTCTATAAGGCCATGCTTCACTGATAGGCTTGAGTCTTTGAGGGTTCTCTCTCAATGCTAAATTTGCTAATCTAAAGCTATTAGGGCTTTACTCTTCTTAACAGTAACAAAAAATGTTCCTTACTGTTAAGAGTTTGTCTAGCTTCAGAGGATGCCCCAACCTTAAGTGGTCATACTGTGACCTAGAGAGGTCAGAGATAATTGGTTCTCGTTGAAAAAAAAACAAACTTTTGAGGGATAGACCACCTCGTAGGAAAGCTAAAGCTACCATCAAACTTTTTTCTCACCTGTACGAACTTATGGTGGTTTGTGTGGAGAATCGAATAGGGACTTTGAACTATAGACTCGTGGCCATTGCTAGTATGGAAGTAGACTGTTTCGACTGAGATTCCCTAGGACATGACCTCCAGTTGGTAAAACTGCTGAAATATGCCAATGAATGAAGGCTCACTGTGTTTACTACAATCAATGAAGTAAGATACTCGGGTCCACTAGGAAGAATCATTAAGTTACACATGTGTAATTCTATAGATATTCAACACCTTACAAAAGAAAGGATGTACATTGAGATGGAAGTTTGCCTCCAATAAGTATAATGGTAGGATAAACCCATCATGAAAGTCACTTAATTGGCATCTTTATCCAAGATTTCAAAATAGTAGGCAAAATTAGGCAATCTGATTCCTCTGCCTGATAAACGCTTGAAGATGTCCTAACGAGTAGTTGTACATTTATAGAACAACGATTCAATAGACGCTCTGGCTTTGTGGTCGAATGACCTATGCATACGTGCTGAAGAGGACCTATTGCCACCCTGACCCCTCCGATTCCAATCATTGTATTCTATTTTTTCCCTTTTAACGATTGCTTAAATCGGGGCATGATGAAGTTGTAGTAGGTTACAAAGACAAAAATAATTAATGAAGACTCACCTGGAAGATGGGTAATGCCTTAGTGTAGTAAGATTGAGAGAGGGAAACTGTGGGAGGAGAAGAATAGTCAAAGGTTTTGAAGAACTAAATCGATAAGGAAATTTTGAAGAGAAACTTGAAATCAAGTAAAAGGAATTCCTTTTCTCAATATATCTCAGTTTTAAATAGCCAAACGTCAATGGGAGTTAAATTTTAAAATTCCAGAAATGGTTCAGGTCTCTTAACTAGTGTTTGACACACATTAGCTATCGGAAGGGTTTTTTCATAAACCCTTCTGTAACCAAAAAAGCAGGAATACCCACTAGATAATGTATGTCAATCTAAGAATTTGCGAGAATAGTTTTGGAAGAATCCTTGATCAATGATCTACCCTATATAGAGTACGGGTAAAACCTTCATTCAAGCAGGATAAGCTCAGAGTGAATTTATAAATTTTTGGTAAATTCATGCCGGGTAAGCGCTAAGACAAGAAGAAATGGTGAAGGTGTCTGCTTCTAGGTATGCCATGAATTATCTAATAAAAGGGGAAACTAATTTGGAGTCCACTTCAAAAATCTAGGTAAGCAAGGAAATTTTGAGGATGAAATTTTATTTAAGGACGGGGAAGTTGCCACACCCAACTCTCTTTCTAAACCCTAATTTAGAATAATTTTGGGACTTAAATTGAACTCATAGAAAGTTGGCATACTCTATAAAAATTTTGGGAGAAACTCTAGACTATCAAATAAATAATTAGATTTCAATTTTTGTTCAATTAGATTGGAACTGGCTAGTTCTATAGTGAGAGGCAAAATGATTAGGAATGAGTGGTTGTATTGGCTTAAGGAAACTGTGCTAATGGAGTATATATGTAGGTATGCGTGGAGATAGAATTCTTTTCAATTCCATTTACAAATTTTTCTCCTTGCAGCACCATCTTCTTTGATCGCTTTGAAGAAGAAGGGGTATATGGTTGAAGAAAACTTTTCATATTATTGTTGTTGTGTGGATTAAAGTCTGAGAGTGGAGAAATTAGGAAAACTGGTAAGCTTCCTTATCTCTCTATACTCATGGATGAAAGGGAGAAGTAGAGTAAAGATTCTTAAAAGTTTTTTTTTTTTATAATTCTAGGTTTCTAAGGACTTACCAATATTAAATGAACAAATAAATGGTTGTCATGCTTACCTTCCAGGATAAGAAGGCTCTGGCATTTGGACAGGCTAAGCTGTCAAAGATAATGAAGTGAGGTGAGTCCCTGTACCTTGTCTTCTGGATGATAGATTATGTTATAGGAGTTGCATGTATCATGTTGATGATGTACTTAAGTCGCCTAAGTTTATGGTGTGTATATGCTTGAAGAAAGACTAGGCTGTGTGTGTGCACAATACTTTGGGAGCTCTTGCTGTTGTCTACTGGTTGTTTTATGGTAGATAGTTGATGATAGGTAAACAAACGTGATGTATGTGTAATGATAAATAGTATGATTTTCTTGAATAATGTATGTTTGTAGTGCGGAGGGAAATCATTGACGAGTTAGATGAGTTTAGGATTTGCAAAATAGTGTTTTTGTGTATCACCATACGGTGCTATTATGTGCAAACCATAATGTACGAAGCTCTGAGTCTTGCAGAGAGGACGCTGCAATGTTCGAGCATCAATGTTAGAAATGGAAAAATGGAGGAATGGGTAGATGGATAGAGAAATGAAATTTTAGCAATCAAGTGTTGCTAAGTGCAAATCGTGATGTGCAAAGCTTCGGGCCTTGCAGAGGGGACACTGTGGTGTTCGAGCATCAATGTTAGAAATGGATTGGAATGATATTAAGTGGCTCATTAGAGTGACCCCGTGACAACGGTAATTAGGTTTTATAGAGAAACACCGTGATGGTAGTCAACAGGCTCTGTGAGGTGACACCATGAAAATGGTAAGGTCCTTTTGGGCAACACCTCAAAGAGGTTTAAGGTGTAAGACCATAGCTCGACTATGACAAATAAAGGAGTCCACCAAGACATTAAACATGGGGTTACGTGTGTAAGACCATAGCTCGGTTATGGCAACATAGAGAGTTCATCGCGACAGTAGATATGGGGTAGTTTGTCAGGACATTGAACATGGGGTTACATGTGTAAGACCATAGCTTGGTTATGGCAACATAGAGAGTTCATTCGCACAATAAACACGGGGTAGTACACCAGGAAGTAAAACACATGGTTTTAGCTGTGAAGTTCATAGATTAGTATCTAAGGAGACCCAGCAAGGTGTAAAGTAGAAGTTGCGGTGTGGTGGGTGTGATAATCCACAAGACCGAATGACCTTGGTACATTTAGGAAACATAGACCAATGGGATAATGAGAGAGTCTCCTGAGGTTAAAAGGTAAACATAATATAGATCAAAGTGAGTTCGTCATGAAAGCCACAGATCCCACATTATTTGAGCAGATACGAAATAGGTTATAATAGGAGCAATCTTAAATTGTAACTTGGCAAAAGGTAGGAAAAAGATTTGGTATACCTATAAGAGTTTTTATGAAGGAAATGCCAACCTAAGGCTAAATGCTTAATAAAGTCTACCAGAGAATAGTGAAAAGCGAAGGCTCGTCTAGACCACAAAATAAGGTTAAAGTCTTGTCGAACTACCTAGATTTGGAAACATTCACAAAACATATTAGAAGGAAATAGTATGTCGGTACCACATGTCTAATGGAACATCTTAAAGGAATAGATTAAAAGGGCAGGTGCTACGGTGATGCGTTGTGGGCACCATTTCTTTAAATTAGTGAGGGTATTATATTCTGGTACAGACTGCAATTATGGCAATTACTTTGGTAGTTATTAAGCATCGCTAACCAGAAATAATAAATATGAGTATTAGGGATGTAAAATAATAAGATATGGGGAGAGGGTGAGAGCCATGAGGGAACATGGTCGGAACCAAATAAGGGTCTAAGTTTGCCAATAAACAACTTAGAGTGTATAAGGCACAAGCCTTGCCAACTAAGTTCACGAATTCTATTATGAATTCTAGAGAGTTTAATTCTGCACCAGGAATCTCAATTTCTTAAAATTTATGCAACACTCATTTTATGTACATATTTCACTAAGTTCTTTTGAACTTATAAAATTGCTGCTTGAATTCAAGTTAGATGAAGACTCAGAAAAATCAAGAGGGACCAAGCCAAACTCTACTAGAATAAGTGGGCGTAGTAGTTGTTCATGTATATAGAGGCACACCCACAAAAGCCACGCCTCAGGTTGGAGGTTGACTAGGATTATTCGGATTCAAATTGTAAATTGAAAATAATTGATGAATCATTAAACATGTCAGGTTGTAAGAATCTGGAACTCATACGATGTGTATATAAATTGCAAAGAGTACAAAATTTAGATAGGTGAAATAGATAGTAAGATAAAGTATTTAGATACAGTGGTAAATGTTAGTAAAATAAAATGTTAAGTGAAATGTGATGATTGTTGATTTCTATATAATTAAGGACTAAATCGTAAAAAGAGTAAAGTCTGTAATGCTTTTATTATTGAGAAAATGTAGTGAAATTCTATATTTAAATGTGGATGTAGACAAAATGAGAACTAGTATGATATAAATGGCATGCCATTAGGAAACATTTGGCACTATGGTGCAAGTGTCAGTGACACTACAGTGCAAGTGATAGCGGCATTTTGGTGCAAATTATCAACTTTTTTTGTATATCCTATATGTCCTATTTAGTCTACAATTGGGCTTAAATTTCAAGGTAAGTGAATTTAGTAATGAAAATGATAAGTGATTTATGGATTGTTCTTTTAATTGCTTATAATAGATGCTATCTAATAAGTTTATACCTTTATATAAAGATAATAATTCATAAGTTTACATACATTAGTAATGAATAAATTTAAATGAAAAGTTTAATTCATGATGTACCTACTAAGGTTTCACGAGCTTATCGTGTTGTTTCTCTAATGCATAGATGAAGATTGTTTTGAAGTTTTAGAGTGAAGGTAATTTTCGACTCATCTCATCACAAACTGTATCTTGGAAGAGAGTACAATTTTGATTGATTTTTTTATTTAGCTCATGGCATGTACTTAATATGTATGGAAAAATTATAATGGAAGCATATGATAGTTTTGATCTCCCTTGATATATTTTGTAAACTTGCTTATGTACGATTGAGTTTTAAGTTGAATGATATGATTTTTTGATGGAGAATTATGTTGAATATGTTTTGGAAGTGACATGGAATGATTTATAATTGTTTAGACTTGGTTTACATGTTTTAAACATGTCCTAGGGAATTTGTCTCCGGTGTTGTGACATCTGAAACCCAATGTCGCGACATTGGAGCATGGGAGGCTCAAGTGAGTAAATTGTTTTTAGTGTCGCAACACTAGCATCTTAGCGTCATGACATCGGTTCAATTTCACGACACCCATTTCCCAGTGTCACGACATTGACTCTGTTTGTCATATTTAGACCCGCATAAACCTTGGTTAGCCCCAATTGAAATCAAACTTTAGGGAAATCTTTAGAAATGACTTAAATAACTCTAAAGGAGTCTAACTATGTCAAATCAAAGCTTCAAAATTTATGATTGAATTGAGTAGCTTAGTTATTAATGTGACATGCCTTGCTTGCGAGGAATTGGTTTATTTCAGGTAAGGGGTGTTATGCTGGGAAGAAATGTCAGCTCATGAGGCTTTCTTCCAAACCTTAGATCAGTTACTTCAATAGTTCATGAAAGCTGCTACCACTCCTCCAACTCTAGCTCCGCCTCTACCTCATGTTTAGCCTTCACGTATAATAATAAGTTAACCTCCTCCTCTTGCTCCTAGTAATCAATCTCCCTTTGAAAAGATAAGAAAACATGGGGATGAGGAGTTTATGGGAAAGAAGGAAGATGACCCTGAAAAGGCTGAATATTAGCTAGAAAATAACCAAGGGGGCATTCAAAGAACTCAATACACCTATGAAGATAAGTTGAGGTATGGTATATCTTTATTGAAAGATGAAGTGTATCAGTGGTGCACTACAGTTAGAAGTGTAAATCTTGTTGAAAAGATTACTTGGAATTTATTTCTCACTAAGTTTATAAAGAATTATGTTGGCTTGTTGTATATTGAAAAGAAGAAAATATAGTTTATTACTTTGAAGTAAAACAACATGTCAATAGCAAAGTATGAATAGGAGTTTGTGAGGTTGAAAAAGTGTGCCAGAGAATTGGTGACCACTAAAGCTAAGATGTGCAGAAGTATTGAATGGGGATTAGATAAACACATTTTTGTCCTTATCATAGTTTTGAATTTACAAGTCTTTTCAGTTTTAGTTGAAAAATCTCATAGAATTGAAGAGGAAATAAATAAACAGGAAGACAAGAGTTCGAGAAATAGAGTGGCTGTTAGTTTTATGCCCCCACCATCCACAAAGAGAACCAAGGACTTCATAGGTTCTAGATATTCATCTCCTACGTTGGCACAAAAATCGAAGGGTCAAGGAAGGCAAACTCAATAGATAACCTCAGTTACTAGTACTGGAAGGTCAAGAAGGAGACTTATACCACCATGTGAGCATTATGGTAAGAATCATTTGAGGAATGTTGGCTAGTTACTGGAGGGTATTTTAAATGTTGATCCAAAGACCATATGATTTGAGATTGTCTGAAGGCTGCAGAGGATACTGTTGAATAGTCATCAAAGAATGCCCCAGTTCAACAAAAGAGTAGAAGATCTAGGACTGGTAGAGATGTGACAAATAGAAATAAGTCTCGAAAACCTAAAGCTTATGCTACTAGAACTAAAGAATAAGTTTATGCACCATTTATAATCATTAGTATTTTCTATTTGTTTGACTCTCATGTATTTGCATTAATTGATCATGGTTCAACACATTCATACATTTACACTACATTAGTAAAAGAAAGAGAGTTACCGGTAGAGTTTATTAATATTGATGTTATAGTCATTAACCTTTTTGGACAGAATGAGAAAGTAAATAAAGGAAATAAACATTATCCCTTAGAGATTCAAGGTTGCAAATTCCTGACCAATCTGATGGTTCTGCCATTCCATGAATTTGATGTGATACTTGGAATGGTTTGATTGTCAAAGCATGGATTAGCGGCAGATTGTAACACCCCTTACCCGTGTTGAATATCGAAACAGGGCACGAGGCATTACCGGACTTAACACACAAATAAACATACATTTTCGAGTTATAAATATGTATCCAAATTAAAACCAATCACATTTGATCATATCGTCCTTAATATGAGCCTATGAGGCCTAAAACATGCATTGGAAGCAGTTTGAGACTAAACCGAGAATGTTAGAAAATTTTTCAAAAACTTATAAAATTTCCACTACACAGGGGTTACATGCTCGTGTGGTTATGGGACATACCCATGTGGGCAGGCCATGTGGTCTCACATGCCCGTGTCCCTACCCCATGTAACTCTCTATTTATGACGTCATTAGCCAAATGAAACCACAAGGCCAAGCCACATGCCCGTGTGCTAGGCCGTGTGACGAATTAAATTCTCCCAAAATAGGTGTAGACTTCACAGGCCCGTGTCTAAGGCCGGGCCATCCACATAGCTGAGACACATGCCCATGGCTCTGCCTATGTGCTCCATACTGGGCATTCTGTTTCTTGAAATTAAGTTGCAGGGAACACACGGCCTGTTTACACGCCCATGGGGCTGACCGTCTGTCACACATGGCTTAGACACACACCTATATGTCTACCCGTTTGGACAATGTATAGGCTATTTACCAAGCCAATTGCCACCCTGAAACTCATAAACACTTATACCAATTCAAAGACACAAATCATAGCTTACTTAAGCAACCAAACATCCATAATTATCAACTCAAATCATGCAAGTGCCATATCCATGCAATGCATCACCATATGATTATACTTATAATCTGTAACACCCCAAACCCGGCCCAGACGTTACGGCCAAGTCTGGTGTGTCACATGAACGATGAATTATGCCTCATTCTTTAGTTAATACATTTAGGGTGAATTTGCAAAACCGTTGTTAAGAGTTTGGAAAGAAAAACAAGTCATTTAATTTATGAAAGTCCTATCCGCTACCAATTTAGAGTTTATTTCCTTAGAAGATCTTGTTTGTCGTTAAGTTATCCATTTGATGCGTGTGACATATTTTGAAAATGTTTGATTAATTTGAAAATAAAAACCCGCGCAGCCTAATTCTATCAATTTGAACAAGTAATAATTTAATAATTAAAAACCCATATAAAGAAAAATAACCAATGAGCGGCCTTATTACAAATTTAAACCCAAAAGAATATGAATTAAAGAAAAATACTGAAATAAGTAATTTTGAGAAAAATTAACCAAGTGCAGTCCTCGTGGCCACTCCGAATCCCTTCAACTCCAAGTCCACTAAGGTTGGGGCTCACCTGCATAGATAAGAGGAAAGGGGGTGAGTTTGGAAAACTCAGTATGTAAGCTAAACCCAACCAGAGCCCAAATCAGTTCAAGCTTAACTGGGCCTAAGCCCTATCCAGATACAGTATTAACTGGGCCTTAGCTTTGTTCAGTAAGTAGTGATTAACTGGGCCTTAGCCCTATTTAGAAATCAGTGTGGGCCTTAGGCCCATTCCAGTAACAGATCAGAAAGTTATGCATGTATGCAAAGCCCAGCCCAATCCAGCCCTACACACCACCCGTACCAGCCCTACACACCATGTGGGGAATAACTCAACCCACCCAGCCCTACACACCACAGTCGCAGCATGGCTGCTCAATCAGATAACGTGGCCAAGCCACTAAACAGTAAAATGAGGCAAAGCCCCTAACAGTTAACGTGGCATTGCCACTTAGCACTTCCTCCATCAAAACCCAATCCCATGCAATAGTGTATATTATGACATGGAATACAGTGAGCAGATAAATTTTAACATGCATTTCAGTCAATTTAACCCTAGGGGTATAATGGTCTTTTTTGCACCTAGGGGTAAAACAGTAATTTTCCACCCTTAAGGGGTATTTTAGTAAATTTAACAATTTTTAGGGTTTTATGCTCATACAGTTTTTATCAGTCCAAATGTCATCTAAGTAACTTATTTAGCCCATTTAATCAACTTAGAGTTATCGGGCCCTAAAACCCCTAATGGGCCCTACGGTGTCCACTAACTATTATAGCCCACTAAGCCCAAATTTTATGTCCGTTTTAACAGATTTATTACTCAGACTATCAGAATGCACTTACTGCTCGTTTTCACCCATATGGGCCCGCAGGCCTATTGGGCCCAAATTCAGCCCCTCGAGGCCCAAATCCATCAACGTGCACGAAAATGCGCACACAGCACTCTTACCCCTTGCGATTACCAATTCTACCATTTTAACTGACCCACGAGCGTTCGCACGCTCACAAGCCCTCAAAATGTGAGAATTTCAGCATTTCAGCTTTTTGGCTTTCGCCGATCTAGTCTACAAGTGGGTGTCGATTACACACCTGATTTGCGAGATTTGTAGGAATCCCTCGAACGATCAACCTACAGTCGTTTAGATCACACTGTTAACTACAAATCCACGAAACCAATCTAACTAGAAACTTACCATATTCAGCCAATCATCATCTAAGGCTCTTGAATACTTACCTTTGCCGAAAACAATAACTAGATCTAGATCTAGATCGCTCCAGTAGTCCTAGCCTCCAATACTCCTCGATAGACAACCTCTATGCCACACTAGCACATAAGAAATCGAATGAGAAGACTAATATAAGCCCTAGCCAAAATTGACAGTTACTCTAAGGATTTAGGGGTTTTTCGGCTTTTCTTGAATTACCAAATTATGAAAGAGGGGGTCTGAACACTTACCACCGCTTCGTACTGCCAAAGAAAAGTCCCCGAATACCAAACTTTTCCAAATTGTTGTAGATCTAATCTAAAACACGAGAAAATAATTGACCTAAGCGGTTTAAGGATTCGGCTAAAATAGAAGAACAAGAAAGAAGGGTTCGGCCAAGCAGAAGATTCGGCTATCAAGGAAAAGTTACCTACGTTGGTTAAGAAAAGGAGAAGAAAAAGAAAAGGGTGAAGGAAAAAGCGTGTTTCAGTTTTAGAAGGTAGGTGAAGAAAAGGGCTCAGCCTTTGTGAGTATTCGACTACCAAAGCTTGAGAAGAGAGGTTCTATAATTAGTTATGTAAAGAAGATGGAGAAGAGGGTGGGAAGAGAAGAAGAGAGAAAGAAGAAGAAAAGAAAGAAGAATAGAGTGGAGAGAATAGGTTCGGCCAAAGAGAGAAATCGGCAGAGGTTAATGTGCACAATATTTCGGCTTTTCTGAACAAAGAAAGGAGACGAGAAAAAATAAAATGAAGAAGCTCTCAAGAACCTATACCTATTTAGCAAACCCCAAAATAATAACCTAAACCAATCCCGAAGAGCAGGCAACCAAGCAATTGGCACACACCCAAAACCAAAATGCCAAATTTACTACACTAAGCTCTCCTAGCCGAATATGCAACTCCAAAGTCCCTTGGCCGGCCAACTCTTGCTCTCATTTGAAATCCCTAAATTTTCTCCTCCTTATCCTCTTTGATTCAATCCCTTGAGCCATTCAAACACCTCCCTTCAGAGTTTCACTTGGAGTCCATCACATGTCTTGCACATGCATTAAAAATAAAATACCACCTTGCTAACCATGAGACTTGAACCTTGGCTCTTGCATAGCTTCCACATGCCTCCCTTGTCTTCTAAGTGTAGTTACATTGCCACCTTACCACAGGCCATATTGAGTCTTAAATTACCAATATTTTTTTTAAAAGCCCACTTAGTTAAGGTCCCTTCTCCCTTAAGTCTAAAATTTTAAAATTCTACCGGGTTTCAACTTAAGCTTGGGCCTTCTAAAGGCCCACTAACATACTCAAAGCATAAATTAATACATCCAGACAAGTAAAAATTAAATTCAAGCAAAATCTTAAAAATCTCAAAAATTAAGGCATTATATAATCAACATTAGCCAATTTCAAATGGCCTTATACAAAATAATCACTTAAGCAATATGAGCCAACATCATTAGCAAAATCACTATGACACATATACAAAATGACCAAGTCCTTATACATGCCATACTTTCAAAATATCAAAATCACAAATACCCCAAAATAAAGCCTTGTTAGTGTGATGCAAACTCCAACGATTCCCGATCCCCGACCTAGCTTGGTGACACTATAAAACAATGGAAAGAAAAGAGAGGTAAACTATATAGCTTAGTAAGTTTATATGCAAATAATAAACATCTTTATCACAAGTTCATCATGCAAATGTTTACATTAAAAGATAATACATTATCATTAAAGTCACATAGGCTTACTTACTCAAGCACAACCTTACCATATGATCATCACTTACGGAATTCGTACTTACGAATTTCATGTACACACCTATATCATATCGTCATACAACACATATTTTCGCATCTTTATCATTCCCGTCAAACACTCAGAATACTAACGGATACACGGAAGGTTGCACATAAGTGCCACATATGTAGCTAAGCTACCTTATATCTCATTTCATATATATGCTCATTCTCGAGCTAGTCGTGGGTTTGCTTACACAAGCTGACGGTCGAACGTAACAACTCAGTGCTACTCACACAAGCTAACAGGTATCCAAAACATATGCAGGATTACCTAGCCACTGGTAGACGTACAAGACCAGCACCTGGAATCACATAATCGCACACATAGGTTCCTAGTGACATGTCACTCGTATCCTATTCTTTTCTTAAGGTTCAACCGGGAATTTCCTCACTTATCAAAACTTTGCTGATTATATCACATAAATTAATCACACGATTTATACAAAATTAAAACATTAAAACATAATAAAATGATGCATTATTTACATACAAACTTACCTCGGTACAAAAATAGCAAATATTGCAATTTAGTCCACAACATTGTTCTTTCCCCGATCTAGGTCAGATACTCGTCTTTCTTGATCTATAATAACAAGTTTAGCTCATTAATTATCACACTTTTCAATTTGGCCCAAAAATCATATTAAGGAAAAATTATATTTTTTCCCTTAACTTTTCATTTCTTTACATTTTAGTCCCTAGGCTCGTAAAATGAAATGTATTCATTTTTCTCAAAATCCAAGCCTAGGAAAATCTTATACACACTTATAGTAGCCCATAGTTTTCATTTATTCATATATTTCCATACACTTTTTACAACTTTTGCCAAAAGGTCCTTTTTGACTTTTTTACTGAAAATCACCTAGTAAATGTCGTTTATCTAACACCAAACTTTCATTTTCTACCTTTTAGACATCAAAATACATGCATGTCACACATGGGTAAATTTTTAAACATGAACCCTACTTCAAAATAATGG
The DNA here is from genome assembly GCA_020496765.1 of Gossypium stocksii. NCBI lineage: Eukaryota > Viridiplantae > Streptophyta > Magnoliopsida > Malvales > Malvaceae > Gossypium > Gossypium stocksii. The sequence continues at coordinate 43,054,685 of CM035629.1, forward strand.
TAGAAATAGGTAAATCGGGTGATAACGACTTCAAAAACGTAAAGAGCATTAAAAACGGGGCTAGTATGCACTTACTATCAAGCTTGGAAGTTGAAGAAACCCTAGCTATGGCTTCCCTTCTAAAATTCAGCTATGGCATGGAGAAGATGGAAAAATTTTGACTTTATTTTCCCTTTTTATTCTTTTATTAACCAAATGACCAAAATGCCCTTTTAGACTTTCTTTGAAATTTTACCCCTCCATGTCCATTTTTTTCCATCATGATATATAAAGGTCTAATTTCTAAATAAGGACCTCTAATTTACAAATTCATTTCAATTAAGCACCCAAAGCTTCTAGAGCACATATTTTGCACTTTTGCAATTTAGTCCTAATAACCAAATTGGACACTTTATCGATAAAAGTTCTTAACGAAAATTTCACACATGCATTCAATCATTCTATGAACCTTAAAAATTTATCAGAATATTTTTTTCTACTTCAGATTTGCGGTCCCGAAACCACTGTTCCATCTTGGCCCTAAATCGGGCTGTTACAACTCTCCCCTCTTTAAGGATTTTTGTCCCTGAAAATCTTACCAAAAAAGAGGTTTGGGTACTGTTTAAACGTTATCTAGAAGGATCAATTGTTGAAGGTTACTTGGTAGAGGAGTGTATGACTTTCTGTTCTAGACATTTAGAAGATGTTGAAACAAGACTGAATAAGCTAAGTAGAAATGCTGGGCTCACTAATCATAACTTAGCTGAAACTTATTTATTTCAAAGTTATAGAGAACCAATCGGTAAAGTTGAAATTGCACACTTAGATGATAGATCTTGGGTACAAGCACATCGATATGTTCTTTTTCACCACGATTCAATTGAACCATTACACAAGTAAGTTTTAGAATTTGATAACTATTTATCTTTTTAATTTGTTTATCTTCTAACCAAGTAATCCACTTTTTAACATAGCGAGTACAAACAAGTCTTGAGGTCTCGTTCATGCTCCCAAAGATTACAACATCGAGAGATTCATAAGTTATTCACAGAATGTTTTTGTGAATGGTTCGGGCAAATGGTATAGAACTGAAGCTTTTATTGACAAATAATAATGTTTCCTCATAACATTTATAATTAATCAATTTACTTTCAATTTAATAGGTTTGGAGTGGAAAGGACATTAATGACAAAGTTAAATGGCTTTCCCAAGGTCCGAATAGAGTAGTAAAAAAATATAGTGCCTACATCATCAATGGATTTAGGTTTCATGCAAAATCTCATGAAAGATTGAGGACTCAAAATTGTGGAATAGTTGTTAATTCTTCAATTACAAGTTATGCTAGTGCTAGGGATAGTAATCCTGTTAAGGGAAATGTGAAGTATTACGGACTTATTACTGACATTATTGAGTTGGAAAGACAAAATAAGAATAAATAAAAAATATACAAGTGTGAATAAATATAAAACATTAAAATAAAGTGCATAATTGACATTAAATATATATAAGGTACAAATGCAAAAGAAAGGAAAGATATAAGTGTAAATAATTTTTTAAAGATGGAAACAAAATGGCAGAGTTTGATTTTGGGACTAAAAGATAAAAAATGTGGAAGATAGATGACTGATGTAGTAATGAATTTGCTTTTAATTTTGAAATTTCATATTAAATCAAATATTTGAATAAACAAAAGGGTTACGGGTGTAAATAGGCTAAAGAGTGAGGGTGGTGTTGCAAAAAATGGGATTTTTTGTAAATTTAAAAAGTAAGGGGGTGGGAATAAATTACCCATGTAACGCCCCAAAAATCCTTTATATTTAATTTTGTGTGTTTGTGACATAAGTACATGCCTACTTCAGTGGTTAAGTGCTTTGGGAAGTGTTTTAGAGGTCCTAAGTTCAAGCCTTAGCTTGGGAAAATTTTTGCTTTTCATTGAATAAACCACTATCTTTAGCCACTAGGCTTATAAATAAATTTGGAGAAAACATATCAGAATGGGCTTATTGGTTTAGTGGTTAAGTAGAGTGGAAAAGTGTTGATGGTCTTGAGTTCAAGTCTTGGTATGCACAAGGGAGTGTTTTATTTTGCTGCTAGTGCCGTGTGGGTGTTTTAGTCTAACTGAACTACTGAAGAGCTATAGTGGAATTTGATCTAGGTGGTTGAGGGAGGGGTGGACGGTTCAGAGGGATTTGGGGAGGAAAATATGGGAATTTGAGGATAGTGGGAGAGTTGGTGCCGAACTTGAACTCTTGTTTCTCAAGATTTCGGCTTTGGGTTGTACTTTCTCTCCATTTTTGTTTTTCTGTCGACTGTTTTCACTTCTTGGGGGCCGAATCTTTATTAAGGGTTTCTGCTATTTATTTTTTTGATTTGTTTTGTTTTGTTCTCCTTCTTTTTTTGAATTTGTTCTTCTCTACGGCACAAGTGCTTTCCACCAAATTGTTGCTGTCCTTTTCTCTCTTTTTTCTCATTTGCTCTTTTCCATTGGCCGAATATTGTTAGATGATTCTCAGCTACACCTTTTGTTTCCCTTCGGCTTTGTCCTTCCCTCGACAGACGCTTATTCCTCCACCCTTGACGATCCTTTTTCTGCTTCGGTGTCCCTCTCTGTGCCGATTTCTTTTTCCCATAGTTGATGTTCTCTTCATCCTTGTTCTTTGTCAAATTGTTGTGCCTTTGGCCTTTGCCTTTAGTTTATTTGCCGCTAGTTCCTTTCTTTGTATGCGTTCTTGTGCTTTTAATAAGTTTGAGTTTCGATTTGGTTCAAATTGTTCATGCGATTATTTGTTAATAAGGGTTCGGTTGGATTGCAAGAGCTTAGTGATCATTTATTCTCGACGGTTTAAGGAGGTAGGGCCTCAGTGGCTCAAACGAGGTGAGTGGTTGTCGTCGACTAAGTGATTAAGTATTTTCGATTAGGGTCATTTTAAATTTTGTTGACATGCGACTAATAAAATGTTTGTGGTTGAACTTAGATTTGGAGTGCTCAAGGATTATGTGCACATTTTCGTAACCAGGTGTGTAAACACAACTCTGAAAATGAAAATCGGTGAAAAGCTAAAAAATGCGTTTATTGACACCACACTGGCATGGCTGTGTGACCAAACTCGGGTGTGTGATCGATGAGGCTGGCCATGTGTGACTCATGGGTCGGGCCAAGTTGGGCCGTGTGAGCCACACATGCGTGTAGGCCCCACAAGGGTGAACCACACGGGCGTGTGGGAATAATGGGCCAAGCCGTGTGATTCACACGGCTAAGGCCAATTTTGGCCGTGTGCACCGTACGAGCGTATGGGTCCACAAGGGCATACAACATGGGCCTGTGGGCCTATTTTCACTGATTGATTGCTAGGGTTACACAAGTCGCCCGAGTCAACTGTGAACCTACTGTAGGGTCAGAAAGCTTTACTTTGATCCCTAACTAACCGTATGACACATGTGTATGTATGACTGTATATCGAGTATGATTACTTGTATTGTATTGATTATAAGCATGATTCTATGAGATAGCATGACATGATTGTATGATGCACTGCATGGGGTTGGGATGATATATGTGGAGGAAGTGTACTGAAAGGTTTAATGCTTGTTTTACTGGCAGCTCTGCTATGAATATTGCTTAGTGTCGCAACCACTGCTAATTTGAAAGTGTAGGGATGGGTGGGTGATTTAATCCCCACAGGAGTGCAAGGTTGGAGAGGAGATGGTGTATAGTGGATGGTTGGGTAGGACTTGCATACTGTACACTGCATTACTGCGTACTGATTCTATGATGGGCTAAGGCCCTATCACTATTGTCATTGGTACTATTACTATAATGGGCCAGGGCCCAACTGATTACTGTTACTGAGAAGGGCTTAGGCCTAGGTTGTTATTCGCTTGCCTACTGTCCGTTTAGTTGCATGGGGATTGACACTGAGTTTTCGTAAACTCACCCCTTTATTTTTTTTTTCTTACTATACAGTAACCCCTAGGCATAGGCGGTCGGTATGTTGGAGGACTCGACGGTGGCCACTTGACCATTTACATTTTCATACTTAATTATGATTTTAAGTATTATTTGAGGTACTTTTTTGTAACATGACCTTTATGGGATTATACTTTAATTTGGGTTTTATTTTTCTTTGTTTATGATTTATAACTGTTAAAGGTAGGAAATGCTGGTTTTCAAAAGAAGCATATGTTTTAACAAAATAACACAACCATTTTAGAAGATTCTGCAAGGTATAATATTTTGGAAATAAATAAATGACTGCCAAGTAAATAATGTTTGGAAATGGAAACCGTTTTAGAAGCAAACGACATGGTTTTGAATTAACAAAAGACAATGAAGAGTTGTTTGAATAGAGAAATGGTTTTTAGCAATGACTTAGTTTTGAAAATACGTCCATGTGACATCGCCAGATTCAGCCATAACGTCTAGGCCGGGTTCGTGGTGTTACAACCCATTTTTGGCACCTATAAATGAAAAAAACTATTAATTCTTTCATTTTAGCCTTATTTAAAAAAAAAAGAACCTTTTCCTCTTTCTTTTCCCCCTTTTATGTTGGCCATGGCTCCACCACTAGAGAGCCCAATGGCTTTACGGCCTTCGTTGGTGGAGCCGCCACGTATGGTTGAAAAACTTTATTTTTGAAATAGTTGAAAAAGATCAAAACTTTATTTTAAAAAATCTAAAATTTTCCTTTAAATTGATGAAAAAACATATTTTTATTTTAAAAATCTAAACTTTATTAAAAAACATTATTTTTTTCTTAAAGATTAAATCTTTTATTTTGAAATAATTGAAAAAAAATCAAAACTTTGTTTTACAAAATTTTAAACTTTCCTTTTAAATGACTAAAGAAACAAATTTTTATTTTAAGAATCTAAAATATCTCTTTTTAAAAAAAATACTATTTTTCTTAAATATCAAAGCTTTTATTTCGAAATAATTGAAAAAATTCAAAACTTTATTTTAAAAATTTAAAATTTCCTTTAAAATGACTAAAAAAATAGATTTTTATTTATTAAAATCTAAACTTTCTCTTTGTAATGGCCCGATTTAGGGCCTAAATGGAATGGTGGTTTTGGGTGAAAATTTAGTAAATAAATTTTATCGATAAAGTGCTCGATAAGTAATAGGACTAAATTGCAAAAAATTCAAAATGTGAGTTCTAGAAGTATTTGTGTTTAATTGAAATGATTTCATAAATTAGAGGCCCTTATTTAGTTATTAGACCATTTTATGGCATGATGGACAAAAATACCCATGGAAGGAAAAATTTTCAAAGAAGGCTATTAAGGGCATTTTGGTCATTAGGTAAATTAATGAAATAAAAAGGGAAAAAGAATCAAAATTTTGTCCATCTTCTTCAAGGGGCTGTCGAAATTTGCAAACTCCATAGCTAGGGTTTTTTTTTTTCACTTTTTAAGCTCACAAGTAAGTAAATTTAGCCACTTTTTCATGCTCTTCGTATTTTTGAAATCCTTATAACTTTGACCTAGCTATTTCTACCACTATTTTAAGCTAGGGTTCATGTTTAAAAATTTACCAATGTGTGACATGAAAGCATTTTGATGTTTAATGATAGAAAATGAAAGTTTGATGTGTAGTAAACAACTTTTACTAGGTGATTTTTCATGAAAATGCATTAAAGGACTAAATTGTAAAAGTTATAGAACATATGCATAAAGTGTAAAATATTGAAAAATGTGGGCTATTATAAGAGAGAAAAAGAGTCGGCTAGGCTTGGGAATGTAGAAAAATGGATACATTTAATTTTACGAGCCTAGGGACTAAAATGTCAAAATTGATAATGTTAGGCGTAAAATGGTAAATTTTGCCATAAATTTGTGTCAAATTGCATAATGTATGTAGTAAATAAGTTAAATTTGATGTTATAGATCAAGAATGACGTAAAACGACCTTGACTGGGGGAAAGCAAGGTCTCGGACTAAGTTGAAAAAGATCACAATTTGACACCGAGGTAAGTTTATGTGCAAATAATGAAAATTGTTAACATTATGTTTAAATATTTTCAATTATCTTAATATTTGTAATATTGTGGTCAATTGTTCAATGTGTACTTGATAAAATCGATAAGTGTGGATAACCCCGATTGAACCTTAGGAATCGACTAGGATACAAGTGACATGTCACTAAGAACCCATTGTATATATGATCAATTGTATATGTGAGTCGAGGTGCTAGTTTAGTTTGACTACCAGTGGCTAGGTAGTCCTGCATTTGTTGCAGATACCTGTCATCTTGTGTGAGCAACACTGAGTAGCTTCGACTCTACCGTCAGCTTGTTTGAGTAGGCTCGTGAATAGCTCAATGATGAGCATTATGTGATATGTGTAAAGTGGTAGCTTCGACTACAATATATGTGGCACTTTTGTGCATCTTATTCTAAGTATGCTTTAGAATTTCGCATGGTTCAACAGGTATCGAATTGATATGATAATATTGTGATAGAATGTAAAAAGATTTGACCGTGTGTTAAGAATGTGTATGTGCAGGTTATGTGAAATATATCATGTGTGCTAAGTGCTTAATGTGTGTATTGAATCATGTGGTAGGGCCATATGAGTAAGTGATGATCTTATACTCACAAAAGTGATAGTAGGGAAACTTATTTTTATTAGATATGTAATTTAAGCTTTAAATTCCCATTATTTGCATATAGACTTACTAAGCTTTATAGCTTACCCTTTCTCTTTTCCCTTCCCTTATAGGTTCGTCAAGCAAATCCGAGGTTCGGTGATCAGTAGGATTCCATCAACACTGTCAACAACCATTTTGGTATTTTTAAATTGAACTTTGAAATTATGGCATGTATAGGTGGTCTAATATTTTTGTTATATCTCATAGTTCTTTTGGATTCCATGTTGTTAGTGATGATTTGGTATATGGCCATTTGGAATGAGTCATAAATGGTTAATTTATATTTTGTCAAAGTGATGTAATATATTAAGGTACAAGCTTGCAATGTTTATGTGGAATGTGATGTCATGTGTATACTTGATGATGGTAGATAGAAATTAGTATATGAATGTCATATTGTGGATGTTTGAATAAGTATTCGTGTTATGTTGAGTATTGGCAAAATTGGTGTGTATTTTGTTTGTGTTTTAGGGTGGCAATTGGCTTGGAAAATAGCCTATATTTGTCACATGGGTAGACACAGGGGCGTGTGTCTAGGCCGTGTGTGACACACGGCTAGCCCTATGGGCGTGTTGGTAGGTTGTGTGTCCCCTACATCTGCATTTTTGAAGATTAAATGCCCAGTAGTAAACACAGGGTGTAGACACTGCCGTGTTTCTCGACTGTGTGACGGACATGGCTTAGCCCTCGTGTGTGTGGCTTGGCCCTGTGATGTAAATTGCATGCTGACGTCAGAAAAGAATACCCAAGTTTTTGCACATGGACGAAGACACGGGTGTGTACTCGGCCGTGTCTGGGACACAAGCTTGTGCTCAGCCTTGTGAAGGACACGGCTTGGAACTCGGGCGTGTGCTCGGTCGTGTGAAAACCCCTGTAGGTTTGAATTGATAATTAATTCCACACGGGCTAGGGACATGGGCGTGTGCGACCACACGGCCTACCCACACGGGCATGTCCCTGCATCACACGGGCGTGTGCCCTATTTTGAGTAAAATTTTCCTAAGTGTCCAAAAAGTTCCAGTTTGGTTCTGGTTCATACCCAATGTATCTTATGGGTCTCGTAGCCCCATAATAAGAATGTTTTGAATAAGAATGAATTTTTTTTTAAATTTATGTGGTAAATGTGTGTCGGAATCGAATGATTGTGTGAGTGTAAGTCCGGTAATGCCTCGTACCCTAATTTGGTGACGAATACGGGTGAGAGGTGTTACACTCTTTAAAAAAACATTATTTTTCTTAAAGATCAAAGCTTTTATTTTGAAATAGCTGAAAAAAATCAAAACTTTATTTTAAAATTTTAAACTTTCCTTTAAAATGACTAAAAAAAATAGATTTTTATTTTTTAAAATCTAAACTTTCTCTTTTAAAAAAAAAATCAAAACTTTTCCCAAGATTAAGGCTTCTTTTTAAAAGAAATCTTTATTTTAGAAAGGGAAAGAAAAAAATGGATTTTTTGGGGCTCCTATGGACGGAGAACGGGCGGTCCAGTGACGTCCCATTCATTGGAGCCCAAAACCCGATCCTTCATGACATGTCTATGGCTAAAAAGAAAGATAGAAGAAAAAAAAGGAAATAGAATGCTTCTTGTTGTTGTTGTTGTTATTGTTGTTGTTGTTGTTGTTTTTACCTTTTTTTTTTAAGAACAACAATATGAAAAGCCTCTTTTTTTTTTTCTTTCCTTTCATTTCATGTATATATATTGTTTTTTAATCTTGTTTATTTGTAAAAAATGATAGTAATGATATTTAGTAATAATAGTATTAGTGATGATAATAATAATAATTAGGGCCCTTGATAGACCCCAAAAAGGAAAGAAGAAAAAAATAAAAATAAAATAAAGGTCTCACATTGACCAAAATTGGGTGGGCTTTGCCCAAGAGAGAACAAAAATTTAAATGGGCCTCCAATTGTGCTCGGACAAAATGGGTGTCTTCAGTTGCCCCTTTTTGTTTGTGGCTTGCGTAGTAAGAAACGTACAACTATGTAAACACCTAACCACTATCAAATCCCACTCAACATCGCAATAAAAAGAATAGCAGATTTTTATAATTACCAAAATTGAAACAGATCAAAACATATCACATTTTCTAAAGCTAGAAAATAGGTACCAAACCATCAAACCATGAAGAGTGAAACAAGATAGACCTTACAACCAAATCTTTGAAATGAGAATGCAGAAGAAATGTAAATAGACCTAATACATGTGCCTTCATATACAATGCAATGAAAAGTAAATGGACCTCCACACTTGGGCCTCTAAATACAATGAAAAGTAAATGGACCTCCACACTTGGGCCTCTAAATGCAACGAAAAGTAAATGGAACTCCACACTTGGGCCTCTAAATGCAATGAGAAGTGAATGGACCCCACACCTGGGTCTCTAAATGTAATGAAAAGTGAATGGACCTTCACACCTAGGCCTCTAAATGAAATGAAAAGTAAATGGAACTCCACACTAGCCTCTAAATGTAATGAAAAGTGAATGGACCTCCACACCTGGGCCTCTAAATGCAATGAAAAGTAAATGGGGCTCCACACCTGGTCCTCTAAATGCAATGAAAGCTTTCCTTTCTTCCTTTCTTGAATTTTTCATAAAAGGTAATCATTTTGAGAATCATGTTTTTAGGTTGAAAAAGATCAAATCTCTATCCATACACAATAGATCATGAAAATCAAATTCCATGGGATATTACCTTAAAAAATTTCAAAATGATTTTATGACTCGTAAATTGAATTCCTAAATGATAATTCACTTAACAAACTTGGTACAATGGATTTCAATAAATCCACCCTTGAAACATAAATTTCTTGCATCGAGAGTCAACTCATTCATTTTCATGAAGCCAAATTTCCTTCTCCTAACTTTGGACTGTTCTGATTGTGAACCCTATACCATTCTCTTTTGCAAAATTGAGTCTTAAAGTAGATATTCTTCAATATAGTTCCTTTCTCTTGCTCTCTCTTTATTTTTTTTTTGATTTTTTTCTTTTTTTCTTGATTTAAGAAAAATCTTCTTTCTATAGACTCTTACATTCTCTAAGTAGATTAATTCCCTGATTTAAACAGGCCATGAGCAATCAAAGATGAACTTGTTCCAGGGTTATAGTGTCCGTTCAAGTTTTGGTGCCAAAGAAAGGGCTAAAATACGTTCAAATAGATGACTTCAAGGCTCGTATCGAAGGATTAATTTCTTCTGGAAATCATCATTATCCTCCAAGATATCTAATCATTTTTTTAGAAATCTCTCTAAACTGCTTATTTTTGAGTTTTCACCCTAGAGTTCATCTCCACCTTTTATGATATTGAAAACGTCACTATTTCCCTAGAATTAACTTCTTGATTTGAACAAACATATTCGATCAAAATGGTCTTTTAAGGGTTGTAAAGTGGTGTAACACCCCAAACTCGGCCTAGAAGTTAGGCCCGAATTTGGCGTGTCACATTGAAGTGTTTTTTGAAAACCTTGTTTTTATTGAAAACCCTTCTTATTTAAAACTTGTTGCCATTTAAAACTTGTGTAAAATCTCGAATTTCGTATGCATACTTTTAAAACGTGGTTTATTAAAAGACATTCTCTTGGAAGACGTTATTACCTTTAAAACCTTAATTGTTACGTAAGCCTAATTTAAAATAGTTGCGGAAACATGATATTTTTAAAAAATAGTTGTTGTTTTGGAAAACCGTGTCCGACTTTTAGCAGTTATAAAACAATAAATAAAATCCCAAATGTAAAAACTAGAAAGTTTAAAAGGCCTTATTACAAACCAAATCGGAATAAAGTACTTAAAAGTAAATTAAGACAGAGCATAAGCAATGTGTGGCCTTCTCCGAGTCCCCCGTAGCTCCAATCTGTCTAAAGCTGTGGAATACCTGAAAGGTTAATAAACGGGGTGAGTTTACGAAAACTTAGTATGTAATCCCCTATTGAAGTAATAGTCAGTAAAAAAATAATAGAAACAGTCTGGGCCTGAGCCCTTAAATAGAAACAGTACAGTTTAGTTCAGAGCATAAGTGAGCCAAAGCCCAATACAAACCATTTAGGTCTCAGCCCATAACAAAATCAATTGGGCCTAGCCCATATCAGAATCAACTGGGCCTAGCCCATATCAGAAACAGAGCATAAATGAATGATGCATGATGCATGTAAACCCATCCAACCCTGCACTCCGTATCCGTTCCAACCCTACACTCCTGTGGGGATATAATCAACCCACCCATCCCTATACTCCATAGTGTAGTATCGATGCGACACTATCAGTATCGCAGCAGGGCTGCCAGAAACCAGAATGGCCAAAAGCCATAAGCAGAATGGCACAGAGCCATAGTAATATACATGGCACCAAGCCATCGATAACGAGTCTATAATCGGTACAAAGCCTATGATATCGGCACAAAGCCTTCGAAAAGGCACAAAGCTCATAATTATGGCACAAAGCCCACAATAACGGTATGAAGCCCACAATAATGACATGAAGCCCATAATAATGGCGCGAAGCCCTTAATCATGGCACACAGCCCTCGGGAACATGGTCGGCACTCAGCCATCGATCGGTTCACAATCGTCTCGGGCGACCCATGTGACCTTATCAAATCAATATAGATGTACAGCTCTTAGGCCTTCGGTGGGTCCACAGTCATCTCGGGCGACCCGTACGACCCTAAAGATCAGAACTTCCTCCATATAATATCCAAACCCATGCAACATGTTATGTATGTAGAATGTCATGCTTATAACCAGTCAAACAATCACAGTCACAACAGTCAAATCATAGTCATTCAGTTACCATTAACACAGCCAAGACATAAAACAAGTCAGTCTTTTACCCACGAGGGCAAAACAGTCATTTTACACTTTAGGGGCAAAACGATCATTCTACCCTACAGGGGTATTACGGTAATCTTACCTTATAGGGGTATTTCAGTAATTCTACCCTATAAGGGTATTTCGGTAATTTTGCAAATCGGGGGTATTTTAGTAATTTTGCAAATCAGGGGTATTTCAGTAATTTCACAAATTGAGGGTATTTTGGTAATTTTGCAAATCGCAGGTATTTTGGTAATTTTGTAAATCGAGGGTATTTTGATAATTTCACAAATTAGGGGTATCTCGATAATTTTACAAATCATGGGTATTTCGGTAATTTCAAAAATTAGGGGTATCTCGATAATTTTGCAAATCATGGGTATTTCGATAATTTCGTAAATCATAGGTATTTCGATAATTTTACAAATCAGAGGTATTTTTGTAATTTTTATAAACTAGAGGTATTTCGGTAATTTCACAAACTAGGGGTATTTCTATAATTTTTGTAAACCAAAGGTATTTATGTAATTTTGTAAACTGGGGTATTCCAGTAATTTTGTAAACTAGGGGTATTTCTGTAATTCTTCAAACCAGGGGTAAAATGGTAACTTTTCAAAGCAGGGGTAAAACGGTAATTTTACAATTTAGGGGTAAAACAATAATTTTACAATTCAGGGGTAAAACAGTAATTTTACAATTCAATGGTAAAACGATAATTTTACAATTCAGGGATAAAACGATAATTTTACAATTCAGGGGTAAAACGATAATTTTACAATTCAAGGGTAAAATAATAATTTTATAATTTAGGGGTAAAACGGTAATTTTACAATTCAGGGGTAAAACGGTAATTTTACCCCTTAGGGGTATGTTGGTCAGTAACTACTTACGGAGTCTCGGTACCTAATACGACCTCCTAAAAGGTCTAACGTCGCTTTGAGCTACATGAATAACCTATTTGTCCAAAACACTGTTTATGGGCCCAAATCTCATTTTTGGCCCAAGTGGGCCCACACGCTCGTGTGGTCCATTCGGTCCAATTTCACATACAGCATCACGCACCTTATAATCCAGTCTAATAATAAGCACTTACCAAGTATTTTACCTGCATAGGCCCATAGCCCATTGGGCCAATTTCGGCCCATCAAGGCCCATAACGACCCAAGTGCATGGAAATGCACACGATAGCCTCAACGGACTTTTGCGCACTATATGTGGGCTCTGTTCAGCCCAGAAGCATTCGCATGCTCGTAAGGCCTCGAATGTCGATGTTTCGGTATTTTGGCTTTTGCCGATCTACAGCTAGAGTAGTGTGAAATACACACCTGATAGGTATCTGAAGTTAATTCGCACTCTGAACGCTACTATGCCCATAAGCCAACGATAATCGCACCCTTGACTCCCTAGGGAGAGTGTCGATCAACTACGGTCGCTACCACCGTGACCCAACAACATATAGATCAACGACTGATCCAACGCCTAACCCAAACGAACACTCCACAACGTGGAAGGGATAAGCCAAGAAAGGTATGCTTACTTTCTTCATGGTTTGCTCTATTTAAAGCCAACTTCTCACCTATTCTCATGTTAGCTTCGTGATGTGGGATTCTCCATCAATCATCCAAAACCAACTTGTTAGCAAAATAACCAACTCTTGCGTGCAAAGGGATTTGAACCAAAGTCCTCTCGATAGCCATGCCACGTCACCACCACCAGGACACAGGCTCCTTTGTGTCATAAATTCAACATATTTAACTATAAAGCCCACTTACTCGCTTCCAGATTTATTTAGAAGAAAAACCAAAATAAATTGTAAGAGCCAAGACTTGAACCTCAGACCTTACAATTACACATCACGCCACTTTGCCACTAGACTACAAGCTTCCTTTGTGTCATGCTTTCACCAAAAATATTCTTAAAGTCTACCCACTAATGTCAAGGCCCCCATAAGGGAAAAACATAAATTTTTGCTAAGGTCCAAGTTTGAACCCAAGACTTCTCCAACACTCCCAAACGCTCCCAAACCTCTTAGCCAACATACCAACATAACTTTCGGGGCGTTACACGTGGTCTAAAGGTTAATGGTCAATCAAAGAAAGGTTTGTCAAGCTAATATATATTATGTGAAAGTATATAAAAACCATGAGGAGTTATTTTGAATTTTTGATTGCTCCTTCCGTATCCCAATCACTTTCTTCGTTCTTACTTCTTCCTATTTCCTTTCTTTTCTTGTTTCTTATCCGCTTTCCCTATTTCTTCTTTTTTATTCTTTTTGGAAGGAGATTAGGAATTCAGAATTTTACTTTCATTTTTTCATGATCTTTCTTGTCAATCCATGATGTTTGATTGGTGACTTTAATTAGGGTTTAGAAAGAAGATACATTAGGCTCAAAATGGGGTAACACGGGATACAATTTTCTCCTAGTGATGGGGAGAACAAAGGAATGCCATTTATCATTTCAAAATATGGTTAATCTCATGACAAAGGTCATTCTTGAGAATTGGCCCATTTCTTTAATTTGAATTGCCCATAATCTCATGTTTGCCTCCCAAATTTGTAAAACCATCAAAGTATACCTAAAACATGACAAATTGTTCTCCAAAATAAAGGGTGATCCTTCGATAAGGGTCAATTTTGATCAAGCAATATGGTCCAAAGTGGTTAACAGAGGATGAAATTTTCTTCAAATGAAGGATACTTCAAAAATGCCATTCATCACTTTGAACATGGACAACTTATTAAGTAATTAACCTTAAGGAGAATGCAAGATTCCAAGGTAAAATGTAACCTCAAATGTGATGCACAAAGAAATGCAAAACAAAACAAAAAAAACCAATATTACTTAATGTGAATAACTCTTTAAGAATAATCAATCTTAGTTTTTAAGCAAAGTATTTTTTTTACTGCATCAGAATTTACAAGGTTTAACATCTTGTCTCTATCCATTTCAGCGAGAATCAGTGTTGCACCAGTGAAAACTTTCTTCACCACATACCGTCCCTCCCATTTTGGCATCTATTTTCCCCAATGATCATGAACAAATGGTAGAATCTTCTTTAGTACCAGATCCCCCTTCTCTGAACTGCATTGGTCACGCCTTCTTATTATAGGCCTTCATCATTCTCTACTGATACAACTGGCCATGACATAAAGCTGCAAATCTCTTTTCCTCAATTAAATTCAACTACTCATATCTCTCTTGCACCCATTCAGACTCCTCTAGTTGCACCTCCCTTACTACTCATAGAGATGGGATTTGCACTTCAATAGGTAAAATAGCCTCTATGCCATATACTAATGAAAATGGAGTAGCTCTAGTCGAAGTCCTCACTGATGTGTGGTATGTGTGGAGAGCAAAAGAGAGTTTCTCATGCCAATCCCTATACGTTTTTGTTGTCTTGGAATGATCTTCTTGATATTCCCATTTGTAGCCTCAACTGCCCTATTGATTTTTGGACGATATGGCATAGGATTGTGATGCTTGATCTTAAATTGTACGCAAACCTCTTCTATCAAGGTATTGTTCAAGTTCTTGGTATTGTCTGAGATGATTCTTTCTGGTAAACCATACTGACAAATGACCTATTTTTTTCAGAAATTTGGATATTACTGATCGAGTTACATTGACATATGAAGCGGCTTCAACCCACTTGGTTAAATAATCAATCACTATAAAGATGAAGCGATGCCCTTTTGATACTTTTAGTGAGATGGGGACAATGACATCCATGCCCCACATTGAGAATGGCCAAGGAGGTTCCAAGACATAAAGATTGGTAGGAGGAGCGTTAATACTATTTGTATAAATCTGGCATTTATGACATTTTGAAGCATAATTTAAACAATCTCGCTCCAACGTCAACCAAAAATGTAACGCCCTCCTACCCGTAGCTGGTAGTACCCAGATATCAGGTCGATCTTTGAAAACCACATCGCTCTTTTCAGCTGATCAAACAAATCATCAATTCTCGGCAATAGATACTTGTTCTTAATTGTCACTTTGTTTAATTGCCGATAGTCAACACACAATCTCATTGAACCATCCTTCTTTTTCACAAACAATACAGGAGCACCCCAAGGCGAAAAACTCGGTCTCACAAAGCCTTTGTCGGTCAACTCTTGCAGCTGCGACTTTAATTCTTTCAACTCCGTTGGTGCCATTCTATACGAAGCAATCAAGATCGGAGTTGTTCCCGGCATCAAATCAATAGCAAATTCTACTTCTCTGACTGGAGGTAAACCTGGCAATTCCTCTGGAAATTCATCCGCAAAATCACACACAATCGGCACTGATTCCACTTTCTTTTCAATTTCTTTTGTATTCAACACATACGCTAAATAAGCTTCATAACCCTTTCTCAAATATCTCTGAGCCAACATTGAAGAAATCACACTAGACAATGCCTCTGATTTATCTGATTCAACCCGTAGAGTTTTACCATTTTCACACTTTAATTCAATAACTTTCTGTTTACAATTTACTATAGCATCATGCAATGTCAACCAATCCATGCCCAAAATAACATCAAACTCATCAAACGGCAACAACTTCAAGTCGGCCGGAAAGTAATAACCTCGAATCATTAAAGGACATTTCTTGCATACTTTATCAACTATAACACATTGGTCTAACTGGTTTGACACTTTAATCATAAATTCTGTATTCTCAACAGGTATATTCATACTAGACACCAATTTCATGCACAATATGAATGAGTAGAACCGGGGTCAATTAAAGCAGTAACATTAACATTATAGAGAGAAAATATACCGGTGATCACATCGGGTAAGGAAGCATCTTCATGCACTTTAATGGCATAAGTTCTAGCCGGAGCCCTTCCTTTAGATTTAACTGCTGAATCTCTGACCACATTCTTGCTGCTTGCTTCACTCCCAGCTTTTCTTGAATACCTTCCCCTCGAATCTGCACCACTTGCTTTTGTACTCTGAAATTGTTCTTTTTCAATTCTCTCTGGGCAGTCTCTAATAAAATGATCCAGAGAGCCACATCAAAAACATTCATTTGCTTTGCACGAACCAAAATGATTTCTACCACATCGCTGGCACTCGGGCTTAACAAATCTCGAATTCCCCACACTAACTGCCGAAGTAGTGTGGGACTTAGGACCCACATTTTGCTTCCTAGAATTCCCATATGATTGTCTAGCTGAAACTTGGGAACGAGGATTCATATTTCTTGATTTTTCAGGTTGCTGTAAGGGTGCACTGCTCATCGGTCTTTTCTTCCAATTTTTTGTCTCAGATTCTACCTTTTTCTTCTCTTTAAGTAGTTCTTCAGCCTTGCAAGCTCGATCGACAAGTACCACCATTTCTTTTAGTTCAAGAATCCCAACAAATACCTTGATGTCTTTATTGAGCGCGTCTTCAAATCGTCTACACATTTTGGCCTCTGTAGGAACATATTCTCCAGATACTTACTCAATCTGAAAAACTCCCTTTCGTATTTAGTGACTGTCATATTGCCTTGCTTCAGCTCAAGAAACTCTTTACGCTTCTGATCAATAAATCTTTCACTGATGTATTTCTTCCGAAACTCTTCTTGAAAGAATTCCCAGGTTACTCTCTCTTTCGGTACCACAGAAACCAATGTCTTCCACCAATTATAGGCTGAATCCCTCAGTAAAGATATAATACATTTCAAACATTCTTCAGGTGTACAAGATAATTCATCAAATACCCGGATAGAATTTTTGAGCCAAAACTCTGCTTTCTCGGCATCATCATCCACATTAGCCCTGAATTCTTCGGCCCCTAATTTACAAATTTTATCAACTGGAGTTCTTTGGAATTTCATCATATCCACACCCTGAGGCATCGGGGGTACAGGTTGAGGAATTGGGGGAGGTGGGGGAGGTTGTACATTCGGGTTCGTACGAACGAACTCAGTGTACCATGCACTCATCATTTGGAGAAAGGCTTCCCGAGCCCCTTCTCCTCCTCATTAACCAACAGTAGGAGGTGGATTTTCAGTTAGCACCGCCCCTTCAGTCGGAGCTGGTGCATTACTCTCTACTTCATCTGCCACAGCTGGGTCGGGATCCATTTACTATAAAAAATCATTTAAAAGGTCAGAAGTCATCACACTATCACAATATACACATATGGCATGTATAGCAAAACTCGAACATACGACACATTAATCCGAGAACAGACTAAACCTACTCTGATACCACCAAATGTAATGCCCCCATGCCCGAGGCAGTCGCCGGAGTCGAGCTTGAGGTGTTGCTGAACATAATTTACCATTTAAAGAACTTTGAATCCTTTATTTCTACATTCGCAACCTGCTGTCTATCTGCGTCATAGTCGGTAAAAAAATCATATCTCGAGTTAGAAAACTAAAAATCAAGATCCATAAATTTTCCCTGAAACTAGACTCATATATATATCTAATAAATTTTTTTCTAGAATTTTTGGTAGAGCCAATTAGTACATTTTATTAGCTAAAGTTACCCCTGTTTCAAAACTCGACTGCACTGACCTCTGCTTACTTCGAACCACTTTTCTCTCTGTAAAAAATATGTATGACCATAACGTTTGTTTCTATTAAAACTAGACTCAATAAGGATTCTGAAAATATAAAGTACACCTCCTAATTAGTTTTTTTCAATTTGTGGTGAATTTACAAAGTTGGAACAGGGGATCCAGAAATTGCTCTGGCCCTGTTTCACTAAAACTCAAATATCTCATAACATATAACGTCTCTACCTATTTCGCTTCTTCCATATGAAAGTAGACACAATAAGCTTCAGTTTAATATTTAATTCATCACTAATTTGGTTTCTACTATTTTTAGTGACTTTTCAAACTCACGTCATTGTTACTGTAATGTTCTGTTTTATGACAAATTTTCACTTTTCTGTGGAAACTCATGAACTATTAACACTTTGAACATACATGGTCTCATACATGATCTAAATTAACTATTCCAAGGACTAATCATTATCAAGCATTTTTTCAACCAATCCACAACCATATCGCAAGATTAATTACACAAAACAAGTATATTGCTATACAAGCCATATTTGAGTTATACAAGCCATTTTACCAAAATAGTTCTTCAGATAGTGTGAACAAGCTTTCGACCTATCCTGATTCCCGAGCCGGCTTGTCCAAAACTACAATGAATGAAAAGGAGGGAGTAAGCATAAATGCTTAGTAGGTTCACATGCAAATAACAAGTAACATAACAAATCAATTCTTCCAAACAACACTAGCATGGTATCACCAAAACATATATCACATTTCTAATCATCAATTGTCATCTTACCACATTATTGATGTTGTATCAAGTTTCAACCCGAGGGTTAAGTACATACCTGTCCAAAGTATCCATTTCACAACACTTATCAAAATGATACTTGCCTCTCGAGTGTTCTTCCATTTTGCTAGAATTTTACCCGTTGAACACCTCGGAATATAACTCGGATACATGGATAATTTACACATAAGTGCCACATATATAATCAAGTAACCATGTAACCTGCCCATAAGCGAACTCAGACTCAACTCAATAAGCTCGGGCGTTCGCATCCATAAGTGAACTCGGACTCAACTCAACGAGCTCGGATGCCTAGTTACATCTCACGAACTCAGACTCAACTCAACGAGTTTGGACATTCGCATCCATAAGTGAACTCGGACTCAACTCAACGAGCTCGGATGCCCAACCATCCTAGTGACATGTCACTTGTATCCTAATCTATTCCCAAGGTTCAAACGGGATTTTCCTCAATCACACATTTCCCAGTCGTTCTCCTCAGAATATCGGAACCAATACGTTGCTTGCATCTCATACTTATCAATTTAATCACATACTTTTCATACCAATACATAATATTTCACAAAGCATAATATTCATAATAACAAGTATCATATCATATAAATAGCATTAAATCACTTAAAATAGCAATTATGTTACATTATTTACACATGAACTTACCTCGATACCAAAATATCAACAATTGAGCCTATTCCTCGTAAACTTTGTTTTTCCCTCGATCACGACTTGAATCTCATTTTTCTTGATCTAAAATAGCACATTTAGCTCATTTAATACTCACATTTATCAAAATAGTCCTTGACTCTAACTTTGTCAAAATTACAAATTTACCCCTAAACTTTTGCATATTTACGCTTTTGCCCCAAAGCTCGGAAATTAAATTTTATTTCAAATTCTTATGTTTTAGGACATGCTGATCATTTTTTACCATTAGCAAGCTCAAATTCCAACTACAACATGCACTTATGAACAATTGGTATTTTTCCCGATTAAGCTGTTCTACTCGTTTTTACTCAAAACCGAGTAGCACAAGTTGTCTAACATAATTCGAAACCTCATATTCTATCATAAAACATCAAAATACACAAATTTCACCTATGGGTATTTTTCCAAATATGAACCCTAACTTAAATTATTGCTAACATAAGCTTTATCGAGCTACCGGGATCACAAAAACGTAACAATCATTAAAAACGGGGCTCGGAATCACTTACTATGACGCTTGAAAATTGAAGAAACCCTAGCTATGGAGAGAGGGAGCATTCGGAAGCAAATAATGAAGAAGATAATCAATTTTGTGTTAATTTTCCCTTTTTATTTCATTTAATGTCCAAATGACCAAAATGCCCTTCCTTACTAAACTTTCAAAAATTCCCCCCATGTCCAATTTTTTGTCCATGAACTTAGAATTTGGTCAAATTGCTATTTAAGACCTCCTAATTAATATTCCAAAGCAATTTCATACTAAAAACTTCTAGAATGCAAATTTTGCAACTTATTCTATTTAGTCCTTAATTTCAAATTAAGCACTTTACGCATGGAATTTCTTCACGAAATTTTCACACAATCATGCAATCATATAATAAACCTCAAAATAATTATAAAATAATTAGTTCTATCTTAGATTTGTGGTCACAAAACCACTATTCCGATTAGGCCCTAATTCAGGATATTACAAGAAATATCTAGCCCTCCTGATTTGCCTTGCCATCATATGTTCATTATTATGTGTTCCACATACTCCATCATGGATTTCTTTCATTATCTGATTCACCTTTTTTGTGTCAACACATCTCAACAGGGTTTGGTCACATCCTCTTTTGTACAAAAACTCATCGTCCAAGAAGAAACCCATAGCCAACCTCCTAATTATTCATTTATCATTTTTTGAGGCGTAATCAGATTATTGCTAGTATTACAAATACCGCTTAATGTCAACATACCATGGTTTCCCATTTGTTCCTGATTCTACTCTTGCGCAATGGGCCAATGAGTCCTTGACCCTTAGCTGTATAGGTTGCACTTCTGTTTTGGATCCTACTTTGAACATGGCGGCTAGAGTAGCTAATGCATCTGCTAACTGGTTTTCTTCTTTCGAAAAATGACAAAATTGAACATCATCAAACTCTTTGACTAGTTTATGTACATATGTTTGATAATGAATCAATTTGGAATCCCTTGTTTCCCATTCTCCTCTTTATTAGTAAACAACTAACATTAAGTCACCAAAAGCTTTTAAAACCCTGATCTTTTTCTCAATGGTGACCTAAAGTGCCAAAATGCATGCCTCGTATTCAGCTATATTATTTGTACAGGTGAACATTAGTTTAGCTGTAGCAGGAAAATACTGGCCACTAGGGGAGATTAATACTGCCCCAATCCCATGCCTCACCATGTTGGATGCTCCATCGAAATACACCCCCCAAATCTCTTCTTCGTACTTCAAAATTGACATGATCTATTCATTTGGGAAATCAAAACTCATGGGCTAGTATTCCTCTTTCGCGTGAGCTGCCAAAAATTTTGCAACAATACTTCCTTTTATAGCCTTTTGGGATACGTAGACGATGTCATGCTCGGATAATACCACTTGCCAACGAGCGACTCTCCTTGAAAATGATGGCTTCTCGAATATGTATTTCAAAGTGTTTAACTTTGTGATGAGGAAAGTGGTGTGATACACCATGTATTGCCTTAGTCGGCACACGGTCCATGCTAAAGCGCAATACATATTTTCTAGATGGGAATACTTGGCTTCATATTCTGTGAACTTCCTTATCAGATAATAGATTGAGTGCTCTTTCTTGTTTGAACCATATTTTTACCCCAAAACACAACCTATAGAATTATTTAGCACTACCAAATACAAAACCAAATGTCTTCTTGGCACTGGGGGGAATCAAAATTGGCAGCTTAGCCAAATACTCTTTTACTTTCTTAAATGCTTTTTAGCCATCTTCAATCCATTCGCCATCACTATCCTTACATAAGAGCTTGAAGATGGGATCACATTTATCCCTCAACTGTGAGATGAAATGAGACACATAATTTAACCGTCCCAAAAAATCTCTTACCTTCTTTTCAGTTTTAGGGGTTGTCAAATCTTGTCAAACCTTGTTTGAATCTATTTCAATTCCCTATTTACTCACTATAAAACCCAACAGCTTCCCCAATTTTACCCCGAAAGTACATTTTGCTGGATTCAATCTCAATTTGATTTTCCTGAATCTTTCAAATAGTTTGCAGAGGTTTTCCACATGACTTTCCTCTCTAGTGGATTTTGTTATCATATCGTCAACATAAACTTCAATTTCTTTATGCATCATGTCATAAAATAGTGTCACTATTGCTCATTGATATGTGGCCTCAGCATTTTTTAGACCAAACGACATGACTCTATAACAAAAAGTTCCACAGGTCGTGATGAATGTGGTCTTGTCCATGTCTTCCCTCACCATTTTGATTTGGTTATACCTCGAGAATCCATCCATAAAAGAGAAAACACAATGTTTAGCAGCGTTATCCATCAATATGTCTATATGAGGTAACGAAAAATTGTCCTTGGGGCTAGCTCAGTTCAAATCTCTAAAATCGACACACATTTTGTGTAACACCCCAAACCCGGCCCAGACGTTATGGCCAGATCTGGTGTGTCACATAGACAATTGATTACACTTCGACCTCCTTTTAATAATCGTTATGTTGATTTTAGGAAAACTATATTACATCTTTTGTAAATAGGAACCTTATTTAGTTTATAAAAACCCTATCCACTACCAATTAAAGTTTACTTTAAAAAGATCTTATCGTTGAGTCATCTAATTAGGTTACCCATTTGTCACGTAATGAATGTTTTGAAAATGTTTGTTAAGTTTGAAATAAAAACCCGCGCATACTAGTCTATTGTTTTAAACAAGTAATTAATAAAATAAAATAAAATAAACACCAAAATAAAAATACCGAGTGGCCTTATTACAATTTAAAACCCAAATAAAAACTAAAGCATTAAAGAAATAAATTTAGAAAACCATAAACCAACAAGAAGCTCACGTGGCCACTCCAAATCCTTCGCAGCTCCAAGTCCTCTAAGGCTGGGGGTCACCTGCATGGATGGAAATAAGAGGGTGAGTTTGTGAAACCCAGTGTATAAAGAAACCCAGCCAGTGTCAGAGATCAATTCAAGCTCAGTCTGGGCTGAAGCCCTATTCAAAAATAGATTAAACTGGGCCTTGGCCCTATTCAGAAACATGTGGGCCTTGGGCCCATTACAAAAACAGATCAGATTACAATAATACATGCATGTATGCAAAGCCCAAGCCCAATCCAGCCCTACACACCACCCGTACTAGCCCTACACACCATGTGGGGAATAACTCAACCCACCCAGCCCTACACACCACAGTCACAGCAGTGCTGCTCAAACAGATATCGTGGCCAAGCCACTAGAACAGTAATACGAGGCAGAGCCTCTAAGCAGAATACGTGGCATTACCACTTTTAGCACTTCCTCCATAATAATATCCCAATCCCCATGCAAATCAGTGTATACATGTCGTGGCATACAAAATATCAGATATAGTAGCATGCAAATCAGTCAACTTTTCTCTAGGGGTAAAATAGTCTTTCAGCACCTATGGGTAAAACAGTAATTTACACCTGTTAAGGGTATTTCGATAATTTTTGCTAGATTTTAAGGTTTTATGCTTATTACAGTCTACTTAACAGATCTACGTCACCCGAGCGACTCAATTAGCCCATTTCATTAATGTAGAGTTATCCGGCCCTAAAACTCCTAATGGGCCCGACGAAGCCCACAAGCTACTATGGTCCACTAAGTCCAAATTTACACATATTTTAGCAGATCTAATATCCAGTTTACCAGAAAATACTTACTGCATGATTTCACCCATATGGGCCCGTAAGCCCATGGGCCCAAATTCGGCCCATCGAGGCCAAAACCACCCAAGTGCATGAAAACGTGCACAACAGCCTTACCATTCGTTAATACCAACTTCACAGTTTCAAACCAACCCACGAGCGCTCGGACACTCATAAGCCCTCGAAATGTCGACATTTCAGCATTTCAGCTTTTCGGCTTTTACCGATCTAGTCTACTAGAGGGTGTCGATTACACACCTGTTTGCGAAATATGCTGAAATCCCTCGAATGATTATCCTATTCGGTCAACATTAGAGCATTACCAACACTTACCTTCACCGAATCTAGCTTCTAGATCTAGATCTAGATTACTTCAGCGCCCCTAGCCTCTACTGCTCCTTGCTAAATCGCCCCCTTTACCGAACTAATACACATAAGAAACAAAAGAAAAGGCTAAAATGGGTGTTTAACCAAAAGGGGTCAAAACCGATAGCCACCCTGGAAAGATAGGTGTTTTTGACTTTTCTTAAATCACAAGATTACGAGAGAAGGGATTCGAGTACTTACCACCGGGATTCCCTAGATCGATTTCGCGATTGCTAGATGCTATTTCCACCCCTATAATCCCAGATCTACACTCAACTTAACCAAATCCCAAGAATAGATCAAAGAGGTTGAACGAATCCATAGAGAAAAAAGAAGGTTTCGATTTGAGAAGAGATCACTAGAGAGAATTAAAGTTTCAGTTTTGGGAGAAAAGAAGATGAAAGAAAAAGAGAAGAAGTTGGGAAGACATTTCGGTTCGCTTCCAAGTAAAAATGAGAAAGGTTTGGTCAAGGGAGAAATTGGCTAGATGTAACTCAAATGGTTCAAGTTTTGGCTTTTTGGGGCAATCGGCCAAGAGGGTTCTAGGTGAGTCGAATTAACCAACATAGAAAAGAAAAAGAAAGAGAAGAAGATAATATATTCGGCTTGAGAAGAAAAGAGATGGTAGGCTTTGGTTCTTTCAACAAATCGGCACAAAGAGAGAGTTTTGAATTTTGACTTTTGGTCTATGAAGAAAGAATAGAAAGAGAAGGAATCAATGCTCACTCTTACCTATTTGGCACAAAAGCATGGCCCAAAACAAATCCCGAAAAATGCCTAGAGAGAAAATGACATAGCAAAAATCCCGAAAAGAGCCAAAAGAATTCGGCACACCCCCCTTAAGCTTAGTTCTCGAAAATGCAATCCCTATTCCCCTTAGCCGAATTTGCTCTCCAAGAGACCCATAATCGGCCAACTCTTGCTCCCCAAATCAGGTCCTAAATTTTCTCCTAGATAACCTCCCCTTATCACTCATCACCTAATTCCATGAGCACTTCAAACTTCTTCCTTCAGAATTTCACTTGGAGTCCACCACTTACCATGCACAAGCATAAAAATAAAACAACACTTGCTCATCAAGGGATTCGAACCTCAGCTCCCTCACAAGCCTTCACACGCCACCTCCTTAAGCTCTAGGTGGCGCTACCTTGCCACTTTATCGCAGGTCTTTTTGTGTCATAAAACCCTAATATTAATTTAAAAGCCCAACTAGCTCAGGTCCATTCTCCCATAAGGCCAAAAATAAAAATTTTGCCATACCTTAGGCTTAACCCTAGGCCTCCTAAAGGTCCACTAAACACACCCAAGACATCAATATAACACATCAAGCCAAGCAAAAATTAAATCCAAGCAGAAATTCAAAAACTCGAAAAATTGGGGCATTACATTTTGACTTTCCCATCTTTTTTAGGCACTGGTACAATATTCGCCACCCATTCTGGGTATTTAGCTACTTTAAGAAATCTCACATCGAATTGTTTCTTGACCTCTTCTTTAATCTTCAACAGCTTCTCAAGTTTCATCTTTCTCAACTTCTAGTATATGACCTTGCAATCTGATTTCAAGGATAGCTTGTGTTCCACGATATTGGTGTCTAATCTCGAGATATCATGGCATGACCATGCAAACACATCTGAGAACTCAATAAGTAGATTCTTCAACAATTGACTTTTCACTGGCATGAGAGTGGTTCCAATCCTAATTTCCTTCCTTACCTTATCATCACCCAAATTGATTAAATCTGTTTCCTCCAAGTTGTGTTCTATAAGCTTATTTTCTTATTTAACTAGCCTAAAAAACTCATCTAGTACAACTTCCTCCTTGTCCATCCCATGATCATTATAGTGAATATAATTATGAGAATTTGATTCAAAGATGTCATTTGGATCATTTATCAATTCATGAGGTATATCCTTAAAATAATTATGAGTATGTATATTGGTATATGAATGAAAATGATTGAATGAATAAAAGTGACTAGGGACATGATCCAAATCTGATTTCATTAAAGACAAAATAGTTTTACATGGATTTTTGAAGGAAATTAAATTGAGTGAACGATATTAAAATTTGATATAAAAACTATTAAAAACGATTACATCTCGAAGGACTCAAGGATAGTAGGTAACGATATGAGCTGCCAGTTGTCCAAGGTGCGTTTATATCGATGAGCTATCATTAGTCTTTTTTCAAACGAAATTTATTTCCAAAGTTAGAAAATTATTTGGATTTTTTATTAAAAGTATTCTTCTTTTATTTTTTTTAAAATAATGTTTCTAAATAAACAAATGAGTGAATCAGTGAATGAATGGATGAATAAATGAATGATTGAAATTGGGGCATATAGTAACAAATATACTCGAATATATACATTTTCTTTCATGGAAGATTTAAGAACTGCTCGGCTTACAAAGTTATTTCTTTTTCCATTTTTCACTCATACTTAAAGAAAATCCTAATTGATCCTATTTCCATAAGGCAAATCTCTACTTTCCATTCTTCCTCCTCCTCATGAGCTTGATGAACTTTTGGTAATGTGCCTGAGCCACCTCCAGTATTTTTATTGCAAGCTCGTTCCTAGTTACAAAAGGGGTAGATTCTTTTTTGAGTGCTTCAATCTGTTCACATATGTCTTTGGCTTGCTAAGTGAAATCTAACCTTCCCTGTGCATTGTTGCAAACACCTCTTGTCAGCTTACTGCCATTTGTTCCACTGTGATAAAATGCTCCGCAAGCTCTGTATATTCTTTCGTGACCTCTTTGTTTTGCTCTTCTTTTGTCTTTTAGTCTTTAGTTAGATGACAAATTTCCTCCTCCAACACCTCCGTTTCAGTAGTTTTCTTGTTGGACACACTCCTCCAAGTTTGCTTTTGTGCTTATGCTTTCTAGAGTTCAATAGTCCATAAACTCAGATCTGCCTCCAACCTCTGAATTTGAGTGAACAAGTTAGATATTTCTCATTGACGTCATTTTAACTGTGTTCTTAGTTATTCCTCTCTTCCCTTCATGTCTAATCGGTGTTGCTACTGTTGTTTCATGATTTCTTCCTCATTTTCCTTTACATATGCCTGATGCTACTCTTGTTGCCGTCTGACCTTTTTATCTTTCCCCTTCGGACGCATCTCTAAATTATGTATCTTTTTTGTAAGCTCGGCTATGTCATCTGAGACCTTCCTCTTTCCCTTGAATTGCACTAACATTGAGATTTTGCTTCTTTTTAGGCTCTACTAGATATAAATTTCAAAGGGGGAATGGTTGAAAAAGGTTCATGATTGCAAGCTCAAGGTTTGACCCCACTTGATTCGTATCTTTTCCAATTTCTTCTAAAATCCCGGGTCCTAAACCTAAGCTTCCACCTTGTTTAAACCAAATGTAGTAGGTACACATTGATCATACATGTATTAACTTAGAACCATCAACGAGTAATAATTGATGGCTCCCTATATGCCAATTAAGGGAAGCCACAAGCGACCACCACACCCAATGAGTACCATGCTCCAAATCATCAATGGAGCCCTCCATTCTATTTCTTGGTATGTCAATGTACTAAGGTTCTAAACCTACTCCTCAATCAATTGATTTGGAGGCCACTCACTTTCTAAAAATTCCTATATAGGCCTGGTCGAAGGAACAAACACTTGACGAAAGTGCTTATAGAGACTCTAAAATGGCTTTTGCTCCATACGAACAACAATTGTGCGCATCCTAAGAAACGCCCGTCTCCTTTCCTTTTGATGAAATTAAGTGAAATGATGGTTTCAGCTAAGATTGCTGGAGCAAGATTCACCCATTTTCAATCTGAAACAGAAAATTAGCCAGCTTCACACTCACATATCCCAGAGCTTTTGGGAACACAATCAACCCGTATATGGCAAACGTGAATAGTGACAAATGTCTATCACTGCTGGCCTTTCCCATAGCATCCCTAATGTCAGACCAGGAAATGCAGGGACCATTTTTATCTTTTAATCTTGCTTTCACCGTATCTACAGGTAATCCCATCAGGTTGGCTAAGGGGCCTTGAATTGACGTTCTGCTTCCAATATATCTTGAGCAGATCTCTAAAGTCATAGTGGAGAAAGGTAGAATATTCCTCGATAGTCGGTACTATATCCACTTCATTAAACATAAAACACTTATAAATGTGATCCCAAAAACATATCATAGCCTTCAATAGGGCATCATTCGGTTTAACAAACAGAAGCTATGCTACACCACAATACTTGTCCCAGAAGCATGTTTTCTTTGCCTCATCCCATGATTGCCATATTTCCTTTAACTCATCTTTGCATTTCCTCCTACAGTCCATGCAGACTATCTGAGGTAGGCTCGAGTCAAAACTAGCTATTTGGCAATCACCTTCTCTGCTTTGAGTATCCTCTGACATTCTCACTATTATCCCTATATTTTCTACCCCATGCCGAACAATTGAATCTTCTTAAAGTGTGCTCATGTCGAATATAGATGCGACATTATGCCCTGGGTATTTAAATGATGCATGAATTATGCCATGGAGAGACACAGACATAAGAAAAACAAAGTCAGTAAAAAAAATAAAATCAAACACAAAACATATGAATAAATGCTCATAAGGTCCTATAGGGTATTATTACGAAGGGTAAGATACAACTCTTATGTCTAGGATTCACATTTAAAATGGTCATTACATGCTGGTTTATGATAGACTCTAATGCACGGGGAACCCAAGGCTTAAATACAACATCCATAGGGATGCGATCCCCTTTAAAAAGTGTTTGCCCTTGGGTGGTAAGACTTCTATAGCGTACACGGTAGCATTTTCTACACAAACATCTATGTCTATCTTAACCATGGAGTAGTCCTTACACTTACACGAAAGCCTAAGGTTACTCCTCCTAAACGGGTTGTGTAACACCCCTTAACCTTAAACCGTCGTCAAAGCAGAGTTAAGGAGCATCACCAGACATTTCTGATCAAATATGAACATTATACAAACAATCAACATACGTATTATAAATTAATCATATTTTCCTTTTAAAGGGCCCTCGAGGCCCAAAGTACATGTTAGAACCAAATCAGGACCAAATTCGGTACTCTAGAAATTTTTCACTGAATTTCAAAATTTTTTTACCAAAACATGCAATTTCATAATTTAACATTTCATATATATTGTATATAACCAACCATAGTCATATTATAGCATGATTTACAATCATATCCCAAAATGACCTATACAACAACCTAGGTACATGTCATTTTATAAAAAAAAACATACTTCACCACTTTACTAAGTTCGGTATCGGCTTTAGATGCTGGACTAAAAATTTGACTTTACCTAACCTACACACGGAAACAAACCGTACGCTGAGTATACACTCAATGGTATTACTATAATTCAAATACTTAAAATAAAAATAATAAGCATGCACATTTAACTTTACTATCATTTTACCTTCAATAAATCATTCATACATTAAACTTTAAATTTTCTTAATAATGTCTATCTTAAATAGCTGTTCTTCATTTTGATTTACATATCATTTCACTATATCAATGTCCATTTCATTCATTGCATCAATATTTATTTCATGCAACCATTATTTCATAGTTTTCATTTTCATATCTCAATTCAATATCTCTTTCCATTTCATATTCACAATCATTCAATATCATTCAATTTGCCAATTCATTTATTTACCCCTATTAATAGGACTCGGACTTTGGCGGATACACAGATCCAACCAAACACACCAGTATGGTACCCAATGCCTCATCGGATAATTCGAAGCAATAGTTGAGACCTAGTGTCTCATCGGCCAAGCCGAAGTAAGTTGGTACCTAGTACCTCATCAAATTATCGGAAGTAACAATATGACATCCAATGTCTCATTGATTCGAGGTCAAAGTATCCCTGAACACTTCCAATTCTATGACATGCCAAGTATATCCTACTCAGCCTGAAATAGATAATAGGGTTTCCGGTTCACTTTCAAAACAATCATTATCCACGGTTGACATTCAATTTCAATTTGTTCACCATTCACATTTCAATTTCAATCAATAATCATATTCAATCCCAATAGCCATATACACTTTTGAAAGCAATTCCATTCAAATCAATACCATCATATAAGTTACTTACCTCATTTTACTTACCATGCTTTTTAATTAAAATAAAATAATTAATAATAAATATATTTGAATTATACTAATACAAATTGTATATCCGCGAATTACTATTCGTCCACTTTCTCCTTTCCTTTCTTAGCCGATGTCTCCGGCACGACGTTAGCTACGGAAATTATCCCTATTTAATCCCTAACTTAAACTAATTTCATTTCCATCAAATACAACATCAATTCATATCAATATTTAAATTTTCTATTTAACTTTGGCCTAAATTCCAATTTAATCCCTAACTTAAACTAATTTCATTTCCATCACCATTTGTTCTTTATTTTCACTCAATTTCTACTCATAACTAAACTTAACTCTCTAATTTTCTCCATAAAACCCTAATTTCAAAATTCTTTCAATTTAGTCCCTATT
Organism: Gossypium stocksii; assembly: GCA_020496765.1. NCBI lineage: Eukaryota > Viridiplantae > Streptophyta > Magnoliopsida > Malvales > Malvaceae > Gossypium > Gossypium stocksii. The sequence continues at coordinate 43,085,193 of CM035629.1, forward strand.
TACAAAACTTATAACTTATTTTACAATTTAATCATTTACCCAATTCTAACTTGAAATTCTATCAATTAAACTCCTAATTCATCAATTTATTCAACATAACAACATCTAATAATCTACTAACTTTTAAAATTTCAACATATGCCAAGTAGTATTTTGTTTTAGGATCATAAAAACTCAAAAATTACAAGAAAAGAAATTGAATGGACTTGCCAATTTGAGCTTGAACCCTTAAAGACCCTAATTTTCTTTTTCTTTTCTTTCCCCTTTTCTTTCTCCCTATTCATTTATGCTATTCTATTTCTTTTTGTTTCATTTGTTTCTTTATTTATTAACTAATAATAATATCATAATATACTTTATAATTAATAAATGTTTTAATATATAAATATGTTTTAAACTAAAAAATATATATATAAGATTTTTTTCTTACATAAACTGCCTCAATTATGGGAATTGACATATTTTCCTTTTTAATCCCTTTAGTTTTTCTTTAATCTATAATTAAACTTTCACCCCTATTGCAATTTAGTCCTTTTTCCTAATTACTCCTAATTCAAGCTAATTCACCTAGCCAAAACCTAATTAAATACACAACTAACTTCGTAATTATTTAATATTTACGAATACATTTTACGAAAATGAAGACCCGCCAACACACTTTTCTATGCTCATAAATTTTTGGTTATTACATTTCTCCCCCTTAATAAATTTCGTCCTCGAAATTTGCCTAAAAGAGATGGGGGTATTGAGATCTCATAGTTTCCTCCAGTTCCCAAGTTACTTCTTCTACACTATGACTTCTCCACAAAACTTTCACTAAAGGAACCCATTTATTACGTAACTACTTCACCTATCAGGCTAATATCTCCACCGGTTCTTCTTCATAAGACAAATCAGGTCGAGTTTTAATATCCTCAATCAAAATAATATAAGAGGGGTTTGATCGATATCTTAGTAGAATGGAAACATGAAAAACATCATGAATCTTCTATAATTCCGGAGGCAATACTAAGCGATAGGCGACTGGTCCAACTCTTTCCACAATCTCATACGGCCCAATAAAACGAGGACTCAATTTTCCTTTTCGACCAAATCTCAAGATTTTCTTGCAAGGTGAAACCTTAAGAAATACCTTAGCACCGATAGAATACTCAATATCTCAACGTCTCAGATCTGTATACGATTTCTATCTGTCAAAAGCTGATTTCAATCTATTTCGAATCTTCTTAAGAATTTCCTCTGTTTCTTGAATTAACTCCAGCCTAATCATCTTTCTTTCATTCAATTCCATCCAATACACAGGCGATTGACATCTACGACCATATAGAGCTTCATACGGAGCCTTTTCAATACTAGATTGAAATATATTATTATACACAAATTTAGACAAAGATAAATAATGTTCCCAACTTGATTCAAAGTCAATAACACAAACACGAAGCATATCTTCTAATATCTGAATAACTCACTCGGATTGTCCATCAGTCTGCGGATGGAAAGCTGTGCTGAAATTGAGTCGAGTACCAAGAGATTCATGCAACTGTCTCCAAAATCTCGATGTAAACCGCAGATCCCGATCAGAGACTATCAACATAGGAATACTGTGTAATCTCACAATTTCCCGAATATAGACTTCAGCAAGTTTCTAGAGTGACCAATCAGTTCTGACTGTTGTAAAATGAGTTGATTTCATAAGCCAATCAATAATCACCCAAATAGCATTTTTCTTACTTGGTGACAATGGTAACCCCATTACAAAATCCATAGTGATACAATCCCATTTCCATTCAAGAATATTAATAGGTTGAAGTAGTGCAATAGGAACCTGATGCTCTGCCTTGAATCGTTGACAAGTCAAGCATTTAGCTACATACTCAACTACATCTATTTTCATTCCCAGCCACCAATATGATTCTCGTAGATTTTGATACATTTTCGTTCCTCTAGGGTGTAAAGCAAATGGACTATCATGAGCTTCTCGAAGTATCAACTCTTTTAACTCAGAAATAGCTAGAACACAGATCCGATCACGGTATCTTAAGCAACCATGCTTGTCCATGTTGAAATTCTCTACCATGTCATTCTGTACAATTTCTCTTTTCTTTTCCAATTTGTCATCTTCTAGCTGTGTTGCCCTGATCTGATCAAACATCACTGGTTTAACTCCTAACTCAGCCAACAACTTCCATCATCATGGATACTAAGCTGGGCAAACATTACTCATAATTCAATTGTTGCTTTTCTACTCAATGCATCAGCTACCACATTAGCTTTTCCTGGGTGATAATCTACAATATAATCATAATCTTTTAGAAGCTCAATCCACCGACATTGTCTCAAATTTAACTCCTTTTGAGATAAGAGATACTTAAGACTTTTGTGATCAGTGTAAATATAGCATTTCTCACCGTACAAGTAATGTCTCCAGATCTTTAATGCAAAAATTACAACATCTAATTCCAGATCATGTGTCGGATAATTACGTCCATGCAGTTTCAGCTAACGAGATGCATAAGCTATCACCTTCCTATCTGACATCAGTACACAACCCAAACTACTCAAAGAAGCATAACTATACACAACAAAATCCTTTTCCGACTCTGGCAAAGTCAAAACCGGAGCCTCAGTTAACATTTCTTAAATTTCAAAAAACTTTTCTAACACTGATGATCCCAAACAATTGGAACATTCTTTTGCAGCAACTTCGTCATCAGCAAAGCTATCTGTAACACCCCAAACCCGGCCTAGACGTTATGGCCGGAGCTAGCGATGTCATATGATAGGGTGTTTAAAAACTGTGTCGTCGCAATAAAACTATTTCCGTTTAATCAGTTTTCTTTATCTTGTATTAGTTCCAAAATCACGATACCTATTTAATTGATTGTTTCAAAACATTACTTATTACGAAAGCTTTTAAAAAGAGCAGTTTAAGCACTCGTTCATTTCTAAAAAAACATTTATTCTTTTGAAAACTGAGGTTTCCTATGACTAGCAGTTATAAATTCGTAAAAATAAATAAAAACTCAAATTAAGCGAAAGTCCCTAAAAGTCCTCGAAATTACATCAAAATAAACCAATAATAAAACTAAATAAAATAAAAACCATAAATCATAATTTGAAAGTGATGATAGTCTAAGACCATGGTCACCATCGAGTCCTCTGCCGCACCGATCCGTCTAAGTCTGAGGATTACCTGTACAAATAAGATAGAAGGGGTGGGTTTACGTAAACTCAGTGTGTAATCTACACAGAAAACAAACTTACAGTTAAACACAATAATAGTTAGTATAGTTTGGGGCTTAAGCCCATTACAGTATCAGTAGCAGTTTGGGCCTTAGCCATTTCACTACCGTAACAGATATGCATTGGGCCTTAGCCCATCACAGTAGCGGTCGTGTATGCAGTGAACAGAATGCAGATTCCTACCCACCAGCCTTTAATATGCCATCTCTGTCCATCCCTACACTTACTATGGGGTTTAAAACACCCACCCATCCCTACACTTACAAGCTGTACCGAATGAGCACATATTAGTATAATGCAGCTGAGCTGCCAGTTAATAGGCTTAAAGCCTTTCAGTACACTTCCTCCAATATCATCACCCCAACCCCATGTAATGCAACATACAATACATGATATGTTATGCTCATGACTAGCAGTACATACTTTTAGATCAGCATACATGCAGAATACTAACATGCTCGGTACATTAATCACACAATAAGTTTCAGTATTTAGGGGTCTAAGTAGTGCATACCAACCCTACACTAGGTTCACAGTCGACTTGGGCGACCTGTGCAACCTTAGAATACAATTCAGTAAAAATGGCCTCACACGCTCGTATGGGCCCACAAGCCCTTGTGGCCCACACAGCCCAAATTGCCCTTGGCCATGTGATCTGGCCCAAAATCCCACACGTTTGTGTTGACTACCCATGTGGACCTATACGCCCATGTAGCCCACATGGTCGAATTTAATCCAGCATGTGTGTCGCATACAACCTGACTGGCCATCACACGACTGTGTCTTTCATGCATGGCCTGGCCTTGTTGATCACACGCCTGTGTTAGGGCACTGGCCTACCACACGCCCGTGTAGTGTTGACCGTAAGGTTTTTGGCTTCCACTGAAACCTCATTTTATGTGTAATCGAGTACAGACCTGGTATTAATTCGATGATTAGTCAACCTCGAGCCTTCTAGAACCTATAATCGATCAAGATATAACTTAATTAATCACTTATTTCATAATTCATTCAAAAGCCTACCGCCATCAACACTCGATAATCTAACGAAACCTTTACCGTCAACAACTGAATTTGTGACTCGTGATTCTTTGCAGCAACCCCGATCAGTTATGCACCTTCACCTAATTAAAGAACCACACAACCCTATTTTAGAAAAGCTAACTTCCGAGCAATAAAGTAGTGATAAATCAAGTACTTATCAAATGATCGCTAGGGAACGTCGTGCAAAAAGGTAACAAACGAAAATCAAAAAAAGAAAGAAAGCAAGATTTAGGCAGCAAGAAAGGACAATGGGAGAGAGAATGGCAGCAACAAGGGTTAAGATGAGAAGAGAAGCCGAAATTTGGCAAAAAGAAACCCTATGAATAGAAACTGATAACCCCTAAATCACTCCACTACTCAGTTTTTTAGTTCATCTCAAACTCTCTTGGACAGATGAGCAAAAATAATGCCCACACCATGATTTGAACATAGAACCTTCTTCGCATCAACACTCCATTTAGCCACCAGACCCAGAGCACTTAACCACCAAAGCAGATATACAGTTGTGTTATACATATGCAAAATCAAAAATTAAAATTTTGGGGCATTACAATTCTAACCCCTAAAAGAAAATTTCATCCTCAAAATTTACCTAATTAGAATAGATGAGGATACTGCTGATGCATTGCATCCTCAGGCTCCCACATGGCCTCCTCAGTGTTATGATTCCACCATAGATCCTTAACTAGTGGAATAGACTTCCTCCTGAGAACCTTTACATCATAATCCAAAATTTGAATGGCTCATCCTCAAAGGTCAAGTCTGGCCCAACCTCAATCTCCTTAACAGGCAGAATGTGCGTAGCATCAGAGTAGTAGCGCCTCAACATCGAGACGTGAAACATGTCATGATACGATCCAAATCCAGAGGTAGCTCCAACTTATAAGCAATCAGTCCCACTCATTTCAGAATCCGGTACGACCCAATAAACCTAGGGCTAAGCTTACATTTCCGACCTAACCTCAGAATCTTCTTCCATGGCGAAACCTTAAGGAACACAAAGTCTCCCACAAAATACTCAATATCCTTTCTCTTCAAATTTACGTAGGACTTTTGCCTATCCAAAGCTTCTTTTAGACGATCCTAAATCAGTCTAATCTTATCTTCTATTTCAGAAACCAACTCAGGACCCAGAACACATCGCTCTCCCAACTGAGTCCAACATAAAGGAGTGCGACACTTACGATCATATAGAGCCTCGTAAGGTACCCTCTAAATGCTAGACTAGAAGCTATAATTATAGGCAAACTCTGCTAGCGGTAGATAATCCACCCAACTACCTCAAAAATCAATAATGCAGCTCCTTAACATATCCTTCAATATCTGAATCACCCTCTCAGATTGACCATCAGTCTGAGGATGGAACGTAGTAATGAAGTCTAACCTTGAACCCAGAACCTTATGTAACTTCTTCCAAAACTGAGTCGTGAAGCGAGGATCCCTATCAGAAATGATCAAAACTGGTACTGAAGTCTAGCTTCTATAATGGATAATCAATACAAATCGGTATGAAATGGGCGGACTTAGTCAATCAATCCATGATGACCCATACCGAATCCTTCTTAGTGGGTGTTAGGGGCAACCCACTAACAAAGTCCATAGTCACTTGTTCCCATTTGTAAAGAGGAATCTTAACCAGCTATAGTAAATCTGAAGGTAACTGATGCTCAGCCTTAACTTGCTGGCAAGTCAGACATCTCCCTACAAAATTAGTAACCTCCTTTTTTAGTCTTAGCCACTAATGTAACTCATGGAGGTCTCGGTACATCTTATTTCTGCTAGGATGCATAACATAAGGGTTACTATGCACCTCTCTCAGTATAGACTGTTTGAAATACATATCATTCAGTACACATATCCATCCACAGAAACACAACACCCCCTCAGATTTTAACCCAAAATCTGCAGTGCCACCATTCTCAATCTGTCGGAACAGTGGACCCAAAAACTCGTCCTCTAACTGCTTACCCTTAATTTGCTAAATCCATGTCAGTTTAACCTGAAGCTCAGCTGATAAGCTACCATTATCAAATAAGCTTAGGCGAGCAAACATTGCCCTCAAATCTATCATAGCTCTATGGCTCAGTGCATCGGCCACCACATTGGCATAACTAGGGTGGTATTCAATGGCGCAGTCATAGTCCTTAAGTAGCTCGATCCATCTACCCTGCCTAAGATTTAGCTTTTTCTGGTTAAGGAGATACTTGAGGCTTTTGTGATCCGTGTAGATGATACACTTCTTACCATACAGATAATGCCTCCAAATTTTTAACGTGAATACCACAGCGGCCAACTCCAAGTCATGCATCAGATAATTCGCCTCATGAGTCTTAAGATGACGAGATGTATATGCTACCACCTTACCATTCTATATCAACACACATCCCAAACCGACGTGTGACGCATCACTATAAACTACTAACACCTTTCCAAGCTCGGCTGTATCAAAACAGAAGCCTCAGTTAGTATAGTCTTGAGCTTCTCAAAACTCTCTTGCTGCGCATCAGTCCAGTCAAATGTTACACCCTTACATAGCAGCTTAGTCAAGGGTGCTGCAATCAGTGAGAAGCCCCCCACAAATCGTCGATAATAACCCGTCAGTCCTAAAAACCTACGAATCTTAAACATTTCTAGGCTACTTCAACTCCAACACAACCTCAATCTTTCGAGGATCTACTCGAATCCCCTTAGCAGAAACTACGAGTCCTAAAAAGGTCACTTCACGAGCTAGAACTCATACTTGCTGAACTTCGCATAAAGCTGTTTCTTACGAAGTGTCTGAAGTACCACTCTAAGATGCTCATCATGCTCATCTTCAATTTTAGAATACACCAAGATATTATCGATGAACACCACCAAAAATTGATCCAGATAGGGCTAGAACACTCGGTTCATCAAATCCATGAAAGCTACCAGTGCATTAGTCAGTCTAAATGGCATAACTAGGAACTCGTAATGACCATAACGAGTCCTAAACGTCGTCTTATGTACGTCAGCCTCCTTAACCCTTAACTAATGATACCCAGATCGGAGGTCAATCTTAGAGAAAACTGAAGCTCCTCGAAACTGATCAAACAGGTCACCTATCCTCGGTAGTGGGTACTTGTTCTTAATGGTCAACTTGTTCAGTTGCCGATAGTTAATACACATCCGCATGGATCCATCCTACTTCTTTACAAATAGTACCGGTGCTCCCCACGGAGACACACTAGGGCGGATAAACCCACGATCCAATAGCTCTTGAATCTGAGCCTTAAGCTCCATGAGCTCCTTTGGTGCCATTCGATAGGGAGAGATAGGCACCTAAGTTGTACCAGGAAGAAGCTCAATCCCAAACTCTACCTTACGGTTTAGAGGTAAACCTGATAACTCCTCAAGAAAGACATCTCGAAAATCTTTTACCATTCTAATATCCTTAATAGTAAAGTCCCCACAATAAAAAACACTTACATAGGCCAAGAATGCCTCACATCCCTTACGCACCAACTTCTCACCACTAGTGCAGAGATCACATGTGACAGCCCGAAATAAGGCCTAATCGGAATAGTGGGTTCATAACCACAAATTCGAGCTGAAATAAGTTAATTTTGTGAATTTTATATCGCATTTGTTTATTGATTAAGTTCTGTGAGAAAATCGTTTAGAAATTTACTACTTTTGTGATTAATTGAAAATTTTAGATTAAATTGCAAATAGTGAAAAATATGAGTATTAGATGAAATAGGGACTTGATTGAAATGTGCTATGAATATAGGAGTGTTTATGATGTAATTATGCCATGAGTTAGTTGTATCGACACAAAAGGGCATTTCTAGAAAAGTTTTTGAGAAACAAGGCTAGGGGCATTTTTGTCCACTTTGTAAAAATTATCATAAAAGATGAGAAAAAGATGAAAATGTTCATCTTCTTCCCTAATTTTTCTGCCGAAATTTCCTCCTCCATAGCCAAGAGAGCTTTGGACTTTTTCAAGCAATTTGTAAGTGCATTTCAACCCCGTTTTCAATTATTTTCATATTTTTGAGTTCCTTGAGGCTTGAATTTCATGATTTTGCCATTTATTTGAGAAGAAATTAGGGTTTGAAAATCCCCTATTTTAAAGAAATCTGTTATTTGATGAGTTTTGGTAGTAAATGAGTTATTAATGTATTAATTACGTGTTTTTACAAGTAGTTTTCGATAAAAACGTCCCTAAAGGACTAAAATAAGAAAAGAGAAAAGTTTATTCATAAGTATGTAAATGTGAGTGATTCTTGGATTGTTTTATTGGTAAAAAGGTTTAATTGACTCTAAAATACAAGAAAATAAAGTGGAATTGAATTTCTGAGATAAGGGGCAAAATGGTCTTTTTGGCCAAGAATTCGGTTTACGAATGTGTTTGGATAGAATATTGATAAAATGTGTTAAATGCATTTATTTAGATCAAGAAAGAAGAGAGGGTGATCGAAATCGTGGAAAGGAAAAGATAGTAGATTAGTACGAGCTAGTCGTTTTGTAATCGAGGTAAGTCATGAGTAAATTATTATACACTTGCATTATCGTTAATTATTTGATAAATTACATGTGAAAATGTATGAATATGAATGGTGAATTGAATAATTGCATAATTTGTATATTATGGAAAATCCCGTTTGAACTGTAAGATTGATTTTGGATATGGGTGACATGTCACTTGAGGGTTCCGCTTCCGTATCCCGGGTGCTGGGTGTACTAGCATGTGTTGCAGTCACCTGTCAGCTTCTGTGAGCAGACCCGTGGATTACGTTTGTGATTCATTGATTGTAGTAGCTTCGGCTACATATTGTGGTAGCTTCGGCTACATATTGAGGTAGCTTCGGCTACATATTGTGGTAGCTTCAGCTACATATTGTGGTAGCTTCGGCTACATATTGAGGTAGCTTCGGCTACGTATTGTGGTAGCTTCAGCCATATTATTGTGAGGCACTTGATGCCAACCTCTGCATATCCTTTTTCATTTCTGAAAGTTCAACGAGAAAAGATTAACATTAATGTGCGAAGTCATGGTGTAAGGTAATAAAATTGAATAGGACATGTACATGGAATATCTGTAATTGAATAATGTGGTAGGAGTATGTAATGAGTAAGTTCATGAATGTTGCATTTATGTTATGTGGAAATCAATTGCCTTAATTAGATAATGTGCATCTGCTTTTAAATTACTTATGTCTTACTAAGCTACTTGTAGCTTACTTCTCTTCCTTGTCCTTCTTTTAGATTACCGAGCACATTACAAGTTGGATTGGTAATCGAAGGAAGCTCGTCCTACACTATCAAGCCATCTTGGTATTTGAAAACATAGTTTGTATTTTAATTTTTGGCATGTATAGGTGGCTAGTCTTAGCATAGATATTCTTTTATAAGCCTATCAACTAGGTGTGTAAATGATAATTTCCTTGTAAGTGGTATTTGTAAATATAGTTCTTGTGGGTAAATGCCTTATTTTGGTTGAATTTGAATGGTATGGATGTTTGTTGGGTTTGGAACGGCCAAGGCTTGGCATATAGCCTAACACGGCCTGCACAGTAGGACACACGGGCGTGTGTCATGATCGTGTGGAATTTGGCAGAATGCTCCATGGTCTCATGGCACGGGGGTGCCTAGGCCGTGGGTGACACACGGTCTGACCCCACGGGTGTGTCCCTGGGCCGTGCTTCTCCTGTACTTTAAATTGAATTTTGAGTACCACACGGGCTAGAGACACGACCGTGTGTCTTGACCGTGTAGAGTACGCGGCCCCCAAACGACTGTGTAGGGTGACCGTGGCAAATTTGACAGATTTGACCACGGTCTCCGAACATGGGCGTGTGAAGGCCACACGGCCTTATCACACGGCCGTGCTGTATGTTACACGGGCGTGTGACGTTGTTTTGAAAGAGAAAATTTTTTTGGGTTTCCGATGTGATAGGATTTGAATCATAATCATCCGAGATGTCTGTATTGATTTAGAAAACCCTCAATAAGATAAATTTATAATAATTTGGCTAAAAATTAGAGTTTGTAGTCCGGTAAGTTTGGTAATGCCTTCTACTCGATTCTGATGATGGTTTTGGGTAAGGGTGTTATATTTTAATTAGTATCAGAGCATGGTTTAGCTGATTCTCGGACTAACGTAGCAAGTGTAATAGTCAGTGTATACATGCCAAATAAGACTTGTTAGTGTGACGACTTCTAATGATTTCAAATTATTTTCTATTATAGTAAATAGATCCCAATCGAGCTCTTACTGATGATGCTCAGAGTAATGCGCCTACTCCCGCGCAAGGGGCAGCACCTACTGAGAATAGACCCGAGGCTCAGAGTCAAGTAGATAAGGCCCGGGCAGCCTTTCTCCATATGATGAATAATTGGTATACGGAGTTCATTCGGGCGAATCCGAATGCTCAACCTCCCCCGCCCCCTCCTGTCCCTATAGCTCCTTCACAACCAGAAGTGGTAAGACCTTCTACACCCCTAGTGGAATAGATCAGAAAATATGGGGCTGAAGAATTTCGAGCCAGTGTGGATGATGATCCCGAGAAGGCTGAATTTTGGATAGAGAATACTGTTAGAGTGTTGGAGGAATTGTCTTGTACTCCAGATGAGAGCTTGAAATATGCTGTCTCATTGCTAAAAGATTCCGCTTATCATTGGTGGAAGACCTTGATATCCGTTGTGCCTGGAAAAAGAGTGTCATGGGATTTCTTTTTAGAGGAATTCCGTAAAAAGTATATTAGTCAGCACTTCATCGATCAAAAGCAGAAAGAATTTTTGGAATTGAAGCAAGGGAGTATGTCAGTAGCCGAATATGAAAGAGAGTTTGTCAGATTGAACAAGTATGCTCAAGAGTTTGTAACTACCGAAGAAATGCTTTGTAAGAGATTTGAAGATGGGCTGAATGAAGACATTCGACTGCTTGTGGGAATCCTGGAAATTAAAGAGTTGGTAGTGTTAGTTGAACGAGCTGTTAAGGCCGAAGCATTAAGCAAAGATAAGAAGAAGGTTGAGAATGAAGCTAGAGATTCTAGGAAAAGATCAATGGGCCAATCATTTCAATCACAATCGAAGAAATCAAGAGAGATGAATTCTCGGTCAAATGTTTCGGTAAAATTTTCTCAGAGGGATCGTAGTAAGCAACATTTCAAACCGAAGGGACAAACTACTTCTGCAAAAAGTGTTGGTAGTGTGAGATCTGATAGGCTCGAATGCCAATATTATGGGAAGAGACATTCGGGTGAATGTTATGTGCGTAATCGGGCTTGTTTTAATTGTGGATCTCAAGACCATTTTGTTAAAGATTGCCCGAAAAGAGAAGAATCCGGGAAACCTCAAAATGTAAAACCAAGTAATGTGAGTAGGGGAAGACCATTAAGAAATGTGGGGTCTGGGAATAACAGTAAAGGTGAAAGAAAGGACACCCCTACAAGATCTGAAGCGAAAGCTCCGGCTCGGGCGTATGTTATACGGGCTCGTGAGGAAGCATTTTCACCGGAAGTGATTACTGGTACATTTTCTCTCTATGATAATTTTGTTCTTGCTTTAATTGATCCGTAATCGACTCATTCGTATGCGCGTGTGAATTTAGTATCTGATAAGAATCTTTGTGTTGAGTCCACTGAATTTGTAGTTAAAGTGTCAAATCCGTTAGGAAAACATGTGATAGTAGACAAAATTTGTAAGAACTGTCTTTTGATGATTCATGGTCACTGTTTCCCTGTTGATTTAATGTTGCTTCCTTTTGATGAGTTTGATGTTATTTTGGGAATGGATTGGTTAACCATGCATGGTGCTAAGATAGATTGTAGACAAAAGATTATTGAGTTGAATTGTTATAATGATGAAATACTCCGAATTGAAACAAATAAATTAGATTGTGTTCTGACTGTGATCTCTATAATGTTGGCTCATAAATGTTTGAGAAGTGGGTGTAATGCATATTTAGCATATGTGTTGAAATGTCTGAAAAAGAGATCAAATCTGTGCCTATAGTTTGTGAATATTTACATGTCTTTCCGGAAGGATTACCTGGTTTACCTCCGGACAGAGAGATAGAGTTTGGTGTTGAATTACTTCCTGGTATTGCTCCGATATCGATTGCTCTGTATAGAATGGCACCGACTAAGTTAAAAGAGTTGAAGACACAGTTGCAAGAGTTGACTGACAAGGGTTTTGTGAGGCCAAGTTTCTCTCCATGGGGTGCTCTGGTTTTATTTGTCAAGAAAAAAGATGGGTCATTGAGGCTTTGCATTGATTATCGTCAGCTTAACAGAGTGACAGTGAAGAACAAGTATCCGTTGCCTAGAATCGATGATTTGTTTGATTAATTTAAAGGTGCTTCAGTGTTTTCGAAAATTGATTTGAGGTCTAGGTATTATCAATTGAAGGTTAAAGAATCTGATGTGCCTAAAACTGCTTTTAGGACCCGATATGGTTACTATGAATTTTTGGTAATGCCGTTTGGATTGACCAACGCTCCTGCCATTTTCATGGACTTGATGAACCGGATTTTCATACCTTATTTAGATAAATTTGTGGTGCTTTTTATTGATGATATTCTGATATACTCTAAAAGTGAGACCGAGCATGCTGAGCATTTGAGGATAATATTGCAGATTTTAAGAGAAAAGAAGCTTTATGCTAAGTTCAGTAAAAGTGAATTTTGGCTCAATAAAGTGGGATTTTTGGGACATGTTGTTTCGAGAGATGGTATCTGAATGGATCCGAATAAGATTTCAGCAATTGTAGAATGGAAGCCTCCGAAGAATGTGTCTAAAGTCAGAAGTTTTCTGGGCCTTGCCAGATATTACCGTCGATTTATAGAGGGCTTTTCGGTTATAGCTTCATCGATTTTGAAACTGTTGCAAAAAGAAGTTAAATTTGCTTGGACTGATGAATGTCAGCGAAGCTTTGAAAAGCTTAAACAATGTTTAACTGAAGCGCCGGTGTTAGTACAACCTGAGTCGAGAAAAGAATTTGTCTTATATAGTGATGCGTCTTTAAATGGACTCGGATGTGTATTGATGCAAGAAGGAAAAGTAGTAGCCTATGCTTCTCGGTAATTAAAACCGCATGAACAAAACTATCCGACCCACGACTTGGAGCTGGCCGCTATAGTTTTTGCTTTGAAGATTTAGCGGTACTATTTGTATGGTGAAAAGTGTAGAGTGTACACCGATCATAAAAGTTTGAAGTATGTTATGACTCAAAAGGAATTGAATTTGCGACAACGGAGATGGTTGGAACTACTAAAAGACTACGAGCTTGTGATAGATTATCATCCGGGTAAAGCAAACGTGGTTGCTGATGCCTTAAGTAGAAAATCTCTGTTTGCTTTGAGAGCTTTGAATACGGAATTATCGATGTCTGATGATGGTTCGCTAAATACTGAGTTAGTGGCTAAGCCGTTGTTTTTGCAAGAAATTTGTGAAGCTCAGAAAGCGGATAATGAGTTATTGATGAGATGGACTCAATGTGAAATGAAGGATGATTCTAATTTTCGAGTTGATTCAGGTGGTTGTCTATTGTTTCGTGATAGAGTGTGTGTACCGAGAAATACTAACTTGACTCAGAAGATTTTGCACGAAGCTCATGATAGTCGATGGTCAGTGCACCCCGGTAGCGTGAAAATGTATCAAGACTTGAAGAAAGTATATTGGTGGACGGGCATGAAACGAGATATTTCTGAATTTGTGTCAAAGTGTTTGGTATGTCAGAGAGTAAAAGCAGAACATCAATTGCCTTTAGGATTGCTCCAACCAATTATGATTCCCGAGTGGAAATGGGAAAGAATTACCATGGATTTTGTTTCCGGATTGCCTATGACACCGAGAAAGAAAGATTCTGTTTGGGTAGTAGTTGATCGGCTAACCAAGTCAGCTCATTTCATTCCGGTGAAAATGGAATTTCCTATGGACAAATTAGCGGAGTTGTATGTCTCTGAGATAGTTAGATTACATGGTGTGCCTATATCTATTATTTCCGACAGAGATCTGCGTTTTACTTCGAGGTTTTGGAAAAATTGCAAGAGGCATTAGGTACTAAGTTAAATTTTAGTACTGCCTTTCATCCTCAGACAGACGAACAATTGGAAAGAGTGATTCAAGTGCTCGAGGATATGTTGAGATGTTGTGTTTTAGAGTTCGAAGGTAGTTGGGACAAATCTACCTTTGATTAAATTTGCATACAATAACAGTTATCAGTCGAGTATTAAAATGGCACCGTATGAAGCTCTATATGGGCGAAAATGTCGAACTCCATTGTATTGGACTGAACTTTGTGAAAGATATGTTCATGGGACTGATTTAGTAAAAGAGACTGAAGATAAAGTAAAGATAATTCGAGATTGTCTAAAAGTTACATCAGATCGACAAAAGTCATATGCGGATTTAAAAAGGAAAGAAATCGAGTTCCAAGTGGGAGATAAAGTATTTTTGAAAGTCTCCCCGTGGAAGAAAATTTTAAGGTTTGGCCGAAAAGGTAAACTAAGTCCGCGCTATATTGGTCCATATGAAGTAGTTGAAAGAATTGGTCTAGTTGCCTATCGGTTATCTTTACCTCCGGAATTGGAAAGAATTCACAATGTGTTTCATATTTTTATGCTTCGTCGGTACCGATCAGATCCATCACATGTGATTGAGCCTACTGAGATTGAGATTCGACCGGACATGTCATACGATGAAGAACCGATTAAAATTCTAGCACGGGAAGTAAAACAGTTAAGAAATAAAAAGATTGAGCTAGTAAAGGTGTTGTGGCAACGTCATGGAGTGGAAGAGGCAACATGGGAAACGGAAGAGGTTATGAGAAGTCAATATCCCCATCTGTTTATTGGTAAGATTTTCGGGGACAAAAATCCCTAAAGGAGGGGAGGATTGTGACAGCCCGAAATAGGGCCTAATCGGAATAGTGGTTTCGCAACCACAAATCCGAGATGAAATAAGTTAATTTTGTGAATTTTATATCGCATTTGTTTATTGATTAAGTTCTATGAGAAAATCGTTTAGAAATTTACTACTTTTGTGATTAATTGAAAATTTTGGATTAAATTGCAAATAGTGAAAAATATGAGTATTGGATGAAATAGGGACTTGATTGAAATGTGACATGAATATAGGAGTGTTTATGATGTAATTATGCCATGAGTTAGTAGTATGGACACAAAAGGGCATTTCAAGAAAAGTTTTTGAGAAACAAGGCTAGGGGCATTTTTGTCCATTTTGAAAAAAATTATCATAAAAGATGAGAAAAAGATGAAATGTTCATCTTCTTCCCCAAATTTTCTGCCGAAATTTCCTCCTCCATAGCCAAGAGAGCTTTGGACTTTTTCAAGCAATTTGTAAGTGCATTTCAACCCCGTTTTCAATTATTTTCGTATTTTTGAGTTCCTTGAGGCTTGAATTTCATGATTTTGCCATTTATTTGAGAAGAAATTAGGGTTTGAAAATCCCCCATTTTAGAGAAATCTGTTATTTGATGAGTTTTGGTAGTAAATGAGTTATTAATGTATTAATTACGTGTTTTTACAAGTAGTTTTCGATAAAAAACGTCCCTAAGGGACTAAAATGAGAAAAGAGAAAAGTTTGTTCATAAGTATGTGAATGTGAGTGATTCTTGGATTGTTTTATTGGTAAAAAGGTTTAATTGAGTCTAAAATGCAAGAAAATGAGTGGAATTGAATTTCCGAGACTAGGGGCAAAATGGTCTTTTTGCCCAAGAGTCCGGTTTATGAATGTGTTTGGATAGAATATTGATAAAATGTGTTAAATGCATTTATTTAGATCAAGAAAGAAGAGAGGGTGATCGAAATCGTGGAAAGGAAAAGATAGTAGATTAGTACGAGCTATTTGTTTTGTAATCGAGGTAAGTCATGAGTAAATTATCATGCACTTGCATTATCGTTAATTATTTGATAAACTACATATGAAAATGTATGAATATGAATGATGAATTGAATAATTACATAATTTGTATATTATGGAAAATCCAGTTTGAACTGTAAGATTGATTTTGGATATGGGTGACATGTCACTTGAGGGTTCCGCTTCCGTATCCCGGGTGCTGGGTGTACTAGCATGTGTTGCAGTCACCTGTCAGCTTCTGTGAGCAAACCCGTGGATTACGTTTACGATTCATTGATTGTAGTAGCTTCGGCTACATATTGTGGTAGCTTCGGCTATATATTGTGATAGCTTCGGCTACATATTGTGGTAGCTTTGGCTACATATTGTGGTAGCTTCGGCTACGTATTGAGGTAGCTTCGGCTACGTATTGTGGTGGCTTCGGCCATATTATTGTGAGGCACTTGATGCCAACCTCTGCATATCCTTTTTCATTTCTGAAAGTTCAACGGGAAAGATTAACGTTAATGTGCGTAGCCATGGTGCAGGGTAATAAAATTGAATAGGACATGTGCATGGAATATCTATAATTGAACAATGTGGTAGGAGTATGTAATGAGTAAGTTCATGAATGTTGCATTTGTATTATGTGGAAATCAATTGCCTTAATTAGATAATGTGCATCTGCTTTTAAATTACTTATGTCTTACTAAGCTACTTGTAGCTTACTTCTCTTCCTTGTCCTTCTTT
Organism: Gossypium stocksii; assembly: GCA_020496765.1. Lineage (NCBI taxonomy): Eukaryota > Viridiplantae > Streptophyta > Magnoliopsida > Malvales > Malvaceae > Gossypium > Gossypium stocksii. The sequence continues at coordinate 43,102,061 of CM035629.1, forward strand.
TGGATTACCGAGCACATTACAACTTGGATTGGTGATCGAAGAAAGCTCGTCCTACACTATCAAGCCATCTTGGTATTTGAAAACATAGTTTGTATTCTGATTTTTGGCATGTATAGGTGGCTAGTCTTAGCATAGATATTCTTTTATAAGCCTATCAAGTAGGTGTGTAAATAATAATTGCCTTGTAAATGGTATTTGTAAATATAGTTCTTATGGGTAGATGCCTTATTGTGGTTGAATTTGAATGGTATGGATGTTTGCTGGGTTTGGAAGGGCCAAGGCTTGGCATATAGCCTAACACGGCCTGCATAGTAGGATACACGGGCGTGTGTCATGACCGTGTGGATTTGGCAGAATGCTCCATGGTCTCATGGCACGGGGGTGCCTAGGCCGTGGGTGACACACGGTCTGACCCCACGGGTGTGTCCCTAGACCGTGCCTCCCCTGCACTTTAAATTGAATTTTGAGTACCACACGTGCTAGAGACACGGCTGTGTGTCTTGACCGTATGGAGTACACGGCCCCTAAACGACCATGTAGGGTGACCATGGCAAATTTGACAGATTCGACCATAGTCTCCGGACATGGGCGTGTGAAGGCCACACGGCCTTATCACACGGCCGTGCTGTATGCTACACGGGCGTGTGACGTTGTTTTGAAAGAGAAAAATTTTTCAGGTTTCCGATGTGATAGGATTTGAATGCTAATCATCTGGGATGTTCGTATTGATTTAGAAAGCCCTCAATAAGATAAATTTATAATAATTTGGCTAAAAATTAGAGTTTGTAGTCCGATAAGTTTGGTAATGCCTTTTACTCGATTCTGATGACGGTTTTGGGTAAGGGTGTTACATCACAATAGCTAAATAATTCTGACGTTTTCCTATCATGGCTACCTCATTATCCTCTTCAGTTCACAACACGACCCTTTTAATCGTATAGTCCAAGCTGAAACGATGCTTGACCAACCAGTCCATCCCCAGAATCAGATCGAACTCCCTAAATAGAAGCTCCATTAGATCAGCCAGAAAGATTGCCCCTTGAACCTCTAAAGGGACATCTCTAGACAACTTGTTAACCCATATAGACTGTTCCAATGGGCTCAATACAGTCACCTCGCTAGAAGTATTCTCAGTCAGAATCCCTAAATTTCGAGACACAATACTAGCTACATAGGAATGTGTGGAACCTATGTCTATCAGTAAAAAGTAAGCTACATTCAAAATTAGGAATATACCCGTAATGACATTTGGGGCATCTCCATCCTCTAGGCAATGAGAACTTATACAAGACCAGGCTGCCTCGGCTCAGCCTGACCAGTACCTTGGCCTGGCATTCTCTGCCCACGTCCAATACCATTACCACCCCCTAACCTATCTATGGCCTCTCGGTGGCTGCTGAACTACCCGCTATGGCTGTGCAGTACCAGTACCCAGAGCTTGCAGCTAATCGGACCTCCGCAAACACTCCCTAATGCGATGCTCCATTGACCCACACCTCAAGCACGCCCCAATCCTCTTCCAACACTTGCCCTGATGGCGTCTACCATAGTCTCCACATGGCTATAGTCCAGTAGCAGTAACAGGGGGCCTAGCTCGAACTGGCTCATCAAATCTGGCCTTTTTTTAGGCCTCTATCCAGAACTTAAGGGCTCTGAATCCCTCTTGTTCCTACCTCTCTCTGTCACTGTTCTAGCGCTTAATGCACTTAACATCCTCGGCAGTCTTCACCTTCAAAACCATTGCTAAAAAATCACTCTCTCTGCGGAGCTATCAGAACCCTTAGACTATCCTTGAGACCATCCTCAAAGCGGGCACATTGCTTGTACTCAGATGCAACCATGCCTCGTGCATAGCAGCTCAATCTCAGAAACTCAGCCTCATAGTCGACCACTGATCGATCTTCCTCTGTTAGATTTAGAAACTCCCTCCTACAGGTGTCCACATAACTGGCTCCCACATATTTCCCCTAGAAGGCAGTCTTAAAGAACTCCCAAGTCAAATGTTTAGGCTGAGTGTCTTCCTTAACAGTAAGCCCCTACTGATATGCCTCATCTCGAAGTAGAGAAACAGCACCTTTCAATTTCTGTTCTAGGGTAAGATCCTAATCATCCATAATTCTTTTTGTGGCCTCCATCCAATACTCAGGCATGTTAGGGGCGACTTCAGTGACACCTCTAAAGAGTTCAGCCCGTTGACCAAAGTCATTCCGTGATTGACCGTCGACCCCCAGATCCAGTATTGGGCCCAACGACCCTCTCGAGTATCTCAGCATAGCCTGGGACAATGCGTCGTCCCTAGCCATAAGATCACGAGACCTAGTCTTAGTAGTTGGCGATACTGGCATCTCGCTCGTGTCCAAATTCGGCACACTACCTAGTGAAGAAGACTCAGCTCGAGCCCCTGCACGGCCTCTACGTCAGCCTCTAGTACCCCGTTCACGGATACCTTGTGTGCTCATATCTAATCGAGTTTATCTGTATTAAGAATTTTATGAATCAATTACAGTTCAATATTTATTAATAGATGTTTTATGGAATAGTATCAGTAATTAAGAGTTTGTTCTCACATGTGCAATCCTAAGCAGTTTACTACGGTTTCAAATTTCTACAGTTTCAGTATACCCTAACTAGAGTATATTTACAGTATTCTACCTATAGTAGTTTTAGAATATACTATCTATAACATTGTTAGTTTTAAAACATATCATAGTTCAGAATACTTACAGGATCGGCGCCGGAGACTCGGTGTATGACATACTCAGTAAAAACTCTTCAATCATTAAAAACAGTTCTTTAAAAACCAAGTTTTAAAACCCATATCCACAACCGAGTTTTGCAACCTGGATCTAATACCACTAAATGTAGCATCCCAAACTTGGCCTAGACATTATGGCTGAATCTATCGATGTCACATGATAGGGTGTTTAAAAACCGTGTCGTCGCAATAAAACCATTTTCGTTTGATCACTTTTCTTTATCTTGTATTAGTTCCAAAATCACGATACCCATTTAATTGATTGTTTCAAAACATTACTCATTGCAGAAACTTTTCAAAAGAACATTTTAAGCATTCATGCATTTCTGAAAAAAACATTTGTTCTTTTAAAAACCGAGGTTCCTTATGGCTAGCAGTTATAAATCTGTAAAAACAAATAAAAACCAAAATTGAGCGAAAGTCCTATAAATTCCTCAAAATTACATCCAAATAAACCAGTAATAAAACTAAATAAAACACAAACCATAAATCATAATTTGAAAGTCATGATAGTCCAAGACCGTGGTCACTATCGAGTCCTCCGCCGCATCAATCCGTCTAAGTCTGGGGACTACCTGTACAAATAAGACAGAAGGGGTGAGTTTACGTAAACTCAGTGTGTAATCTCCATGGAAAACAAGCTTATAGTTAAACATAGTAACAATCAGTCTGGGGCTTAAGCCCATTACAGTATCAGTAGCAATTTGGGCCTTAGCCCATTTTAGTATTGTAACATATATGCATTGGGCCTTAGCCCATCACAGTAGCAGTCGTGTATGCAGTGAAAAAAATGCAAATTCTTACCCACCAGCCTCTAATTTACCATCTCCGTCCATCCCTACACTTACTCTGTGGTTTAAAACACCCACCCTTCCCTACACTTACAAGCTGTACCGAATGCGGCACATATCAGTATAATGCAGCTGAGCTGCCAGTCAATAGGCTTAAAGCCTTTCAGTACACTTCCTCCAATATCATCATCCCAACCATATGCAATGCAACATACAATACATGATATGCTATGCTCATGACTAACAGTACATACTTTTAGATTAGTATACATACATAATAATAACATGCTCAGTACATTAATCACACAATCAGTTTCAGTATTTAGGGGTCTAAATAGTGCTTACTGACCCAACAATAGGTTCACAGTTGGCTTGGGCGACCAGTGTAACCTTAGAACACAATTCAATAAAAACGGGCTCACACGCTTGTGTAGCCCACACAGCCTAAATTGGCTTGGCCATGTGGATCACACGGCATGGCCCAAACTCTCACACGCCTGTGTGGACTACATGTGTGGACCCACACACCCGTGTGGCCCACACGGCCCAATTCAGTTTAGCCCATGTGTCACACACGGCCTGACTAGCCATCACACGGCCGTGTCCTTCGCGCACGACCTAGCCTCTTGAATCACACACCCGTGTTTTCTACGTAATCGTGTACTTACCTGGTATCAATTCGATGATTAGTCAACCTTGAGCCTTCTGGAACCTATAATCGGTTAAGATATCACTTAATTAATAACTTATTTTATCATTCATTCAAAAACCTACCGTCATCAACACTCGATAATCTAACGAAACCCTTACCATCAATAATCAAATTTGCGACTCATGATTCTCTGCAGCAACCCCGATTAGTTATGCACCTTCACCTAATCAAAGAACCACACAACCTTCTTTTAGAAAAGTTACACAACCCTCTTTTAGAAAAGTTAACTTTCGAGCAATAAAGTGGTGATAAATCGAGTACTTACTGAATGATCGCTAAGGAATGGCATGTGAAAAGGTAACAAACGAAAATGAAAAAGAGAAAGAAAGCAAGATTTCGGTAGCAAGAAAGGACAATGGAAGAGGGAACGACAGCAAAAGGGTTAAGATGAGAAGAGAAGCCGAAATTTGGCAAAAAGAAACCCTTTGAATAGAAACTGATAACCCCCAAACCACTCTACTACTCAATTTTTTAGTTCATCTCAAACTCTCCTAGACAGGTGAGTAAAAATAATGCCCACACCACGATTCGAACACAAAACCTCCTTCACATCAACACCCCACTTAGCCACTAAACCAGTAGGCCCATTCTGATATGTTTTTACCAACATTCAAATAAAAGCCTACAAACCAGAGATACAACTTTATTCATAAAGATACAAAAATTTGCCCAAGTCATGGCTTGAACTTGGGACCTCTCACACATACCCAGAACACTTAACCACCAAAGCAGATACACATTTGTGTCATACATATGCAAAATCAAAAATTAAAATTTTGGGGCGTTACACTATCTTTGAAAATCCATTTACAAATCTTCTGTAATATCTAGTAATCCCAAAAAACTACATACCTCTGACATATTTCTCGGTGCTTTCCACTAAACAATTGCTTCAATCTTCTTTAGGTCGACTCTAATTCCATCTACTGATACAAATGTCCCAAGAAAACAACCTCTGATAATCAGAATTCATATTTGCTAAGTTTCTTGTATAACTATTTTGCTTGTAATATCTGCAGAACAATTCTGAGGTACTGCTCATGTTCAGATTCAGACGAATAAACCAAAATATCATCAATGAAAACCACCACAAACTGATCCAGGTACAGTTGAAAAATTCAATTCATAAGATCCATAAAAGCAGCTGTCTTGGGTACATCACTTTCTTTCACCTTCAACTGGTAGTAGCCTGATCTCAAGTCAATCTTCGAAAACACAGAAGCTCCTTTCAATTGATCAAATAAATCATCAATATGAGGTAACAGATATCGATTCTTGATTGTCACTTTATTCAACTGCAGGTAATCAATACAGAGTCGCATCAAACCATCTTTCTTTTAAAAAAAAGTACTGAGGCTCCCCAAGGTGAAATACTAGGATGAACGAAACCACGATCCAATAAATCCTATAATTGTACCTTCAACTCTTTTAATTCTGTAGGTGACATTCAATACGGAGGTATTGACACTGGACATGTACCAAGATAACTTCAATTGCAAACTCAACCTCTCAATCTGGTGGCAATCCCAGTAATTCTTTAGGAAAAAATCAGGAAATTCACATACAGTTCAGATTTTACTGCATTGACTTTCAACATAATCTGAATTAATAACATATACTAGATAAGCTGTACAACCTTGATGATGAAGTTTGTTTGCTTGAATTGCTGAAATAATACGGGTTGACCCACTGGTTCAAATCCTATTTACCTTAATCTTATCCTCACTTTTATTTATAACAGTCTAAAATCACCCCATGCTCAGATAACCAGTCCATTCTCAAAATTATATCAAAATCTCCAAATGGCATTATGAACAAATCAACAGGAAAAATTCTATTCTGTATCATTAACGGGCATTTTCGACATACTTGATCTACTGACACTGTTTGTCCCAATGGACTAGACACTACTATCGATACTTTAGACATTTCAGATTTTAAATTTCTTGACTTAACCAGTTTTGTATTAACATACGAGTGTAATGACCCCGGATCTATTAAAGTATAAATAGGTTCTTAATGCAATAAAAATATACCTATTACTACATCAGGTACATCACCCGCTTCACTGGTTTGTACCACGTATGCTCGAGCTGATACTTTAGCTTCTGATTGTTGGGTAGCAACATCACTTCCTCTTCTAGTACCTCCACTGGAAAATGAGCTACCTTTGACTGATCGTCAACCTCTCAAAGTAGACACAGATCTTTGTGATGTAGCAGGTGCAACATTTTCATTTTTTGGGTAGTCTCTAACAAAATGCTCTATGGATCCGCAACGAAATTAGCCTCGGGTCAATTTTCAACATTCACCTTGATGTTTCTTCCCACAGTGTTCACAATTTGGAATTTCAATATGTAACACCCATTACCCGTATTTGATGTTGGAATAGGGTACGAGGCATTGCTGGAACACATACACTTGTAAACGTATTAAACTGAGTCATAAAATTTCATCCAAATTAAAAGTTTTTAAATTTTTATCTTTGAGTCCCTAAATAGGGCCTACGAGGCCCAATACATACTTTGGAAGTGGTCCAGGACTAAATCGAGAACTTTTAAAAGCACTGATAAATTTTTTGAAAAATAGGGGCACACGCCCATGTCGAAGGCCATGTCCTTCACACAGCCGAGATACACGCCAGTGTGTTAGGCCATGTGGCATATCGAATTTCTAAAAATCAAGTGTAGCCTTCACACACCCTGGGCATATAGTCGTGTGGCTGCTCGTGTGGCCATAAGTAAGGCTATTTATCAAGCCTTTTGCCACCCCAAAACACTTATACAAATTTATCATCACACAACATGGTATTATTAAGCATTCAAACATCCATACTAAGACATCCACATACCATTTACAAACCACATTCATCATGCATAATCACATACACACGCACTTAACCATTCATATCATGCAACTCTCGCAACCAATCACATTTACCACTCATAATTATCACACATTTACTCATCCAATACATGCAAGCATACACATACTTGAAATGTATCATCATAGACTTATAACATAACAATTATTTGCCATATTAATCGGCCTTATACAATAATAACCTTCAAATAGCATAGGCCAACATTCTAGGCCAACTTATAATAACATATACACACATAATCAAGTCCCTATACATACCATAGACTAAAAAAATACTTGAAAATCATTGATACAATACCAATCAATAACTTGTTAGTGTGATAGAATCTCCGACGACCTCCAACTCGAGCTAGCATCTGTGACACTATAGGAAAAATGAAAGGAAGGGGGTAAGCATTATAGCTTAATAAGTAGGTATGTAAATAATAAGTAATTTATTAACATGTTTTTATAAATCTTCACAATATGTTCTCAAGATAATACAATCATAATTGCACATAGTTCCACTATTTACTCATGTTCATCTCAAGCTCTCTACTCAAGTCACAGTCACTAAATTACTTATACCTTGAGCTACAAAACTCCAAATTAAGATCTGCTAATTTTTCCTGAAACTAGACTCATATATCTTTTTACCATAAAACTTTCAGAATTTTTGGTTTAGCCAATAAGTACAGTTAATTCATTAAAGTCACCCCTATTTTGCTGTCTGATAGGTCCAACCCTTCTTCACTAAAAATTAATTATCTCCTCCTACGGGATTCGGATGATGTTCTATTTGTTTCTTTTGAAAATAGACTCATTATGGATTTTAATAATATAAATTATAACCCATGATTATTTTTTGTACAATTTTTAATGATTTTTTAAAGTCAGAATAGGGGATTCTGAAACCATACTGACTCTATTTCATAAGAATTCAAATATCTCATAATATGAAATTATTTTCATACATAATTCTTTTTATAAGAAAATAGACTCAATAGACTTTAATTTCATATCTTATTCAACCTCTAATTCAATTTCCACCATTTTTGGTGATTTTTTCAAAGTGATACAACTGCTGCTGTCCAAACTGTTTTATTGCTAATTTTACTCTTTCATGTTTCGTTTGTATTAATTCTCATTTACACACATATAACACTAAAGTATATCTATAGTTAGCCATTCCAATAACTAGTCATTATCAATATTTACAAGTCTTCATTGTAACACTTACTCCACATCAACCTTACCAAAGTTCGATCACATATCAAGCACATTGCTCATGAATATATATATACACATGTACCTGCACTTGTTCATCACATAATCATGTTCAATTACACTTAGTCATTTTTCCCATTGAACACATCGGAATATTAATGGATACATCGGAAGTTTGCATATAAATGCAACACTTGTAGCAAAAGCTACTTCGCATTGCTTTTCACATAGAGGCACATTCTCGAGCAATTTTCTTTCATGGGCCTGCTCACACAAGCTGTCAGTCATTCGTTGCTACTCATTGCTGCTCACACAAGCTATCAGGTATCCGCAACACATGTTTGTATAGCTAGCCACTGGTAGAACTTAAGACCAACACCCGAATTCACTTAGTCACAATTTCACATAGATTTCACATAGGTCCCTAGTGACATGTCACTTATATCCTATTCTATTCCTAAGGTTCAACCGGGAAATTTCTCACATTTCGATACTTTGTCAATTTCATTCAATATTTAGCACATCTCATAAAATATATCAAAACATAAAAACATAAGTAAAAATAATGCATTATTTACATACAAACTTAACTCGGTACAAAAAAGACAAATTTTGCGTTTTAGTCCAAAACCTTTTCTTTTCCCCGATCAATGTCAATTCCTCGTCTTTCTTGATCTATAATAACACATTTAACTTATTTCTTCAACATGCTAGTCAAATTAACCCAAATTCACTTTTTGGCAAAAATTACATTTTTTCCCCTAAACTTTATCATATCTACACTTTTGCCCCTAGGCTCGTAAAATGAATTTTTTTTCAATTTCCTTGTATTTTAGGCCTAGCCAAACCATTTTCATAACTATAGAAGCCCACATTTTGCATTTATTCACACACTTACACGCATTTTACAACTTTTTACAAACTAGTCATTTTATGAGATTTCATCAAAAATTGCTTAGTAAAAGTCGTTTATTACACTCCGAACATTCATATTCTACCATTAAACATCAAAATGCAAGCATTTCATATATGGGTAAATTTTCAAATCTCAACCCTAGCTCAAATAAATGGTAGAAATAGATAGATCGTGTTACGAGGATTTCAAAAACGTAAAGAACATTAAAAATGGGGTAACGGCGGACTTACTATGAAGCTTGGAAGCTTGAAAACCCTAGCCATGACTTCCCCTATGCTACATTTGGCCAAAGCTTGAAGATGGACAAAAATTTTGGCTTTTATTTTGTCTTTTAGTCCATTTAATTACGAATTTACCAAAATGCCCTTTTTACTCTTCTTTAAAATTTTACCCTTCCATATCCATTTTTGTCCATAATGACATAAAATCGTCTAATTACTATATAAGGAAATCTAATTTAAAAAACCATTCCAATCAAGTACCTTTATGAACAAGAACACACATTTTTCACCTATTACAATTTAGTCCTAAATCCAAATTGGACACCCAAACAATATAACTTCGTAACAAAAATTTCACACAGTCATTCAATCACATAATAAACATTAAAACTTAATCAGAATAAATTTTTCTACTTTGAATTTGTGGTTTCAAAGCCACTATTCTGTTTAGGCCTTAAATCAAGATGTTACACAATATCCCATGATGGACCTCTTACACTGCCAGTAAAGGTTGTCATTAGTCTTCCGCGATTTCTATCACCTCTATCTGGTCTGAAACTCGGTCTCCAACTACCGTGAGATTCTTTTGATCTCTTAGGTTGCGGACTTGAACTGATAGCTCCAGAACATTTCCCAATAGGACAAGTATTTTTAGGCTTTTTATCAAGGCCCAGAACTTGTTCGACCATCTTTGCTCTTTCAACCAAGTCTACAAACTCAGTGATTCTATGATATACCAGTTGTACCCTTAATTCATCACGTAAACCCTGTAGAAATCGTTTACAACTATCAACTTTAGTTGGTACAAATTTACCTGCATATCTACTTAGTCTCAGAAATTCTCGTTCATAGTCCACTACAGACATCTCACCTTGTTTTAGCTTCAAGAATTCGTGCTTCTTGTCTTCTATATATAACTCTCCCACATATTTCTTCTACAATTCTCATTGAAAGAAATTCCAACTTACTTGTTTTGTCGGTACATGCTAGATTACTAATTCCCATCAAACATAAGCTTCTCCTTGTAGTAATGAAACGGTACACAATAGACTCTCTCGAGGAGTACATTCAAGCTGTTGTAGAATTCTTTTTGTTGATTCCATCTAGTTTTCAGTAGTAGACAGATCAACTCCCTTTAAAGCTAAAAATTCAATAGCACCATACTTATGCAGTTCTTTAATTATGGCCCGTCGGGTAGGAGGGGTAGATGTCATAGCAGATGCAGTCCCTGCTACTCGTTGAAGGGCATCAGCTATAACTGTAACACCCCAAACCTAACCTAGACGTTACGGTGGAGTCTGGCGATGTCACATGAAAGTGCTTTCGAAAACTAATTCGTTGGAAAACTTTTTCCCCGTTTAAATAGGTCTCGTTGCCTTATAACATCCCTATTTCAATTCATTTCTTTCAAAACATTAACCATTTTAAAATGTTATCCAGTGATTTGTAAGTCATTTATAAGTTTACAAAAGCTTTTAAAAATCGATTGCGTTCTTTTAATAAAATGTTTATCTCTTTTGAAAACCAATGTTTCCTATCTCTAGTAGTTATAAACCATGAACAATGAAAAGTAAAACCCAAATCAAAGTAAAAATCCATAATGGCCATATTATAATAAAAATTCCCTAAATGATAATGATTAAAAGGTAATCTAGTACGAAAATACATGCGATCATATGGCCACCTCTGAGTCCCTCGCTGCACCGATCTACCTAAGACTAGGGATTACCTATACAGTAAAACAAATGGGGTGAGTTTACAAAAACTCAGTGTGTAAGCCCTCATGCAATTATACAGTCAGAAATGCAAGTAGTAGCAGTCTAGGCCTAAGCCTTTCACGGTAACAGTAATCAATTAGGCCTTGGCCCATTATAGTAAAAGTACTAGTAGCAGTAGCAGTAGGGCCTTAGCCCATAATAGTAATAACAGTGGCAGTAACAGTAGGGCATTAGCCTATCTCAATAACAGTATGTAGATATACAGTGTATAGTATGCAAGTCCCACCCAACCATCCACTATACAGCATCTCATGTCCATCCACCCATCCCTACACTTATAAAATTAGCACCGGTTGCGGCACTAAACAATATTTGTAGCAAAGCTGCCAGTAATATAGTAGGCTAAAAGCCATCAGTGAGTTGTAGCGTAGCTGCCAGTATAACAAGCATTAAGCCTTTTAGTACACTTCCTCCATATAAATTAATCCAACCCCATGCAATGCAACATACAGTATATCACGCCATGTCGTGATATCAGTACAAACAGTATCGTTTAGCAGAATAAATTCATTCCCAATAACACATCCCACTCAAGCAGTAATATCATACAAATAGGGGTCTACGTATGGCTTACCGACCCTACAGTAGGTCCACAATCGTCTCAGGCGACCCGTGTAACCTTTACAAATAAATCAATAAAATGGGCTTACACGTCTGTGTCGGGCTGCCCGTGTGGGCCCACATGCTCATGTGTCCCACACGATCTAAATTGGCCTTGGCCGTGTGGCCTATAATTCCACACGCCTATGTGGTTCACCCGTGTGGGACCACAAGCCTGTGTGGCCCACAAGGCCCAATTGGTCAAGCCCGTGTCTCGCACACAGTCTAGCCTACTGCCACACGACCGTGTCATGTGCCCGTGTCCTGCGCGCACTAGCTCATCGATCACACGGTCATGTCCAGCCACATGGCCTACCACACGTGCGACCACGCGGCATCGACAGTCCCTTTTTTTTACTTTTGGTCGAGTTGCAATTTCAATGATTCGGGTACACACCTGACTCGATTTTGACGTATAATCACTCCTAAGCACTCCAGTACCTAAAATTGACAATCTCGAGTCCAAAGTCAGTCATTTAAGCTGGGTTATTAAGAATAGATAAATTACGAAAGCTAACGACAACCTTACCTCCAAAGAACCACGGTGATTCTTCACTGTTTAGAGCGCCGGTTAACAGTCCTTAGAATCTTGATTGTCTCCTAAAGAGAAAACAATCTCTTAATAATCCAACACTCATTAAAATGAAACAAAACACACTCCTACACTTACCAAATTCGCACCAAATGCCGAGATAAGTAATAACAATGGCAAAAAGTGAAAAGAATGAAAAGATGAGAAAGGAGGAGAATAGATTTTTGCAAAAAGGGAGGGGATTCTCAAAACAAAAATTTGGCAGTAAGTGAAGCAGAGGAAATCACTGAACAAAATGGGAAGAAGGGAAACAGAGAGGTTTTTTTTCCATAGAGATCAGAATATTTCAATAACCCCCCACTCATCCACAATCCTATACTTTTCTCAATCAAACTCCCACTTTCAGAATTCTAATTCAACACAAACTCCCTGCCAAAACTAGCAGCAAAATATTATCCCTTACGTACTCGCAGAGATTCGAACACAGGACCTCCTTCACACCAACACTCTGCTTAACCACCAAACCAGGAGGCCCATTCTAATATAATTTCACCCACACTTAAACTTAAGCCTACTAACCAAGAGTAAGGCTTTTATCAAATAAAATAAAAATTTTACTCAAGTCAAGGCTTAAACTTAAGACTTCTCAGACACTCCTAAAACACTTAACCACTAAAGCAGACAGATATTTATGTCATAAATACACGAAATCAAATACATAAATTTTTGGGGTGTTACAATAACTCTAAGTAATTGTGTGTCATCTCTCTCTCTAACATTTCCCTGTTTAGCGTTAGGAGGTTGATTACCTACCGGATTTACACTAGGTGTTACTGACTAAGTTTCATCTATTTCACGATATTCTTCATCTCTAGTATACATTTCTTGATCTACATCATCAACATGTTCATTTGACATCTTTAACTATAAAACAAAAACAAACAATTATATCAGCATCCAAATCCCGACTCAATATCGACTTAATTATGGCATGTACCTCTAGACCTAATTACGAGCTCGATTTAGTCTGAGAATCAGCTAAACCTAAATAACTCTGATACCAACCAATGTAATACCCCTTAACCTTAAATCGTCGTGGGAACAGGGTTAAAGAACATTACTAGACATTTCTGATCAAATACAAACATTATACAAACAATTAGCATACGTATTATAAATTAATCATATTGTCCTTTTAAAGGGCCCTCGAGGCCCAAAGTACATGTTAGAACCAAATCGGGACCGAATTTAGTACTCTAGAAATTTTTAGTGGAATTTCAAATTTTTTTACCGAAACATGCAATTTCATAATTTAACATTTCATATACATTGTATATAACCAACCATAGTCATATTATAGCATGATTTACAATCGAATCCCAAAATGACCTATACAACAATCTAGGTACATGCCATTTTACAAAAGAAAACATACTTCACCACTTTACAACCAAACACACCAATATGGCACCCAGTGCCTAATTGGATAATTCGAAGCAATAGTTGACACCCAGTGTCTCATTGGCCAAGCCGAAGTAAGTTGGTATCCAGTACCTCATCGAATTATCTGAAGTAATAGTATAACACCCAGTGTCTCATCGACTCGAGGTCAAAGTATCCCTGAACACTTCTAAACTTATTGCATGCCAACTATATCCGACTCAACCCGTAATAGTTAATAAGGTTTCCGATTCACTTTCAAAACAATCATTATTCACTGTTCATATTCAATTTCAATTTGTTCACCATTCACATTTTAATTTCAATCAATAATCACATTCAATCCCAATAGTCATATACACTTTTGAAATCAATTCCATTCAAATCAATACCATCATATAAGTTACTTACCTCATTTTACTTACCATGCTTTTTAATTAAAATACAACAATTAATAATAAATAGATTTGAATTATAGTAATACAAACCGTATATCTACAAATTACTCTTCGTCCATTTTCTGCTTTCCTTTCTTAGCTGATATCTCCGACACGATGTTAGCTATAGAAAGTTAAAACAATTTTAAGTTATCAATACAACACCAATTCATATCAATATTTAAATTTTCTATTTAACTCTCGCCTAAATTCCAATTTAATCCCCAACTTAAACTAATTTCATTTCCATCACCATTTATTCTTTATTTTCACTCAATTTCTACTCATAACTAAACTTAACTCTCTAATTTTCTCCATAAAACCCTAATTTCAAAATTCTTTCAATTTGGTCCCTGTTACACAAAACTTATAACTTATTTTACAATTTAATCATTTACCCAATTCTAACTTGAAATTCTATCAATTAAACTCCTAATTCATCAATTTATTCAACATAACAACATCTAATAATCTACTAACTTTTAAAATTTCAACATATACCAAGTAATATTTTGTTTTAGGATCATAAAGACTCAAAAATTACAAAAAAAAGGAATTGAATTGACTTACCAATTTGAGTTTGAACCCTTAAAGACCCTAACTTTCTTTTTCTTTTCATTCCCCTTTTCATTCTCCCTATTCGTTTTTGCTATTCTGTTTCTTTTGTTTCTTTTGTTTCTTTATTTATTAACTAATAATAATATAATATATTAATATAATAATATACTTCATCAGTAATAAATATTTTAATATATATAAATATGTTTTAAACTAAAAAAATTAAGATTTTTTTCTTACATAAACCGCCTCAATTATTGGAATTGGCATATTTGCCTTTTAATCCCTTTAGTTTTTCTTTTTCTTTAATCTATAATTAAACTTTCACCCCTATTGCAATTTAGTCCTTTTTCCTAATTACTCCTAATTCAAGCTAATTCACCTAGCCAAAACCTAATTAAACACACAACTAACTTCGTAAATATTTTTAATAAATATTTACGATTCTGTTTTACAAAAACGGAGACCCGACAACACACTTTTTTATGCCCGTAAATTTTAGGTCATTACAGGTTGGGCCCTGGCGTAGGACTGAAAGCAAGATGCAACATGAGTGATAATTATAGCTGCCCCACAACGGTAGAGTCGGCATACAAATTAATCAATTTCATCGATAAAAGAATAAACAAACACATTGGCATACATATCAAAATAGGATAAGTAAATGAAATGAACAAATAAATCAATATTTAACCATTTAAAATGACATTAGACAATTAAATAAATTAATGCACGAATAAATAAATCTAATATGCAAAAATACTAAAAAACTTAGCTCTCAAACCTAAGTAAGTTGACTCACTAACGTCCACAGTAGAGTCGCTAAGCTATCATAACATTGCCTACATAAGGGTACATGCACCGAGTAAGCAAAGCTAGACATGGAGGGCCTAAATTAACGTAGAGTAGCCACTAACCAATTAAGGCTAGATTGGTTAGCCACCTATCATCTAAAAGTCTAAAATTAATACTATGAAAAATCTTAAAAGTCTAGACTTGATTTCGTCACCAGATTTTGAGTTCGGGAGTATGGTTACGTGTAGGGAAGGTTATAGCACCCCCCACAACGCCTATCTGGAGATAGTCCTAAGGAGTCTTAAGAGCTAGATTCTTTATTTAAGCATATTAATGTTTTAATCTAGACTAAAATCTTATGGAAATCTTTAATAAAAACTCTAAAGAAAATGCCTTCGGTTTACTTGTAACTCGATTAAAATGTGTTCACCAAACTTATCTAATTTGAAACTTAAGTTAGAGTTTTTTACTTTTAACAGGAACCCTGAAGGATACCTAAATAATTTACCTTCAATTCCTAAAATTAATTCTATCTTAGAATTCTAAAAAAAAAACTATATATTACCAATGAATTAAGAGATATATTAAAATCCATCTACAACTTATTTGATCTATTATTATTATTATTATTATTTAAAGGATTTAATTAATAACATTGAACCTATCAAGATCCTACGAAAGTATCCTATGCCAGGTTTATGATTTATCTTACTTTAAAATTATTGATCTAAGGCTTAAATTCGTCAAAATCCTAAAATAATATATCTTAAGTAACATTTATTAGTTTTCTTCAAAAGTTTCTAAAATAAAATACTTAGAAAGACCTACTCATGATTTATAATTCACCTACAAAAATCTTTAGTTTTAATCTTAAATAAAGTCCTAAAGAATATTTACATATTAATTTAAGATTCTAATCCTATACGATATTTAAAATTAGTTTAAAACCCTAAAAAAATCTTACATATTATTTATAATTTTTTAGAGTAAATGGTAGATAAGATCTTAAAGACTAACCTAAATCTAAATGTAAAAACCTTATAGTTTCATTAAAATGTACCACCTACTTAACTAACTTCATGTCAACAATTATAAGATAGAAATGTAACACTCCAAAATCGGCCCAGACATTATGGCCGAATCTTGTGGTGTCACATTAGAGTGTTTTTCGAAAACACGTTCTCATTTGAAAACTCATTCGGTATTAGACCTCTTTGTGATATCAACGAAAAACTTATCGAACATGTTGGATTGTTAATAAACTTAATAAAACACTCCCTTACTTATTAATCCACTTTATTAATCTTTCACTGAATTGAAATAGTATGTTCATTTTCAAAATGTAGTTTATTATTTAAAACCGTTTACTTTTAAAATCATTATACTTTGTCAAATCTCGTTTAGCAGCAGAAACTTTTAAAATGTTTTTTGCAAACATGGTATTTTGAAAAGTATTTATCTTTTGAAAACCCATCTTTTCCCCTACATCTAGCAATTTATAACAAAGCAAATAAAAACCCCAAATTAACAGTTAAAACCTTAGAGAGGCCTTATTACATAAAAGTTACCTAAAGCGAAATTAATAGTAAATATGAACCAAATATAAAATAAACGCAGTCGTGTGGCCACTTCCGAGTCCCTCACGGCACCAATCCATCTATGGTTAGGGATTACCTATACAGATACACAGAAATGTGAGTTTACGAAAACTCAGTGTGTAATCCCTTATCAAACAGTATGCAGTAACAGTCCAGGCCTGAGCCCATTATAGTGACAGTATCAATGTGGGCCTTAGCCCAATACAGTGACAGTAGCAATACAGTAATGCAATCAGATAAACCCACCCAATCCAGTAAAACACACCACTCCGTCCCACCAATCACACCATGTGGGGATATAATCGACCCACCCGACCAGTCACAGCAAGGTTAGCACTGGTTGTGGCACTAACAGTATCACAGCAAAGCTACCAGTAATATACACGGCTTAAAGTCGACAGTAGGTCCACAGTTGACTTAGGCAACTTGTGTGACCTTACCAGTATAGTACACTTCCTCCTGATATATAAACCCGTCTCGATGCAATGTGTCGTGTCATAATATCATATGTGTATACAAAATGTCATGCTCAATACAGTCATACAGATCATAGGGCAAATCTATCATTTTTACCTATAGGGGTAACACAATCATTTCACCTTAACGATCGAAATAGTGTATATGGGCCCTAAGCCCATTACGTAGCCATGTGGGACCACATGTCCGTGTGGCCCACTAATCCCAAATATGACCTTAGCCATATGAACGACATAGCTAAGTCTAACGTATCCCACCTATCCGTGAAATTAGCCTTGTGGGGCCCACGAGCGCATTGAGCCCACATGGCTCATTTCGACCCAACGTGGCCCAAACGGCCAAAACTCATAAGATCACTCATAATGGCCACTGCAATCATGCACCCATGTTTTGTAGGCTAGAATTACCACATGTGCGTTCATATGCTCGTGTGGCATCAAATGCCAAATTTTTGGCTTTTCGGCTTTTGCCGTCTTACGGTTAAGTAGTGTGAGTACACACCTGTTTGCGATTATGTGCTAAGATCCACGAGTACCCAACCTACATTCATTCCAGGCATATCATCAGTCTTTCAATCGTTAGTGTTTACAAGCACTTAATCCCAATTTGATAATCACTACCAACCTTGACTGAATGAGATACGTCTTATCCCTCTTAGATTACTGGCTGAAATCGATCGCATATTCCTCATTGATTATCTGCATTAATAGTGGATCTTATTAGATAGGATTGTTAATATCTGTGGCTTAAATGCCCCAACGTTAACTTACAGAATAACAACAAGCATTCGGATCATCTTTTAGAAAGCTAGCCCTCATACTTACCTTTGATCGCAAGATGAGAGAAAGGTTTGATTGCTTTCGTAACCCTTGTAAACCCCTCAGTCCTCGTGAAGTTCTATAAACCAAATGGACACCACTAAGGATAGGAAAAGGAAAAGAATCAAGCAAAAGAGAACATAAAAAGAAGAGAGCATTCATTTTAGAAAAGAAAAAATATTGAACATGTTGAAGGAACAGAGAAAACAAGAAGTAATCTAGTAACTCACTGATTGTTAAAGCCTCCTTCAAACTAAAAACTGATCAAAGAAGAAGAAGACAGAAATCGATAACAAGATCAAGACTATAGGCCGAAAGAAAAAGGAAAGAAGAGAGAGGGAAGAATCGGCTATGAGAGAAACCGAAAGGAAAAAGAACGATGGGAAGGAGAAAAGCTTTGTTCAGCTTAGAAAATAAAAAATAGAAGAGGTGAGAGGAAAGAACAAATTAGTAAAGGTTGAGGGAAAAGAGAGAGAGATGTAATCGACATTAAAGGTCAATCCAATTGGTCAATTCGACTAACACAAGTTACTAAAACGGAGAGACGTGTGAGGACTACTTTTAGCACTCCAAAATAAAAAATGGGCAAAGAATATTCACAACACAAATAATGGCCAAACCGAAAAGAAAAGAATCCTCCCACTTTCACTCAACTACAGAAAAATGAAAGGAAAATAATAAAATCAAAACTCCCACCAAAACTGATTCCAAGGTGCTTTGAGTTTCCAATTCGACACCACCACCTTCTACCCCACATCCCTTGTTTCTCTCCCGAATTCTCTCCACAACATCCACACCAACCATTATCCACATCCCTTGATTCTTTCCACATATAACCTATTCAAACTCCACTTTGTAGAGTTTCGGTCCAACTCTACTACCCATACAACTAGGCAGTAAAATATATTTCCCTTTCTGATGCACCACCACTCAAACCTCAGACCTCAGTTACACTCTACACGCCCCTAGCCACTGGTCCTCTAGTCTTTTTATGCCACAATTTAACCACAACAATTTAAGAACCTCATATCTAGATGCAAGGGTTTTTTTCACTTAAAAAATGAAAATTTTGCATAAGCCAAGGCTCGAACCTGGGGCTTCTCAGACTCCCAAACATTCCTAAATCACTTAGCCATTGAAGCAAACAATCAATTGTGCTACAACATAAAAAATTAAAGGCTTAGATTTTTGGGGCGTTACAAGAAAAATGACCTAAAGTTCCCTCTTTTAAAACAAATAGTAATAAAATAGGAAAATTAAATAAATTGGCTAAAGTTAATGAAAAGTTAAAACTTTTTCAAAAATGAAAATAATAAAAAATAAAACTTAAATAAATGAAATAAATAAGATATTAACATGATGATGATAATAATAACAATAATACACCTTATTCGTAATACAATAAAAGAATCAAAGTAATATAAATAAATAATATTAAAATGTATGTAAGGGGAATGTGTAAAGAAAAAATATAAATATAAATGAACATGAAAATATAGAACATTAAAATAAAGTGTGAATAAATATAGAACATTAAAATAAAGTGCATAATTGACATTAAATATATAAGGTATAAATGCAAATGAAATGAAAGATATAAGTGTAAATAATTTATTAAAGATGGAAACAAAATGACATAGCTTGATTTTAGGACTAAAAGATACAAGAATGTGGAAGACAGAGGATTGATGTAGCAATTAATTTGCTTTTAATTTTGAAATTTCGGATTAAATCGATTGTTTGAATAAACAAAAAGGTTATGGGTGTAAATAGGCCAAAGAGTGAGGGCGGTGCTGCAAAAAATGGGGTATTTTTTGTAAATTTAAAAAGTAAGGGGGTAGGAATAAATTACCCATTTTTGGCACCTATAAATGAAAAAAACTGTTCATTCTTTCATTTTAACCACATTTTTTTAGAAAAAAATAAAACATCTTCCTCTTTCTCTTCCTCCTTCTATGTTGGTCATGGCTCCACCATCAGGGAGTCGTTGGGCTCTTCGGCCTCTGGTGGTGAAGCCGCTGCATATGGTGGCCAAACTTTTTTTTTTTTTGCAAAATCAAAATTTTCTTTTTAAAAAATCACTACTTTTCTTAAAAATCGAAACAATAGTTGAAAAATATCAAAACTTTATTTTAAAAATATAAACTTTTCCTTTAAAAGGACTAAAAAAACAGATTTAAAAAAAAATTTAAACTTTCTCTTTTTTAAAAAAAATACTATTTTTTCTTAAAGATTAAAGCTTTTATTTTGAAATAGTTGAAAAAAAAATCAGAACTTTGTTTCAAAATTTTTAAAATTTCCTTTTAAATGACTAAAAGAATTATTTTAAAAATATAAACTTTCTCCTTTAAAGAAATCACTATTTTTCTTAAAGATTAAACTTTTTTATTTTGAAATAGTTGAAAAAAATCAAAACTTTTTTTTTTAATTTTAAAATTTCCTTTAGAATGACTAAAAAAATAGATTTTTATTTTATAAAATCTAAACTTTCTCTTTTTTTTTTTTAAAAAATAAACACTATTTTTCTTAAATATCAAAGCTTTTATTTTGAAATAGTTGGAAAAAAATCAAATGTAACGTCCTAATTTTCTTAATTACGACTTTTGTAAATTTTTTCCAAAAAGGTGTGTCTGTTTCAGTGGTTAAGGGTTCTGGGAGTGTTTGAGAGGTCTTGGGTTCAAGCTTTGACCTGAGTAAAATTTTTTTCCTTTAAGTGAATAAAGCTTTACTCTTGTTTAGTAGGGTTATAGTTAAAAGTTTGTAAGGACATGTCAGATGGGCATGCTGGTCTGGTGGTTAAATAAAAGTGTTGATGTGATAGAAGTCTTGTGTTAGAATCTTTGCATGAGCAAGAAAATTATTTTGCTACTAGTGTCGTGTATGAATTTGAGTTTTAGTTAAATTCTGAGTAGTAGGGTGGTGGATTGAATCAAGGGTGGTTACTATCAGATTTTGAGTTTTGGAAAAAAAAAAAACCCTCTATTCTCTCTCTCACATTTTCCTCTATTATCCCCTTTCAAAATTTTCAGTATCCTTTTTCCCCAAAGAAAGACTTCGCTGCTGAAATTTCCTGTACTTCCTTTCAATCCATCCTTTTTCCTTTGTTTCTACAAAGGATGTTTTATCGATTGTTTGTTAACGTGCTCGCTTGCAAATTAATGGCATATGAGGAGGCTGTTAGTAGTAAAGATTGTGAACTTCGAATTCGACATCACTAACGGCAAATTGTTTTGGCAGTAAGTCAGATTTCTGTTCGTTCTTGGTTACTAAACCCATTTATAAATCCGTTAGATTAATATCGAGTATCTTAATTTAGGCTTTGGGAGTGCTCGGAAGTGTTTTTGCAGCGAATCAACACAAGGTATGTACCTGAAACACTAAAAAAGCGTATTGGCAAAAAGCCGAAAATGTACGCTGTCGACGCCACACGGGCCCGTGGTCACCCGTGTGGTAGGCCGTGTGGCGATACACGGGCATGTAATCGACAAGCTAGGCTATGTGCATAGGACATGAAAGTATGTCACGACCGTGTGATGGCCGGCGAAGCTGTGTGCAAGACACAGGCTCGACCAATTAGGCCGTGTGGGAGTGTGGGCCCACAAGGGTAAACCACACGGGCGTGTGGGATTCTGGGCTAGGCCGTGTGACCCACACGGCCAAGGCCAATTTGGGTTGAGTGGGCACACAGGCGTGTGGGCCCACACAGGCAGACCAACACGGGCGTGTGAGCCCATTTTACTGATATGTTTGTTAAGGTTGCACAGGTTGCCTGAGATGACTGTGAACCTACTGTCGGGTCAGTAAGCTTTACTCTGACCCCTAACTGACTGTATGACACATGTGTATGAATGACCGTATATCGAGCATGGTTACTTGTACTGTACTGATTATACGCATGATTCCATGAAATAGCATGTCACGTTTGTATGATGCATTGCATGGGGATGGGATGATATATGTGAAGGAAGTCTACTGAGAGGCTTAATGTCTGTTTTACTAGCAGCTCTGCTGCAAATACTGTTTAGTGTCGCAACTGGTGCTAATTTGTAAGTGTAGGGATGGCTGGGTGATTTAATCCCCACAGGAGTGTAGGGTTGGACAGGAGATGGTGTATAATGGATGGTTGGGTAGGACTTGCATACTGTACGTTGCATTTCTGCATACTAACATTGTGATGGGCTAAAGCCCTACTGTTATTGCCACTATTATTGTACTGTAATAGGCTAAGGCCCTACTACATACTGATTTTGTGATGGGCTAAGGCCCTACTGCTACTGTCACTGGTACTACTACTGTAATAGGCCGGGGCCCAACTAATTACTATTACTGAGAAGGGCTTAGGCCCAGACTATTATTTGCTTACATACTGTCTATTTGGTTGCATGGGGATTACACACTGAGTTTTCGTAAACTCACCCCTTTTGTTTTACTATACAGGTAATCCACAAACATAGACGAATTGATGTGACGGAAGACTCAACAATGGCCACACAACCATTTACAGTTTCATATTTAATTATGATTTTAAGTATTATTTGGGGTATTTTTCTGTAACATGGCCTTTATGGATTTTTACTTTAATTCGGGTTTTATTTTTCATTGTTTATGACTTATAACTATTAGTGGTAAACGCTGGTTTTCAAAAGAGACAAACGTTTTATATAACGCAAATCGTTTTATACGCTTTCGCAAAGTATAATATTTTGGAAACCTTTTTAAAATCAAACAACATGGTTTTGATTTAATAAAAGACAACGAAAAGTTGTTTAACAGATATATAGTTTTTAGCAGTGACTTAGTTTTTGAAAACACCTCTATATGACATCGCCAGATTCGGCCATAACGTTTAAGCCGAGTTTGGGGTGTTACATTTAGTGTCATCAGTGCCAGGTTGTAAAACTCGACTGTGGATTTGGGTTTTAAAAGAGAAGAAAACTTGTTTTTACTGATTTTTGTTATGGGAATATTTTTACTGAACGTGTGGTACATTGAGTCTCCGGCGCCGATCCTGTAAGTTCTCTGAGACTGTATTATGTTTTTGGCTAGAACTGTTATAGGTAGTAAATACTGAGACTAGTATAGATAGACTGTACTGAGAACACTCAAGATAGTGTATGCTAACACTGTAGTAAAACTAATAGACACTGCGATTACGAAAACGAACACTGAATTGTTGATACTATTTTGCATAAAACTTTGATTAACAAATACTGGAATTGTAAACTGATCTGTATAAAACTGTTAATACAGATAAACACGATTTGACAATGAGCACACGTGGTACTCGCGAAAGGGGTACTAGAGGCCATGGTAGAGGCCGTATAGGTGCCTGAGTGGGGTCCTCATCATCTGGCAACATACCGAATCTAGACATTAGCGAGACATCGGTATCGCCTATTACTGAGGCTAGATCTGGGTCTCATAACCGTGCGGTTGGGGATGATGCACTGTCCCAAGCCATGTTATGAATTCTGGAGAGGGTTGCTGGGCCCAATACTGGTATTGGAGGCCGAGGGTCGGTTACTGAATGACTCCTGCCTAACGAAGCTGAGATTTTTAGGGGTATTGCTGGAGTGGCCCCTAACGTGGCTGAGTATTGGATCGAGGCCACAGAAAGGATTATGGACGACTTGGACTTCAACCCGAGTAGAAATTAAAGGGGGCAGTGTCATTGCTGAGGGATGAGGCTTATTAGTGGTGGCTTACGGTTAAGGAAGGCACTCATCCCGAACGAATTTCATGGGATTTCTTTAAATCTGCCTTTCAGGGAAAGTATGTAAGGACCAGTTATGTGGATGCGTAGAGGAGAGAGTTTCTGAATCTGACCTAGGGGGATAGATCAATGGCCAACTATGATGTCGAGTTCTTACGACTGAGCTGCTATGTGCGAGGTATGGTGCCAACTGAGTACGAGTGATGTGTTCGCTTCAAGAATGGCCTCAGGGATAATCTGAGAATTCTAATAGCTCCACAGAGGGAGTGAGATTTCTCTGCACTATTTGATAAGGTGAAGATCACCGAAGAGGTTAAGCGTACTGAGCATCAAAACTGTGAAAAGGAGAGAGGTAGGAACAAGAGGGATTCAGAGCCCTCCAGTTCCATTCAGAGGCCTAAGAAAAATGCTACAATTGATGGGCTGGTCTGAGTTGGGGCCACTGTTACTGCTACTGGTCAGCAGCCTTGTACCAATTATGGAAGATGCCATTAGGGCGAGTGCTGGAAAAGGACTAGGGCATGTTTGAGGTGAGGTTCACTAGAGCACCGTATTAGAGAATACCCACAAAGGCTCAATTAGATGCAAGCTTTGGGTTTGGGTATTGCATAGTCGTAGAGAGGGGTTCAGCAGCCACTGAGAGGCCGCGGTCAGGCTCGAAGTGGTAATAGGTTAGGCTGTGGGTAGAGAGTATCAAACAGAGGTGCTAATCAGACTGAGATGAGGCAATCGGCTCTAGTGTATGCTGCACATCGCCAGAGGATGGGGATGCTCCAAACGTCATCACCAGTACGTTCTTTATTCATAATGTACTTTATACTGCATTGATAGATGTAGGATCCACTCATTCCTATGTTGCCTGCTCTGTCACTAAAAACATAAGGATTCTAGTTGAGAGTACTTCGAGTGAAATTATTGTATTAAGTCCATTGGGGCAGTCCATCTTGATTAATAAGTTATTTAGATATGTCCCTTTAGAGGTACAAGAGGTTATCTTTCTAGCTGATCTTATAGAACTGCCGTTTGGAGAATTTGATCTGATACTGGGCATGGACTGGCTAGTTAAACACTGAGTGAGCTCGGATTGTGCCACTAAATGGGTTGTATTGAGAACTGAGGTGGACAATGAGGTAGTCGTAATTGGGGAATGTCAGAATTACTTGTTGAATGTGATTTTTGCATTAAAGGCCAAAAAGTTGGTTTGTAAGGGATGTGAGGCGTATCTGGTCTACATCAATGTTTCAGATTCTAGGGATTATTTAGTTAAAAATATCAGAACGGTTAAGGATTTTCTGGATGTGTTTTCTGAAGAGCTACCTGGGTTACCTCCGAACCGTGAAGTAGAGTTTGGGATTGAGCTCCTTCCTGGTACAATTCTAGTGTCCATTACTCTCTATAGGATGGCACTGAAAGAGCTTGTGGAACTTAAGGCTCAAATTCAAGAATTGCTGGACCGTGGGTTCATCTACCCTAGTGTATCTCCGTAGGGGGCACCAGTTCTATTCGTGAAAACGAAGGATGGATCCATGTAGATGTGTATTAACTATCGTCAATTGAATAAATTGACTGTTAAGAATAAGTACCCCCTACCGAGGATAGACGATCTATTTGACTAGTTCTAAGATGCTTCAATTTTCTCTAAGATTGACCTTCGATCAGGTATCACCAGTTGAGGGTTAACGAGGCTGATGTGCATAAGACGACATTTAGGACTCGCTATGGTCACTACGAGTTCCTAGTGATGCCATTTGGAATGACGAATGCACTAACAACTTCTATGGATCTAATGAATAGAGTGTTGTAGCCCTATCTGGATCGGTTCATAGTAGTGTTTATTGACGACATTTTGGTGTATTCGAGGACTGAGGATTAACATAATAAACATCTCCGAGTGGTTCTGCAGATTTTGAGAGAGAATCAACTGTACGCCAAGTTTAGTAAATATGAGTTTTGGTTACGAGAGGTAACATTTTTGGGCCATGTGGTATCTACTGAGGGGATTAGGGTCGATCCTCGTAAGATTGAGGCTGTTTTGGATTGGAAGTAGCCCAGGACTAGATCCGAGGTTTGCAGTTTTTTGGGACTGGCTGGGTACTATCGACGTTTTGTAGAGAGGCTTTCTGTAATTGTATCACCCTTGACTAAGCTACTACGTAAAGATGTGTTGTTTAACTGGACTAATGTACAGTGATAAACTATAAATTATACACGTTTTTACCTCATGCTTAGCCTAATTTCTGGATGAATTATCATTGAATATGTGGAAATTAGTGCTCTTAATCCTTCTGTTTCATGTTTTATACCCAAGTGAGATTAAGGAAGAGAAAAGAGCAAGGAATGGGCCAAAAATGGGCAAATTAGGCCCAACTCAATAAACAACATGGCCGAGAGATTCACCACACGGCCGTGCCACACGGCTATACCTCCTTAAGCTCAAACATGACCAAACCTCGACGAGCACGGCCAGACCACATGCCCGTGCCACCTAAACAGGCCTGAGCACGACCTGGGCTTTGATCTACATGGGCGTGGCACACGGGCGTGTCCCTCTCATGAGGAAGTTCAATTTCACTCGGAAAATGGTGCTTAGAGGCTAAGAAAGACATTCTAAAGCTTTATATAAAGACCCTAGGGGACAACTACTAAATTGTGTTTTTTCTCCCACAAAAGAGTGCTTTATTTCTGCCGACACAGAGACTAAAAGCAAGGAATTACTCCAAGGAAGGTCGATTGATCCATCTCATAAGCCGAATTCTGCCTCAAGACTAAAGATCTCCCTTCAATTTCCTTCAGGGGTTTTTGGGTTCTTTATGTTTTGTTATTTTATTTCTTCTGAGATGTTTCCTTTTATAATCATAAACTAAATACCCCAAATAATTGAGGGGGATGAAACCTAAGACAGATCTTGTTTTTATTTTCTCTTGAATTATATGATAAATATTTGATTTGTTCTTAATTGTGTTTTTAACTCTTAAATTGATATTTCCAGGATATTGATTTAAGCCGAATGTGCTTATGTAGAGGAGCAAAAGTCCCTGCATAGGAGTAGATCCAACACAATTAAGTGGAGTTGATCGCAATCCTAGAGGTAGGACAACGAAAATCTGTCGGATTAGGGTCAAACCTAATAAGGGAGTTCATAGAACGAGTAAGGTAACACTAGGGGTTTTAACTAGAAAGAGATTTCAATTAATCAACCTAGGGTTAGTTGTTTTTAGTCTCGAGAGAGATATTAACATAAGTTAGGGATTTCTACGGATGAAGTCAAGTGAATAAATCGTCTAGTTCAAGAGTTGATAACAAGTGAAGTCTAGGTGGATTCTCCCTTGAGTATTGCCCAAATCATTCAGTTTTCCTAAGAGTTTTTCCCCAATTCACTTTTTATGCATTCTTTGCTTAGTTTAATAATTAGTTTAGTTTAATAAAATCTCCTTTTATTCTCAGGTTAAATAATAGAAAGAAAGTTAGTACTAGTACTTTTGGTTCCCTTGGGTACGATATCTCTGTCTTGCCACTAAGCTATACTACTGTTCGATAGGTGCGCTTGCCTTAAATTGTGATAATAGTTAATATCTGGTGTGATCATTTATTATAAATTTTATTACTTCATATCCCGAATATCAAGTTTTTGGCGCCGTTGCCAGGGAACTAAGATATTACGAACACTCGATTTCTATTACTTTAGCCATTATTATTTTTATTTTCAAACTTTATTTTTATTTATTTTACTTATTTATTTTAATTTTCTTTGTTTTTTTTCCTTCCAGGTGTCTCTACTTTATGACTAGAAGAAACCCAGGAGGACCGTTACTTTTTGACGAAGATTTAGAAGCGACAGTTCGTAGAACTCGTAGAGAGATCAGACGAAGCCTACATTATCCAGAACAAGAGCAAGAACAAGAACTTGAGCTTACTGAAGAGATGGAAGAGAACCAAGACAATCTACCACCTCCAGCAATAGTCGCAGAACTGGTGAACCAAAATGATGCTCCTCGTACTATGTATGATTATGCTAAACCTAATTTGGCTGGAACTCAATCTAGTATCATTAGACCTGCTATTGCTGCAAATAATTTTGAATTGAAACCTAACACGATTCAGATGATTCAGCAATTTGTTCAGTTTGATGGTTTACAGGATGAGGATCCCAACTCTCACTTAGCCAATTTCTTGGAATTTTGTGACACTTTTAAAATCAATGGCGTTTCTGATGATGCCATTCGCCTCCAACTATTTCCTTTTTCCTTAAGGAACAAAGCTAAACAGTGGTTAAATTCTTTACCATGAGGGTCTATCACTACATGGGAACAAATGACCGAAAAATTTTTACTTAAGTATTTTCCTCCTTCTAAAATAGCTAAATTGCAGAATGATATTTCTTCTTTCATGTAGATGGATTTAGAGACGCTTTACGATGCTTGGAAGAGATATAAAGATCTCTTGAGAAGGTGCCCTCACCACGGGTTACCTCTGTGGCTACAAGTTCAAGCCTTTCACAATGGTTTGAATCTTTCAACGAGATAAATGATCGATTTCCCACCGGTAGGACAATCAATAACAAAACACCAGAAGCAGCCCATGGATTTATAGAAGATATGTCACTGAATAACTATCAGTGGCAAGTCATGCGAACAAAGCCACAGAAAGCCGAAGGAATTTTTAATATTGATGCAGTCACGATGCTTTCTAATCAGGTAGAACTTTTAAATAAAAAGATTGATAATTTTGTTAGTTCTACGCAGGCACACTCAGTGATGCAATGCGACACAATTCAAGGGAACAGTTACAATCTCGATTACACCTCCTATGGACATAGCATGAAAACCGAGCAAACCAACTATATGGGTAATAACTCTAGACCTCAAAATAACCCTTATAGTAACACTTACAATGCAGGTTGGCGGAACCACCCCAATTTTTCAAGGGGAGGACAAGGAAATCAAAGACAACCACCCCATCCGGGATTTCAACAACCACCATTTCAACAAGAGAAAAAGCCAAACCTTGAGGAAATGCTCACCAAATTTATCACCGTATCATAAACTCATTTCCAAAATACCGAAACGACACTGAGGAACCAGCAAGCATCTATTCAAGGTCTCGAAACCCAAATACGCCGGCTCGCTAAGCTAATTTTGAAAGACCGCACGGTGGATTACCAAGCAACCCTGAGACTAACCCTAAGGAGCAACTCAATGCCATGGATACAATAAATGAAAAAGGGTTAGCCAAAACCAAC
The DNA here is from genome assembly GCA_020496765.1 of Gossypium stocksii. Lineage (NCBI taxonomy): Eukaryota > Viridiplantae > Streptophyta > Magnoliopsida > Malvales > Malvaceae > Gossypium > Gossypium stocksii. Next base: position 43,131,530 of record CM035629.1, read on the forward strand.
CAAGAGCCACATAAAGAGACTGTGGTAAGTAAAGGTAGGGATGAGGTAAGTTCCAAAGAAACAATTATCAAAAAGTATAAAACTCGTATCCAATACCCAAATGCGTTAAAGAAAGACCGCACAGATAAGTAATTCGGTAAGTTTCTTAAACTCTTAAAAATATTACATATCAACTTACCGTTTATCGAAGCTCTTTCGCAGATGCCAAATGCTGTTAGGTTTTTAAAAGAGCTCTTGACAAACAAGCGGAAGCTAGATAAGAAATCTCATGTGGAGTTGAATGCAATATGCTCAGCCATCTTACAGAATAAGCTACCCAACAAACTAAAAGATCCAGGGAGTTTTACTATTCCTTGTTTACTTGGTAGCTTTTAGGGGCTAGTATTAATGTCATGTGTAATGCCCTAATTTTTGGGATTTTCGAGATTTTTGTGATTTTGGTGAAATCTTGAAATTTTGGTGATTTGGTTATTAAATTTGTGTTTAAGTGTGTTAGTGGGCCTTTAGAAGGCCCAAGCCTAAAATAAAACCCTGTAAAAATATCAACTCTGGATTTTAAGTGAAGGGGACTTGGTTAAGTGGGCTTTTAAGAAAAAGTGGGGAAAATAAGACTCAAGTAAGCCTTTGGTAAAGTGGCAATGAGGCACCACTTAAGTGCCTAAAAAAGTGGCGTGTGGTCAGGTGTTCAAGGGCCAGTGTTCGAGTCGCAAGGTAAGCATTGTGTTTTAATTATTTTTGTGCATGTGCTGAGCATATGATGGAACTCAAGTAGAACTCTATTAAAGAGAGTTTGAGTTGCTCATGGAATTGAAGGAGGAGTGATCATGAGAGACTATCTAGGAATTTTGAATAGGAAGTAAGTGATGGCCGGTCAAGGGACTCTTGGGGGAGCATTACCGATTTGGTCAATTGGCTTTGGGGTAATTGGCCAAGGATTGTTTAGGGTACTAGCCGAATGCTTTTGGGGCCTTTTAGGTTTTGTTTTGGTTCTTCTATCCTTGGATGCCAATTAGGTATAGTGTTAGGTTCTTTTCTTTCCTCCTCCTTTATTCCAAAAAGCCGAAAATGTAAGTTGTGAACCTCTTGGTACCAATTGGTTCAAAGAGCCGAAGCATCCTTTCTTTTCTTCTCTTTTTCTTTTCTATTCAACCGAAAGTTATATTCTTTTGCTCTAATAGCCTTGTCGACATCTTTTTCTTCTCATTACAAAGCTTTCATCTTTCTTTCACCTTTGTTATACCAAAAGCCGAAATATCTCTAGATTCATTCTTTGCTAGTATTTAGAGGCTAGATCTACGTCAGATCTGAGTTAGAAACGGGATTGGAATCATTTTGGTTAGGAGAACTTTGGTAAGTGCTCAAAATCTCTGATTGTATTCTTTATTTTGGGATTTAAGGAAAAGCCGAAACCCTCTATGAAAGGTGACTGTCGATTGGGGCTAAAGGCTCTATAAATCTTATTATTCGTATTGTTATGTGTTGGTGTAGATTAAAAACTGTCGATCAAGGGGCTTTGGAAGGCTAGGACCATTTGGGTGACTAGATAGATCTAGTCATAGTTTCGGCAAAGAGGTAAGTATTCAAGAGCCTTGGAGAGGTTGGTTGAATGTGGTAATGGTTATTTCAATTAGTTATTGTTTAGATCTTGATCTAATTTGTTAAGTGATCAATTGTAAGAGAAATCACATAGGAGATCTCATCGGTAGAATCGCAAATCAGGTATGTAAACGAACACCCTTCTATAGTCTAAATCGATAAAAGCCGAAAAGCTGAAATGTCGAAATTCTGGCATTTCGTGGGCTTGCTAGCGTACAAGCACTCGTGGGTCAGTTGGAAATGATAGATCTGTAACCAAAATCGGTAAGATTGGGGAGTGCGTAATTTCGTCTACTTCGATAAATTTGGGCCTTAATGGGCTAAATTCGGGCCCAATTGGCTTACGGACCCATACGAGTAAAAATAAGTGGTAAGTGTGTTCTGGTATACTGTAGGTCTAAAATGACTAAAATGGGTAATTCGGTCATAAAATTTTGGCAAAATGGGCTTAAGTAGCTATTTGACACTATAGGGCCCATTAGGGGTTTCAGGGCCCAATAACTGAAAACTACTAAAATTGGCCAAATTAACTATTGAGATGTAAGTTGGACTATTAGGGACTGAAATATGCATAAAACCCTAAAAACTAGTATAATTACTGTAATACCCCTTAAGGGTGCGAAATTACTTTTTTACCCCAAGGTGCAAAATGACCGTTATACCCCTAGGGCTAAATTTGACTGAAATGCATGTTTTACTGTTTCTATTCACTGTATTCCATGACATGATTATCTGTTACATGGGACTGGGTTTATTGATGGAGGAAGTGCAAGTGGCATTGCCATGATTACTGAAAGAGGCTTTGCCTCGTACTGATTACTAAAAGAGGCTTTGCATCGTACTGTTTACTGAAAGGGGCTTTGCCTCGTTATACTGTTAGTGGCTTGGCCATATTATTTGAGTGGCTATGCTGCCACTGTAGAGTGTAGTGGCTGGGTGGTTGAGTTGTTTCCCCACATGGAGTGTTTATGGTTGGTACGGGTGGAGTGTAGCGGATGGACATAGGATGGGCTTTGGGCTTTGCATACATGCATTATTACTGATCTGTTACTGTAATGGGCCTACGAGCCGTACTGTTATCTGAAAAGGGCTAAGGCCCAGTTTTCTGTATCTGGATTGGGCTTCGGCCCGGTAATTACTGAGACTGGATAGGGCTTAAGCCTAGTGGGCTTGAGCTGATTTGGGCTCTGGATGGGCTTTCTTTACACACTGAGTTTCCAAACTCACCCCTTTTCTTTCATCCATGTAGGTGAGCCCTAGATTGGTGGACTTAGAGCTGGAGGGATTCGGAGTGGCACGTAGACTGCATTTCTGGTTAAATTAAGTTATTTATTTTAATTTATTATTTACTTTAATTATTTTTGTTCTGATTTTTGGGTTTGTAATAAGGCCGCTCTAATTATTTTTATTTGGGATTTAAATTATTTATTTTTACTATACAACGATTGATTTGAATAAGGCTGCGTGAGTTTCTAAACTTTAATCAAACATTTTCAAAAATCAATCACACGTTTCAAACGGATAACAAAGTTAAATCTTATAATAAGGAATACCCCTAAAAATTGGTAGTGGATAGCATATTCATAATTTAATCGGGATTTTCTCTTTAAACTTTAATAATGGTTTTGCAAAACTCACCCTCATATTAGTAATTAGGAAACGTAGTTAGTCCGTTGATGATGTGACACATTAGACTTGGCCGTAACGTTTAGGCCGAGTTTGGGGTGTTTTATTTTATGGTATCAGAGCCCGATTGTAACAACTCAGCTGTGGATCGAGTCTAAAAAGTTTTCGAAAAATCTTGAAATCAAGGCCCAAGAGGGTATTTTGAAATCGGTTTTAGAAAATTTTTTTAAGGAAACCCTTTTCAAACTCGTTTTCTTCAAGGAATAACATATTTTAAGGTGTTATTCTTAAAAGTTAAAGTTTTCTGGGCTTTCTGAAATCTAGTATATGAAGAAGTGGTATACTGAATCCCCGACACCAAGTCTGTAAGTATGTTTGTTTCTTATATTATACTGTACTGAGATATCACTGTAGATAGAACTAAGACCCTACTATGATATTGTAGATAGGGTAGTACTGAAAACTGTAAGACTAAGACTGTAGGGAAACTAAACCCTAGAAAACTGAGACTGTAGCTAGGCTACGAAATCAAGAAACAAACTCTAAAACTCTAATTGTACATAAGACATTCTGTAATAAGCAACTAAAATATTAAACTGATGTCATAAAATTCATAATCAAATAAGACGTTATGAGTACAAGGGCTGCTCGTGGATGAGACCGTGGACGGGGCCGAGGCAGTGTTCAAGCTGGGTCTTCATCTTAAGAACACTTACCAGCTGAGGTGGCATGACCGCCACCGGTAGCTGAAAATAGGTCGTATGATCGGGCCGCAGGGGATGATGCCTTGTCCCAGGCAATGTTAAGGGTTCTAGAGAGGGTTGTTGGAGCTAATGTCTGGCCAGTGAATAGAGGATCCATTTTTGAGCGACTCCGAGCTAACAGAGTGAAGGTTTTCAGGGACATATCTAGAGTAGCCCCAAATGTGGCTGGGTATTGGCTGGAAGCTACGGAACGAATTATGGATGACTTAGATTGCTCGGTGGAGAAAAAGCTGAAAGGTGCGATGTCTCTGCTGCGAGATAAGGCATATCAGTGGTGGATCACCGTAAAGGAGGGTACCCCAGCTGAGCAGGTAACTTAGGATCTGTTTAAGATGGCTTTCAAGGGAAAGTACATTGGAGCAAGTTATGTGGATGGACGTAGGAAAGAAGTTTTAAACATGACTCAGGGCAATAAGTCTGTTGCTGAGTATGAGGCAGAATTTTTGAGGTTGAGTCGATATGCTAGCAGTATAGTTTCTACTGAGTACGAGCGTAGTATTCGTTTTGAAGGTGGCCTCAGGGATGAGCTAAGGATGCTGATAGCACCGCAGAGGGAGCGCGATTTTGCTGCGTTGGTAGAGAAGGCTAAGATAGCAGAAGAGGTGAAGCGTACTAAACGGCAGAACTGTGATAAGGGCCGAAACCGATTTAGAAGGGATTTTGGACCATCTGGTGCTACAAACCGAAATGTCAAGAGAGCTAGAGTGAAGGAACTGGTCCGAGTAGTTCTGGTGAATACAGTTAGAGCACAGGCTTGTGGGGACTGTGGTATAGTGCATTTTGGAGAATGCTGGAAGCGTATTGGGGCATGTCTCCGATGCGGGTCCAAAGAACATAAGATCAAGGGTTGTCCTCAAAGGCCAGCTCAGACTTAAGTTGCTAAACAGATGGTGGCTCAACCAGTGCGAGGTGGACCACTGCCACCGAGAGGTCATGGTCAAGGTAGAGGTGGCAATGGTAATGGTCATGGACGTGGAGCACTTGGTAGGGGTGCTGGAAATGCTGAGGCTCGCCAGCCAGCATTGGTATATACTGCTCGTCACCGAGAAGAGGGTGATGCACCTGACGTCATAACTGGTACGTTTTTGATCTCTAACATGCCATACACTACTCTGATAGATGTGGGATCAACTCATTCGTATGTTGCATGTGATATATCTGGGTCGTTGGGTGTGCACTCTGAGGAAACTGTGAGCGGGGTAACTGTGATAAGTCCACTGGGTCACTCGGTTAGGGTAGATACACTCTTTAGGGAGGTGCCTTTAGAGACTTAAGGTAGGATCTTTACTGGAGACTTAATGGAGTTACCATTCAAAGAGTTCGATCTTATTTTGGGGATGGACTGGTTGACTAAGCATAAGGCGACTCTGGATTGTGCGGCTAAGAGAATGGTGTTAAGAACTACTGAGGATGATGAGGTAATGGTTATTGGGGAGCGAAAGGACTACTTGTCCAACATTGTTTCAGCTCTAAGGGCTAAGAAGCTGATTCGCAAGGGTTGCGAGGCGTACTTGGCTTTTGTAACTCAGGCTGAGACTGAGGATTTGACTGTGGAGACAGTTAGAACTGTTAAGGAATTTCAAGATGTCTTTCCTGAGGAGCTTCCTAGATTACCTCCGAATCGAGAAGTTGAGTTCGAAATTGACTTGCTACCTGGAACGGCTCCAGTGTCCATCGCAACCTATAGGATGGCACCAAAGGAGTTAGTAGAACTGAAAGCACAAATCCAATAGTTGTTGGATAGAGGTTTCATTAGACCAAGCGTATCTCCGTGGGGAGTACCAGTACTGTTCGTGAAGAAGAAGGATGGGACGATGCGTATGTGCATCGATTATCGCCAGTTAAACAAACTAACGATAAAGAACAAGTATCCTCTCCCAAGGATCGATGATTTGTTTGACCAGCTTAGAGGAGCTTTGGTATTTTCCAAGATTGACCTTCAGTCTAGATATCATCAGTTAAGGGTCAAGGAGGTGGATATTCATAAGACAGCATTCAGAACTCGGTATGGTCATTACGAGTTTCTGGTTATGCCATTTGGACTGACAATGCACCTGCATCTTTCATGGGTCTGATGAATCGAGTATTCCAACTGTACTTAGATCGATTAGTTGTCGTCTTTATTGATGATATTTTGGTATATTCAGAAACTGAGGAGAAGCATGATGAGCATCTCCGTATTGTGCTGCAAGTGTTGAGGGAGAAGCAACTCTATGCAAAATTTAGTAAGTGTGAATTTTGGCTTCGAGAAGTGACTTTTCTGGGTCACGTTGTTTCTGCTGAGGGGATTAGGGTAGATCCTCGAAAAATTGAGGCAATTCTGGAATGGAAGCCACTGAGGTCAGTATCAGAAATTCGGAGTTTTTTGGGTCTAGCAGGGTACTACAGAAGATTTGTAGAGGGATTCTCTCTGATTGCTGCACCGTTGATGAAATTGTTGAGGAAATGAGTAGTGTTTATATGGATTGAGAAACAGCAAGAAGCCTTTGATAAGTTGAAAAAGGTATTGACTGAGGTGCCAGTGTTGATATAGCCGGAGTCTGGGAAGGATTTTACTGTATACAGTGATGCATCGCGTGTGGGTCTAGGCTGTGTACTGATGCAAGAGGGTAAGGTGGTCGCTTATGCTTCACGACAGTTTTAGCCTCACGAAGCGAATTACCCTACGCATGATCTAGAGTTGGCAACGGTGATCTTCGTGTTAAAAATCTGGAGACACTATCTATATGGGGAAAAGTGTATTATATACACAAACCATAAGAGTCTCAAGTATTTGTTGACTCAGAAGGAATTGAATCTTAGGCAATGAAGATGGATAGAGTTGCTTAAGGATTACGACTGTTTGATTGAGTACCACCTGAGCAAGGTGAATGTGATGGCTGATGCACTAAGCCGAAGGGCCGTAGCGGAGTTGAGAGCGATGTTTACTCATTTGAGTTTATATGACGATGGAAGTCTGTTAGCAGAGTTGCAAGTGAGACCAACTTGGACTGAGTAGATTAAAGAGAAGCAGTTAAAGGATGATTCGTTGGTTCCTCGGTTTCAGCAAGCTAAGAATGATGAGAATTCAAATTTTGGATTGAATACCGATGGGGTTCTCTACTTCTGTGGAAGAATTTGTATTCCGAAGGACTCTGATTTAAGGCAGTTAATTTTGAAAGAGGCTCATGGTAGACCTTGTGCCATGTATCCTGGAGGGAATAAGTTGTATCGAGACTTGTGATAAGTGTACTGGTGGCCTGGACTTAAGTGAGAGGTGACTGAGTTTGTGGGGAAATGTCCGACATGCCAGCAAGTAAAGGCTGAGCATCAACTACATTCTGGACTGTTGCAGCCAGTAAAGATTCCACTCTGGAAGTGGGAAAGGGTTACCATGGATTTTGTGAGTGGGCTACCTTTGACACCTTCCAAGAAAGATTCTGTATGGGTGATTGTGGATAGATTAACGAAATCTGCCTATTTCATACCTGTCTAAACTGATTACGCACTTTAGAAGTTGGCCATGTTGTATGTGGCAGAGATAGTGTGACTGCATAGGGTGCCAGTTTCGATTATTTCTGATCGGGACCCTAGGTTTACATCTCGATTTTGGCAGAAGCTGCATGAGGCGTTGGGTACACGATTGGACTTCAGCACTACTTTTCACCCTCAAATAGATGGATAGTGGGAAAGGGTTATTCAGGTTCTGGATGACATGTTAAGAGGTTGTGTTATCGACTTTCGTGGTAGTTGGGAGGACTACTTGCCATTGACGGAATTCGCGTACAATTACAATTATCAGGAAAGTATGCAAATGGCCCCATATGAGGCACTTTATGGGTGAAGGTGTTGTACGCCTACGTGTTGGATGGAATTGGGAGAACGACAGGTTCTTGGACCAGAGTTAGTGGTAGATACTGAGAATAAGGTTAAGTTGATCAGAGATCGGTTAAAAGAGGCGTCTGATAGGCAGAAGTCGTATGCTAACTTGAAGCGTAAAGAAATCGAGTTCTCTGTAGGGGATATGGTATTTTTGAAGGTCTCACCTTGGAAAAAGATCTTGAGATTTGGCAAGAAGGGCAAGTTGAGTCCGCGATTTATTGGGCCTTATCGGGTTCTTAAACGGGTAGGGCCAGTAGCTTATCAGCTGGAGTTACCACCGGAGCTGGACCATATACATGATGCCTTTCATGTGTCCATGCTAAGACGGTATCGATCGGATCCTTCGCATGTCATACCAGCGGAGGAGATTGAGATAAATACTGATCTGACCTTTGAAGAGGAGCTTGTGCAAATACTGGATCGTAAGGTCAAAGTGTTGAGAAGAAAGTCAGTTTCGTTGGTAAAAGTGCTTTGGCACAATCATGGCAGGGAAGAGGCTACTTGGGAGCCAGAGGAGGCGATGCGTCAACAATACCCTCAACTATTTGGATCAGGTAAATTTTAAGGCCGAAATTTCTTTAAGGGGGTAGAGTTGTAACGCCCTGATTTTCGGGGTTTTTTGAGATTTTTGTGATTTTGGTGAAATCTTGAAATTTTGGTGATTTGGTTATTAAATTTGTGTTTAAGTGTGTTAGTGGCCTTTAGAAGGCCCAAGCCTAAGATAAAACCCGACAAAAATATCAACTTTAGATTTTAAGTGAAGGGGACTTGGTTAAGTGGGCTTTTAAGAAAAAGTGAGGAAAATAAGACTCAAGTAAGTCCTTGGTAAAGTGGCAATGAGGCGTCACTTAAGTGCCTAAAAAAGTGGCGTGTGGTCAGGTGTTCAAGGGCCAGTGTTCAAGTCACAAGGTAAGCATTGTGTTTTAATTATTTTTATGCATGTGCTGAGCATGTGATGGAACTCAAGTAGAACTCTACTGAAGAGAGTTTGAGTTGCTCATGGAATTGGAGGAGGAGTGATCAGGAGAGATTATCTAGGAATTTTGAATAGGGAGTAAGTGATGGCCGGTCAAGGGACGCTTGGGGGAGTATTGCCGATTTGGTCAATTGGCTTTAGGGTAACCGTCCAAGGATTGTTTAGGGTACTAGCCGAATGCTTTTGGGGCCTTTTAGGTTTTGTTTTGGTTCTTCTATCCTTGGATGCCGATTAGGTATAGTGTTAGGTTGTTTTCTTTCCTCCTCCTTTATTCCAAAAAGCCGAAAACATGAGTTGTAAACCTCTTGGTACCAATTGGTTCAAAGAGCCGAACCATCCTTCCTTTTCTTCTCTTTTTCTTTTCTCTTCAACCGAAAGTTACATTCTTTTCTCATCTCCTCTCTTCCTTCCTCTCATGTCTAATCTCTTTCATTCTCACAAAGCCAAACCCATCTTCTTCTGCTCTACTTAATTTATTTTATTCTTTTATTTTAATTATTTCATATCGACTATCCCCTAACAAACATATTTTGTTAATCTAAATTCCCTAAAACTGATAAATGCTTTCACAGTTTCAAAGGAGCTCTATAGCTCAAATAAAAAATCTAATGGGAACCTTGCCACAACCTCACCCAGTTGACACCGCCAAAGCCTACACTCCCAACATGAGAGCTGTGGACAAACAAATGCTACCAACACCGGAGTATCCACCTTTGCACCTTCCTTTGTCTCAGACAGTCTATTGACACCAGCACCTCAAAAATTCATCCAATTCAAGGAGTTTCATGCCTTTCCCTATCTTATGATCTTATGCTTCTATTGCTACTAATGTTTCTTTGTACATTAAGGGCAATGTACATCTTAAGTGTGGAGGGGAAACTTACTTTCAGTCATTGCATTTTCTTTGAAACCCTTGAAAATAAAAAAAAACTAACTTTTTGCGTTGTTCTCAAAATTTCGAATTCTCACTTTCACTCATGCATTATCTTCAATCTCTTATTAGGAATTAATTCTGATTGATTTATGATTTTTATTGATGTGTTGAGAATTAAGACATAGGTACTTATGCTTTGATTGTTCAAACTTTAAGACATTAGGGAATCAAGCATGATAAAGTTGAAATTTTTGAGAATTTAAAATTTTTTCTAGGTTATTTCCCCTAATTTTAAATGTTATCTTGAGATTTGAAATTTGTAGGATTGACATAAAAAAGCCATAATTCTGGTGAGACCTTTGAGCCTTTTGAGCATACATTCTTTCGTGCTCACTTTTATTGTTGCTTTGAGTGAGTCAATATTGATTTGTTATTCTAGAACTTGCTTCGATTATACATGTCAAGACCACATCATTGATTTGATACACTGAGATGATAAAGACACCTAGGCTTTAACCCATTTACTCCACAGAAAGCCTACCTCCATAAATTAACCCCTAGTGAACCCCATTGAGCCTAATAACCCAATTTTTTACTTACCTCTAATATTAACCTATAACCTGTTTTTGTTGAATTCCATTCAATTATTTTGATCCCTATTTTTGTCGAGATTTGAGTTGAATTATTATCTAGCTTTATTCTCTTTTCCAGGTTGTAAAGTTGTAAATATTCAATTTATTGTATTCAATTTGAGTTGTTTAAAAAAAATAATGCATATACGGTTAATTCAGTTGTAATTCATATCTTAGTTATAGTTAATATTTTTGCATATTTCTGTTATAAGCTATCAAATCCAGAACAATGCCATCATAAGACTTAGCTTGGAATATGTTCTAGTGATAGAGATTTTTCTAGCTAGATGATTTTTCAATTCGATCTTGATTCTAACCCTCTCTCTTTCAGCTTGTGACAACACCCCTAACCAAAGCCCCATTACAACCATTGAAAGACCTTTGGATCAATGTGTCATATCAATAAATGGTGGTGGAGATTTGATTTTCTTACAAGCCTATGGTAATAACTTTTCAAGTTGACTAAGGAGTGCTTAATTCTTGAACCCTAAACACTTTAAGTGAATAGAGTGAATCTTTAGTGAGGATGTCAACTCTTGTTGATTTCAATTGAAAGGTAATTACTTAGGAGAAGGGAGAAAACCTATGTTTCAGTGATAAAATTCTCAACTTAGAGTGTTTGAAACTTTAATGTTCTTCTGGTTGAATTCTCATTGTATGATTACTTGTGGATTAGTTTAAAACATTATTGATAATGATTCTAAGTTGAGAAGAATGATACTTAATTGTGAGTTGAGATTTTGCTTGAGGACAAGTAAAGACTTAAGTGTGATGATATTTGATAAACGATAAATTATACATGTTTTTACCTCATGCTTAGCCTAATTTCTGGATGAATTATCATTGAATATGTGGAAATTGGTGCTCTTAATCCTTCTATTTCATGTTTTATACCCAGGTGAGCTTAAGGAAGAGAAAAGAGCAAGGAACGGGCCAAAAAGGGGCAAATTAGGCCCAACTCAATAAACAACACGGTCGAGAGATTCACCACACGGTCGTGCCTCCTTAAGCTCAAACACGGCCCAACCCCGACGAGCACAGCCAGACCACATGGCTGTGCCACCTAAACAGGCCCGAGCATAACCTGGACCTCGATCCACACGGGTGTGACACACGGGCGTGTCCCTATCGTGAGGAAGTTTAATTTCACTCAGAAAAGGGTGCTTAGAGGCTAAGAAAGGCATTCCAAAGCTTTATATAAAGACCCTAGGGGACAACTACTAAAGTGTGCTTTTTCTCCCACAAAAGAGTGTTTTATTTCTGCCGAGATAGAGAGTAGAAGCAAGGAATTACTCCAAGGAAGGCCAATTGATCCATCTCAGAAGCCAAATTCTACCTCAAGACTAAAGATCTCCCTTCAATTTCCTTCAGGGGTTTTTGGGTTCTTTATGTTTTGTTATTTTATTTCTTCTGAGATGTTTCCTTTTATAATTATGAACTAAATCCCCCAAATACTTGAGGGGGATAAAACCTAAGATAGATCTTGTTATTATTTTCTCTTGAACTATATGATAAATATTTGATTTGTTATTAATTGTGTTTTTAACTCTTAAATTGATATTTTCGGGATATTGATTTAAGCCTAATGTGCTTATGTAGAAGAGCAAAAGTCCCTACATAGGAGTAGATCCAACACAATTAAGCGGAGTTGATCGCAATCCTAGAGATAGGACAACGAAAATCTATCAGATTTGGGTCAAACCTAATAAGGGAGTCCATAGAACGAGTTAAGGCAACACTAGGAGTTTTAATTAGAAAGAGATTTCAATTAATCAACCTAGGGGTAGTTGTTTTTAGTCTCGAGAGAGATATTAACATAAGTTAGGGATTTCTATGGATCAAGCAAGTGAATAAATCGTCTAGTTCAAGAGTTGATAACAAGTGAAGTCTAGGTGGATTCTCCCTTGAGTGTTGCCCAAATCATTCAGTTTTCCTAAGAGTTTTTCCCCGGTTCACTTTTTGTGCATTCTTTGCTTAGTTTAATAATTAGTTTAGTTTAATAAAATCCCCTTTTATTCTCAGGTTAAATAATAGAAAGAAAGTTAGTACTAGTACTTTTGGTTCTCTTGGGTACGATATCTAGGTCTTGCCACTAAGCTAGACTACTGTTCGATAGGTGTGCGTGCCTTAAATCGTGATAATAGTTAGTTTTTGGTGTGATAATTTATTATAAATTTTATTACTTTACATCACGAATATCACACAGCAAGAGAGCTTTGAGAAGCTCAAGACTATATTGACTAAAGCCCCTATTCTGATACAACTAGAGTCTGAAAAAGAGTTTACTATGTACAGTGATGGATCACATGTCGGTTTGGGATATGTGTTGATGCAATAGGGTAAGGTAGTAGCATACGCATCTCGACAGCTTAAGACTCATGAGGCAAATTACCCGACGTATGACTTGGAGTTGGCCGCAGTGGTGTTCGCACTGAAAATCTGGGGGCATTACTTGTATGGTGAGAAGTGTATCATTTACACTGATCACAAGAGCCTCAAATACCTCCTCACTCAAAAAGAGCTGAATCTTAGGCAACATAAATGGATTAAGCTGCTTAACAATTATGACTGTACGATTGAATACCATCCTAGTAAGCCTAATGTGGTGGCCGACGCAATGAGCCGTAGGGCTATGACTAATTTGAGGGTGATGTTTACTCGTCTCAGTTTATTTGATGATAGTAGTCTGTTGGCTGAACTTTAGGTTAAATCGACGTGGATAGAGCAGATTAAGGGTAAACAGTTAGAGTATAGGTCACTGGGTCTTCGATTCTGACTAATTAAGAGTGGGAACACTGCAGATTTTGGACTGAATAGTGAAGGGGTACTCTGTTTCCGTGGGAGAATCTGTGTACCGAAAGATGTTGATTTGAGACAGTCGATACTGTGAAAGGTACATAGTAGTCCTTATGCTATGCATCCTGGCAAAAATGAGATGAACTGAAATCGTCGTGAGTTATATTGGTGTCTAGGACTTAAGCATGAGGTTACCAATTTTATGAGTAAATATCTGACATGCCAGCAGGCTAAGACAGAGCATCAATTACCCTCGGGTTTATTGCAACCAGTCAATATTCCGCTTTGGAAGTGAGAGAGTGTGACTATGGGCTTCGTTAATGGGTTGCCCCTAACACCTACTAAGAAGGATTCTATATGGGTCATTATGGATCGATTAACCAAGTCTGCCCATTTGATACTGGTTCGAACTGACTACTCTCTGTAGAAGTTGGCTAAACTGTATGTGTTTTAGATAGTGAGACTGCATGGGGTACTGGTTTCGATAATATATTATAGGGATCCTTGCTTCACGTCTCGGTTCTGAAAGAAGTTACAGAAGCTCTACGTACAAGGTTGGACTTCAGTACTGCGTTCCATCCTCAGACCAATGGTCAATCTGAGAGGGTGATTCAGATAGTAGAAGATATGTTGAGGAGTTATGTGATTGACTTCCGAGGCAGTTGGAGGACTACCTAACGTTAGCAGAGTTTGTTTATAACAACAGCTATCAATCTAACATTCAGATGGCACCTTACGAGGCATTATATGGTCGTAGGTGTCGCACACCTTTATGTTGGACTGAGTTGGGCTAACGGCGTGTTCTGGGCCCTGAACTGGTTTTTGATACTGAAGATAAAGTTCGATTGATTACAGATAGATTGAAAGAGCCATCTGATAGACAAAAGTCGTATGCGGATCTGAAGCGTCGAAAGATATAGTATTATGTGGGGGACTTCGTGTTTCTCAAGGTTTCACCATGGAAGAAGATACTGAGATTTGGTCGTAAGGGCAAGTTAAGCCCTAGATTCATTGGACCTTATCGTATACTAAGATGAGTAGGACTAGTTGCCTACCAGTTAAAGCTACCTCCAGAGTTGGAGTGGATTCATGATGTTTTCCACATCTCGATATTGAGGCGCTACCACTCTGATCCTACGTATATTATTCTAGTAGAGGAGATTGAGGTCAGGTCAAACTTGTCTTTTAAGGAGGAGCCGGTTCAAATAGTAGATCGTGATGTCAAGACTCTGAGAAAGAAATCCATTCGACTGGTTAAGGTTCTATGGCGTAACCATGGCACTGAGGAGGCCACGTGGGAGCTTGAGGATGTGATGCGTCAGTAGTATCCTCATCTGTTCTAATCAAGTAAATTTTGAGGCCAAAATCCCTTGTAGGGGGTAGAGTTGTAATGCCCCAATTTGCTTAATTTCGACTTTTGTAAATTTGTTGCAAAAAGGTGTGTCTGTTTCAGTGGTTAAAGGTTCTAGGAGTGTTTGAGGGGTCTTGGGTTCAAGCTTTGATTTGAGCAAAATTTTGTTCCTTTAAATGAATAAAGCCTTACTCTTGTTTAGTAGGGTTATAGTTAAAAGTTTGTAAGGACATGTCAGAATGGGCCTACTGGTCTGGTGGTTAAGTAGAAGTGTTGGTGTAATGGAGGTCTTGTGTTCAAATCCTTGCACGAGCAAGGAAATTATTTTACTGCTAGTGCCTTGTAGAAATTTGAGTTTTAGTTAAATTCTGAGTAGTGGGGTGGTGGAGTGAATCAATGGTGGTTACTATCAGATTTTGAGTTTTGGAAAAAAAAAAAAACTCTCTCTTCTCTCTCTCACATTTTCTCTATTCCCCCCTCTCAAAATATTGAGTTTCCCTTTTCTCTAAAAAAGGACTTTGCTGCCGAAATTTCCTGTACTTCCTCTCAATCCATCCTTTTTCCTTTGTTTTTGCAAACGTCGATAGCAATTGTATGGTACTGGTAAGCCTCTTTCTTTTTCTGCAATAGAAGTTTTATCGATTGTTTATTAATGTGCTTGCTTGCGAATTAATAGCATAGGACGAGGCTGTTAGAAGTTAAGATTGTGAACTTCAGATTTGGCATCGCTAATGGCGAATTGTTTTTGCAGTAAGTCAGATTTCTATTCATTTTTTGTTAATAAACCCATTTATAAATCCGTTAGATTGATGTCGAGTATCTTAATTTAGGCTTTAGGAGTACTCAGAAGTGTTTTTGCAGCGAATCGACACAAGGTGTGTACCCGAAACACTGAAAATGTGTCTCGGTGAAAAGCTAAAAAAGCACACTGTTGACGCCACATGGGCGTGTGGTCGCCTGTGTGGTAGGCCATGTGGTGATACATGGGCGTGTGATCGACGAGCTAAGCTGTGCGTGCAGGACATGGGCGCATGACACGGTGGGCCGTGTGGGCCACACAAGTGTGTGGGCCCATAAGGGTGAATCACATAAGCATGTTGGATTCTAGGCCAAGCCGTGTGACCTACACGACCAAGGCTAATTTGGGTCGAGTAGGCCGTACGGACATGTGGGCCCACATAGGTAGACCAACATGGGCGTGTGAGCCCATTTTACTGATATGTTTGTTGAGGTTGCATGGGTCACTTAAGACGACTGTGAACCTACTGTAGGGTTGGTAAGCTTTACACTGACCCCTAACTAACTGTATGACACATATGTATGAATGACAGTATATCGAGCATGGTTACTTGTACTGTACTAATTATAAACATGATTCCATGAAATAACATGTCACGATTGTATGATGCATTGCATGGGATTAGGATGATATATGTGGAGGAAGTGTACTGAAAGGCTTAAAGCCTGTTTTACTGGCAGCTTTACTGCATATCACAGATGGCCTAAAGGCCTATTATACTGGCAGCTCTACTGTAAATACTATTTAGTGCCTCAATCTGTGCTAATTTGTAAGTGTAGGTATGGGTGAGTGATTTTATCCCCACAAGAGTGCAAGGTTGGACAGGAGATGGTGTATAGTGGATGGTTGGGTAGGACTTGCGTACTGTACACTGCATTTTTGCATACTGATATTGTGATAGGCTAAAACCCGACTGTTACTACCCCTGTTACTATACTGTAATGGGCTAAGGCCCTACTGCATACTAATTCTATGATGGGGTAAGGCCTTACGCTACTGTCACTGGTACAACTACTGTAATGGGCCAGGGCCCAACTAATTACTGTTACTGAGAAGGGCTTAGGCCCAGATTGTTATTTGCTTACATACTGTCTGTTTGGTTGCATGGTGATTACACACTGAGTTTTTGTAAACTCACCCCTTTTGTTTTATTGTATAGGTAATCCCCAGACATAGGCAAATCGGTGTGATGGAGGACTCAACGGTGGCTACACGACCATTTACAGTTTCATATTTAATTATGATTTAAAGTATTATTTGGGGTATTTTTGTATAACATGGCCTTTATGGATTTTTACTTTAATTTGAGTTTTATTTTTCATTGTTTATGATTTATAACTGTTAGTGGTAGGAAACGCCGGTTTTCAAAAGAGACAAACGTTTTATATAACGCAAACCGTTTTAGAAGCTTCTGCAAGGTATAATATTTTAGAAACCATTTTAGAAACAAACGACATGGTTTTAAATTAATAAAAGACAATGAAGAGTTGTTTGAATAGAGATATGGTTTTTAGCAATGACTTAGTTTTTGAAAACACCTCCATGTGACATCGCCAGATTCGACTATAACGTCTAGGTTGGGTTTGGGGTGTTACATCAAAACTTTATTTTAAAATTTTAAAATTTCCTTTAAAATAAGTAAAAATGAAAAAAATTTATTTTTTAAAATCTAAACTTTCTCCTTTTAAAAAAATCAAAACTTTTCCCAAGATAAAGCCTTTTTTTAGAAAAAGAAACATTTATTTTAGAAAGGGGAAGAAAAAAAAGGGATTTTTTGGGGCTCTTAGAGGCGGAGGATGGACAGTTCGGTGACGTCCCCTTCATCAAAGCCCAAAACTCGATCCTTCAAGACATGCCTATGGCTAAAAAAAATGATAGAAGAAAAAAAAAAGAAATAGAATGCTTATTGTTTTTGGTTTTTTTTATTTTTTTTAAGAACAAAAATATGAAAAGCCTCTTTTTTTTCTTTCATTTCATTTTTTGTATATATATTATTTTTTAATCTTTTTTATTTGTAAAAAATTATAATAATGATATTTAATAATAATAGTAGTAGTGATGATGATAATAATAATTTGGGCCCATGACAGGCCCAAAAAGGAAAGAAGAAAAAGAATAAAATAAAGGTCTCACATTGACCAAAAGCAGGTGGGCTTCAAACGGCCCAAGAGAGAACAAAAATTAAAATGGGCCACCAATTGGGCTTGGACAAAATGGGTGTCTACAAGCGATGAAGGTAAACATAAAATTGCCACTGCCTATCATCTATAGTCAAATGGGCAAGTTGAAAAGGTAAATTATGAGATTGAAGGTATCCTTGTAAAGGTATGTGACCTAATAGAAAAGATTGGTCTCAAAGGCTTGATGATGCTCTATGGGCCTATCGATCTGTTTTTAAGACACTGTTAAAAATGACTCCTTATCAGTTGGTCTTTGGGAAGGGATGTCATTTGCTGCTCGAGTTGGAAAATAAAGCTCACTGGGCCTTGAAACAATTGAATTTGGATCTAAAGCAAACTGGTGAGAAAAAAATGTTACAGCTTGATGAACTTGAGGAGTTGAGGTTATTTTCATATAAGAATGCCAAGATGTATAAAGAAAAGTCTAAGAGGTGGCATGAAAACCATATACAACCTCGAGAATTCAAAGGATAAAAAGTGTTGTTGTTTAATTCAAGGCTAAGGCTATTTTCGGGGAAGCTTAAATCCCAATGGACTGGACCTTTCACCATTCATAAAGTTTATAGATATGGAGCCATAGAATTGTACAACAACAATGGAGGTATGTTTAAAGTTAATGGTCAACGTCTTAAACGCTATTGAGATGGTGAAATTGAGCGAGTTGAAACCTCGTTCAATTTAATACACCCTTGATTTTTTATATATTTTTTATTTTCTACTGATTAATAATAATAATACTTAGAAATTATTTTTCTTGAATTAGTACATTAAATTTAATCTATCTAAAAAGATTGAAACTTAAGCGAGACCATTTGTGACCCCTCCAACCTTTCTTAGGATATTAAAGTTTTTAATTTTAGTTTTTATTTGCAAATTTCAATTTAGTTGTTTATGTTTAATAAGAGGGTCAAATTGGCCTAAGTACTAATCAATTTACGTTTTTAATTCAGTTTAATTTTCCAGTATAACAAATAATTGTAGTTTGGGCTTGAGGCTCAGAACAGTGAAGAGGAGAAATTTACCCATGTAAATGCTATCTATATATTTTCCCAAAACCCTAATTTTTGCCGCCACTTTTCTTCCCTCCTTACCTTACTGCCCAAGCATCGCTGGTAGCAAAATTTTTGCTACAAATTCACTGTAATTTACTACCATATAAACCCCTATTTACAGCATATTTTTCACACCATTTAAGCAATTAGTTTAAACCCTAGACACCTACGTTTTTTCTCTTTGCCGTCGGCCTCAAATTCTGAAAGATCTACCAATTTTCTTTCTTTTTTTGTAAAACCCTCCTATTGCCGTAGCAACATCATCGCTGAAGCAACCTTATCACTACCACAATACCGTTACTGTGGCAACATTGTTGCTGTCATAATTTCATCACCACTGCAATCTTTTACATTGCCAATTCCTTCTTCTTTCTCTGTCGAAATTCTCTTATTTTTTTGGGAAAAAGTTACCATGTCTCGCAAAAGAATCAGATCTTTCAAAACTTCTACTGAAAATTCAATTATCATTCAAGATGAGGAAGTGAGAGAAATATTTGATTTTATCTTCCCAGGATGTCGAAAAAAGGTTTCAATTTGGAAAACAATGGAAAGATGGTCATGCCTTTTTCAATTTGAAAGACGATTAATGCTATAAATTGAAATCAATTCTATGATGCATGATCAATGCTTGATGAGGATTTGCGAGAGTTCTATGCCAACTTGACCACGCTAGACATTAATAAAATAAGCTCAATGCCTCTTCTCTAAGAAATATTAAAGTAATGTGGTAATGTGAATGAACATGTCTAGGATTGGATTGTTGAGAAAGATTTGGTATTTAAGCAGTCTTCATGACTCACCTTTCTTTCTTACTATCCTACATGGTGTTTAGTTCTCATTCATTACTTTACTTACACAATGAGAACATTGCTTTTTTTTAAGGTGGGGATAAGGCAATATTAACATGAATTTTAAATTTTTTCTTAAGTATGTTTCAATGCTTTCACATGAGTATGCTGAAATAAAATGATGTTCAAAGAGAATTTTTGTTCATAAGTTAGCTCAAATGCAAGTATGATTTGAGTGTTTTTATGTTATCTTGAGTTATAGAATGCTTGCATGTTCTTAGGTCTTATATATCCTTTTGCAATGAAAATTGAACTTCCTTAGAAGTAGACATGCATGAAGGTTTAAGTCCTTGGAATTGACTTAGTAACTTTCTTTAGGCGAAATCCTAGAAGGTATAAGAATCTAAACATGATTTAGGCACATTTTCTTTGGATCCTTTGAGCCTTTCAAGCCTACCATATGAATTTAACCTTTGAAACCTTAATTTGAGCCTTTAAGCCTATTTTATATTCAATTACCAATGTCATAAGCCATGCTACCATTTTTTTAAAATTTTATCT
This sequence comes from Gossypium stocksii, assembly GCA_020496765.1. Classification (NCBI taxonomy): domain Eukaryota; kingdom Viridiplantae; phylum Streptophyta; class Magnoliopsida; order Malvales; family Malvaceae; genus Gossypium; species Gossypium stocksii. The sequence goes on from CM035629.1 coordinate 43,151,386, forward strand.
TATTTTTGCATCCATCTTTACTATACTTGTCTTGGTGAGCAAAGATCGACAAAAAATTCAAAAAGATGTACATATTCTTTGTTTGTTAAAAAAAAGCTTTATTCAAATGTCAAGCAAAAAGAGCAAAATAAATACGTAAGGGTTTAAGAAATATTGTTGGGCATATGCTTCAAAATTAAGTTTAGGGGGTAAAACCCACTAGTAGGAATGATGTGCCTTGAATTGATCCAAGGATTAGTTAAAATTAAAATTACTAAACCTAAAATTCACTTCTCTTTATCCCGACATTGAGTCTAGCCCCATTACAACCTTATAAATGACCTAGTGATTTTGATAATTATGTCAACTACATTAGTGGAGAGGAATTGCTAAGTTCAACATATGAGGACCATTAATTAAACCTTGTGATTGTTTAGTTTGATTGATAATGAAACTTTGATTGAATGGTGAATGTTATATATGATCTTGAAAAGCCTGCACTCTATGACTTATGCTAGCATTTTTCCGCACTTAGAATAAAATTTTAAAATAATGTTTGCATATGAACGACTTATCAATAAAAAGAGTTTGTGAGCATGATTTTCTTGAAGTATGTGTATGTGTAAAATTTGATTCTGCTTAATGATTTTATTTAAACTTATTGTGAGATTGCTCTATCGAAATTTTTGCTTTGCATTACTCAGGATGAGCAATGGATTAAGTTTGGGGGTTGTCTAAACTCTAATTTATCTAGGTTTTTTTAGTAGTTTATAACATATTTTTATTTAAATTTAACATTAATGTCGAGTATTTTATTATTAAATAAGTGAATTTTGTTCATATTTCAATAATGAACATGATTTAAGAAAGAATGTAAATTTATTTTATTTTGTATTAAATTATTTCATAATTTAATTGTTTTGCTGCATATTAATTTTTTACTTTATTTAATATAGTTGAATCAAGGAAATTATGCATGGTTTATTTACAAAATAAAGTTACATGGACATGCCCAAATTCACTCAACATGGACAACAAACACATGCAAATGGGTCATGAAGAAGTTGCTTTTGATCCAATTGAACATGGATCAATTGATGGATAAGCCTGATAAACAATTGGGTCACCAAATCCTCCAACAAGAGAAGAACAAGCCCAATCTAGCATGACACTTGTGAGCAGCCAAAAACCAGTTTTCGGGAAATTTATTGGAGGTCCTTATAGTTGCAAATGAATCAAAAAACAAGATTTGGCTTTGAAATCGTCCAACCCTTGCTTGATTCAAGCATGATTTCAAGCTTGAATCAATCAACCAACATCCATTTCTTTCCACATATGTGGCTGGCCAAGAAAAGGAGTAAATGGGGGGATTTTTCACACTATTTTTAGTAAACTCATCCACCAACCTTCACTGTAAATACTCACATCCATTCCCCATTTGAAAGCATCCCTACATCCCTTACTCATTTCTACATACATCCCTTATTCATTTATCTCATTCCCTCCTTTCATCTCTATGCATAGCATCCCATTTTCCTTTTTTTTTTTTTAGCCAGCAAAACCTTGAGAAGATTTTCTCCTAGCCAGCCACCTTGAGAAGCCATTAGTAAAGGAGCAACACAAGGATTGGAGGAAACTTCTTCAATCGTACTTCACGAGACTGCTGATTCAAACACAATTTATTCTTGCTTTACTTTGTTGCTTTAATTAATCATCTTTGCAATGTGTTTTATTATCTTGTCATCAACAATGGTAGCTTAAATCTGTTTAGCTAGGATAATTGCATCAATTCAATAAAGTTTGTTTAAATCATATTTATAGTGTTTGAGCCTCGATCGTTCATGTTTTCAATTAAACTCAAGTATGTAATTCATTTATACGTGATTGGATGCATTAGAATTAGTTGAACGATCCAAACCAAACAACGGCTAATAGACAAAATAATAAAAAATTGCATGCTTAAATTATAACTGACCTAGAATAAATTAAAGGTTCGTAATAACTTGACCGAACTCTATTACTTTGCATGGCTTTTAGATTTATGTGATTAAATTGTTTCAAATTGACCTAGTCCCTATTACTTTACATGAGTTCTAAGAAACCCTTAGTTTAATATGATCAGTAAAATGCATGTTTTACTAAGTAAAAGATTCTGAAAGGACTTAATATGGTTTCAAGCCTATAAAAGATCGAGTTGCCATGGAATATTTTTAGAACACTGTTAAGCATGAGAAAAATAAATTAGAATTAAATGATGTAATTATTCTAGCCTATTCATGTTATTGATTGTTGAAGTTTGTGTTTTTGCTGCTAAACTCATCTTATACATTTCATTTCATACTTTGCATTTTGATTAATTTGCATTAGGGATCATCTTACATTTAGTAATTTATTTTTACATCAATCAGTAAAAAAATTTTGTGTTTTTCTCACCAAATTGTTAACTTTAATTTTACAATTAATTGATTAACATACACAGTCACTATGGAGACGATAACTCTTTTACTTACTTATTACTTTAAAACGACTGTGTACACTTGCACAAAACACGCGTTACATTGAAGCAACTATCTTTCACACTCTTATTCAAGAGGTAGCTTACTATTGCCATATACCCATTTTGGTTAGCTTTGTGAACTTGCTTGTTGTAGTCGATCGATGTGGGCTCATTAAGTCAAATAGGTCAGGACAGAAGAGAAGCATGTAAACTAGAAGCAAATGAGTTTTTGGAGAATCGACATGTTATTATAGATGAAAGTTGGAGAAATAAGTTTTGATATTTTTTTTTATAATTTACAAAAAAAATTAAAAATTAAAAATAATCATTTTATAAATGTTGAGGGTCAAATTTATTAATTTTTTTAGAATTTGAACTAAAATGACAAATTTTATAAACATGGAAGGCTACATTTGTTGAAAATTTTATATTTAGGACCAAATTGATAGAATGTGTAAACATTAGAGAGCTATATTTGTTATTATACTAATTAAAAAATCTACATAAGCACTTTCGTCAAATTTCAAACATCTGATAATGTTTGGTTAACAAATAATTATAAGTTTAGTGATCAAAATAGAACACAACTTTATAAATTTAAGTTTGAAATAATAAATAGTTTCGATAATATTTATAAATCTTTAGCATATTACTGGAAACAATTGTTTCCCTTTTTTTTGGTAAAAATGCGATAAAACGAACAACCAATGGCGGAGCCTAGTAGAGGCTCAGAGGGCCATAGGCCCCCAAAGTTTAAAGTTTTTGCAATTTAGCCTTTTGTAGATATACTATGGCCCTACCAAAAATATAAGTAGGCCCTCAAAGTTTAAGATTTTTACAATTTCCCCATTAATATATATACTTGTTTTTGGATGATCAAATTTGGTTGATTTTGGATGATGATGATTTGGTCAAATTTGGATTGAATAGATTGTTTTTATGTTTAAATTGATAGTCATGTTAGAATAATGTTTCTTTTGAATTGATTATTTATATGTTTAAACCGATTCTTATGGTAGAATACTATTTCTTATTCTTTTGAATAAATTATTTATATATTTAAATCAATTGTTATATTTTGTATTAATTATTTATATTTTTAAATCGATTGTTACTTAATATTGTCTAATTTTAATTTGACCTCTCAAGATTAACATGACTCCTCTAGCAAATAACGAAAAAATTACAGACAATTACTCTTGCTTATGGATCTGCCATTCTGATCCTCCTGCAATAGATGCAGTGCTTCATTCGATGCTTCTGAAAAAACCTGGACTCCCACTCCATGGTTAGCAGCTAGTTTCGACAGTAAATCTGCCACCATGTTAGCTTCTCGGTAAATATGTACTACTTCCACTCTCCATGCAAGTCTGAAAACGTTCAAAATAGCTCTTCCAAGGCTGGTAGTTGCGCCCTCCCTAATTCTAACATGTAACGCCCTAGTTTTCAGGATTTTTAGGATTTTGCGTGAATTTAATTTTTGCTTGTCTGGATGTGTTAATTTATGTTTTGAAGGTGTTAGTGAGCCTTTAGAAGGCCCAAGTTTAAGTTAAAACCCGGTAGAATTTTAATATTTTGGACCTAAGGGAGAAAGGGCTCTGACTAAGTGGGCTTTTAAAAAAATGTTGGTAAGTTAAGACACAAGTAAGCTTCTGTTGAAGTGGCAAGGTGGCGCCACTTAAGACACAAGGGGTGGCGTGTGGAAGCTGTGCAAGAGCTAAGGTTCAAGTCTCTTGGTAAGCAATATGATGTTTATTTTTAATGCATGTACAAGGCATATGGTGGACTCCAAGTGAAACTCTGTTGGGAAGAGTGTAGCTTTAGTGTGCCGAATGTCCTCTTTGGTTCTTTTTCAGGATTTGTTTTAAGTAAGGTTTAGTGCCGATTAGGTAAGTCTCAAGGGGTTTCGTTTAGTGCCGATTAGGTAAGTCTCAAGGGGTTTCATTCTTTGTTCTTTCTTTCCCTCCTCTCTTATGATCTAAAAGCCGAAAACAAGATTCTTACATTCTCTTCTTGTGTCAATTTGTGCAAGAAAACCAAACTCTTCTCTCTTCTTCACTTTTTCTTCTAAAAGCTGAATCTACTCCTTTCTTCTCTTATTTCTTCTTTGTTTCACTGACTGAGTCGATTCAATTGGAACCTTAGGTAGCCGACATCTTAAAAGCTGAAATCCCGAGATACTCAAGTTTGTGTCGATTTTCTTCCTGGCCGAATCTCTTGTTATTCTCTTCTTGATTTCTTGTTTACTCTTGCATTCCTTTTAGCTGAACCCTCTCACTTATTTTGCAAATATTCTCTCTTTGGCCGATTATCTAAAATCCCGAAACTTGAAAGCCTTCTCCTTTGTCGACATACTTAGTGAGCTGAAACACTTAGATCTTTTCTTTTTCTTCTCGTGTTTTGATTAGATCTACAATAGATCTAGATTAGGTTGGTTTGGGGAGACTTCTTTGGCAAATAAAGCGTTGGTGAGTACTCGAAACCCCTCCATTTGTAAACTTGTGATTCAAGAAAAGCTGAAAACCCCTAATTTCTTAGGGCAACTGTCGATTTTGGCTATGTCTTACATTAGTCTTCTCTTTCAGTTTCTTATGTGCTAGTTTGGAGTAGAAGCTATCAATCGAGGAGTATTGAAGGTTAAAACCATTGGAGCGAACTAGATCTAGATCTAGTTGAGGAATCGGCAGAGGTAAGTGATTAAGGGTTTGAAATAGAGTTGGCCGAATAGGGTAGATGTTGATTTCATTGTTTCTGTTGAATTTTTAGTTAACAGAGTGTTTACAAACGATTGTAGGTTAATCGCGTAAGGAATCTCGTCGTAGTATATCACAAAACAGGTGTGTAATCGACACCCACTAGTAGACTAGATCGGCAAAAGCCGAAAGGCCGAAATGCCAAAATTCTAACATTTCGAGGGCTTAAGAGTGTGCGAGCACTCGTGGGTTAGTTTGAATCGGTAAAATCTGTAATCGCAAACGATAAGAATGATGTGTTCGCGATTTCATATATGTTGGTGGTTTTGGGCCTCGGAGGGCTGAATTTGGGCCCAATGGGTTTACGGGCCCATATGGGTGAAAATGGGCGGTAAGTATGTTCTAGTGGCCTAATTCCTGAAACTGTTAAAACGGGTGTAAAAATCAGATCTAGTGGGTCGAAGTAGCTAGTAGACACTGTTGGGCCCATTAGGGGTTTTAGGGCCAATAACTCTGTTTTAATAAAATGGGCCAAATAAGTTACTTGAATGACGTTAGGGCTATTAGTAAACTGTAATGAGCATGAAACCCTAAGAGTTGGCAAATTTACTGAAATACCCCCTTAAGGGTGGAAAATTACTGTTTTACCCCTAGGTGTAAAAAGACCATTTTACCCCTAGGGTTAAGTTGACTGATTTGCATGTTAAAATATATTTGCTCACTGTATCCCATGTCATAATATACTATTGCATGGGATTGGGTTTTGATGGAAGAAGTGCTAAGTGACAATGCCACATTTACTGTTAGAGGCTTTGCCTCATTTTACTGTTTAGTGGCTTGGCCACGTTATCTGATTAAGCAACTAAGCTGCGACTGTGGTGTGTAGGGCTAGATGGGTTGAGTTATTCCCTACATGGTGTGTAGGGCTGGTACAGGTGGTGTGTAGGGCTGGATTGGTCTGGGCTTTGCATTCATGCATAAATCCTGTTTTGTTACTGTAATGGGCCTAAGGGCCACACTGATTTCTGAATAGGGCTAAGGCCTAGTAATTACTGTTTACTGAATAGGGCTAAGGCCCAGTTGATACTGTATCTAGATAGGGCTTAGGCCCAGTTAAGCTTGAACTGATCTGGACTCTGGTTGGGTTTAGCTTACACACTGAGTTTCACAAACTCACCCCTTTCTTTTCATCCATGCAGGTGAGCCCCAACCTCAAAGGACTTGGAGCTGGAGGGATTCGGAGTGGCCACGTGAACTGCATTTGGTTACATTTTCTAAAAATTATTTATTTCAGTATTTTCTTAATTTACTCTCTTTTAGGTTTTAATCTATAATAAGGCTGCTCATTAATTACTCCATTTCTGGGTTTATTTATTTAATTATTACTCGTTTAAAATTGATAGAATTAAGCTGCGCGGGTTTTTGTTCCAAAATTAATCAATGTTTTCAAAATATATCATTCACAACAAATGGATCACTTAATGACAAGATAAGATCTTTTAAAGAGATAAACTCCAACTAGTAGTGGATAGGACTTTCATAAATTAAATAACCTGTTTTTTTTCCTTTTCTCACAACTCTTAATAATGATTTTGGCAAAGTCACCCTAAACATGTTAATTAAAGAATGAGGTGTAATTCATCATCCATGTGACACACCAGATTTGACCATAATGTCTGGGCTGGGTTTGGGGTGTTACAGTACAGCCAACATTCCAGTTATAGCCCGTTACCCACTCTCCTCTATAGTCTCTCAATACCCAGCCTGCATATGCGTAACCATTCACTCCTTTAACCGCCCCATCAGTGTTAAGTTTCAGCCATCCACATGCCGGCGACAGCCATTTAATTTCCCAATTCGCTGCCTCCCTACCTCCAGCCGTATTCCTTATTTTCATATTCCGTGCGTGCCTCCAGGAAACAAGCCAGCTATTGCAGGCACACCAGATGTCCTCGTCCTCCATGTACTCTGTATCAAATAGCAATTTGTTCCTTTGATTCCATAATTTCTAGCGTAGTAGTCCAAATCGTAGGTCCAACAGCTTATCTTGTCTGACAGCTCGAGTCCAAACCGATACAGCAGCAACGCACTGGCAAAAAATATGATTAATATCTTCCGTATCCTCTCCACAAAGTTGACAAGTCGTCCTCCTTGCTCTCTCAGCATTGGTGTGCAGCCGGTCTTACAAACAAGCCAAAGGAATATTCTCACGCGTTGAGGGCCTCCAATTTTTTTCCTCTATTTGTATTAAAACACAGCTAAGGGTTGTTTCAATTTTTAAATACTGATTTTAAAACAATATACATTAGTCAAACTCTATCTAAATTTTGGCTATAATTACTTCGTACTAAGGTTTTGAAAACACTATAAATTACGATTATAGTGGGCTTGACGGTGGTGGAGCAGGTGATGTGGCCATGTCGGACAGTGTTGGTCTTTAAGGGGTTACACAAGACAAGTCTTCTGAACTATTATTTTTCATGTTGGTAGTGGAAATTCGATGCTTTCTAAGAAATGTATAACACTGGATGCATACGGCGAAGATCTCTCTCCGGGTGTCGCCATTGTACCACCATCGAGAGAAGAGATTGCTTAAGATTCCTGAGAAGTAGGAAAGGATTTGACATTTCTATGTTTCTATTAACGACTTGACACCTATTCTTTTAACCGTTGTCTTTTGATCAAATTTTAGTTTTCTGCCTTTTACCATGGTCGACATTGTGATTTGGCCCATACTATTTTATGCACTTTCCACATTCCCATAACAAACAACGACTAGAGTCTCAAAACCGTAAGTAATCCCATAACATATTGGGTTTCTTTTAGACTTGAACTTCAGGCCTAAAATTGGGCCGTTAAAAGAATGTGTTTAAGCTTTCTGGACCCTCCAATTAGACTCATTTTGATTGTTTGGATTCAGGTTTAGACATCAATTTTGGATCTTGAAAAGTAAATCTTTAATGAGTTTTCTATAAAAATTAAAATTTATTTAAAAAGAAAAACTGTCATAGTAGAAACAGATTGTTTTTTTGTTATTGGATCTATCAAGGTAGATTTTAAAGCTAACTGAATAGCGATTTAACTATAAAAATGATTGAGTTGTGTCGAAGACAATAGAGGGTAGTGATCTAATATGTCTCGAGGCAAGCTAATATGATTGCACATGCTCTTACTGAATTGATGAAGTGATTTCCTATTGGTTCACATGTTTTTCAGGATATACCTTTAGTGGTAGCGAAACAACTACGAAGAGAGAATTCTTTCTCTAGTTTAGGATACCATGAATAATGTGTAATTATTATTATTTTATAAAAAAATCAAATTTTCATTATTATTCTTGTTTTCTTACCCACCTCATCAAATTTTTGAATGAATTTAAAAATTAATTCAAATTCAAAATTATGCCAATTCTAACTTAAAACGAACATGGGACATTATGCTCCGTTTGAGTTTTAATAAAAAAATTGCCCCCAAGTTTATTCTCAAAATTTGGAAAACATGGGTTTAGCCCTTGTATTAAAACAGAAACTTTAATCTTAATTTTAAAACCAAATTAAAAAAATTAATTCAGTTAAAAATAGATTAAAAGTATATTTAACTCAAAAAGTCTAAAAAAGCTCATATTTTAATAAAATCAAGGCCAAGTAAATTTAAAATAGAAATGTCTGGATAAAATTAGGTGTCAAAACTTATGAAACATTTGTTAGGCTATATAATGTTGTTTGGTCAATGATAAAAGGGTAGCATCCACAAAGTCCCAAAAGTATACAAAGTTGCTTCGATGGCAAGAAACAAATAGAATAGAACAGGGAAGCTCTAAACTGATCCTAAAGATGCTTTGGAGAATGACTCGGATGACAAGAAATGATGGTAGACTTGAACAAAATTGAAAAAGAAAACACTAAACAATCAAAATCAAATAGCAAAATGAAGGAAAATTTTAAAATCAGAAAAGAAAGAATCGACTTAGGGAGAAAAAATGGAGTTTGAATAGAGTTGATGGTTTCCCAAGGTCGTCCGAGTGCTTAGATGTGCTTTTTTGAATATGAAAATAAATAGTCAAAATTAGAACAATTCAAAAAAAAAAAATAAACTAAGTAATTTAGAAAATAAGAAAACCAAAATTGATAGATGAAAAGATAAATCGATATATATATATAGATATAAAGATAAGTGTCCAGTTGAACCTTTCAAGAAATATTTCCTGAGAAACTCAAGACTTTAATTGACTATTCTAGAATGAGTTCTTAGGAACTTGGGGTTTGAAGAACTTCCCTCAAAATCTTGAACAATATTTAGTAAAAACAATATTCTGAATAAAAACAACAATTGGATCTTGTAAAATAAAATACTCCAAGAAGTGCTTTCATTCAAAAAATGCATTGCAAATTAATTGATTTTTTAGAAATTAAAATTAGCAACTTCGGTGAACTAAATTTAAAGAATGTCAACCTATCTCCGTATGTATCAGTCTAAGTACTAAAATTGAACATTGAAGCCAAACTCAAGTATCAAATTGAGATAAAAAAAACTTAAATATCCAATTAAATATTAAAACTAAACTCAAATATCAAATACTGCATTAGGCTTAAATCATTCTCAGCTTGCAAGTTGCAACAAGTTCTAATTTCAGAGGACAATAAGAAATTGCGAAATTATTTCAAGAGAAAGTTGTAGAGAGAAAATTCTGTAAAGAAATTATTTCAAAAGATTTCCAGAGATATTTTTCTTATTTATAACTTAACCCCAAAGTTTAGAGAAATTGTGAAATAGCCCTAATAGTAATTTTTTGGAAAATTTTCTAATTCGAAGCAAACCCACACTCGACAGACGTAAGCTTGAGGATAACAGAAAAGACTACTCGATTGAAGTGTTCATCCTAGATGAATCGAAAAGGTAAAATTTTGATTAAGTGTTTATTACTTTAGATATCACAACCAAATTCTTGTTTTTGAAAAAAACAATTTAAAACTCTAGTTTTTCCCTTAAACTTATTTTTTGCCATATTTTTTTCCGACAATAATTTGCTAGGTTAATCGCTTCAGCCTAAAACTCATTCTCTAAATTTGTGTTTAAAAGCATACATCGAGATTCTGAAGTAAAGTTTTGTTCATCCTTTCAGCAACACCATTCTGCTACGGGGTAACAACTGTGCGATGTCTTTTTATTCTTCCCCATTTGCAGTAATTGTTAAACTTAGCTAAGCAGAACTCAAGACCATTACCCATTCTTAACCGCTTTACAGACTTCCTAATATGCTTTTCAAGTAAGGTCTTCCATTATTTAAAGATCCCAAAGACTTCATTCCTGTTCTTCAAGAAATAAACCCAAACTTTCTTGAAGTGGTCATCAATAAAAGTTAAAAGATATATGCTACCTCATTTGGACAGTACTAGAGTTGAACCCCATAAGTCGAAATGAATGTACTCAACGGTCCCTTTTGTCTTGTGCACTACCAAATCGAAGTCGACTCGAGTCTACTTCCCATAAATGCAGTGCTTGCAGAAATCTAACTTTCCTACTGTAGTGCTTGTTGGAATACCTCTTTTATTTAAAGTGGGCATACCTTTTTCACTCACATGACCAAATCACAAGTGCCATGACTAAGTTGATTCATAATCCGTAAAGAGGGAATTTTGTCCGGTCATCGCGACATCATCGGAGTCCTTGTCGCGATGTGGCGACGATTTCTTCTCTATTTTCGTAATTTTTATGAACCGGTCACCATTAATGTAACAGCCCATTTTCAGTGAAATCAGAACAGTGGTTTTGGGACCACAAATCTGAGGTCAAAATAATTATTTTACTATTATTTTGAGGTCTACAGCATAATAGTAAGATTGTGTGAAAATTTTGTTAAGAAATTTTATCGTTTGAATGCTTAATTTGATAAAAAGGACTAAATCGTGTGAGATGTAAAGTTGTGTTTTATTAGCTAAAGGTGTCTAACAGCTATAGAACTTTAAAGTGGAGGTCCTTATGTTGTAATTAGACCATTTTTATATTGAGTTGACATTTATGGACACTAAATAGGTGATTTTAAGGTTAATTAATAAGGTTAATATGGTAATTACTAAAATAAATAAAGTAAAATAAAGAAAAACACATGGCCATCATCTTTTTCTATCATCTTCCATCAAAAATTGAAGAAATAATTATCCAAAGTTAGGGTTCTTCATTTTGCCATGGTGTTTTGAATGCATGTAAGTGATTTTGACTCGATTTTTAATGATTTTTATGTTTTTGGAGCCGTTGTAGCTTAATATATCTAGCCCAGTGACTAATTTGAGAAACTGTTAAAGTATTAGGGTTTTGCAATTGATGAATGTGTATGTATTTTGATGTTTGATGACAGAAAATGAATGGTTGTTGTTAGATAAACAAGTTTTCTAAAGTGATTTTGGTTGAAAATGTTAAATAGGGATTAAATTGATAAAAGTGAAAATTATGTGGTGAAATGTATGAATTAATTAAATACGTGGGCTACTATAAGCTTGTATGATATTCGGCTAGCATGGGTTGAAGTTGAATTCCATGAATTTGCATTTTTATGAGCTAGGGACTAAATTGTAAAGAAGCCAAAAGTATAGGGAAAAATAATAATTTTTCTAAAATATGAATTCTGGGTTAAATTGAATAGAATGATGCTTAAATAAGTTAAATTTGATTATATAGATTAAGAAAAGAAAAGATCGGAATTAGATCAGGGAAAAGACAAAGTTATCGAGTAGACGATCAAATTCGTCATTTGAATACGAGGTAAGTTCGTATAATTAGAAATGAGCCTATATATATACTTATTTGAAATGAATGTATGTGAATTTAGAAACTAAAATACATGATTATCGAATGCCTAATTGATGAAGCTTGAAGAATACCAAGCCCCGTTTGAACCTTAGAAATTCGTAGGATACAAGTGACATGTCATTAGGGTTACTGATTTGGTTGAGATCCTGCATGAGTTGTGGACTCGCCACAGCTCGTATGAGCTTACCGATTTGTAGCTCGTAAGAGCTTACCATTTCTTAGGTCAGTTGAGCTTATTGTTATTTCAGCTTAGGAGGAGCTTACCGTTTATAGCTCGAATGAGCATACATGTACAGGAATTGACATATTACCGTTTAGTACACTTCTTCTGTACTACCCGTGTATCTAACGATATTCTAACTTGTTCAACAGGCACAGTGTTGTTACAGGTTAAGTGAGTTGATAAGAACTAGCATAAGAATTACATGAATTACAGGGAAATGGTATTACATGTTATAATGAAGCATGAAATGGATGATATATGTACATGGAATTTGTTTAATTGTTGTGCTCATCTATGCTTATTGGTTATATATGTGTTTTACATGACTAACCTATTGGTGAATATATGTGTTTAGGCATTTGACAAATTGATTGGAATATACCATGTTTCTTCACCTAAATTTTGATTAAATGGTAAGTTTAATTTTATGTTATACGAGCTTACTAAGCTTTATAGCTTACTCTGTTTTCTTTTCCATGTTTTATAGTGACTCGGAAGCTCGCTCGGATTAAAAGCCATTGTAGATCTCATCACACTATCTAGCTATAGTTTTGGTACTTTTGAACTTGGTGAATTTGGTTATATGACATGTATAGGCATTGTGGTTATATGTTATGTATAGGTCATTTTGGCTAGTGAAGCCTATATGAGCTTGATATGTAATTAGTTATGTGATTTGGCTTAATTTGGTATATGTGTTGGTATGTATATATATATATAAGTGGTTGGTTTATCTTGTGTGATTATAATTGCTTCGATATGTTTGATGGATTGACATGGAAATGCCTCTATTGTGAGTTGATGAATTGAATACCACATTGGTAAGGTTTAGATGTGCGATATTGATTATGAAAAAGGCATGAAAGTGAATATAGGCACTTGACCATTTAGGCGATTTTGAACATGAAATTAGTATAAGCTTGAATGGTTAAAAGTGGTGTTTAATAAGTATGCTTGTAGGTTATGAAATTGTATGTTTTAGGCTTGATTTGGTTGATTTGAATGCCTATTTTGGTTGTGGATACATGCTTTTGAGATGTGTAGGTTGGCACCAAATTTGGGTGAGAAATGTGGCTTGAAAAATAGCCTATTTTTGTCCACACGGGCAAGACACGGGTGTGTGTCTCAGTCGTGTGTGGCACACGGTTAGGTGACACGGCCATGTGCCCCTTGTAGTTTTTAATAAAAGTAAGTCAGAGAGTTATATAGGCTAGTCACACAGGTGTGTGGTTGGCTGTGTGACACAAGTCAGAGAGTTACACGGGGTCGGACACGGTCTGGGACATGGCCATGTAATCCCATTTCGAATGTCCACACGACCTATGATATGGGCGTGTCTTTTGGCTGTGTGTCTGGCCACACGTGCGTGTGTCCCCTGTAGTTAAAATTTTTTATAGTTTTCTTAGAATTTTCATAAGTTTACAATTAAGTTCCAAATTGCATTTAATGTTTGTTTTGGGCTTCGAAGGCTCATGTTAGGGATGTATGAGTGAATTTGAATGGTTTTTGAATGGAATGAAAAATGGATGTGAAAATGTAAGTTCGTTTAAGTGATAAGTCCGGTAATGCTCTATAACCCTATTTTGACAACAGATACGGGTTAATGGTGTTACAATTAAACCTTGCAGAATGTACAGGTTGCCGACTTTCTGCCATTTCATCGAGACAAGATCTCCATTTTCAAACCGTTTGACTTAGGAAAGATCCTGCAACCATTCGAGTCTAAAATAACCAAAGAGACGAGATTCTTCTTTAAATCAAACACATGCATGACATTTAATGATGTTCTAATTATCCCATCATGCATCCTAATTTGAATGGTACCAATGCCAGTTATTTTGTAGGGTGAGTTATTTTCCAAAAGCACAACTCCACCTTCAATCGAACTATATGTGGAAAACCAGTCCTTGTTGGGATACATATAGTGGGAACACCTTGAATCCAAGATCCACTTGGATGTGAACTTAGACCTTTCAGTCGTTGGTACCAGCAATAAATCATCACCTCTATCTTCGACTACACTAGCACCTGCTACATAAGCTTTTTGCTTCCCTTTCTTGTCGTTTTTGGTAGCACACTTTTTTTTAATCTGAAGTTTATAGTGTTCTATTTTGATGTGACCTATCTTTTTGCAGTAGCCATATTGCTTATCTCGACTTCTTGATTTCGATCTCGCAGTAAGCTTGTTTTGATATGATTTTCTAGATTGTTGCTTGCCTCTTACAACCAAAATTGAGGCTTGCCCATCTAACTTGTTCTTCGAACCTAACTCCTTGTCAAGTTTATCCTTGCTCAATAATTTTCCCTTCATGTCTTCAAATAAGAATATTTCTCTACTATAAATTAGGGTTTTTGTGAAAGTTTTATATGAATGGGGCAAAAAACACAACAATAACATAGTTTGATCTTCATCTTCTATGTTGGCCCTAACATTCCTCAAGTCATTCAGGAGAGAAACAAATTCACAAATGTGAGCCCTAATAGACTCGCGTTTGGCCATACGGAACGTGTATAATCATTATTTCAATACCAAGCAATTTGTGAAAGACTTTGTCAAGTGAAGGGCTTCTAATTTTCTCTATAAGGCTACTGTCATTTTCTATGTAAGCACCTCCAGCAATACATTGATCATGAGGCACAATTGAATTGTTGATAGAGCCTTCTCATCAATATCCTCTCATTCCGTTTGATTCACATCCACGGGCTTTTGCCCTGTACTGAGCTTTTCCAAACCATTTTGAACAAGATTTGTTATCATCTAATGTAACACCCCTTACTCGGGTTTATCACCTTACCCGAGCATGAGGCATTACCGAACAAAATCACCATCATCCATGTAACATCGAACCACAAATTGTCATTCCAATATAAAACTTAATCATAAAATATCATACAACCCTTAAAATGGGCTTACGAGGCCCAAAACATGGTTTGGGAATGGTCCGAGACCAAACTGAGAACTTAGAAAAATTTTGAAAATTCTGACCTAATACAGAGCACATGCTCTTGTGAAACAGGGGCATGCCCGTATGGGCAGGCTGTGCGGCCACACACGCCTATGGTCCCTACCCATGTTGAATTATTGGAAAATTATTTTTCATTTCGAACCTACAGGGGTTTTCACATGACCGAGCACACGACCGTGTCCTTGGCCCGTGTCCTTCACATGGCCTCGACATGCCCATAGGCCTTCCCATGTGAAAAATTGGGACATTCTGTTTATGACGTCAGCATCATTTTGGCCACACGGTCACAGAACAAGCCCGTGTGACCAGGCCGTGTGACGTCCCTAAACTCCGAAAATCCCATGCAAGGTTCACACGCCCTACACACATGGCCGTGGGGGCTGGCCGTGCGGCCCTAAGTTAGGCTATTTTCCAAGCCATACTTTGCCCCAAAACACATACTATCACTACTACTTTTAACACCACATAGTAAACACATCTTTAGTCACCTAAAAGACTACATTTGCTCATCCATTTCAAGTTAAACACACACAAACATACCAAGTATTTCATGAATTCCCTCATAATAATAGATAAACAAAATGTTATTCATCAATGGCTAAATCACTTAGCCTTTGATTTCAA
The DNA here is from genome assembly GCA_020496765.1 of Gossypium stocksii. NCBI lineage: Eukaryota > Viridiplantae > Streptophyta > Magnoliopsida > Malvales > Malvaceae > Gossypium > Gossypium stocksii. Next base: position 43,167,175 of record CM035629.1, read on the forward strand.
AATAACTTAACCCATGACAATTACCATAACATAACCAAACCAACTTAACACCTACAACCTCACTAAGTCCCTATACATGCCATAGTCTAAGAGTTTGTTTCACTATACCAAAAGATAATGTCGATAGTGTAGGTGATCCTCCGACTGGATCTGATCCCGAGCTAGCTTGACTGGATCTATAAAACAAGGGAAAAGAGAAAAGAGTAAGCTTCAAAAGCTTAGTAAGTCTATATGTAAATAATTAACATTAAAATAACGATTTAGCCACTCCACGGGTATCTTTTACATGTCAACTTACCACCAAAACTTACCAACTTTCCCATACAATTCATACACATTATTTTCACTTATTTAAGTCCACATGCACTCTCACAACCACATGCATTTTTCCACAATTTCACTTGCCCAAAGAATACACATGCACACACACATCGAACTACCACACCAAATATCTTCAGTGAGTATTCCCGTTGAACTCTTCAGATTAACATTCGATACTCGGTGGATTTTTCGCTCATGATTCCACCAACATGTAAGCCTGGCTCTCGGGTACACATGGTGAAGATCACTTTATCATCCATGTGACCTAGCCATTTAGTCTCGTATCCCTCATGTGAACATGGTGAAGGTCACTTTGTCACCCATGTGACTTAGCTACATAGAACATTGTTCTCATATACACATGGTGAAGATCACTTTATCACCCATAAGGCATAGTCATTAAGTCCCATAATTATCATTGCACATGGTGAAGGTCACTTTATCACACATGTGGCTCAGCCATTGAGCTCCATAGCCCTCAAGTCTACATGGTGAAGATCACTTTATCACACATGTAACCGAAGCATATTTTATCCGTATCACCCGTTATTCTGAAGGTTCAACCGAAAACTCTCATTTCCAACACACCCAATCATCATAGAAGATTTTCAATATCATCATTTCATAATATCCATTATAATTATTACTGTACAAATAAAACGCACACATTACTTACATATAAACTTACATTAACAACAAAAAGTGGTATTTTGCAAGTTAATCCGAGACCTTTCCCTTGCCCTGGTTAAGGTGATTCCTCGATCTTCCTGATCTATAATGACACATTTAACTCATTTAATGCACACATTACTTAATCAGACACAAAATCATCCTATGAAAACTTTTACCATTTTACCCCTAACTTTGTAGATTTTTACAACTAAGTCCTTATGCTCGTGAGTTGAAATGTATCAATTCTCTTCATTACCCAAGCCTAGCCACATATCCATGGCACTCAAAGCAGCCCACATTCCTCACAATATCATACTTTTACCCTTCAATTTATTAACTGGTCAATTTGGTCCTTTTTAGGGTCTTCCATGAAAAATCACCTAGTAATCATAGTTTACCACACCCTAAACATTCATATTCCACCATTAAACATCAAAATACTTACATGTCATACATGGGTAAAATTTTAAACATCAATCCTAGCTTAAAATAATGGTAGAACTAGCTAGAGTAAGTTACGAGGATTCTAAAAATACGAAGAAAATTAAAAACGGGGCTCGATTGAACTTACTAGGAGCTTGAGAAGTTTAAGAAACCCTAGCTATGGCTTCCTCTCCATGTTCGGCCAAGGAGAAGGATTATGGACAAGATTTTTGCCTTATTTTTCCATTTTTATTCTTTTATTAACCAAATAACCAAAATGCCATTCATTAAAAACCTTTAGTATTGCACCCTTCCTTGGGCATTTTTGTACAAACTAAGTTAAAATGGTTTAATTACCATATAAGGACCTCTAATTTCAAAACCTAAAATGGTTTAAATTCAATAAAGTACTTTATGAAATAAAAATCACATTTTTCACCTATTGCAATTTAGTCCAACATACCAAATTGGACATGCAACCAATAAAATTCACACACCAAAATTTCACATATTTATCCAAACACCCAATAAACATCAAAACTAAATCAGAATAATATTTTAAACCTCAGATTCATGGTTTCGAAACCACTTTTCTATTTAGCCCCTAGTTTGGGCTGTTACAACTCTCTCTTTTAGAGATTTTCGTCCCCAAAAATCTTACCGGTAAATAGGTTTGGGTACTGTTTCTTATAGCTTCCTCCGGTTCCCTCGTAGCCTCTTCCACACCATTCTTTTGCCACAACACTTTCACCAAAGCTATACTCTTGTTTTTTAACTGTTTAACCTTCGAGCCAAAACCTTAATCAGTTCTTCTCCGTAGGTTATATCCAGCTGAATCTCAATATCCGTAGGTGAAATCACATCAGAGGGATCTGAATGATACCGTCGTAACATTGACACATAAACACATTATGTATTTTCTCCAATTCTGATGGTAAAGCTAGACGGTATGCCACCGGCCCTATTCTTTTCGTAACCTCGTACGGTCCAATGAAATACAGACTTAACTTGCATTTCTGGCCAAATCTTAAAATTTTCTTCCATGACGACACTTTCAAAAATACTTTATCACCAACCTGAAATTCAATCTCTTTCCTTTTTAAATCAGCATAAGGCTTTTGCCGATCAGAAGCAGCCTTTAAACAATCCTGAATTATCTTCACCTTTCCCTCAGTTTCTCTAACCAGATCAACACCATGGATCTATTTTTCACTCAACTCAGTCCAATACAAGGGAGTTTGACATTTTCGGCCATACAATGCCTCATAAGGTGCCATCCTTATAGTCGATTGATAACCATTGTTGTAGGCAAATTCCACCAAAGGCAAATATTTTTCCCAACTACCCTCGAACTCTAAAACACAACATCGAAGCATATATTCAAGAACTTAAATTACCCTCTAAGATTGGCCATCCGTCTGTGGGTGAAATGTGGTACTAAAATTTAACTTTGTACCTAGTGCCTCTTGTAACTTTTTCCAAAATCTCAAGGTAAACCTCGAATCTCTATCCGAGATGATAGACATAGGTACTCCATGTAACCTTACAATTTTAGCAACATATAATTCGGCCAATTTCTCAAGTGAGTAATCAACACGTAACGGTATGAAATGAGTTGACTTCGTCAATCTATCCACAATAACCAACATATCATCTTTCTTTTTTAGTGTCAAAGGCAGTCCTGTCACAAAATCCATGGTAATCCTATCCCACTTCCACTCAGAAATCATTACTGGATAAAGCAAACCCAAAGGTACCTGATGCTCCGCCTTTACCTGTTGGCAGATCAAACACTTTGTTAGAAATTCTAATATGTCCTTTTTCATACCCGGCAACCAATACAATTTCTTCAAGTCGTTATACATTTTTGTGCTACCAGGATGTACAGATAAACAACCACTATGTGTCTCAAGCAAAATTTCCCTAATCAATTCATCATATTTAGGAACACAAAAATACTATCATGAAACATCATGCAACCATCCGTCTCACACTAAACCCTTTTGGCTTGCAGCTTGTCATCATTCTTTTGAGCTTCACAAATTCGCTGTAGAAACAATGGCTTAGCCCTCAACTCAGTAATATGGAATTATCATCCAACAATGTCATACTCGTGCCCATAGTTCTCAAAGCAAACAAAGACTTTCTGCTCAAAGCATCTGTAACCACATTTGCCTTTCTGGGATGATACTCAATTACTAGCTCGTAATCCTTTAACAATTCAAGCTACCTCCGTTGCCTCAAATTCAATTCATTTTGGCTCATTAAGTATTTCAAACTTTTATGGTCGGCAAAAATCTAACATTTCTCACCATACAAATAATGGCACCAAATCTTCAAAGCAATGATGATAGCGGCCAACTCTAAATCATGTGTTGGGTAGTTCCTCTCATGCGGTTTTAATTGCCTCGAAGCATAGGCCACCACCTTGACTTCTTGCATAAGTACACATCCAAGGCCATTTAGTGATGCATCACTATAAATCACCAACTCCTTTCCCAATTCAGGTTGCACTAGCACTAGTGCCTTAGTCAATTTAGCTTTCAACTGATCAAAACTTTGTTGACATTTTTCAGTCCACTCGAATTTTACATCCTTTTGAAGCAGTTTGGTCATAAGGGAAGCAATCATAGAAAAACCCTTGACAAATCGTCAGTAATAGCCAGCTAAACCCAGATAGCTTCTAACCTCAGTTACATTCTTCGTCGGCTTCCAATCAACAATTACTGAAATCTTACTTTTATCCACCCGGATACCATTACCCGAGACTATATGTCCCAAAACCCCAACTTCTTGAAGCCAAAACTCATTCTTGCTAAATTTAGCAAATAACTTCTCTTTTTTCAAAGTTTGCAATACCGTCCTTAAATGCTCAGCATGTTCTGACTCATCCTGAGAATAGATCAATATGTCGTCTATGAACACTATTACAAACTTGTCCAAATATTACCAAAAATTTTGATTCATCAAGTCCATAAACATAGCTGGTGTATTAGTTAAACCAAAAGGCATAACAAGAAATTCATAATGGCCATACCTCATTCTAAAAGCAGTCTTCGACATATCGGATTCCTTAACCTACAGCTGGTAATAACTAGATCTCAAGTCAATCTTAGAGAACACCGTTGCTCTCTTTAATTGGTCGAATAGATCATCAATTCTCATTAATGGATATTTATTCTTGATAGTCACTTTATTGAGCTACCTATAGTCAATACAAAGCCTCATCAACCCATCTTTCTTCTTTACGAGCAATACAGGTGCACCACAAGGAGAAAAACTTGGCCTCACAAATCCCTTTTCTGTTAACACTTGCCATTGAGCTTTTAACTCTCTCAATTCTGTCGGAGCCATCCTATACGGAGCAATGGAAATAGGTGTAGTCCCAGGTAACAAATCAATAGCAAACTCAATTTCTCTGACAAGAGGTAACCCAGGTAACTCTTCTAGAAACATGTCTGGAAATTCACAAACTATAGGCACAGATTCAAGTCTCAATTTTGATACCTCACTATTCAACACATATGCTAGATAAGCCTCACACCCTTTTCTTATACATTTCCGAGCAGAGATGCAAGAAATTACCACCAGCCTTTTAATCAACTCATCTGTTCCAACCCACATAATTTCACCAGTTTCACATTTCAGCTCAAGAGTTTTCTATCTACAATTTACCTTAACATCATGTAATGTCAACCAATCCATACCCAAAATAATATCGAACTCGTCAAATGGCAACAACATCAAATTAGCCGAAAAACAGTAACACTGAATCATCAAAGGACAATTCCTGCAAACCTTATCTACCAATACAAATTTGCCTAACGGGTTCGACACCTTAATAACAATTTTAGTCAACTCAAATGGCAATATCACACTATGCACCAATTTTTCACAAATATAAGAATGAGTGGAGCCTGGGTCTATCAATGCAATAATATCAATATTATAAAGTGAGAATGTATCGATAATCACGTCTGGAGATGATGCCTCTTCACGAGCTCACATAGCATAAGCTCTACCAAGTGTTCTTGTCTCGGATCTCATCACCATAACTTTCACTGTACCCCTACCACTGGTTCCACCTCCGCTGTTCCTTGACGGTCTACCTTTACTAATAGTGTGACTTGATTTAACACCTTGAAATTTCTCATCTCCCGCTCCTTCAGGGTAATCTTTAATAAAATAATCTATGGAACCACACCTAAAACAAGCCGAGTTAAGTCCTCAGCACTCACCGGTGTGTCGTCTGCCATAGCTCTGACACTCAGGTCTATTAGTCCTCACGTTACCCACATTAGCCATCGATGTAGCCTGGGTTTTAGAACCCGAATATACTTTACCATGATCTCGATGTGATTGTCCCGCTGAAACTGTCGTTCTAGGATTCATTTCTATAGACCTCTTTGATGAAGATTGGAAGGACTTACTCATTGGTCTTTGCTGAGTATCTTGAGCCTCCATAATTGCTTTCCTCTTCTCTTTATTTAATTCCTTAGCCTTGCAAGCTTTGTCTACTAATACCACAAATTTCGTTAATTCTAGAATTCCCACCAGCACTTTGATATCCTCATTGAGCCCATCCTCAAACCTTCTACACAACATCGCCTTGGTAGAAACACATTCTTGTGCATATTTGCTAAGTCTGACAAATTCACGTTCATACTCAGCCATGGTCATCTTACCTTGTTTCAACTCGAGGAACTCTTTCCATTTTTGATCCACAAACCTCTGACTTATATACATTTTGCAAAATTCCTCCAAAAAGAAATCCCACGTCACTTTCTCCAATATCTTCCACCAACGATAAGCCGATTCTTTCAACAAGGTCACAACACATTTTAGACACTCCTCAAGTGTACAAGATAATTCTTCAAATACTTTGATAGAATTTTTGAGCCAAAATTCTGCTCTCTCTGGTTTATCATCCACACTAGCTCTAAACTCTTCAGCTCCTTCTTTCCGAATTTTATCCACCGGAGGTTTTGCCAACCTTACCATATCAACACCTTGGTGGCTACGGGAATCGGTTGTGATATAGGCAGGGGAGGAGGGAGTTGAGCATTAGAATTCACTCTAATGAAATTAGCGTACCAATCATTCATCATTCAGAGAAAAGTATCCCGAGCCTCGTCTCCGTAACTCGTAGTTTCATTTCTACTTTCTACCTGTACGGTCCCTTACGCAGGAGCCGGTACATTGCTAGTAGCATCATCAGCCGCAGCTCATTCGAGATCTATTACTATATAAAGCCAAAACACAGTTTAGAAAAGTTAAGAGAGTCACCACACTATCACAATATATCTATGGCATGTATTGCTAGACTCATCCACCACACTACGGTAGTTTGAGAACTGACTAAACCATAGCTCTGATACCATTAAATGTAACACCCTTTACTCGGGTTTATCACCTTACCCAAGCACGAGGCATTGCCAAACAAAATCACCATCATCCATACAATATCAAACCCTAAATTTTCGTTCCAATTTAAAACTTAATCATAAAATATCATACAACCCTTAAAAATGGGCTTACGAGGCCCAAAACATGGTTTGGGAGTGGTCCGAGACCAAATCGATAACTTAAAAAAACCATGAAAATTTTGACCTAATATAAGGCACACGCCCGTGTGAAATAGGGGCATGCCCGTGTGGGCAGGCCGTGCGGTCACACACGCCCGTGTTCCATACCTGTGTTGAATTACTGGAAAATTATTTTTCTTTTCTAACCTACTAGGGTTTTCACACGGCCAAGCACACGGGCGTGTCCTTGGCCCGTGTCCTTCACACGGCCTCGACATGCCCATGTGGCCTCCCTATGTGAAAAACTGGGACATTCAATTTATGACGTCACCATGCCATTTTGGTCACACGGTCACGGAACACACCCGTGTGACTAGGCCGTGTGACGTCCCTAAACTCCAAAAATCACATGCAAGGTTCACACGCCCTACACATATGGCCGTGAGGGCTGGCTGTGTGGCCCTAAGTTGGGCTATTTTCTAAGCCATACTTTGCCTCAAAACACATGCTATCACTACTACTTTTAACACCACATAGTAAACACATCTTTAGTCACCTAAAAGACTCTATTTGCCCATCCATTTCAAGTTAAACACATACAAACATACCAAGTATTTCATGAATTCCCTCATAATAATAGATAAAAAAAATGTTATTCATCAATGGCTAAATCACTTAGCCTTTGATTTCAAAATAACTTAACCCATAACAATTACCATAACATAACCAAACTAACTTAACACCTACAACCTCACTAAGTCCCTATAAATGCCATAGTCTAAGAGTTTGTTTCACTATACCAAAAGATAATGTCGATAGTGTGGGTGATCCTTTGACTCGATCTGATCCCGAGTTGGCTTGGCTGAATCATAAAATAAGGGAAAAGAGAAAGTAGTAAGCCCCAAAAGCTTAGTAAGTTTATATGTACATAATTAACATTAAAATAACAATTTAGCCACTCCAAAGGTATCGCTTACATGCCAACTTACCACCAAAACTTACCAACTTTCTCATACAATTCATACACATTATTTTCACTTATGTATGTTCACATGAACCCTTACAACCACATGCATTTTTCCGCAATTTCACCAGATAATACACCTACACACACACATCGAACTACCACACCAAATCTCTTAAGTGAGTATTCCTGTTGAACTCTTCGGGTTAACATTCAATACTCGATGGATTTTTCGCTCATGATTCCACCAACATGTAAGCCTGACTCTCGGGTACACATGGTGAATATCACTTTATCATCCATGTGACCAAGCCATTTAGTCTCGTAGCAATCGTGTGCACATGGTGAAGGTCACTTTATCACCCATGTGACTTAGCTACATAGGATATTGTTCTCATGTACACATGGTGAAGATCACTTTATCATCCATGAGGCATAGTCATTAAGTCCCATAATTATCATTGCACATGGTGAAGGTCACTTTATCACACATGTAGCTCAGCCATTGAGCTCCATAGCCCTCAAGTCTACATGGTGACGATCACTTTGTCACACATGTAACTGAAGTTTATTTTATCCGTATCACCCATTATTCCGAAGGTTCAACCGGGAACTCTCATTTCCAACACACCCAATCATCATAGAAGATTTTTAATATCAGCATTTCATAATATCCATTATAATTATTAGTGTACAAATAGAACGGACACATTACTTACAGATAAACTTACCTCGACAACAAAAAACAGTGTTTTGCAAGTTAATCTGAGACCTTAACCTTGCACCGGTCAAGGTTGATTCCTCAATCTTCACGATCTATAATGACACATTTAACTCATTAATTGCACACATTACTCAATCGGACACAAAATCATCCTATGGAAACTTTTACCATTTTACCCCTAACTTTGTAAAATTTTACAACTAAGTCCTTATGTTCGTGAATTGAAATGTATCAATTCTCTTGGTTACCCAAGCCTAGCCAAATATCCATGGCACTCAAAGTAGCCCACATTTCTAACAATACCATACTTTTACCCTTCAATTTATTAACTTTGTAATTTGGTCCTTTTTAGGGACTTTCATGAAAAATCACCTAGTAATCATAGTTTACCACAACCTAAACCTTCCTATGCCACCATTAGACATCAAAATACATACATGTCATACATGGGTAAAATTTTAAACATCAACCCTAGCTTAAAATAATGGTAAAAATAGCTAGAGCAAGTTACGAGGATTCGAAAAATACGAAAAAAATTATAAACGGGGATCGATTGCACTTACTATGAGCTTGAAAAGTTGAGGAAACCCTAGCTATGGCTTCCTCTCTATGTTCAGACTAGGAGAAGAATTATGGATAAGATATTTGTCTTATTTTTCCCTTTTTATTCATTTATTAACCAAATGACCAAAATCCCCTTCATTAAAAACCTTTAGTATTGCACCATTCCTTGGGAATTTTTGTCCAAACTAAGTTAAAATGGTTTAATTACCATATAAGGAACTCTAATTTCAAAACCTAATTCAATCAAGTACTTTATGAAATAAAACCCACATTTTTCACCTATTGCAACTTAGTCCAACATACCAAATTGGACATGCAACCAATAAAATTCACACACCAAAATCTTACTAATTTATCCAAACACCTAATAAACATCAAAACTAAATCAGAATAATATTTTAAACCTCAGATTCATGGTTTCGAAACCACTTTTTCGTTTAGCCCCTAGTTCAGGCTATTACAACTTTCCCCTTTAGATATTTTTGTCCCAGAAAATCTTACCGGTAAATAGGTTTGGGTACTGTTTCCTTATATTTTCCTTCGGTTCCCACGTAGCCTCTTCCACACCATGCTTTTGCCACAACACTTTCACCAAAGCTATACTCTTGTTTCTTAACTATTTAAGCTCTTGAACCAAAACCTTAATCGGTTCTTCTTCATAGGTTATATTCGGCTAAATCTCAATATCCGTAGATGAAATCAGATGAGAGGGATCTAAACAATACCATCGTAACATTGACACATAAAACACATTATGTATTCTCTCCAATTCTGATGGTAAAGCTAGACTATATGCCACTGGCCATATTCTTTTCGTAACCTCGTACAGTCTAATGAAACGTGGACTTAACTTGCATTTCTAGCCAGATTTTAATATTTTTTTTTCCATGGCGACACTTTCAAAAATACTTTATCACCAACTTAAAATTCAATCTCTTTCCTTTTTTAATCAGTGTAAGACTTTTGTTGGTCAGAAACAGCCTTTAAACAATCCCGAATTATTTTCACCTTTCCCTGAGTCTCTCTAACCAGATCAACGCCATGGATTTCTTTTTCACTCAACTCAGTCCAATACAAGGGAGTTTGACATTTCCGACCATACAATGCCCCATAAGGCGCCATCGTTATACTCAACTGATAACCATTGTTGTAGGCAAATTCCACCAAAGGCAAATATTTTTCCCAACTACCCTCTAACTCTAAAATAAAATATTGAAGCATATCTTCAAGAACTTGCATTTCTCTCTCGGATTGGCCATCCGTGTGTGGCTGAAATGCGGTACTAAAATTTAACTTCGTACCTAATACCTCTTGTAACTTTTTCCAAAATCTCGAGGTGAACCTCGGATTTCTATCCGAGATGATAGACATAGGTACTCCATGTAACCTCACAATTTCAGTAACATGTAATTTGACCAATTTATCAAGTGAGTAATCAGCATGTACCGGTATGAAATGAGTTGACTTCGTCAATCTATCCATAATAACCCACACATCATCTTTCTTTTTCAGTGTCAAAGGCAGTCCTGTCACAAAATCCATGTTAATCATATCCCACTTCCACTCGAAAATCATTACTGGATGAAGCAAACCCAAAGGTACTTGATGCTCCGCCTTTTCCTATTGGCAGATCATACACTTTTTACAAGTTATGATATGTCCTTTTTCATGCCCAGCAACCAATACAATTTCTTCAAGTCGTTATACATTTTTGTGCTACCAGGATGTACAGATAAACAACCACTATGTGCCTCAAGCAAAATTTCCCTAATCAATTCATCATATTTAGGAACACAAAAATACTATCATGAAACATCAAGCAACCATCTGAGCCAATTCGAAAATCAGAGTTACCATCCGTCTCACACTGAACCCTTTTGGCTTGCAACCCGTCATTATTCTTTTGAGCTTCACAAATCTACTGTAGAAACAATGGATTAGCCCTCAACTCGGCAATATGGAGTCATCATCCAACAATGTCATACTCGTGCCCATAGCTCTCAAAGTAAATAAAGACTTTCTGCTGAAAGCATCCCCAACCACATTTGCTTTTCCGAGATGATACTCAATTACTAGCTCGTAATCCTTTAACAATTCAAGCCACCTTTGTTGCTTCAAATTCAATTTATTTTAGCTCATTATGTATTTCAAACTTTTATGGTTGGCAAAAATCTGACATTTCTCACCATACAAACAATGGCGTCAAATCTTCAAAGGAAAGACAATAGCGGCCAACTTTAAATCATGTGTTGGGTAGTTCCTCTCATGCAGTTTTAATTGCCTTGAAACATAGGCCACCACCTTGCCTTGTTGCATAAGTACATATCCAAGGCCATTTAGTGACGCATCACTATAAATCACAAACTCCTTTCCCGATTCAGGTTGCAATAGCTGTAGTGCCTTAGTTAATTTAGCTTTCAACTGATCAAAACTTTGTTGACATCTTTCGGTCCACTCAAATTTTACATCCTTTTGAAGCATTTTGGAGATAAAAGAAGCAATCATAGAAATCCCTTGACAAATCGTCTGTAATAGCTAGCTAAACCCAGAAAGCTTCTGACCTCGATTACATTCTTCGGCGGCTTCCAATCTACAATTGTCGAAATCTTGCTTTTACCACCCGGATACCATCACCTGAGACTATATGCCCCAAAAAACCCAACTTTTAGTATGTGATTGATTGCATGAGTAAAATTTTGGTAAATAAATTTTATCGATAAAGTGCCCGATTAAATGTTAGGACTAAATTGCAAAATTTACAAAATATGTGTTCTAAAAGCTTTTAGTGTGAAATTGAATTGAACTCATAAACTAGAGGTCCTCATTGAGTAAATAGACCATTTTATGGCATGATGGAAAAAAATACCCATGGAAGAAAAAAATTGCAAAGAAGGCCATTAAGGGCATTTTGGTCATTAAGGTATTAAATGAAATAAAAAGGGAAAAATAAGCCAAAATTGTGTCCATCTTTCTCCTACCTTGGCCTAATTTCTCAACAACACCATAGTTAGGGTTTTCAACTTTTTTCAAGCTTCAAGTAAGTGCAATTTAGTCCCGTTTTTAATTTTCTGTACATTTTTTAAATACTTGAAGCTTGGGCTACCTATTTCTACCATTATATGACATTAGGGTTCATGTTTAAAAACTCACCCATATGTGACATGAAACCATTTTTATGTTTAATGGTAGAAAATGAAGGGTTGATATGTAGTAAACAACAATTTCTAAGTGATTTTGCATGAAAATGCATATAGGGACTAAAATAAAAAAGTTGTAAGATATGCGCATAAAATATGAAATGTTTAGAATTGTGGGCTGACATGAGAGGGAAATATGTTCAGCTAGGCTTAAGAGTGTAAATAAGTTGATACACTCCATTTTATGAGCCTAGGGACTAAGTTGTAAAAATTGGCAAAGTTAGGGGTAAAATGGTAAAAATTCCATAGGACAACTTTGTGTCCAAATGAGTAATGTAGATATTGAGCAAGCTAAATTTTATGTTATAGATCAAGAACGACACGAAATCGACCTTGACCGTGGAAAAGGCAAGGTATAAGACTAAATCGAAAAGAATCGCATTTTGGCCCGAGGTAAGTTATATATGCAAATAATGAGATAATATGATTATTATGTTTATTTATTTTTAATTATTTTTAAATATCTTGAATTTTGAAATCTATATTGAAACATTGAATGTAAAACGTGACAAAATTTGTTAAGTAAGGAAAGGTCCCAGTTGAACCTTAGTAATCATTAGGATACAAGTGACATGTCACTAGGATTCTATTATCAGTGATCAATTGTTTATATGTTTGATTCTGGGTGCTGGTCTAGTTCGACTACCAGTGGCTAGGTAATCTTGCATTTGTTGCAGATACCTATAAACTTGTATGAGTAGCACTGAGTAGTATCGACACACCGTCAGCTTGTGTGAGCAGACTCGAGAATAGCTCATTATTGAGCCTTCATGTACTATTGTTATGTGGTAGCTTCGGCTACAATCCATTGGTAGCTTTTGGTACGTTATATGTGTGGCACTAGTGCCTTACTCCGAGTATCCTTTAGTATTCCACATAGTTCAGCGAGTAATTTGTATTGACGTGACATTATACCAATGTATGAAAAATGATTTGACCGTGTGTTTAAAATTATGCATGTGCAAGTTATATGAAAAGTATTGTATGTGCTAGACGCCCATTATATGCATTATGTTATGTGGTAAGGCTAATAAGTAAGTGATAATCCAACCTAAGGTGACCATTGTAATGCTTACCCTACAATAAGACTTATTGCTTAAATACTCATTACCTTTGCATATAGGCTTACTAAGCTTAATAGCTAACCCCTTCTCTTTTCCTTTCCCTTATAAGTTTGTCAAGCTCTTCCGAAGTTCGGTGATCAACTGGATTCCATCAACACTATCAACAAGCTCTTTTTGGTATTTTAATCATGACCTTAAATAGTTATGGCATGTATAGATGGTCTAGTGGTTCAGTCTTATGTTATGGCTTTAGAGGTCAAATATTGTTAGAAATATATTGGGCTATTGGCTATTTAAAATGAGCCAAAATATATTATGTCATATTTTGTTAAAATATTGTAATGTGATAGTGCAAATTGCTAAGTATATGTGAAATGTGGCATAGAAGAATATGCATGCTTATGGTATGGAGAAATGGTTGAAAGATGGCCTTATTTTGTATGTTTGGATGTGTTAAACGGCAAGTTGGTTGGATTTGGTTTGTGATTCAGGGTCGCAATTGCCTTGGAAAATAGCCTATAATTGTCTACACGGGTAGACACACGGGTGTGTGTCTAGGCCGTGTGTCACCACAGGTGTGGTAATAGGCCGTGTGTCACCGCACCTAAAATTTTTAAACTTTAATATTCTGTAGTAAACACACGGGCACGACCGTGTGTCCTAACAGTGTGGAAAACACTGCCTAGCCCACGGGTGTGTGGCTTGGCCATGTAACAAAGTTCTTGCGATGACGTCATAAACAGAATGTCCTAGTTTTTCACATGAGGAGAGGACACGGACATGTTGAGGCCTTGTGAAGAACATAGGCCAGAGACACGGGCGTGCGCTCGGCTGTGTGAAAACCCCTGCATGTTCAAAATGAAAATTAATTCCGTACGGGCATGGGACATGGGCGTGGGAGACCACACGGCCTGCCTATACGGGCGTGTCCCTGACCCACACGGGCGTGTGCCCTGTTTTGAGTCAAATTTTTCACAAATGTTTGAATGGTTCCGGTTTAACCCTGGTTCATGCCAAACGTATCGTTTGGGCCACGTTGGTCCATAATGTGATTGTTACGAGTATGATTGATAAAGTTTTTAAAATTTTCATAGAAATTTGTATCAAAAGTAAATGGTCATGTGAGTGTTTGTTTGTAATGCCTAGTACTTGTGTCTGGAGATGGTTACAGGTGAGGGGTGTTGTATTTAGTGGTAACAGAGCTATAGTTTAGTCGGTTCTCGGACTAACATAGCAATGTATAAGAGTCTATCTATACATACCATAATTGTAAATATTGATAGTGTGATGATTTCTAATCCCCGATTTGTATTTTTGTATAGTGAATGGATCCCAACCCGGTAATGGATGACGACGAAGAAAGCAATGCGCCAACTTCTGCTGAGGGGACTGCGCCACCTGAAAGTAGAGATGTAGAACTGAGTAGGGGAGAAGAGGCTAGAGAAGCCTTTCTCTGAAGAATGAGCGAATGGTACACTGATTTCGTTCAGGCAAATCCGAATGCCCAACCTTCCCCACCTTTTCCCATTCCTCAATTGATCCCAACAGCCCTACAAGGTACGAAAATGATAAGACAAAGTAAGCCCCCAGTTGATAAGATTCATAAGTACGGGGCCGAAAAGTATAGAGCCAGCGTTGATGATGACACTGAGAGGGTGGAATTTTGGTTAGAAAGCACATTTCGAGTATTTGATAAACTCTCTTGCACTCTCGATGAGTGTTTAAAGTGTGCCGTCTCACTTTTGAGAGACTTGGTGCATCAGTGGTGGAAAACACTAGTCTTGGTAGTGCCTACGGAAAGAGTTACTTGGGACTTTTTCTAAGTGGAATTCTGAAAGAAGTATATAAGTCAGGGCTTTATCGACCAAAAGCGAAAGAAGTTTCTAGAACTGAAACAGGGTCGCATGACTGTGTTCAAGTATGAGAGAGAATTCGTCTGACTTAGTAAGCACACTCGGGAATGTGTTTCTACCAAAGAAATTATGCGTAAGAGGTTTGAGGATGGCCTAAATGAAGACATCAAAGTGTATGTGAGGATTTTGGAATTAAAAGAATTTGTGATGCTCATTGATCGGGCATGTAAGCTGAAGAATTATGTAAGGAAAAGAAGAGAGCTGATTCAGAAGCCAGAGATATGAAGAAAAGATCTATGAGTAAGTCCTTCCAATCATCATCAAAGAAAGTGAGAAATGTGCAGAATCATTCAACTGTGTCTGTTGGGAATCCAAGTAGACTCGTGGGAGGCAAAACACGGGTTCTAAAGCCCAAATCACCTCAATAGCTAGTATTGGAAATGTTAAGCCAAAGAATCCCAAATGTCGACATTGTGGTAGGAGACATCTCGGTGAGTGTTGGATGGTCACTGGTGCATGTTTTAAATATGGCTCCCAAGATCATTTTATCAAGGACTGTTCAGAAATGGTAGCGAAAGAGACTACTCAAAGCACTAAACTGAGCAATGTACCCGTGAGAGAGCGTCCTACTAGAAACATGAAAGAAAAATCTAGTAGTAGTGACATAGCTAGAGATTCAGCCGCAAGATCGGATGCTAGAGCGCCCGCGAGAACTTATGCTATTTGTGCCCTGGAAGAGGCATCATTCCCTAATGTGATCACTGGTATTTTCTCTCTCTATGACGTGAATATAGTTACACTGATTGATCTCGGGTCCACACATTCTTATATTTGTATGAAATTAATGAATGATATGAAATTACCTATAGAGTGAACTAAATTTGTAATTAAGGTTTCAAACCCTCTAGGCAAGAGTGTGTTTGTTGATAAAATTTTCAAGAACTGTCCCTTAGTGATTCGAGGTCATTGTTTCCTAGCTGATCTAATGTTATTTTCGTTTGATGAGTTTGATGCCATTTTGGGCATGGATTGGCTATCGATGCATAATGCTAAATGTTGTAGACGGAAGGTTATCAAATTACAGTGTGAAAATGGTAAATGTCTTCGGGTTGAAACAGATTTGTCTAGTAGATTGCCTACATTGATTTCGTCTATGACTGCTCAAAAGTGTTTGAGAAAGGGTACTGAAGCATACTTGACCTATGTGCTGAATAAAAAGGGTCTGAATTGAAAGTGGAAACAATGCCCGTAATTCGTGAGTTTTTGGATGTTTTTCCTAAGGAATTGCCAGGTATACCTCCTGTCAGAGAGATCGAGTTCGCCATCAACTTGTTACCGAGAACTACCCTAATATCGATAGCTTCGTATAAAATGGCTCCAACTGAGCTAAAAGAATTTAAGGCGCAACTACAAGAGTTGACGTAAGGCCTAGTTTTTCTCCCTGGGGTGCTTCCGTGTTATTTGTAAAGAAAAAGGATGGATTGATGAGACTCTATATCGACTACAGGTAGCTTAACAAAGTGACAATAAAGAATTAGTACCCCTTACCGAGAATTGATGATTAGTTTGACTAGTTAAAAGGGGCAATTGTATTTTCAAAGATTGATTTAACGTCCGAATATTACCAACTAAGGGCGAAGGAGGCTGATTTGCCGAAGACAACTTTTAGAACAAGGTATGGACACTACGAATTTCTTGTGATGCCATTTGGCTTAACTAATGCTCTGGCAGTATTTATGGATTTAATGAACCAAACTTTCGGCCATATTTGGATAGGTTCGTAGTGGTGTTTATTGATGACATCTTGATTTATTCTAGTAATGAGATCGAACACCCCGAGCATCTGAGAATGGTTTTACAGATTTTACAAGATGAACAACTATATGCAAAATTTAGTAAAAGCGAGTTTTGGCTCAGTGAAGTTGGGTTTTTAGGTCACATTGTTTCTAAAGATGGTATTCGAGTGGATCCAAGTAAGATCTCGGCAATAGTAGATTGGAAACCATTGAAGAATGTATTAGAAATTAGAAGTTTTCTGGGCTTAGCTGGTTACTACCGGCACTTTGTAAAGGGATTTTCGATGATTGCTTCTCTGATGACCAAGTTACTACAAAAAGATATTAAGTTTGATTGGAATGAAAAGTGTTAGTAGAGTTTTGATAAATTAAAGATAGTATTAACCAAGGCACCGGTTTTAGTGCAACCTAAGTCCGACAAGGAATTTGTGATTTATAGTGATGAGTCTTTAAATGGTCTCGGATGTGTGTTAATGCAAGAAAGTAAAGTGGTGGTGTATGCCTCAAGACAATTGAAGCCACATGAGAGAAACTGCCCGACACATGATTTGGAGTTAGCCGCCATTGTCTTTGCCTTGAAGATTTGGCAACATTATCTCTACGGTGAAAAGTTTCGTATCTTCACTAATCATAAGTGTTTGAAGTATTTGATGTCACAAAAAGAATTGAATCTACGGCAACGAAGGTGGCTTGAATTAATAAAAGACTATGAGTTAGTAATTGACTACCACCCAGGAAAAGAGAATGTGGTCACCGACGCTTTGAGCCGAAAATCGTTATTTGCATTGAGAGCTATGAATACGAAATTGGCCCTATTCGATGATAGTTCGATTATGGCCGAGTTGAAAGCTAGGCCATTATTCATTCAACAAATTTGTGAAGCTCAGAAAAAAGATAGTGAGTTGCAAGCAAAAAGGGTTCAGTGTTAAAAGGATGGTGAGACAGATTTTTGCATTGGTTCGAACGATTGTTTGATGTTTCGAGACAGGATTTGTGTACCAAAAAATGCTGAGTTGATTTAGATTATTCTTTACAAAGCCCATAATGGTTGTTTATCTATTCATCCTGGTAGTGTGGAAATGTACAGCGATTTGAAGAAATCATATTGGTGGCCCAGTATGAAAAGAGATATATCCGAGTTTGTATCGAAGTGTTTAGTTTGTCAACAAGTAAAAGTGGAACATCAAATGCCTTCTGGCCTATTATAGCCAATCATGGTCCCTAAATGGAAATGGGATCGGATTACTATGGATTTTGTGACAGGATTACCGACATCACCAAGTAGAAAAGATGCCGTTTGGGTTGTTGTTGATTGACTTACAATGTCAGCTGATTTTGTACTGGTGTGTACAGATTATTCTCTTGATAAGTTGGCTAATTTGTATGTTTTTGAGATAGTAAGATTACATGGAGTGCCGTTGTCGATCATTTTGGACAGAGACCCAAGATTCACCTCAAGGTTTTGGAAAAAGTTGCAAGAAGCCTTGGGTACCAAATTGAATTTTAGCACCGCATTTCACCCACAAATAGATGGTCAGTCTGAAAGAGTAATTCAGATCCTCGAGGATATGCTACGATGTTGTGTATTGGAATTCCAAGGTAGTTGGGAGAAATATCTACCATTGGTTGAATTCGCTTACAATAACAGTTTTCAATCAAGTATCAAAATGGCACTGTACAAGGCATTGTATGGTCTTAAATGTCAGACTCCATTGTATTGGACTGAACTTAGTGAAAAACAGATTCATGGGGTTGATTTAATTAAAGAGACTGAAGAGAAAGTGAAGATAATACGTGGTTGTTTGAAAGCTGCATCAGATCAACAGAAGTCATATGCGGATTTGAGAAGAAGAGAAATTGAGTTTCAAGTGGAGGATAAAGTGTTCTTAAAGGTGTCGCCACGGAAAAAGATTTTGAGATTTGGTCAGAAAGGCAAATTTAGCCTACGTTTTATCGGACCATATGAGGTAATAGAAAGGGTTGGACCAGTAGCTTATCGATTGGCTCTACCGCCAGAGTTGGAAAAGATTTACGATGTGTTTCATGGATCGATGTTACGTCATTACCAATCAGACCCATATTATGTGATCTTATCGATCGAAGTGAAAATTCAACCCGATATGACTTATAATGAAGAACAAAACAAAATCTTAGCCCGAGAAGAGAAACAATTAAGAAATAAAAATGTGGCACTAGTGAAAAGTATTATGGAAAAGACATCGATTGGAAGAAGCTACATGGGAATCGAAATAGACCATAAGGAAATAGTACCCACATCTCTTCATTGGTAAGATTTTCGGGGACAAAAATCCCTTAAGGGGATGAGAGTTGTAACAGCCCGAATTAGGGCCTAAACGGAACGGTGGTTTCAGGATCACTAATCTGACGTAGAAAAGTTTATTCTGATAACGTTTTAAGATTTAGTAAGGGATTGATTGCATGAGTAAAATTTTGGTAAATAAATTTTACCGATAAAGTACCCGATTAAATGGTAGGACTAAATTGCAAAACTTACAAAATATGTGTTCTAGAAGCTTTTAGTTTGAAATTGAATTGAACTCATAAACTAGAGGTTCTTATTGAGTAATTAGACTATTTTATGGCACGATGGCCAAAAATGCCCATGGAAGGAAAAATTTGCAAAGAAAGCTATTAAGGGCATTTTGGTCATTAAGGTATTAAATGAAATAAAAAGGGAAAAATAAGCCAAAATTTTATCCATTTTTCTTCTACCTTGGCCGAATTTCTAAACAACACCATAGTTAGGGTGTTCAACTTTTTTAAAGCTTTTGAAATCCTTGAAGCTTGGGCTACCTATTCCTACCATTATTCGACATTAGGGTTCATGTTTAAAAACTTACCCATAGGTGACATGAAACCATTTTTATGTTTAATGGTAGAAAATGAAGGGTTGATATGTAGTAAACAATAATTTCTAAGTGATTTTGCATGAAAATGCATATAGGGACTAAAATGAAAAAGTTGTAAGATATGTGCATAAAATATGAAATGTTGAGAATTGTGGGCTGACATGAGGGGGAAATATGTTCAGCTAGGCTTAGGAGTGTAAATAAGTTGATACGTTCTATTTTACGAGCCTAGGGACTAAGTTGTAAAAATTAGCAAAGTTAGGGGTAAAATGGTAAAAAATTCCATAGGACGACTTTGTGTCCAAATGAGAAATGTAGATATTGAACAAGGGAAATTTGATGTTACAGATTGAGAACGACACGAAATCGACCTTAACCGTGGAAAAGGCAAGGTATCGGACTAAATCGAAAAGAACTACATTTTGGCTTGAGGTAAGTCATATATGCAAATAATGAGTTAATATGATTATTATGTTTATTTATTTTTAATTATTTTTAGATATCTTGAATTTTGAAATCTATATTGAAACAATGAATGTAAAACGTGACAAAATTTGTTAAGTAAAGAAAGGTCCCGGTTGAACCTTAGGAATCATTAGGATACAAGTGGCATGTCACAAGGATTCTATTGTCAGTGATCGATTGTTTATATGTGTGATTCCGAGTACTGGTCTATTCCAACTACCAGTGGCGAGGTAATCCTGCATTTGTTGCGGATACCTGTCAGCTTGTGTGAGCAGCACTGAGTAGTATCGACTACACCATCAGCTTGTGCGAGCAGACCTGAGAATAGCTCATTATTGAGCCTTCATGTGCTATGTGTTATGTGGTAGCTTCAGCTACAATCCATCAGTAGCTTCGGCTACGTTATATGTGTGGCACTTGTGCCTTACTCCGAGTATCCTTTAGTATTCCACGTGGTTCAACAGGTAAATTGTATCGATGTGACATTGTACGATTGTATGAAAAATGATTTGACCATGTGTTTCAGATTGTGTATTTATAGGTTATATGAAAAGTATTGTATGTACTAAGCGCCTATTATATGTATTATGTTATGTGGTAAGGCTAATAAGTAAGTGATAATCCAACCTAAGGTGACCATTGTAATGCTTACCCTACAATAAGAATTATTGCTTAAATACTCATTACTTGTGCATATAGGCTTACTAAGCTTAATAGCTTACCCCTTCTCTTTTCCTTTCCCTTATAGGTTCATCAAGCTCATCCGAGGTTCGGTGATCAACAGGATTCCATCGACACTAGCAATAAGCTCTTTTTGGTAGTCTATTTATGACCTTAAATAGTTATGGCACGTATAAATGGTCTAGTGGTTCAGTCTTATGTCATGGCCCTAGAGGTCAAATATTGTTAGAAATGTTTTAGGCAATTGGCCATTTTAAATGAGCCAAAATTTGTTATGTCATATTTTGTTAAAATATTGTAATGTGCTAATGCAAATTGCTAAGTATATGTGAAATGTGGCATGGAAGAATATGCATGCTTGTGGTATGTAGAAATGGCTGAAAGACGGCCCTATTATGTATGTTTGGATGTGTTAATATGCCATGTTGAGAAACGACAAAGTTGGTTGGATTTGGTTTGTGATTCAGGGTGGCAATTGGCTTGGAAAATAGCCTAAAATTGTCCACATGGGTAGACACACAAGCATGTGTCTAGGCCGTGTGTGACACACGGCCAACCTACGGGCGTGGTAATAGGCCGTATGTCCCTTGCACCTAAAATTATGAAAATTTAATATTCTATAGTAAACACACGGATTAAGGGCACGGCCGTGTGTCCTGATCGTGTGGAAAACATGGCCTAGCCCACGGGTGTATGGCTTGGCGGTGTGACAAAGTTCTTGCAATGACATCATAAA
The DNA here is from genome assembly GCA_020496765.1 of Gossypium stocksii. NCBI lineage: Eukaryota > Viridiplantae > Streptophyta > Magnoliopsida > Malvales > Malvaceae > Gossypium > Gossypium stocksii. The sequence continues at coordinate 43,189,030 of CM035629.1, forward strand.
CAGAATGTCCCAGTTTTTCACACGAGGAGAGGACACGGGCGTGTTGAGGCCTTGTGAAGAACATCGGCCGGAGACATGAGTGTGTGCTCGACCATGTGAAAACCCCTGTAGGTTCAAAATGAAAATTAATCTTGCACGGGCATGGGACATGGGCGTGGGAGACCACACGGCCGTGTCCCTGACCCACACAGGTGTGTGCCCTGTTTTAAGTCAAATTTTTCACAAATGTTCAAATGGTTCCGATTTAACCTCAGTTCATGCCAAATGTATCGTTTGGGCCTCGTAGGCCCATAATGTGATTGTTACGAGTATGATTGATAAAGTTTTTAAATTTTTCATGAAATTTGTATCAAAAGTAAATGCCTGTATGAGTGTTTGCTTGGTAATGCCTTGTACTCGAGTCCGGTGACTGTTACGGGTGAAGGGTGTTACACTATGGGGGTATATCGGTCATTTTACCCTACGGGGGTGTATCAGTCATTTTACCCTACGGGGGTATATCAGTTATTTAACCCTACGGGGGTATATCGGGGTCTAGGTACACTTACTACCCATCAGAAAGCCCACATGGCCCATTTCGACTCAACTAGGCCCAAAACGGCCTAAGCCCATATGTTAACTCATGGTGGCCTCTACAGTCAAACGCCCATGTTCTGGTGTTTGGATTACCACACGAGCAATCGCATGCCCATGTGGCATCAAATGTCGCGTTTTTTGGTTTCTCGACTTTTGCCAATTTTCAGTTAAACAATGTGAATATACACACCTGTTTTCGAAAGCATGTTTTCCTCACTTGAGCACCCTCCTATAGCCAAAAACATAACACACAATCAATAACTTGACTATAGGGTTAAACAACCCCCTCTTAAAAAAACTTATCCAATAAATCAATTATACTTGCCTTAGATGAAAGACTGTGGCTTTGCCCACTCAACTGTTGAAACCGAAAGGCTACCACTTCCTGTAATCCAACCTAACACACATTAATCACTAATCGTATGATACTTGAGCCATCGAAAACATGTAAACTTTGGGGTAGCACAAAGGTATAACTTACACTTTTACCTAGCAATCTTAACAAAAGAGGAGTAGAGGTTTCGACTAAGAAAAAGACAAGTGAGATCCTTCACTCACTACAGTGTGAAAATATAAGACAGCCAACCGAATAGTTAGCAGTAAAAAGGAGAGAGAAAAGAAAAACTAATGAGTTTTCACGTGAGAGATAACCAAAATCAAAAATAGGAATTGAAGAGTAACCCAAAGCAGGAACTCACCACTAAATCGATAAAGAGGAAAAATAAGGAAAGAAGAGCCATCATCTATTCACCCAAAGCACCCTATAACACCCAAGTTGAAGTTTAGAAGAAACAAGGAAGGAACAGAAGAAAAACAGAGAAGGATGCATAAGGAAGAATTCAACTCAAAATAATAGAGAAAGCTAACAAGGGATCTGCAACGGGTTATGAAAAGAGAAAAACGAGAATATAATCGGTCACGAAAGAGGCGATTTGAGATAGGGAAAGGAAAAAAAAGTAGCAGAAAGAGGAGGCAATAGAAGAATTTTGACACCCAAAAGCACAAAGAACCGAATGCCAAGAGAAACACACACAAAACCGAAACTTAAGGAATAACACTCAGCCGAAATTCTGAGTACCTCTTAAGAAAATTAGGCACAACACCACTCCACCTCAAACTCCACTATTTCCTCCTAAAATCTCTCCAACCTCTCCTTAAATCCCATGATCCACTCCCTAACCTCTCCATGACCAGCTCAAATCCCATTTAGCAGTATTTTAGTCCACTTCTGCTTTTCACATGGCAAGAGAAGCGAAATAAATACTCCCCTTGCATTGCCACGATGTGAACCTCAGACCCTAGAAGCGCTCCACATGTCACTTACCACCAGACCAAAAACTCATTTCTGTCATAGTTTACCCTTATTTAATTATAAGTCTATTGGCCCAAAACTAGGGGTTTACCCAATAAAAAAAATTTTCTGCCCAATCTACAGCTTGAACCCAAGACATCTTAGACACTCCCAAACACTCCTAAATCACTTAACCATTGAAGCAGACATTCATTTATGTCACTTTCTTACTCAACTAAAATTTATGTGCAGCTCCTAACAATTCCCACGCTCAAAACCTATCTCTTCTAGACCCAAATTTAAGGCGTTACAATTCACCCCTCCTTAAAGAAATTTCATCCCCGAAATTTCCAACTATCAAACAGCTGCACCACACAGACTTCACCACCACGCTCCCGCTGCACACTCTGATTCCAAATTAGGTATATGGCCAGTCGACGAGGACCCAACTCGGGCACCTCTACGGCCTCTATCACGGTCTCTTATACCTCGTCCACGAGTACCTTTGGTGTTGATTTTTGAGTTGCATTTTATCTTATTAATAGTTTTATGCAGATCAGTTTACAATTTCAGTAATTATTAGAAGATGTTTTATGAAAAACAGTAAGCTTAGAGTTTGTTTTCGCAAATTGTAGGCTTACTACAATTTTTAGTTTTCCTACAGTTTTCAGTTTACTCTAACTAAAGTGTTTCAGTATAGTCTACTACCTACAGTAGTCTTAGTATTTCCTATATATTACATTTCAGTTTAAACAAGCAACAGTGTCAATGAGACTTATAGAATTTACACCGGAGACTCGGTGTGCCACACTTCAGTAAAAATATTTCAAAATATTTAACATCATTTGAAAGAAACTTCATTGAAAGTCAAGATTTAGAAACCCATTCCATAATCGAGTTTTGCAACCTGGCTCTGATACTACAAAATGTAACACTCCAAAACCGACCCAGACGTTATGGCCGAATCTGGCGGTGTCACATTGAAGTACTTTTTGAAAATATGATCTCCTTGAAAACTCGTTCCATATTAAAACATTATTCTGACTTTAAGAAAAACTTGTTAATCAAATTTGATTGTTGTTACACTTTAAAAACAAAGTTTGTTGCGGAAGCTTTTAAAGTAAATTACAAAAACGTGATGTTTTGTAAAGTATTACTCATTTGAAAAAACTGCGTCCTAGTACTATCATATACGAACTAAAGTAAAAGGCCAAATTAACAATTAAAAAGAATTAAAACTTAGAGAGGCCTTATTACAAAAACAAATACCCAATTAAAACTACGTGCAAATTTAAAAAGGAAATAAGAAATCACGTGCAGATGTGTGGCCACCTTTGAGTCCCTAACAGCACCAATCCGCCTAAAACTAGGGATTACCTGTACAGTTAAAATAGAAGGGTGAGTTTACGAAAACTCTGGGTGTAATCCCTTATCATACAGTCAAACATACAGTATGCAGTAATAGTCCGGGCTTGAGCCCATAATAGTATCAGTTGGGCCATATCCCATAACAGTAGCAGTTGGGCCTTAGCCCATAACAGTATCAGTTCAAAATGCATGATGCATATAATCCCAACCAACCCTGCACACCATCTCCTATCCAACCCTGCACTCCTGTGGGGAATAAATTGACCCACCCATCCCTACACTCCAATATTAGCACCGGTTGCGGCACTAACCAGTATTATAGCAAAGCTACCCGTAATATAAGTGGCTTAAAGCCATCAGTAGGTCCACAATCGTCTCGTACGACCCGTGCAACCTTATCAATAATATGAACGGCACAAAGCCATCACTAATATGAACAGCACAAAGCCATCGGTAGTATGAACGGTACAAAGCCATCAGTAGTATGAACATTACAAAACCATCGGTAGTATGAATGGCACAAAGCCATCGATAGTATGAATGGCACAAAGCCATCGGTAGTATGAACAGCACAAAGCCATCAGTAGGTCCACAGTCATCTTGTGCGATCTTAACAGATCCGTACACTTCCTCCAATTACAATAATCCTATCCTCATGCAACATGTGATGCGTAGTATCATAATATCATTTATGGATGCAACATACATACAACATGACATGCTCAAATACAGTCATACACAAAGTAAGGGCAAAACAGTCACTTTACTTTATAGGGGCATATCAGTCATTTTACCTTATGGGGTATATCAATCATTTTACCCAATAGGGGTATATTGGTTATTTTACCCTATGGGGGTATATCAGTCATTTTACCCTATAGGGGTATATCGGTCATTTTACCCTATGAGGGTATATCGGTCATTTTACCTTATGAGGGTATATCTATCATTTTACTCTATGGGGGTATATCGGTCATTTTACCCTATGGGGTATAGTCATTTTTCCCTATAGGGATATATCGGTCATTTTACCCTACGGGGGTATATTGGTCATTTTACCCTACGGGGGTATATTGGTCATTTTACCCTACGAGGGTATATCGATCATTTTACCCTACGGGGTATATCGATCATTTTACCCTACGGGGGTATATATCAGTCATTTTACCCTACGGGGGTATATCGGTCATTTTACCCTACGGGGGTATATCGGTCATTTTACCCTACGGGGGTATATCAGTCATTTTACCCTACGAGGGTATATTGGTCATTTTACCCTATGGAGGTATATCAGGATCTAGGTACACTTACCAACCCATCAGAAGACCCACAAGCCAATGGGCCCACACGGCCCATTTCGGCCCAACTAGGCCCAAAACGTCCTAAGCCCATGAGTTAGCTTATGGTGGCCTCCACAGTCAAACGCCCATGTTCAGGTGCTCGGATTACCAAATGAGCGATCGTGCGCCCATGTGGCATCAAATGTCGCGTTTTTCGATTTTTTAGCTTTCAGCGATTTTCAGTTAAATAGTGTGAATATGCACACCAATTTTCGAACGTGTGTATTCCTCTCCTGAGCACCCCTCCTATAGCCAAAACATAACATACAATCAATAACTTGACTATAGGGTTAAACAACCCCCTCTTAAAAAAGCTTATCCAATAAACCAACTATCACTTGCCTTAGATGAAAGACTGTGGCTTTGCCCACTCAACTGTTGAAACCGAAAGGCTACCACTTCCGGTAATCCAACCTAACACACATTAATCACTAATCGCATGATACTTGAGCCATCGAAACATGTAAACTTTGGGGTAGCACAAATGTATCACTTACACTTTTACCTACCAATCTTGACAGAAGAGGAGTAGAGGTTTCGGCCAAGAAAGAGACAAGTGAGATCCTTCACTCACTACAATGCGAAAATATAAGACAGCCAACCGAATGGTTAGCAGTAAAAAGGAGATAGAAAAGAAAAACTAACAAGTGTTCACGTGAGAGATAACCAAAATCGAAAATAGGAATTGAAGAGTAACTCAAAGCAAGAACTCACTACTAAATCGGCAAAGAGGAAAAATAAGGAAGGAAGAGCCGTCGTCTGTTCACTCGAAACACCCTATAACGCCCAAGTCGAAGTTTAGAAGAAACAAAGAAGAAACGGAAGAAAAATAGAGAAGGATGCACAAGGGAGAATTCGGCTCAAAACAAGAGAGAAAGCTAACAAGGGTTCTGCAAAGGGTTATGAAAAGAGAAAAACGAGAATATAATCGATCACGAAAGAGGCGATTTGAGATAGGGAAAGGAAAAAAACAAGCAGCAGAAAGAGGAGGCAATAGAAGAATTTCGACACCCAAAAGCATAAAGAACCGAATGCCAAGAGAAACACACAAAAAATCAAAACTTGAGGAATAACACTCAGCTAAAATTCTGAGTACCTCCTAAGCAAATTCGACACAACACCACTCCACCTCAAAGTCCACTTTTTCCTCCTAAAATCTCTCCAACCTCCCATCAAATCCCATGATCCACTCCTAAAATCTCCATGACCAATTCAAATCCCAGTCAGCAATATTTTAGTCCACTTCTGCTTCTCACATGGCAAGAGAAGCAAAATAAATACTCCCATTGCATTGCCACGACGCGAACCTTAGACGCCAGAAGCACTCCACACACTACTTACCACTAGACCAACAACTCCTTTGTCTCATGGTTTACTTTAATTACAAGCCTATTGGCCCAAAAATAGGGGTTTGCCTAATAAAAAACAAAGGAGTTGTTGGCTAGAAGCCCTATTTATAGACTAATATTTGTTGGCTACTCTGATTACAATATCTTTAGAGTTATTAGAGTTCAACTAAGAAAAGATAGTAGAGTTTAACAAAAAGAAGAAACCCGATTTAGTAAGGAACACGTCGCCATGTTGTGACATCATTGTCGACTCATCGGGACATCACATGTTGCATCTTTGGAACTTCGAGTTCTTCTTGTCGGGACGTGTGTTGCGTCGTTGGCTCTTCGTCACCATGACGTCGAATCCATTTCAGCCAAAGCGCGAGGCACACTCCACAAAAAAACCTTAACGAAAAACAAACTCCTAATTCAAATAAACTTCTAATTTGGCTAAACAATAAGTAATTCTAGTTGAACTAAATCTTTTTGTCAACTAAGAAAAATAAAACTTCTAAACAACCTAAAATATTTAAAAATATCCTAATATTTGAAATAAATAAAAACAAAAAAAAAACATAAAACTTAACAAATAAAATATCGAGGATTATATATAATCAAAATTAAGCCCTAAAACCACACTCAATATGATTTAAACATGAATAAGATCCCAAAACTCATAATTCCCATAATAATCTCATCTTGAAAATTCAACTCGTGTAGTCTTCACTAAAATAGTCATAACTCGAGCTATCGAACTCAAAATAAGGTGATTCAAAGTGTGTTTTGAATATAAGAGATCAATCTTTCATCGATCAGAAGACACTAAAAAAGGTCTAGATTTCATTCAAAAATGCATTGCAAGTTAATTGATTCTTCAGAATTTAAAATTACCAGCTTTAGTGAACTAAATTTAAAAAATGCCACCCCATCTACGCATCTATTAGTCTAGGTACTAAAATTAAACATTCAAACCAAACTCAAGTATCAAATTGAGATAAAAAAAATTTAAATATCCAATTAAATATTAAAACCAAACTCAAATATCAAATACTGCATTAGGCTTAAATTATTCTCAACTTGCAAGTTGCAACAAGCTCTAATTCCGGAGGACAATAAGAAATTACAAAATTATTTCAAGTGAAAGTTTTAAAGAGAATTTTTTGAAGAAATTATTTTAGAACATTTCTAAAGATATTTTTTATTTACAACTTAACCCCAAAGTTTAAAGAAATTGCAAAATTTCCCTACTAGCAATTTTATGAAAAATTTTCTGATTCAAAGTGTAACACCCCTAACCCGTATCCGTCGCCGGATTAAGGTTACATAGCATTACCGGACTGATCACATAAATAAGCATACATTTCACATACAATCTCCAATTCCAAATGAACATCATTCAATATCAATTATATTGTCCCTAATACGAGTCTACAAAGCCCAAATCATGCATTAATAGTGGTTCAGGACTAAACCGATAACTTATGAAATCTTTGGAAAAACATTAAAAATTTCTAAATACAGGGGACACACGCCCATGTGGCTAGGCCTTGTGTCTCACATGGCCAAAAGACACTCCCATGTCACAGGCCATGTGGACATTCGAAATGGGATCACATGGCCGTGCCCCAACCATGTCTTACACCGCGTAACTCTCTAACTTGTGTCACACGGCCAACCACACGCCGATGTGGCTAGCCCGTGTAACTTACTGACTTGCTTCTATTAAAAACTACAGGGGACACATGGCCGTGTCACCTTACCGTGTGTCACATATGGTTGAGACACACACTCATGTCTCTGTCCGTATGGATGAAAATAGGCTAGTTTACAAGCCACATTTCTCACCCATTTGGCATTCGCCTATACCAACCAAAATTGCATATGACAATATCTTCAAATGGCATTTAAACTCATCTAAACCAAGTTCAATTCATGCTGTATCAATACCATCAACCATAAGACACCCAAGGATCACAATAAGCCATTCAATTTCATACCAAAATCACATTCTTACATCATCAATATGGTTACTTTCTATAATGCATAACTTTACCTAAACCACAAGCATACAAATCTCAAATTTCAACCATTTGGTACTCCATACACCAAATCACAGCAAGCATTTATATAGCAATTATGCACAACATATCAAAAACCATTTACACATTCACATACATCAACAAGAATGACAAAATAAGCCAAGTCACATAGCTTTACACGTAACCAAGCATTTATCATTTACAAGCCAATTCAAATGGCTAAATCCATTACTAAACTATAAACCAAAATGACCATAACTCTTATACATGCCTTATAACCAAAATACACAAGTTCAAAAATACCAAAATGACAGCTGGATAGTGTGATGTGATCTCCGATGACTTTTGAATCTAGCAAGCTTTTGAATCACTATAAAACATAGAAAAGAAAATAGAGTAAGCTATAAAGCTTAGTAAGCTCGTGTGATAATAAAACCAACTTATATATATATATATATATATATATATATACAATTCAAGAAATTAAGCATATCATGTTATAGCTTATATTGATCCATAAACCTATCATATATTCATTCACAAGGTTAAATCTGAAATTCACAAGTTTCATCGATTCAATGTTTGTACAGTTCATGTACATACCTGTACCAACACGTATCAATCTCATACTCATCCATATCCTTGATATACCTGTTGAACCATTCAGAATAATATCAAATATCGAGAATCTCGTACTCTAAGTGCCAGATACATAGCCGAAGCTATCTCAATCTCATATCTCATATAATGCTCACTCTCGAGCTATCAACGGGTCTACTTACACAAGCTGACGAGAATCTACAACACATGCTGGATAACTCAGCCACTGGTAGGACGTACAAACCAACACCCCTAATGATATGTCATTCATATCCCAATCTATTCCTAAGGTTCAATTAGGATTTCACATTGCCAAATCTTTGTCAAACGTACCCGTAAGGTCGTATTCACAATTAAATTCGATAATAAAGCATTTAAAATACAAATATAATAATGTTTATTAATATACGAACTTACCTTGATCGCAAAAAAGACGAAATGGATCAAATAGTCCAATACTTTATTCTTTCCCCAATCTAGATCCGAACTTCACTTTTCTTGATCTATATGCAATCAAATTTAACTTATTTAATTAACATTCTATTCAATTTAATCTAAATTTCATATTATGGCAAAATTACACTTTTGCCTCTAATATTTTAACATCTTTACAATTTAGTCCTTAGCTCATACAAATGCAAATTCATTCAATTAGATCCCTACCCATGCTAGCCGAATTTCCCTTATTACCATAGCCACCTATATTTTTCATTTATTTCACATTTCTACTACAAAATTTTCACATTTCTTGATTAAATCCATAATTGTCAATTTTATCAAAAAATCACTTTACAAATATTATTTATCTAACAACAACCATACATTTTCTATCATCAAACATCAAAATACACATACATTCATCAATGGTAGAACTCAAATACTTTAATATTTTCTCAAATTAGTCCCTGGGCTAGCTCGACCTAATTGTAACGTTCTCAAAAACATAGAAATCACTAAAAATGGGACAAAAATAACGCACCAATTAAGCTTCAAAGTGAACAAACCCTATATGAATAAAAATGGCTTCCTTTCCTTGAATATTCAGTTGAATATGATGAATAAAAAGATGATATTTCGTTTTATTTCATTTAATTAGTCTTTATTAATTAATTTACTATCATAACTTGAAAAATATTTAATAATTACATTTATACCAAGCTATTATCATCCACTAACTCATTCATGGGTTAATTATCACACAAGGACCTCAACTTTATGGTTCCATAGCTATTAGACACCTTTAGCTAATAGAACATCACTTTTGCACTTTACGCGATTTGGTCCCTTTTATCAAATTAAACACTCAAACGATAAAATTTCTTAACAAAATTTTCACAGAATCGTACTATCATACTGTAGACATTAAAATAATAATAAAACAATTATTTCAACTTTAGATTTGTGGTTTCAATACCATTGTTCTGATTTGACTAAAAACGAGCTGTTACATGAAGTGCACTCACACTCGGCAAACGTGAGCTTGAGGATAACAGAGAAGACTAGTCGGTCAAATCATTCATCCTAGACGAATCAAAAAGATAAAATTTTGATTAAGTTTTTATTACTTTAGATATCACAACTAAGTTCTTATTTTTGGAAAAAAAAAATTAAAACTCTAGTTTTTCCCTTAAACTTATTTTCCCCCGTGTTTTCCAAACTCGTTTTGCCAACAATAATTTTCCAGGTTAACTACTTTGGCCTAAAATTCCTTTTCTAAACCTGTGTTGAAAGCATACATCAGGATTTCTTAAGCAAAGTTTTATTCATCCTTTCAGTAACACCATTTTGTTGCGGGGAAACAGTTGTGCGATGTCTTTTGATTCCTTCATGTTTGTAGTAATAGTTAAGCTTAGCTGAACATAACTTAAGACCATTATTCATTCTTAACCACTTTATAGACTTCCAATCTATTTTTTTATTAAGGTCTTCCATTATTTAAAGATCCCGATGACTTTATTCTTATACTTCAGGAAATAAACCCAAAATTTTCTAGAGTGGTCGTCAATGAAAGTTAGAAGATATCAGCTATCTCATTTGGAGACAACTAGAGTCGGATCCCATAATCCGGAATGAATATAGTTAAGGGTCCCTTTTTGTCTTGTGTATTGCCAAATCGAAGTTGACTCAAGTCTACTTCCTATAAACATAATGCTCGTAGAAATCTAACTTTCTAACTCTAGTGTCTATTGGAAGACCTCTTCTATTTAAAGCGATCATACCTTTTCCACTCATATTACCGGGTCGTATGTACCATAACTAAGTTGATATAGAATTTATAAAAAGGGAATTTTTATCATGTCGTCACGATGTCATGGGAGTCATTGTCACAACATGGCAACAATTTTGTCTATGTTTTCATAATTTTTTGCCAAACCCATCACCACTGAACCTTGTAGAGTGTATAGGCTACCAATTTTTTACCCTTTCATCAAAACAAGAGCTCCACGAGAAATTTTCAAACTGTTTGACTCAATGACGATCCTGTAACCATTCCAGTCTAGAATACCCAAAGAGACGAGATTCTTCTCTAAATCAGGCACATGCTTGGCATTTGATAATGTTCTAATTATCCCCTCATCCTTCTTAATTTGAATGGTACCACTGCCAGTTATTTTGTAGGGTGAGTTATTTCCCAAAAGCATAACTCCACCTTCAACTTAACTGTATGTGGAGAACCAATCCCTGTTGGGACACATATGGTAGGAACACCCTGAATCCAAGATCCACTTGGATGTGAACTTAGACCTTTCAATCATTGACAATAGCAATAAATCATCACCTCTGTCTTCGGCTACACTAACATTGGCTACACTAGCTTTCTGCTTCCCTTCCTTATCATTTTCGGTAGCCCTATTATTTTTAGTATAAAGTTTATAACATTCTATTTTGATGTGACCTATCTTTTTGCAGTAGCCACATTTCTTGTCTTGGTTTATTGATTTCGATCTCGCCCTATGCCTTTTTTATATGATTTTCTAAATTGTTACTTACCTCTTGCAACTAAAATCAAGACTTACCCATTTGACTTGTTTTTCGAATCTAAGTCTTTGTCAAATTAATCCTTGCTCAATAAGTTTCCCTTCATATCTTTAAATGAGAGTCTCTCTTTACCATAAATAAGGTTTTCATTGAAAGTTTTATATGAAGAAGGCAAAGAACACAATAATAACATAGTCTGATCTTCATATTCTATGTTGGCCTTGACATTTTTTAGGTCATTCAGGAGAGTAACAAATTCCTAATGTGAGCCCTAATAGACTCATGTTCGATCATATGGAATGTGTATAATTATTATTTCAATACCAAGCGATTTGCGAGAGACTTTGTCATGTAAAGGGCTTCTAATTTTTTGTATAAGGCTGCTGCCATTTTCTTTGTAAACTCCTCCTACAAAAGATTGTTCGTGAGGTACAATTGAAATGTTGATAGAGCCTTCTTATTAATATCCTCCTATTTCATCTAATTCACATGCGCAAGCTTATGTCCTACAATGACCATTTTCAAACCGTTCTGAACTAAAATTGTTGTAATCTAAACTTGCCATAAACTGAAATTTGTGATTCCATTGAACTTCTCTATATCGTATCTTATTATCATCTCTGAACGAGTTGAATACGGAATCTAAACCAAGCTCCGATACCAGTTTGTTGCTGATAAACCCAAATTAAGGAACGGACACGAATGAATAGAGAAAATTGAACACAAGTATTTACGCAGAAAAACTCGTCTTAGGAGAATAAAAAAGTTAGAGTAAAGAAAATTTCACTAAAATAACAAATAATTGATAATGAGTACAAGATGGAGAAACAAAAATAAACTCAAACCCAAGATACAAAGTTCTCCTGAAATTCCCACAAAACTCTCTCTTAATTGTGTTGTTGAATCCAACTCCCTAGGGTTGCTAAAAGCCATATTTATAAACTAAAATTCGTGGGCTAATTTGATTAAAATGTTCTTAAAGTTATTAGAATTCGACTGAGAAAAGATAGAAGAGTTTAACTAGGAGAAGAAACTTAATTTAGTAGGGAACACGTAACCACGTCATGACATCACTATCTATTCATTGGGACGTCACATGTCACTTCGTCAAGACATTGTGTAACAGCCTAAAATTTCAGTAGTGTCAGAACAGTGATTCGAGATCACTAAATCTGACAAGTATGATTAGGAAATTAAAATAAAATAATATTTAGAAGTGAATGAAATATTAGAAATATTTTCATAGGTTAAATTAAAATTTAAAGAGTAATTATTAAATAAAGTAAGTGAAAATGAGGTATTGAGACCTCGATCTCATAAATTGAGCCGAAAATATTTTTATAAATATTTATAGAGTGTTAGTAATGTCGTGTTAAAATTTTGTCAGAAAATTTTATCGTTTGGGTGGTTAATTAAATAAAAAGGACTAAATTATAACAAATGTAAAATTTGCTAGAAGGATTAAATAGCTCAAGTGTTAAAATAAAGGGTATTTAAAGGGTAATTAAGCCTAAAAGTAAATAGGTTGGATGGCAAGGGCAAGAAAATCAGCAGAAAAATAAGGGAAATAAGGGCAAAATTAGAAATTTTACAATTTTAACATATAAAATAAGGACAAAATTGATAAATCTAGAGATCTCTTCATAGTTTCTCAGCAAAAACGCCATAGGAGGTCTAGAGAAAGCTGGTTTTTCATATTTTTACATCATGTGAGTTTAATTCTTGCTTTTTCTTGATAATTTTTATGTTTTTATGATTTTTACAACTAGGTCCACTTATAGAATTCATTAGTTTTTGATTCTATAAGTGAAATTGAAAGTTTCCATGGATAATTTCTGTAATTTTATGATGATTTAGTATGTATTTGAAGTTTTAATCTTATTATATGATGATTTTATTAAGCAAGTTTAGTAGAAATTGATTTTTAGGACCTAATTGTAAAAAAGTTTGGAATTAAGGTCTAATGCTAAAATTTTGACTTAAAAAGGGCGTGAAGTAGTTTAAAGTAATATAATAAAGTGTTAATTGAGAAAAATTAATTCAATTGGGGGGGTTAATTGAGCAGGGACTAAATTGTAAAAATTGTAAAATTTGGGGTAAAAGTGAAATTTCAAAAATTAAAGTGCATAAGCTGTAAATTAGAGTAGAATTTAAATAAATGCTAATGAGTGAATGGAAAATTTTGTATTATAGATTAGGAAATTGAGGATAAATGAGGAAAAGAGAAAATTTCAAAATAGTTCCCGAAATCTCTGTAACTACTACAAATTGTTCCGGGTAAGTTTGTATGGTTAAATTATAAATGTTCTATATTATTTTATGAATATTAATTAGTATTCCTTTATATTAATTGCTAAAAAATAAGAGAATTATTGTACAAAAGTTACGAAATGGAATTGAGTATTTCGGAGGAACAAAACGTAGGAAATGGGTACGATCGTTCAGTGAAAAAGATGAATTCACGGTGAATTACCCAAGTAACCCGAGAATCTGCATTTGTTGCGAATTCTCGTATTTGCTTTCTGTTTAGCTCTTAGGAGCTTCCGTTAACTCATATGAGTTTTAGTTAACCCTTTTTGGGGTTTCAGTTCAGCACTTATGTGCTTCATTTAGCCTTCGGGCTTCCATTCAGCACTTATGTGCTTCTGTCTAACCTCGAGCTCCAGATCACGATGTACTCAATTCCATAAGTCGTTCCTTGAATAAACAAGTTGGTAAGTAGTAAGTGTAACATGTGGAAAAAAATGTTAGTAATGTTATCATTGTTATTATTGAGCTCAATTAAATAATTTTATTAAATGAGACTATGGTTTACAGGAATAAAAGCAATTTACTTGAAATATTCCTATGGTTTGAATTTTGGAATATTAATATTTGGTAAGATTTATTGTTAAAGCCGACGAACTTACTAAGCTATAGTCAGCTTACTTGTAATGTTTATTGCTTTTTGTAGATTAACTAGAGGGTCGGAGGATTAGATCATCACGCTCAAGTCACACTATCTCGATTTTCTGGTAGATTTTGTTATAAATACTTTAAACAGTTTATATGGCATGTATAGGAACCTATATGACTATGATTAGCATTAACCCATGAATATGTTAGTTAAGTTAATATAAATTTGGTATATGACATGAACAGAAATTTATTTAAGATGTTTAAATACTACTTGAGAATATGAATGAATATAATATTAGATAAAATAAGGATCGATGATATTGTTATGAAATGAATGTATTTTGATTGAAGATTTTATTTATTGAGTTGTTGTTCATGTTGAATTGGTTGAAATTTGGAAATTTGCAAGGAGTGTTAGAAGTTTATAAAGGGATTATATTGAGTTTTTTTTTTTAAATAATAATAAGTAAAAAAAATTTCAGAGTACTCGAATAGATTCGGTTTATTTATAATATGTGATTTGGGCCTTGGGGGTCCATTAAAGGGACTTATGATTTAATTTTGATACGTTTGTTATTTATTTGTGAATTGTTTGTAAATTAATCGATATGTTCGGTAATACCTCGTAACCCTATTCCGGCGACGGTTTAGGGTTGGGGTGTTACATGTTGTGTGTCGTGTCGTTGAGACGTCAACTCTTCGTTGTCATGACATCGAATCCATTTTGGCCAAAATGAGAGGCACACTCCACAAAAAACATAATGAAAAACAAACTCCTAATTCAAATAAACTTCTAATTTAGCTAAACAATAAGTAATTCTAGTCAAACTAAATCTTCTTGCGAATTAAGAAATATAAAACTTCTAAGCAAGCTAAAATATTTAAAAAATATCCTAATATTTGAAATAAATAAATTTTAAAATATTAAACTTAACTAATAAAATATCTGGATTATATATAATCAAATTAAACTTTAAAACCAAACTCAATATATTTTAAACACGAATAAGAGCCAAAAACTCATAATTTCTATAATAATCTCATCCTAAAAATTCTGCTTATACAGTCTTCACTAAAATGGTCATACCTCGAATTATCGAACTCGAAATAAGGTGATTGAAAATGAGTTTTGAATATAAGAGATCAATCTTTCATTAATCAGAAGACATCTTAACTAAAAAATATCTAGATTTCATTCAAAAATGTGTTGCAAGTTAATTGATTCTTCAAAATTTAAAATTAGCAGTTTCAGTGAACTAAATTTAAAGAATGTCAACCCATCTGCTCATGTATTAATCTAGGTGCTAAAATTGAATATTAAAATTAAACTCAAATATCAAATAAAAAAAAACTTTAATATCCAATTAAATATCAAAATCAAAATCAAATGTAAAATACTAGGCTTACATCATTCTCAAGTTGTAACAAGTTCTATTTTCGGAGTACAATAAGGATGATGAGTGAATATGTTATTGTTAGTGGGTCAAATGTTTAGTCATTGATGAGTCAGCCATTCCATATTCAATTTGTCGTTATGATAAATTGATGCTACAATACCAGTCTGTATGTTGCAGAACATACTGAATATAGAAAATCATTTCAATTGTGATTGGATTACGTAATCCAAGATCCTCCATTTTTGGAACCTGCTTAAAACAAACACCATGTTATTAATTTCTCAGCAGACATGCATAAATACACTGAGCTTATAACTATTAAATGTGTCAAATAATAATTACTAAAATGGGCCATCATAGAAAGCAAAAGATCAATTAACCATAAAAAAAGAAAAAAAAAAAAGGGATAAATGGATGGTGACAAAAAATGAGGGTTGTTGCACAAATAAAGCTGCCTAATATGACAAAGGCATTGGCTGTCCAAAAGATTCTCATTATCAACTCTTTATTATATTGATAAAGTACCTTTTCTTTTCTTTTTTTCTATAAAGTCCTATTTCATCATTAATAAGACTTTATTTCAATCTTAATAATTAAAATTTAATTGATAAGTGTCACCAAAAAAAATTGATAATTCAGTTCATGATTTTTTTATTAAATTAAAGTATGTGATTTGTTTTTTTAAAAAAATTGTTTGGTTAATATTATATTTTTGAGAGGTTAAATAAGCAAGTAGAAACATTAAATATGATGTTGTAAGATTATTCATAAATATGATGTTGTAAGATTATTCATACTTTTTTTTCATGGCTTTCATTGTGTTAATTTAAAAGGATCACATAATTCACGACGTCATAATCAATTTAAAACAAAAATAAATTTATAAATTTGAGAAAATATAAAAAATTAATTTCAAAACATTGGGTTTTTATTAAGAAAACACGAGATTTTTTTTTTTGTTAACAACAATAGTCATGGGTAAAAAATAATCATAAAATTCAAAAAGCTTGAACTTTTTATTGTGCAAATCAAGCTTAATTCGATTTTGACTCGAAAAAAAATGCTTACAACACACTTTAATATAAATATTTTAATGTTTTATTAATTAAAATTTAATTATTAATTGAACAGAATTGAGGGATTTTATAGAATTAAAAAAAGGACTGAATTTCAAATGTGAAAAAATACATGAACTGGGAGCAACATTAGAACATGAAACGTTCCAAATATATTGCTGACGAACTTTCCGTATGTTTTACGGAATTTAGCATCTTTAGTCAAATCAGGAAGAAACAAACAACATATGGCAACTATGAAATTACCTCTCAAATGTGGAGTTTTTTTTTACATTAAAATATCATTTTAGATACCTAGTGCTCTTGGCTAGTACTATTATATATGCCACACTCTGAAATAATAACTAAGCCAAGTTGAAAGGAATAGCTAAACCCCAATTTTGTCATTGTAACAGTGTGATGAATATCGGATATTCGATGTAACAGTTCGTCTTTAGTCAAATTGGAACAATAATTTTAGAATTATAAATTTGAAGTCTAAATAATTATATTAATATTATTTTAATATTTATAGCATGATAAAATAATTGTGTGAAATTTTTGTTAAGAAATTTTATCGTTTAAGCGGTTAATTTGATAAAATGACTAAATCACGTAACATGCAAAAGTGTGATTTTTATAGCTAAAAGTGTTAAATAGCTATATAACTTTAAAGTAAAGGTTCTTATATGATAATTAGACCATAAATGTTGGTAGTGGATGATAATGGGTTGGTAATGTTGTAAATTGAATTATTTTTAAAGGTTAATTTTGGTATTTAGTAATTTAAGTTAAAATAAGTAAAATAAAAAAAATTTCACTCATAATCATCTTCCTCAACCGAACCTAGGGCAAGAAGAAGCTATTTTTCTTCTTTAAATTTGGCCAAGACGTTTTTGCTCAAATAGGTATGATTTTTGTTCCGTTTTTAACAATTTTTATGTTTTTGAGATCGTTGCAACTAGGTCTAGCTAGCCCAGGGACTATTTTGCAAAAATGTTAAAGGTTTTGAGATTTGCCATTGATGAATGTTGATGTATTTTGTTGTTTGATGATGAAATATGAAACCTTGTGGTTAGATTAACAAGTTTTATACAGTGATTTTTAGTGAAAATGCAAAACAAGATTGATTTGTGAAAATGTGAAAATGTGTGGTTAAAAGTGTGAATAATTGGTAAATATGGGCTACTAGGGACCTTATAGTAATTCGACAAGCATGGGTAGGGGCTTAATTGCATGAATTTGTGATTTTGTGAAATAAGGACTAAATTGTAAAAATGTGAAAGTTTAGGGGAAAATGTGTAAAATTACCTAAATGCATATTTTGGACTAAATTGAGTAAATTGATGATTGAATAAGTTAATTTTGATTAGATATAGATCAAGAAAGGAGGAATTCGGACTTAGATCGAGGTAAAAACAGAGTACTCGACTAATTGACTAGTTTCGTTGTTTTCACATTCGGGGTAAGTTCGTATGTTAATAGGCATTGTTAAATTGTGTTTTTAATGCTTTACTATTGAATTAAATGTGATTGTGATTGGAAATGAGCCTACGGATACGATCGGTAAAGATTCGAAAGTGTGAAGCCCTGTTCGAACCTTGGGAATAGTTTAGGATAAGACTGTTATGACATTAGGGTTATTGTGATTATGTGACCTGGGTGCTGGTCTAGTACGTCCTACCGGTGGCTGGGTCTCTAGCATGTGTTGCAGTACCTAACAACTTGTGTAAGCAGCATCGTGTAGCTACATCTTGATTGATAGCTCGTGTAA
Source organism: Gossypium stocksii (assembly GCA_020496765.1). Taxonomy (NCBI): domain Eukaryota; kingdom Viridiplantae; phylum Streptophyta; class Magnoliopsida; order Malvales; family Malvaceae; genus Gossypium; species Gossypium stocksii. The sequence goes on from CM035629.1 coordinate 43,207,678, forward strand.
GCAGGCCCGTTGTTAGCTCGTGAATGAGCATGATATGTGATAAATATTGAGATAACTTCGGCTCTATATGTGGCAGTTAGTGTGCAATGTGTTCCCGAGTATCCTTTAGTGATTCCGAATGGTTCAACGAGCAAAACTGAGATATGGATGAAAGTAAGACCGATTCAAGTGGTATAGGTACATACGAATCTATATGAGCATCGAATTGAAGATGGCTGATGAAATGCATGTCTAGTAGTGAATTAAACAAAGGAAAGGTTTGTGGATTGATATGATTTATACCATGTTATGCTTATTTTGATTGAAATGTATTTATTTAATAAGTTAAGTTTATTATCATACGAGCTTACTAAGCTTTAAAGTTTATCTCGTTTTATTTTTCTATGTTTTATAGTGAATTCAAAGCTAGCTCGGATTCGGGGATCGTTAGAGACTTCACCATATTATCAATCTTCTATTTTGGTACTTTTGAACTTGTCTATATGGTTGTACGGCATGTATAGGCTATGAGGTCAATTTGGTTTATATATGCTAGTTATGAATTTTAGCCATGGGATTTGGCTTATGAATGGTGAATGGTTGATATATGTATGACCATGTGTTTTAGCCCATCTTGATATGTCTGATGTGGAGTAATATGGTTCAAATGGTTATTTTGATATTTGATGTATAATTGGGTCAAAAATGCTTGGTTGTTGCTTGGTTTTTGGATTATTAAAAGGTTGAGTTATGGGTTATAAAATGTATGTGGTTAATGGTTATTAAAGCATGTGAAATTGGTATATATTTTGAATAGGTAATTTGTTGTGATTGGAGTTTAGAAATGGTTGGAATTGAAATGGCATGATTTGTGTTTGAATAAAAGTGTTTTGGCTACCTATTAATGCCTTGTTGTTGTGCCAAATGAGTTGAAGTTAGTATGCGCAATTTGGTTAGCAAAATGGCTTGGTAAATAGCCTATTTTTATCCACACGGGCAAAGACACGGGTGTGTGTCTTAGCCGTGTGTGACACACGGTCAAGTGACACGGCTGTGTGTCCCCTAAAGCATTTAATAGAACAAGTTAGTGAGTTACACGGCCTAGACACACGGGCATATGGTCGGTCGTGTGACTCAAGTCAGAGAGTTACACGGGGTAGGACACGGTTTGGGACACAGCCATGTTGTCCCATTTCGAATGTCCACACGGCCTGTGACACAGGCGTGTCTAGTAGCTGTGTGAGACACACGACCTGTTCATATAGGTGTTTGTCCCCTGTTTTGAGAAAATTTTCTAAGTTTCTTAAATATTATCATGAGTTATTAGTTTAGTCTCGAACCACTTCTAATGCATGTTTTGGGCCTCGTAGGTCGTTTAAGGGACAATGTTATTGTATATGAATTATATATGTTATTGTTTGATAATTATTTGAGAAATGAATGTCGAATTGTGTTATAAGTTTAGTAATGCCTTGTAACCTTATTCTGGCAATAGATATGGGTTAAGGGTGTTACAGTTATTAGTATCAGAGCTACGATTTAGTTGATTTTAGGACTAACGTAGCGTGTGTGAGAGTTTAGCTATACATGCCATACATAACCTGTGATAGTGTGATGTATCTTGACAATTTAAAATGTGTTTTCGTATAGTAAATGGATCCCGATCGAGCTGTAGCTGACGATGTTGAAAGTAATGCGCCAGCCTCCATTCACAGAGTTGCGCAATCTGAGTCGAGGCCTGTAACGGGTAGTCAGGGAGGAGAGGCCAAAGAAGCCTTCTTCCAAATGATGAGTGAGTGGTTCATAGAGTTTGTTCAAACAAATCCGGCTGCTTAACAACCTCCACCCCACCTATTCCTCAACCGACCCCAGTAGCTCCTTAAGTTACAGAACCTATACGATTGAACAAGCCTCCTATTGATAAGATTCATAAGTATGGGGCTAAAGAGTTCAGAGCTATAGTCGATGATTACCTTGAGAAAGCTGAATTCTGGCTTGAAAACATAATTCAAGTACTTGATGAACTATCGTGTACACCCGAAGAATGTATTAAATGCACTATATCACTCCTAAGAGATGCTGCATATCAATGGTGGAATACTCTGACATCAGTGGTATCGAGAGAACAGGTTACGTGGGAATTCTTTCAGACTGAGTTCATAAAAAAATATATAAGCCAGAGGTTCATTGATCAAAAACACAAAGAGTTTCTAGAATTAAAACAGGGCCGTATGCCTATAACCGTGTACGAAAGAGAATTCATGAGACTAAGCAAATATGCTCGAGAATGTGTTTCAACTGGGGCCATTATGTGTAAACGATTTGAAGACGATTTAAACAAAGATATCAGATTGTTAGTCAGAATATTAGAGTTGAAAGAATTTATGGTACTTGTTGATCGTGCTTGCAAGGCTAAAGAAATTGACAAGGAAAAGAGAAAAGCTGATTCTGAAGCTAGAGATTTGAGAAAGAGATCTATGAGTAAATCCTATCACTCTTCGTCAAAAAAATTGTGAGACTTGTATTGTTGTTCGAATGTTTTAGTGGGGTATTCTAATAGAGATCGTGAAAAGCAACACTCAAGTTCTAAAGCTCAAGCCACATCAATAGCAAATGTTGGTAGTGCTAGATCCAATAGACATGGATGTAGACAATAAGGTAGATGATACCCTGGTGAATGTAGAATGGCTGATCGGGCTTGTTTTAAATGTAGTTCATTAGATCATTTTATCAGAGATTGTCCTGAGTTAGTTGAAAAAGACAGACATCAGAATGCAAGCAAGAGTAACACATCAACTAGAGGAAGATGGAAATACAAAAATTTATATAAATTTTCATACCTATTTTTACTTAAAATCAGGCAGTTTTGGTAAAATTCTTGTCATAAAATAATTAATTTTTATAAAATAAATTAAATGTGTTAAAAGTTTGAACATGTTGATTTTTAGTCAATTTGATAATTATTTTTAGTGAATTTTGATTATTTTTGACAGATTCGCACAAAAGGCAAAAATTGACTCGGCAGACACTACCAGAAGAACAATGCTGAGAAGCAATTTGAAGTATCAAAGCAAAATAATTTCCAGCCTAAGACGGTCCAAATATGTGTATTTATTCTTAATATAATTAATTTCAATTTATTCCCAATTTATTTGGGTTAAATAAATTATTTTTAATTAATTATGGAAAAAGGGGTCTAGTTGAACTGCACCGATTGAACCGAATGAAGTGAACTGAACCAGCCACCAATTGGGTATGTAACACCCCCACGCCCGAGACCGTCGCCGGAGTCGAGCTTGAGGTGTTACCGAACATAATTTATCATTTAAACAACTTTACATCATTTATTTTGACTTTCGGAATAAGCAGTTTTTCTGCATAATGGTCGCTAAAAAAAATCATATCTCGAGTTTCAAAACTCGAAATCAAGATCTGTAAATTTTCCCTGAATCTAGACTCATATATCTATCTACTAATTTTTTTTCTAAAATTTTTTCTTGGGCCAATTAGTACAGTTAATTAGTTAAAGTTACCCCTATTTCAGGACTTGACTGCACTGACCTCTACTTACTACGAACCACTTTTCTCCATGTAAAAAATTCATATAACTATACCGTTTATTTCTATTAAAATTAGATTCAATAAGGATTCTTAGCATATAAATTACACCTCCTAATTATTTTTTTTTCAATTTATAGTGAATTTTCAAAGTTGGAACAGGGGATCCAGAAATCGCTCTGGCCCTGTTTTACTAAAACTCAAATATCTTATAACATATAACTCCTTTACCTATTTTGCTTTTTCCATTTGAAAGTAGACACAATAAGCTTCAATTTCATAGTTAATTACCTAATTCGTTTTCTACTATTTTTGGTGATTTTTCAAAATCACGTCCTTGTTGCTGTAGTGTTCCGTTTTATGGCAAGTTTCATCTTTTTATGAATTCTCATGAACTATATAACATATTAAACTCACAAGGCATCCAACATTATCTAGGCTAGCCATACCAATTACTAAGCATTATCAAGCATTTTCTCAACCAAACCACAACCATATCACAAGATTATTCACACAAAACAAGTATATTGCTTTACATGCCATACATCAAAACATACAAACCAATATACCAATTCTTCCTCGGATAGTGTGAGCGTTTCTTCGACCTTCCCGATATCCAAGTTGGCTCGCTAAAAACTACAATGAATGAAAAGGAGGGAGTAAGCATAAATGCTTAGTAAGTTCACATGCAAATAACAAGTAACATAACAAAGCAATTATATCAACAACAATAGCATGATATCACCAAGATACAAACCACATTTCTAGCTATCGTGTATCATCTTACCACCTTATTTCTGTTATATCAAGTTTCAACCCGAGGGTTAAGTACATACCTGTCCAAATTGTCCATTTCACAACACTTACCAAAATATCATTTTCATCTTGAGTATTCTTCCATTCCGCTAGAATTTTACCCGTTGAACACATTGGAATATAACTCGGATACACGGATCATTTGCACATAAGTGCCACATATGTAATCAATCAATCATGTAACCCGCCCATAAGCGAACTCGGACTCAACTCAACGAGCTCCGACGTTCGCATCCATAAGTGAACTCGGACTCAACTCAACGAGCTCGGATGCCTAGTTACATCTCATGAACTCAGACTCAACTCAACGAATTCGGACATTTGCATCCATAAGTGAACTCGGACTCAACTCAACGAGTTCGGATGCCCAACCATCCTAGTGACATGTCACTTGTATCCTAATCTATTCCCAAGGTTCAAACAGGATTTTCCTCAGTCACACATTTCCCAGTCGTTCTCCTCGGAATATTGGAACCAATACGTTGCTTGCATCTCATACTTATCAATTTAATCACATACTTTTCATACCAATACATAATATTTCACAAAGCATAATATTCATAATAACAAGTATCATATCGTATAAATAGCATTAAATCACTTAAAATAGCAATCATGTTACATTATTTACACATGAACTTACCTTGGTACAAAATATAGCAATTTTGCGATTTAGTACAAAATCTTTTCTTTTCCTCGATCAAGGTTGATTCCACGTCTTTCTTGATCTAAAATAACACATTTAGCTTATTTAATACTCACATTATCAAAATAGTCCTAAATTCAAATTTTGGCAAAATTACAATTTTGCCCCTAAACTTTTGCATATTTACACTTTTGCCCCAAAGTTCGGAAATTTAATTTTATCACAAATTCTTATGTTTTAGGACATGCTGATCATTTATTTACCATTATCAAGCTCAAATTCCCACTAAAACACATACTTATGAACAATATGTACTTTTACCGATTAAGCCGTTTTACTCGTTTTTACTTAAAACTGAGTAGCACAAGTTGTTTAACATAATTTAAAACCTCATATTCTATCATAAAACATCAAAATACACAAATTTCACCTATGGGTATTTTTCCAAATATGAACCCTAACTTAAATTATTGCTAACATAAGCTTTATTGAGTTACCGGGACTACGAAAACGTAAAGAACATTAAAAACGGGGCTTGGAATCACTTACTATGAAGCTTGGAAGCTTGAAACAAACCCTAGCTATGGAGAACGCTTGAAATTTCGTGGTAATGAAGAAGATGACCAATTTTGTGTTATTTTTCCCTTTTTATTTCATGTTAATATCCAAAAGACCAAAATGCCCCTCCTTACTAAACTTTCAAAAATTCCATCCATGTCCAAATTTTGTCCATGAACTTAAAATTGGTCAAATTGCTATTTAAGACCTCCTAATTAATATTCCAAAGCAATTTCATACTAGAAACTTCTAGAATGCAAGTTTTGCAACTTATTCGATTTAGTCCCTAATTTCAAATTAAGCACTTTACGCTTAGAATTTCTTCACGAAATTTTCACACCATCATAAAATCATATCATAAACATCAAAATAATTATAAAATAATTATTTTTACCTCGGATTTGTGGTCACGAAACCACTATTCCGATTAGGCCCTAATTCGGGATATTACAGGGTAGCCTAGAACCGTCCATATGCTGACCCAAATCAGCATTTTAGCTGATTAAATTACTTGTCTTCTCTGTTGTCGAAAGGCTCGTTCTATTTCAGGGTCCACAGGGAGTAAGTCGATAATTCGGTCAATACTAATAAACACCTGAAATAATCAAAGAAAAATTAATTAAGAAAAGGTTGAACAGAAAAATAAATGAATCAAAATGAATAAATAATTTACAACTAATATTTTTCAAAACAGTCCCCGGCAACGGCGCCAAAAACTTAGAATGGTGGAAATGTGCAAGTGTACACAATCGTAACAAGTAATAAAGTGACAAGTAAATGTCGAGTTATCGTACCCATAGGGACTGTGAAAATAATTATTTATGAAATTAATTAAAAACACTTTGGTGAGGTGAAAATAATTTTGGGTTGAAAAGAGTGATTTTATAACTAAGATGAAAACTAAGTAAACAATTTTAAATAAAATAAAAAGAATCCTAGTGCACGATTTCAAAATAAGATTTAATCAAGATGATATAATTGTGTTGGATTAATTATACCTTTTTAACTTAGAAATATTAAATTTCATGCTTATGCTGTTACGAATAAATTCACGGTAACCCAGCAATTTGCTAACTTATGAACATATTTACTAATTAAATTCCATTCATCTCTTGAACATATTCCTATGCCAATTCAACCGACTAAAAAGAATTAATAAGATAAACATGCTATAGCACATACATATTTATTAAGTTAAATTATCTCTCGCATATTCCTATGTCGATTCAACCGATTAATTTAATTTAATAAACATGTAAAAGATTATGTGAAATAACAAAGTAGTCATACCTTGAAATGATTTAATCACAACAATCTTGCAAGTTATGCAAGGCATACAAATCGTCAGATACTATGCTAATTTAATCTTCAGCTACCTTAGAAGAATTAAACATGCACAGATTAAGTATTGAGTCAATTAATTGCAATTTCAATCCGTTTAAACAATTAATTCTTTAATTATCTAAACAATTATAATGCCAGATAATCTAAACATGATTTTACTTAATCAAACATTTCACTGAGACCTATAACAGCATAAACACTATTTTAATAATTCAAGTAGGCAAAATATAATCAACCCAACACGAATTAAATTCAAGCTAAATTGATTAAAATAACCATTTCAACAACAATATTATTCATAGATGTGTTCTTAATAAAAACAACAGAAATTAAAAAGATAAGGAACAAGGAAGCAAATCTGGTGTTCTCCGTGGCTTTGTCTGACTGCTCCGTTCTTCGTCTCCGTTATCCTCACCAGTCAAGGCTCCTATGAATCTTGCTTGCTGCCCAAATTGGCTGGGAAAACACCTCTTTTCCAAGAGGGGAAATCGGCACAAGGCTAAGGAAAATGGGAAGGGAAAATGGAAAGAAAAGAGAGTGGAAAGGTAAAGAGAGAATGTTGAGAAGTAAGGGATGTGAGGGATTTGAGAGATGATTGAAATGAGCAGCAAGGGGTGGCTTTTATAGCTGAAGAGGGCTGCTAAAAATAGCAAACTCAGCAGCCAAGAGCGCCCTCTCATGGCCGGCCACACACATGGCAAGGTTGACAAGTTCAACCTTGCTAATTTAGGCATGGGGCAAATCTAAAAAGCCTAAAATAAAGGTCAGTTTTAATGGGATTTTGAAGTCTTTCAAGGGCCTATTTGCAAGTATATTTAATCAGCTAATTTGATGATTTGGGTCAGCCTTTGGACAGTTCTGATCAGTCCAATAAGTGGCTGGTTCAGCTCACTCCATTCGGTTCAACCAATGCGGTTCACTAGGCCCTTTCTTCATAATTAATTAAAATTAATTTATTTAACCTAAATAAAATAGGAAATAAATTAAAAATAATTTAATTATGAATTAATAAACATTTCTGGACCATCTTATGCTGGAATTTAATTGTCCTCGATGCTTCAATTAATTTCTCGATTTTGTTTTTCTCGCAGTGTCCACTAGACCCTTTTTCTCCAAATGTGCATTTCTGTCAAAAATAATCAAATTTAATCAAAATTTACTATAAAATTATTAAGATTACATTCATGTCATCATTAAGCTATATAATAATTTATTGAAAAAAATAGAACTTTATTCATACTCAAGTTTAGCATACTTAACAAAATTCAAATTTATTGAACAAAAATATTTCCTAATCATACTTAAAAGAAAGAATTTTATTCTGAATGGAAATTTCAAATTTCGGTCCCCCCAACTTAAAATGAACAATGTCCTCATTGTTTAAAGTGAATAGATACTATACACCAGGTAGGTATTTAGAAAAGAGGAGGTGAGTCAATGTGACTGCTTAAGTACCAAGCTCTTTCTAAATCCAATCCTAGACATGTATATATCTATTGCCACACTTTATGCTTTATGACTTGTCCATATTTATTCAGGATTTCCTTCTCTTGGTTTATTATGCAGAAATAAAAATTCCTAATTAACCTAATCCTAAGTGACCTAAAAACAAAAATTTAAATAAAGTAAAGATCCCTCCCTTTTATTTATTTGTAGATCCTTCTAACTTGGACTCATCTTTTGCTCCATCATTATCGCATTTGCATGAGTCGCCTTGCTCCTTTTTTGAGAGTGGAGTCCATGGCTCGAATATGAAATCTGGAAATTCAGGCACAAAAATAAATGGGTCATTGTATATTCTCTGGAAAGCACTTCGGAATGAGTCATCCCTTATTTTTGAGTATCTCCAGTATGCTTGTTGCTGCCATTGCATGTGTTGCATGAAGTCCATCAAATTTGACAGCTCATCTCGAAAGTCTGGGCTAGGTGACTGAGCTCTATACATTGGAGTTCCAGCATCCGATTCATCTTTTGGCTCCACTTGGTCCGCCTTATTAGGGACTTCAAATGATTGCATCGTGGGATCTTCTTCTTCTTGAGGTTCCTCGAGTTCTTCACTTTCTTCAACTTGTTGTCGTAAAACAGAGTCTTCAGCTACTCGATAGAGGTTCCAATCTGTAATTGTGCCTTGAGTGTATCCTGTCTTCTTTACATTAGCAAGAATTTCTGCTTTCAAGCACAGAATGGTTATTGTAAAGGGAAAGTAAGCAGGGCCAGAACGTCTAGCGGCACAGTTTCGAATTTCTTTCAAGATGATCTTTCCCACATCAATGGTTTTACCCGTCAGGATCGAGTATAGTAAGACCATTCGCTCTAATGAAATTGTAGTCCCATGTGAGCTAGGTAGAAGGCTGAAACGGATGAAATAGAACCATACCTTTGCAATAGGTGTTAAGTATTCTCTTCGACAAGTGTGAGTTCCTTGTTTTGACACAGTCCAACTAGAACCTTAAACTGTAAGCTCCTCGAGAATTTCTTGCAGAAATTCCGGCTTGATATTGCTCATCAAAGACAAATACTCGTCGTTCTCGAAATCAGGTAACTCAAAGAACTCATTAATAGCATTCGAATTTATAGGTACCTTGATTCCGCGAACAAGGACTTCTGTCATCTTGCTTGAAGTTAAGTTCGCGTAGAACTCACAAACTAGCTCCTCATCCACACTAGGTCTCTTCTCAAAAAATAGTTCCCAATTGAGAGCTTCAGCAATTTGATGAATTCGTGCCATGAAATCTCTGTAGTTGCTCTCCTTCAGTGTGAAGCCTTTCTCAGGGTGCATCTGTTGATTTTTGTAGATTCTTTTGTATCTTACTTTAGCCTCAACACAATGGAACTTGCTTTGTATTTCTTCAATTTAAGCGGAGGCGCGAGTTCTTTTGCGAGGCATAATTGACCTAAACACGAGAAAAAAAAAACAAAATTCATTCTCCCCAAAAAAAATTAAATCATAAAAATTATTAATAATTCAAATACTTGAAAAATTAAATAATTAAAATAAATTAAAATTTTGAAAGAGAAATTAAATCTTACCACCTTTTGCAAAAATATAAGAACTCTATATAAAAATAATTATGGAGAAAAAATTGCAAATTAAAAGGAGGAGGGTTGAAAAAGTTTTGGCTTAAGGCTTGAGTGGATGGGTGGATGGATGTGTCGCACAAGCTCTCAGCAGTAGCAGCAAGGCGCACGGCTTGGTGTGCGTGTGTTGTGGCCTGGACTAGGGAGCAGCAGCAGGTAACGTACGGGTGCCTCGTCGAACAGCCTCGAGCGCGCGCGCGGGAGCTGGGACGTGCGTGCGAGAGCCTTGTCGAGCAGGCCTGGATGCTGGTGCGGGACTTGGTCTAGGTAGCAGCAGCACGGGCGTGCAGATCGGGTGCGGAAGCAGTAGATGCGTGTGCTGGAATGTGCCTGGGCAGCTGCTGGGCGCTTGTCGACTGGGCTGTTGGAGCTTGTTGGCCGACTGCTGTGGCTAAGGGACTTGCGGCACTAGGTGGGTTGGTGTTTTGAGTGATGAAAGAATGGGAGGTATAAGGTGGTATATATAGCATGATGAATAGGAATTAGAGTGGAACTCTTAGTATAATTAAAAATTAAAAATAAGAGTTTAATTCTAATCCTACTTAAATTTAACAACAATTAGTAATTAAATAAAAGTATATAAAATTATCAATTGCTATTAATTATTTAAGATAAACATAAAATAAAATCAAAATTAAATTAATCCTAATTCTTCTCTAAGTTGAAAAAAATTAATATATAAATTATAATGAATATAATTATATATTAAAGTTTATCATTTTATTTAATAATATATAAAAAAATGAAAATATTTCTTCTAGATGCCTTAAAATTTATTTACAAAGAAAGGCACCTAATTTTTATTATTTACAAAAAAGAGCAATCAAATTTTTTAAAATAATTCAATTAAGTCCCTAGACTTAATAAAATTTTAAAAATTGAGTCACAAATTAAAAATTTGATCAAACTGACCCTTTTATTTGAAAAACAAAAATTTATTTTGTTGATTAGGGAATAATTTCTTGGAAAATTATGTTAAAATAAATTCCCAGGAAAGATTGGAGGGGTCACACCGGTCCCGCTTAAGTTCCAACCTCCTAGGCAGAATTTATTTAAACATACTGATCCCGAAAAATAAACCCTAACTCATTTATTAAACAAAACACGAAAAATTTTAAATATCCGATAAAATGAACGAAATGTTTTCCCATTCAATTTTATTCCCCTAATAGTGTTTCAAACGTTGAGCATTTGCTTGAAAATTACCTCTCTTACCTTGGAGTCCAACAACTCCGTATGGATAGACTCTGTGAATTGTAAATAGACCGAACCAACGTGATTTAAGCTTACCTGGAAAGAACTTCAGTCTAGAGTTGAGCAATAAAACTTGCTGACCTACTTCAAATTCTCGAACTCGGATGTGTTTGTCATGCCATTTCTTAAGTCTTTCTTTAAGTAGTTTGGCATTTTCATATGAGAACATTCGAAATTCTTCTAACTCGTTGAGTTGGAACATCCGTTTCTCTTTTGCGAGCTTAGGATCTAGGTTGAGTTGTCGAAGAGCCTAGTAAGCTTTGTGCTCTAACTCCATAGGTAGATGACATGCTTTTCCAAAGACTAGCCTATAGGGTGACATCCCTAAAGGCATCTTGTATGCTGTTCTATAGGCCCATAAAGCGTCATCTAATCTTTTGGACCAATCTCGTCAGTTCGGGCAAACTACCTTCTCGAGTATGCCTTTGATCTTTTTATTTGCCAGTTCAGCTTGCCCATTCGTCTGCGGATGGTAAGCTGTTGCAACCTTGTGTTTAACTCCATGCTTGTCTAGTAACCATTTTAACCACTTATTCACAAAATGGGACCCTTCATCACTAATGATAGCTCTTGGGGTTCCAAACCTTGTGAACACATGTTTTTGCAAGAATTTCATCACGACTCTAACATCATTCGTCGGATAAGCTTCAGCTTCGACCCATTTGGACACATAATCTACCGCCACCAATATATACTTGTGGCCAAAAGACAGAGAAAAAGGCCCAAGAAAATTGATACCCCAAACATCAAACAATTCGACCTCAATGATGTTTGTTCGAGGCATCTCATTTCTGTTAGTGACATTTCCAACTCTTTGACATCGGTCACAACTCTTTACGTATGCATATGCATCCTTGAAGAGTGTTGGCCAAAAAAATTCGGCTTGTAATACTTTGGCCGCAATACGAGTACCTCTGAAATGTCCTCCACTCGGAGCTGAGTGACAATGGTATAAAATCTTCGATATTTCTTCTTCTGCCACGCATCTCCTGATCATCTGATCTACATACTTTTTAAATAGATATGGCTCTTCCCAGAAATAGTACTTCACATCATGAAGAAACTTTTTCCGTTGTTGATATGTCTTATCCATTGGCATCAAACCACAAGCTAAAAAGTTAGCAATATTAGCAAATCAAGGGGTATTGTGGACATGATTTACCTTAAGTATATGCTCGTCTGGAAATGTCTCGTGAATTGGTATAAGTGGAGTATTTCCTTCTTGCGGCTTCAATCTGGACAAGTGATCTGCTACTTGGTTTTCTACTTCTTTTCGATCTTGATTTTCCCAATCGAACTCTTGAAGTAGAAGTGCCCATCTGATCAACCTCGGCTTAGCGTCTTTCTTGGCAAGTAAGTACTTGATTACTGAGTGGTCCGTATAGATAGTCACTTTGGTACCTACAAGGTAAGATCGAAACTTGTCGAAAGCAAACACAATAGCAAGTAACTCTTTTTCTGTTACCGTATAGTTTAATTGAGCTCCTGTAAGAGTTCGGCTTGCATAGTAGATGGGATGAAAAACTTTGTTCCTTCGCTGGCCCATGACAGCTTCTATAGCGAAGTCACTTGCGTCACACATTAGTTTAAATGGCAAGTCCCAATCTGGTGTGACGATTATGGGTGCCGTAACTAACCAATTCTTTAAGTCCTTGAAAGCTCTTAAGCATTCATCATCGAACTTGAATATTGTGTCTTTCTCTAACAATTTGCACAAAGGTTTAGCAATTTTGGAGAAGTCATTAATAAAACTTTGATAGAAACTGGCGTGTCCCAAAAAGCTCCTAACACCCTTTACAGATGTTGGAGGTGGGAGTTTCTCAATAACATCTACCTTTGCTATGTCTACCTCGATCCCATGTCTTGTTACTCGATGCCCTAGAACAATTCCTTCTCGTACCATGAAATGACACTTTTCTCAATTGAGTACCAGGTTTGTTTCTTCGCATCACCGTAGTACCTTAGTGAGATTGGCTAAGCAATCATCGTACGTGTCTCCAAATACTAAAAAGTCGTCCATGAAAACTTCCAAAAACTTCTCAACCATGTCAGTGAAGATAGACATCATGCATCTTTGAAGTGTAGCAGGTGAATTACATAAACCAAATAGCATGAGTCTAAATGCAAATGTACCGTACGGGCAGGTGAATGTGGTCTTGTGTTGATCTTCCGGTGCTACCATAATCTGGTTGTACCCCGAGTATCCATCGAGAAACTAGTAGTAATCTCGGCCCACGAGTCTATCCAGCATCTGGTCCAAGAACGGCAAAGGAAAGTGATCCTTCCTAGTTGCCTTGTTCAGCTTCCGGTAATTGATGCAGATTCTCCATCCCGTAACTGTTCTAGTCAGTATCAACTCGTTGTTCTCATTCTCTACGACCGTGATACCTCCTTTCTTTGGTACGCACTAAAACGGAGTTACCCATGAGCTGTTTGAGATAGGGTAAATGATACCCGCATCTAACCACTTGATAATTTCTTTTTTCACCACGTCCTTCATGATCAGGTTCAGCCTTCATTGTCCATCGATCATCCCTTTTTCACCATCTTCCAGGATGATCTTATGCATGCATACAGATGGACTAATACCATGAATATCGGCTATGGTCCATCCGATAGCCTTCTTGAATTGTTTCAAAACTAAGATAAGTTTCTCTTCTTGCTCAGTAGTTAACTTTGTTGAAACAATCACAGGTAAAGTAGAACATTACCTAAATAAACATATTTTAAATGAGAAGGTAATACCTTGAGTTCTAACTTGGGTGGCTCCTCGATTGATGCGTTCGGTTGTGTGTAATCTCTCTCCTCTAACTCCAAAGACTCAAAACGGGATTGCAGAGTATATCCCTTCTGATTAGCTTCTAGCAAAGCTAAGTCTTCTTTCTCCTCTTCATCACTTAGAGGGTCTAATGTCAAAATTCGTTCCAGAGGGTCCTCAATAGAGTTGAGTTCCTTCTCCACTATTATCTCGTCTAAGTCGGATACTGTAGAACAATCATCTATTGCGTCAGGAATCACATTGACTTGAAAACGCTAAATGTTACCTGATCATCCTGCACGCGCATAGTAAGTTCGCCCTTCTGCACATCAATTAGGGTTCTTCCGGTTGCTAAGAACGGCCTCCCCAGGATAATTGGTACTTCTTTGTCTGCTTTAAAATCTAAGATTACAAAGTCAGCAGGAAAGATAAACTTATCTACACGTACCAATACGTCCTCAATTTTTCCTTCTGGATGTGCTAAGGATCGATCTGCTAGCTGAAGTGTAACCGTAGTAGGTCTAACTTCACCTATCCCCAATTTCTTAAATATCGACATAGGTATCAAGTTTATACTTGCACCTAAGTCACATAATGCCTTACCACAGTATGTTGCTCCAATATTGCATGGTATGGTAAAACATCCTGGATCTTTCAACTTTGGGGGTAATTTGTCTTGAAGATATGCACTGCATTCCTTCGCTAAAGCTACCATCTCAAATTCTCCAAGTCTTCATTTCTTGGACAGGATATCTTTCATGAACTTGATGTAATTCGGCATTTGTTCGAGTGCTTCCACCAACGGGATGTTGATATGAAGCTGCTTGAGTACGTCAAGGAACTTCTTGAATTGGACCTCCTGTTTCTGCTTCTGAAGTCTTTGAGGGTAAGGTGGTGGAGGTTTATATACTGGAACTGGTACTGGTTGATTCGTCTTTGGTAGTAATTCTGCACCTAACGGAGTAGTTGGCTGCTCAAAATTGGTTGGTTCTGAGGTTACCTTTTCAGGTTTTGCAGGTTCTGGTTCAGGTGGAACTGGAATTTTAACACTCGGTTGAATTTCTTCTGACTCTTGCGCTTTAGCATCCTCCTCTTCAACTTCAACGATGTTAGGCTCTACTGTCTTTCCGCTCCTCAATGGCAGTGCTTTGTAATGTTCCTTCCCTGGATTTCTCGGATTCTCCGTATCACTAGGTTGAGCACCTTGTGGACAGTTCCTGAGTTCAGTTGCAAGCTGGCCCATCTGGTTCTCCAAATTCTTTAATGTAGCTGTTTGGCTTTGAATTAAGGTGTCATTCTTCGCCATATAAGCCTTTAGTAGGTTCTCTAGGCTATTGGACGCTTCAGCTTGCACTGGTTTCTGAACTTGTTGTGAAAAACAAGGTGGCTGGGTCGGTCTAGGTTGGGCATAGTTGTTGCTGCCCCCAGCCCCTTGGTTACTCCAGGAAAGGTTAAGGTGATTACGCCACGATGGGTTGTAAAAGTTGGATTGCAACCCTTGCCTCCCTCGGTTCTGGTTCTAATTACCTATGTAATACATGGATTCCGGGTTTGATGGACATTCTTCAATTGCATGCCCTTCCCCACAATAGACACAGGCTAAATTCTCAAAGTGATTAGGTGGTTGAACTGCAAAACTGTTAGACCCATTAGTGGTAAGATTCTTTAACATTGAAGATATCGAAGATACCTGAGATGCGAGTGAAGTGAGAGTGTCCACTTCATGGATTCCAGCTACTTGTCTTCCTGATGCTGCTCAATTGGTCGGCCACTGATAGTTGTTACTGGCAATCCTCTCGATAATTTCGTAAGCCTCATTGTAAGACTTAGAAAGGAGAGCACCATTAGCAGAAGCGTCTACTACCATCCTTGTGTGAGCGTTAAGACCATTATAGAATGTCTCAAGTTGGATACAGTGTGGGATTCTGTGATGAGGGCATTTTCGTAATAACTCTTTGAATCGTTCCCATGCCTCATACAAGGACTCATCATCCAATTGTTGGAAGGCAGTAATCTCATTTCTCAGCTTAGCAATCTTGCTAGGTGGGAAATACTTTACAAGAAATCTCTCTGCTAACTCTTGCCATGTAGAAATCGAGTTCGGTGACAATGAGTTTAACCAGGCTCGAGCTCTGTCCCTTAGCGAGTACGGGAACAACTTTAATCGTAGTGCATCTTCGGGTACTCCGGCTAGCTTGAAAGAGTCACTCACCTCCATAAATAATCTTAAGTGAAGATGAGGATCTTCAGTAGGCATTCCACTAAACTGGCCTGCTGTCTGAAGCATCTGGAACATGACTGGCTTCAGCTCAAATTGTTGTGCCTCGATCTCGGGCCTTTTAATTCCCGGATTAAGATCATTGAACACGGGCACGGCATATTGTCGCAAACCTCTATCCCTATCGTCAGCAATAAGGATAGGATTCTGGGCTAGGTTTGCTCCGTTTCCTTGATTGATATCTCCGAAATTCATTTCTTCGGTCCTTCTCTGGTTCGCTTGTCTTCTTCGTTGTCGAAAGGTTCGTTCTCTTTCAGGGTCCACAGGGAGTAAGTCGATAATTCGGTCAATACTCATAAACACCTGAAATAATCAAAGAAAAATTAATTAAGAAAAGGTTGAACAGAAAAATAACTGAACCAAAATGAATAAATAATTCACAAATAATATTTTTCAAAACAGTCCCCGGCAACGGCTCCAAAAACTTGGAACGGTGGAAATGTGCAAGTGTACACAATCGTAACAAGTAATAAAGTGACAAGTAATTGTCGAGTTATCGTACCCACAGGGACTGTGAAAATAATTATTTATGAAATTAATTAAAAACACTTTGGTGAGGTGAAAATAATTTTGGGTTGAAAAGAGTGATTTTATAACTAAGATGAAAACTAAGTAAACAATTTTAAATAAAATAAAAAGAATCCTAATGCACGATTTCAAAATAAGATTTAATCAAGATGATATAATTGTATTGGATTAATTATACTTTTTTAACTTAGAAATATTAAATTTCATGCTTATGCTGTTACGAATAAATTCACGGCAAACCAGCAATTTGCTAACTTATGAACATATTTACTAATCAAATTCCATTCATCTCTTGAACATATTCCTATGCCAATTCAACCGACTAAACAGAATTAATAAGATAAACATGTTATAGCACATACATATTTATTAAGTTAAATTATCTCTCGCATATTCCTATGTCGATTCAACCGATTAATTTAATTTAATAAACATGTAAAAGATTATGTGAAGTAACAAAGTAGTCATACCTTGAAACGATTTAATCACAACAATCTTGCAAGTTATGCAAGGCATAAGAATCGTCAGATACTATGCTAATTTAATCTTCAGCTACCTTAGAAGAATTAAACATGCACAGATTAAGTATTCAGTCAATTAATTGCAATTTCAATCCATTTAAACAATTAATTCTTTAATTATCTAAACAATTTTAATGCCAGATAATCTAAACATGATTTTACTTAATCAAACATTTCACTGAGACCTATAACAGCATAAACACTATTTTAATAATTCAAGTAGGCAAAATATAATCAACCCAACACGAATTAAATTCAATCTAAATTGATTAAAATAACCATTTCAACAAAAAATATTATTCATAGATATGTTCTTCACAAAAACAATAGAAATTAAAAAGATAAGGAACAAGGAAGCAAATCCGGTGTTCTCCGTGGCTTTGTCTGACTGCTCCGTTCTTTGTCTCCGTTATCCTCGCCGGTCAAGGCTCCTATGAACTCTTACTTGCTGCCCAAATTGGCTGGGAAAACACCTCTTTTCCAAGAGGGGAAATCGGCACAAGGCTAAGGAAAATGGGAAGGGAAAATGGAAAGAAAATAGAGTGGAAAGGTGAAGAGAGAATGTTGAGAAGTGAGGGATGTGAGGGATTTGAGAGATGATTGAAATGAGCAGCAAGGGGTGGCTTTTATAGCTGAAGAGGGCTGCTAAAAATAGCAAACTCAGCAGCCAAGAGAGCCCTCTCATGGCCGGCCACACACATGGCAAGGTTGACAAGTTCAACCTTGCTAATTTAGGCATGGGGCAAATCTAAAAAGACTAAAATAAAGGTGGGGTTTGAATGGGATTTTGAAGTCTTTCAAGGGCCTATTTGCAAGTGTATTTAATCAGCTAATTTGCTGATTTGGGTCAGCCTTTGGACGGTTCTGATCAGCCCAATAAGTGGCTGGTTCGGCTCACTCCATTTGGTTCAACCGGTGCGGTTCACTAGCCCTTTCTTCATAATTAATTAAAATTAATTCATTTAACCTAAATAAAATAGGAAATAAATTAAAAATAATTTAATTATGAATTAATACACATTTCTGGACCATCTTATGCTGGAATTTAATTGGCCTTGATGCTTCAATTAATTTCTCAATTTTGTTCTTCTCGCAGTGTCTACCGGGCCAATTTTCGCCGTTTGTGCAATTCTGTCAAAAATAACCAAATTTTAATTAAAATTAACTATAAAATTAATTCAAATTCATAATGTTCATATTTTTAACACAATTTAATTATTTTATAATATTTAATTATTTTTCGACAAGAATTTATTCGAATTTGCATGAAATTAAGTTAAAAAGAGCATGTAAAAGTATATAAATTTTTGTATTTCCAACCTCCAAATTGCATTCAAACCCCATCTTAATTTAAGGATTTATGGATTTGCCCCAGGCTAATTTTAGCAAATTTGAAAGCTTCAACTTTGCCATGTGGATGGCCGGCCATGGGGAGGACTCTTTGGCTGCTGGAACTTGCTATTTTTAGCAGCCCTCCTCAGCTATAAAAGGCCCCTTTGCTGATCATTTCAATCATCCCTCAACACCTATCATTCACTCTCATTCTCTCATTCATTCCACTCTCTTTTCTCTCCATTTTCCATTCTATTTTTCTCTTGTTCTTGTGCCGAGTTCTCCTCTTGGAAAAGAGGTATTTTCTCAGCCATTTTGACCAGCAAGCAAGTGTTCATAGAAGCCTTGATCGGTAAGGGCAACGAAGACGAAGAACGAAGCAATTAGTCAAGCCACGGAGAACCACCAGATTTGCTTCTTGTTCCCTATCTTTTTAATTTCTGTTGTATTTATGAACATATCTATGAATATTCATGTTCTTGAAATGGTTATTTTAATCAATTTAGCTTGAATTTAATTCGTGTCGGGTTGATTGCATTTCGTCCTCTTAATTTATTAAATTTATGTTTATGTTGTTATAGGCCTCAGTAAAATGCTTGATTAAGTAAAACCATGCTTAGGTTATCTGGCATTATAATTGTTCAGATAACCAAAGAATTAATTGTTTAAATGGATTGAAATTGTAGTTAATGGACATAGTACTTAATCAGTGCATGTTTAATTCTTCTAAGGTAGCTAAAGATTAAATTAGCATTGTATTTGGCGATACATATGCCTTGCATAACTTACAAGATTATTGTGATTAAACTGTTTCAAGATAATGGAGTCTTGTTACCTCACATAGTCTTTGATATGCTTATTAAGTTAAATTAATCGGTTGAATCGACATAGGGATATGCGAGAGATTATTTAATTCAATAAGTATGTATGTGCAATAGCATGTTTACCTTTATAAATCTGTTTAATCGGTCGAATTGGCATAGGAATATGTTCCAAGAGATGAATGGATTTTTAATTAGTAAATATGTTCATAAGTTAGCAAATTACGGGGTTGCCGTGAATTTATTCGTAACAGTATAACATAAGTTTAATAATTTTAAGTCAAAGAAATGTAATTACCCCAACACAATTATATCATCTTGATTAAATCTTAATTGAAATCGTGCATTAGAATTTTATTTTCTTTTATTATTTTTCTCAGTTTTTAATTAGTTTTAATTCATCTTCCAAAACTAAATTATTTTTACCTCACCAAAGTGTTTTAATTACATTCATAAATAACTCTTTTACAGTCCCTGTGGGTACGATTACTCGACATTTACTTGTCACTGTATTACTTGTTGCGATTGTGTACACTTGCACATTTCCGTCGTTCCAGAAGACCACCAAGAAATGCTGGAAATGTGAGTGGCAGCAAAGGAGCGACAAAGGACTCCATTGTGAGATCCAAGGTTAGAGCACCATTTAGAGCTTACACTATTCACGCTCGCGAAGACGCATCATCTCCAGATGTTATCACTGGTACATTTTCTCTCTGTGACACTGATGTAGTTGCATTGATAGACCCTGGTTTAGTTCATTCATATATATGTGTGAATTTACCTTTTGATTCTACTGAGTTTGTGATTAAAGTATAAAACCCCTTAGGCAAATATGTCCTGGTTGATAAAGTTTGCAAGAACTGTCTTTTAATGACTTGGGGTTACTATGTTTTGGCCGACTTGATGTTATTGTTTGATGAGTTTGACGTAATTCTAGGTATAGATTGGTTGACATTGCATGACGTTGTTGTGAATTGTAGACGAAAGGCTATAGAATTGAAATGTCAGAATAATGAAATCCTTTAAATTGAATTGGATGATATGATTGGATTGCCTATTGTAATTTCATTAATGTCAGCTCAGAGATACGTGAGGAAGGGATCTAATGCTTATCTAGCGTACGTACTTGATACAAAAGTATCTAAATCAAGGATTGAATTAGTACCAGTTGTTTGTGAGTATCCAAATGTGTTTCTAAAAGAACTATCGGGTTTACCATCGATTAGAGAGGTTGAATTTGCTATTGACTTAATACTAGGAACTGCACCGATATCGTGTAACACCCCTTACCCGTATCTGACATCAGGATAGGGTACGAGGCGTTACCTTACTAAATCACATGCAACCATTCAACCTTTGCCTAATGAAATGCGTCCCAATTTAAAACTCTTTCAAACAATGTCCTACAGACCTTTACATGGGCCTACGAGGCCTAAAACGTGGTTTAGAAATGATCCGAGACCATTTCGGGTACTTAAGAAAATTTCTTAAAAAACTACTATAAACAGGGTACACGCCCATGTAGAAAAGCAACACGCCCGTGTGGCCTCTAGACTTGGTCGTGCTGATGGCCTGTGTGGTTCACACGGCTTAAGAATCCTAGGGACACGCCCGTGCCCCTCGTCCGTATGGAATTAATTTCTAAAATCAAAACTACAGGAGTTTTCACATGGCCTGGCACACGCCCATGTACCCAGCCCGTGTCCCTCACACGGCCATGACACTCTCGTGTCGTAGCTCGTGTGCAAAAACCTGGAACTTTATTTCTAATGTCATTACACACATGGCCGTGGCACACGCCCGTGTGCTGGTCGTGTCCTCTACACGATTGAGACACACGGTCGTATCTCATGCCCGTGTGGAACATTAATGGGCATTTAATTTTTCAACTTAAGGTGCAGGGGACACACGGCCTGATTGCACGCCCGTGGGCAGACCGTGTTTCACACACGGCCTAGACACACATCTATGTGGACAAAAATAGGCTATCTTCCAAGCCTTTTTGCCACCTTGAAACAAGATCAAATACAACCCAATACTTCATATCATGACTCAACATCTATTGTGTATCTAAATGTCCATAACTATGCATTTTTCCAACAACCACAATTTGCATAATGTGCTTGGACGATAAATCTAAGCAACCATCTACAATTTCTATGAACTCATTCTCATTTCATTGATAATAAACTGAACAATTTAGGCCAATTCCAATGGCCATTTACAAAATGAACTTTATAAAATAAATGGCTAACACAATTGGCTAACTAGAGTAACTTGTATCAAAATGACCAATTAGCCTATACATGCCATTACTCAAAAACAAAAAACATAACTATACCGAGAGCTTTAGTTGATAGTGTATACGATGCCTCCAACGTCCTTGGATCCTCGAATTTACTTAGGCGGCTCTATATGAAAATGGAAAGGAGAGGGGTAAGCAATAAGCTCAGTAAGTTATAGGCAAATAAATAACAACAATATTACCATTCTAAGTTATATTTTTAACACATCATGACTCATGTATAATACAAAGGGTAACCATAATAGGACTTACTCATTTCCAACCTTTACTAATCATACAACATAATAGTGAGCTCACAATTCATACAATTCATTTAGACACCTGCACCACTTGTAAAAATCATCATAACATCTCTCAAACTTAACATTAACTTAGATTTCCCATTGAACTATTTAGGATATGAAAGGATATTCAATGAGCTTTCAACATAGGGTATCGAGCCGATGCCATGTCTTAGACATGGTCTTACACTAGCTCACATATCAAGTCGATGCCCTGTCCCAGACATGGTCTTACACTGACTCTCAATGTATCGAGGCCGATGCCATGTCCCAGACAGGTCTTACACTGCCCCTCATCTATTGGTGTCGATGCCATGTCCCAGATAGGTCTTACACTGACACGTAACAAGCTGACGCCATGTCCGAGACAGGTGTTACACTAGCTTGTACATCTCGAGGCTGATGCATGTCCCAGACATGTCTTACACTAGCTCTCGTCTCAAAGCCGATGCATGTCCCAGACATGTGTTACACTGGCTCTCATAATGTGGCCGATGCATGTCCAGACATGTCTTACACTAGCACATACATTACCCAATGTCATGGCATGAATATCTGATCTATCCCAATTGTTCAACCGACCTCTATTACACATGTTCTCATAAATTCATGACTACAAGTCATTTTACAACAAATCATGCTTCAATAAACATTCTTATTCATAACTCAATTCATAATGCATTATCTTATGGCCAACAATGTTTTCATACATGATATTTAGTAATGTTGTATTATTTACCTATAACTTACCTCGGTATACAAAATGAAGATGACGATTCAGTTTAATCGGTTTGCTTGGCTTTCCCTCGATCTAGGCTTGGATTTGGTAAATCTTGATCTATAATAATAAAAATTCACTAATTAAATCACCAATTTCAACTAAGCAATCAAAAATTCCCAATTTGGGAAAATAAACATTTTGCCCCTAGGCTTTAGCAAAATGACCATTTTACCTCTAACACCCTTAACCTATATCCGTCGCCGAAGGGTTACGAGGTATTACCGAAGAAATCATAACAATCACAAAGTCACATATTCACAGAAGTTGTATTTGTAAAATAAATGCATTAAATTATTAATCACACAAAAATATATGAATCATATTTCCAAACCCAATCGAATTCAATTCAATTATTAATCAACTGATTTCATAATCATTAACATGTGTTATTTAACTAAATAAAACATTGCATTAAGCTCACTGTTCCAAAACACATAAGGCATTAAGAGGTCATTAAAATAATCCTTCTTAGTATTTTATATATAAAATAAAATAAAAAAATATCAAATATACCCATTTTCTATTCCTTAAACCTTGCACATAAGACCATATTAATAAGAACAAATTAAAGAAAAAAAACACATAACAACCAATAATTTACTCAATTCTCATATTAATTAACACAACTAGAGTTTAACTGCATAATCAAAATACTAAGTAAATTTTAAGGATGATTTGCAATCCTACAATCACATATTAGTACGATTAAAATCATACCAACTTATTATTTCTCAGTTGACTAATATAACCATGATGTCATATGCACATATTTATAAGTATGCACGTACTATCAATTAACATCTCATGGCTAAACCTATACAAGTACATTGTCCATCATTTCCACCCCAATTTCCATTACAAGACATAAATCTAAATATAACGATCATTCAAATAATACACCTTACTCATCTAATAGAATTATGCCACAACCTATTCATCAAATCCAACCATATCAAAGCATTTAACCGAAGAAAACATTTTAAAATAAGTATACATACATTAACTAAGACATTTTCTCATGACTTTAGTACACTTCTCATTCAAAATAGATTCAGAGAAATGGTATAGCTTATACATGCCATAAATCCAAACTTAAGCTTTTAAAATACCAAAATATAGACACTAGTGTGATGAGCTTCACTGACGATCCCTGAGCACGTAACGATCTTCAAAGTCTATAAAATAACGACAATGAAACACATACCCAAGTAAGCTAATATAGCTTAGTAAGTTATAAGCAGTGTAAACATTCAATAGACATGAATAATTCAATGTAATTTAAATAATTTCATAGCAATAACCTACATAAACGTAATCTTACAAATTTATAATTACATCGTTAATCAATTATCCAAAATCAACATCCAGATCATAACATATATGTACTCATCCACAAAGCATTTCTTAACCTCTAAAAATTATCATTTCCTCACATAAGGCCAAATAAAAACAACATCCGAATCTCATAGATTAACCTTGTAATATGCATACATCATATCATCTTATCAATTTAACACATTCATCTTTCCAGCTTTTCACGTTCTCTAATATCAACCCCATTGGCTTAAACTAAGTATCACTAACCACACAGATTCATTTCATAACTAAAGAAAACATCAACCACATTAATTTAATACATACCTGCTACTTTACGAGCTTAACATTCTATTACCTTCTATATTTTTTTATATTTATTTCATTTAGGCCCTTTAATTCACTCAATGGATGCGCACACATAGTGCAAAACATTTAATTCAAAGTTGTAACGAGCTCGTACACTTAGTGCTCAATATTTAATACGGAACTAAATTGATTTCACACACTCAGTGCTCAATAACTGATTTCGCACACTTAGTGCTCGGTAGTTAAATTCGCACATTTAGCGCTTAAAGCCAACTCGCACACTTAGTGCCGAAAGACCGATTTCGCACACACAGTACTCGGTAGTTAATTTCGTACACTTAGTGCATTTCTCCAACTTGATAATCAAGAATATATTTGTACACATATAGTACTTAACCATTAACCACATATATATATATATATATATATATATGCATATTACTTAATCATCTTCATAATTTCAATACCACATTCAGCTAGATCAGTAATACATATGCATATTTCAATTAAAATTTATGTACAACATTTGCAAATAAATCAACCATTAACCACATATATATATATATATATATATATTACTTAATCATCTTCATAATTTCAATACCACATTCGGCTAGATCAATAATATACATGCATATTTCAATTAAATTTATGTACAACATTTGCAAATAAATCCAATATGACTTAATTGCTTAAAAACTTACCTCGAGTATCAACGGACAATAAAGCTCGACTATTCAACTATTTTTGCTTTTCCTCGATCCGAACCCAATCCTTTATATTCTTGACCTATTCAAAAATCAAATTGAGCTTATTCAAAAAAAATTTCATTCCATTTAATCAAACCCTCATAATTTAGCAATTTACCAATATACCCTCTACATTTCACATTTTTATAATTTAATTCAATATCAATTAAACACAATTAAATAAAAAATTCAACCTAATCTATTTAGCCGAATGCTCCCTAGTCTCAAATAAATCCTTCCTTTTTAATTAATTCGCATACTAGACCTTAAAAATTATAAATTTCATATTTTTGCCCGAACAATTCAATTTCATAACATTTTCAAATACAAAATTTACTAATCAAACACACATTTTAAATTTTTTTTTTTTACTTCAGCTCAAAATTCTTAAACTCTCCCTCATAACCGAATACAATATATTCACCAATCGGCAAAAATAAATCACGGGCTAGATAATAAAGTTAACTAAAGCCTTAAAAATACAAAGATTTTCAAAAATCAAACTAAATACATACCTCAAATTGAATCTACAATGGCTGAACAGCTTGTTCTTTTCTCTTTTATTTCTTCTTTTTATTTCGACAATAACAAGGTACAATGAACCCTTATTTTATTCATTTTACTTACTTGTTTTATATCATTCTATATAATAACATTATTTACTTCATATTAACACTTATAATAACATATCATAAAGTCAATGCCACCCACTACAACTTAAATGGTATAATTTCATACTTAATCCTTCCAAAAATAATAATCATCACAATTCGGCTATCACATAATGAATCACTAAGTTTTCATTTTATGCTATTAAGCCCTATTTATTAAATCAGCATTCAAATGATAAAATTTTAAAATGGAAATTTCACACCATTCCGATCAGGGTCAAAATCAGGCTGTTACAACTCTCCCCCCTTTTAGGGATTTTCGTCCCTGAAAATCTTACCAGTGAATAGGTTAGGAAAACATTCTTTCATTGGATCCTCGAGCTCCCAAGTTGCTTCTTCTGTTCCGTGCTTATGCCAAAGCACTTTCACCAACGAAATTTTCTTATTTCTTAACTCTTTTACTTCATAGGCCAGGATATGAATCGGTTCTTCTTCATAGGTCAAATCAGACTGACTCTCAATCTCAGATGGACTAATCACATGAGACGGATCGGATCTATACCGTCGAAGCATCGAAACGTGAAAAACATTATAGATCTTTTCTAGCTTGGGTGGTAATGACAATCTGAACGCAACTGGCCCAATCTGCTCAATAACCTTGTACGGACCAATAAATCTCGGACTCAACTTGCCTCTGCAACCAAATCTGAGGATTTTATTCCACGGCGAGGCTTTTAGAAATACTCGGTCACCAATTTGACTTCTATATCTTTACGCTTCAAATCTGTATATGATTTCTAACGATCTACCGCTGCCCTCAGGTTTTCACAGATAACTTTTACTTTCTGCTTAGTCTCTTTAACTATATCAACCCCGTGTATCTTGTTCTCACCTAGCTTCGTCCAATACAAAGGTGTACGACATTTACGACCATACAAAGCCTCATAAGGTGCCATTTTGATACTTGATTGAAAGCTATTATTGTATGCAAATTCAGTCAAAGGCAAGTATCGTTCCTACGTACCCTCGAACTCGAGAACACAACATCTCAACATGTCCTCAAGTATTTGAATAACTCGCTCGGATTGACCATCCGTCTAGGGGTGAAAAGCTGTACTAAAATGCAATTTAGTACCTAATGCATCTTGTAATTTCTTCCAAAACCGTGATGTAAACCTCGGATCTCTATCCGAAATAATAGAAATAGGCACCCCGTGTAATCTTATAATCTGAGATATATACAATTCATCTAGCTTATCGAGTGAGTAATCTGTACGAACTGGAATAAAATGAGTAGACTTTGTCAATCTATCAACAATAACCCAAATCACATCTTTCTTGCTCGATGTCAATGGTAAACCAGATACGAAATCCATCGTGATTCGATCCCACTTCCATTCAGGTATCATAATTGGCTGTAGTAGTCCCGAAGGTACTTGATGTTCGGCTTTTACTTACTGAGATATAAAACACTTCGAAACAAAGTCAGATATGTCTTGTTTCATACCGTGCCACCAGTAATGCTGTTTCAAATCATTATACATCTTTGTGCTACCCGGATGAATAGACAGTCTGCTATTATGTGCTTCATTAGAAAGCATTCAAATCAATTTAGGATCTTTCGGAACACATATTCGGTTTTTAAAACGCAAACATCCATCAGCACCAACTTGAAATTCTGAGTCAGCATTTGAATCACATTGATTCCTTTTTGCCATCAAGTCATCATCCACTTTTTAAGCTTCGCAAATCTGTTGCACAAATAACGGTCTTGCTTTTAATTCTGCTATAATCATACCATCATCAGACATAGTCATATACAGATTCATTGCACGTAAAACAAATAGTGATTTTTGGCTTAGAGCATCCGCAACGACATTAGCTTTTCCCAGATGATAGTTAATCACAAGCTCGTAATCTTTTAGCAACTCTAACCACCGTCGCTATCTTAAATTCAATTCTTTCTGTGTCATCAGATATTTTAGACTTTTGTGATCGGAGTAAACATGACATTTTTCACCAAACAAGTAGGCGCCAAATCTTTAAAGTAAATACTATAGCGGCTAATTCGAGATCGTGTGTCAGGTAGTTCTTTTCATGCGTCTTTAGCTGTCTCGAAGCATAAGCTATAACCTTGCCTTCCTGCATCAAAACACAGCCCAAACCAATCAAGGATGCATCACTAAAGATAACAAACTCTTTACCCGATTCTGGCTGAACAAGCACTGGAGCTTCAGTAAACAAGGTTTTCAGCTGATCAAAACTTTTCTGATACTTTTCTGTCCACTCGAATTTAACATCTTTCTGAAGTAGCTTTGTCACCGGAGTAACAATGATCGAGAAACCCTTCACAAATCGTCTATAATAACCGGCAAGTCTTAGAAACCTCCAGACCTCTGAAACATTTAGTGGAGGTTTCCAATCAAGTATAGCCGAAATCTTACTCGGGTCAACCTGGATGCCTGATGCTGAAACTACATGCCCTAGAAAACTAACCTTGTGCAACCAAAACTCACATTTACTGAATTTCACGTATAGCTTGTTATCTCGCAAAATCTATAATATCAATTTCAAGTGCTCAGTATGTTCGATTTCATCACGAGAGTAGATTAATATATCATCAATAAACACAACTACAAATCGATCTAAATACTGTTTGAAGATCCGATTCATCAAATCCATGAATACCGCAGGCGCGTTAGTAAGTCCGAACAACATCACCAAGAACTCGTAATGTCTGTATCTCGTACGGAAAGCAGTCTTAGGCACATCAGAATCTCGAACTCGCAATTGATAGTAACCCGATCGCAAATCTATTTTTGAAAACACTGAAGCTCCCTTTAACTGATCGAACAAATCATCAATGCGTGGCAATGGATATTTATTCTTTATGGTTACTTTATTTAGTTGTCGATAATCAATGCACATTCTCATAGTTCCGTCTTTCTTTTTCACAAATAGAACTGGTGCACCCCAGGGAGAGAAACTCGGTCTTGCAAAACCTCTATCGGTCAACTCTTGCAATTGTGCTTTCAATTCTTTTAATTCTGTGGGTGACATTCGATATGAAGCTATCGAGATCGGAGTCGTCCCCGGTACTAACTCAATACCAAATTCTATCTCTCGAATAGGCGGCAAACCTGGTAATTCTTCAGGAAACACATCTAGATACTCACTCACAACGGGTACGGAATCAATTTTCTTGTCAGTCACCTTACTATCAAGCACATATGCAAGGTATGCTTCGCAACCTTTTCTCACATACTTCTGTGCCAACATAGAGGATATCACTGCCGGTAAACCATTTAAATCATTAGACTCAATCCGAATAATCTCGTCATTCTGGTATCTCAGACAAATAGTCTTTCGTCTACAATTCACCACAGTGTCATGTACGGTTAACCAGTCCATACCGAGGATGATATCAAACTCATCAAATGGTAGCAACATCAAATCAGCAGGAAAACATGAATCTCGAATTATCAGGGGACAGTTCTTACACACTTTATCGACTAACACACACCGGCCTAGGGGGTTCAATACCCGAATCACAAACTCAGTAGACTCAACAGGAAAAGTCTTACTGAATACTAATGTTTCACACACATAGGAATGAGTTGACCCAGGATCAATTAAAGCAATTACACTAGTATCATAAAGAGTGAATATACCGATAATAACGTCAGGAGATGAAGCTTCCTCTCGAGCGCAGATGGCATAACCTCTGGTAGGTCACGAGCCTCAGATCTAATTGCTGTGTCCGAAGTCCCTCTCTGAGTACCACTCCTACCTCCAGCATGCTGGGGTGGTCTACCTCTAGCTGCAGCACTACTCGATCTCATATTCTGAGTACAATCTTTCTCAATCACCTCCGAACAGTCTCGAATGAAATAATCTCGCGATCCACACTTATAGCAAACTCGATTGTTGAACTTACCCCAACATTCACCAACATGTCGCCTACCATACTGTTGACACTCAGGTTTATTCGGTCGAGTATTGCCAACACTAGCAACTGAGATGGCTCGTGAACTCACTGGTGGTCGCTCTCGTACAGAAAACCCGACAGTAGTCTTAGATCGACTACCATCATCTTTGAATTTCTTTGATGTTGAATGAGGAGTTTTACCTGTTGCTCTTTTACGAAAATCTCTAGCTTCGAACTTAGCTGTTCTTTTCTCTTTTCCAAGTTCTTCAGCTTTGCAGGCTCGTTCAACAAGTACTACGAATTCTTTTATTTCAAGGATGCCAACTAGCAACTTTATATCTTCGTTCAGCCCTTCCTCAAATCTTTTACACATAGCAGCCTCAGATGAAACACAGTCACGGGCATAACAGCTGAGTCTCACAAACTCGCGTTCATAATTAGATACGGTCATACGACCCTGTTTAAGTTCAAGAAATTCTTTGCGCTTTTGATCGATGAATCGTTGACTAATATACTTCTTGCGAAACTCTGTTTGAAAGAAGTCCCAAGTGACCCGTTCCTTCGGAACAACTGATACTAGAGTGTTCCACCAATAGTAAGTAGCATACCGTAACAAAGATATAGCACATTTTAGGCACTCATCAGGTGTGCAGGATAGTTCATCAAAAACACGAATTGTATTATCGAGCCAAAATTTAGCCCGCTCAGCATCATCAGTAGTTGTGGCCCTAAACTCTTCAGCTCCATATTTTCTAATTGTATCAACAGGAGGCTTACTCAATCTCATAGGATCAATAGTTGGAGGTACCACCGGTATCGGAGGTGGATTATTTAGGTTCGGGGGTTGTTGAACAGTCGGATTTGCCTGGATATATTGAGTAAACCATTCGTTCATCATAGTATAAAAGGCTTGTTTAGCCTCATCACCATGGCTACTCGTATTCGGCCGAGAATCAACTGGCGCTGTCCCTTGCGTGGGAACAGGCGCTGCACTCTCGACATCATCCGCTACTGCTCGATCGGGATCAGGATCCATTTACTATACGAAAACCACATTTTTATTGTCAAGAGTCATCACACTATTTCAATAAAAACTATGGCATGTATAGCTAGACTCACACACGCTACGTTAGTTTGAGAATTGACTAAACCGTAGCTCTGATACCAATCAAATGTAACACCTTTAACCCATATCCGTCGCCGAAGGGTTACGAGGTATTACTGAAGAAATCATAACAATCACACAGTCACATATTCACAGAAGTTGTCTTTGTAAAATAAATGTATTAAATTATTAATCACACAAAAATATACGAATCATATTTCCAAACCAAATCGAATTCAATTCAATTATTAATCAACTGACTTCATAATCATTAACATGTAAATAAAACATTGCATTAAGCTCACTGTTCCAAAACACGTACGACATTAAAAGGTCATTAAAATAATCCTTCTTAGTATTTTATATATAAAATAAAATAAAAAAAATCAAACATACCCATTTTCTATTCCTTAAACCTTACGCATAAGACCATATTAATAAGAACAAATTAAAGAAAAAAAACACATAACAACCAATAATTTACTCAATTCTCATATTAATTAACACAGCTAGAGTTTAACTGCATAAGTAAATTTCAATCCTACAATCACATATTAGTACGATTAAAATCATACCAACTTATTATTTCTTAGTTGACTAATATAACCAATATATAGACGCTAGTGTGATGAGCTTCACTGACGATCCCCGAGTACGTAACGATCTTCAAAGTCTATAAAATAACGACAATGAGACACATACCCAAGTAAGCTAATATGGCTTAGTAAGTTATAAGCAGTGTAAACATTCAATAGACATGAATAATTCAATGTAATTTAAATAATTTCATAGCAATAACCTACATAAACGTAATCTTACAAATTTATAATTACAGCGTTAATCAATTATCCAAAATCAACATCCAGATTATAACATATATGTACTCATCCACAAAGCATTTCTTTACCTCTAAAAATTGTCATTTCCTCACATAAGGCCAAATACAAACAACATCCGAATTTCATAGCTTAACCTTGTAATATGCATACATCATATCATCTTATCAATTTAACACATTCATCTTTCCAGCTTTTCACGTTCTCTAATATCAACCCCATTGGTTTAAACTAAGTATCACCAACCACATAGATTCATTTCATAACTAAAGAAAACATCAACCACATTAATTTAATACATACTTGCTACTTCACGAGCTTAACATTCTATTACCTTCTATATTTTTTTTGATATTTATTTCATTTAGGCACTTTAATTCACTCAATGGATGCGTATACATAGTGCAAAACATTTGATTCAAAGTTGTAAGGAGGTCGCACACTTAGTGCTCAATATTTAATACGGAACTAAATTGATTTCACACACTCAGAGCTCAATAATCGATTTCTCACACTTAGTGCTCGGTAGTTAAATTCGCACATTTAGTGCTTAAAGCCAACTCGCGCACTTAGTGCCGAAAGACTGATTTCGTACACACAGTACTCAGTAGTTAATTTCACACACTTAGTGCATTTCTTCAACTTGATAATCAAGAATATATTTGTACAGATATAGTACTTAACCATTAACCACATATATATATATATATTTATATTTATATATATGCATATTACTTAATCATCTTCATAATTTCAATACCACATTCAGCTAGATCAGTAATATACATGCATATTTCAATTAAAATTTATGTACAACATTTGCAAATAAATCAACCATTAACCACTTTTATATATATATATATATATATTACTTAATCATCTTCATAATTTCAATACCACATTCGGCTAGATAAATAATATACATGCATATTTTAATTAAATTTATGTACAACATTTGCAAATAAATCCAATATGACATAATTGCTTAAAAACTTACCTCGAGTATCAACGGACAATTAAGCTCGAGTATTCAACTATTTTTGCTTTTCCTCGATCCGAACCCGATCCTTTATATTCTTGATCTATTCAAAAATCAAATTGAGCTTATTCAAAGAAAATTTCATTCCATTTAATCAAACCCTCATAATTTAGCAATTTACCAATATACCCTCTACATTTCACATTTTTATAATTTAATTCAATATCAATTAAACACAATTAAATCAAAAATTCAACCTAATCTATTTAGCCGAATGCTCCCTAGTCTCAAATAAATCCTTCCTTTTTAATTAATTCGCATACTAGACCTTAAAAATTATAAATTTCATGTTTTTGCCCGAACAATTCAATTTCATAACATTTTCAAATACAAAATTTACTAATCAAACTCACATTTTAATTTTTTTTTCTTCAGCTTAAAATTCTTCAACTCTCCCCCATGACTGAATATAATATATTCACCAATCTACAAAAATAATTCATGGGCTGGATAATAAAGTTAACTAAAACCTTAAAAATACAAAGATTTTCAACAATCAAACTAAATACATACCTCAAATTGAATCTACAATGGCCGACCAGCTTGTTCTTTTCTCTTTTATTTCTTCTTTTTATTTCGGCAATAACAAGGTACAATGAACGCTTATTTTATTCATTTTACTTACTTGTTTTATATCATTCTATATAATAATATTATTTACTTAATATTAACACTTATAATAACATATCATAAAGTCAATGTCGCCCACTACAACTTAAATAGTATAATTTCATACTTAACCCTTCCAAAAGTAATAATCATAACAATTCGGCTATCACATAATGAATCACTAAGTTTTCATTTTATGCTATTAAGCCCTATTTATTAAATCGGCATTCAAATGATAAAATTTTAAAATGGAAATTTCACACCAACCAAATTCACACATTCAGAACACAATTAAATAATAATTAAATATTTTCTGACTCGAATTTGTGGTCCCGAAACCACCATTTTGATCAGGGTCAAAATCGAGCTTTTACATTACCTCTAAGCTCAAAAATTGATTTTTATCGAATTTCCTTATTAGTCATGCCTAACCAAGCTCTTTTCACTCTTATGGCAGCTCAAAATTCTCATTATTTTACACACTTACCTTTTGTTTCACAACTTTACAACTAAGTCCAATTTAGGTGTTTTCCATGAACACCCTTTTACAAAAGTTGTTACTTAACAACTAGGACTCATTTTCTTCCATAAAAGCCCAGCAAACAACTCTTGTTCAATCATGGCAACAATTTTAACTTTCAACCATTTTGCATAATGCACCCCTCAAAATGTAGCTCATGCTGCAAGGGTTCCAAAAATGCAAAAATATTCAAGAAAGGACCCTAAAATCACTTACTTATGAGTGTTATAAGTTGCTAAAATTTTGAGCTTGAAAAACCCCAAAATGGCTGGTAAAAATCGGTGAAGAAGAAGGCCAAAATGAAGTAAAGTGGAAGCTAGGCCTAAGAGGTATTATTTTATCCATTTAATCACTTAAAACTATACCTACTCTTTGACTTTTCTTCATTTCTATTGTCATGGCTAGCTATGCTACTAAGAAGGGGTCTATTTGCTCATTAAAACCCTCCAATTTTAATCCTCTAGCTAGTTAACTCAATTTTACTAGCAAATCACAACTTTTGCTCTTTATGCGATTTAGTCGTTTTTCGCTATTAAGCCTTCAACATAAAATTAATTCACCAAAATTTTCATGCATACTTATAAAAATACTACAACACATAAACTAAAACTAAAATAATTTTCTTAAACCTCGAGAAGTGATTCTAAAATCACTATTCTAATTAAGCCCAATTTCGGGATGTTATGTAACACCCCAAACCCAGCCTGGTCGTTACGGCCAAGTCTGATGTGTCACATTGAAATGTTTTTCGAAAACCGTGTTTTCATTGAAAACCCTTCTTAATGTTTAAAAACTCTTACCATTTGTATAAAACCTTAACATGTGTTTATCTTTTTCCAAAATGTGGTTTATTGAAATAATCATCCCCTTTCAAACATTGTTAAAAACTTTGTGTAATTTTATAGAAAATGGTGAACGCTTGTAACCCCTTTGTAACATGTTATTTTGAAAATGGTTTAAGTATCAGAAAATTAGTCCTTTTGCGTTAAAACTTAAAGTGAATGGAAGCTGGGCACCAGGTAGGATTCCCGAAAAGAGGAGGTGAGTCGAATAGACTACTTAAGTACCAAGCTCTTCTTGGATCCACTCCTAGACATGCACAAGACTATTGCCACACTTTAACTATTTGAAATATTTATTTACAAGAACATTTAAAATTGCAAAAGCTTTGCTTGGTTATCATGCTATTTTGAAAACAAGTAACTTTTATAAAAATCGCGTCTTAAAATCATTTATTTTCAACTCGATTTAAATAATATCCTACGTAAGCTAAAATCAATTTAAATAAGTAAAGAATAAAAACCCAAAATAAAAATAATTAAAGAGGCCTTTTTACAACCCAAAACCAAAATAACTAATTAAATCTAAATTGAAATAGATAACTTAATTAAAATCCAACAGTCCAGTCCATGTGGCCACTCTGAATCCCTCCCAGCTCCAAGTCCACCAACTAAGGCTCATCTACAAGGATGGAAGGAAAAGGGATGAGTTTGGAAAACTCAGTGTGCAACAAAGCCCTTTCAGAGCCCAAATCAATACAAGCATACTGGGCCGAAGCCTTTCATGTGATGGTTACAGGGTCGAAGCCTTTTTCATAAATTATATTACTGAGCCGAAGCCTTTTCTGTAAACAGTAGGGCCCATAGGCCCATTTCAATATCACATGCAATAATAATAAATGTATGCAAGCCCATTTAGGGAGACTACTCAACCCACCATCCGCTACTCTCCACCCGTACCAATCAACACACCATGTGGGGAATAACTCAACCCACCCAACCAACACACCACTAGTAGCATAGCTGTTTTAACATATAACTGGAGGCCTAGCCTCTTTTAATAACTGGGCAAAAGCCCTTTTTAGTAAATTGGGGCAAAAGCCTTTTTCGGTAAACTGGGGCAAAGCCCTTTAACACTTCCTCCTTTCAAAAAACCCAACCCATGCATATAATGAGTATATCATGGCATATCATGTGCATATCATAGCATATCATATGCATATCATGGCATATCGTATATAAAACAATATCTCAAGCATCATAGTCATAACAAAACCCTAGGGGTATAATGGTTATTTTCACCTAGGGGCAAAATAGTCATTTTCATGTCATAAGGGTAATTCTGTAATTCTATCAATTATTTGAGTTTATATACTCATTATCAATTATTAACAATTATGAGTGTTTTAAACGATAATTTTAATCCATTTTAACCAAATCGGGCTTTTGGGCCCAAGACCCCTAATGGCCCTACGAAGCCGTTTTAACCAACTAGGCCCATTTAGCCTAAATTTTACAATAGTACTAATCATATTAACATGTAACTTATCCAAATTTCGTTTCCTACCGATCCTTACCCAAATGAGCCCGAAAGCCCATTGGGCTCAATTTCGGCCCATCGAGGCCCAACTTACTATCGTGCACAAAATCGTGCCCTTACCTGTTCTACCGATCCAATCACCGATCTTATCGTATGTATCGCGTCTATAACCAATTGCAAAACCACAAGTTCGAAATGCCGAAGTTTAGGCATTTCGGCTTTTCAGCAAATATTAATCTAAGCTACTATGGGGGTTCGTTACACACCTGATTTATGTCGAACGCTAACGAGATCTCCCCTCATGATTACCCTATAATCAGTCACTGACATATTAGATTACGAATCCATGAAAACCATTACAGAATCACTTACCACATTCGGCCAAAATAAAGCATTACTAACGTCTTACCTTGTCGATCTTTAACTACTAGATCTAAATCTCGACCGCTTTGAACCCGTTGATCTTAATAGCCTCCAAATAGATCTTGATCGCTAGCCTTCGATTCACACATAGAAAATCGAATAAAAATACTTAATTTCAATCTTGACAAAAATCAATAGTCTCCCTAAAGTATTTAGGGATTTTCAACTTATTCTCGAATTACTAAATAAATAAAATTAAATAAGATCTGAATACTTACCAAAGACGTTCTTGTCAGAAACATTTCCAACACTCTCCAAATCTTAGATCCACAGTAGATCCAACTTAAAACGCAAGTACAGGATAAATCTAAAGTTTAATTCTCGAATCACTAACATATGGAGGTTTCGGCTTTTAGTATACTGGAAGTTGTATAAGAAGAGAGAGTTTTGAGAAAGGTTCCAGGAATTGAGAGATTTGGCTAAATAAATCGAAGAAAGAATGAGGTTTCGATTGAAGACAGTTTTAATTTAAAACGAAAAGTAGATAAATGAAGAAAAAGAGATTTTACCTTAATTTCGGTTCAATAAAAGGTGAAGAGGAAAAGAATACACTAGTGGGTAAGTTTTTGGCTATTATACAAAGAAAAATGAAAGGGAACAAATTTTGAAATAAACAAAAATATGGGCGAAGAGATGATATAAGCAAAAATCATTTTTCACAAAACCAAAGAAGGAGATAACTCATAAAGGTAACAAAAGAGAAACAAATTAAAAACAATAGGAGTAATCGGCACTTAATACTAAATAAAAATTATTTCAAATTTCAAATTTCCTTAGCTTGCTCCTAGAATTAAGCATTTGAAATTCATCCAACCACCTAGCAGCCATGTCCACCGTTTAACCGCTTCAGCCTGCTGCTTGGGAAGAGTTTCGGTCCAACTCTACTACTCTCCCACACGCATGTGGCAAAAAGGAGGAATCCGCGCGCTCAGCAGCCTCCCACGCGCATAAGCACGCTGCCGGCCACTACGTCGTAGCTTGCTCTTCAATATAATGGCGTCACATTAATTCTTAAGGCTTACTTGCTGCAGTCCTGGGTTCCTTAAAAATAAATTCTAAAATTTATCTGCGCCTGGACTCGAGCCCGTGCCCCTGTGGAAATCTTAGCACACTGCTGCCGCGGCGCCACAAGCGTTTTTGTGGCATATCTCAGTTGCAACTATTCTTAAGCCCTACCTTAGTGCGACCTGGCTTCTAAAAATAAAAAGCAACCTTGCGCGCACCGTGCCTTGAACTCAGGCACTCCTATAACCTCCTAGCGCCACTGCCACTGGACCAAGCTTCCCATTGTGTCTAAGCTCAGCCCAAAATACATATAAGTCCTATTTCCCAGATTCCCCTAAAGAAGCACAAATTACTAATTTTTTTCTAGAGTTTTGGATTGAACCCACAATTTTTCCCACAATATAAACACTTCCAAATTTATTTAAAAACTAAATTTAAACACAAAATTAGTACTAATGTCATATATTTTTATATTAAAATAATAATAATTTTATCTCATAATACTAATTAAAATAAATACCGTAATTTTTTTCTAAAACTAATTAATTATAATTTTCATAAGATTTTAAAACATAAATAATAATAACAAAAATATTTTAATAGTAATAAGAATATATAATTTTCATAAATATCAATAATAAAAAATACAGAAAAATTTTCTAATAGTAATTTATTTCAAATTTTTTTCTTTAAACAATAATATTTAAAACTTCTCAGTTATTCAGGTTTCCTTTTATTCGAACCCATACTTAAAACCCAATTCTTCTAGGCCCAAATTCAGGGTGCTACATGTTACATATCGATAGCTTCGTACAGAATGGCTTCGATAAAGTTGAAAGAATTGAAAGTTCA
Organism: Gossypium stocksii; assembly: GCA_020496765.1. NCBI lineage: Eukaryota > Viridiplantae > Streptophyta > Magnoliopsida > Malvales > Malvaceae > Gossypium > Gossypium stocksii. The sequence goes on from CM035629.1 coordinate 43,246,135, forward strand.
GTTGCAAGAGTTAACCGATAAAGGTTTTGCACAACTGAGTTTCTCGCCCTAAGGTGCACCAGTGTTATTTGTAAAAAAGAAAGATGTCACAATGAGAATGTGTATATATTACCGACAACTTAATAAAGTGATGATCAAGAACAAATACCCTCTACCGTAAATTGATGATTTGTTTGATCAGCTGAAAGGTGTGACGGTATTTTCAAAAATTGATTTGTGATCGGGCTATTACTAGTTACGAGTTAAAGATTTGGATGTGCCAAAGGCTGCGTTTAAAACTAGGTACGGACACTATGAATTTCTTGTTATGCCTTTCGGATTAACTAACGGTCCTGCAGTCTTTATGGATTTGATGAATCAGATCTTCAGACCATACTTAGACAAAATTTTTGTTGTATTTACTGACGAAATTTTGATCTATTCACGAGATGAGTCTGAGCATGTCGAGCATTTGAGATTGTACTACACACATTAAGAGAAACCAATTGTTTGCTAAGTTCAGAAAATGTGAGTTTTGGCTCTGAGAGGTTGGATTTTTGGGGCATATTGTTTTAGTTGAAGGCATTAAAGTTGACTCGAGCAATATTTTTGCAATTATTGATTGGAAACCACTGAGAGATGTATCCGCAGTCAGAATTTTTTTGGGACTAGCCGACTACTATCGACGTTTTGTAAAAGGATTCTCGATGATTGCAACATCGATGACACGACCACTTCAGAAAGATGTAATGTTTGAATGGTCTGAGAAATGTCAGCAGAGTTTTGAATAGTTGAAAGCACTGTTAATTGAGGTGCCGGTCTTAGTATAGCCTGAGTCAGATAAAGAATTTATGATTTTTAGTGATGCGTCCTTGAATGGTTTGGATTGCGTTTTGATACAGGAAGGCAAATTAATAGCTTATGCTTCTCGACAGTTGAAGCCACATGAAAGGAATTATCCAAAGCATGATTTTAAGTTGGCTGCAATTATGTTCGCATTAAAAATTTGGCGACATCACTTGTTTGGTGAGAAGTGCCATATCTTTACCGATAAAAAGAGTTTGAAGTATCTAATGACTTAGAAAGATTTGAATTTGCGGCAATGAAGATGCCTCGAGTTGCTAAAAGACTATGAATTAGTAATTGATTGTCATCCGGGAAAAGTGAATGTAGTAGCTGATGCTCTGAGCAGAAAGTCTTTATTTGCTTTGCGTGCAATAAATACACAGTTAGCTTTGTCTAATGATGGCTCGATTGTAGCTAAGTTAAAAGTTAGACCATTATTTCTTCAGGAAATCTGTGAAGCTCAGAAATGTGATAGTGAATTACAAGCCAAATGAGTTCAGTGTGAGTCAATTCCTGATTCAAAATTTTAGATTGGATCCGATGATTGATTGAAGTTTCGAGGTAGAATTTGTGTACCGAGAAATCCTGAGCTTATTTAGAAGATTTTAAACAAAGCACATAGTGGATGTTTGTCTGTTCATCTGGGAAGTACTAAAATGTATAATGATTTAAAATAGTTATATTGGTGGCCTGGTATGAAACGAGATATTTTAGAATTTGTATCGAGATGTTTGATTTGTCAGCAAGTCAAAGCTAAACATCAAGTGCCGTCGGGATTACTATAGCCTGTGATGATACCCGAGTGGAAATGGGATAGAGTGACTACGGATTTCGTATTGGGTTTACCTCTGTCTCTGAAAAAGAAAGATGCTATCTAGGTTATTGTTGATAGATTAATGAAATCGGCACATGTACAGAATTTTCACTTAATAGACTAGTTGAGTTGTATATCTCTGAGATTGTTAGATTGCACGGGGTACCAGTGTCTATTGTTTTGGATAGAGATTTGAGGTTTACGTTGCGATTTTGGAAGATATTACAGGAAGCTTTGGGTACAAAGTTGCACTTTAGTACTGTATTTCACTCGTAAACTGGCGGTCAATCTGAGAGAGTTATTCAGATTCTTGAGGACATGTTGTATTGTTGCATTTTAGAGTTTGAAAGCAACTAGGAGAAATACTTACCATTGATTGAATTTGCTTATAATAACAGTTTTCAATCGAGTATAAAGATGGCACCGTACGAAGCTCTATACGGTCGTAAATGTCGAACTCCATTATAGTGGACCGAGCTTAGTGAGAAAAAAATTCACGGGGTTGATTTGATTAGAGAGACTGAAGAGAAAGTGAAAGTAGTTCGTGATAGACTGAAAACAGCTTTAGATCAACAGAAATTGTACGCAGATTTGAAACGAAAAGACATTGAGTTTCAGATTAGATACAAGGTATTTTTAAAGGTGTCACCGTGGAAAAAGATATTTTGATTTTTTCGTAAAGGGAAATTGAGTCCACTATTCATCGGACCATATGAGATTATCGAGAGAACCAGACTAGTGGCACATCGACTAGCTATACTGTCTGAACTTGAACAGATACATAATGTGTTTCATGTTTCCATGCTACGACGGTACTGATCAAACCCTTCGCATATTATTTCTTCGATCAAAGTTGAGATTCAACCAGACATGACGTACAGTGAAAAATCGACCAGAATTTTGGCTCGTGAGATCAAAGAGCTGAGAAATAAAAGAATAGCTCTAGTGAAAATCTTATGGCAATATCATGGGGTAGAAGAAGCTACGTGGGAACTCGAGGATGCTATGAGAAAACAGCACCCTAACCGATTCACTGGTAAGATTTCGGGGATGAAAATCCCTAATGGGGGAAAGTTGTAATAGCCCGTTTTTAGTTAAATCGGAACAGTGTTTCGGAACCACAAATCCAAAGTCTAAATAATTATTTTAATATTATTTTAATGTTTACAGCATGATAAAATGATTGTGTGTAATTTTTGCTAAGAAATTTTATCGTTTGAGCGGTTAATTTGATAAAATGACTAAATCACGTAACATGCAAAAGTGTGGTTCTTATAGCTAAAAGTGTTAAATAGCTATATAAAATTAAAGTAAAGGTCCTTATGTGATAATTAGACCATAAATGTTGGTAGTAGATGATAATGGGTTGGTAATGTTGTAAATTTAATTATTTTTAAAGGTTAATTTTGGTATTTAGTAATTTAAGTTAAAATAAGTAAAATAAAACAAAATTTTCACTTCTTATCATCTTCCTCAACTAAACCTAGGGCAAGAAGAAGCTATTTTTCTTCTTTAAATTTAGCCAAGACATTTTTACTCAAATAGGTATGATTTTTGTTTCGTTTTTAATAATTTCTATGTTTTTGGGTCGTTGTAGCTAGGTCTAGCTAGCCCAGGGACTATTTTGAAAACTGTTAAAGGTTTTGAGATTTGACATTGATGAATGTTGATGTGTTTTGTTTTTTGATGATGAAATATGGAACCTGGTGGTTATATTAACAAGTTTTATAAAGTGATTTTTGGTGAAAATGTAAAATAGGATTGATTTGTGAAAATGTGAAAATGTGTGGTTAAAAGTGTGAATAATTGATAAATATGGGCTGCTAAGGACCTTATAGTAATTCAACAAGCATGGGTAGGGGCTTAATTGCATAAATTTGTGATTTTTTTGAAATACAGACTAAATTGTAAAAATGTGAAAGTTTAAGGGCAAATGTGTAAAATTTCCTAAATGCATATTTTGGGCTAAATTGATTGAATAGATGATTGAATAAGTTAATTTTGATTACATATAGATCAAGAAAGGAGGAATTCGGACTTAGATTGAGGCAAAAACAAAGTACGCAACTAATAAACTAGTTTCGTTGTTTTTACGTCCGAGGTAAGTTTGTATGTTAATAATCATTGTTAAATTGTGTTATTAATGCTTTACTATTGAATTGAACTATGATTGTGATTGGAAATGAGCCTACGAATACGATTAGCAAAGATCCGAAAGTGTGAAGCCCCGTTCAAACCTTAGGAATAGTTTAGGATAAGAATGTCATGACATTAGGGTTATTGTCATTATGTGATCCGGATGCTGGTCTAGTACGTGCTATCGGTGGCTAGGTTTCTAGCATGTGTTGCGGTACCTGACAAATTGTGTGAGCAGCACCGTGTGGCTACATCTTAGCTGACAGCTTGTGTGAGCAGGCTTGTTGTTAGCTCTAAGTGAGCATGATATGTGATACGATATTGAGATAGCTTCGACTATATATGTGGCACTTAGTGTGAATGTGTCTCGAGTATCCTTTAGTGATTCCAAATGGTTTAATAGGCAAAACCAAGATATGGATGAAAGTAAGACCGATTCAAGTGGTATAGGTACCTATAAATCCATACGAGCATCGAATTGGAGATGGCTTGTGAAATTCACGTCTAATAGTGAATTTTACAAAGGAAAGGTTTGTGTATTGATATGATTTATTCCAAGTTATGCTTACTTTGATTGAAATGTGTTTATTTAATAAGTTATATTTATTACCATATGAGCTTACTAAGCTTTAAAGCTTACCTCATTTTGTTTTTCTATGTTTTACAGTGAATACAAAGCTAGCTCGGATTCGGGGATTGTTAGAGACTTCACCACACTATCCATCTTCTATTTTGGTACTTTTAAACTTTTGTATTTGGTTGTATGGCATGTATAGATTATAAGGTCCATTTGGTTTATATATGCTAGTTATGAATTTTAGCCATGTGAATTAGCTTGTGAATGGTAAATGGTTGATATATGTATAACCATGTGTTGTGGCCAATCTTGGTATGATTGATGTGGAGTAATATGGTTCAAATGGTTATTTTGATATGTGATGTATACTTGGATTAAAAATGCTTGGTTGTGACTTGGGTTTTGGATGATTAAAGGGTTGAGTTATGGGTTATAAAATGCATGTGGTTAATGGTTATTAAAGCATGTGAAATTGGTATGTATTTTGAATAGGTAAGTTGTTGTGATTGGAGTTTAGAAATGGGTGGAATTGAAATGGCATGATTTGTGTTTGAATAAAAATGTTTGGGTTGCCTATTAGTGCCTTGTTGTTGTGCCAAATGAGTTGAAGTTAGTATGTGCAGGCTAGTTGGCAAAATGGCTTGGTAAATAGCCTATTTTTGTCCACACGGCCAAGTGACATGGCTGTGTGTCCCCTGAAGCATTTAATAGAAACATTAGTGAGTTACACAACCTAAACACATGGGCATGTGGTCGATCGTGTGACACAAGTCCGAGAGTTACACGGGGTAGGACACAGTCTGGGACACGTCCATGTGGTCCCATTTCGAATGTCGATACGGCTTGTGACACGGGCATGTCAAGTAGCTGTGTGAGACACACAGCCTGTTCAGACGGGCGTGTGTCCCCTATTTTGAGAAAATTTTCTAAGTTTCCCAAAAATTTTCTTAAGTTATCAGTTTAGTCCTGAACCATTTCTAATACACGTTTTGGGCCTCTTAGGCTCGTTTAAGGGACAATGTTATTGTATATGAATGATACATGTTATTGTTTGATAATTATTTGAGAAATGAATGTTGAATTGTGTTACAAGTTTAGTAATCCTTGTAACCCTATTCCGGGAACGGATAAGGGTGAAGGGTGTTATGTTTAGACAATGAATTTGATGTAATTGGGGAGCTCTACGGTGTACCAACTAACCAAAATAGGCCAAAACATGGTACTTCTCGAGTAGTTTGCCTTTTTTCACCATCAAAGTTCCTCTCATTACGAGTCACGCACCATCTGATGCCAAGAGTCTCCTTCCTATGAAAGCTACTTGTAGAAAGAACACTATCCCGTACCAAGTCCTCAATCATTGGCAAGTCGCTAAGAGATTTTCGGGATAGATTGATATACCAGAGGTCTAGATTGGCATGTTGTCCGAGCTCGACTACATCATCAAGCCCACCAATGTAGTGTCAATGTTCCAAATGCTGGCTTTCAAGATTGGTGCATGCCTCAAGGACAATATCACATTGGTTAGCATAAAAAAAGATGGTGACCGAGGATTGAAGGTAGCTACAAGAAATGGTGAAAATTTTTGGGGTAAAAAATATGTGGTGGTAGAGGGCTATTAGATGAGAAATTTGGTTAAAACGATGTGCGGCATTGAATTTCCTATCCAAACATTGGAAGCCAATGAATGTTATTGGCAGATTAAGGATGGATGCAAGGTCAAGTATGAAATTGGGAATGAGTTTTTGATGTTCACTAGCTACGGACATTCATACATTTCTGGCACACCATCATTGGAGTACCCAGGATTGATTAAAGTAGCAGTACATAGAGGATATCAATGTAACCCAGACAAAAGAGCATGGGGACCAAAACTTGTCCTCGACTCATTAAAGCAATAGGTCAGTAAAGATTCAAAGGGAAAGTCAATTTGAGAAAACCAGTCATGGTTCAATTGTGTGTGTACTCGATGAAACCTGATGAGGATTTCATGATCGATTTTTTGGGAGGGGGAGTTTGGGAAGAATGTGGTGATCAGAGGTCGGTTTTTAGGTCATGGGTTCAAGATGTCACCCGCAATAGGGAGGATATTGACTGATTTAGCACTTATAGGAGAGGCATAGGGAGTTGAGCTCAAACTGTTCAGGATAACAAGATTTAAGGAGAATCCTAAAGGGAACATTAAGGAATATGAAGATCAAGTTGGGTTATTAAAAAGTACATTGTGAATATTTGATTTTGTATGTGTTTTTTATTCATTCATATCAGCTGCCATCAACATCACCCTCCTCCTCTCAAATCTTAATTTTGCTTCTTTTTCTTTCGCTCTAGAATAATCATCAAGAAGAATAAATAAAACTTCTATCATGTTGATAGAAAAATTTGCTATTGAAAAGTGGTTTAAAATTTCAAGTCCAAACTCTCAACGCCTAGTAAGACACCCAAGTATTTTATCCAATCTACTAATTATTTAGATTAGAAGAATTTTTATTGCATTAATTTAAATTTGAGCCGTTTTCACTATTTGAGTCATGTTTTAGAAGTTTTGAGCTTTAATTCATTGGTATGTATATATAAAAAGCCTTTTGAGTTTCACAAATTATGCATTTCGATCCATCACATAGTCACCATCTCATGAACTGATTACATTCCTTGCCCTATCACCCCTACGCTGCCACCACCATACCTTCTGCCAGTAAATCCCATCAAGCACCATTGTAATAGTCCATTTTTAGTGAAATCGGAACAGTGGTTTCGGGACCACAAATCTAAGTCAGAAAGAAAAATTATTTTAATATTATTGTGTGATTTACATTATGATAGGAAAGATATATGAAAATTCTGATAAGTAAATTTTACCGATTATGTATTTAATTTTGGAAAGGAACAAATTGCATAAAATACAAAAGTTAGATTCTAGTAGCTATAAGTACCAAATAACTATGAAATTCAAAACTTGAGGTCCTTATATGGTAATTAGACCATTAAAGAAAAGTTGGTCGATATTTTTGATGAATCATCCATGGAAAAATTAGAAAGGGCAAGGAATAAATTGGAAAGTAGAAAAATTAATGGATGATAAATAATTGAATAGATAATATCATCTTATTTTTCATCATCTTCCCCAGAATATACATGGAAATCCTAGGAAAGAGAAAGTAAGCTTTCTTAGCTTAATTAAGTGAGTATTCTTGTCCCGTTTTGAGAAATTTTTATATTTTTGAGATCGTAATAGCTTAATCTATCTATTTTGGGGATTAATTTGAAAAGTTATCAAAGTATAGAAGTTTTACCATGGATGAATATGCTAAAAATTTGAAATTTATGGTAGAAAATGAAAGGTTGTTGATAGATAAACAACTTTTACATAGTGAATTTTGATGAAACTATAATTTAGGGATTAAATTGTAAAGAAGTAAAAGTTATGGAAAAAATTCTAAATTTTATGAAATTCATGTTCTATAAAAGTTATATGAAAATTTCAGTTAGGCTTGGAATAAGGATTAAATTGCAAAAATTTTATTTTCCCAGCTTACGGATGAAACTAGAATTTATGAAACTTTTAGGGGCAAAGTGGTAATTTTTCCTAGGGTGTAAATTGAGTCTAATTGAATGTGAATTGTATTAAATTGATGATTAAATTCATTTATATAGATCTTGAAAGTCCTAATACTGAGTTGGATCGAGGAAAACAAAAAGTTTTGGATTAGTAGATTTCGTATACGAACAAGTATCGAGGTAAGTTTGTGTAACTAAATTGTGTATATTTCTATGTTTGAATTGAATGTGTTTATATGAATTGTATAACTATTATAAATATTTGAAATGGTCATATATTCGACAATGCCTGAAAAATGTCGAACCCCGTTTGGATAGATGAAAGTCAATGGATATAGGATATCTTGTATTAGTTGAGGTCAGCATATGTTGCGGACACACCACAGCTCTTACAAGCATCCCATTATAAGCCTTCTTGAGCTTCCCGTTATATGGTTTAGCGAGCTTCCCGTTATAGCTCTTCGGAGCATCTTTATAGGTTGTGATCCTACATTTGTTGTGGACACACCTTAGCTTTCATGAGCATCCCGATTATAGGCTCTTCATGAGCTTCCGGTTAAATTAGCTCTTTGTGAACTTCCCGATAGTGCTCGCTTGAACTTTTGATATTGGCTATTCGGAGCTTCCCGATATGGTTCTTTGTGAAGTTCCCGATTATGGCTCTTATGAGCTTTCCGTTATATAGCCCGGATAAGCTTCCCGATATTCTCTTTATTAGTTTCCTGAAATGGCTCTCTGTGAGCTTCCTGTTACAAGGCTCGAGAGTGTGCTTCCCGATTATGTGCCTTAATTGGGCACCCCCAGATATGAATTGACGGATTTTAGTTATGTACACTAAAGTCTACTACATGAGCGTATCCATCGGTATTTCAACTAAATTCAACGGGTAAAGTTCTAACATGGCTAAACTGAAATTGAATTGAATTGTTATTAAAGTGTACGTATAATATGGAAAGCTTATGCATATAAAATACTTTAAATGATGAGCTCATCCATGTTCTTGAAATTATGTGAATTACTCGACTAACATGATTGTTGAAGTTGTGTTTTAGGCTATAAGCCAAATTGCGTGGATGCATTATTACATGCTTATCTTAAATGTAAATATATGGTAAGTTAAATTCCTGTTATACGAACTTACTAAACATTGAATGCTTACTAGGTTTATTTTCCTCTGTTTTATAGTGCTCAGAAGCTCGTAAAGGTTGGAGATTGGTCGGAGTATCATCACACCATCCTCCAGCTTATTTTGGTATAAATAGAAATCTTACTTTGGTATAATGGCATGTATAGGCTAATTAGGCCAATGTTGGTATGAAAATGAATGTTTGTAAACTAGCCATTGGAATGGCTAGAGTGGTATGTTTTGGTATATAATTATAAGACCATATCATGTTTGATATGTTTTGAAATGGTTAAGTAGTATATGAAATATGAATCAAATGGTAAATGAAATTGAATTAGTATAAATGATACAAATTTACCTAAATACATAAATGAAAATTTTGTAAGCTTAATCATCTGAATATACATGTTAATATAACTTACATAGTACTTGTATTAAGCTTGATTTATATGACTTGAATTGGTTGGTATACGTTTGTAAGTGTTGGTGTAGGCTGTTGGAAAATTATGAGTGAGAAATAAGGCTATGAAATAGCCTTATTTTGTCCAGACGGGTAGACACACGGGCATGTGTCTTGACTATGTGTGACACGCGGCCTGGAACATGGGCATGTGGTTTGGCCGTGTGTCCCCTTCATCGTAAAATTGAGAAACAGAAAGCTCAGAGTTGAGCACACGAGCGAAGACATGTGAAACAACCCGAGTTAGGGCCTAGTCAAAATAGTGGTTTCGAGACCAAAAATCTGAAGTAGAAAAATATATTTCATGGTCATTATTAAGTTTATGGTATACTTGCATGATAGTAAGAAAATTTCATCAAGGAAATTTTATGAATTAGTGATTAATTTGTCCTTTAGGACTAAATTGCGAAAGTTGCAAAATTGAGTTTCAAGAATGTATAAGTATGAAATAGCATTAGAAAAATTAGTAGGAGTTATTATTTGGCAATTTGACCAATTTTTGGCACTATGGACAAAAATGCCCATGGAAGGGTAAAATTTTAAAGAAAGGCCATAAGGGCATTTTGGTTATTTGGTAAATTAAAGAAATAAAAAGGGAAAAAGAAAGCAAAAAGTGTCCATCTTCTTTTTCCTCTGTGTCGAATTTTACAAGCCCTCCATAGCTAGGGTTTCCTTCATTTTCAAGCTCCAAGTAAGTGACTCCAAGCCCCGTTTTTCACGTTCTTCGTATTTTTGAAATCCTTGTAGCTTAATCTAGATATATCTACCACTAATTTGAGCTAGGGTTTATGTTAAAAAATATACCCATACATGACATGCAAGTATTTTGATGTCTAGTGGTAGATTATGAAAGTTTAAAGTGTAGTAAACACCTTTCTCTAGGTGATTTTTCATGGAAGTCCCTAATAGGGACCAAATTGCAAAGTTAGTAAAATGTGTAGTAAATATACAAATTGATGAGAAATGTGGGCTACTATGAGCACATGAAAGGTTCGGCTAGGCTTGAGTGGTCAAGAAATTAAGTGCATTCATTTTACGAGCCTAGAGACCATCTTGTAAATATGAAAAAATTTAGGGGCAAAATTATAAATTTTGCCAAAGTGTGAATTATGGGCCATTTAGTCAATGTGGGTACTAAATAAGCTAAATTTGTCATTTTAGATCAAGAAACACGAAGCCTGGACTGAAACCGGGGGAAAAGTAAAGTGTGGACTAAATTGAGCACTCATTGACATTTTGGACTCGAGGTAAGTTGTATGTAATAATCTAACCTTGTATTTTATGAAGGTTCTAATGTAATGATTTTCTATGAATCCATGAAATTTCATAAGGCTTATTGATAAGTCAATGTATGAGCTATGTACAATTCCATGAAACTTAATTATATGAATTTTTACTAAAATATGAAGGAAACATGAAAGGAAAATTTCATGCAAGTATTAAAAGATACGAAGGATACCATAATCATGTCACAAGCATTGTAGGTCCCGTCTAAGACCATGACTGAGACATGGCATTTGCACTAAACAGGGATCTCATGTAAGACCATGTCTGGGACATGTCATTGGCATCCACAAGAGGTCCCATGTAAGACCATGTTTGGGACATGGCGTCGGCACCGCGATGAGACATAGATCCCCCGTAAGACCATGTCTGAAACATGGCTTGGGCATATAAGAGAGAGATCCCATATAATACCATGTCTGGGACATGACATCAACATCGTTTTACGATCTCGTATAAGACCATGTCTGGGACATGGCACCGACATTGATATGAGATCCCGTGTAAGACCATATCTGGGATATGGCTTCGGCATCAGTTTGAGGTCCCATGTAAGACCATATCTAGGATTTGGCACCTTACCATAAGAATGACATTACGGGTATCCTTCGATATTCTAAATATGTTACTAGAGAATGTATCCAAGTTGTTTAGCTAATAAGAGAGACTAAAATTTCATGATGAGTGTTATAGGTACACTTGAGTAAGTCATGAGAAAAATATGAAAATGTAAGGCATAAGAATGAGTAAAGCATGTGAATGAGTAAGTCATGTGAAAGAGCAAGCCACGAGAGTAAGTAAGTCATGAGAATGAATATGTTATAAGAATGAGTAAGATACGAGAAAGAGTAAGAAGTTATATGAATTTCATGATACCCTATTTAAATGATTTTCTATGACATTTATAACTATTTTATTTCATGCAACTTACTATGCATTTTATGCTTCCTCCTTTATTTTCCCTTTCTATGTAGATTTGCCGAATTAGCTCAGGGATCAATCGAAGCCGAGGCTCGAAGTCACACTATCAAGCCATCCATTTTGGGTATTGTATAGTTAGTTATTTTGTGTATGTCATGTATAGGGAACCTTGTCACTTTTGTAACATCATGAAATAGGGCCTAAACGGAATAGTGGTTGTGAAACCATGAATTTGAGATAAAAAAGTTTATTTTGATTAATTTTTATGATTTATCGAGTGATTAGATGCATGTGTTAAAGTATTGATAGAAAATTTTATGAATTGCATGACTAATTTGCCTATTAGGGCTTAATTGACAAAGTTGATAAATATGAGTTCTAGATGTTAAAGGATTTAATTAAAGAGCATAATTGAAGTAGAGGTCCTTAAATGGTAATTATACATTAGGTTTTCATGGACAAAAAATGGACATACATAGGTAGAAATAACCAAAGTTTTTAATGAAGGGTATTTTAGTCATTTGGTAATTAAAAGATAAAAAAAGGGAAAAAGATGGCAAAATATGCCCATCTTCTTCATTAGGACGAAATTTCAAGGGTTCTCCATAGCTAGGGTTTGTTTCAAGCTTCCAAGCTCCATAGTAAAGGATTCCAAGCCCCGTTTTTAATGTTCTTTACGTTTTCGGAGTCCCGGTAACTTGATTTAGCTTATTCTAGCAATAATTTAACCTAGGGTTCATATTTGGAAAAAAACGCATAGGTTAAAAGTGTTTATTTTGATGTTTTATGATATAATATGAGGTTTTAAATTATGTTAAACAACTTGTGCTACTCGATTTTAAGTGAAAACAAGTAAAACGACATAATCGGTAAAAATACCTAATGCTCATAAGTACATGTTAGAGTGAGAATTTGATGTTTCCATTAAGGGAAAATGATCAGCATATCCTAAACATAAGAATTAGAGAAAATTTTTAATTTTCGAGCTTTGGGGAAAAAGTGTAAATATGCAAAAGTTTAGGGGCAAAATTGTAATTTTGCCAAAGTTAGAGTTAAGGATTGTTTTGATGAATGTGGGTATTAAATAAGCTAAATTTTCTAATTATAGATCAAGAAGAATGAAATTTGGGGATAGACCGAGGAGAGAAAAAGGTAGAAGATTAAGTTGTCAAGTCAATCGCATTTTGCACCGAGGTAAGTTTACGGTAAATAAATGCAATATTTTGATATTTTATATTAGTGTTGTTAATTTCCAGCATATATACATTTATTTTATGAGATTATTTCAAGTTGAATTAAAGATTAGATAATAGAGAAAAAGTATTAGAAAGCCCCGTTTGAACCTTAGGGATGTATGGTATTTTGGGTTAAGACAGTTGAGGAACATCCCATGTAAGTCCATATCAGATATATGGCTTTGGCAGGACAGGGAACATCCCATGTAAGCCCATATAAGATATATGGCTTTGGCAGGACAGGGAACATCCCATGTAAGACCATGCCAAGAGCATGGCATTGGCAGGCTATTATCAGGCAGGAAAACCCAAGTACCCTTAGTATTCCAAACGGTTCATCGAGCTAATATACAAGCTATGTTACAAGAAAGTTCAGGTAAATAAATGATAAACAGGAAAGTTAAAAAGTAAGTGGAGAAGTAAAACAAAGATTTTGTTGTTGATGGTGAATGTTGTCATTTATTTATTTGTAGACTTACTAAGCATTGTAGCTTACTCCTTTCTTTTCTCTCTTTTATAGTGTAGCCAAGCCAATTTGGGGATCAAAAAGGACGTCGGGGTTTGTCTCACATAATTAAAGGCTATCTTGGTATTTTGTAGTTTGAAAATTTTGAGTTATAGCATGTATAAGGACTTGGCCATTTGGTGTGTATGTCTTTATGATATGATTTAAGTATGGTATGTGAATGTTTGATGATGATTAGTTATTGAAATGGCTAAATAAGAACATGTTTTAATGTTATGTATGCCTAAATGATAGTTTATGCAAAGAAATGATGGAGGAAAAGTTGGCCATGAAATGGTTTTGTAACAGCAGCAGTGACGTAAATTTGAAAAATCACTAAAATTGTAAAAATGGAATTAATTGGTGAATGAGATATAGAATTAAATTTTATTGAGTCTATTTTCATAGGAAAGAAACAAGGCAAGCAAAGGAAGTCTGTATTGTGAGATATTTAAATTCTTGTGAGACTGGTTTAGAGGGATTTTGTGATCCCCTGTTCTGATTTTATAAATTCACTAAAAACTCTATAGAAATAATTATGAGTCATAATTTATATGTATAGATTCCTTAGTGAATCTATTTTCATTATAAAAAAGTGGAAACACTAAATGAAAATTGTACTAAGAGATAATTTATTTTTAGTATGGAGAGGTTAGAACAGTGGGATTGTGAAATAGGGGAACCTTTAACTAATAAACTGTACTAATTGGCCACACTAAAAATTCTAGAAAAATTATGGTAAAAGGATATATGAGTCTAGTTTCAGGGAAAATTACAGATTTAAATTTTGAGTTTTATAACTTGAGTTATAATTAATTTAGTGACTATTGCGCAGGTGGACAATTTTATTATGAATAGTGAAAAATTGTTTTAAATTTTGTAAGTAATCGAAAAAATTTTAATGTTCCTGGTTTGGTCCCGAACCATTTCAATTACATGTTTTAGGGCCTCTAGGGCCTTTTTTAGGGATATATTAGATCAATGTGAGTGAATTAATTTTAAAAGTGAATTTTTATGCCCCGAACTAGCAAGGTAAGTCTGGTAACGCCTTGTGCTCGACTCCGACGATGGTCTCGGGTAAGGGGCATTACAACTTTGAGATGTGTCATTTTTTTAGCCTAATGTGTTGGCTATTAGTAGTACTCAATTCATTTTGTAATAGCTCTTGAAAAGAGGCTAATATTGATCAAGTTAATTGCTAAGTGAATATGATGGTTTGAATGTTATGGTTGTGAATGTTTGGATATTCTATTGTGCCATGATATGTGATATGAATTGGTATTGTTTTGGTTCAGTTTCAAGGTGGCAAAAAGGCTTGGAAAATAGCCTATAGTTGTCCACACAGTTGGGCACACGGGCGTGTGCCTAGGCCGTGTCTGACACACGGTCAGCCTCCATGGGCATATTAATAGACCGTGTGTCCCCTGTATCCAAATTAGCTAAGTCAGTGTTGCACACGGGAAGAGCACACGGGTGTGTGCTCTGGCTGTGTGGATTTTCAAGTTATTTTTTGAGTAAGATTAGATTAGAGCACGAGTTATAGACACGGGCGTGTCTAGGCCATATGAGGGACACAGGCCATAGACACGGGCGTGTGCCCATGTGGTGTTCAAGTCTGGTTTGAAATAAGAAATAAATTCAACATGGACCAGGGGCATGGGCGTGTGTGACCACATGGCCTGCCCACACGGCCATGTCCCATCCCACACGGGCTTGTGGCCCTGTTTTAGGTAAAAATTTTCTCAGTGTCTGAAAGTTCTCGGATCAGTTTCAGAACACACCTAATATACGTTTTGGGCCTCGTAGGCCCTTATTAAGGATAGTAAGAGAATGCATGAAGGGTTTTGACATGGAGTGAATTTTTATAGCTCGAGTTTACGTATTCAAATATATTTTACGGTAATGCCTCGTACCCCGTCCCGGTGTCGGACTTGGGTATAGGATGTTACAACACGGGCGTGTGTCTCAGCTGTGTGGGATTCACGGCCTAGAGTAGGGGCATTTGTCTTGGCCATGTAAAGCCTGTACCTAATTTTCAAAAATTAAATTAACCACACAACCTAGCACACGGGCGTGTGGCTTGGCCGTGTGACCCCTGCACTTAAATAAGTTACAAGTCAGAGAGTTACATGGGTTAGGGACACGGGCATGTGCCCTACCTCATATGCCACACGGCCTAAGACATGGGCATGCCACACGGCCTACTCACATAGGCGTGTGACCATTGTGCATAAGTAAAATTTTGAAATTTTTTGAAAGTTTTTTTAAGATCTTGATTTTAGCCTCGACTTGTTTCTAATCCTTAAATTAGACCTCGAGGGTCCATTCAAGGGACAATATGATTAAATTCGGATATGAATAGAAAATGACATGAATTATCTGTAATTGTTCTGTAAATTTTCGTAATACTCCGTAACCCAATTCTGGCAACGGATACAAGTTACGGGTGTTACAATTATTAGTATCAGAGCTATGGTTTAGCTGATTCTTGGACTAATGCAGTAAGTACGAGTTTAGCTATAGATGTAACAGTCTAATTTTTTGACCCTATTCGAAACTGTGGTTTCGGAACCATGAATTTGAGTCATAAAAGTATATTTTATATCATTATTTTATGCATTTATTGTGTGAATTGATATCTGTAAAAATTTTCGTATGTTAATTTTCATGTTTGAGTGCTTGATTAGTGAAAAGGATTTAATTGCAATAAATGATAAATAAGCATGCTATTTGGTAAAGTGCTTAATTGATTATGTCTTTTAATACGGAGGTTGTATGTGGTAATTAAACCAAAAGATGAAATAATGGACGGTATTGACCTTTCATTTTAATGGTTGCATATTTTAATTATAAGGTTAATTGAGTAAATTAGAAATTTACATATGTTATAATAGTTAAAACATAACAAAATGGATGCATGTTTATGTTCTCTTTCACCGAAACTAAAGAATAAAAAGAAAAGAAAATAGTTTGAGCATTTGGCACAGTACAAGCTCAATTAAGCTCAAGAACAATGAAAATCGGATCAAGATCGGGGAAAGACGAAAGTAACTGAATAGTCGGTAAAAGCCCTTCGTTAATATCTGAGGTAAGTCTTTAAGCCATTAAATGTCGTTTACTTTAAATGAAAAATATTTACTATGATAGTTTAAATTTATAAGTTTATTAACTTGATAACCAAATGTTATGGTATTATGTGAGGTGATTGAGTTGCATTGGAATGCTTTGAAATTTTCAAAAATTAGTAGGGATCATTGTGGATTTATTTAATTTGATAATAAAAAGGTTATGAGTTGGCTTATATTGGTGGTTTTCGGGTTTCTACCTAACAATTTGTGTGCAGGTGGTGAGATCGGGCTTTGTGCCTAGCAGGCTTAGTGCCGGTGAATGAATATCAGACCTCGTGTTTAGCAGGCTTAGTGCCGGTGATTAAATATTAGACTTTGTGTCTAGCAGGCTTAGTGCCGTTGTTTAAATATAAGACTTCGTGTCTAGCAGGCCTTCTGCCGGTGTATGATTCAGGATTATGCCTAGCAAGCTTATTGCCAGTGATTTAATTTTAAACCCATGATTATAAGATTACAAATTGAGGTGGAAAGGTGAACCAAGTAAAATTGAGCTAAATAATTTTATGTACATTCGGCCTCAAAGGTAAGTGTATGTACAAAGTTATTTATATTATGATTATTGTGCTATGAATGTAGGTACAAGTGTGATTAGAAGCTTTAAGTTGAGTAGTGAAATATTTCAAAAGTGATACGTATGTGTTTTGGGTGGTTAATGATTAAAGTGTGCATAGTTGAAATGTGAAATAAACATGTGTGTATTGAGTTAATGAATTTGGTTTGAATTTCATAGGATTACGGATTAATTCAATGATATGGATGTTGGGATTTAGTATACAGTTCGACTGAGTGTATGTGATTTTGATAGTTTACGTTGGAGGTAAATCAAAAGATGCTAAAAGAGTTAGTTAAGTATTCGGCCATATGATAGTTGTTATGGATTAATTTATAATAGTTACTTGATATTTGAATTATGCGCTTAATATTTGTTTAGTTGCTTAAGACTTACTAAGTGTGAAAACTTACTGTAAATGTTATGTTTCCATGTCTTACAAACTTTTGAAGCTGACTACATGCTCGGGGATCGACATGAATTTCATCACACTATCTTTTGTTTCTGTATAAATTACCTAATTTTAACCTATGGCATGTATAGTTTGGACAAGATTATAAATAGTGTCTTTTGAATGATATGTATATGTTATGCCATGTGAAAATGGCTAACTAAATGATTATGGGATCTATAATGTTTCGGTTATACTGAATTAGTATCGATATGTATTTATGTGATGGAATGCAGTTTTACTAGGACTTTAATGTTTTGATTTTGATTACTATCTATGTTATATGAATGATGGTTGAATGAATTTCACAATGAACTTGATGATTTAAATTTGTGATTGTTGTATATGGTACAGGTTGGTATATTCGGTCAAGGTTTAGCCATGAGTTTTGTATGGATCATATAAGTGTATGCGCATTGATACAATTGCTATTTGGCTATTTGGTTTCTATTTTTGATACAAAGTTTGCAAATATATGCATGTGTGTTATGTTTAAATTATTAAGTATTTACGTTTAGTTGATTGTAACTTATTTCCATTGCGAGCATTATGTCTTATATCTATTTCTATGATTCGGTTAAACTAAGTATTTGTACGAGTACTATGTTATATTTGGATTTACTATACGTTTGGTAAATAGGTAATTTGGTTTTGGCATAAAATAAAAACGAGGTTAATATGTTTTATTAAGTAAAGGAATGAGTATGAAATATGTTAGCTTATTAATCATGATTTTGTGTTTTTATAATTATATACAAGTATAAATGCATATTCGTGATATTTTTTTATGATATGAAAATCTTTGGAAAATTACTATGATATGTTTTTGCAAAGTGTTTAACTCTTTTAAAATTTTATGAATTCTTAATTATCTTAAAAGCTTTAAATAAAAATGTGGTATGTAATTAATTGTGATATGTGTTTCGTCTGGTAATACCTTGTAAACCTGTTTCGACGACGGACCTGGGTATAGGGTGTTACATTTTATTGGTATCAGAGCTACAGTTTAGTCGATTCTAGGTCTACCGTAGCGCGCGTGAGTCTAGCTATACATGCCATATTGTTATCCTGTAATAGTGTGATGATTTTTGACATTTGAAAATGTGTTTTATATAGTAAATGGATCCTAATGGAGCTGTAGCCGATGATGTTGAGAGTATAGCGCCTACTTCCGCGCAAGGGACACGGCCAGTGGAATCTTGACCAACCTCGAGTAGCCATGAGGGAGAGGCTAAGCAAGCCTTTTACCAAATGATGAACGAATGGTTTACTCAATATATCTGAACTAATCCGGCTATTCAACAACCCCCACCCCCGAATAATCCATCTCCGATACCTATATTACCTCCGATGATTGATCCGATGAGATTGAATAAGCCTCTTGTTTACAAAATTAGAAAATACGGGGTCAAAGAGTTCAGGGCCACAGTTAGTAATGATGCTTAGCGGGTTAAATTTTGGCTCAATAACATTATTCGTGCATTCGAGGGACTACCATGCACACCCTACGAGTGTTTGAAGTGTGCTATATCATTGTTACGTGATTCTGCTTACCATTAGTAGAGCACTTTAGTTTCGGTTGTACCGAGAGAACGGGTTACGTGGGAGTTCTTTCAGACTGAATTCCGTAAAAAGTATATCAGCTAGAGATTCATAGATCAGAAGCGTAAGGAATTTCTCGAGCTTAAACAGGGTCGCATAACTGTTACTGAATATGAGCGAGAATTTGTGAGACTCAGCAGATATGCCAGGGAGTGTATCTCGACTGAAGCCATCATATGTAAACGCTTCAAAGATGGGTTGAATGAAGATATTAAGTTGCTAGCTGGCATCCTTGAAATTAAAGAGTTCGTAACACTTGTCGAACGAGCTTGTAAAGCCGAAGAGCTTGGAAAGGAAAAGAGAAAGGCTGATT
Organism: Gossypium stocksii; assembly: GCA_020496765.1. NCBI lineage: Eukaryota > Viridiplantae > Streptophyta > Magnoliopsida > Malvales > Malvaceae > Gossypium > Gossypium stocksii. Next base: position 43,265,617 of record CM035629.1, read on the forward strand.
TAAAAGCTAGAGACTTCCGTAAAATATCATCAAGTAAAACTTATCAGTCATCGTCGAAAAAATTCAGAGAGGATTCTAACCGGTCTAAGACTGTTGTGGATTTTTCTAGACGGGATCGAGATCGATCTCCTGCGAATTCACGGGCCACATCAGTAGATAGTGTTGGAAATGTTCGGTAGCCTCGATCTGAGTGCAAACATTGTAGAGAATGGCATCCAAGAGATTGTAGAGTGCGTGATCGCACTTGTTTCAAATGTGGATCAGGGGATCATTTTATTCGAGAGTGTCCGATGTTAGCCGAGCAAAATACCATTCAGAATGCTGGACTGAGTAATATGTCATTGCGAGGTAGACCACCCAGACACGCGGGTAATGCTAGTGGTAGCCAGAGAGGGCCGAAAGATACAGCTGTTCGATCCAAGGCTCGTGCTCCTACCAGAGCTTATGCCATCCGTGCTCGAGAGGAAGCTTCATCCCTAGATGTTATTACTGATACATTTACTCTCTATGATACTAGTGTAGTTGCTTTGATTGATCCCGGTTCTACTCATTCCTATGTGTGTGAAACATTAGTGTTCAGTAAGACTTTACCTGTTAAGTCTACTGAGTTTGTGATTCGGGTTTCAAACCCCCTGGGCCGGTGTGTGTTAGTTGACAAAGTGTGTAAGAATTGCCCTCTGATGATTTGAGATTCATGTTTTCCGGCTGATTTGATGCTATTACCGTTCGACGAGTTTGATATCATCCTTGGTATGGATTGGTTAACTGTGCACGATGCAGTGGTAAATTGTAGAAGAAAGACTATTAATCTACGATGTCAGAATAATGAGATGGTTCAAATTGAGTCTACAGATTTAAAGGGGTTACCAGCAGTGATATCCTCGGTATTGGCTCAGAAGTATATGAGAAAGTGTTGTGAAGCTTATTTTTCTTACGTGATTGATAGTAAAGTGAACAAAAAGAAGGTTAAGTATGTACCTGTTGTATGTGAGTATCCGGATGTGTTTCCTAAAGAATTGCCGAGTTTGCCACCTATTCGGGAAGTAGAATTTGGTATTGAGTTAATACCAGGGACGACTCCGATTTCGATAGCTCCATACCGTATGGCACCGACCGAGTTGAAAGAATTGAAAGCTCAGTTGCAAGAATTGGCAGATAGAGGTTTTGCTCGACCGAGTTTCTCTCACTGGGGTGCACCAGTGTTATTCGTGAAAAAGAGAGACGGAACTATGAGAATGTGCATCGACTATCGACAGCTAAATAAAGTAACAATAAAGAATAACTATCCATTGCCACATATTGATGATTTATTCGATTAGCTAAAGAGAGCTTCAGTGTTTTTGAAAATAGATTTGAGGTCAGGCTATTATCAGTTGCGAGTTAGAGACTCAAATGTGCTTAAGACTGCTTTCAGAACGAGATACAGACATTATGAGTTTTAATGATGTCGTTCGGACTCACTAATGCCCCTGCGGTTTTCATTGATTTGATGAACCAAATTTTCAAAGAATATCTGGATCGATTGCTGGTTGTTTTTATAAATGACATTCTAATCTATTCACGCGACGAAACCAAGCATGCTGAACACGTGAGACTTATGTTACAGATTTTACTTATAAATAATTGTACGTAAAGTTCAGTAAATGTGAATTCTAGATACGAGAAGTTAGCTTTCTGGGGCATGTTGTTTCAGCAGCAGGCATCCGGGTTGATCCGAGGAAAATTTTAGCTATACTTGATTGGAAACCTCCGAGGAATGTTTCAGAAGTTCGAAGCTTTTTGGGACTTTCTACTTACTGTAGATGGTTTGTGAAAGGATTTTCGATGATAGCAATACTGTTGACAAAGTTACTTTAATAAGATGTCAAGTTCGAATGGTCGGAAAGATGTCAAAAAAGTTTCGATCAGTTGAAAACCCTTTTAACCAAAGCTCCAATACTAGTTTAGCCAGAATCGGGTAAAGAATTTGTGATTTATAGCAATGCATCTCTGAATGGACTTGGCTGCGTTTTAATGCAAGAAGGCAAAGTTGTAGCTTATGCCTCGAGACAGTTAAAGCCTCATGAGAAGAACTATCCAACGCACGATCTTGAATTGGCTATTATTGTTTTCACTTTAAAAATTTGGTGCCACTATTTGTTCGGTGAAAAATGTCACGTTTATTCCGATCACAAAAGCCTCAAATCCTTGATGACTCATAAGGATCCGAAGTTGAGACAGCGACGATGGCTAGAATTACTCAAAGATTACGAGCTTGTGATTAATTATCATCCGAGAAAGATTAATGTGGTTGCTGATGCTTTAAGTCAAAAATCACTATTTACTTTGCGTATGATGAATGCGCATTTGGCTATATCCATTGATGGTGCTTTAGTAGCTAAATTAAAAGCAAAACTGGTACTTGTGCAACAGATTTGTGAAGCTCAAAAAGTCGATAATGAGTTAGCTTCAAAACTAGCTTAATGTGACTCAAAAGCTTATTCAGAGTTTCTGATTAATGTGAATGACTGTTTGAGATTCAGAAATCGATTATGTGTCCCGAGGAATGCAGAGTTGATACAGATGATTTTGAATGAAGCTCATAATAGTCAGATGTCGATTCACCCGGGTAGTACGAAAATGTATAACAATCTTAAACATCATTCTTGGTGGCATGGTATGAAGCAAGATATTTCTAACTTTCTTTCGAAATGCTTAGTATGTCAGCAAGTGAAAGCCGAACATCAGGTGCCTTCTGGATTGCTCCAGTCGATTATGATGCCAAAATGGAAATGGGACCGAGTTACGATGGATTTTGTGTCGGGTCTACCGTTAACATTGAGCAAGAAAGATGCAATTTGGGTTATTATCGATAGATTGACAAAATTAGCTCACTTTATTCCGGTTCATAATGATTACTAACTCGATAAATTAGCGGAATTGTATATTTCTCAAATTGTGCGATTGCATGAAATACTTATTTCTATTGTTTCAGGTCGAGATCCGAGATTTACTTCATAGTTTTCGAAGAAACTGCAAGATGCGTTAGGTACTAAACTGCACTTTAGCACCGCGTTCCATCACTAGACAGATGGTCAGTCTGAACGAGTTATTCAGATACTTGAGGATATGTTGAGATGTTGCATCATTGAGTTTAGAGGGTCGTGGTATCGATATTTGCCTCTGATTGAATTTTCATAGAACAATAGCTTTCAATCGAGTATTAAAATGGCACCTTACGAGGCTTTGTACGGTCGTAAATGTCGCACACCCTTTTGTTGGAATGAGCTCAGCGAAAATAAGATTCACGGGGTTGATTTAGTAAAAGAAACTAACAGAAGGTGAAAGTAATTCGTGAAGGATTGAAAGCAGCATCAGATCGTCAGAAATAGTATGCGGACTTGAAATGTAAAGATATAGAGTTTCAGATCAGAGATAAAGTGTTTCTAAAAGTTTCACTATGGAAGAAAGTAATCAGATTTGGTCGTAAAGGCAAGCTGAGTCCGAGATTCATTGGACTATATGAAATTATTAAACGTATCGGACCCGTTACGTATAGATTGTTATTACCACTTGAGTTAGAAAAGATCCACAACGTTTTTCATATTTCTATGCTTCGACGGTATAGATTCGATCCTTCGCATGTGATTAATCCATCCGAGATTGAGATTCAGTCTGATTTGAGCTACGAAGAAGAACCGATTCGTATTTTAACTCACGAAGTAAAGGAGCTATGAAATAAGAAAATTTAGCTAGTAAAAGTTTTGTGGTGCAAACACGGTATTGAGGAGACAACATGGGAACTCGAGGACTCGATGAAAGAACGTTATCCAAACCTTTTTACTGGTAAGATTTTCGGGGGCAAATATCCCTAAGGGGGAATTGTAACAGTCTGATTTTTTTGACCCTATTCGGAACGATGGTTTCAGAACCACGAATCCGAGTCAGAAAAATATTTTTATATCATTATTTTACGCATTTATTTGTGTGAATTGCTATCCGTTAAAATTTCCGTATGTTAATTTTCATGTTTGAATGCTTGATTAGTGAAAAGGATTTAATTGCAATAAATGATAAATAAGCATGCTATTTGGTAAAGTTCTTAATTGATTATGTCTTTTAATATAGAGGTTGTATGTGGTAATTAAACCAAAAGATAAATAATAGACGGTATTGACCTTTCATTTAATGGTTGCATATTTTAATTATAAGGTTAATTGAGTAAATTAGAAATTTACATATGTTATAATAGTTAAAACATAACAAAATGGATGCATGTTTATGTTCTCTTTCACCGAAACTAAAGAACAAAAAGAAAAGAAAATAGTTTGAGCATTCGGCATAGTACAAGCTCAATTGAGCTCAAGAACATCGAAAATCGGATCAAGATCGGGGAAAGACGAAAGTAACTAAATAGTCGGTAAAAGCCCTTTATGAATATCTTAGGTAAGTCTTTAAGCCGTTAAATATCGTTTACTTTAAATGAAAAATATTTACTATGATAGTTTAAATTTATAAGTTTATTAACTTGATAACCAAATGTTATGGTATTATGTGAGGTGATTGAGTTGCATTGGAATGCTTTGAAATTTTTGAAAATTATTAGGGATCACTGTTGAACATTTGTTTAATTTGATAAATAAAAAGGCTATGAGTTGGCTTATGTTGGTGGTTTTCGGGTTTATACCCAACAATTTGTGTGCCGATGATGAGATCGGGCTTTGTGCCTAGCAGGGTTAGTGCCGGTGAATGAATATCAGACCTCGTGTCTAGCAGGCTTAGTACCGGTGAGTAAATATCAGACTTCGTGTCTAGTAGGCTTAGTGCTGTTGTTTAAATATCAGACTTCGTGTCTAGCAGGCCTTGTGCTAGTGTATGATTCATGCTTATGCCTAGTAGGCTTATTGCCGGTGATTTAATTTCAAACCCATGATTATAAGATTACAAATTGAGGTGGAAATGTGATCCAAGTAAAATTGATCTAAATAATTTTATATAAATTCGGCCTTAAAGGTAAGTGTATGTACAAAGTTATTTATATTATGATTATTGTGCTATGAATGTAGGTACAAGTGTGATTAGAAGCTTTAAGTTGAGTAGTGAAATCTTTCAAATGTGATACGTATGTGTTTTGGGTGGTTAATGATTAAAGTGTGCATAGTTGAAATATGAAATAAACATGTGTGCATTGAGTTAATGAATTTGATTTGAATTTCATAGGATTACGGATTAATTCAATGATATGTATGTTGGGATTTAGTATACAGTTCGACTGAGTGTATGTGCTTATGATAGTTTACATTGGAGGTAAATCAAAAGATGTTAAAAGAGTTAGTTAAGTATTTAGCCATATGACAGTTGTTATGAATTAATTTATAATAGTTACTTGAATATTTGAATTATGCATTTAATATTTTTTTAGTTGCTTAAGACTTACTAAGTGTGAAAACTTACTGTAAATGTTATGTTTCCATGTCTTATAGACTTTTGAAGCTGACTACAAGCTTGGGGATCGACAGGAATTTTATCACACTATCTTTTATTTCGTTATTAATTACCTAATCTTAACCTATGGCCTTATAGTTTAGACAAGATTATAAATAGTGTCTTTTGAATATTATGTATATGTTATGCCATGCGAAAATAGCTAACTAAATGATTATGGGATCTATAATGTTTCGGTTATACTGAATTAGTATCGATATGTATTTATGTGATGGAATGCAGTTTTACTAGGACTTTAATGTTTTGGCTTTGATTGCTATCTATGTTATATGAATGATGGTTGAATGAATTTGAAAATGAACTTGATGATTTAAATTTGTGATTGTTGTTTATGGTACAGGTTGGTATATTCAGTTAAGGTTTAGCCATGAGTTTTGTATGGATCATATAAGTGTATAGGCATTGATACAATTGCTATTTGGCTATTTGGTTTCTATTTTTGATACAAATTTTGCAAATATATGCATGTGTGTTATGTTTAAATTATTAAGTATTTACGTTTAGTTGATTATAACTTATTTCCATTGCGAGCATTATGTCTTATATCTATTTCTATGATTCGGTTAAACTAAATATTTGTATGAGTACTATGTTATATTTGGATTTACTATAAATTTGGTAAATAGGTAATTCAGTTTTGGCATAAAATAAAAACGAGGTTAATATGTTTTATTAAGTAAAGGAATGAGTACGAAATATGTTAGCTTATTAATCATGATTTTTTGTTTTTATAATTATATACAAGTATAAATGCATATTCGTGATTTTTTTTATGATATGAAAATCTTTGGAAAATTACTATGATATGTTTTTGCAAAGTGTTTAACTCTTTTAAAATTTTAGTAATTCTTAATTGTCTTAAAAGCTTCAAATAAAAATGTGGTATGTGATTAATTGTGATATTTGTTTTGTCTAGCAATTCCTTGTAACCCTGTTCCGGCGACGGACGTGGGTATAGGGTGTTACATTTTATTAGTATCAGAGCTACGGTTTTGTCTATTCTAGGGCTATCGTAGTGCCCGTGAGTCTAGCTATACATGCCATATTGTTATCCTGTGATAGTGTGATGATTTTTGACATTTGAAAATGTGTTTTATATAGTAAATGGATCCCAATCGAGCTGTCGCTGATGATGTTGAGAGTATAGTGCCTACTCTTGCGCAAGGGACACGGCCAGTGGAATCTTGACCGACCTCGAGTAGCCATGAGGGAGAGGCTAAGCAAGCCTTTTACCAAATGATGAACGAATGGTTTAGTCAATATATCCGAACTAATCTGGTTGTTCAACAACCCCCAACCCTGCATAATCCATCTCTGATACCTGTAGTACCTCCGATGATTAATTCGATGAGATTGAATAAGCCTCCTGTTGACAAAATTAGGAAATACGGGGGCGAAGAGTTTAGGGCCACAGTTAGTGATGATGCTCAGCAGGCTAAATTTTGGCTCGATAACACTATCGTGTATTCGAGGAACTATCATGTACACCCGACGAGTGTTTGAAGTGTGCTATATCATTGTTAGGTGATTCTGCTTACCATTGGTAGAGCACTTTAGTTTCGGTTGTACCGAGAGAACGGGTTACGTGGGATTTCTTTCAGACTGAATTCCATAAAAAGTACATCAGCTAGAGATTCATAGACCAGAAGCGTAAGGAATTTTTCGAGCTTAAACAGGGTATCATGATTGTTACTGAATATGAGCGAGAATTTGTGAGACTCTACAGATATGCCTGGGAGTGTATCTCGACTGAAGCCATCATGTGTAAACGCTTCGAAGATAGGTTGAATGAAGATATTAAGTTGCTGGTTGGATCCTTGAAATCAAAGAGTTCGTAATACTTGTCAAATGAGCTTGTAAAGCCAAAGAGCTTGGAAAGGAAAAGAGAAAGGCTGATTTCGAAGCTTGGGACTTCCGTAATTGATCATCGAGTAAAACTTATCAGTCATCGTCGAAGAAATTTAGAGAGGATTCTAACCGGTCTAAGACTGCTGTGGATTTTTCTAGACAGGATCGAGATTGGCCTCCTGCGAATTTGCGAGCCACATCAGTTGCTAGTGTTGGAAATGTTCGGCAGCCTCGATCTTAGTGTAAACATTGTGGAAAATGGCATCCGGGTGATTGTAGAGTGCGTGACCGCACTTGTTTCAAATGTGGATCAAGGGATCATTTTATTTAAGAGTGTCCGATATTAGCCGAGCAAAATACCGTTCTGAATGCTAGACCGAGTAATATGTCGTCGCGAGGCAGACCATCCAAACACACGGGTAATGCTAGTGGTAGCCAGAGAGGGATGGAAGATACAGCTGTTCGATCTGAGGCTTGTGCTCCTGCCAGAGCTTATGCCATCCGTGCTCGAGAGGAAGCTTCATCTCCAGAAGTTATTACTAGTACATTTACTCTCTATGATACCAGTGTAGTTGCTTTGATTGATCCCGGTTCTACTCATTCCTATGTGTGTAAAACATTAGTGTTCAGTAAGACTTTACCTGTTGAGTCTACTGAGTTTGTGGTTCGGGTTTCAAACCCCCTGGCCGGTGTGTGTTAGTTGACAAAGTGTGTAAGAATTGCCCTCTGATGATTCGAGATTCATGTTTTCTGATTAATTTGATGCTATTATCGTTCGACAAGTTTGACTCATCCTCGGTATGGATTGGTTAACCGTGCACGATGTTGTGGTAAATTGTAGAAGAAAGACTATTGATCTGTGATGTCAGAATAATGAGATGGTTCAAATTGAGTCTACAGATTTAAAGTGGTTACCAGCAGTGATATCCTCGATGTTGGCTCGGAAGTATATGAAAAAGGGTTATGAAGCTTATTTTGCTTACGTGATTGATAGTAAAGTGACCAAAAGATATTTGAGTCTGTACCTGTTGTATGTGAGTATCCCGATGTGTTTCCTAAAGAATTACCAGGTTTGCCACCTGTTCGGGAAGTAGAATTTGGTATTGAGTTAATACCAGGGACGACTTCGATTTTGATAGCTCCATACTGTATGGCATCGATCGAGTTAAAAGAATTGAAAGCTCAGTTGCAAGAATTGACAGATAGAGGATTTGCTCGACAGAGTTTCTCTCCATGGGGTGCACCAGTGTTGTTCATGAAAAAGAAAGACGGAACTATGAGAATGTGCATCGACTATCGGCAGCTAAATAAAGTAACAATAAAGAATAACTATCCATTGCCACGTATTGATGATTTATTCGATCAGCTAAAGGGAACTTCAGTGTTTTCGAAAATAGATTTGAGGTCAAGCTATTATCAGTTGTGAGTTAGAGACTTAGATGTGCCTAAGACTACTTTCAGAACGAGATACAGACATTATGTGTTTTTAGTGATGCCGTTCAGACTCACTAATGCCCCTGTGGTTTTCATGGATTTGATTGATTTGAATTTTCAAGGAATATCTGGATCGATTTCTTGTTGTTTTTATAGATGACATTCTGATCTATTCACGCGACGAAACTGAGCATGCTGAACACTTTAGACTTGTGTTACAGATTTTACGTGATAAACAATTGTACGCAAAGTTTAGTAAATGTGAATTCTGGTTATGAGAAGTTAGCTTTCTGGGGTATGTTGTTTTAGCAGCAGGTATTCGGGTTGATCGGAGGAAAATTTCGGCTATACTTGATTGGAAAGCTTCGAGGAATGTTTCAGAAGTTCGAAGCTTTTTGGGACTTGCTAGTTACTATAGACGGTTTGTGAAAGGTTTTTCGATGATAGCAATACCGTTGACAAAGTTACTTCAAAAAGATGTCAAGTTCGAATGGTCTGAGAGATGTCAAAAAAGTTTCAATCAGTTGAAAACCCTTTTAACCGAAGCTCCAATACTAGTTTACCTAGAATCGAGTAAAGATTTTGTGATTTACAGCAATGCATCTTTGAATGGACTTGGCTGCGTTTTGATGCAAGAAGGCAAAGTTGTTCGGTGAAAAATGTCACGTTTATACTTGATGACTTAGAAGGATCTGAATTTGAGACAGCGACGATGGCTAGAATTACTCAAAGATTACGAGCTTGTGATTGATTATCATTCGAGAAAGGCTAATGTGGTTGCTGATGCTTTAAGTTGAAAATCACTGTTTACATTGCGCACGATGAATGCGGATTTGGCTATATCCGTTGATGGTGCTTTAGTAGCTAAATTAAAAGCAAAGCCGGTACTTGTGCAACAGATTTGTGAAGCTCAGAAAGTCGATAATGAGTTAGCTGCAAAACTAGCTCCGTGTGACTCAAAAGCTGATTCAGAGTTTCTGATTGATGTGAATGACTGTTTGAGATTCAGAAATCTATTATGTGTCCTGAGGAATGCAGAGTTGATGCAGATGATTTTGAATGAAGCTCATAATAGCCGGATGTCGATTCACCCGGGTAGTACGAAAATGTATAACGATCTTAAACATCATTATTGGTGGCATGGTATGAAGCGAGATATTTCTGACTTTGTTTCGAAATGCTTAGTATGTCAGCAAGTGAAAGCCGAATATCAGGTGCCTTCTGGATTGCTCCAGCCGATTATGATACCAAAATGGAAATGGGACCGAGTTACGATGGATTTTGTGTCGGGTCTACCGTTAACATCGAGCAAGAAAGATGCAATTTGGGTTATTGTCGATAGTTTGACAAAATTAGCTCACTTTATTCCGGTTCGTAATGATTACTAACTCGATAAATTAGCGGAATTGTATATTTCTCAATTTGTGCGATTGCACGAAATACCTGTTTCTATTGTTTCAGATTGAGATCCGAGATTTACTTCACGGTTTTGGAAGAAACTGCAAGATGCGTTAGGTACTAAAATGCACTTTAGCACCGCGATCTATTCTCAGACAGATAGTCAGTCTGAACGAGTTGTTCAGATACTTAAGGATATGTTGAGATGTTGCATCCTTGAGTTTAGAGGGTTGTGGGATTGATATTTGCCTCTGGTTGAATTTTCATACAACAATAGCTTTCAATCGAGTATTAAAATGGCACCTTACGAGGCTTTGTACGGTCGGAAATGTCACACACCCTTGTGTTGGAATGAGCTCAGCGAAAATAAGATTCACGGGGTTGATTTAGTGAAAGAAACTGAACAGAAGGTGAAAGTAATTCGTGAAAGCTTGAAAGCAGCATCGGATCGTCAGAAATTGTATGCGGACTTGAAACGTAAAGATATAGAGTTTCAGATCAGAGATAAAGTGTTTCTAAAAGTTTCACCATGGAAGAAAGTAATCAGATTTGGTCGTAAAGGCAAGCTGAGTCCGAGATTCATTGGATCGTATGAGATTATTGAACGTATCAGACCCGTTGCGTATAGATTGTTATTACCACTTGAGTTAGAAAAGATCCACAACGTTTTTCATATTTCTATGCTTCGACGGTATAGATTTGATCCTTCACATGTGATTAATCCATCTGAGATTGAGATTCAGTCCGATTTGAGCTATGAAGAAGAACCGATTCGTATTTTAGCTCACGAAGTAAAAGAGCTACGAAATAAGAAAATTTAGCTAGTAAAAGTTTTGTGGTGCAAACACAGTATTGAGGAGGTGACATGGGAACTCGAGGACTCAATGAAAGAACGTTATCCAAACCTTTTTACTGGTAAGATTTTCGAGGACGAAAATCCCTAAGGGGGAATTGTAATAATCTGATTTTTTTACCCTATTCAGAATGGTGGTTTTAGAACCACGAATCCGAGTCAGAAAAATATTTTTATATCATAATTTTATGCATTTATTTGTGTGAATTGATATCCGTTAAAATTTCTGTATGTTAATTTTCATGTTTGAATGCTTGATTAGTGAAAAGGATTTAATTGCAATAAATGATAAATAAGCACGCTATTTGGTAAAGTTCTTAATTGATTATGTCTTTTAATTTGGAGGTTGTATGTGGTAACTAAACCAAAAGATGAAATAATGGACGGTATTGACCTTTCATTTTAATGGTTGCATATTTTAATTATAAAGTTAATTGAGTAAATTAGAAATTTACAAATGTTATAATAGTTAAAACATAACAAAATGGTTGTATGTTTATGTTCTCTTTCACCGAAACTAAAGAACAAAAAGAAAAGAAAATAGTTTGAGCATTCGTCATACTACAAGCTCAATTGAGCTCAAGAACAGTGAAAATCGGATCAAGATCGGGGAAAGACGAAAGTAACTGAATAGTCGGTAAAAGCCCTTCGTTAATATCTGAGGGAAGTCTTTAAGCCGTTAAATGTCGTTTACTTTAAATGAAAAATATTTACTATGATAGTTTAAATTTATAAGTTTATTAACTTGATAACCAAATGTTATGGTATTATGTGAGGTGATTGAGTTGCATTGGAATGCTTTGAAATTTTTGAAAATTAGTAGGGATCATTGTGGAACATTTGTTTAATTTGATAAAAAAAAGGTTATGAGTTGGCTTATATTGGTGGTTTTCGGGTTTATACCCAACAATTTGTGTGCTGGTGATGAGATCGGGCTTTGTGCCTAGCAGGGTTAGTGCCAGTGAATGAATATTAGACCTCGTGTCTAGCAGGCTTAGTGCTGGTGATTAAATATCAGACTTCGTGTCTAGCAAGCTTAGTGCCGTTGTTTAAATATCAGACTTCGTGTCTAGCAGGCCTTGCACCGGTGTATGATTTAGGCTTATGCTAGCAGGCTTATTGTCGGTGATTTAATTTCAAACCCATGATTATAAGATTACAAATTGAGGTGGAAAGGTGAACCAAGTAAAATTGAGCTAAATAATTTTATATAAATTTTGCCTCAAAAGGTAAGTGTATGTACAAAGTTATTTATATTATGATTATTATGCTATGAATGTAGGTACAAATGTGATTAGAAGCTTTAAGTTGAGTAGTGAAATCTTTCAAAGGTGATACGTATGTGTTTTGGGTGGTTAATGATTAAAGTGTGCATAGTTGAAATGTGAAATAAACATGTGTGTATTGAGTTAATGAATTTGGTTTGAATTTCATAGGATTACGGATTAATTCAATGACATGGATGTTGGGATTTAGTATACAATTCGACTGAGTGTATGTGATTGTGATAGTTTACATTGGAGGTAAATCAAAAGATGCTAAAAGAGTTAGTAATATGTTTTTGAATATGTGTTACAATAGATGCCATTATATGAATTGTGATAGTGTGATACCTCCTTATCATTTTGAATATGTTTCTCATATAGTAATGTCATCCAACCAATCTAGAGCTGAATCTTCAGTACAAAGATCCGCATCTAGTAGTAGAAGGGTCGAATTTGAGGGCTAAAGTGAGGAGGCAAAAGAAGCCTTTTTTCAAATGATGAATGAATGGTTTACAGAATTTATGAGAACAAATCCTGCTGTACAATATCCTGCCCTTCCTGCTCCTCAATTGATTCTCAAAATGCCACAAGGTGCTAAACCTATTAGAACTGGTAAGCCTTCAGTAGATAAAATTCGTAAATATGGGGCAGAAGAACTTAGAGCAACAGCTGATGATGATCTAGAAAGGGCTGAATTTTGGTTAGAAAATACTATTAAGGTTTTAGATGAATTATCATGTACACCAGCTGAATGTTTGAAATATGCCATATCATTGTTAAAAGATTTGGCTTATTAGTGGTGGAATACTATGATTTCTATTGCACCGAGAGAAAATGTTTGGGAATTCTTCCAGATAAAATTTAGAAATAAGTACATTATTTAGAGATTTTTGTATCAGAAAAAGAAAGAATTTTTAGAGATCAAACAAGGAAACATGACTATATCTAAATACGAGCAGGAGTTTGTTCGGTTGAGTAAGTATGCCAAAGAATGGGTCCCAACTGAGGCTGATATGTGTAAACATTTTGAAGAAGGATTAAATGAAGATATCAAGCTATTGATTGAAATTCTAGAAATAATGGAATTTTTGGTACTGGCCGATCGAGCACCCAAAATCGAGGAATTAAGTAGAGAAAAGAAACAAGTAGAAAGAGAAGCTCGGATTTCTAGCAAGAGATCTATGGGGAAGTCGCAAGCATCTGTTTCAAAGAAATCAAAGAAATATTATGATCATTTTACCATATTTACGGGGTATTCTGAAAAAGAACAAGGCTCTCAACGCTCTAATTCAAGAGCTCCGTCTCCATCCATTACAAGTGGTGGAAGCCCTAAACCAAGATGCAAACATTGTAATAAATTACATTTCGATGAAAGTTGCATAAGAAGCAGAGCTTATTTTAGATGTGGTTCTTTTGACCACTATCTCAGAGATTGCCCAGAAAAGCCTGTAAAAGATACTGTTTAGACTTTTAAGCTGAGCAATCCCACCTCAAGAGGCAGACCACCCTGACACCCCGGCAATGTTAATGGTAGCAGAGGTGTGACAAAAGATTAAACAGTCAAACCTGAGGCTAGAGCACTGGCAAGGACATATGCTATACGTGTAAGAGAGGATGCCTCTGCACCAGACGTTATTACTGGTACATTTTCTCTTCTTGACATTGATATAACTGCTTTGATTGATCCTGGTTCAACACATTCATACATATGCACGAATTTAGTGTCTGTTAAAACTTTACCTGTTGAATTCATTGAATTTGTGGTTAAAGTTTCTAACCCCCTGGACCAGTATGTATGGGTGGATAAAATTTGTAAGAATTTTCCATTGATGATACAGGATTATCGTTTTCCTGCTGACTTGATGTTATTGCCATTTAATGAATTTGATGTAATTCTGGGGATGGACTGGCTAACTCAGCATGATGCAGTGGTGAATTGTAAATAGAAATACATTGTGTTAAAATGTCAGAACGGTGAACTAATTCATGTTGAATCTGATAAACTGGATGGGTTGTCTAATGTGATCTCAGCTATAACAGCACAGAGATATATGAGGAAAGGATGTGATGCCTATCTTTCTTATGTAATGGATACTAAGGTGTCTGAATCAAAAATTAAATCAGTACAGGTTGTTTATGAGTTTCCTAATGTATTTCCAGAGGAATTACCCAGATTACCGTCGATCAGAGAGGTGGAATTTTCTATAGACCTTGTTTCGGGGGCAACTCCTATATCTATAGCACCCTATAGAATGGCTCCGACAGAATTAAAAGAGTTGAAAGCAGAGTTGCTAGAACTAACTAATAAATGTTTTGCTCAACCCAGTTCTTCACCTCAGGGTGCACCGGTTCTATTTGTAAAGAAGAAAGATGGATCACTGAGGCTATGTATTGACTATTGGCAACCTAATAAAGTCACAATAAAGAACAAGTATCCACTACCTTGTATTGATGATTTGTTTGACCAGTTGAAAGGTGTCACTGTATTTTCAAAGATTGATCTCTGTTCTGGCTACTATAAGTTACGAGTGAAAGACTCAGATGTATGAAAGACATCTTTTAGAAGTAGGTATGGATGAGTTCCTTGTGATCCCATTTGGTTTCACTAATGCACCTGTGGTATTTATGGATTTAATGAATAGAATTTTCAGATCGTATCTAGATAGGTTTGTGGTGGTATTTATTGATGATATTTTAGTATATTCTCGAGATGAAAATAAGCATGCTGATCATCTGAAAATTGTGTTGCAAATTCTCCATGAAAAACAACTATATGCCAAATTCAGTAAGTGTGAATTTTGGCTTCGAGAAGTCGGTTTCCTTGGGCATATAGTCTCTATAGAAGGTATCAGGGTAGATCCAAGTAAAATCTCAGCTATTGTTAATTGGAAACCACCAAAGAATATGTCTAAAGTTAGAAGTTTTCTGGGATTAGCCAGATACTATCAGAGATTTGTACAAGGGTTCTCAATGATAGCTTCTCCAGTGACTCGTCTATTGCAAAAAGATGTAACATTCAAGTGGTCTGATAAGTGTCAATAGAGTTGAAAGCTTTGTTGACTGAAGCAATTGTGTTAGTACAGCCTGAATCAAAGAAGGAATTTATAATTTACAGTGATGCATCATTAAATGGTTTAGGTTGTGTATTGATGTAAGAAGGTAAAGTAATAGCCTATGCTTCTAGAGAGCTTAAGCCATATGAAAAGAATTACCCGATACATGACTTAAAGCTGGCAGCCATTGTTTTTGCCCTAAAAATTTGGCGACACTACTTGTTTGGTGAAAAATGTCACATATTCATAGATCACAAGAGTTTGAAGTATTTGATGACGCAAAAAGGTCTGAATTTGAGATAGCGTAGATGGCTTGAATTGTTAAAAGACTATGACCTAGTTATTGACTATCATCTGGGAAAAGCTAATGTGGTTGCTGATGCCTTAAGTAGAAAGTCACTATTTGCTTTGCGAGCAATGAATACTCGGTTGACCTTATCTGATGATGGTTCAATCATAGTTGAGTTAAAAGCTAAACTGGTATTTCTGCAGCAAATCTACGAAGCTTAGAAAAATGATGATGAATTACAAGCTAAACGAGTACAATGTGAGTTAAATCCTTATTCAGAATTTTAGATTGGTTCTGATGGTTGTTTGCTATTTAGAAGTAGAATATGTGTACCGAAGAATTTAGAACTTGTATAGAAAATTTTGAACTAAGCTCATAATGGTACTATGTATGTTCACCCAGGAAGTAACAAAATGTACAATGATTTGAAAAAGATGTACTGGTGGCCAGGAATGAAATGAGATATTTCTTAATTCATATCTAAATGTTTGATATGCCAGCAAGTTAAAGCTGAACATCAATGCCTTCAAGATTATTACAACCAATTACAATACTAGAGTGGAAATGGGAAAGAATTACTATAGACTTTGTGTCTGGATTACCTTTGTCTCTGAAGAAGAAAGATGTCATTTGGGTAATTGTCGACCTGTTAACAAGGTCTACACACTTTATTCCAGTACATATGGATTTCTCTTTGGATAGGTCGCCTGAATTATATATGTCTAAGATTGTTAAATTACATGGAGTACTAGTCTCCATTATTTCAGATAGGGATCCTCAGTTTACATCTCGATTTTGGAGTAAATTGCATGAAGCTTTGGGTACTCAATTGCACTTTAGTACTGCATTTCATCATCAAACCGATGGTCAGTCAGAACATGTGATTCAGGTTCTTGAAGATATGCTTTGGTGTTGTATTCTAGAATTTGAAGGTAATTAGGGAATATATTTGCCTTTAGTTAAATTTGCCTATAATAATAGTTATTAGTCTAGTATTAAAATATAGGCTCTGTATCATCGTAAATGTAGAACACTATTGTATTGGATTGAGCTCAGTGTGAAAAAGATACACGGAGTTGATTTGATTCATGAGACTGAAGAAAAGGTGAAAGTGATTCGGGATAGCTTGAAAGCAGCCTCTAATCATCAAAAGTCTTATGTCGATCTTAAACGAAAGGAAATAGAATTTCAAGCAGGTGACAAAGTATTTTTGAAAGTATCACCATGGAAGAAAGTTCTCTGGTTTGGTCGTAAAGGAAAACTGAGTCCACAGTTCATTGGGCCATAGGAGATTATTGAAAGAATCGGACCTATTACTTATCGATTGGCATTACCACTAGAACTTGACAAAATTCATAATGTTTTTTATGGGTCCATGTTACAACGGTATAGATCAGATCCTTCACATTTTATGTCTCTGACAGAAGTTAAGATTCAGCCTGATATGACTTACAGTGAGGAACCAATTAAAATCTTGGCATGTGAAACAAAAATGTTAAAAAATAAAAAGGTAGCATTAGTGAAAGTTCTTTGGCAATGACATGGGATTAAAGAAGCTACTTGAGAACTGGAGGATACCATGAGAAAACAATACCCAAATCTTTTTACTGGCAGGATTTTTGAGGATGAAAATTCTTAAGGGGGAGAGTTGTAACAGCCCATTTTCAGTGACATAGGAACAGTGGTTACGGGACTACAAATCCAAGACAGAAAGAAAATATATTTTAATATTATTACATGATGTACATTATGATAGGAAAGATATATGAAAATTATGATAAGTAAATTTTACCGATTATTTGTTTAATTATGGAAAGGACCAAACTGCATAAAATGCAAAAAGTTGGATTCTAGTAGCTATAAGTACCAAATAGCTACAGAATTCAAAACTTGAGGTCCTTATATGGTAATTAGACCATTAAAGAAAAGTTAGTAGATATTTTTGATGAATCATCCATGGAAAAACTAGAAAAAGATAAGGACTAAATTGGAAAGTAGAAAAATTAATGGATGATAAATAATTAAATAGATAATATCATCGTATTTTTCATCATCTTCCCCAAAATATACATGAAAACCCTAGGAAAGAGAAAGCAAGTTTTCTTGTATTAATTAAATGAGTATTATTGTCTCGTTTTTAGAAATTTTAATATTTTGAGATCAGAATAACTTAATCTATCTATTTTGGGGATTAATTTGAAAAGTTATCAAAGTATAGAAGTTTTTCCATGGATAAATATGCTGAAAATTTGAAATTTATGGTAGAAAATGAAGGGTTGTTGATAGGTAAACAACTTTTACAAAGTGAATTTTGATGAAACTATAATTTAGGGATTAAATTTTAATGATGTAAAAGTTACGGAAAAATTCTGAATTTTGTGAAATATATGTGTTGTAAAAGTTATATGAAAATTTTAGTTAGGCTTGGAATAAGGATTAAATTGCATAAATTTTATTTTTCGAGCCTAGGGGCAAAATTGGAATTTATTAAAAGTATAGCGACAAAATGGTAATTTTGCCTAGGGTGTAAATTAAGTCTAATTGAATGTGAATTGTATTAAATTGATGATTAAATTCATTTATATAGATCCAGAAAGACCTAATACTGAGTTGGATTGAGGAAATCAAAAAGTTTCAGATTAGTAGATTTTGTATACGTACAAGTATCGAAGTAAGTTCGTGTAACTAAATTCAATATATTTCTATGTTTGAGTTGAATATGTTTATGTGAATTGTATAAATATTATAAATATATGAAATGATTACATATCCGACAATGCAAGCAAAATGTCGAATCCCTTTTAAACAGATGCAAGTTGATCGATATAGGATTTCTTATATTGGTTGAGGTCCAGCATATGTTGTAGACACACCACAGCTCTTATGAGCATCCTGTTATAAGTCCTCTTGAGCTTCCCGTTATATGGTTCAGCGAGCTTCCTGTTATAGCTCTTCGAATCGTCTTGATAGGTTGTGATCCTACATTTGTTATGGACACACCTTAGCTCTTATGAGCATCTGGATTATAGGCTCTTCATGAGCTTCCTGTTAAATTGGCTCTTTGTGAGCTTCCAGATAGTGCTTGCTTGAACTTCCGATATTGGCTATCCGAATCTTCCCGATATGGTTCTTTGGTGAACTTCTGATATGGTTCTTTGTGAATTTCTCGATTATGGCTCTTATGAGATTTCTGTTATATAGCCCAGATAAGCTTCCCGATTGGCTTTTTATGAGCTTCCCGTGTAAGCTTCCCGTTACAAGGCTCGAGAGTGTGCTTCCCAGATATGTGCCATAATTGGGTACCCCCAGATATGAATGGATGGATTTTAGTTTTGTACACGAAATTCTACTACATGAGCGTATCCATCGATATTTCAACTAAATTCAATGGGTAAAGTTCTGACATGGCTAAACTGAACTTGAAATGAATTTTCATTAAAGTGTACATATAATATGGAATAATGATATAGAAAGCATATGTATATTAAAGACATTAAATGATGAGCTCATCCATATTCTTGGTATTATGTGAATTACTTGACTAACATGATTGTTGAAGTTGTCTTTTAGGCTATAAGCCAAATTGCATGGATGCATTATTACATGCTTATCTTAAATGTAAATATATGGTAAGTTAAATTCTTATTATATGAACTTACTCAGGATTGAATGCTTACTAGGTTTATTTTCTTCTGTTTTATAGTGCTCAAAAGCTCGTAAAGGTTGGAGATTGGTCGGAGTATCATCACTCTATCCTCTAGCTCATTTTGGTATAAATAGAAATCTTACTTTGGTATAATAGCATGTATAGGCTAATTAGGCCAATGTTGGTATGAAAATGGATGTTTGTAAACTAGCCATTGGAATGACTAGAATGGTATATTTTGGTATATAATTATAAGACCATATCATGTCTGATATGTTTTGAAATGGTTAAGTAGTATATGAAATATGAATCAAATGGTAAATGAAATTGAATTAGTATAAATGATACAAATTTGCCTAAATACATAAATGAAAATTTGGTAAGCTTAATCATTTGAATATACATGTTAATATAACTTACATAGTAGTTGTATTAAGCTTGATTTATATGACTTGAATTGGTTGGTATATGTTTGTAAGTGTTGGTGTCGGTTGTTGGCAAATTTTGGATGAGAAATAAGGCTATGAAATGACATTATATTATCCATATGGATAGACACACGGGCATGTGTCTTCACTGTGTGTGACACACGGCTGGCACATGGGCATATTGTTTGGCTGTGTGTCCCCTGCATCCTAAAATTGAGAAACAAAATGCTCAGGATTGAGCGCACAGATAAAGACACGGGTGTGTTTCTCAACTGTGTAAGATACACGGCCTAAAACACGGGTATGTGTCTTGGCCGTGTGAAACCTGCACCGAATTTTCAAAAATTAAATTGACCACATGGCCTAGCACACGGGCGTGTGGCTTGGCCGTGTGACCCTTGCACTTAATTAAGTTACACGGGTTAGGAACATGGGCGTGTACCCTACCTCATATGCCACACGGCCTAAGACATGGGCATGTCACTTGGCCGTGTTAACCACACGGCCTACTCACACGGGCGTGTGACCCCTGTATATAAGTAAACTTTTGAAATTTTACTAAAAATTTTCTAGGATCTTGATTTAGTCTTTACTTATTTCTATCCCTTAAATTGGGCCTTGTGGGTCCATTTAAGGGTCAATATGATTAATTTCAGATATGAATAGTAAATAACATGAATTATCTGTAATTATTCTGTAAACTTTGGGAATACTCTATAACCCTGTTCCGGTGACGGATACGGGTTATGGGGTGTTAAACCTTACTGCACACACTAGCTTCACCAAAATCCCACACCAATGCTTCGTTATAAGCACCCTGCAACAAGAAGAAGTGGAGGTTAGCAAGATTTTCATTAAAAAGAAGACAATAATAGCACAACAAGATTATTGGTTTGTCTAAGCTAACCTAGAAGCCAAAACCTCCACTACCAACACCAATCAATCACCCCATTGCCTTCACCATTCAACACATTCCCTCATATATACACTAGCTCCCTTCCCTCAATTAACCATTACCATCTCTATAGCAACCTCCTTAACTCGCCAAACTCCACCATTTTCATAGCCCTCTTACAACACCTTACCTATCCATCATCATACTTTAACACCAAGCTTAGCTCCCCAAACTAGAACTCACAAACCCAACAGCACACGAATAGAGACCAATAGAAAACCAACCACAAATTTAAAAAAAAAACCAAAAGAGAAAGAGACCTGAATCGAAGCCTACAAAATCGAAAAGAAGGAAGAGCTTCATTTGAATCGCACCACCAAACAGAGAAAAGTCAGTATCCAAAAAATACTAAAAGAAACACCACTAATCTTTCGGGTTTAGAGCTCCAGTCGAACATCGATTTGGTTAAAAGAAAGAGCTAATTACGGAGAATAGCATATTGGCAAATCTCTAATGGGTTTAAAGTCCTTCAAGCATTCGATCCTTGATTTATGTATGACATTAAGTCATTTTCTTGTAACTTTTTTTTATAGATTTGGGGTAATGAGAGTTTGATTTAGCTAGCCCGTGTACCGATTTGATAAACTGTTATAGTTTTAGAAATTTTCCATTGTTGATTATTTGAAGAATTAGGCTTGGAGTTGATAGATTTTAAGCTTAAATTATGAAAATGACTATATTGTAAAGTTAATTTAGCTAGTTTGTTAAATTTGTTATATTAGGGACAAAATTGAATAAATATGTGGCAGCGTCACCAGAATCAGAATACGTGACAGAGCCACTATTAACAGAAATATGTGGCATAGCCACTAGTACAGAGCTACCTCTAGATCATACCCATCCTCATGCAGAACATCGTGTATGTCATGCTCAATCATCACACATGTATGCAAAATGGCCACACTCAGTAACAGTCATTTAAACATATATTGAAAACATATCAATCATGCAACCATGCTCACGTCAGTTAAAACACTGTCATACGATCACAGTCAAATCATTCAAAACTCCTAGTCCAAGTCAGTCACTTGCCCACAAGGGCAAAATAGTCATTTTACACTCTAGGGCAAAACGGTCCTTTTATCCCACTGAGGTATTTCTGTAATTCTACCCTATAAGGGTATTTCCGTAGTCCTACCTTACAGGGGTATTTCAGTAATTTTACAAAGTGAGGGTATTTCGATAATTTTACAATCCAAGGTATTTCGGTAGTTTCACAAATCGGGGGTATCTCGGTAATTTCACAAATTAGAGGTATTTCGGTAATTTCACAAATCGGAGGTATTTCGGTAATTTCACAAATCGGGGGTATTTTGGTAATTTTGCAATCCAGGGGTATTTTAGTGATTTCACAAATCGAGGGTATTTCGATAATTTCACAAATTGGGGGTAATTGGGCCTAAGGCCTAATACTCGACCCAAGTGGGCCCACACATTCGTGTGGCCCATTTAGCCAGAAACACCCACGGCTATGCGAACAACATAGCCCAAATCAATTACTTATCATATCACATACATTTTATACGTGTGGTCCCACAGCCTATCAAGCCCACAGGCCCATTTCGGCCCATCGTGGCCCAGAATAGCCTTCGCCATGTACGCGACATGACAAGCCTCTCTATTTTCCACCTAACAGTTAGATTTACGCAAACGGGCCCGCTTACACTCTTACAATTGCTGAAATGCCCAACTTGAGATCCCTTAGCCAAAATTTGCCTAAACAACTCCCCCACTAATCGGCCACTCTCTCTCAGACTCAAATCCCTTAATTCACTCCATATTTCCTCCATCGATAAATCTTCTTGATTTCCTCCAACTCCTCAATTTCAAATTCAGATAACCACCATGAGCAATTCAAACTTCACCCTTTTACCAAGTCCACAACAACCTTCCCGTATTTGAATCCAACACAACCACTTGTCGCCCCCATGTAGCAAAATAAAAATCCATTGCCTGCAGTGGAATTCGAACCCTTTCCCTCTAACATGCTCCACACACTACTTTGCCACAAAGCCACAAGCTCTCTTTGTGTCCCATTTTGCCACAATTACTTATAAAGTCTATAGACCAAAGTCCAGGTTCCTCTACAAAAAAAAAAAAATTGCAAGAACCAAGACTTGAACCCTTGCTCCCTTGCAACCTTAATGACACCACAACCACTGGACCACATGCTTCCTTGTGTCATAAATCCACCACAAATATTAATAAGGCCTTCAACCTAACGCAAACTACACTTAAGGGAAAAACTAAAATTTTTGCTAAAGCCCTAGTTTGAACCCAGGACTTCTCAGACATCCCCAAGCACTCCAAAACACTTAGCCAACAAGGCAAACATACAATTTGTGATATTTTTCACACACATAAACTCTCATGTGCTCCCACACTCAAGGCCCAATCCTTCTATGCCCAATTTCAGGGCGTTACAATTCTACCCCCTTAAAGAAATTTTGTCCTCGAAATTTCCAACTAACAGGGTAGTCATGCAACAACTACCCCTTTACGCTACCGCTACGCACTCTAATCTTAGTAACTTTAACACATATCCAAAACATCCACCTACTGTAGTAGATAGGTTACAATATCAATATCTAGAACACCACATCCAAACATTTCCAAACACACATAGAATAAATACCAAATTTAAATACAATCCACTATCTAAAAAACAACCACAGTATTTATGTCTACTATACTTAAATTTCTAAACGGACAAAAATATTAAGTAAACTTACGGATTCGGCGCTGGAGACTCAGTGTGCCACACAATAAATCCTTCAGACTTACTTCAAAATCAATTGTAACAACTTTAAAATCCAAAAACTAAGCCCATTTTGTAGCTCGAGTTTTACAACTTGGCTCTGATACCACTAAATGTAACACCCCAAACCCAGCCTAGAAGTTAGGCTCGAATCTGGCGTGCATATTGAAGTGTTTATCGAAAACCTTGTCTTTATTGAAAACTCTTCTTACTATTTAAAACTTGTGTAAAGTCATAGTTTGTGTTCGTTTAATTCCAAACGTGGTTCATTGAGAAGTTAACCACTTTTTAAATCATTGTTAATTTCGTTGAAAATCTCTTTTAGTTGCGAAAGCTAACTTAAAGTAAAGAAGTTTAAAACGTATGTTTTGAAAACACAAATTGGTTTGAAAATTCGTTTTATCTTAATCTAGCAATTCAAAATAAAAAATCAAAACCCAATCAAAAGTTAAAATCCTCATATGGCTTATTACAAAAATTTAAACCCAAATATAAGATTAAAGTAAACAAAGTCTCAAAGCAAAGTACTAGCGTTCGTCTGGCCACCTCCGAGTCCCTTGTGGCTCCAAACTGTCTAATGCTGGGGATTACCTGCACAGTTAAAAATGGGGTGAGTTTATGAAAACTCAGTGTGTAATCCCCTTGCTAGAGTAACAGTCAGTATATAGAAACAGAGACAGAAATAGAAATAGAAACAGTACAGTTTAGTTCAGAGCCTTTTAACAGTAAGGGTACAGTCCAATTTAGAGCACACGTAGGCTAAAGCCCACTACAAAATCATTTTGGGTCACAACTGTAACAGAATCAATTGGGCCTAGCCCAAACCAATAATAGAATAAGTTGGCCTAAGCCCAAAATAGAATTAGAACAGAGTAGATATGTAACCATGAGAGTATGCATCCCAACCCAACCCATCCAGCACACCACTCGTACCAGCCAACACACTATATGGGGAATAACTCGACCCACCCAGCAACACACCAATTACGCAACTATGCTGCTAATAATAGAAAACGTGGCAGAGCCACTAGAATTAGAATACGTGGCCGAGCCACTATTAATAAAAATACATGGCATAGCCACTAGTACAGAGCTACCTCAAAATCATACCCATCCCCATGCATAACACCGTGTATGTCATGCTCAATCATCACACATGTATGCAAAATGGCCATACTCAGTAACAGTTATTTAAACATATATTAAAAACATATCAATCATGCAACCACACTCACGTCAGTTAAAACACTGTCATACGATCACAGTTAAATTAATCAAAACTCCTAGTCCAAGTCAGTCACTTTCTCACAAGGGCAAAACAATCATTTTACACTCTGCGGCAAAACGGTCATTTCATACCATAGAGGTATTTTGATAATTCTACCCTACAGGGGAATTTCGATAGTCGAGAAGCTAGAAATTGAAAGTTATGTTATCCCGACTTTAGGGAGTAAATTGAATAAAATGTAAAATATGAGAGGAATTGAAAAGTAGAATTATATAGGATCGTGCATATCATGGCATAGTATGAAAATGTTTGGTATTAAATGGTTATATAAAACAGTTGTATGGATCAAAATTTGGATTAAAGTGAAGCTAATAAGGGAAAGGCTAAAAGTGCGAATTAGTCCTTGAAGAATCCACTTATTTTGGTGTTTTGAATATTTAAGTTCATATGGAACTTAGTAACTCATCTATGTGGTATGTGTACTAGTATTTAATTTGGTATATAAATGTATATGTATGTTTGAGTATAAATTGATATACTAATAATTTGGTACATATGGCTAGAAAGGAGTGAATTGAAACATGTGAACAACTACATGGTATAAGTGTATGAAAATGATTGATTATAAGGATGATAATGAAATATATGTCATTTATGCCCATGTGAACTTAGTGAAATGTTAGGATACAATTAACATGACAATAATATGCATGCTTATACATAGATAATTACATATTATAACGAGATTCAACATTTGTTGCAGATCCTTGAGTAATATAATGAGATCTAGCAATTGTTGTGGATTCTTGGGTAATATATGATATAGGTTTAGCTCAAATGAATAACTTGATGTAATTTTAAGTAGGACGAGCAATTTAGTTTTCATGTGTATCTAAGTCTATTTTACTAGGGTTCTATCAGAAAAAAAAAAGCATTATAATTGAAAATGAAAGCTTGAAAATGTATTGAAATGGATATCTCACAAATGGTGTGACTTTATAGATTGAATATGGAATGTGACATTGATATGTTATCATGAATTATGTTTCAAATTGAAATGGTATATGCTTATAACTTGATAAGTGGTATGTAAGTACTTCGGTATTAGGGGATGTTATTTATGATATAAAAATATGTCTAACCTATTTGGATGTTAATGTTGGCATGTGACTAGTTACAACATTACGTGCCAAGGATAACCAAATTTTATGCCAAAATGTTTGGTAGTTATCATACTTTTAAGTGGTCAAGGTAAGTATAGTATTTCCATTTGAACTTACTAAGCATTTTTATGTTCACTCTAGTTGTTTCTCTACTTGAAGATCATCACCTTGTGAAATTTGTCGAGCCAGATCAGTGTGAAGCGCACATTATCAAAAGATGATAGAATTGTTGTAACACCCCAAACATGATCAGATGAATTGGATCCTAATCTTGGGTGTTACCACACTAATACAAATTTAACTTAACTCTACTTATACAAATTACAATCGACTTCAACTACTTAACTATTATACTTCATAATATAATACATAAGTATAAAGACTGACGAATTTTAGATATAATACATAGGAAATTTGATTATAAGTATCACTAATATGATGTCCTGGTCTAAAGTAATTGTCTTGATTCAAAGGTTCCTATGTGCCAAACAGACTCGATCATACCATCAAAGATTGCTTTGTACGCATAATAATTTGATACGTTGCTCCTTGGGCATAGTCATAGAATTATGTCCCCTTGGTGCAGCCTTACATTCAAACTAAAATAGAAAACACAATCCTTGTAAGTTCATGACAACTTAGTGAGATAAACGCCAATTTACTTGAATCATTTTTGTATTTCACATCTAGTAATTCAATTCACCATCTCATTGTTCTTTGTTCCTCAACTTGTCTTTTGCGATTTCCTTCTCAAAATGCCATTCTTCGTACCATAGTTGTCACCCCTGACTCTTAAGTCATGCCTTACTTTCTGCATCATTGATACATTACTCATGTTCTTCACTCTATATTTTCGTGATTCCTTAACCATACCATTCTAGAGGCCTATACAAACAAAATATTATTTTTCTTGCATACATACTTTAGGCCATCGTTTTCAAAATCCATGACTGATTTCATACTTAGATAGAAGATACATTCTTTAATTATACGATTTGATCCTTTATAGAGAATACCCATTTTCTTCTAATAATTACCAACATATAACGTTATTCAGTTTACCAGACATAACCCTTACTCAAATTTGTTCTTCAAGTCTAATTCACACATTCTTTGAATTTGCTACATGCTCTAACGCATTCCAGTTTCTTCGTTCATGTCTCCAGGTTAGGTAGTATACACCATAACATTTCATAAGAAGCTCACCACAAGGGAAGTTCATTAGAATATCTCATCGAAGGTGTAACATGAGACGCCACAGGGGCCTGTCCTTTCAAGTTCATTACAACTATCGTTCCTTTAGAGTTTGTTATGAATACCATTTGTTACTCTCAAGGTATGCCATAGAGACGTTTCCTTTAGATGGACGCAAAAAGGGCCATTATTTATAGATCGCCACAAAGACTTCCTTTTTATAGATCGCCATAGAAGCTTTCTTTTCAAGGATCGCAACAGAGGCTTCCTTTTCATAGATCGCCACAAAGGCTTCCTTTTTCTGGCATGTTCACGATAGAGATTCACCTACACTCACATTTCGTGAGGTTTGCCCCTCAACGTCCTGGGTCACACAGAGAGCTCTTTTGGGTAATCACATTCCTTAGTTCCTTTCCATATGATGTCAAAGCCCAACTATGGTCTTACACAATATGGTGTTATAGCCATGGAATTTTCCTCTTAGAGATCATGCGTAAAGTCCCGATGGACTCCTTTAGACAACTACGCAGAGACAGACATAGGCTCATCATGCTCCCACTCTTATTAGAACATATCGTATTGCATACAACTAAGACGCATTTTCACAATCCATACATCCAGATGCAATCGTACTTCACATCAACATACTTGAACTCAACAAATCTATACCAAGTATATATATATCATTCTTATCAAACATTAGCACAGTCAGAAACAGACTTCAATAATCACACACAAGGTCACATAGATAACATATTGTAACCTTAAGGATTATAGTATCATCTTTCATCCACTCTCTTACAGATCTACAAGTACTATCATTTTATAAACAAGAGTCAGCATAGAGGCTCATCTAATTCTCTCCTATTTCAATTCAAAGCTTCATATCTAAACTTTCACCGTGCAATCAGTAGAATCTACTACTACTAAATAAAAAAGCTCATCAAGACATAGTCATATACCCTATTTTTCCATATTTTTAACGCTGAAAATCCTCAATGAGGGCCCCTTTTATCCTCTATTTTACTGATCTACCCAGTCTAACATATTTACTCTTCGCAACACAGTATGCAGAGTCTTAAATCTTACCTTGCCGTGGTGTAATCACTGGTAAAGATCCAAATCTTCATCTTTAGCTGAAGAGTGAGAAAGAAATACTATGGGTTCCTTTAGATCTAGACAGAAATACTTCTTAAAGAAGGAAGAATAAAACTCCCTTTTTTTAGACCTAAATACTTATATATAGAACCCAAGCTCTTATTAGAACCTACCACGTGTCACACACTTTCAAAGATATTTTTATAAATGGTTTACAACTGTAAATAGAAATCCAATATTTTTATATTTCTTGGTTCATCCCTTTTTTTCCTTTCCAACTACCTTGTTAGAATGTAACTAGCACAACAACTATAATAACCCATTTTTCAGTGATGAAAACAGTGGTTTTGGAACCACAAATCTAAAGAGTGAGTCCGTTGATATTATTATTTAATATTTACGAGTCAAATATAGTTTCATATTAAATTTTTAATATGATAAATTTTTCTAATTCAATAAATAGTTATGTACATGTAATTTGTCTCTAAAGTAAGTGGTTTTGAAAAATTAGGTATTAGAACCTTGTTGCTACAAATCAGTTCGTAAATATTTTTATTAAATATTTAAGGAGTGATTGTATAGGTGTATTGAAATTTGTTCTAGAAATTTTGATGTTTGGATAGTTAATTAGGGAAAATGGACTAAATTGTAAAAACTATAAAAGTTAATCGGTATTGGTCTATAATGGCTAAATGGGTTTAAATTAATTGTTGGATGGGTTTAATTGGAAAACATGCCATATTTACTTAAGTTGGCCAGTTAATAAATGGTTTAAGTATAAAAATTATATGTTTTATTATCATCTAATAAAGTTAAAAGTTACTAAAATAAAAATAAGAAAAATGTGGCCATTTTATTCTCACATTCTTCAACCTTTCATCAACCGAAAACCATTGTTGAAAAAGCAAAGCTTTAGCCAAAGCTTGTTTCTTTTACACGACCAAGAAACAGATTAGTCGATTGATAATCACAAGAAAGGAAAAGTCATCGAGGAGTCATCGTCTAAGTTTTGGTAACTACTATGCTTTGGTAAGTTCGTAAATTGGTTGAACTAATTAATTTTTGTTTTTGTGATTTATTAAATATTTATGTATGTTGTGATTGAGTTTATTTTATTGATAAATGGTAAGCGATTAAATGGATCATGTTGCAATGTTAATTAAGTTAAAAGTTATGTTTGAAAATGGGAAACTACACGGGCCAAGTTCTATCAAACGGCCTGATCACATTGCTAGGGGACCTTTTTTTTTCACTTTTTGCCTAAATTATTGTAAAAGTTTTAGTTTAGCTTAGAATTATTTTTGATTTGTTTTAAATACTTTGTATGCTCAATTTAAGTCTGAATATGATTGATTAGCATGGAAATGATTGTAATTTAATTATGAAATGATATTTAGATATTTATGTCTAGTTAGTGAACAATGTTAACGTTTTACAATTGTAATACCTTATAGCTTGGACCGGGTGACCGGAATGGGTATAGGGTGTTAGATTTTGTTGTATTAGAGCTATGGTTTTGTCGAATCTAGGATTGAACATAGCATGTATTGAATCTAGAAATACATGCCACTTTATAACCTTTGGTAGTGTGATGACTCCTAATAAGTTTGACTTGTTTCTTATAGATCAAAGATGTGAACTGAAACCAATCAAGTAGATTCCAATGGAGTACATAGTTATGTTCCAGACACCGATCAAGGGGTTACTCATAATGTGCCCAAGTATCGAGGGCCTGGGGAAAAGGCTATCGCATGTTAATATGATGTGTGAATTGTGCAAGTATACATGTCGAATCAAGTAATAAAGTGATGAGTGAGTATAGTTCCCACGAGGATTGGATTAGTATTCTTTGTCTAAATTATCACAATTGAGTAGAAAAGATAAATGAATTAAATTATATTTTGAGAAATAATAATGCAATTAATACACTAGAAATGAAAGTAATAAAATGTACTATCGTAGATTGCAATTGCAACAAAACAAATAAAAACACTAATGATTCTAGCAAGATTGTAATACTGATTGTAAAGGCTGGGATCACCAATGAATCAGTTATAACCCAGGAATAATGCCATGGCAAAAATATGATAAACTACTGCTCGATTGGGTACTAATATGGTCTACCTCTATCAGAAACAATACTTAAAGTTGCTCACTCATAAGACACTATACATCTATAGGCTAAGAATTAACAACCATGACTGAAGCACAATCCTGTAAATCGTATAAGGTAAAGCTCTATTTCTAGAGTTTACACGAGCATTTTTGTAACAGCCTGATTTAGGGCCAAGTCGAAACGATGGTTTAGTATGATTGAAAGCATATGTAAAAGTTTCGTTACGAAAGTTTATCGATAGAAGGTCCAATTTGACTATTAGGACTAAATTGCAAAAAGTGCAAAATACGTGTTTTAGAAACATTGGGTTCTTGATTAAAATGAAATTCTAAATTAGAGGTCCTTATTTAGTAATTAGACCATTATATCTCACGATGGACAAAAATAGACATGGAAGCGTAAAACTTCAAAGAAGGGTTAAAAAGGCATTTTGGTCATTTAGTTAATAAAAGAATAAAAAGGGAAAAATAAGTCAAAATTTTGCTCATCTTCCTCCTACCTTGGCCGAAATTCTCAAGACACCATAGCTTGATAGTAAGTGCATCTTAGCCCCATTTTTAATGCTCTTTAAGTTTTTGAAGTTGTTATCAACAGATTTACCTATTTCTACCATTATTTTGAAGTAGGGTTTATGTTTAAAAATTTACCCATGTGTGACATGCATGTATTTTGATGTCTAATGGTAGAAAATGAAAGTTTAGTGTTAGATAAACGACTTTTACTAAGTGATTTTCGGTAAAAATGTCAAAAAGGACCTATTTGCAAAAGTTGTAAAATGTGTGTATGAATATGTGAATAAATGAAAAATATGGGCTGCTATAAGCATGAATAAAATTTTTCTAGGCTTGAGTTTTGAGAAAAATAAATACTTTTCATTTTACGAGCCTACGAACTAAAGTGTAAATAAGTGAAAAGTTAGGGGCAAAAATGAAATTTTGCCTTAATATGATTTTTGGGGCCTAATTGAATATTGTGATAATTAAATGAGTTAAATGTGTTATTATAGATCAAGAAAGACGAGGAATTAACCTTGACCGAGGGAAGGACAAGGTAGTGGACTAAACTGTAAAAATTATCAATTTGTACCGAGGTAAGTAGTATGTAAATAATGCATCATTAATTTTTATTTTAATACTTTAATGTGCATGAAATGTTAATTGACCTAATGGATGTATTTGACAAAGTTTCGATAACTGGTAAGTGAGAAATCTCGATTGAACCTTAGGAATAGAATAGGATACGAGTGGCATGTCACTAGGAACTCAAGTTTGTGATTATGTGATTATGCGATTCCGGGTGCTGGTCTTGTACGTCCTACCAGTGGCTAGGTACTCTGGCATGTGTTGCAAATACCTATCAACTTGTGTGAGCAGCACTGGGTAGCTACATCCTGACCGTCAGCTTGTGTGAGCAGACCCATGACTAGCTCAAGAACGAGCATATATGTGAGATGTGATAAGTAGTGCCTTCAGCTACATATATGTGGCACTTATGTGCAAACTATCCGTGTATCCGTTAGTATTCTGAATGTTCAATGGGAAAAATAACAAAGATGTGAAAATATGTGTTTGTATGTAATGATGTGATATAGGAATACATGTGAAATTCACGAGTATGAATGCTATAAGTGATAAACTTCCGGTAAGATTGTGAATGAGTAAGTTATGGTTATGTGAATAGTATAATAACTTGTGTGGCTAGATGTTTATTCTTTGCTATAAACTTACTAAGCTATATAGCTTACCCCTATTTTCTTTCCATTATTTTATAGTGTCACTAAGCTAGCTCGGGGATCGGGAATCGTCGGAGTTCGCATCACACTATCAAGGCTTTATTTTGGGGTATTTGTGATTTTTATATTTTGGAAAATATGGCATGTATAGGGACTTGGTAATTTTGATTATGTGTCATATTTGATTTGGCCAAATATGTTGGCTAGTTTGATGAATGTTTATTTTGTATAAGGCCATAAAAGTTGGCTAACATTAGTCATATTGGTAAGCATATGTTTATGTCTTGCATGAATGTGATAAATAGCATGACTGAAATGGATAAGTATGTGATGTTGTCCATGATGGTTGTGATATGTGAATGTTGATTTATGGCTTAGATGGGGATGTTTGGTTGTTACATCATGTCATGCTACGTGTTGTTGAAATTGGTTTAAGTGTGATTGTGTTTCAGGGTGGCAAATGACTTGGTAGATAGCCTTATTTTTATCCACACGGGTAGACACATGGCCAGCCCCACGGGCGTGTGAATAGGCTGTGTGTCCCCTGCACCCTAATGTTGTGAAACAGAATGTCTAGTATGGAGCATGCAGGCAGAGACATGAGTGTGTGTCTCAGCCGTGTGGACAGCACGGCCTAGAACACGAGTGTGTAACCAGGGTGTGTACCCAGGGCGTCTGAAGTCTTCACCTTAAATGTGAATGCCACACGACCTATCACACGGGTGTGTGACTTCACCGTGTGACCCTATTTTGTTAATGACATCATAAATAGAGAGTTACATGGGTTATGGACATAAGCGTGTCCTGAACCACACGGGCATGTGTGACAATACGGCCTACCCACATGGGCATGTGACTCTCTAAAACATGGAATTTTCTAACTGTTCCAAAGTTCCCGATTTAGTCCCGAACCATTTTCTATATACGTTTTGGGCTTCGTAGGTCCGTATAATGGATGATATACATGTCTATGAATAGTTTTGAATTGAATGAAATTTTATGGCCCAATTTTGTACGACTAGTTATGAATAAGTTTGGTAATGCCTCGTACATTGTCTCGGCGTTGGACTCGGGTAAGGGGTGTTACAATTTCACTCAGTGTTCTCTTATATTACCCAATTTTGGTCCAAGCAACCTAAATCTGTCGATATTAAGCTACTTTCAGACTTATCAAGCATTTATCAATACCTTAATAAGCATATAAATCGAAATAAACATTGGGTCCTTCTCTAGGGTTAAAGCTTTCAGCCAATGATTTCTTTTTCCCTAATTTTGAGGTGGATATTTTCCATTACACGTGCATGTTGGGGGGAACTATTGAATGCTTTAATTAATGACTGGGTATTTGTCATTTTCTTCCTCACCATTGCCATGGCAATCCCTCGTAATGCCTCAGTAAATCTCCATCGTTTGCTATCTTTCTTCCTCAAATTTGTCATTCAACCAACACAAAGCCTTTGGACTAACAATTAAAAGTATAGATGCACTAAAGTAATCACCATCCCAAGCCTTTACATGCAATGCTTGATTAACTAAAAATAATCACGCAATTACCTAAAATGAAACTAATTTTACTTGAGTACAAGCAGTTAACTAAGTCTAAAAGTATGAATTATACCTCTTTTCAAGAGTTATCACACCCTTAAACCTGAATCATTGCTTGCTGTCAAGCAAATATGCATCAATGTATGAATGCAAAAATTACCATTGCACATAACCACCTTGTACTGCCAGTCCACTCAAAGAACAATTTATACATTAGTTCTTAGCAATCTTTTATGTCTAAATTTGTGACAGCCCTATTTTGGCCCTAATTAGAAAAGTGGTTTCAGAACCACGAAACAGAGTCAGAAAATTTTTAAAATATTATTTTCTGTGTTTATACTATGTGAACTATCATGTGTGAAAATTTGGTGTTTTAATTTTGTCATTTGGATGTCAAATTATTAAATAATGGCTCAATTGCAAAAAGGGAAAATTTATGGGACAATGTGCAAGTGCCGAATTGTGAGTGTTCTTTTAATAGGAAGGGTTTAAAATGCAATTAGACCATTAATACCTTGCATGGACAAAATCAGCTATGAGATAGTGGAGAAGTAATGATTTTATAAAGGCTAATTTGGTACTTTAATAATAAAATATCATGCATGAAATAGTAATCATGAAATGGTTGTTTATTTTCTCTTGTTCTTCTTGCCGAATTCATCAAAGAAAAGAAATAAAAAGAACAAGAGGCATTCAGCTATTTAGGGGTCCAATTAAGGTATGATTTCATGTGATTTCTTTTTGAAATTGTGAATTTGAGTTGGTTTTAAAGCTCTTGTCAAGACCCATGTGTTAATTCTTGAGTTTGTGATACATGAAGCATTCGACCGTGGCTAAAATGTGCTAAATGGTTGAAGTTTTGTTGTTGTAAATTTATGAGTGAATGTTAGATGGGCTTTATGATGTTAAATTCATCTGATTTTTAAGTTGAAGCTTGGTAATTTTGTTAGAGATGAATTCTAGACCTATATGACATTCGGTCATTTATGTTAGGTGCAATTTCAATGGCGTTTTGATGTTTTGGCTTGGAACTAGTTGTTAAACGAGTCCTAGACTTGTTATATTTTGATAATAATGGTTTATGGATAAGGGACATTCGGCAATAGAGGTTAAATTGTAAAAACCTCATGCTAGTTAATAGAAGTAAATTTTGATTTCTAAGAATTAACTTACCTATGACCGAATGTGATAAATTTGTCAAGGAATAATTTAGTTTGTTTGTGCTTTAAAGTGAATTAAAATGAGGTTTTGCCGAATGTGATTATTGGTGTGTAAATTTAGAAATGTATAGTTAAATTGTTAGTATGTGTTATATGGTTGCCAAATGTGAACTAAGGTGAGAAATGAGGAGAATAATGAGTTTGAGCTTGTAAAATTAATATATGTGACATAATTGATAATCAGCTAAATTCATTAAAATGCATTTAGATATATATATTATAATGGCCGAATGTGGACTTGAATAATGATGTGAATAAATTTTTGTTAATAAGGTTGCCGTATATGTGATAAGAACAAAGGAAATTGTTTTTGCTTGAATTTAATTAAATGTATGTCTGATTGAGGTTTTATATGCTGTCCAATACGAAAATGTTAAGATAAATTTGGTAGAATTAAGTGCTATCTTGTTGAGGTTATGTTCGGCCATGGTTATGTTCGATAATTTTGATTATAGTTGTTGTTGGTTAAATGTGGTCTATATGCTTTCGATTTGTATAGTTGTTATAATTAGATTTTTATTTCGTTAATTAAGCTAAATAATACTCGCTTATAAGATGGATCGAAGTAGTGAACTTTGCTTTTTTGCTTAATTTAGCTCAAGAGCAAAGAGAGTTAAATTCGGATAGGGGAAAGGCGAAATTAATTAAATAGCCATTTGTAGTCGTTCGACAACATCCGAGGTAAGTTTTAAGTAATTAAACATGCCATGTGTCTTGAACAAATGATGCTATTTGTATGAATGTTCAAAACCGAATGTGAAAGTTGAGATGGAAGAAACATAAATAGAAATGCTTATTAGTTTAGTAATATGCATGAAAATAAGGCAAGAGTTTGATATGTGCTAAAGTTGAATGGCTAAATTGTGAAATAAAGATGAGATTTCGATATGTGTTAAGGCCGATTGATAAGTCGTGAAATGTAATTAGTTGATTGCTATGTGTAATGTTCGAATGATACAATTATTCTTATGATGTGCTATATCATGTGGGAAATAGAGATATATGTTCAAGGCATGTAAAATTTTAATGTATTGGCTAATGTGCTGTGATATCCGGGTCTATGACCTAGCAAACTTTAAGTTGGTGACCATGATATCGGGCTTAAGCCTAGCAGGCGTAATGCCGGTGAAATAATATCGGGCCTTGAGCCTAGCAGGGGTAATGCCGGTAAAGTAATTTCGGACTCAAAAAGTCTAGCAGGCTTGTGCCAGTGATGAACTCAGGTTTATACCTAGCAGGTTGAATTGCCGGTGAATTAATAAGTGTATAAAACAACGAGGTTCTGTGCTAAAATGACAAGTGAATTCGTATAATGCATTAAGTGGTACAGGTATGTACTACTTACTTCCTAATACGTGAGAATGACCTCAATAGAAATTTGAATGTGGAATTGGGAAGTATTTGTGAGATTGTTGTATATACATATATATACATATATTCGGTCATTTTGGAAATTATCAAGAAAGTAGATGTATTTTATCCGTGGTTTTAAACCTAGAAAATTGAATATGGATGTGGTGAGCTAATCTAGTTTGTCTAGATAAAGTTAAAAATAGCATTTCAAGTTTTGGATGCTTATGACTTTATGGTTTCGAATGTGAATCAATTAATATGTCAGGACATGAACAATGTGGCTAGGTATATTCGGCCAAGTATTAGTACATAGTTAATGCGATATGTGGTATTGGGATATTTAGCTTACAAGTGGATTGAATTATAAGTGAAACTTGATTAGTGAACTAGTTTAAAGAGTTAAAAATATATGTGAATAATGTGTATTAATAAGTTTAAATGTTTAAATTCTTTAAGACTTACTAAGCTTAATTGCTTACTGTGATTATTTGTGTTCTTATCTATTTTATAGATCTTAATTGAAAGCTACGAGCTCGGGGATTCAAGTTCAAAGTCATCCACACTATTGTCATTGTTTTGGTACTTATTAAAGTCTATATTTTGAAAGATGGCATGTATAGGCTTAACTCCCTTTTGAAACAAGCTATATTTTGGCTATGTATATATTAAAGCCATACGAAGATGGCTTATTCATTTTGTTTAGTAAAGTCCCATAGTTGAATTAAAGTTCATGAAATGTCTTGGTTATGGATGACATATTCGGTTATGGTATATATATATATCTAAGCATATTCGGTGGTTGTTATAATTATTAAATTATCAAGTATGATAAGTGGTTCTTTTGTCTTGTAATTATTGTATGATAATGTAGGTCACTATTGTGCATAAATTCAAAAGAAAGCTTGATTCGTTAATGCTTATATTATTGTTAAATGTATAAGTTAGGTTGAATTGAAGTTATGAGATGTATTATTTCTATGTTTACACTCGGTCACTCGATAATGATTTCTATGTCTATCCTTGAATGTCCTGAGGTTGTGTTTCATTAGGTAATACCTAGTAACCCTATTTCGGCAACGGATGAGGGTCTTAGGGTGTTACAAAATCCTTGTTCTAGTTTCAAAGGATTGCTTTGCAAAGGTAGTGTAGAGAATCTCACCCTAAAAACAAAAATCCTAAGTGCTCATGTGTGCATATTGGCTATAGCTAGTATCTCTAAATTTACTTAGCGTGTCTTTTATCTAAACTCATTTTTTTAAACAGTAATAAGGGCTCAGCTTGTCACACAATTCTTTGACTTGACAATCACAATGGAGCATACATTGAATTATCGGGTACTCAATCATGTTACGATTTGAATGGAATTTACTCATGAAGCTAAGGCTTTTAACTTAGAAGATGGATGGAGCAAACAACTACCTCCTTAGCTACTCAAACTGTTACTACAATAGAGTGCCCCTAATTATCCTTTTTATTTATTACACACTCTTGCTCAAGCTTTTTTTTTCTAACCAACGGCACAATGGAGCAAACAAAGTGTTGCTGACCTACTTGGCAATTTTAAGCATTAGAGTGTCTACTGGTAATTCTTTAAGTAAAGCTTTGGCAATTTTACTAAGTTTAGCTTCAAAAATCTCTAAGTTTATTAAAAGAAACTCGATATAGTCTAATGGTAATTGAGGTTAGGATATCTCAGTTTTAGGATTCGATTCTTAAGCAACCCAACCTAAACTAAATCCACCTAATCATTGTCACATGTTCTAGGTTTATTGAAGAATTAAGCTCATCGTCGAACATCACAAGTAAAAATTGTACTCATCATAGTCTAACTAGTCTAGTCCTTGGTAGTTACATGGAAAAACAAATTTGGCTATACTAGAATGCCTATACTAAAATGAGCATGCTTACTAAATACATGATGCAACTTAAATGCTCGATACACCCCCAAACCTAAGGGATGCTGTAACAGTCAGTTTTTAGCTAAATCGAAACAGTGGTTTTAGAACCACAAATTTAAGGTTAGAAAATTATTTTTTTTATTTTAAGTGGTTACAACATGTTAGTATGATGGTGTGAAATTTTCGTGAAGTAATTTTATTGTTTGAAAGCTTAATTCAGTAAAAAGGCCTAAATCGTATAAAATGTAAAAGTCATGTTCTATAAGCTAAAAGGACTTAATACCTATGAAATTAAATGACTGAAGGGTTTATGTTGTAATTAGACCCTTAGCATAGTGAGTGGACAAAGATAGACTTATATTAGGTGATTTTTAATGTTTATAACTAAGGTTAATTTAGTAATTTAGTAAATTAAATAAGTAAAATAACATAAAACTAAAGCCATCTTCTTACTTTTTCAATTCGTCCACCGGAATTAAAAAGAAGAAGCCATTAAAATACCTTTCAAGCATTCGACCATTGCATGATCAAATTGTAAGTCCATTTTTGCTCAGTTTTTGATAATTTCTATGTTTTTGTGATCGTTGTAACTAGTTCCAACTAGCCTAGGGACTATTTTCCAAAACTGTTAAAGATTTTGAGATTTTTCATTGATGAATATTGAACTGTTTTGATGTCTGATGGTGAAATATGAAACTTTGTTGATAGATTTACATGTTTTATAAAGCGATTTTGAGTAAAAATGCAATTTAGGGATTAATTTGTGAAAAGTGACAAATGTCTTGTTGAATGTGTGAAAATTTGAAAAATATGGGCTGCTAGATACCTATAGAGAATTCGGCTAAGCATGGGTTTAAAAGAAATTGCATGAATTTGTGATTTTATGTAATAAGGACTGAATTGTAAAAATGTGAAAAATTAGGGTCTAATGTGTAAAATAGCTCAAATGTGTAATTTGGATTAAATTGAGTAAATAGATGATTAAATAAGCTAAATTTGATTACATATAGATCAAGAAAGGAAGAATTCAGACTTAGATCGGGAAAAGAGCAAAGTAGTTGACTAGTCAATCCGTTTCATCGTTTCCGTAGACTAGGTAAGTTCGTATGTTAACAAATGTTGTTAATTTGTGTTATAAATGCATTATCATTGAATGAAATTGCGAAGCTTGTTGGAAATGTGTTACGAATATGATCAACAAAGATACAATGGTTGAAAGTCCCGTACGAAACATAAGAATAGTTTAGGATACAAATGTCATGACAAAGGTATTTATCGAGACAATGTGATCCGGGTGTTGGTCTGTAAATCCTACTAGCAACTAGGTTCCGGCATGTGCTGCGATTCCTGACAGCTTGTGTGAGCATGCCCGTTATTAGCTCGAAAGCAAGCATATATGTGATATGAGATAGCTTCGGCTATATATGAGGCACTTAGGTGCGATATGTTACCCGTGTATCCTTTAGTGATTCTAAATGTTTCTATAGGCATAATAGAGACGAAGATGGAAGTAAGATCAATTTAAGTGGTACAGGTACATACGAAACCTATATGAGTATCAAATTGAGGTAACTTGTGGAATTCATGCTTAAACATGTAGTAATCAAATGAAGGGTTTGTGATTCAAAATGATTAATGCTTGCTATGTTCATTTGGTTGAATTGTGTTTAGTTAATATGTTAAGTTTATTATGATGTAAGCTTACTAAGCTGCAAAGCTTACTTCATTTTATTTTCCATGTTTTATAGTGATATTGAAGCTAGATGGGATCTGGGGATCGTTAGAGACTTCATTGCACTATCGGACAACTATTTTGGTACTTTTGATATTGTGAATATGGTGATATGGCATGTATAGGTTATGTGGTTTTTGGTATGTTTTTAAGTTATGAATTATAGCCATGTGATTTAGTTGGTAAATGATGTAAGGTTTGATATGTATGTAGTCATATAAGTTGGCTTATTTTATAAGTTTGGTAATGTGGTGATAATGAATTATGTTGTTCATGTGGCTATTTGGTAAGTGATGGATAATTAAATTGCTTGAGAAATGCTTGGTTGTGGCTTGGTTTGGATGATGATATGGTTGCTTTATGGGACATGTTTTATAGGTGAATTATGGCTAATAAAGCATGTTATTTTGGTATAAAATTTGAATAGGTATATGGTTATGAATTGAGTATAAAAATGGTTGGAGTTGAAATGGCATGATTTGTGCTTGAAATGATATTGTTTAGCTGACTATTTGTGTATTGAATTGATACAAATTGTGCTTGTGTAGGTGTGCATAAATGGGGGTCGCAAAATGGCTTCGAAAATTACCTATTTTTTGGGGTATTTGTCTCAGCCTTATGCGGCACATGGTCATGGTACACGGCCGTGTGAAGCATTTAATAAAAACAAGTCAGTGACTTACACGGCCTAGACACACGAGCGTGTAGTCGGCCATGTGACCTAAGTCAGAGGGTTACACGGGGTAGGACACGAGCTGGGACAAGTCCATGTGCTCCCATTTGAAATGTCCACATGGCCTGTGACACGGGCGTGTCTGGTAGTTATGTGAGACACACGACCTGTACACATGGGCCTTTGTCCTCTATTTTAAGCAAAATTTTCCAAGTTTCCCAAAGTTGTTCTAAGTTACCGATTTAGTCCCAAACCACTTTTAAAGCATGTTTAGGGCCTCATAGGCTTGTTTAAATGACAACGTGATTGAATGTGATTGATATCTGCTTATGTATGGTAATGAATGAGAAATGAATGTTGAAATATGATATAAGTTTTGTAATGCTTCTTAGCCCTATTCTGGCGACGAATATGGGTTTAGGGTATTACATTTTATTGGTATCAGAGCTACGACTTAGTCGATTATCAGACTATCGTAGCGTGTGTAAGAGTCTAGCTATACATGCCATATATAACTTGCGATAGTGTGATGTCTCTTGACGGTTTAAAATGTGTTTCCGTATAGTAAATAGATCCTGATCGAGCTGTAGCTTATGATGTTGAAAGTAATACACCAGCCTGTATACATAGAGTAGTGCAGTCTGAATCGAGGCCCGTTACGGGTAGTCAGGGAGGAGAGGCTAAAGAAGTCTTCTTCTAAATGATGAGTGAGTGGTTTACGGAGTTCGTTCAAAGGAATCTGGCTACTCAGCAACTTCCACCCCCACCAATTCCTCAACAAATTCTCATAGCTCCTCAAGTTACTGATCCTATATGTTTGAACAAGCCTTCTGTTGATAAGATTCATAAGTATGGGGTTGAAGAGTTCAGGGCTACAGTTAATGGTGATCTCGAGGAAGCTAAATTCTGGCTTGAAAATACCATTCGAGTGTTTGATGAATTTTCGTGTAGACCCGAAAAATGTATCAAATGTGTTGTATCACTCTTGAGAGACTCTACGTATCAATGGTGGAATACATTGACATCAGTGGTACCAAACGAATGGGTTACGTGGGAATTCTTCCAATCTGAATTCAGAAAGAAATACATCAGTCAGTGGTTCATTGATCAGAAACGTAAAGAGTTTTTAGTATTGAAATAGGACCATATGTCTGTGACAAAATACGAATGAGAATTCGTGAGATTAAGAAATTATGCCCGAGAACGTGTTTCGACAGAAGCTATTATGTGTAAAGGTTTTGAAGATAGATTGAACGAAGATATCAGATCGCTAGTTGGTATTCTAGAGTTGAAAGAGTTTGTAGTACTTGTTGATCGTGCTTGCAAGGCTAAAGAATTAAGTAAAGAAAAGATAAAAGATGATTCTAAAGCTAGAGACTCAAGAAAGAGATTGATGTGTAAATCCTATCATTCTGCAGCAAAGAAAATGGGAGACTCGTA
This sequence comes from Gossypium stocksii, assembly GCA_020496765.1. Classification (NCBI taxonomy): domain Eukaryota; kingdom Viridiplantae; phylum Streptophyta; class Magnoliopsida; order Malvales; family Malvaceae; genus Gossypium; species Gossypium stocksii. The sequence goes on from CM035629.1 coordinate 43,307,420, forward strand.
TAGTCGTCAGAATGCATCAGTGGGGTATTCTAGCAAAGATCGTGAAAGGTAACATTCTAGTTCTAAATCTCAAGCTACATTGATAGCGAGCTTCAGGAGCGTAAGACTTAATAGACCTAAATGTAAACATTTTGGGAGACGACATCTCGGTGAATGCAGAATTAATGATCGTGCTTGTTTTAAATGTGGTTCGCTGGATCATTTTATTAGAGACTATCTAGAGATGGCTGAGAAAGATAGACCCTAGAATACAAAACTGAGTAACATGTCGACTTGAGGAAGACCACCTAGAAATGCTAAAAATATGAGTGGTAGTCAAGGGGCGACAAAAGACTCCATTGTGAGATCCAAAGTTAGAGCACCTACCAGAGCCTACACTATTCGCGGTCGCGAAGAAGCGTCATCCCCAAATGTTATTATCGGTACCTTTTCTCTCTATGACACTAATATGATTGCATTGATAGACTCCGAATTAACTCATTCGTATATATATATGTGAATTTAGTGTCTAGTAATAATTTTCCTGTTGAGTCTATAAAGTTTATGATTAAAGTCTCGAACCCCTTAGGCAAGTATGTCTTGGTTGACAAAGTTTGCAAGAGTTGTCTGTTAATGACTCGGGGTTACAGTTTTCTGGCCGATTTGATGTTGTTACCATTTGATGAGTTCGATGTAATTCTGGGTATGGATTGGTTGACGTTGCATGATGCGATAGTGAATTGTAAACAAAAAACAATTGAGTTGAAATGTCAGAAAAATGAAACTATCCGAATTGAATCTTATGATTAAGTAGTTTGCCGGTTGTGATTTCATCTTTGTTAGCTGAGAAATATGTGAGAAAGGGATGCGATGCTTATCTTGCGTATATACTTGATACTAAAGTGTCTAAAGCAAAGATTGAATCAGTACTAGTTGTTTGCGAGTATCCAGATGTGTTTGTTGAAGAGTTACTGGGTTTACCATCGATCAGAGAGGTTGAATTTGCTATTGATTTAGTGTTGGGAACTTCACCAATATCGATATCTAGGTACAGAATGGCTCTGATAGAGTTGAAAGAATTGAAAGCTCAGTTGTAAGAGTTAATCGATAGAGGTTTTGCATGGCCGAGTTTCTCACCCTAGGGTGCACCGGTATTGTTTGTAAAGAAGAAAGATGGCACAATGAGAATGTGTATAGACTATCGACAACTCCATAAAGTGACGATCAAGAATAAATATCCTCTATTCAAATAGACAATTTATTTGATCAGCTGGAAGGAACAACCGTGTTTTCGAAGATTGATTTGAGATCAAGCTATTATCAATTGCGATTTAAAGACTCAGATGTACCGAAAACTGCATTTAGAACGAGGTATGAACACTATGAATTCCTTATTATGCCTTTTGGATTAACTAACGCTCCTGCTATCTTTATGGATTTGATGAACCAAATTTTCAGACTGTATGTAAACTGATTCTTTGTTGTGTTTATCGATGATATTTTGATTTATTCCTGAGATGATTCTGAGCATGCTGAGCATTTGAGAACCATGTTACAAACCTTGAGAGACAAGCAATTATTTGCTAAATTTAGCAAGTGTGAGTTTTGGCTCTAAGAGGTCAGATTTCTGGGGTATATTTTTCCAGTCAAAGGTATTAGAGTTGACCCGAGTAAGATTTCTGCAATTATAGACTGGAAACTTCTAAGAAATGTATCTGAAGTTCATAGTTTTCTAGGACTAACTGGTTATTATCGACGTTTTATGAAAGGATTCTCTATGATTGCAACACTAATGACACGTTTACTTCAGAAAGATGTCAAGGTTGAGTGGTTAAAGAAATGCCAGTAGAGTTTTGAACAGTTGAAAGCACTTTTAACAAAGGCACCAGTTTTAGTTCAGCCTGAATTGGGTAAAGAATTCATAATTTTTAGTGATGCATCTTTGAATGGTCTAGGCTGTGTTTTGATGCAGGAAGGCAATGTAATAGCTTATGCCTCGAGACAGTTGAAATCGCATGAAAAGAATTATCTGACGCATGATTTAGAGTTGGCCGTAATTATATTTGCATTAAAGATTTGGCGTCATTACTTGTTTGCTGAAAAGTGCCACATCCATACCAATCACAAGAGCTTGAAATATTTAATGAGTTAGAAAGATCCGAAGTTGTGACAACGAAGATGGCTTGAATTACTAAAAGACTACGAATTAGTAATTAACTATCATATGGGGAGAGCGAACATAGTTGCTGATGCTTTAAGCCGAAAGTCCTTATTTGCTTTGCGTGCGATGACTATTCAGTAAGCTTTGTCTAATGATGCCTCGATTGTAGCTGAGTTGAGAGCTAGACTATTTTTCATCAGCAAATTTTTTAGGCTCAAAAAATTGATAGTGAATTGCAAGCTAAACGAATTCGGTGTGAATCAACTTCTGATTCAGAGTTTCAGATTGGATCTGATGATTGTTTGAAGTTTTGAGATAGAATATGTGTGTCGAGAAATTCCGAGCTCATTCAGAAGATTTTAAACGAAGCACACAGTGTTTGTTTATTAGTATATCTGGGAAGCACTAAAATGTATAACGATTTGAAACAGCTATAATGGTGGCCTGACATGGAACGTGATATCTTAGAGTTTGTATCGAAATGTTTAATTTGTCAGCAAGTCAAAGTTGAACATCAAGTACCGTCGGGATTACTGTAGCCTATTTTGATTTCAGAGTGGAAATGGGATAGAGTGACTATGGATTTCGTATCGGTTTTGCCCTTGTCTTTGAAAAAGAAAGATACGATCTGGGTTATAGTTGATAGATTAACGAAATCTACATATTTATATCGGTACATACAGACTTTTTGCTCAATAGATTGGCTGAATTGTACATATCTAAGATCATTAGATTGCATGGAGTGCCGATTTCTATTGTGTCGGATAGAGATCCGAGGTTCACATCGCGATTTTGGAAGAAATTGCAAGAAGCTTCGTGTAGAACGTTGTATTTCAATATAGTGTTTCACCCACAAACTGATGGTCAATCTGAGAGAATTATTCAAATACTCGAAGATATGTTGCATTGTTGCATAATAGAGTTTGAATGTAGTAGGGAGAAATACTTACCATTGATTGAATTTGCTTATAACAACAACTTTCAGTTGAGTATTAAAATGGCACCGTATGAAGCTTTATATGGTCGTTAATGTCAAATGTCATTGTACTGGACTAAGCTTGGTGAGAAAAAGATTCACGAGGTTGATTTAATCAAAGAAACAGAAGAGAAAATGAAAGTAATTCACGATAGCTTGAAAGCAGCTTCAAATCGGCAGAAATTGTATGCGGATTTGAAATGGAAAGACATTGAGTTTCAGATTGGAGATAAAGTATTCTTGAAAGTGTCACCGTGGACAAAGATACTTCATTTTGGCTGAAAAGGGAAATTGAGTCTGCGATACATCAGACTGTATGAGACTATTGAGCGAATCAGGTCGGTGGCATACCTGTTAGCATTATCGTCTGAGTTAGAAAAGATTCATAATGTATTCCATGTATCGATGTTAAGATGATACCAATAAGACCCTTTGCATATAATTTCTCTGGCAAAAGTTGAGATTCAATTAGATATGTTGTACAGTGAAGAACTTATCTAAATTCTAGCTACGAAAATTAAAGAATTGAAAAATAAAAGAATAGCATTAGTAAAAGTCTTGTGGCATTGGCATGGGACTGAAGAAGCTACATGGGAACCCGACGATGCTATGAGAAAGCAATACCCTAGCCTATTCACTGGTAAGATTTTTGGGGACGAAAATCCCTAAGGGGGAGAGTTCTAACAGCATGTTTTTAGCTAAATCAGAATAATGGGTTTGAAACCACAAATTTGAGGTCAAAAAATTAGTTTATTATTATTTTAAGTGTTTACAGCATGTTAGTATGATGGTGTGAAATTTTCGTGAAGTAATTTTATTGTTTAAAAGCTTGATTCGGTAAAAAAGAATCACATAAAATGCAAAAGTCATGTTCTATAAGCTAAAAGGACTTAATAGCTATGAAATTAAATGATTGAAGGGTTTATGTTGTAATTAGACCCTTAGCATAGTGAGTGGACAAAGATGGACTTATATTAGGTGATTTTTAAAGTTTATAACTAAGGTTAATTTAGTAATTTAGTAAATTAAATAAGTAAAATAACATCAAACTAAAGCTATCATCTTATCAAACTAAAGCTATCATCTTTCTTCTTCAATTCATCCACCAAAACTAAAAGGAAAAAGCCATTCAAATGCCTTTCAAGCATTCGACCATTGCATGATAATTGTAAGTCCGTTTTTGCTCGATTTTTGATGATTTCTATATTTTTGTGACCGTTGTAACTAGTTCTAGCTAACCAGGGACTATTTTGCAAAATTGTTAAAGATTTTGAGATTTTCCATCGATGAATATTGAAGTTTTTTAATGTTTGATGGTGAAATATGAAACTTTGTTGATAGATTTACATGTTTTATAAAGTGATTTTGAGTAAAAATGCCATTTAGGGATTAATTTGTGAAAAGTGATAAATGTGTTGTTGAATGTGTGAGAAGTTGGAAAATATGGGCTGCTAGATACCTATAGAGAATTCGGCTAAGCATGGGTTTAAAAGAAATTGTATGAATTTATGATTTTGTGTAATAAAGACTAAATTGTAAAAATGTGAAAATTTAGGGGCAAATGTGTAAAAAAGCTCAAATGTGTAATTTGGATTAAATTGAATAAATAGATGATTAAATAAGCTAAATTTGATTACATATAGATCAAGAAAGGAAGAATTCAGACTTACATTAGGGAAAGAGCAAAGTAGTTGACTAGTTGATCCGTTTCATCGCTTTCGTAGACGAGGTAAGTTCGTATGTTAATAAAAGTTGTTAATTTGTGTTATAAATGCATTATTATTGAATGGGATTGCAAAGCTAGTTGGAAATGTGTTACGAATATGATCAATAGAGATACGATGGCTAAAAGTCCCGTACGAACCTTAGGAATAGTTTAGGATACAGATGTCATGACAGAAGGATTTATCGAGACAATGTGATCCAGGTGCTGGTCTCATAGGTCCTACCAGTGGCTGGGTTTCGACATGTGTTGCGGTTCCTCAGAGCTTGTGTGAGCAGCACCATGTAGCTATGTCTTGATTGACAGGCCCATTACTAGCTCGAGAGTGAGCATATATGTGATATAAGATATCTTCGGCTATATATGAGGCACTTAGGTGCGATATGTTACCCGCGTATACTTTAGTGATTCTGAATGTTTCTATAGGCATAATCGAGATGAAGATGGAAGTAAGATCGATTTAAGTGGTACAGGTACGTACGAAACCTATATGAGTATCAAATTGAGGTAACTTGTGGAATTCATGCTTAAACATGTATTAATCAGGTCAAAGGTTTGTGATTCAAAATGATTAATGCTTGCTATGTTCATTTGGTTGAATTGTGTTTAGTTAATATGTTAAGTTTATTATCATGCAAGCTTACTAAGCTGCAAAGCTTACTTCATTTTTTTTTCTATGTTTTATAGTGATATTAAAGCTAGCTCGGATCTGGGGATCGTCAGAGACTTCATCACACTATCAAATAGCTATTTTGGTACTTTTAAAATTGTGAATATGGTGATATGGCATGTATAGGCTATGTGGTCTTTTGGTATGTTTTTAAGTTATGAAATATAGCCATGTGGTTTAGCTAGTAAATGATGTAAGGTTTGATATGTATATAGTCATATAAGTTGGCTTATTTTATGAGTTTGGTAGTGTGGTGATAATGAGTTATGTTGTTTATGTGGCTATTTGGTATGTGATGGATAATTAAATTGCTTGAGAAATGCTTGGTTGTGGTTTGGTTTGGATGATGATATGGTTGATTTCTAGGACATGTTTTATAGGTGAGTTATGGTTATTAAAGCATGTTATTTTGGTATGAAATTTGAATAGGCCCGAAACCCATTACACGACCCATGTGGGCCCACTATCCCGTGTGGCCCACTAAGCCCAGAAACAACCTTAGTCATGTGTGCAACACAGCCAAGCCCAATATTCCCACATGTCCGAGATTTACCCTACGGGGGTAATTCGGTCATTCTGCCCTATAGGAGTATTACGGTCAATCTGCCCTACAGGGGTATTACGGTGATTTTGCCTTACAGGGGAATTACGGCCATTCTGCCATACAGGGGTATTACGATCATTCTGTCTTATAGGGGTATGACGGTCATTCTACCCTATAGGAGTACTATGGTCATTCTACCCTACAGGGGTATTACATTCATTCTACCCTACAGGGGTGTTACGGTCATTGTGCCTTACAGCGGTATTACGGTCATTGTGCCCTATAGGGGTATTACGGTCATTCTGCCCTACAGGGGTATTACGGTCATTCTACCCTCTAGGGGTATTACAGTCATTCTACCCTACAAGGGTATTACGGTCATTCTGCCCTATAAGGGTACTACGGTCATTCTACCCTACAGGGGTATTACGGTCATTCTACCCTATAGGGGTATTATGATCATTTTTCCCTATAGGGGTATTAAGGTCATTCCACCAATTTTGGGGTCTCGGTACAGATAATGACTCCTCAGGAGGTCTACAGTCGTCTCGAACAACTCAAATAACATAAGTGGTCATAACAGTGTAATTGGGCCCAAGGCCCATTACTCGGCCCAAGTGGGCACACACGCTTGTGTGGCCCATTTAGCCTAGATTAAGCCACGACTATGCAAACTTCATAGCCCAGTCAATTATTTGTCATTAGGGTTTTGAATTTTTGCTTAAGTTGGCAATTGAATGGTTATGTGTGCTGAATTAATGTTTTGGGTGTGTCTTAGGGGCTTTTAGAAGGTCCAGGTTAAAGCCTAACTCCTGGCAAAATTTTAATTTTTGGGCTTAGGGGAGTGTGGATGTTAGTTCTTAGGGCTTAAGAGTTGTTGTTGGGGTTTTGTGACACAAATAAACACGTGGTGTAGTGGCTTGAGGCGTCTTTAGCAAGGGGGAGCAAGGCTGTGGCGTCTTTAGCAAGGGGATCTGGGGTTCAAATCCCCTTGCGAGCAAAAGGTTATTATTTTTGTTAGGAGTGGGCGGCAAGAGTTGGAATGAGGGAAAACTCTATCGAGTTGGTTGTTGACTTGGTAAGAAGTGAGGTTGATGAGTAAAGCTTGTTATCTAAATTCAAAGGTGAGTAAATCAGGGAGCAAATCGAGGAGAAAATTTAGGGATTGAGGTGCGAGGGAGGAGTTGGCCGAAATTGGGGAACCTTGGGGTGCAAATGCAGCTAATGTGGTAAAGGTGAGTCATTTCGGCAATTTTTGTGAATGCTTGATGCCGATTTCCTTCCATTAGCTTTTGGGTTTTTGCTTTATGGGTGTTTCATCCATTTTCGAGATTAGGGTGTGCTTTGGGTGCCAAATTGCCTTAGAGAAAATCTTCTTTCTTTTCATCATTGTTACTCTGCTAACTTGACATCTTTGTTCACAATTACCTCTCTAAACAGAAAGTCCTCTCTATATTTTTTTCCACTTCTTTACTTTCTTTTCTCCTCACCGTTTTGCTATTTCACCTTGGCCGAATCCTTCATGCCTCTCCTCTAACTCTCTAGTTGAAACTCAAACCCCTCTTCCCATAGCATCTTTCACTATTCACTCCAAAAACCGAATCTTAGGTTGCCATTGCCGTTTGCATATCTTCTTCTTTTCTCTTCGAAACCTTTAGTTCATTCTTCGTTTTAACTACCTTTGAATCGATTTCTCTACCTATCTAATGAAATCGAACCCTACTCTCCACTCCTTAGACATTTTCCTTGAGCCGCCGAATACCACTCTATTTCATTAAACGAACCCCTAAACCGATTACCCCTTCTTCAATTGTTCACTTCTTTTGTTTTGCCTACATAACTGAATACCTAGATCCCCTCATCCTTTTTGTATTTTGATTAAAGTTGCAAGAGTACTGGGTCGAGGCAAGCAAACAACTGCTTCTAGATTCTAACAAATCGGTCAAACAGATTCATGGGTGCCTAAATCTGTCATCATTCAATCAAATACTGGCGGTACACGTTAGTCGCAAGAGATAGTAGATAAGCGGAGCAGTGGTAGGTAATCATTGAACAAATCCCTGTATATGGTTCTCTCTATACTTTGGCTAAAGTATTAATTAATGTTGTTCAGGTTGAGGGCGTGTGGGCAGTTGGAATCACAAAATCAGGTGTGTAACGACACTCCCTAATAGCATAGATCGGCAAAAGCTGAAAAGCTAAAATGCCGAAATGTCGGCATTTCGAGGCCTTATGAGCGTGCGAGTGCTTGTGGGCCAGTCTGAACCCACTAACTGTGGACGATATAATGTGAAGGCTGTTGCACACGTTCTCGTGCACTTGGGCTGTTCTGGGCCTCGAAGGGCCGGAATGGGCCCAATAGGCCTACGGGCCCATATATCGTAAGTTATGCGATAAATGATATCTAGTACGTTAGATGTTGAGATCTATGACATTGTGCGTAAGATTGGACTGAGCGGGCCACACGAGTATGTGAATATTTAGATATAGGGTAAGTTATGACAACATAATTCGATGTTTCGGCTTTTATGCAATATGAACCTAGGCTATTACGGGGTATGTTACACACCTGTTAAAAGACGACCGACTCTACCAAGTCCTCCACGCACTCGTCCTATATTCATTTAATTGATGTATTAGATCCAAATCTAAAAGAATAATAACTATAGTCTTCTCAACAACATTCGGCCACTATGCCTATTACCGTAGATAGCTTACCTTCGCTGGGTCGATTATTGATCCAACTTATCCAACACCGCTACACCCAACCTACTGCTCCTTCAAGGTTGTTTGCTTCGCTACAAGAGACCATAAAACAAATGAAGAAGGCTTAATAAAGCCTAGACTACAAATCGGCAACCTCCCTAAACCTTAGGAGGTTTCGGCTTTTCTAAGCATTTAAAATACTGAATCGAATAGGGTACGAGTACTTACCATTAGAACCCTTCCGTACCACCTTAAACTTGAAACAGACCAAACTCCCAAATGCTATCAGAAATCGCTCCCCAAGGGTCCTAAAATTCGGCCAACATGTCCTCCAAAGGTGATGTGCTTTCGGCTTTTGATTCAAGGGAGGAGAAGGTGTTTTGGGGATGGTTTAATCGGTAGGGGATTGAAGGCTTAGAGGTTGTAAGATTCGGCCACAAAAAGATGAAAAGAGCCTGAGGGTTGTGGCTTAAAAGAAAACTGCACAAGATGGCTTTCGGGATTTGGCTTGCTTTAGAGTATTCGGCTAACAAGAAGAAGTGGGAAGGGAATATGGTTCAGCTTTCTTCTAAAGGATGGAGAAGAGGAAAAGGAAAATAAAATAAAAGAAAGAAGAGGGATTTGACTAAGGTGAATCGGCACAACAAAGAAAATGCAAGGACTCCCCAAAACTAGACTCAATTGCCGAATATGCACAATGCAAACCCCTTGGCCGGCCACACTCCTTTCAAAATTGAATTCTCCTAAAATCCCTCCAAGATATGCTCCCCCTTATCACTCCTTGAATCAAGCTCATGACCGATTCAAACTCTTCTCTCACAGAGTTATAATCGACTTCAAACTCTCACATGCATAGGACATAAAAAAATAAACACCACCAATTCCTGCTCCATGATTCGAACCTTGGCCTTCTCTCCTCACTTACACTCCACCTTTTTAGCTCTCTAGTGGCGTTACCTAGCCACTCCACCAGGGGTTCTCTTGTGTTGCGTTTTACCCATATCTTTTGATAAAGCCTCCTAACCAGAGCCCCTAACTCCTTAAGTCCAAAATTCAAAAATTCTACCGGGTTTTGGCCAACTCATGGGCCTTCCATAGGCCCATTTACACACTCTAAACATGAATTTCACAACCATATACCAACATTTAAAATTTCACCCAACATCACACAAAATCACTAAGCCCCAAGAATTAGGATGTTACAACTCTACCCTCCTTAAAGAAATTTCGGCCTCGAAATTTACCTTATTAAAATAGTTGAGGATACTGTCGACGCATCGCCTCTTCGGGCTCCCAAGTAGCCTCCTCTCTGCCATGGTTCCTCCAAAGTACCTTTACCAATGGGACTAATTTTCTTCTCAACACTTTAACGTCACGATCAAGTATTTGCACTGGTTCTTCTTCGAAGGTTAAATCTGCTTGTACCTCAATGTCTGCAACTGGCACGATATGAGTAGGATCAGAACGATATCGCCTTAGCATTGAAACATGAAAGACATCGTGAATACGATCTAACTCCGGAGGTAATTCTAGCTGATAAGCAACCGGTCCTATTCGCTTCACAATTTGATAAGGCCCAATGAATCGCGGACTCAACTTGCCCTTTCTACCAAATCTCAATATCTTCTTCCAAGGCGAAACTTTAAGAAAGACCATGTCTCCTACTGCATACTCAATATCCTTACGCTTTAGATCTGCATAGGACTTCTGTCGATCTGCTGCCTCCTTCAAGCGGTCTCTGATTACCCTGACCTTGTCTTCAGTATCAGCCACTAATTCTGGTCCAAATACTCGTCTCTCCCCTAACTCAGTCCAACAAGTAGGCGAACGACATCTTCTCCCATACAGTGCCTCATATGGAGCCATCTGAACACTCGTTTGATAACTGTTATTATAAGGAAATTCCGCCAACGGCAAGTAATCCTCCCAGCTGCCCCTAAAGTCGATCACACAACCCCTCAACATGTCTTCTAAAATCTGAATAACTCTCTCTGACTGCCCGTCTGACTGAAGGTGAAAAGCTGTGCTAAAATCCAATCGCGTTCCCAACGCCTCATGCAATTTCCTCCAAAACCGAGATGTAAATCTTGGGTCTCGATCAGAAATTATTGACACTGGCACTCCATGCAACCATACTATCTCTGCTACATATAACTTGGCTAACTTCTGAAGTGAATAATCTGTTCGAACAGGTATGAAATGGGCAGATTTCGTTATCCTATCCACAATCACCCAAATCGAATCTTTCTTGGAAGGCGTCAAAGGCAACCCACCTACGAAATCCATGGTTACCCTTTCCCACTTCCAAAGTGGTATTTTCACTGGCTGCAACAATCCTGAAGGCAGTTGATGCTCGGCCTTTACTTGTTGACATGTTAAACACTTTCCCACAAACTCGGTCACTTCCCTCTTCAGTCCAGGCCACCAATATAATTCTCGTAAGTCTCGATACAATTTATTCCCTCCTGGATGCATGGCACAAGGTCCACCATGAGCCTCTTTCAAAATCATCATTCTTAATTCAGAGTCCTTTGGCATGCAAATTCTTCCTCTAAAACAAAGAATTCCCTCACTGTTTAACCCAAAGTCTGAATTCTCCTCCTTCTTGGCTTGCTGAAACCGAGAATCCAAAGACTCATCCAACAGCTGCTGCCTCTTAATTTGTTCTACCCAAGTTGGTTTCACTTGCAACTCTGCCAACAGGCTCCCATCATCGTATAAGCTTAAACGAGCAAACATTGCTTTCAAATCTGCTATAGTCCTACGACTCAACGCATCGGCCACCACATTTGCCTTGCCTGGATGGTACTCAATCGAACAATCATAATCTTTCAACAACTCTATCCACCTTCGCTGTCTAAGATTCAGCTCTTTTTGAGTCAATAAATACCTAAGACTCTTATGATTTGTATAGATGATGCACTTCTCCCCATATAAGTAATGCCTCTAAATTTTAAGCGCGAAGATCACCGCCGCCAGCTCCAAATCATGCGTAGGATAGTTCATCTCGTGAGGCTTAAGCTGCCTTGAAGCATATGCAACCACCTTTCCCTCTTGCATCAACACACAACCCAAACCTACATGTGATGCATCGCTGTACACAGTGAAATCTTTACCAGACTCTGGCTGAATCAACACTGGTGCCTCGGTCAAAACTTTCTTTAACTTCTCAAAAGCTTCTTGCTGCTTCTCAGCCCAAACAAACGGTACTCCTTTCCTTATGAGTTTTGTCAATGGTGCAGCCAGCACAGAGAACCCTTCCACAAACCTTCTATAATAACCTGCCAACCCCAGAAAACTTCGAATTTCTGACACTGACCTTGGTGGCTTCCATTCTAGAATCGCCTCAATTTTTCGAGGATCTACCTTAATCTCCTCGGCAGAAACAACATGCCCTAAAAAGGTCACCTCACTCAACCAAAATTCGCACTTACTGAACTTAGCATAGAGTTGTTTCTCTCTTAATACTTGTAGAACGATACGAAGATGCTCATCATGCTTTTCTTCTGTTTCCGAATACACCAAAATATCGTCGATGAACACAACTACGAACTGATCCAAGTATGGCTGGAATACACGATTCATCAGATCCATGAATGCTGCAGGTGCGTTAGTCAGTCCAAAGGGCATAACTAGGAACTCATAATGACCATATCGAGTTCTGAATGCCGTCTTATGAATATCCCCCTCTTTGACTCTCAGCTGGTGATATCCGGACCGAAGGTCAATTTTTGAAAATACGGTTGCTCCTCTCAACTGATCGAACAGATCATCGATTCTAGGCAAAGGGTACTTGTTCTTGATTGTCAGTTTGTTCAACTGCCGATAATCGATACACATTCGCATGGTTCCATCCTTTTTCTTTACGAACAACACTGGTGTGCCCCACGGAGAAATACTTGGTCTTATAAATCCTCTATCTAATAGTTCTTGTATCTGAGCTTTCAATTCTACCAACTCCTTTGGTGCCATCCTATAAGGTGCAATGGACACCGGAGCCGTTCCAGGTAACAGGTCAATTCTAAACTCAACCTCGCGATTTGGAGGTAATCCAGGAAGCTCCTCAGGAAAGACATCTTGAAACTCTTTGATAGTCCTGACTGACTCTACGGTCATCTTTTCAGGCTCAGCTTGGCTTACAAAGGCCAAATATGCCTCACCACCTTTTCGAATCAACTTCCCAGCTTTTAAGGCTGACACCACATTAGACAAATAATTTCTTCGCTCCCCTATAACTAATACCTCCTCATCCTCGACAGTTCTTAATACCATCCTCTTAGCAGCACAATCCAATGTCGCCCTATGCTGAGTTAACCAATCCATTCCTAAGATAAGATCAAATTCTCCGAATGGCAATTCCATTAAGTCTCCTACGAATACTTTATCTTGAGTCTCTAGAGGCACTTCCCTAAAAAGTTTATCTACCTTAACCGAGTGACCCAAAGGACTTATCACTGATACCCCACTCACAGTCTTCTCAGAACGCACACCCAATGCCCCAGATACGTTACAGGCAACATACGAGTGAGTGGAACCAACATCTATCAAAGCAGTATAAGGCGTGCTATGAATGAAAAACGTACCGGTTATAACATCAGGAGCATCACCCTCCTCTCGACGTCGTGCGGCATAAACCAACGCTGGCTGACGAGCTTCAGTATGCCCAGCACCCCTGCCGGGTGCCCCACGTCCTCGTCCATTACCATTACCAGCTCTACCTTGCCCACGGCCTCTCTGTGGTGGTGGTCCTCCTCGCACTGGTTGCACAACCCTTGGCTCAGCAACTTGGTCCTGAACTGCTCTCCTAGGACATTCCCTAAACTTGTGTTCCTTGGACCCATATCGGAAACAACCCCCAGTTCTTTTCCAACACTCACCCAAGTGTGCTCTACCACAATCCCTACAAACTTGAGGTCTGACGGTATTCACTGGCATGGCCCGAATCAGCTCCTCTACTCTGGTTCGTTTAACATTTCTGTATGCAGCACCCGAGGGTCCAGAATCCCTCCTAAATCTAAGTCGATCCTTCTGACGATTCTGTTGCTCCACCCGCTTAACCTCTTCAGCTATCTTGGCCTTTTCTACCAACGCAGCAAAGTCACGCTCCCTTTGTGGAGCTATCAGCACCCTAAGCTCATCTCAAAGGCCATCCTCAAACCGAACGCTACGCTCGTATTCAGTCGCCACTATCCCACTAGCATATCGACTCAATCTCAAGAATTCAGCCTCATATTCGGCAACAGTCTTATTACCCTGGGTTAGATTTAGGAATTCCTTACGACGAGCATCCACATAACTAGCTCCCACATACCTGCCCTTAAAAGCAGTCTTAAATAGATCCCAAGTTACCCGCTCAGCCGGGGTACTCTCTCTTACTGTGATCCACCATTGGTAAGCCTCATCTCGCAGCAACGATACAGCCCCTTTCAACTTTTGCTCCACAGAGCAATCCAAGTCGTCCATAATCCGTTCTGTTGCCTCAAGCCAATATTCAGCCACATTCGGAGCTACTCCAGATACGCCCCTAAAAACCTCTGCTCCGTTGGCCCGCAGTCGCTCAGAGATAGATCCTCTATTCACTGTCCCAGTACTAGCTCCAGCAACCCTTTCTAAGACCCTCAGCATTGCTTGGGACAAGGCATCGTCCCCTATAGCTCGATCAAGTGACCCAGTCTCAGATGCTGGTGGCACAGATGCCTCTTCAGCTGGCCTATGCCCTGAAGATGAAAATTCGGCCCGCGCTCTACCGCGATCACGTCCGCGACCCCGTCCACGAGTTCCTCTAGTACTCATATCGACTTATCTGATTACGAATTTTATGACATTAGTTAATATTTCAGTTGTTTATTACGAGATATCTTATCGAAGTATAGTAGTTCAGAAGTTGTTTCCACGACATTGTATCTAACTACAGTCTCGATCCTAAAATGTTTTTAGCTCTACCCTATCTAAAGTAACATAGTAAGCTCTTTGATTCTATCTATAGCATCATGTTAAGACCAACAATAATATCATATCATTCTCAAATATCATTTAAATATCAAACGATAAAGAAAGTATACTTACAGACTTGGGGCCGGGAATTCAGTGTGCCACCTCTTCCTTTGAATCATTTAAAACATATATTTATCCATAAAAAATGGGTTAAAAAGATTTTATTTATTTTACTAGTATTTTAGAAATCCTTAAATTTGATTTAAAAAGTCATTATTTGAAATTTTGAAAAAGAAACCCGTTAAAAAGCCCGTTAAAAACCCACAGCCGAGTTGTTGCAACCTGGCTCTGATACCACTAAATGTAACACCCAAACCTGGCCCAAACGTTATGGCCAAATCTGACGTGTCACATTGAAACCATTAAAACACAAGTTCTGATTTTAAACCTCTCTTAAAGGATTTGATGATAATTTTTAAAAGACTAAAGTGAATGGAAGCTGTGCACCAGGTAGGTATCCGAAACAGAGGAGGTGAGCCATGAAGGCTGCTTAAGTACCAAGCTCTTGATTGGATCCAATCCTCGACATGCCCACAACCATTGCCACACTTCAGGTTATTCATAATTTTGGAAAATATCTCGAGATGGAGTTTGTACAAAGTGATGTCTTAGTTAAAATGTTATATTCATCTCTGTATGATTTGAAAATCGAGAGTTGTTTAAAACGTAACCTAGATCTAGCCCATTTTAAGATATAAATAATAACACAGATTTCAAAGTTCAAACCAACCAAATCCAGAAAGAAATTAGTTAAAATGGCCTTATTACAACCCAAAAATAGATAATAATATTTAAATAAAACTTTTAAAAGAAAGTCCAATTGAACATCATGGCCACTCTGAATTCCCACCGGCTCCAAGTCTCCACATTAAGGTTCACCTGCAAGGTTGAAGAAGGGGGGTGAGTTTGGAACTCAGTGTATAACAAGCCCTTTCAGAGCCCAAATCCATACATGTACAAGCTCAATTTTCAACATGCACTGGCTCGAAGCCTTTCGGTTAATTGTTACTGGGCCGAAGCCTTTATATTACCCATATCGCTAGGCCAAAGCCTTTCTGTAAACGGTATGGCCCATAGGCCCATTTCAATATTACATAACTCAAACCATACATGTATGCAAAAACCCATTTGGGGAGACTACTCAACCCTCCATCCGCTACTCTCCACCCGTACCAACCAAACTCTCCATGTGGGGAATAACTCAACCCACCCAACCAAACTCTCCACTGGCAGCATAGCTGCTTAATCATATAACTGGAGGCCAAGCCTCTTTTAATAACTGGGGCAAAAGCCCTTTTCGGTAAACTGGGGCAAAGCCCTTTATCACTTCCTCCATCATATAAAACCCAACCCATGCATATAATGAATCAAATAGTGCATATCATGTTCATGTCATAGCATATCATGTGCATATCATGTCATAGCATGTAAAACAACAGTATCAAAGTCATCATAAACATATTACAACCCTAGGGGTATAATAGTCATTTTTACCTAGGGGTAAAATAGTCATTTTTACGTTTTAAGGGTAATTACATAATTTTATCCATTATTAGGATTTTCCATGTTTATCCACCAATTCCAAGTGCTTAGACAACAGTTTTTAGCCTAGTATCGCGCATTCAAGTTATTGGGCCCAAAACCCCTAATGGGCCCTTCGTAGCCGATTTAGTCATTTAAGTCCTTTTTAGCCTAAGTTACGCAACGGTACTAAAAGTTTAACATGCAATTCATTCAAATTCCATTTTTTACCAATTTTTACCCAAATGGGCCCACAAGCCCATTGGGCCCTATTCTAGCCCATCGAGGCCCAACGTACCAAACTGCACGAAACCGTGCTCTTACCTGTTCCATCCCTCTCGTTTACTGTTTTCATCGCAATTGAACTCACCCACACATCATCTCGTATTTACTGGTTACATCAACAACATAATCCGATGTTTCGGCTTTTATGCAATATGAACCTAGGCTATTACGGGGTATGTTACACACATGTTAAAAGACGACCGACTCTTCCAAGTCCTCCACGCACTCGTCCTATATTCATTTAATTGATGTATTAGATCCAAATCTAAAAGAATAATCACTATAGTCTTCTCAACAACATTCGGCCACTATGCCTATTACCGTAGATAGCTTACCTTCGCTGGGTCGATTATTGATCCAACTTATCCAACACCGCTACACCCAACCTACTGCTCCTTCAAGGTTGTTTGCTTCGCTACAAGAGACCATAAAACAAATGAAGAAGGCTTAATAAAGCCTAGATTACAAATCGGCAACCTCCCTAAACCTTAGGAGGTTTCGACTTTTCTAAGCATTTAAAATACTGAATCGAATAGGGTACGAGTACTTACCACTAGAACCCTTCCGTACCACCTTAAACTTGAAACAGACCAAACTCCCAAATGCTATCAGAAATCGCTCCCCAGGGGTCCTAAAATTCGACCAACATGTCCTCCAAAGGTGATGTGCTTTCGGCTTTTGATTCAAGGGAGGAGAAGGTGTTTTGGGGATGGTTTAATCGGTAGGGGATTGAAGGCTTAGAGGTTGTAAGATTCGGCCACAAAAAGATGAAAAGAGCCTGAGGGTTGTGGCTTAAAAGAAAACGGCACAAGATGGCTTTCAGGATTTGGCTTACTTTAGAGTATTCGGCTAACAAGAAGAAGTGGGAAGGGAATATGGTTCAGCTTTCTTCTAAAGGATGGAGAAGAGGAAAAGGAAAATAAAATAAAAGAAAGAAAAGGGATTTGACTAAGGTGAATCGGCACAACAAAGAAAATGCAAGGACTCCCCAAAACTAGACTCAATTGCCGAATATGCACAATGCAAACCCCTTGGCCGGCCACACTCCTTTCAAAATTGAATTCTCCTAAAATCCCTCCAAGATATGCTCCCCCTTATCACTCCTTGAATCAAGCTCATGACCGATTCAAACTCTTCTCTCACAGAGTTATAATCGACTTCAAACTCTCACATGCATAGGACATAAAAAAAAAAAACACCACCAATTCCTGCTCCATGATTCGAACCTTGGCCTTCTCTCCTCACTTACACTCCACCTTTTTAGCTCCCTAGTGGCGTTACCTAGCCACTCAACCAGGGGTTCTCTTGTGTTGCGTTTTACCCATATCTTTTGATAAAGCCTCCTAACCAGAGCCCCTAACTCCTTAAGTCCAAAATTCAAAAATTCTACCGGGTTTTGGCCAACTCATGGGCCTTCCATAGGCCCATTTACACACTCTAAACATGAATTTCACAACCATATACCAACATTTAAAATTTCACCCAACATCACACAAAATCACTAAGCCCCAAAAATTAGGATTTTACACCCCAAGCTCAAGGCCCATTTCTTCTAGGCCCAAAATTTGGGGCGTTACATGCTGAACTTCGATATATTTAGTGGTATTCTATCATACATTCTTCCGACTCAAAACATATTATCATTTAACAATGTTTAAAACAATTACTTTCTCAATTAACAACAGTTTATAACAAATCAATTATACCAAAAATATTCAACAACCAATTTTACAATCAATATAACATTTCAAATTATACTAAACTAAACTGAATGAACTTATCAAATATAGTAAAAGTCCATGGACTATACTTGTTATTGATCTATAAAAAAGTTTATTAAAACTTATTAGCATCAATCTCAAATAATATTCAATTTAATGCATACGACTTTCTATTTACAAATTTTCACATTTGCCTCAAACTTTTACATTTTATTCAATTTGGTCCTTAAGACCAAAACATGATTATTTTCACAATTAACCCCTATACCCCTTAAACCAAACTTATAACTACTCCAAATTAGTCCTTGCATGCTAAATATTTCATAAGAAAACATATAATATTTTTATTGTTTTTAGTTAAATCTTTAAGCATAAAAATTTTACCAATTTACTATACAAATTAACTCAAAATCACCATTAAGCTTCCAACCCAAGCATGCACATCAAGAAAACTTCATGAACACTAATGGAAAATTTTTCTAAACTTTGATAGTTTCACAAAATAGCCCCTAAACTAGCTAGAGACCTTGACAACGATCAGAAAAATATAAAATTCACAAGAAACGACTCAAAAACAAACTTACATGCAAGAGGTACTTGTGACTGAAACTTCAAGCTCTCTATAATGGGGTTTCAGTGGTGAAAAAAAATAAAATGAAGAAGAAAACCATCATGTTTTTTCTATATATACTTTTACCATTATTATAAAAACAATACTATAATAACATTTTACATAATATAACATATAATATTTGTAACACTCCAAATCCGACCTAGAAGTTAGGCTCGAATCTAGCGTGTCACATTGAAGTGTTTTTCGAAAACCTTGTTTCCATTGAAAACCCTTCTTATTAAAGCTGGTTGCCATTTAAAACTTGTGTAAAATCTCAAATTTCGTATGCATATTTTTAAAATGTGGTTTATTAAAAGACGTTCTCTTGTAAAATGTTATTACCTTTAAAACCTTAATTGTTACGAAAGCCTAATTTAAAACAGTTGTGGAAACGTGATACTTTGAAAAATAGTTGTTGTTTTGGAAAAAAACCGTGTCCAACTTCTAGCAATTATAAAACAATAAATAAAATCCCAAATGTAAAAAACCAGAAAGTTTAAAAGGCCTTACTACAACCTAAACCAGAATAAAGTACTTAAAAGTAAATCACGACAGAGCATAAGTAATGTGTGGCCTTCTCCGAGTCCCTCGCAGCACCGATCCTCCTAAAGCTAGGGATTACCTGCACTGTAACACCCCAAACCTGGTCCAGATGTTATGGCCAAGTCTGGTGTGTCACATGGACGATAACTTACTCTTATTTCTTTCACTTAACACAATTAGGGTGAGTTTGCTGAACCGTTGTTAAAAGTTTGGGAAGAAAACCTGGTTTTTAAATTTGGGAAAATCCTATCCACTACCGGTTTATAGTTTATTTTATTTCAAAGGTCTTGTTCATCTTTACGTTATCCATTTGATACGTGTGTTATGTTTTGAAAACGTTGATTAATTTTAGATAAAACCCGTGCAGCCTTAGTCTATCCACTTCAAGCAAGTTATAAATAAAGAAATAAAAACCCAAATAAAAATACTTAGAAGCGGCCTTATTACAAAACAAAAACCAAAGAAAAAGTAATTTTAATAGAATACAAAAAAGAATAACTTAAAGAAAATTAAGCCAAAGCAGTCTACGTGGCCACTCTGAATCCCTTCAGCTCTAAGTCTACCAGTTTAGGGCTCATCTGCATAGATGAAAGGGAAGGGGTGAGTTTGGAAAACTCAGTGTGTAAGCTAAACCCAACCAGAGCCCAAATCAGTTCAAGCTTTACTGGGCCTAAGCCCTATCCAGATTCAGTATTAACTGGGCCTTAGCCCTATTCAGTTTCAGTACGACCCTTGGGCTCATTATAGTAATAGAACAGAAATTATGCATGTATACAAAGCCCAACCCAAATCCAGCCCTACACACCACCCGTACCAGCCCTACACACCATGTAGGGAATAACTCAACCCACCCAGCCCTACACACTACAGTCGCAGCTGAGCTGGTTAATCAGATAACGTGGCCAAGCCACTAACAGTAAAACGAGGCAAAGCCCCTAACAGTAAACGTGGCATTGCCACTTAGCACTTCCTCCATCAAAAACCCAATCCCATGCAACAGTATATCATGTCATGGCATACAGTGAACAGATTTAATTTAGCGTGCATTTCATCAGATTTAACCCTAGGGTATAATGATCATTTTGCACCTAGGAGTAAAATAGTAATTTTCCACCCTTAAGGGATATTTCAGTAAATTTGCCAGTTTTTAGGGTTTTATGCACATTTCAGTTGTTATTAGTCCAAAAATCATCTAGGTAACCTAATTTACCCATTTAGTCCAATTTAGAATTATCGGGCCCTAAAACCCCTAATGGGCCCTGTAATGTCTACTAACGAATATGGCCCACCAAGCCCTCATACTAAGTCCGTTTTAGCAAATTTGATACCCAGACTATCAGAAAGCACTTACCGCTCTTTTCACCCAAATGGGCCCATAAGCCCATTGGGCCCAAATTCAGCCCCTCGAGGCCTAATTTCACCAACATGCACGAAATCGTGCATCTATCGTTCTTACCGTTTGCGATTATAGATTTTACCAAGTCAACCAACCTACGAGCACTTGCACGCTCGCAAGCCCATGAAATGCCGAAATTTCAGTATTTCAGCTTTTCGACATTTGCCGATCTAGTCTACTAGTGGTGTCGTTTACACACCTGATTTGCGAGATTTGCAGGAATCCCTCGAATGATCAGCCTATAGTAGTTTGCCATGATATTAGCCTACAATCCAATGTTATTAACCGAAATTGACACCATACGAATACCACCATATTCAGCCATCCTTACCCAAAGCTGATATTCACTTACCCTTACCGAAATCTACCACTAGATCTAAATCTAGCTTGCCTCGACGGCCCTAGCCTCCACTGCTCCTTGCTAAATCACCCCTTCTGCGATCTAATACACACAAGAACCGAATAACAAGATTACAATTAACCTTAGCCAAAGTCGACAGCAACCCTAAGGAGTTTAGGGGTTTTGGCTTTTCTTAAATCCCAAGATAATGAATGAAAAGGGGTTTCGTTTACTTACCAAGAGAATGAATCCACAAGATCTAAAGGCTTAGTCCCGAAACACTATGGATATAGAGGTTTCAGATTTTCTTTGAAGAAGAAAGAGATTAGAGGTTTATGTAATGGAGAGGAGAAGATGTCGTCAGAGATTAGGGAGGTTGTGAGGTTCGGCCCTTGAAGAGAAAAGAGACAAGAAGAAAAAGATAAGAGAAGAAGAAAAATGATTCCCTGGGTTTCGACTCCTTGAGTGTGTCGACCAAGGAGAAGGTTCAAGTTTCGGGATTTCAGCTTTTAAGAGTATTCGGCTATCAAGGTTAGATAGGAGAGGTTCTATGATTGGTGACGTAAAGAAGATGGAGAAGAGGGTGGGAGGAGAAGAGGAGAGAAAGAAGATGACAGATTTGGCTTTGAAGAAAAGGAAAGAGATAATGGTTTTGTCTTGCACAACTCGGCACTAGAAGAATATAGAGAACTAGGTTTTGGTTTTTAGGAAAAAGAAGGAGGAAGAAAAAAAACCTAAGGCACTATACCTATTCGGCCAAAAGAAACAGCCCCTAAGTGCCAAATCCCGAAGGCTTAACCCCTACAAACGTCGACACACACCACCTCAATTGTCGAAAAAGAAATCTCCTAACACCCTAGCCGAATATGCCAAGCCAAAATCCCTTGGCCAGCCAACTCTTGCCTCCCTTCAAAATCCGTAAAATTTCTCTCCCTTATCCTACTTGATTCAATCCCATGAGCATCTCAAACTCTTCCCAACAGAGTTTCACTTGGAGTCCATCACATGGCTTGCACATACATTAAAAATAAAATAGCATCTTGCTTACCATGGGACTCGAACCTAAGCCCTTGCACAGCTTCCACATGCCACTTCCTTGCCCCTAAGTGGTGTTACATTGCCACTCCACCACTGGCTCACTTGTGTCTTAATTTACCAACATTTTCTTAAAAGCCCTCTTAGTCAAAGCCCCTTCTCCCTTAAGTCTAAAATTTAGAAATTTCTTCCGGGTTTTAACTGAAGATTGGGCCTTCTAAAGGCCCACTAACACACCCGAACATAATTTAGCATAACCAGACCAACAAAATTTAAAGTTCACACAAAATCGTAAAAATCCTGAAAATCCTAAAAATTAGGGCGTTACATGCATAGTTATTAAACGGGGTGAGTTTTATGAAAACTCAGTGTGTAATCCCCTACTATATAAAACGAACAGTCAGTCATACAAAAGAATTAAAAGTCTGGGCCCCAACCCTACTACAATTCCAGTATCAATTGGGCTTGAGCCCACTATAACAGACAGTACCAGATGGGCCTTAGCCCATTACAGAATCGAAAACATTATCAGAATTAGAATCAAAATCAGGTGGGCCTAAGCCCGAAATAGAATCAGTAACAGTATAATACAGAGATGCAGAACAGATTAGGCTGAAGCCCTATATAGAATAGATCAGTCTGGGCCTTAGCCCTATACAAAACAGTGTGGGCCAAGCCCATAGCAGAATCAGAACAATATGCAAATGCAATCCTAACCCAGTCCAGCCATCACACCACCCGTACTAACCCAACACACTATATAGGGAATAACTCGACCCACCCAGCCCGACACACCAATGACGCAGCCATACTACTAATAACAGATAACGTGGCGAAACCACCAGAATCAAAATACGTGGCAAAGCCACTAGCACAGAACTTCCTCGAAATCAATGTCCCAACCTAATATGTCGTGTATGCTATCCTCAATCATCACACATGTATGCAGAATGGCCATGTTCAGTATCAGTCATTTAAACACATGTTAAAACATATCAATCACACAACCACGGTCACGTCAGTCAAATCACTATCATACAAACACAATCAAATCCGTCAAACACACAGTCCAAGTCAGTCACTTGCCCACAGGGCAAAACAGTCGTTTAACACCCTAGGGAAAAATGGTAATTTTACCCCGCAAGGGTATCTCGGTAATTCTACCCTACAGGGGTATTTCAGTAATTCTACCCTACAAGGGTATTTCGATAATTCTACCCTATAGGGGTATTTCAGTAATTCTACCCTACAGGGGTATTTCAGTAATTCTACCCTGTAAGGGTATTTCGGTAATTCTACCCTACAGTGGTATTTCGGTAATTTTACCCTACAGGGGTATTTTGGTAATTTTACCCTACAAGGGTATTTTGGTAATTCTACCCTCAAGGGGTATTTCGGTAATTCTACCCTATAGGGCTATTTCGGCAATTTCACAAACCAGGGGTATTTCGGTAATTTCACAAACCAGGGGTATTTTGGTAATTTTGTAAATCAGGGGTATTTTGATAATTTTAAAATCTGGGGCATTTCCATAATTTGTAAACTAGGGTATTTCTGTAATCTTGTAAACCAAGGGTAAAATGGTAATTCTCACAAATCAGGGGTAAAACGATAATTTTACAAATCAGGGGTAAAATTGTAACTTTACAAATCAGGGGTAAAACGGTAACTTTACAAATCAGGGGTAAAACGGTAATTTTACAAATTTAGGGTAAAACGATAACTTTACAAATCAGGGGTAAAATGGTAACTTCACAAGTTAGGGGTAAAACAATAATTTTATAAATTAGGGGTAAAACGACAATTTTACAAATTAGAGGTAAAACGATAATTTTGCAAATTAGGGGCAAAATAGTACTTTTACAAATTAGGGTATTTCTGTAATTTTACAAATCGAGGGTAATTCGGTAATTTTACAAATCAAGAGTATTTATGTAATTTTACAAATCGAGGGTATTACAGTAATTCTACCGTATAAGGGTATTTTAGTAATTCAATCAATCCCTTAGAAAGTCTACAGTTGCCTCGAGTGACTCAAGTATTCTAAACAGAGATAACGTTGCGAATGGGCCTAAGGCCCGTTCTCGGCCCATGTGGCCCATACGCTCGTGTGGCCCTTTAGCCCAAAACTAGCCACAGATATGAATTCACCTAGTCTAGTCCAATATTTACTACACAATCATACAATTTGCCTGATTGGGCCCACATGGCCCATTTGCACATTCTGGCATTTGCTGTTCTACAACTAGACTAGGGTGAAGTGCACACCTGATAGGTATCTGAAGTTAATCCATGCTCTAAACGCTGCTATGCCCAAAAGCTAACAATAATCGCACCCTTGACTCCCCAGGTGGTGTGTCGATCAACTACGGTCACCACCACCGCGACCCAACGGCATACAGATCAACGAATGATCCAACACCTAACCCAAACGAACATGCCACAACGTGAAAAGGATAAGCCAAGAAAGGTATGCTTACTCTCTTCATGGTTTGCTCTATTTAAAGCCAGCTTCTCGCCTATTCTCATGTTAGCTTCCTAATATGGGATTTTCCATCAATCCCCCAAAACTAAAGCATTAGCAAAATAATCAACCTTTGCGTGCAAAGGGATTCGAACCATAGTCCTCTCAATAACCATGTCACGCCACCACCACTAGGGCACAAGCTCCTTTGTGTCATAAGTCCAACACATTTAACTTTAAAGCCCACCTACTCACTTCCAGATTTATTTAAAAGAAAAACCAAAATAAATTACAAGAGCCAAGACTTGAACCTTGGACCTCCTTGCTTCCTTTTTGGCTTCACTTCCTTGTCCCCTAAGTGGTTCCACTTTGCCACTACACCACACTTCTTTTTATGCCTTATTTTACCCTGATTTATTTAAGAGTCATACCACTTGAGATCAGGGTTCCACTAGGGCTAAAAATCAAAATTTTTTCCTATGGTCTAACTTGAACCTGGGACTTCATAGTACCCTCCAAACACTCCAAAATCACACATTTGAATTATTTAAGCCGCCTTTTAACCGATCCAAAACTCAAGGCCTAATACTTCTAGGCCCAAAATTCGGGGCGTTATAATATTATTAAACCACTATGTATAAACCGTCCAGCATGACAATTATGGTCTAATTACCTATTAAGGCCCGCAATTTAATATTTCATAACCATTTAACATAAATAAACTAATAGCGATTAACTTTTTAAGCTTTCACTATTTAGTCCTTTTTACTTAATTAACTATCTAAACATTACAATTTCTTAACCAAATTTTAATATGACACTAATGATCTCATAAATAATAAATAATTCATATTTACGGACTCACACGTTGAAATTGTGGTCCCAAAACCACTATTTTAACACTATTTGAAATATGTAAGTCCAAATGGTTACAATCCAACCTTTTCCACCACTAAAACAATCTTTCATTTTATGTTGTCTGCCTTCAAGGCTTGGCCATATAACTCAAACAGTGAACTGACGCGCATCTTATTAGGGCGCATCAAAGAGCCTCTATCATACTTTTATAATATTTGTAATCTATGCCCAAGAAATTGGAAGATTATATCTTTAGGTCAACCTAACTCACCTGTTGTTGGTGCAGGATCCTCATCACATCCCCATCATCAAGACATGGATATTTACTCATTTCTTAAGGGAGCTCGAGGAATGGAGAAGACCATCACTACTCTACTATGTAAAAAATAGCAAATATCACAAAGAAAAGAGCCAGGTCAAATGTGGGTACCTAAGAATATGAGATCAGTGAATGCCCTCTATTAGTGAGGCATAAGTCAAACAGGGATCCTATTTCTAAAATCACTCACTCATCCCCGATTTGAGTCCTTCCTGAGATTCCTTCAACGCCTGATAGCTCTGCCCTTCAAGCAGGCTCTCTCAAGTGTGCTTCTGATCTCTTACCATTAGAGAATAACACAGAGGACAACCGTCTAACCTAACCAATTGTCCTTTCTTCTCAAGCATAAGTTGCAACCCCTACTGAATTAGGTGGCAAATTTCCTTAGCATGGTCTAATAGAATCAGTGCCATCTTCCAAGTCTCTTAGTTCTTACCTTTCAACAACAACTAAGCTTGTTGCCTCAACAGTTAAGAGAAGATTTCTCCTCTTACCTTGCATCTAATTATTTAGAGTATCCTCTATCTCTCATGGCTCAAATCTCAGAGATCACGTTTCTCAAACATTGTCTTTAGAATGGGGCTATCAAAGAGGCTAGTATGCATTACAACAACAAAAATAACAGATTTAGAAAAATATGTGAAATCTGGCAAAGATACTTTGGTTGAACTTTGCTAGAAATATCAATATTCAAGCAACTTGATCACAAGGTTGTTTACGCAGATCACAACTCTAAAGAGCAAGCATGGGTATGTTCAGACAAAAAATAATCAGTTGAAAGATGAGATCATCCACTTAAAGAATGAAAATTTTATCTTAGAGGAGAAGTTCAAGGCCGAAGAAAAGGGTCACAAGGCGAAGTAGAAAAGGCTACATCAATCCCACAATGAGGCCTTTAGAAAGTATGAAGAGGATACTCAAAAGAATCTCGTTGAGGCACTACCAAAATAGATACCAAATCTAATTCTGCACGCCCAAGTGGCCTTTGGAACTCTTTGTAATAGTTCGTTTTTAGTGAAATTAGAATAGTGGTTTCAAAACCACAAATTTGAGGTCAAAATATTTATTTTAATATTATTTTAAGGTCTACAGTATGATAGTATGTTTGCATAAAAATTTTGTTAAAAATTTTTATCATTTGTATGCTTAATTTGTGACAAAAGACTAAATTGCGTAAAGTGTAAAACCTATGTTCTATTAGATAAAGGTTTCTAATATATATGGAACTTAAAAGTGGAGGTCCTTACGTGTTAATTATACCATTGTTAATATGAGTGGACTTTTATGGTCATTAAAATGATATTTTTTAAAGTTAATTACAAGGTTATTTAAGTAATTTGTTAACTAAAGTATAGTAAAATAAGTAAAATAAAAGATATCATCTTTTATGTTCATCTTCTTCACCAAAAATAAGGAACAAAAACTCCATTGTTGTACTTTGAAGGTTCGGCCATAGTCTCCTTGCATGTAAGTGAAATTTTGCTCGATTTTTAATGATTTTTATGTTTATGAGGCCATTGTAACTTAATCTAGCTAGTCCATGGACTAATTTGCAAAGTTGTTAAAGAGTTAGGGTTTTCTCCATTGTTGAATATGTATGTGTTTTGATGTTTGATGACAGGAATGAATTCTTGTTGTTAGATAAACAACATTTGTCAAGTGATTTTTGATTAATTTTTGAAATAGGGGATTAAATTGACAAAAGTGAAATTTATGTTGTGAGAATAAATAAAATATATGGGTTGCTATAAGCATAGACGAAATTCGGCTAACATGGGTTAAGGTTAAATTGCATAAATTTGTATTTTTATGAGATAGGGACTAAATTGTAAAGAGGTCAAATGTTTAGTGGTAAAATTGTAATTTTACCATAATGTGAATTGGATTAAATTGAATATAGTGATGTTTAAAATAGTTAAATTTGATTATATAGATAAAGAAAAACGAAGTACGGAATTAGATTGAGGAAAGGAGAAAGTAACTGAGTAAATGATTGTTTTCTATCATTCGAATTCGAGGTATGTTCGTGTAATTAGAATTAAGGATTTATATAAATATACTTATTTGAAATGTATGTATGTGAAATGCGAAATTAAAATACATGTCTATTGAATGCCTAATAATGGAAGTATAGAGAATACCGAGTCCCGTTTAAACCTTGGAATTCGTAGGATACGAATGACATGTCATTAGGGTTACCGATTTGGTTGAGATCCTGCATGTGTTGCAGACTCACCACAGCTTGTATGAGCTTACCGATTTTTAGCTCGTGTGAGCTTGTCGTTATATTAGCTCAGAAGAGCTTACCGTTTATAGCTCGAAAGAGCATACATGTATAGGAATTAATGGATTATCGTTCAGTATACGTCATGTGTACTACCCGTGTATCTAACGATATTCTAGGTGGTTTAACGGGCACAGTCTTGTTACAGATCATATAAGTTCGATATAAATCGCAAAAATGATACATGACATTATATGATATATATATACATATATATATTGAGTTATGAAATAGAAGATACATATATATGAAGCTTACTTGATTGTGGTGCTTATCCATATTATTTGATTGTTATATATGCTTTATATGACTAACCTATTGGTGAATATATGTGTTTAGGCATTTGAACAAATTGAATGGGATATACTATGTTATTTATCTAAATTATGATTAAATAGTAAGTTAAATTCTAAGTTATACGAACTTACTAAGCATAATTACTTACTCTATTTGTTTTTTTGTGTCTTATAGTGTTTCGGAAGCTCGCTCGAATTAGAAGTCGTCAAAGATCTCATCACACTATCCAGCAATTATTTTGGTACTTTTGAACTCAATGTATTTTGGTTATATGGCATGTATAGGTCTATTGGCTAATGAAGTTTATATGTTTTGATTATGTATTATCCATGTGATTTGGTTTGACTTAGTATATGTTAGTATTTATATATATGTGGTTGGTTGGCCTTGTTTTGTATGAAGTTTGATTACCTAGAGTATGCCTAATGGTTGTCATGGAAATGCCTTATTTGTGAATTGGTAATTTGGTATCTATTATGGACTATTGAAGTGGTTTTTATGTCATGTTTTGGGCATTAAGGTGCATAAATGTCTTAGATCATTTAGGTAACTTTTGGAAGTAATTGGTATACTCTTGAATGGCTAATTGTGAGGCTTATGGATGTTGTGATTGTTGGTATTGAAGTGGCATGTTTTAGTCTTGATTTTGGTTGGTTTAAAGGCCTATTCAGCCATGTGTGACACATGGTCAGGTGATACGGCTATTTGTCCACTATAGTTTTTAATAAAAGTAAGTTAGTGAGTTACACAGGCTAGTCAACGGGCATGTGCCATGTGACACAAGTTAGAGAGTTACACGGGGTAGGACACAGTTTGGGACATAGCCTTGTGATCCCATTTTGAATGTCCTCATGGCCTGTGACACGGGCGTGTCTTTTGGCTATGTGGGACACATGGCTTGGCCACACAGGCATGTGTCCCCTATATATGAAAATTTTCAATGTTTTCCTAAAATTTCCATGAGTTATCTATTTAGTCCCGAATTGATTTTAATTTTTTGTTTTGGCCCTCGAAGACATTGTATTAAGGACTATATGAATGTATGTCAATGAATTGTATTTGTATATATGAATTTTATGTGAAATGTATGATTAATTATGTGCTAAGTCCGATAATGCTCCGTAACCATATTCTGGCGACAGATACAGGTTAGGGGTGTTACACTCTTGATCTTAGCAATGTAGACTTTGATTATGTAAAGGATATCTCTATAGAGTCACTCAACTTTGACGTCTACCATCCAAAACGAGAGGAGTGGGAAGCCTTTCAGAGTGAGTGGGCACAATAAGTTGTCTTTTCTATTCCCAATATGCTAGGAGCTGAAGATAACCAGGGAAGCTTAGTAGATGCAGAGCAAAATCCTGAAGGTCATCTTCAAACAGATGAGGTTTCTATTGAGCCGACCAACTAGCACAATAACTTACTAAACTCGGCGTACATTGCCTTTGGTAGTAATCCCCTACTTATAAGGCTCTCAACACTCTTACCAAATCTCTTTTTCTTTATAACTTAATACATTTTAGGAACAACCCTCACTTAATAATCTGATACATACTATGCATCCAATCTGTACGCCAAAATAACAATTGGGTGGATAACACTACGCCACTCAGGTTACTTTCAATTTACCCACCAAATCTAGAACCCACCCAAAGTTGGGTGTTAAAATTTTGTTCATTTTGAGTGCAAATATTGTGGTATGTATATAAGGGAACCTCAGTGTGCAAATGGTCTTTTGAATGTTTAGTTATATGGAAATGGAGGTTGATCTTGTGTAAAAAGGTTTCCTTGTGACTTGGTTGATGCATGATATTGGTCATGTCTAATGTTAGTATGAGTGATGCTTATAATCTTGTATGATTTGGCATGTTAAAGGTTACAAATGAGGTAATTAAGGTAGGTAAGTTGATGATTGGTTTAAGAATGGCATGATTGAATGTCATGCTTGAAATATAATTAGTATATGTTTTGTTTTGGTTCATGCCAAGGTTATTTAAGTTCTTAATCCATAAATTGTATAAGTATCTATGTGTTGGACTTGAATGACATAGTTTGACCTGGATAGGTAGACAAAGGGCTTAGTTCAAACTAAATGATGATTATGTATTGTATTTCATATTGGCTGATTTTAAATATTATAGACTTGTTTTAGAATGAATTGACATGTTTTGATATAGGTGAATTGATATGTGATTCAACGAAATAAAATGTTTTGACTGAAACAAATAAATAGGTACCAAATGTGATTTTTGCCAAAAATAGGGACAACGTCATTAACCATAAGTCCCTGACATCACATCATAGTCCAACAATGAGTGACGTCACGATGTCGAGATGCTTGAAGTTGGGGCATAACTCACTGAGTTGACGATGTTGCGACATTGACATAAGTTTTTGAAAAGTTTACAATTTGGTCCTAATTTGGCTTCAGGTTTGTAAAAGAGCTTTTGTAAGCTCATATGGGACTCGAAAATGATGATGTAGTACTGTATGAGTATCAGTTACACTTAATTGCATGTGTAAATGATTGTATGATGTATAATTGACTGTATTTGCTCTAGCAACAAATTTAGCATCTTGTACCTCGAACTCGACGATCGGGTCGGGTAAGGAGTATTACAATAAAACATTAAGTTTATTCTCCAAATTTGGAAAAATAAGTTGGTTTAGCCCATATATTAAAGTTAAACCTTTAATCTTAATTCTAAAACCAAATTAAAAAATAATTTAGTTCTAAAATTAGATTAAAAGGTATATTTAACTCAAAAATTCAAAATAAGATCCTGTTTTAATAAAATCAAGGCCTAGTAAATTCGAAATTGAAATGCTCAAACAAAATTAGGTTGTCTAAACTTGCAAAATAATTGTTGGGCTACAAGATGTTGTTTAGTCGATGATAAAGGGGTAGCATCCACGAACTCCCAAAAGTATACGAAGTTGCTTCAATGGCAAGAAATAAATATAATAGAATAGGGAAGCTCTAAATTGATCTTAAAGACACTTTGGAGAATGACTTGGGTAGCAAGAAATAATGCTAGACTTGAAAAAGGTAGTAAAAATAAAGAAAGAAAACTGAAAAATGGAAATCGAATAGCAAAATGAAGGAAAATTTAAAAATAAGAAACTAAAGAATTGACTTAGGGAGAAAAGATGGAGTTCGAATAGAGTTGATGGTTTCCTAAGGTCATTCGAGTGCTTAGATGTGCTTTCTTGAATTTGAAATTTGACAATCAAAGTTAGAAAAATTCAAGAAAAAATAAACTAAGTAATTTAGAAAATAAGAACAACAAAATTGATGGAAAGACGAAAAGATAGATCGATGGATATGATGACAAGGATAAGTGTTCGATTGAACTTTTCGAGAAAGATTGTCCAACAAACTCAATAAATGTCTCTAACAAACTCATCAAGAATGAGTAGGGATGAGTAAAACTCGATTCGATTTGAAAAAAAATTAAAAAATAAATTGAATTTTGAGTTAATTGAATTGAGTTATCTGATTTTCGAGTTTGGGTTCAAGTAAGAGTCGAGTTGAATTTTAACAATTCGAATAATTTAAATAATCCAAATAATAGATTGGTATAAATATCTCTTTGGTCCTTTTCAATTTTTAAAATGAGAAGATTGGTCTTTTTCAACAAAAAATTACAAAAAATTAAAATAATATTAAAAATTCCAAATATTTATAAAAATTCCAAAACTTATTTTTCAAGAAAACTATAAAAATTTAAAAAAATTCTAAAAATATATATAAAGAAAGTGAAAATTAAAAAAAAACAATTCAAAAATAAAAATTTTGGGACCTAAATAAGTTATTAATGATTCAAGTTTACCATACTAAAGTCTCTTTTTTATTATTATTTTTCTTTGAAAAATTTTTCAAATATATATGGTTTCAAATTTATGTACTCTAACATGGAATTAGTTATACCGTATCAAGATTTTAATTTACATGTTTAATTTTTTTAATTCAACTCAAACAATTTCACTTGATTCGAGTTAACTCGATTTGAAAAAATTTTCAAATTAAGTTAGGATGATAAAGTAGGACTCATTAACTCGAAACTTTTTCACTCGATTCAATCGAACGCTCACCCCTAAGAATGAGTTCTTAGGAACTCGGGGTTTGAAGAGCTTCCATCAAAATCTCAAACAATATTAAGTAAAAAAAAATGTTCTGAATAAAAACAAGAATTGAATCTTACAAAATAAAATAGTTCAAAAAATTCTTTAATTAATCAAACCCAAAATACAAAGTTCTCTCAAAATTCCCACAAAACTCTCTCTTAATTATATTGTTGAATCCAACTCTCTAGTGTTGCTAAAAGCCCTATTTATAGACTAAAGTTCGTGGGCTAATCTGATTAAAATATCCTTGAGTTATTATAGTTCGATTGAGAAAAGTTACCAGATTTTAACTAGGAGAAGAAACTCGATTTAGTAGGTAACACATCACCACGTCGTGACAGCACTATCAGCTCGTCAGGACGTCAAATGTCGTGTTGTCGGGATGTTGGGTTCTTCTTTTTGGGACATCATGTGTCACATCGTCAGGACTTTGGCCCATTGTTGTCACAATTCGAATCCATTTTGGCCAAAATACGAGGCACACTCCAAAAATCTCCACCTTGACTCGTATTTGCAAAATGCCTTCTTTGTTGGGCCCTATCTGGGGCCCAACTCGATCTTTGTCAAATGCTAACCAAGTCCAAACAATGTTTCAACTTGGAAACTGGAAGGCTTTTGGTCATCATATCGGCTGGATTGTTTTTTATGTTGATTTTGTAAATTTGAACATCTCCTTGAACAACTAGCTCTCGAACAAAGTGATACCGAATAGCTATGTGCTTTGTTCTTTCGTGATGCATATGATATTTAGTGAGATGTATGACACTTTGACTCTTGCAATATACAATAGTCTTTTAGTTTTTATCAATCAACTCCTCGAATAGTCCTCTCAATCAAATGGCCTCTTTCACAGCCTCTATGACAACCATATATTCTTTCTTTGTAGTTGATAATGCCATAATGGCCTGTAGGGTGGCTTTCTAGCTAATACTGCAATTGTCGAAAGTGAACAGCTAACCTATGAGATATCTTCTTCTGTCTAAGTCTCCTACATAATCCAAGTCTACATAGCCAACTAGACCTTCTAAACATCTTCTGAATTCCAAACAAGTATTGGATGTCCCCCTCAAATATATAACAATCCAGTTAACATCTTGCCAGTGCAATTTGTCGGGTTTGACCATGTATCTAATTACTACACTAACAACATGTGAAATATTGGGACAAGTACAAACCATTGGATACATTAAACTTCTGACTTTGCTGGAATAAGGAATCAAGGACATGTACATTTCTTCGTCTTTGGTTTGTGGTGATTTTGAAGCCGAAAGTATAAAGTGTGCAACTAATGAAGTACTAATTGGTTTAGAATCTTGCATTCCAAATCGCTCGAGCATTCTTTCGATGTATGTATGTTGCGACAAAAATAGCTTTCAAAGTCTCCATCTCTCGAATTTTCCATCCCAAAAATCTTCTTGGCTGCACCAAGCTCCTTGATCTCGAACTTAGAGTTAAGCATGGTTTTAAGTCGATTTATTTTTGATGGATCCTTAGCCGCAATTAACATATCATCAACATAAAAAAGTAAATAAATAATTTATCCATCATATATATGTTGTAAAGACACAAAAATGTCATACTTGCTCCGAACGAAACCAATACTTAACATGGAAGAATCGAACTTCTTATACCATTACCGAGGAGACTACTTTAGGTCGTATAATGATTTCTGAAGAAGAGAAACATGATATTCCTTTTCTTCAGCCCTGAAGCCTTCAGGTTGTTGCATATAAATATTCTCATCCAAATCCTCATGCAGGAATGCAGTCTTTACATCTAGTTGTTCCTATTCAAGGTCGTATAATATAACAAGAGCTAGTAATGCCCGAATGGACATATGCTTAACAACTAGAGAGTAAAACATCATGGAAATCAACTCCCTTCACTTGGCTGTAGCCCTTTTCGACCAACCTTGCCTTATACATAGTGTCATCTTGATCCAATCCTTCTTTCTTTTTGAACACCCAATTGCAATGAACTATTTTCTTTTCGATGGGTGGTTTAATGAGTTGCCAAGTCTCGTTCTTATGAAGTGACTCCATCTCTTCTTCCATAGAAACAAGCTGTTTGCTCGAATCAGAATCTGAAACTACCTCCGAATAATTTGAAAGGTCAGCTGAATCAATGCTCTCCGCAACACTTACAGCATATACCACTAGATTTCCTTCACAATATTTTTTACGGTGGTGATCTCTCACCTTTTTCTATCCCAGGCTAACTTATAATTTTGAAGTTGCGATGTAGAGGTCTCTGATTGGGATGGAGTTTCTTCAGAAACCTTTTGTTGAATTGAAGAGAAGTCGAATTCATGATTTCATTATTACGTCTAGACATTGCAATTCTCCTTGTTGGGACGTTGCCCCTGTTTGTCGTGTTATTGCGACGTCGAGCTTTATAACATCACTGTCTGCTTTTGTTTTCGACTCCATGCAGCACCCCTCTACCTGACCTAATCATTAGGTCTAGGTACCAATGGTCAAAAGAAAAACTCGTGTTTTTTAATAGTATTTTACCGATTTATTCAAGTGCTTCGAAAATATTGAATTTCATAATGTAACCCCTACTACAACTCATATTATGTTAGAATTAAAATTCTTACAAGATTGGTACCTTCTTAGACTTATTATTTATTTATAGTTTAAATATAGAATTTAATACGAATATAACAAACTTTAACCCAGAGGGGTGGCCTCTAAGGGTACCCCTCTATATACATGAACACAACTACTATGCCCATCTCTTAAATCTGGCAGTGTCTGGCTTGTTTCCTCACTCGATTCTCGAGTCTTCTTCTACCCTGCATTCACATAGCAAATCTTGTAAATTCAAAAGAGTTAATGAGATATGTACATAGGTAACCATGAAAGAATACATAAAAGAAATTTAGGAATTTGAGATTTTATGTGCAGTACTAGAACTTCTTGGATTTCATAGGAGAGTTCGCAAATTTTGTGGCGTAGCCAAAGCCTTGTTCTCTCTGAGTTAACTTTTGGTAGACATAACCACAAGTTTGATCATAACCATGGTCCATTTAGAATTATTCTCTTAGGGGTCTTAACCCAATTATCATTGTTCTAGACCTTCTTGATATGACTCATTACCAATACCCATATTCGCCATTATGACAAGGTAACAACTATTGGCATTTAACCAAGTATTTGCCAAAATTTTGTACCATTACCTTGATCTCTTACCTGAAAAAGGTGTCTTCCTAATTTCCTCTTTCGCAGACATAAATATCGGGCTTGTCTGACTAAACAACACCCTTTTGTTTTTGGTGGACACATGTCACGGTGGAACCCCAAAATACTTGTT
This sequence comes from Gossypium stocksii, assembly GCA_020496765.1. NCBI lineage: Eukaryota > Viridiplantae > Streptophyta > Magnoliopsida > Malvales > Malvaceae > Gossypium > Gossypium stocksii. The sequence goes on from CM035629.1 coordinate 43,343,292, forward strand.
CACTTTAGTTCAATCTTTTAAGACACTCATATAAATGGATAGTTTCCAGTGGACTATCTCCATCCCGGGTATCCTTGGACTATTTCCACCCTTAGTATTCACACATGGTTTTTCCCCATGCAATATGGCCCTGATAAACTTTTGTTTGTTCCATTACTTTTCGGGTGAAGTTTCATTCAAGATAGTGGACCTCCGCATTTGATGGCCCTCGAGGATACTCCCGTACCATGCAATCCTATCCGAACCTCCTTTTTCTTTGTAGATCTCTAGTGGATTTTACCAGTTAGATCGTTAGGCCTAGATTCTATTTGTAACACCCCTAACCTGAATCTGTCGTCGGATTACGAGGTATTACTGAACAATGCACAACTTTTATACATTCAAATGAACTCATCTACAAGTCTCTTAAACCATTCAAATATATATATATATATATACTCGTCTACTCAAATAGTCATTTACTAAATCATTCATAACACATAACTAGTTTATAAATAATCATTTAATTCATAGCTACAAGTAATATACATATCTTTATACAACATGAACATGAGCACATAACCAAGCAAATAAATTTATTTCATTACAAGAATCTATGAACCAACAAATCAAAGTATATGACATGGTTGGCATTATCACATTCGGCATATTAAGCATAACAAAGTTTTTCTTTTATAATAGATTAATAACCTATGAGAACTATTACTCAATATAGAGCATGAATATTTAATAACGACCAACTTCATTCTTAATTTTTTTTAAAAATGATGTATGCACATAATACATATAATACTAACAATCAAAGAGTCAAAACAACCAACTTAATTTGCATTTAATCACCATAACATTTTATAATAAAGTTTACTATTCATTTGGTCATTTCGTAAGGCCTTAGCCGAATACAAGTAAGCTTAAGACTTGTGCTTATCCCAATTAAAATTTCAACTTTATTCAATCATCATTCACGCCTAAACAATTCAAAGAGTCAAACCAAAACATTATTCATAATTCACTTTTCTCATTAATATCAAAATTATACATACATATATCATATATAGCAACCACTATGAGCATTGCTTAAACTTACCAAAACCGAATTTACTTAAAAACCAATCATATATTCATGCCTTAACAAGCATATCAACTGATCTAACAAATACTTCATTTATAAACAAGTCATGACCTAAATATCAAAAACTAGGACCAAGCATAATCGTCATGATTACTTATAACATGATTTACCATAATCGAATATGCATATCAATTAGGTTCATATATATAAACTTGTCATAACCAAGCTATCAATTATACATGTTCAAACCATGACTTTGTACAATGATTAATATAGCACAAACAAGCCCAATTTTAATCTCAATTCCAATTACAAGCATAATTTATAATCAAACATACCAACCTTCAAATATCAAAAGCCATTTTAACATCAAATCAACCTTATAAATACAATTGAATCATCAAACCTTTCAATTATAACAACCATATCATTTACTCATAGCATATAACCATACTTATCAAAATAAACAAGCCATTTTCGCATGGCTTATTATATACACATCATTCAAAATATAACCAAAAGGTAGTATAACTTATACATGCCATAGGTTTCAAGTATAGCTTCTAAAGGTACCAATAAATAGACGATAGTGTGATTGACTTCGCTGACGATCCTCGAGCCCGTAACTAGTCTCCTAAATCTATAAAACAGGGCAAACATACACACACAGAGTAAGCTATTATAGCTTAGTAAGTCATAAGCAATTTTAAACAACTAAATAACATAATCGACTCAATTTAACCACACCAAATCATACTATCGTAATCACATTTAATTTTGAGCTTATAATTTCTTATACCACATATACTTTCATGTATACACTTTGTCTTGACCAAATATGCATATATTCATTACCAATGAATAATTCAATCTCAAGCCATAATATCATTTCATATCCAAATACTTATATGATCATATGCATACACTCATTACCAATCTTTAATATTACATTCTTACACATATTGTGTGGCCGAATATACTTCTTAAATACACATATATTTTCATTATCATCATATATAATTTGTATCACATATTCCTCAACCAATTTACCTTAATTTCAAATAGGTAAACAACTTTCGCATACCTGATCATTGTAGCTCAATTTACTCATGCATTCACAATTTATCGCTACCTGTTAAACCATTCGAAATTGAATAGAATACATGAAAAATCACATATATAGTACAATGCCAACGTCCCACACGTGGTCTTACATGCAATCATGTAGTGATGTCGCTATCACACACAGGGTCTTACTCACAATTATCAATCAAAGCCACTGTCCCATACAGGGTCTTACTCGCAATGACATCTCATTGCCACTGTCCCACATAGGTTCTTACACAAATGTAGTTATTAGACACCTTATTTTGAGTGAATTGAATTTGAACACATTATTTCCATATATATACACATTCGACTGTCTTATATATCTAAACATGCAATTACATTCAACATTTTAAGTTCACATATATGCAAAATTAACAACATTTGTTTGCTTATAGACTTACCTTGGATATCGATGGAAGGTATAGAACGGCAATTCAACTATTTTTGTTTTCCCCCGATTCGAGTCCGATTTCTTTGGTTCTTGATCTATACATTTTCAAATTAAGCTCATTCAAACACTATTTCATTCAATTTAATCCAAAAACACATAAATGAGAAAATTACCATTTTACCCTGACATTCACACTTTTTACAATTTAGTCTAAATTACACAAAACACAAAACATGCAAAATTTGCACACACCATGCTTAGGCTAAATCTTCCTTATGCTCATACAAGTCCACACATTTCATTTATTTCATATTTTAGTCCCTCAATTTATTATTTTTGTAATTTAGCCCTAATTACTCAAATTCATCAAAATTCCCAATACAAAACTTACTAATCCAAAACATATCTTTCATTTTCTAACTTCAAAAAACAAAAATCACAAGCTTTCAACAATGGCAAAATACAAAATCATCATAAATTTAAAAAATTTAGACTTGGGCTTTGTAGATTTCATAGCAACAATCTCAAAAACGTAAAAATTATCAAAAATCGAGCTATTTACATACCTTGATTAAGAACAACAATGGCCGAAACCTTCAAACTCTTTTCTTTCCTTTTCTTTTCTAATATTCGGCTAGTATATGAATAAAATGAATGACCACTTCCATTATATTTTATTATAACATATAATATTAAATCATTTACTTAATTAACCTTTAATATAAAATATAAAACCTTTATATAATAAGTTCAAAATCGTCCACTACCTTAAATAATGGCCTATTAACATATTAAGTACCTTTAGAAAATCACATGCAATTCGGCACTTACAAACAAAACTACCAACTTTTCATTTTATGCGATTTAGCCCTTTTTATTAAATCGAGCATCCAGACGACGGAATTAAAACACGAAAATTTCACAGATACAAATTCACACATAATAAACACATAAAATAATATTTAAATATTTTTCTAACTCAGATTCGTGGTCTCAAAACCACCATTCCGAATAGGGTCAAAATCGGGCTGTTACACTATTTCATTGGCTCACTTTATTGCACCCAATGCTAGTTTACTCGTCAACCATTGGTGAACTCAAAATGGCAGATACTTTACACCTCGAAAAGGGTCTCCCTTCTATTTCATTTGCCTTGTTCAGATCACGTATACCAACTCCTTTCTTTGTAACAATTTGGCCGACTCCCTCATTTGCAAGATTACCTGCATTATTAGACACTTTTACTAGCTTTTCTTATCTTTGAAATTTGGAGGTTTCTCTTACTTTCCCATTTACCCGCGTTCTCAGATGCGTCGTGTAACAGCCCAATTTTGGGCCTAGCCGGAATAGTGGTTTGGGGACCACAAATGTAACACCCTATACCTATGTTCAAAGCCGGAACAGGATACGAGTATCACCACAATAATATACCTGTAATCAAAACAAATTGAAATATAAAATGATTATTTAAATTAAAATTCGTCAGCTATTCACTTATCCTTTAAACATCAAATTTAAATATAACATAAACTTATAATTTAACTAATAATTGATCATACCGATAATATAATATGAGTGATATTACTAAAATTTACAACAAAATACTCAAGCCGTCTATACACGGCATATATCCAAAATATGTTTACAAAATGCCAAAAAGGAAGAATGGATAGTGTTGATGAGCTTCCGACAACTTTTCCCCAAATCACGAGCGAACTTGATTTCACTATAAAATAAGATAAGAAAGAAAGAGGAAGCAAAGTAAGCTTATAGCTTAGTAAGTAATATGTAAATAATAATAAAATAACAACTAGTAATAGCATTTATAGATTCCAAAATATGTATCCATAAATACACAACCTTATTCTCACATGTATTTATCATTTGCCTAAGTTCAATTCAAACTGTTCATTCGAGTCCCAGTCACTAAATTATTTTTATCCAAAGCTATGAAACTTGAAATTTAGATCTGTCAATTTTTCCAGAAACTAGACTCATATATCTTCTTACCATAAAAATTTCAGAATTTTTGGTTGTGCCAATTATTACAGTTTATTCATTAAAGCTTCCCCTATTTCGCTACTCGACAATCCTGACCACTCTTCACTAAAATTTCAATTTCTCTTTATAAAAAATTCAAAAGATTTTCACGTTTGTTTCTTCTAAAAATAGACTCAATAAGGATTCCAACAATATAAATTATGTTCCATAAATATTTTTTTACAATTTTTAATGATTTTTACAAATCAGAACAGGGGATCACGAATTCAATCTGAACCAGTCTTACAAAAATGTAAATATCTCAAGATACAAAATTCCTTTGCTTTCTCTGTTTCTTTTGTATGAAAATAGACTCAATAAGATTTAATTTCATTTCTCATTCCACTTCTAACTCAATTTCTATCATTTTTTGGTGATTTTTCAAATTCACTCCCCTGCTGCTGTCCAAAACTGCTATATTTCAAATTTCACCTTTTTCATATATTCCCTTGTATCAATTTTTTTTTCATAGTAACACTTAACCATATCAAACGTACCAAAGTTTGATCATTTATCAAGCACATTACTCACATATATTCATGTCCTTATACTTATCACCACATTTTCAAATAAATTCACAATTAATAGATTTTCCCATTGAACACATCGAAATAGTAAAAGATATTAGGTGATCTGCACAGAGTACCACCCTTATAGCCGAAGCTAATTGATGCACATAGTAGCCTGCACTTAGTACTACACATGTGACCAATATCATCTGATACATGTAGTAGCCTGCACATAGTACTACACATGTGATCGAAATACTCGAGTACGCATAGTAGCCTGCACATAGTACTACACATGCGACCCATCCGTCCGGTACACGTAGTAGCCTGCACTTAGTACTACACACGTGACTAATATCATCTTGAACACATAGTAGCCTGCACATAGTACTACACATGTGTTCCCACAACGGATCATTCGTGTCCTTTCTATTCCGGAGATTTAACCGGAAATTCTTCACTTTTCAACATTTTACCAATTCAACCATACTCAATTTCAATTCATAATTTACCTCAAGTGAGCATTCAATATGCAACCACAACCCATATAATATCAAAATATTATAACATAGATAAAAACGATACATTATTTACATATAAACCTACCTTGGTGCAAATAATAGAAATTTTGGAATTTAGTCCACAATCTTTTCTTTTCCTCGATCAAGGTCGATTCCACGTCTTTCTTGATTATGGAGCTAGGAAGCTTGAAACAAACCCCAGCTATGGAGAACCCTTGAAATTTCATCCTAATGAAGAAGATGGACATATTTTGCCATCTTTTTCCCTTTTTTAATCTTTTAATTACCAAATGACTAAAATACCCTTCATTAAAACTTTGGTTATTTCTACCTATGTATGTCCATTTTTGACCATGAAAACCTAATGGTATAATTACCATTTAAGGACCTCTACTTCAATTATGCTCTCCAATTTAATCCTTTAACATCTAGAACTCATATTTATCAACTTTTGCAATTAAGTCCTAATAGGCAAATTAGACATGCAATTCATGAAATTTTCTATCGATATTCTAACACATGCATCTAATCACTTGATAATTTATAAAAATTAATTGGAATAAATTTTTCTACTTCAGAATTGTGGTTTCGAAACCACTATTCTGTTTAGGCCTTAAATCGGGCTGTCACAACAAATCTGATGAGAAAAAAATTATTTTAATTATATTTTTATGGTCTAAAGTTTCATGGAATGATTTTTCAAAAAACCTCGTTCGAAAATTTTGACGTTTGGGCACTCAATTTAGTCAAAAGGACTAAATTGTGAAAAGTGTAAAACTTAAGTTCTAGAAGCTAGAGGTGTCAAATTGCAATGAAATTTTAAATTGGAGGTCCTTAAATGGTAATTAGATCATTGGTTAATTTTTTGGACAAAAATGGACATGAAATAGGTGAAATAGAATATTTTTAAGTTAGGGGCATTTTGGTCATTTGGTGATTAAAATGAATTAAAAACAAAATTAAAAGCCAATTTTTGTCCATCTTCAACCCCATGGCTGAATTTCACAAGGGGAAACCATGGCTAAGGCTTTTCAAGCTTTCAAGCTCGATTGTAAGTCTGTTCTAGCCCCGTTTTTAATGATTTTTACATTTTTGAAATCCTCGTAACAAGATTTATCTGTTTCTACCGCTAATTTGCGATATGATTACAATCTAGGGTTTTGAACCATGATGAATACGTGTGTATTTTTGTGTTTAATGGTAGAAAATGCATGTTTATGGTTAGAGAAACAACTTTTACTAAGTGATTTTCGATGAAAATGTCAAAAAGGACTAATTTGTAAAAGTTATAAAATGTGTGTAAGTGAGTGAATAAATGCAAAAAGTGGGCTGCTATAGTTATGAAAATGGTTCGATAAGGCCTAAAATACAAGGAAATTGAATAGAAATCATTTTACAAGCCTAGGGGCAAAAGTGTAAATATGACAAAATTTAGGGGCAAAAATGTAATTTTTTCAAAAATGTGAATTTGGGTTAATTTGAGTAGCATGTTGAATAAGTGAGTTAAATGTTTTGGAGTAAAACGCAAAAAATTGTCATTTTTGTATCGAGGTAAGTTTGTATGTAGATAATGCATCATTTTTACTTACGTTATCATATTTTATTATGTTTTATGAAATGTGGTTGAATATTGAATGAAATTGACGAGTATCAAAAAGTGAGAAATTTCTCGGTTGAACATTAAGAATAGAATAAAATACAAGTGACATGTCATTAGTGACTCAAGTGTGGTACTATGTGAAGGCCACTTTGAGAAGAGATAGCTTGATCACAAGTGTGGTACTATATGAAGGCCACTTTGTGAATAAAGATAGCTTTGGTCACAAGTGTGGTACTATGTGAAGGACACTTTGTGAAGAAGATAGCTTTGGCTACAAAGGTGGTACTATCTGCAGGCCACTGGGTATCCATTATTATTCTTATGTGTTCAATGGGAAATGACCAAGTGTAAATGAATATGACTATGTGATGAATAAGTGCAGGTATGTATGTGTAAACTTATGAGCAATGTGCTTGATATATGATCGAACTTTGGTAATCTTGATATGGAGTCAGTGTTACAATGAAAGTTACTAAAAAGAAAACATGAAATAATGAAATTTAGAAATAAAACAAATTTGGATAGTAGCAGTTGTGTGACTTTGGAAAATCACCAAAAATTGTAGAAAACGATTTAGAGGTTGAATAAGATATGAAATAAAATCTTATTAAGTCTATTTTCATATAAAAGAAATTGTAAGCAAAAGAATTTCATATTATGAGATATTTGAATTTTTGTGAGGCAGGGTTAGAATGATTTTAGAATCCCCTATTCTTACTTTGAAAAATCATTAAAAATTGTATAAAAATAATTATGGGTTAAAATTTATATGTTTGAAATCCTGAACAAGTCTATTTTCAACAGATACAAATAATAACATCATCGAATCATGTACGAGGACATAATTAATTTTAATTGAAGAGGGGTCGGAACTATCTATTAGCGAAATAGAGGTGAATTTCATGAATAAATTTGTAACGCCCTGATTTTTGAGATTTTTCAGGATTTTTGTGATTTTGGTAAAATCTTGAAATTTTGGTGATTTGGTTATTAAATTTGTGTTTAAGTGTGTTAGTGGGCCTTTAAAAGGCCCAAGCCTAAGATAAAACTCGGCAAAAATAGCAAACTTTGGATTTAAAGTGAAGGGGTCTTGGTGAAGTGGGCTTTTAAGAAAAAGTTAGTAAAACAAGACTCAAGTAAGCTATTGGTAAAGTGGCAATGTGGCACCACTTAAATGCCTAAAAACGTGGCGTGTGGATGGAGTGCTAGGGCCAAGGTTCTAGTTGCATGGTAAGCAGTCTGATGTTTTTATTTTTGTGCATATGCTGGGCATGTAAGGGAACTCAAGTGGAACTCTGCTGAAGAGAGTTTGAGTGGTCTATGGAATAAGATTAGATAGATTAGGGAGGGAAATAATAGGAGTTTTGAATGGGAGCTTGTGGTGGCCGAACAAGGGATTTTTGTGGGAACATATCGGTTTTGGCTTAGGGTTGTGGGACACAATCGGCTAGGGAGTGTTTAGGGTGCTAGCCAAATAGCTTTGGGGTCTCTTAAGGTTTATTTTGGGTCTTCTTTTCTTGGCTGCCGATTAGGTATAGTGATAAGCTCTTTTCTCTTCTCCTCCCTCTTTTCACAAAAAAGTCGAAAGTGTGGCAAGAACGCCCTTTTGCCGTTTTTACCAAAAGAAAACCCTCTCCTCCCTTTATTTCATTCTTTTCTTTTCTTCTTTTCTTGTTAAGCCAAAACAACCTCTTCTCTCTACTCATCTCTTCTCTTCTTTTTCTTCAAAACCGAATCTACCATTCTCTTCTTCTCAAGCCAATCGACTACTACTAAAAGTTGAAATCCTGAAAGTTTGCTTTTGTACCGATTTGTCCATAGTCGAATCCTCCTTTCTTCTTCTTCCTTTTTGGCCAAATTTCACACTCTTCAAACCCCTAGTCTCTATCGACAACACCTTTTCAATCCATAGTTTCAAATCACCTTCTTCTTCATCCATCAAAAGCCAAAATCACCATATTCTTAGGGATTTGGTAGCCGAACCCTTAGATCTCTTAGATTCTTTCTCTACTTGTGGTTAAAGGCTAGATCTCTACTAGATCTGAGATAGGAAAGGGTTGGAGGCACTCTTCTCCGGCGGATCTTCGGTAAGTACTCGGATCTTTCGTTTTTATTCATTATTTTAGGATTTAAGGGAAAGCCAAAAACCCCTTGGGTAGGTGACTGTCGATTGGGGTTAGAGGCTCTGTTGGTCTTATTAATTGGATTATTATGTGTTAGTATGAACTGAAGGCTACCGATCGAAGGCTTGGATCATTGGAGCGACTGGTAGATCTAGATCTAGTAGACAAGATCGACAAGGGTAAGTGGCTAGGAACACCCTATTATGGCCGAATGTGGTAAGTAGTTTTTAAGATTGGTTATTGATGATTTGTAATCTAAAGACTGTAGTGCCGATTGTAGGTTACCGTGGGAGACCTCATTAGCAGGCGTCACAAAACAGGTGTGTAAACGAACACCCTTTTATAGTCTAAATCGGCAAAAGCCAAAAAGCCGAAATGCCAAAATTCTGACATTTTGTGGGCTTGCGAGCGTGGGACCACTCGTAAGTTGGTTGGAAATCATGAGATCTGTAATCGCAAGTGGTAAGATGAATGAGTGCGCAATTTTGTGCACTTCGGTAAATTTGGGCCTTGATGGGTTGAAATTGGGCCCAATAGGCTAACGGGCCCATATGGGAAAAAGTAAGCGGTAAGTGTGTTTTGATATACTGTAGGTTAAGACTGTCAAACTAGACTTAAAATTTGGGCTAAACGGGCCAATATGGCTACGTAACACTGTATGGCCCATTAGGGGTTTTAGGGGCCAATGACTGTAATCTGCTATAATGGGCTAAATAGGCTACCGAGAGAAAAGATAGACTATTACTGATTAAAATGTACATGAAACTCTAAAAACTGGCATAATTACTGAAATACCACTTATGGGTGGAAAATTTCTATTTTACCTTTAGGTGCAAAATGACCGTTATACCCTTAGGGCTAAATCTGACTGAAATACATGTTTTACTGTTTCTATTCACTACATGATTATCTGTTGCATGGGACTGGGTTATTGATTGAGGAAGTACTGATAGTGGCTTGACCATGTACTGAAGGGGCTTTGCATCATTATACTGTTATCTGAGCAGCTATGCTGCAACTGTGAAGTGTAGGGCTGGGTGGGTTGAGTTATTCCCCACATGGTGTGTAGGGCTAGTATGGGTGGAGTGTAGCGATTGGACTTAGGTTGGGTTTGGGCTTGCATTCATGGTTGATATCTATTTTGTTACTGTAATGGGCCTATAAGCCGTACTGTTATCTGAAAAGGGCTAAGGCCCAGTTTACTGTATCTGAATAGGGCTTTGGCCCAGTATATACTGAGACTGGATAGGGCTTAGGCCTAGTCGGCTTGAGCTGGTTTGGGCTCCAAATGGGCTTTCTTTACACATTGAGTTTCCCAAACTCACCCCTTCTTCTTCCATCCATGTAGGTGAGCCCTAGATTGGTGGACTTAGAGTTGGGAGGGATTCAAAGTAGCCACGTAGACTGGACTATTGGTTATTAATTAATTTTTTATTTTATTTATTTCCGTATTTATTTAAATTATTTTCGTTATGGTTTTGGGTTGTAATAAGGCCGCTTTAATTATTTAATTTTTTTTCAACTTTTTATTTATACTTTACTTCTAATGCGATGAACAAAGCTGCGCGAGTTTTCTTAAAATTCATTCAAACGTTTTCAAATTCAATCACACGTTTCAAACGAGTAAAAAAGTTAAATTTTATAATAAATCTCTTAATAACTGGTAGTGGATAGGATGTTCACCAATAAACCGAGAATTTCTCTTAAGACTTTAATATCAGTTTTGCAAAGCTCACCCTAATCTTAGCAACTAGGTCACATAGTTAGTTGTAGGTAATGTGACACACTAGACTTGGCCGTAATGTCTGGACCGGGTTTGGGGTGTTACATTTAGTGGTATCAGAGCCCGGTTGTAATAACTCGGCTGTGGATCGGTTCCAAAAAGCTTTTACAAAATTTCAAAATCAAGGCCCAAGAAGGGTATTTTTGGAAATTGGTTTTTGGAAAATTTAGAAAACTCTTTTTTAAACTCATTTTTCCTTGAAATAAATTTACAAAAAGTTTTTCTTCAAAAGTTTTTGTTAAATTGGGCATTCTGAAATTTGGCATCTGAAGAAGTGGCACACTGAATCCCTGGCACCAAGTCTATAAGTATTCTTTTCTTGTACTATATTGTACTGAGACATTACTGTAGATAGAAGTAAGACCCTATTACGATACTGTAGATAGGGTAGCACTGAAAACTGTAAAACTGAGACTGTAAGGAAACTAAAAACCCTAGAAGACTGAGACTGTAGTTAGGTTACGACTCCGCAAAAACGAACTCTAAAATTCTATCTGTACATAAGACATTCTGTAATGAACAACTGAAATACTAAACTAATGTCATAAAATTCGTAATTAGATAAGACGTTATGAGTACAAGGGCTGCTCGTGGACGAGGCCGTGGACGTGGCCGAGGCAGTGTTCAAGTTGGGTCTTCATCTTTAGAACACTTGCCAACTGAGGAGGCACGACCGCCACCAGTAGCTGAAAATGACCGTATGACCGGGCCGCAGGGGATGATGCATTGTCCCAGGCCATGCTAAGGGTTTTAGAGAGGGTCACTGGAGTGAGCACTGGAACTATGAATAGGGGATCCATTTCTGAGTGACTCCGAGCTAACGGAGTAGAGGTTTTCAGGGGCACATCTGGAGTAGCCCCAAATGTAGCTGAGTATTGGCTGAAAGCTACGGAATGGATTATGGACGACCTAGATTGCTCGGTGGAGCAAAAGCTGAAGGGAGCGGTGTCGTTGCTGCGAGACGAGGCATATCAATGGTGGATCACTGTGAAGGAGAGTACGCAAGCTGAGCGGGTAACCTGGGAACTATTTAAGACGTCTTTCAAAGGAAAGTACGTCGGAGCGAGTTATGTGTATGCGCGTAGGAAGGAATTTCTGAACCTGACCCAGGGCAATAAATCCGTTGCTGAATATGAGGCGAAATTTCTAAGGTTGAGTCAGTATACCAGCGGTATAGTTGCTGCTGAGTATAAGCGTAGTATTCGGTTTGAGGATGGCCTCAGGGATGAGCTAAGGGTGCTGATAGCTCCGCAGAGAGAGCGCGATTTTGCTGCATTGGTGGAGAAGGCTAAGATAGCCGAAAAGGTGAAGCGAGCTGAACGGCAGAACCATGATAAGGATCAAAATTGATTCAGGAGGGATTCTGGACCCTTTGGTGCTGTAAACAGAAATACGAAGAGAGCTAGGGTGGAGGAACCAATTCGAGCAGTTCCGGTAAATACAATTAGACCACAGGCTTACGAGGATTGTGGTAGAGTGCATCTGGGAGAGTGCTGGAAGCGTACTGGGGCATGTCTTCGATACGGGTCCAAGGAACATAGAATTAAGGATTGTCCTCGGAGGCCAGCTCAGACTCAAGTTGCTGAACAGAGGGTTGCGCAACCAGTGCGAGGTGGACCGCTACCGCCGAGAGGTCGTGGACAATGTAGAGGTGGCAATGGAAATGGATGTGGATGTGGAGCACCTGGCAGGGGTGCTAGTAACGTTGAGGCTCGCCAGCCAACGTTGGTATATGCTGCTCGTCACTGAGAGGAGGGTGATGCACATGACGTCATAACTGGTACATTTTTTATCTCTAGCATGCCATACACTGCTTTGATAGACGTGGGTTCTACTATTCGTATGTAGCATGTGACATTTCTAGGTCGTTGGGTGTGCACTTTGAGGAAACTGTGAGTGGGATAACTGTGATAAGTCCACTGGGTCACACGGTTAGGGTAGATAAACTCTTTAGGGATGTGCCTTTAGAGACTCAAGGTAGAATCTTTGCTGGAGACTTAATGGAGTTACCATTCGAAGAATTCGATTTTATTTTCAGGATGGACTGGCTTGCTAAGCATAAGGCGACTCTGGATTGTGCGTCTTAGAGAATGGTGTTAAGAACTACTGAGGATGAGGAGGTAATGGTTATTGGGGAGCAAAGGGACTACTTGTCCAATGTTGTTTCAGCCTTGAGAGCTGAGAAGCTAATTCGTAAAGGTTACGAGGCGTACTTGGCTTTTGTGAGCTAGACTGGTATTGAGAATTTGACTATGGAGATAGTCAGAACTGTTAGGGAATTTCAAGATGCTTTCCCTAATGAGCTTCTTGGATTACCTCCGAATCAAGAAGTCGAGTTTGGAATCGACTTGCTGCCTAGAACGGCTCAAGTGTCTATTGCGCCCTATAGGATGGCACCGAAGGAGTTAGTGGAATGAAAGCACAAATCTAAGAGTTGTTGGATAGAGATTTCATTAGACTGAGTGTGTCTCCATGGGGAGCACAGGTACTGTTCGTGAAGAAGAAGGATGGGACGATGCGTATGTGCATCGATTATCGCCAATTGAATAAACTGACGATAAAGAACAAGTATCCTCTCCAAGAATCAATGATCTGTTTGACCAGCTCAGAGGAGCTTCGGTGTTTTCCAAGATCGACTTTCGATCTGGATGCCATCAGTTAAGGGTAAAGGAAGTGGATATTCATAAGACAACATTCAGAACTCGGTATGGTCATTACGAGTTTCTGGTTATGCCATTTGGACTAACGAATGCACCTGCAACTTTCATGGATCTGATGAATTGAGTGTTCCAACCTTACTTGGACCGATATATCTTAGTGTGTTCGGAAACTGAGGAGAAACATGTTGAGCATCTCCGTATTGTTCTACAAGTACTGAGGGAGAAGCAACTCTATGCAAAATTCAGTAAATGTGAATTTTGGCTTCGAGAAGTGACTTTTTTGGGTCACGTTGTTTCTGCTGAGGGGATTAGGGTAGATTCTCAGAAGATTGAGGCAGTTTTGGAATGGAAGCCACCGAGGTCAGTATTAGAAATTCGGAGTTTTCTGGGTTTGGCAGGGTATTATAGAAGATTTGTATAGGAATTCTCTCTGATTGCTGCACCGTTAATGAAATTGTTGAGAAAAGGAGTAGCATTTGTATGGATCGAGAAATAGCAAGAAGCTTTTGATAAGTTGAAAAAGGTATTGACTTAAGCGCCAGTTTTGATACAACCGGAGTCTGGGAAGGATTTTACTGTGTACAGTGATGCGTCGTATGTAGGACTAGGCTGTATATTGATGTAACAGGGTAAGGTGGTCGCTTATGCTTCGCGGAAGCTTAAGCCTCATGAGGCGAATTACCCTATACATAATCTAGAGTTGGCAGCAGTGATCTTCACATTGAAAATCTGAATACATTATCAGTATGCGGAAAGGTGTATTATATACACAGACCATAAAAGTCTCAAGTATCTGTTAACTCAGAAGGAGTTGAATCTTAGGCAAAGAAGATGGATAGAGTTGCTTAAGGATTACAACTGTTCGATTGAGTACCACTCAGGCAAGGCTAATGTGGTGGCTGATGCACTGAGTCGAAGGGTTGTTGTTGAGTTGAGAGCGATGTTTGCTCATTTGAGTTTATATGACGATGGAAGTCTACTAGTGGAGTGTTTAGGGTGCTAGCCGAATAGCTTTGGGGTCTCTTAGGGTTTGTTTTAGCTCTTCTTTTCTTAGCTACCGATTAGGTATAGTGATAAGCTCTTTTCTCTTCTCCTCCCTCTTTTCACAAAAAAGCCGAAAGTGTGGCAAGAACCTCCTTTTGCCATTTTTACCAAAAGAAAACCCTCTCCTCCCTTCTTTCATTCTTTTCTTTTCTTCTTTTCTTGTTAAGCCGAAACAACCTCTTCTCTCTACTAATCTCTTCTCTTCTTTTTCTTCAAAACTGAATCTGCCATTCTTTTCTTTTCAAGCCAATCAACTACTACTTGAAATCTTGAAAGTTTGCTTTTGTGCCGATTTGTCCATAGCCGAATCCTCCTTTCTTCTTCTTCCCTTTTGGCTGAATTTCACACTCTTCAAACCCCCAGTCTCTGTCGGCAACACCTTTTCAATCCATAGTTTCAATTCTTCTTTTTCATCATCCATTAAAAGCCGAAATCACCGTATTCTTAGGGATTTGGTAGCCGAACCCTTAGATCTCTTAGAGTCTTTCTCTACTTGTGGTTAGAGGCTAGATCTGTATTAGATCTGAGATAGGAAAGGGTTGGAGGCACTCTTGTCCGGTGGATCTTCGGTAAGTACTCAAATCTCTCGTTTCTATTCATTATTTCGAGATTTAAGGAAAAGCAGAAAACCCCTTGGGTAGGTGACTGTCGATTAGGGTTAGAGGCTCTGTTGGTCTTATTAATTGGATTATAATGTGCTAGTATGAACTAAAGGCTACTGATCGAAGGCTTGGATCATTGGAGCGACTGGTAGATTTAGGTCTAGTAGACAAGATCGACAAGGGTAAGTGGCTAGGAGCACCCTATTATTGCCGAATGTGGTAAGGAGTTTTTAAGATAGGTTATTGATGATTTATAATCTAAAGACTATTGTGCCGATTGTAGGTTACCTTGGGAGATCTCGTTAGCAGCAGTCACAAAATAGGTGTGTAAATGAACACCCTTCTGTAGTCTAAATCGGCAAAAGTCGAAAAGCTGAAATGTTGAAATTTTGGTATTCCGTGGGCTTACGAGCGTGCGAGCACTCGTAAGTCAATTGGAAATCATGAGATCTGTAATCGCAAGTGGTAAGATGAATGTGTGTGCAATTTCATGCACTTCGGTAAATTTGGGCCTCAATGGGCTGAAATTGGGCCCAATGGGCTAACGGGCCCATATGGGAAAAAATAAGCGGTAAGTGTGTTCTGATATACTGCAGGTTAAGACTGTCAAACTAGACTTAGAATTTGGGCTAAACGGGCCAATATGGCTAAGTGACACTGTAGGTCCCATTAGGGGTTTTAAGGCCCAATGACTGTAATCTACTATAATGGGCTAAATAAGCTACCAAGAGAAAAGATAGACTATTACTAATTAAAATGTGCATGAAACTCTAAAAACTGGCATAATTATTGAAATACCCCTTATGGGTGGAAAATTACTATTTTACCCCTAGGTGCAAAATGACCGTTATACCCCTAGGTCTAAATCTGACTGAAATGCATGTTTTACTGTTTCTGTTCATTACATGATTAACAGTTGCATGGGACTGGGTTATTGATGGAGGAAGTACTGATAGTGGCTTGACCACGTACTAAAGGGGCTTTGCCTCGTTATATGTTATCTAAGTAGCTATGCTGCAACTGTAGAGTGTAGGGTTGGGTGGGTTGAGTTATTCCCCACATGGTGTGTAAGGCTGGTACGGGTGGAGTGTAGCGGTTGGACTTAGGTTGGGTTTGGGCTTGCATTCATGGTTGATTTCTGTTCTGTTACTGTAATGGGCCTATGGGCTGTACTATTATCAGAAAAGAGCTAAGACCCAGTTTACTATATCTGAATAGGGCTTCTGCCCAGTATATACTGAGACTGGATAAGGCTTAGGCCTAGTGGGCTTGAGCTGGTTTGGGCTCTGGATGGGCTTTCTTTACACACTGAGTTTCCCAAACTCACCCCTTCTTCTTCCATTCATACAGGTGAGCCCTAGATTGGTGGACTTGGAGCTGGGAGGGATTCAGAGTGGCCACGTGAACTGGACTATTGGTTATTAATTAAGTTTTTATTTTATTTTGTTTTATTTTATTTGCGTATTTATTTAAATTATTTTCGTTATGGTTTTGGGTTGTAATAAGGCCACTTTAATTATTTGGTTTTTTTCAACTTTTTATTTATACTTTACTTCTAATGCGATGAACAATGCTACGCGAGTTTTCTTAAAATTCATTCAAACGTTTTCAAATTCAATCACACATTTCAAACGAGTAACAAAGTTAAATTTTAGAATAAATCTCTTAATAACTAGTAGTGGATAGGATGTTCACCAATAAACCGGGAATTTTTCTTAAGACTTTAATATCAGTTTTGCAAAGCTCACCCTAATCTTAGCAACTAGGTCACATGGTTAGTTGTAGGTAATGTGACACACCAGACTTGGCCGTAACGTCTGGGCCGGGTTTGGGGTGTTATAAAATTGTACTTATTGGATAAACCAAAAATTTTGAAAATTTTACGGTAAAAAGATATGTGAGTCTATTTTCAGGAAAAAGTAGCTGATCTTAATTTTGAGTTCCGTAGCTCAAGATATAAAAAATTTAGTGATTGTGACAATATGATTATTAATGAAAAGTTTTAAATTTGAATGGAAATTTGTGACTCTGAAATGATCGGTTATATGTGATTAAGTCCGATAATGCCTCATACCCTATTTTGGCGATGGATGCGGGTAAGGTGTGCTATATTTAAGTGGCATTAGCGCTATGGTTTAGTCGATTATCGGACTAACATAGCGTGTGCTAAAGTCTATCTATACATGCCATATGTGAACTATGATAGTGTGATATCTTCCGACTCTGATGATATTGTTTTGTTAAAGTAGAGATGCTTTCCAACCGAGCTACCATCGATAATGCTGAAAGGGGATAAATATTTTCATATAACTTAGTGAATATATTGATCTGCTTAAATTGATTTTTGTGATTTGTGATGATATGTATGTGTTAATGGATACAATATAATGGATTAACCAAAAGTTAAGGAATATGGATAAAATGTTATCGTCCTAATTGAACATTACATTTTGATGAATTAGAGTGGCTTTTTGCAGTGAATAAAGTAAAAATTTATTTTGTGATGAGCTTATTATGTTTGATTGATATTCATATGTGATAATGTTGAAAATGTTACCAAAATATTTGAAAATGTGTTCATGATGAGTTGAAGCCTAGAGATGTATGAATCAAAGTGCATGCTATTATGTTGATTTTAAATGCTATATTTTATATCTGTATGTATGAGAGTCAAAACTTTAAACGCTTTACAATCTTTACCCCCTTACCGATATGGTGCCATATGACAAAGTTCACGAGATTTATATTGAATAAGCTCACACGTGGGGAAACTAAAGAGTTCAATGGTGGAATAATTAATGGTGTGATTAGAGATGGGAATGATTTAGCAATCAAAGACGGTTATGAGAGAGATATCAGATTATTCTAAAGATTATTTGGAATGCACAAAGCCACAGCTAGAGAAGAAGTTAATCTCGGCTAATCGACTTATTCAGATATGATGTCTAAAGTCTGTGTATACTAAAATTTTTCCTGAATTGGTTTTTGTTAGTGAATGGAATAATACGAGGATATTGATGACAAAATTAGTCAAAGAAATGGTAATTGAGTAGTAAAGTTGTCTGTGTGTGACAGTTACAGTTGAAATGAATATTATGATCTTTTCTGGGTATTTTATATATTCTTTTATCCTAAGAGATATGTGTACGATTGTTTAGTTTCTGATGGAATTCTTATATTGTGAGAATGCTAGCTAACTATAATGTTAGACGAAAGTTCTATTGGTTTAGTTAGTTTATGACCGGCATGTAACAACCAAGATTAGGGCTTAGTTAGAACAATGGTTTTGAGACCACAAAATTATTATTTTTAAGTTCATGACATGATTGCATGATAGTGATAAAATGCCATGAAGGAATTTTTATGAAAAAGTGGTTAATTTGTCCTTTAGGACTAAATTGCAAAAGTTGCAAAATATGAGTTTCTAGAAGGTTTGAGTATGAAATAGCATTATAAAAATCATCAGAGGTCCTTATTTGGAAAATAGACCATTTTATAGCTTGATGGACAAAAATGCCCAAGGAAGGGTAAAATTTTAAAGAAAAGCCATAAGGGCATTTTGGTCATTTGGTAAATTAATGTAATAAAAAGGGAAAAAGAAAGCAAAAATTTGTCTATGTTCTTCTCCAAGGTGCCAAAAATTTCAAGCTCCATAGCTAGGGTTTTGTTTCAAATTTTCAAGCTACAAGTAAGTGCAATTTAGCCTCATTTTAATTCGCTTCGTATTTTTGAAATCCTTGCAACATGATTAAGCCATTTCTACCACAAATTTAAGCTAGGGTTTATATTAAAAAATATACCCAAGCATGACATGCAAGTAAATTGATGTCTAATGGTAGAAAATAGGGGCCAAATTGTAAAGGTAGTAAAATGTGTAATAAAAGTAAGAATTTTTGAGAAATAGGGGCTGTTATGAGTACATGAAAGGTTCGGCTAGGCTTGAGTGGTCAAGAAAATAAGTGCATTTCATTTTACGAGCCTAGTAACCATTTTGCAAATATGTAAAAGTTTAGGGGAAAAATTATAAATTTTGTTAAAGTGTTATTTATGGGCTAGTTAGCCAATATGAAATTAAACAAGCTAAATTTGTCGTTTTAGATCAAGAAACATGAAGCCCGGATCGAAACCGGGGAAAAAGCAAAATGGTGGACTAAATTGAACATCCATCAACAAATTGACTTTCGAGGTAGGTTGTATGTGATAATTTAGCTTTATGTTTTATAAAAATTTATTGTGATGTTTCTCTATGAATTCATGATATTCCATGAAGCTTTTGATATGACATGATATTGAATATAATATGATTTCCATGAATTTGATGGTTTTGATGTTACAATGAAAAGATGAAATTATAGTTCAGAAATTCCAGTTAAGTGTTAAAGAATACGATGTGTACCATAGTCATGACATGAGTATTTGTAGGTCCCGTGTAAGACCATGTCTGGGACATGGCACCGGTACCGAACTGAGATCCCATGTAAGACCATGTCTAGGACATGGCATTGGCATCAACATGAGGTCCCGTGTAAGACCATGTCTGGGATGTGACGTCGGCACCGAGATGAGGTATAGATCCCCCGTAAGACCATGTCTGGGACATGGCATGGGCATCTAAGAAAGATCTTGTGTAAGACCATGTATGGGACATGTCATCGGCATCAGCCTATAATGTCATGTAAGACCATGTTTGGGACATGGTATCGACATCGATATAAGATCCTGTGTAAGACCATATTTGGGATATGGCTTCGGCATCAGCTTGAGATCCCATGTAAGACCATATCTGGGATATGGCTTTGGTATCTTTCCATGAGAATGTCCTTTTGGGTATCCTTCAATATTCTAAATACATTAATAGAGGACGTATACAAGTTGATTAGTTAACGAGAAAGACTAAAGTTTCGTGATGAGTGTTACAAGTACACTTGAGTAAGTTACGTGAAAATGAAAAGTAAGTTATGGGAACAACCAAGTCATGATATTGAGTAAGTTATGAGATTGAATAAGTTATGAGAATGAGTAGAAAAGTAAATGACATTTCACGATACTTTATTTGAATGATGTTTTACGACTTATGTTGCTATCTTATTCCATGTAACTTACTAAGCATTTTATACTTACCCCTTCATTTTCCCTTCTTCCTTGTAGATTCACTGAATTAGCTCGGGGATCGATCAAAGTCGGAGCTCGAAGTCAGACTATCAAGCCATTCATTTTGGTATAGTAAAGTTAGTTATTTTGTTGTATGGCATGTATAGGAAGTTTGGTTATTTTGATATATGTTATTTTGTGTAGCCAAATATGTTGGCTATTGATATCACTTGAGTCAAGTTGTAATGGCCGTTGTAAATGGGCTAATATTGATTATATTTTATGCAATGTGGATGAAAATCATGAGTGTGCAAGTTTGCAAGTTTAAATAGAGTAATGATGGATGAGAATGATATGTATGGTGGTATGTGAGTGCCTTAAGTTGTGAATGTTTAGAAAGTATAATTATGTTTGAAATTGGTATGAGTTGGTTTTGTTTCAGGGTGGCAAAAGTGCTTAGAAAATAGCCTATTAATGTCCACACGGTTAGGCACACGGGCGTGTAGCTCGACCGTGTGTCCTCTGCATCTTAAGTAGTTAAGTCATTATTGCACACAGGCTGAGCACACGGGCGTGTGTCTTGTCCATGTGAAATCAAGTAATTCATAGTGTTCTAATAGAATAGTCCGCAGGTTAATGACACGGGCATCTCTAGGCCGTGTGAGGGGCACGAGCCATAGACACGGGTGTGTGCCCAAGCTGTGTTCAAACCTGTGGGTTTGAAATAAGAAATAAATTTAGCAGGGGCTAGGGACATGTGCGTGTGTGACCACACGGTCAGCCTACACGGGCGTTTCCCACCTCACATGGGCGTGTGGCCCTGTTTTAAGGAAAATTTTTCTAGGATGCCCGAAAGTTCCCAGATTGGTTTAAAACCACTCCTAATGCATGTTTTGGGCACCGTAGGCCCATGGTAAGAATATTAAGAGCATGTTTGAAAAAATTTTAAATTGGATCGAGAATTAAGGCCTGATTTAGTAAGTTTGAGCAAGGTTAAGTAGGATAATGCCTTATACCCCGTCATGGCGTCAGACTCGGTTAAGGGGTGTTACACGACATGTAACACCCTAAATTTTTAGGGTTTTCAATTTTTTCATGAATTTAGCTTTGCATGGTACGTGTTGGGTGTGATTAGTGGACCTTTAGAGGGCTTGGGTTTAAGTCTAAAGCCTAGCAGAATTTTAATTTTAGCTCTCTATGAGAAGGGACTTAGGCAAAGTGGGCTTTTAAATAAATGTTTGGGCTTTATGGCACAAGTGAGTCTGTGGTAAAGTGGCAAGGTTGCACCACTTAAAACTCAGGGAGGTGGCGTGTGGAAGCTTGTGAGGGAGCTAAGGTTCAAGTCCCTTTGTGAGCAAGGTATTTTATTTTACTGCATGTGCATGGTATGTGGTAGACTCCAAGTCAAACTCTGAAGGAAGGTGTTTGAGTTGCTCATGGGTTGGATTAAAGAGTGATAAGGGGAGATTATCAAGGAGAAAATTTAGGGATTGAGTTAGGAAGGGGGAGTTGGCTGAATGTGGGAAGCTCGGAGGAGCGAATTCGGCTAGTGGTCTTTGAGTATGCATTTTCGGCACATGTGATAGAAGTGAGCCGAATTTTTGTAGAGTATACCATTCGGGATTTTCATTTTGGGTCATTTTCTTCTTAGTGCCGATTAGGTAAGTTGAAAAGTGCCTATTGTTCTTTTCTTTTCTTTCCCTTCTTCTCCCCGTTTTGTTCAAAAAGCCGAAAGTCCCTAAGCTCTCAACCTTTCCCTTGGCCGATTGGTGCAAGAGCTGAACCCTTCCATTCCTTTTTTTTCTCAAACCGAACCTATCTTCTTCTTCTCCTCTTTCTTATTTTCTCCATTGCTTGAATTCACTCACCTAGAACCCTTCTTGGCCGATTGCTTCAAAAGCCAAAACCCAAAACATTTGGTTTTCTTCTAGCCTATTTCTTCTTTGGCCGAACCCTCTTCATCTTTGCCTTAAAGAGTCGAAACCTTCAAGCCTTTCATCTCTCTGTCGCCATCTCCTACTCTTTCAAACCTTCTTCTTTTGTTTCTCTACATATCACCCTAGTCCAGTAAACAACCTTAAATCGATTACCCTTTTTTTTTTCGATCGGCTACTTTTTTTGGGTGGCTTTCATAGCCGAATCTTAGATCTCTCCTTCTCTTACGTTTTGACTAGATCTACTATAGATTTGGGCTTAGGCTAGTGATTGGTGGTTCTCTCTTCTACCAAGACAAGTAAGTGAAGTGCGTAAGTACTCCTCTTTATACATTTCAGTTTTTCTATTTCAGCTTCTTTTTGAGTAAAGATTCGGTTTGGGAGGTTAAAACTCCTTTAACTTTCATATGTTGGTTTGGATCTATCCATAGTCGTAGGTACTTAGATCTGATATCATTCAAGCAATACCAGAGGGAAACGTTGGATTTAGGTGATTATAGACAAACAGAGCAGTGGTAAGTAATCGTTGAGTAAGTCTTGTGTGTGGTTTCATTAAGTGTTGGTTAAGGTGTTGATGATCGTTGTTTGGTAATAGGTTGAGAGCGTGCCGACTGTGGAAATCGCGAAATCAGGTGTGCAACGAACCCTCTAGTAGCTTAGATCGACAAAAGCCGAAATGCCGAAATGCCAAAATGCCAGCATTTCATAGACTTACGAGCGTGTGAACGCTTGTGGGTCAATCCGAAATCGTGAATCTGGAATAATGGAAGGTAAGGGCTGTTGTACGCATTTTCGTGCACTTAGATTGTTTTGGGCATCGATGGGCCAAAATTGGGCCTAATGGGCTTATGGGCCCATATTGGCAAAAGTATGTGGTAAGTGATTTCTAGTAAACTGGATATTAAATCTGCGATAATATGTGTAAAAATTTGACTGAGCGGGCCACAGTAGCATGTGGGCTCCCTCCGGCCCATTAGGGGTTTTAGAGCCCGATGGCACTATATGAATCTATGGACTATTTGAGCCGCTCGGAGCGACGTTAGACCTGTTAGAAGGTCATATTAAGCATGAAACTTAGTGACGTAGCTAAATTACCAAAATACCCCTGAAGGGTGAAAATTACCGTTTTGCCCCTAGATGCTAAATGACTGTTATACCCTAGAAATAGTTGACCGATTTGCATGTTATTGTATCTGATATTCTGTATGCCCATGTCATGTAGTACTCTAGTTTGCATGGGGTTGGGTTATGGTTATGGAGGAAGTGCTAGAAGTGGCATTGCCACGTAATCTGCTTAGAGGCTCTGCCTCGTATTTCTGTTCTGGTGGCTTTGCCACAATTTCTGTATTAGCAGCTCTAATGCGTCTGTGGTGTGTAGGGCTAGGTGGGTTGAGTTATTCCTCACATGGTGTGTAGGGCTGGACTGGGCTTGGGCTTTGCATACATACATATATATACTCTGATCTGTTTCTGTAATGGGCCCAAGGCCCACTCTGTTTCTCAAAAGGGCCAAGGCCCAGTATGATCTGTATCTGAATAGGGCTTCGGCCCAGACTGAGTTTTGACTGGTCTTTGACACTGGTTGGGTTACTTTACATACTGAGTTTTCACAAACTCACCCGATTATTTCCATCCATGTAGGTAACCCCTAACAATAGAGGACTTGGAGCTACGAGGGATTCGGGGTGGCCACGTGATTCATGCTTCTGGTTTTTAGTTTTTCTTAAATTTACTTTATATATATTTTATTTCTAAATTTCAGAATTATGCTGTAATAAGGCCACTCAGGTATTTGGTTTTGGGTTTTATTTCTATTGTTTGTTTTAACACAGTAGGCTAGGTTATGCTGGTTTTTCAAATTTAAAACGTTTTTATAAAAACATACCTTGCGTAATGATTGGATAACTCAACAATGATAACACAACAATGAGATCTTTTAAATATCAATTTTTCTCGATAATGGATGCGGTTTTTAAACCTGATAATGTTTATTAATTACAAGCTATTAAACCTGGTTTTACTACGAGCAACACAACGTTTGTTAAAAGAAGATCATAGATTAATCAATCGAACATGTGACACACCAGATCTGGCCATAACGTCTGGGCCGGGTTTGGGGTCGATGGTAGAAGTTTATGTGAGACTAATCTTATGTTTCTACTGATTATGGTTTTGTTTTATATATGCGGGAAATATATTATCTCTATTATGATGGAAGTCCAGAGTTGGTAAGCAGCGTTTTTCTTCCAGCTTTCTCTTAGGAATTATTAAGATCTTTATTATCTTCTTGTAAGTTGTGTTCTCAGACTTCTGGTATGGTATTGTATCTTGGATTTCTTTATTTCAGCTTTTCTATCATTCTTATTTCGTGAATTATCAACTATGGCTTATCTTTATAAGTGTGTTCTTCAGCTTGTGATGACTATGTCTATCATGATTATGTTTCTGGTTCGATTATAGAAACATGGTGATTTTAGTATCTGGATTTCTCTAATTTTCATGTAAGGAATTGACATCGGTAAAGGTATAAGTGGTGAAATCGCAAGCTCCAATTTGTATGATGGATTTCTTTTCTCAGGTAAGTTAATTAAAGTCAATGCATTCAATCAGGATATCCTTGCTACTTTGAGCTAATACGGTTGTAAAGGTCTTTGATTAGCATGATAAGAGAATTTTGAAGGATTGTGTGTTTGAGTTGTTTTAATAGCATGAAGAAAGGAGCATTTTGCTATGTTATTATTTGATAGTCGAAATCGACTTGGTTGTTTTTATCAGAGTGAGCTGGTCAGTTGAAATGAGACTTGAGTTACGTGTAGTTAAAGTATCCTCAGTTATGGAAATAAATTTTGTAACGGCCTAATTTTGAGTCTGATCGAAATGAGTGGTTTTGGAACCACTTAAGTGAATCAAAATATTATTTTTATTATTTTAATATGTTTCAAAGCATGATAGTATTACAGTGTTAAAATTTCGTATAGAAATTTTAACGTTTAAATAGTTAACTTGGTAAAAAGCACTAAATCGCGTAAAGTGATAAATATGAATTCTATTGCATAAATGGTTTAAATTGACTTTGGTTTATTAAATGGAAGTCCTTGCATGGTAAATATACCATTTTATATATGTATGGACGGTATTGGGTTGCTTTAAATGGTTTTATGTGCTATATTATTAAGGTTAAATTTGTCTTTTAATTATTAAATATATGTTTTATTAAAGAAACATGAAATAAGCCACTATCATTTTTCATTCTCCACTAAAATTGAAAGAAAAGCACAAGGGTTGAAGCTTTTTCATTTTTGGCACTTGAAAGCTTTAATTTGTAAGTGATTTTCAATTGGTTTTTGATAATGTTTACGTTTTTGTAATCGTTGTTATGAAATGTTCAAATCCCATGTTTCAATTTTTTATTTTGATGATGATTTTGCGTTTTGCTATTGTTGATAGCTTAGTGAATTTTGTATTTGATGATATTAAATAAAGCTATGTGATGAATTAACAAGTTTTGTATAGGGATTTTTGATGAATTTGAGTAATTAGGGCTAATTTGCAAAAATAATAAATTGAGGGATTAAATTGTGAAATAAATGAAATGTGGAGACTTGTATGGCCATAGGAAATATTCGGCCTAGGGATAGTATATGCAAATTTCGAATATTTTGTGTTTTGTGCAATTTGGACTAAATTGTGATAAATATGAAATGTTAAGGGCAAAATAGTAATTTTCCCATTTATCTATTTTTTGAATGAATTTGATTGAATAGTTGATTAAGTAAATTTAATTTATATCAATTTAGATTAAGAAAAGAGAAAATTGGATTTGGACTGGGGGAAGACCAAAATAATCGAATAGTCGATAAACATCGTTCGTCGATATCCAAGGTAAGTCTATAAGCAATTAAGCATCTTTATTTTGAATGAAAATAAGTTTAAAATTTTAATTTGGAATATATGATAAATATGGATGATGGCCGAATGTAATATGGTTGGAGTTAGTATATTTGAATCTATTTGGACTAAGTTATGATATTGAAAGGTTTGTATGAAAAATATGTGGCATTTGAATTTCTTATAAGTGAAGTTGTGTATGAGATGATTGTGTATCATTGATAGTCGAGCTTTATGCCTAGCAGGCTTAATGTCGGTGTATAGAAATCAGGCTTTATGCCTAGTAGGCTTATTGCTGGTGTATAAAAGCTAGGCTTTGAGCCTAGCAGGCTTTATGCTGGTGTGAATTTAGGTTTATACCTAGCAGGCTTATTGCCAGTGAATTATTAAAAGTTTAAGCTTTCAAGATTTTACGATGATGTGGTAATTGAACTTATTAATCGAGTTAAGACATTCAGGTACGTGATAATTATTTATCTATTTGAAATGAGATGAATTGCTTCCATGATGCTTGATGAGAAGGAATAAGTAAAGTTGTTGTGGTATATATGTTAATGTGAGAAATATATGTTTTCGGTCTTAATGATGTATATAGATGAAAAGTTAAAGTTTAAGGAATGAAGTTATGTTTATAATTGCACATGTGGGATTCGAATGTATAAGACAAATTGGCTATGAAATTGATAATATAATAATAAGGTAGATATGCAATTTCGGCCAAAAAGAAGTTGCTTAGTGAAGTTATATGTTTTATATGTATGTGATTGAAAGTTTGGGGTTATATGTGAATAAAATACATATGTGGAATTAGTTATTCAAAATTATTAAGTGTATGAGATAATATAATGCTTTATATGTTTAATTTGCTTAAGGCTTACTAAGCTAAGTTAGCTTACTTTGTGTATATGTTTCTATAATTGTTTTATAGATTTTGGAAGTGGTTACGTGCTCAAGGATCGTCGGTGAAGTCATCCACACTATCGTTTGATTATCGGTACTTATAAAAAGTCTTAAATACAAACCTATGGCATGTATAGGCAAATGAGTATTTTGTCTGAATTAGTAATATGTATACATTATGCCATGCGAAAATGGCTAAGTTGAATTATTAGTATATGATATCTTAAGTATAATTTTTATGTGTGTTATGTGTGAATGATGGTGGTGTGAAATTGAATGTGATCTTGATGATTTGATTAGGTGATTGATTTATAAATACTAATGAGTGATGAGTTGGCTAAGTGTTGAATTTGTGAAATGAATATAGTAAGTTAGATATTTGGTCTTGATATGTATAAATGTGTGTGAATCTTTATTGGTATAATTGGTTAAGACTTGGCTATGAGTTTCGATAATGATGCTATATTCAAAGGAATGCTCAAATGTTTGATCACTTGTGGATGGGTTAATTTCTGTTGATTGGTAATAGCATGTTTGAATTCATGTTTTGTTTAAATATTAGGTATTTATATTTACTTTAATATAACTTAATTCGTGAATATGTATGATGTTTTAGACATGATTGTACAAGTAGATTATTTATGAAATATGTTATTTGAGTTAAGCTTTTATATCTGTGCTCATGTGGTTATAATATACATGATTATTGCATAACTTGGGATACAAAATTTTAGTATGCTTACATATGGTTTCATGTGAATTATTATATTTATGTTTTGGTGAGGTAAAGGACAAACCATGGTTCTTAGTGGATTTATTTTATGCATAATATGGTAATGGTGAAATAGCACTTTCATAATCGACATAAGCAATAAAAAATGACCATATGAATAGTAACTTTATTTATATTGAAATTGGAAAATTGGATATTATAGTATTAAATTTTTTGTAAGTCGAATGAGGTATAGTAAAGTTGGTATGTATTTTCGAATATGTATGCTATAAAAGTTTCATGTATGAAATTCTTGATTGAATCAAATAGCTTTGTAATTCATTTTGGTTTGGTAATGATAGGTCCTTTGTAATGAAAAGTATGTATGAATTCGGCTAACACTTATAAGAGTGACCAAATGAATAGTATTTTAAGCTATAAGGAA
The DNA here is from genome assembly GCA_020496765.1 of Gossypium stocksii. Lineage (NCBI taxonomy): Eukaryota > Viridiplantae > Streptophyta > Magnoliopsida > Malvales > Malvaceae > Gossypium > Gossypium stocksii. The sequence goes on from CM035629.1 coordinate 43,371,717, forward strand.
TTAAATTTGTTATTTCCTAATAGTGCCGAATGGAACTTTGCTAAAATGAGATATACTTGGATGTGTATACTTTTATGCTTCATGTATGTAAGTATAGATTGAATTAATGTATATTATATATAATATGCGCATTTCATGTGATAAAATGCTATGCTATTTGCTAATTGCTTATGATGTATAAATCTGATTATAGGTTTGAAAAATATTATGATGTGAATTACAAAGTGATGAATTTATTTATTGTAATACTTACATGGTTTAAGAGGGAGTAAAAGCATGCATGTGATTGTTCATAAGTTGTGTTTTGTCTGGTAATACCTTGTAACCCATTCTGGCGACGGATACGGGTTATGGGTATTACAAATTTTGTGCATTCACGAGTACATTGATGGACACTCTGAATGAAGGATTCATATTCTAAAGAGTTTGATACTGAGATATACCTATTTGATTTGTTCTAATCTGATGATGTTAATATGAGTTAGAGCGATTCTAAATGATATGGTTATCACATTTATGAAAATTTGGATGGTCTCTGCATGTTAGCAAGTTGAAAATAGTTGAAGATATTATTAACTGAAGCTCTGGTTCTGAGTTCAGTTTGAATTGAGTAATGAATTTATGATTTTTCAGTGATGCACTATTGAACAGATTGGAATGTGTTTTATTACTAGAATGTAGAGTGATGGTTTATGTTTTCATATGGTTAATGTCACATTAAAAAAACGTTCGACCAGTGATTTAGAGATGGTCACATTTATGTCTGTATTGAGAATTTGGTGATATCGTTTATTCGACGAAAGGTTTCATATATTTCCTAATTTCAAGAATTAAAGTTTCGAATGACATAGAAAGATTTGAAGTTAAGATAGTGTTAAAGACTTGAGCTATTGAAAGATCGCGAGTAGTTATTGATTAATCTCTGGGAAAACAGATATAGTTACTGATGCTTAATGGAAAATCCTTGTTTATTTTATGAATGTTGGCTACATGATTAACCCTATCTGATGTTGGTCTGATCTAGCTAAATTAAAAGCTAAAGTGATGTTTTCTTTACGAGATTGAGAATCTAAAAAATGTGTTAATGAATGGTAAGCTAAACGAGTTCAATATGAGCTGATTTTTTATTCTGAATTTCTGGTCTGATTTGATGATTGATGTTATTATTGTGAGATAGAAATTGTGTGCAGCTGAATTCAGAGCTTATGCAGGAAATTTTTGTATGAGGCTCAGTAGTAGCTCGTTGGTTCATTCTAGGAGTAATCAAAATGTGCAGTTATTTGAAATAGATGTCTTGGTGATCAGGTTCCTCATTTAGCAAATCGACCGGGTTATATGTTTCTGAGGTTGTTGGCTCTCATAGAGTGCTAGTCCCCATTATTTCGTATTGAGATCTGAGGATTATATCACAATTATGGAAAGAGCTACATGAAACTATGAATACGCAGTTGCATCTTGGCACGGTAATGCACCTGTAAATTGGTGGCAAGTTTGAGAGAGGAATTCAAAACTTTGACAATATGCTCCGACACTGTGTGTTAAAGTTTAAGGGTGATTACAAAGAGATATACGTTGATATGATTTGTGATTCTGGGAAATGAGTGAAAGTGATTCATGAGAGTTGAAAGTAACTTTTTCTGGTAGATTTTCGGGGATGAAAATCCCTAAAGGGGGTGAGTTATAATAGCCTGATTTTGGGCCTAGTCGGAACAGTGGTTTCAGGACCACAAATCTGAGGAGGACAAATTTATTTTTATTATATTTTTACGGTCTACAATTTCACCGAATGATTTTGCGAAAATCTCATTTGAAATTTTGACGTTTGGGCACTCAATTTAGTCAAAATGATTGTAAAAAGTGCAAAACTTGAGTTCTAGAAGCTAGAGGTGTCAAATTGCTATGAAATGTTAAATTGGAGGTCCTTAAATGGTAATTAGACTATTGGTTAATTTTTTGGACAAAAATGGACATGATATATGTGAAATAGAATATTTTTAAATTACGACATTTTGGTCATTCGGTGATTAAAATGAATTAAAAACAAAATTAAAATCCAATTTTTTTTCCATCTTCAACCCCATGGCTGAATTTCACAAGGGGAAACCATGGCTAGGTTTTTTCAAGCTTCCAAGCTCGATTGTAAGTCCGTTCTAGCCCCGTTTTTAATGATTTTTACGAAATCTTCATAACAAGATTTATCTATTTCTACCACTAATTTGAGATATGGTTAAAGTTTAGGGTTTTGACCCATGATGAATATGTGTGTTTTTTTATGTTTAATAGTAGAAAATGCATGTTTATGGTTAGAGAAACGACTTTTACTAAGTGATTTTCGGTGAAAATGTCAAAAATGACTAATTTGTAAAAGTTGTAAAATGTGTGTAAGTTTGTGAATAAATGCAAAATGTGGGCTGCTATAGTTATTAAAATGGTTCAGCTAGGCCTAAAATACAAGGAAATCGAATAAAAATCATTTTACGAGCCTAGGGACAAAAGTATAAATATGACAAAATTTAGGGGCAAAAATGTAATGTTTGCCAAAATGTGAATTTGGGTTAGTTTGAGTAGCTGTTGAATAAATAAGTTAAATGTGTTATTATAGATCAAGAAAGACGAGGAATTGACCTTGGTCGGGGAAAGGAAAAGGTTTTTGACTAAAGCGCAAAAATTTTCATATTTGTATCGAGGTAAGTTTGTATGTAAATAATACATCGTTTTTACTTATGTTATCATATTTTATTATGTTTTATGAAATGTGGTTGAATATTGAATGAAATTGACAAGTATTGAAAAGTGAGAAATTTCCCAGTTGAACATTAAGAATAGAATAGGATACAAGTGACATGTCATTAGTGACTCAAGTGTGGTACTATGTGAAGGCCACTTTGAGAAGAGATAGCTTGATCACAAGTGTGGTACTATGTGAAGGGCACTTTGTGAAGAAAGATAGCTTGATCACAAGTGTGGTACTATGTGGAGGCCACTTTGTGAAGAAGGTAGCTTTGGCTACAAGGGTGGTACTATGTGCAGGCCATCAGGTATCCGTTATTATTCCAATGTGTTCGACGGGAAATGACTAAGTGTAAACGAATATGACTATGTGATGAATAAGTGCAGGTATGTGGGTGTAAACTTATGAGCAATGTGCTCGATATATGGTCAAACTTTGGTATGGTTGATATGGAGTAAGTGTTACAATGAAAGTTACTAAAAAGGAAACATGAAAGAGTGAAATTTAGAAATAAAACAGTTTTGGATAGTAGAAGTTGTGTGACTTTAAAAAATCACCAAAAATGGTGGAAAACGAATTAAAGGTTGAATGAGATATGAAATAAAATCTTATTAAGTCTATTTTCATATAAAAGAAATGGTGTAAGCAAAAGAATTTCATATTATGAGATATTTAAATTTTTGTGAGACAGTGTCAGAATGATTTTAGAATCTGCTGTTCTGACTTTGGAAAATCATTAAAAATTGTATAAAAACAATTATGGATTAAAATTTATATTTTTGAAATCTTGAATGAGTCTATTTTCAATTGAAGCAAACAAAAACATTATCTAAATCTTGTACAATGAGATAATTAATTTTAAGTGAAGAAGGGTGAGAACTATCGGACAGTGAAACAAGGGTGACTTTCATGAATAAACTGTACTTATTGGATAAACTAAAAATTCTGCAAACTTTATGGTAAGAAGATATAGTCTAGTTTTAGGAAAATTAGCTAATCTTAATTTTGAGTTCCTTACCTCAAGATATAAATAATTTAGTGACTATGACTCACGTAGACAGTTTGATATGAACATAAGTTAATAGTGGAACTTTGTGCAATTATGATTGTATTATCTTGAGAACATATTGTGAAGTTTTATAAAAGCATGTTAATAAATTACTTATTATTTACATACCTACTTACTAAGCTATAATGCTTACCCCCTTCCTTTCCTTTTTCCTATAGTGTCACAGATGCTAGCTCAAGTTGGAGGTCGTCAGAGATTCTATCACACTAACAAGTTATTGATTGGTACTGTATCAACGATTTTCAAGTATCTTTAAGTCTATGGCATGCATAGGGACTTGATTATGTGTCTATTTGTTATTATGAGTTGGCCTAGAATGTTGGCCTATGCTATTTGAAGGCTATTGTTGTATAAGGCCATTTAATGTGGCCAATATTTGTTATGTTATAAGTCTATGATGAAGCATTACATGGATGTGCATGCTTGTTTAGGTTGGATGAGTGAACGTGTGATAATTATGTATGGCAATTTCTAAATGTGAATGGTTGATGATGTCATAAATAGAATGCTCAATATTTTCACATTGGTAGGGATACAGGCATGTCCCACCACACGGGCGTGTGGCCTTATTTTGTGGTAAAATTTTCTAAGTATTTTAAAGTTCTCGGTTTAGTCCTGTACCACTTCCAAAGTATGTTTTGGGCCTCGTAGGCCTGTAATAGGACAATACGATTATGAATGAAAAGTTTTAAATTTGAATGGAAATTTGTGACTTGAAAATGATCGGCTATACGTGATTAAGTCTGGTAATGCCTCATACCCTATTCCGGCGACGGATACTGGTAAGGGGTGTTACATGCCGCATTCATCCAATCATGCTACTTGCCGTAAGAGTCATACAATGATCTCCTTTTTCTTGCCTTGTCAGCTTCTTGGCTCATCATCCTGGTAAACTTTTTCTATTACCATCACGTAACTATGGCCTTACACAGTATCAACCCATGTTTAGTGCCCTGGCAGACTCCATATGTTGTCATAGCCTAGCTATGGTCTTACAAATTAGTATCCCATGTTTAATGTCCTGACGGACTTTATTTGTGACCATAGCCTAGCATGGTATTACACATTATGATCCCATGTTTACTGTTCGGGCAGACTCTTGATTCCGAGGAATCACTAGACCTCTTCCAAGGTGTTGCCTGGAAGGAATTATGGATAATCGCCATGGCAGTGTCACTCCATAGTGTTGATAGACTGTTTTCACAGTGCCACTCTAGCGAGCTAGTCAATACCATTCCAGAATGCCTCCTAACTCCTTTAAATCTCATTTCAATCGGCCCATTTCTCCATTACGCCAATTTTTCTTTTCTTCATCTACCCCGTCAAGGTATGTCCCTTCTTACTTCACATCATATACATACAAGAATTTCATGTAATTAATTGTATTTATTCCCATAGCATATAATACGCCACCCATTAATACTTCAATTCATAACTAATTGACATCCAATATACATGCATGCAAGCATACTCAATCGCCATGTTCATATACAATTATGGTTTTAGACAACACAAAATAGACACAAGCACATATCATTCCAGCTGATCAATGTCATCAATCACCCAAAGATGGATCATAGAAACTCACTTTACTTCTTTTATCCTCATTAACTTAGCTCGTCCAAACACCAAAGTTACCTTCATCCTAGCAAAGAAGCATGATAACCATATATCGGTTAAATCAAAGTCATCCAAACCGTCAAACCTAAAACTATCTTTACAAAAACCTAGTAGGAAATCCTTACTCACACCCTTCCTCAAATCAATGAGTACAAAAAATTAAGAAAAGCTTACTAGTTTCTCTACCTCTAAACTTCGATTCTCACAACCATTGCTCTATGTAGGGCTCTTCTAAACTTTCCTTTTCCTTGAAACAATCAAAGAACACAATGCAAGGAAGAAGAAAGTTATGAACCAATTGTGGAGAATTCATTTCTCTCACACAAATATATATATCTTAATTTAGCAAAGTTTCCATAGTCCATCTTAGCCATCCATCACAAATTATTTTGCCCCCACTAAAGAACCAGCCGGTTCAAACCTAACCAAAACAGCATTGAAACCTAACAATTTGCCCGACGACCACAATATTTTCAAAAATTCCCAATAGATTCCAGTAAATCACTAATTTGCTCAATTATCTCCTAAAGTATCTCTAAATTTGAGTGCTTAAAAGAAATCTAGGTGTGACAAATCCCCCACCTTTAAAGAAAATTTTAACCTTGAAATTTCCTCTCATGCCTAAACTATGAGGTGGACTCCGAACAAACTTCCCTTTCCATTGATAATTCCCTTCATAAAATAGAGGTACGTACCTCTAACATTTCCAATGCCTTAGCATTGACCTCTTATTTATAGATTTATTCTAAACCTATTCCGCTCATACAACGGGTCTATCCTTCCTCTATATAAGGTAGATAGTTGCACAATGATAATCTCATAGCTATCTTAATGGATTCTTGGCTTATACCTTGATCTGGACATTCACTTAACATGATGCTAGTGGACGGTTCCTAAATTAATGTGTTCCACTTGATGGGTACCCGATAAACAACTAAATCTAGCAGATATTCTCGGTTTTCTAGTTATCGAGGGGTTTCAGAGAAACTCTCTCCGTCTCCAACAGGTGTCAAATACAGATTTGAGATTTTGAACCATTCTAGCCATTTGAAACTTAACTTCTCATGGACGTTTTCCTATTTAAATCAATATAGGGAAAATGAATTTCATTCACTAAATATAATATTTTCTTCCAAAAGTTTTATTACCAATTATGTTTTCTTCAAAATCCTTAACTTGAGTCACCGGAGTTCATCACTCATTAGACATTACCCAACTTCCAAGTAACTTTTTCTTCATATTTTCATTTTAAATAACATACTACAATCTCATTTACCTATCGTAAAATGTAGTAGTTTATTGGGGTCAATTCCGCACTTAAGGTGCTTGTTTTCTATGTAATTTAATATTTTATATTATGTTTTCAGTATTTAGGCCTTAAGATTAAATATTAGTAAAACAAGTGTTTTTTAACACATTTTATAAGTGTTGTGATCAAATAGTCCACCACGAGCCTTAGGTAATACTAATATGCTTAATTGAGTGTGTAGAATGAAAATTCATAAGCCCAATTGACGTAGAAGCAAGGGACAAGTGATGCATAAGTTTCTCGAGCTGTCAAAGCCTGGAATGAATGACACAAGCTATATTTTACATGTCGTGTCACACCATAGACATTGTGTGGCACGACATAGGTCAACTTTCTACCCAAGTATGTCGAATCTATTTTCGTTTGGACAATCAAATTTATATGAAGACCTAGGTCGTGCCAAAGACTTAATTTGGGCTATCAACACTTCTATAAATAATACATTAAGGGTTTGATGTAACTAAGTCATCCTAGACACACTCAAAACCCCTAGTAGTTTAGGAGTAGGAGTAGACTAATTTTCTTCCTACTTTTCAATAACTAGTTGTTTTTCCTCTTGGAATCAATTTTGATCTAAGAATTTATTTATTTTATTGAAGTATTTTAGCTTACTTATTCTTGCATTTGATTTATTTCTTTATTTCAATCAATTAATTTGCTACTTCGTCCTCCATTTGCTATCAAATCCACAATTATTCAAATCTTTTTTCTCTTTTGAATCAGTTGTGTTCTTTATAACAACCCAAAATTGGGCCTATAAGTTTTGAGGGTATTTTGGGAATTTTAGCCTTTGAGTGTTCTAAACTTTTTGTTATGGTATCTTGATAATGTTTGTGATAGTTGATATTAGTAAATTAAGTCAATTTTTGAAAATGAGTTTTAAATATCCTTAATTTCGAAAATAGGATTGATTTGTAAAAGAGTCAAAACTGAGAGTTTTTATGAAGCAATTTACCTAGAATCTTATATTCAACCTAAAAACCCCATTCCTTGGTTTGTTTTCAATATAGGTTGCTCATCACCTTGCTTGTGCCGTCTCTTCCATTCTCCCAACTCTCTCAATTGATTTTTACTTCCAAATCCTAATCCCTCTTGATTTCCAACATTCTTTGAACCATTAATCTCCATTGACATCAAGAAAAACACCCAAAAACCTCATTAATTTCTTCTTTTTCTTAACTTGTGGGTTTCTTAGATTTGCATTGAAAACTCATTTATTCTCCCATCGAAGGTAACAGTTCAACTTCTAAATAGTTTTAAATGTTGTTTAGTTCTTTAAATAGAATTATTAGCCATTAAAACGCATGTTTTAAATTAAAGTGAAATTTTGGTTATTAATGATGGATTTTGAGGTTGTGGTTTAAAAGTCTTTTTCAACTTGTTTTAACATGATTAGAAGGTTTCTAAAGCTACTTTAAAGTTTTGTGAATAATTTCTCGAGTTCTAATGAATTTTTATCATAATGGCCAAAACTTGTCAAAAAATGTTGATACCATGAACTGAGTAGTTTAGTGTAGTTTAAAGGTTGGGAATTAGTCGTAGATGATTATTTAGATGAACAGAATTTGATTCGTGCAAAAAGATTAAGTGTAGGCTGAGATATACGAATTTAAAGTTTCTATGTCGAAGGTTTTGATTAAAAGAGAACGTAGCTTAGACTATTGTCTTTGACTATTTAAGCTGAGTTAATGACTGCTTGTTGATTGTATGTTTGTGTAGCTTGTCTTGTTGAAGTGTCGGATTCAATAGGACCTTCAATGAGTAAAGACAAAGGCAAACAAAAGCTTGTCTGAGTTTTCAACTTTTCAACGAAAGCATATTTTGGTGAATGTTTTGGAATCATTGCTCGTAGATAATTCATTGTGTAATTGGGAATTTAGAGGTAGCTTAAACCCCTATTCTAAATTTGAGTGTAAGTGTTCTCACGCTTATGACTAAATGTAATATATGTGTGTATGCAATTATGAAAACATGAACATATATGAGATGCTATGACATGTGCCATAAGCTTCTGATGATTGTTGTTAAAAAGAATACGTGGGTATGTTATTCATGTTATGTGACAGTAAAAATATGAGTATGTTTCCACACCATGTGAAATTGATTATAATGTGCTAACGACGTGAATATGCAATGAATATGTGTGAAAAATTGGTAAGTAAATATGTGAAAACAATGTGGATATTTTGGCCTTGTGATCTTATGAGATCATTGGATATAGTTGGCATGCCATGGGATTGTGAGTACTCACCTTTGTTATGTGATTTTTTGGGCGTGGAGGCCTAGGGATAGTTTTCAGAGAGATAAAAGAATGTGAGCTAAGCTCCATTCACTGGGATTTCTATGTTTGGTGTGTTGGAGAGTGTTAGCTATATGCTTCACTTATGGGATATGTTCAGCTGTATGAGTCATTTTGATGTGCTAGAGATCTGTGTATCCGATGTGTGGTGATAGAGTTCACTTTATGTTTCATAACCTCAAGAGCCAAACTATCATAAATTGTGATTGAATGCGAATAAATATGATTTATTTGTGTTGTGATATATGCCTAAATAATAATGTGATTAAAGTGATAAATGTGAAATAGAATAAATGGAAGATGAATAAACGTGTGAAATATGATATTAGAGTTAAATATGTTATGAACATGTGACATGTCTACTTAATCAATGCATAATGACTAGTTTTCGTAGTGGTTGTTCTGAGTATTCACTGAGCTTGTTAAGCTCATCCACTCATTTTTAACCTTTGTAGATAAGTAGTGTCAGTGTGGGTGGTGTGGTCTTAAGGTGTGATCCAAGCCAAATACTTTAGTTGCTATTAGTAGGTGTTATTTTTTTTTATTTAGGGAATAAAAGGCAATGTGGTAGTTGTTACGTTGGTTTTGCTATGATTTTTAGTCATTTGCATGCCTATTATACTTGGAAATTGTGGACCTCAAATATGATGTAAAGATTGATATTTGGGGCATTTTGGTGCTAAATTTATGTGGTATTTGATGCATGATGTTTTGAACTAGTTGGAATGGTCTATGTGATTATATATGTTGTGTTTTTAAGCTTTGCAATAGAGGTATGGATATTCGGGTTCTAAAAATGATAGCTCTAGAATTTTCGAAGTGTAGGAAGTTAGTTTCGCTAGTTGGCATCAATATTTTGCCATGAGAATCGATATAAGGGGTAAAACTGTCGATCATTTTTCAGTGGTATCGATATTTTCCAGAAATTGGGTTTTTAAGATGAGAAATAGTAAGTTCACTTGGCATCGATTCCACTTGAGAGAATTATCAATACCACTCTACCAATATCGATACCTACGTAACAATTTTGGGATATTTTGCTAAGTGATCCTAATGCTTGTTTGCTGCTTATTTTATGATTGTACATTGTATGTTAGCACGCTTTATACACCCTAGAGTAAGTATGACTACAATTCATATGAATGCCATAATAATAAAGGAAACAAAAAGATGTATGTTTAATAATAAGTCAACTTATGTTTTATATGATGTGATACGGTGGTGTAGCATCTTGTTCTCGGGATTAACGATCGGATTGAGTATAGGGTGTTACATTCTTCACATGATTTGTTCAATTGAGATAAAGATTATGAATAACAAGAGTGACTAAATTCCTTAGGGGAGATTAACGAGCGAATGAGGAAGTTATTAACGGAAGATTTAGGGTTTCTCGAGAGGGGTTAGTTGGTATGAATTACGTATTCTTAAACAACTAGGATTGACAACCCTAGGGAGTTATTATAGGCTAGACGTGGTCGAGATATAAGCAAGTATCAACCAATCAATAAGTTAATTAGAGGATGGAAGGTAATAATTGGTTAATCGGTAGTTAATCCATCCTAAACCCTAATCTGAAGTTAATTACAAACACTAAAGTGAGTTAATATTCCTGATTAGTTTATTGATTTTTATTGTTTGTTTATTTTTCTTATTTATTTATTTTCTTTGTTTGTTTTTATCTTCATTAAAATATTTTATGGTTCATCATAATATAGGAATTAATTAGTACTACTTAGACTTATTATTGTAAAAACGTTTTCATAATTTATTCCATCCTCCCTTGGGTACGATTCTCGGAATACTTCCACGTACTTCGTTGTACTAAACTATATTACAATTTGACTTGTTAACTTTCGGACACCGCCTTTTTAATTCTTATATTATTTTGGTGTTGTATTTTACGATAAACGATAACTCATTTATAGGCAGTCACTCACCATTCCCTGAATCAGGCCAGTGTTGGGAAGGAGGAGAAGGGATTATAGTTGTAACAGCCCGAAATAGTTCCTAGTCGGAATAGTGGTTTTGAGACCATAAAATCAGAAGTAGAAAATTTCATTCCTATGATTTATTATAATATTTGACATGCTTGCACGATATTGAGAAAATTCCGTGAAGGGAATTTCATGAAATAATGAATAAATGGTCCTTTAGGACTAAATCACAAAAGATGCAAATTATGAGTTTTTAGAAGGCTTAAGTATGAAATAGTATAAAAGAAATTGTTAGGAGTCCTTATTTGGCAATTAGACCAATTTTTGGCACTATGAAAATAATTGCCCATGGAAGGGAAAATTTTCAAATAAAGGACAAAACGACATTTTGGTCATTTAGTAAACTAATGAAATAAAAAGGGAAAAAGAAGCCAAATTTTGTCCATCTTCTCTATTGTGCCAAAATTCCAAGGGTCTCCATAGCTAGGGTTTTCTTCAATTTCAAGCTTTAAGTAAGTGACTCTAAGCCCCGTTTTTCATGCTCTTTGTATTTTTGAAATCCTCGTAGCTTAATCTAGCTATTTCTACCCCTAATCTGAGCTAGGGTTCATGTTCAAAAATATACCCATGCATGACATGCAAATAAATTAATGTCTAGTGGCAGAAAATGATGAGTAAAAGTGTAGTAAACACCTTTCTCTAAGTGATTTTGCATGAAAGTCCCTAATAGGGACCAAATTGCAAAGTTAGTAAAATAAGTATTAATGTGTAAATTAATGAGAAATGTGGGCTGCTATGAGTCCATATGAGGTTCGGCTAGGCTTGGGTACCTAAGAAACTAAGTGCATTTCATTTTATGAGCCTAGGGACCATTTTGCAATTATGTAAAAGTTTAGGGGCAAAATTATAAATTTTGTCAAAGTATGATTTAGGGACAATTTAGTTAGTGTGGGTACTAAATAAGCTAAATTTGTCATTTTAGATCAAGAAACACAAAGCCTGGATCGAAACTGGGGCAAAGGCAAAGTGGTGGACTAAATCAAACAATTATCTACATTTTGGACTTGAGGTAAGTTGTATGTAATAATTTAGCTTGTATGCCATATAAATCCGTTATGAATATATTTTGTAAAAATTTAAATGTTCCATGAAGTCTTGGTATGATATCTATATGAAACATGTATTAGTATTATGATGTTGAATTGATGAGGCAATGTGCAAAATGTATGAAATTCAGGAAATTATTGATGTGAGATTTTACCAAAGAGTAATGAAATCATGAAAAGAGTAATTACATACGAGTTAAATTGATACGAGGGATATTGTAGTCATGTCTTGAGTATTGTAGGTCCCGTGTAAGACCATGTCTGGGACATGGCATTGGCATGGAGATGTGATCCCCTGTAAGACCATGTCTGGGACAAGGCATGGGCATCCGAAATGAGGTCACCTATAAGACCATGTCTGGGACATGGCTTCGGCACCGATAGAGATACGGACCCCCTGTAAGACCATGTCTGAGACGTGGCATCGACATCAATGGTGATCCCATATAAGACCATGTCTGGAACATGGCATTGGCACATTTCATGATATTGACTTACGGGTATCCTTCGGTATTCTAAAGATTTTAAAGAAAAGTTTACGAATTAGTAAATTATATGAGAAAGACTAAAATTTAATGTGGAGTGTTGCAGGTCCAAGAATGAGTAAGTTATGGGTAATTGAAATGCATGGCTATGAGAAATACTACTTGATGAAAATGAGTAAGATATGAGAATGAGCAATTCAAGATAATGAGTAAGAAATGTGCATGATGAAAACTCAAGAACGAGTAAGAAGTCTGTGATACTTTTCAATGCCAATTTAGGAAAATATTCTATGAAATTGTGGCTAACTTATTCATGCAACTTGCTAAGCATTTTATGTGCTTATTCCCTTTCCTTTCCTTTTTCCCATGTAGGTGTACTACCCCAAACCCAGCCCAGAAGTGATGGCCGAATCGGGTGGTGTCACTTAGCAGGGTAACTCACAATCCGATACATTGAAAGACTTAAGCTAGAAAAATGTTTGGTGATAAAAATCCGTTTGAACCTTTGCTTGTTTTAAAAGTTCAGGTGAGTTAGTTAAAAGCTTTAATTTTGGGAGAAAAGCCCATGTTTAAGGAAAATAATAATTTAATGATGTTGATTTAGAAAACATGTTTATGTCTTAAGAAAACCCATAATTCAATAGCAAACATAAAAAAACAATCTCAATTTACATTCATACCGGAGATGATAGGCCTTATTACAACCCAAATACAAAGAAATAATCAAAGATAAAGAAATTTTGAAACTATTTAAAATTCTAATTAACTTGCAGTGTGACCACCTCTGAGTTCTCTCTTACGTCGAGCCGCCTACTGAGGGTCACCTGAAAAAAACATAAAAGAGGGAGTGAGTTTCGAAACTCAGTGTGTACAACCCTCGACAATCAAATCAACATGCAAGTAACACATTGGGCCTAAGCCCTATCCATATCGGTGGTCTAGGGCTTTAGCCCACAATGACCTCAGTTGGGCCCGAGCCCATAACACAATATACAGTGGCCTTCGGGCCTAAGCCCTTGGTGGCCTCAGTAGGGCCTTAGCCCATATCACATCAATATCACATGTATGCAATGCTCCCATCCCAATCCAACCCTGCACTCCATTTTCCCTTCCAACCCTACACTCTTGTGGGGATATAAATATCAACCCACCTATCCCTACACTCCAATGGTAGCACCGGTTACGGCACTGCTCAATCGTTGCAGTAAGGCTACTAATCATATAATGGGCTTAAAGCCACCGATGGATCCACAGTCGTCAAGCGACTATGCGATCCTCATATATCTTCCTTCGTACCATCAAACCCACCCAAGTGCAACATACATCTTATGAATGCAACATACACATTTCCACATATTAAGCACCTAGGGGTTTTTTAGTCCTTTATACAATGAGGGCATTTCAGTCATTTCGTTCAGTATTTCTACCCTACAGGGGTATTTCAGTAATTCTACCCTACAGGGGTATTTCAGTAATGCTACCCTACAGGGGTATTTCAGTAATTTCTTAAAAGTACGGGTTTAATTACAAACTTAGGCCCGTCAACAAGTCCTCGTTGGCTAAAGTGAATAGGCACTATGCACCAGGTAGGATTCCAGAGAAGAGGAGGTGGGTCATTAAGACCACTTAAGTACCAACCTCTCCCTAGATCCAATCCTAGACATGCATATGCCTATTGCCACACTCTAACCTTGCGACTTCTCCACAGACATGCTTGATTAATTAATTAAGTTTTATGCTACTTAAGGATTCATTAGAACTAGGCCTAAAATCCATTATAAAACCTTAGCAAGTCTACATGCTTTCCCAAAATCACATATGGCCCATCAGGCCTAATCATATTGATATGGCCTAATTACAAATATACGGCCCATCGGCTCAATCCATTCCAAACCATTTGACCAACTATACCAACTCGTTACAAACAATGGCCCGAGACCATGAGATCGCTCTCTTGGCCCCAGTTGTCATATCGATATCTCCACACGAGTGCTCGTACGCTCCTGTGGTTGCCGGCGCAAGCATTTCGACTTTTCTGCTTGTCGACATTCCAGCTTTTCGGGATTTCAGCTTTTGTCTATTTGTCATGTGTGCAGTGTATGTACACACCTGGTCAATGAGACATGCTATACTCTCCTTAGCCTCAAACCTACAAACAACACCAACCTTTAATTAATCACATGTTTAACCATAATATTTAACAAGAATCGAAGCCTTACCATAACCTTACCATGTGCGACAAGTCCTAATAGCCCTTCCTTAGCTACTAATCACGAATATCTCCTAGATAGGCATCAATATTAATCGTTAAAGACAGAATAATAGGTGACTTGTATCCAACTTAAGTCACCCTTTTCCTCACCAAAGACCATTCGGCCAACTTAACCCAAAATAAAGAACACTTACCCAAAATCCGAAATGTATGGATAGCGTTTCGGCAGAGGTCTGGAGATCCAAGCTTGATTCCAATTCTCCAAGATTCGATCAACCAAAATCCAAGGAGTAATGACAGCACTACAGAGATTCGGTCACTAGAGTATTCGACACAAGGTTTGGGATGATGAAAAGAGCTATTTGGCACAAACGGAAAATGGAAGAAAAGAAGAAATCAGCTATGACCAAAGGTGAGCCAAAAGAGAATTTCAAAAAGTGAAAGAATAAGAAATCGACACCAATGAACAAAGGTTTTTGGCTTTTGAACACAAGTGAGAAAAGAATGATGAATGAGAGAATTTGGAGGAGAAGATTCGATAAAAGCAATAAAGGATAATGATGAAGAAAATGGCACCTATAACACCCTTTTGATAGTACCCGATTTGGCAAAACAAAGGAAGCCCTTCGTAGGGAATTTGGCACCCTTTATATAAACCCAAGCTGAAACTAGCCTACCCCCAAATGCCTAGTCAGCTCCACTTCTTCTACACACCAATCTCCTATTTTTTTATATTATCCTTTCCTTAAATTTCTCTCCTGAACACTCCTTACAGAGTCTCCTCCAGCGCCAGTACCATCCCTCCAAAGTGCAAAAATAAAGTCCAAAATAACACCACTCTAGGCGTCAAACCTTGGATCCCCTTACATAATAGTGACGCCACCTATAGCCCCCTAAGTGGCGCTACTTTGCTACTGCACCAAAGGCTCGTTTGAGTCCTATTTCTTCTCCTTTTATTTAAGAGCCATGCAACTCTCTGCCAGGGTTCTTTTCATACTTAAACTAAATTTTTGCTACTTCTAAGTTCAAGTTTAAAACTTCATGGAAACTACCCAACACTAAAGAAAAATTTGCCTAACTCGAAAATCCTTCACACCCTTTATATCTAAAATAACAAATATGAAGGTTCGAGATTTTTAGGGCGTTACAACTCTACCCCCTAAAAGAATTTCATCCTCAAAATTTACCTGTTCCAAACAGTTGAGGATATTGACGTCGCATAGCCTCCTCAGGTTCCCAAGTAGCCTCCTCAGTGTTTTGATTACGCCAAAGCACCTTTACCAACAGAACAGATTTTCTTCTCAACACCTTAACATCTCGATCAATTATCTGTACAGGCTCCTCCTCAAAAGTTAGTCTGGCCTAACCTTGATTTCCTTGACTGACACAACGTGTGAAGGATCTGAGCGATTACGCCTTAGCATGGAAACATGGAACACATCGTGGATCTGACTTAGCCCAGAAGGTAACGCCAGCTGATAGGCAACTACCCAACCTGCTTCAGTACCCTGTATGGCCCAATGAATCTAGGGTTTAACTTGCCCTTCCGTCCAAATCTTAACACCTTCTTCCAACGGGAAACCTTGAGAAAAACCATGTCTCCCACCGTATACTCAATCTCTCTCCATTTAAGGTCAGCATACGACTTTTACCTATCTGATGTCTCTTTCAACCGATTCCGAATCAACTTCACCTTATCTTCAGGGTCTGCTACCAACTCTGGACCCAACACCCGCTTTCACCCAACTAGTCCAACAAGTCAGAGTACGACATCTTCGCTCATATAGTGCTTCAGACGGTGCCATTCTAATACCTGTCTGATAATTGTTATTATATGCAAATTTAGCTAATGGCAAGTAATCCTCCCAACTGCCCTGAAACTCAATTACACACCCTCTCAACATATCCTCCAAAACTTGAATTACCCTCTCCAACTGACCATCAGTCTGAGGGTGAAATGCTGTACTAAAATCCAATCTCATGCCCAGTGCCTCATTTAGCTTCTTCCAAAAGCGAGATGTAAATCGAGAATCTCTATCAGATATAATAGAGACCGGCACCCCATGCAATCTCACAATCTCTGCCACATACAACCTTGCCAACTTCTGTAATGAGTAGTTAGTGCGAACCGGTATAAAACGCGTAGACTTAGTTAACTGATCCACAATAACCCATACAGAGTCCTTCTTAGTAGGCGTCAGGGGCAACCCATTAACAAAATCCATAGTAACCCTCTCCTACTTCCAAAGTGGGATCTTAACCGGTTAGAGTAACTCTGATGGTAACTGATGTTCTACTTTCACTTGTTGACATACTAAGCATTTGCCCACATACTCCGTAACCTCGCATTTCAGCCCTAGCCACCAATAAAGCTCTCGTAAATCCTGATACATCTTGTTACCCATTGGATGCATAGCATAGGGACTACTATGCGCTTCCTGCAGTATGGACTTCCTTAGCTCATCATCCTGTGGTACACAAATTCTACCACCGAAACACAATAACCCATCATTATTTAACCCAAAATTTGTTGTTTCCCCTTTCTCAAGTTGCTTGAAATGAGACTTCAGAGTCTCATCCAATGGCTGCTTAACCTTGATCTGCTCAACCCACAGTGGCTTCACTTGCAACTTGGCTAACACACTACCATCATCATACAAACTTAACCGAGTAAACATAGCCCTCAAGTTCAACATAGCCTTACAGCTTAGTGCATCAGCCACCACATTTGCTTTGCCTAGGTGATATTCGATCGTGCAATCATAGTCTTTTAGTAGCTCAATCCATCTGTGCTGCCTCAAATTCAACTCCTCCTAAGTTAGGAGGTTCTTTAGATTATTGTGATCCATATAAATGGTGCACTTTTCTCCATACAAGTAATGTCTCCAAATCTTAAGCGCAAATACCACCGCTGCCAACTCCAAATCACGGGTTGGGTAATTTTCCTCATGAGCCTTAAGTTGGCGCGATGCATATGCAACCACCTTGCCTTCTTGCATCAAGACATATCCCAAGCCCACGTGTGGCGCATTGCTATAAACCGTAAACTCCTTCCCCGGCTCTGGCTGAATCAAAATAGGAGCCTCCGTTAAAACCTTCTTAAGCTTCTCAAAGCTTTCTTGTTGCTTATCAATCCACACAAACGGTACCTCCTTCCATAGTAGCTTGGTCAAGGGAGCAGCAATTAATAACAACCCTTCAACAAATTGCCTATAATACCCCACTAGGAAACTCCAAATTTTTTACACCATCTTAGGTGGTTTCCAGTCCAACACTGCTTCAATTTTTCGAGGATCAACCCTAATCCCCTCAGCTGAGACCACATGCCCTAAGAAAGTAACTTCCCTTAGCCAGAATTCGCACTTGCTAAACTTAGCATATAGTTGCTTCTCTCTTAAAATCTGCAACACAGTCCTTAAGTGTACATCATGATCATCTTCAGTTCTCGAGTATACTAAGATGTCATCTATGAAAACTACTACGAACTGACCTAAATAAGGTTAAAAAACCCAGTTCATAAGATCTATGAAAGCAACAGGTGCATTCGTTAGCCCAAATGGCATCACTAGGAACTCATAATGTCCATAACGAGTTCTGAAAGTTATTTTTAAATGTCTGCTTCCTTAACCCTCAATTGATGGTACCCTGAATGCAGGTCAATCTTTGATAAAACTGAGGCTCCCCTAAGCTGATCGAAAAGATCATCTATCCTCGGTAGAGGGTACTTATTCTTGATAGTTAGCTTGCTTAACTGCCAATAATCGATGCACATCGTCATGGACCCATCTTTCTTCTTTACGAATAATACCGGTGCTCTCTATGGAGACACACTTGGTCTAATAAACCCGCGGTCCAATAACTCCTGAATCTGAGCTTTCAACTCCACTAGCTCCTCCGGTGCCATCCTATAAGGAGCGATAGACACTGGAGTTGTACCAGGCAACAATTATATTCCAAACTCCACCTCTCTATTAGGAGGTAACCAAGGCAATTCATCAGGAAAAACATCAGGGAATGCTTTTACCACTCTCAAATCCTTAACAGTAATGCTCTTAGGTTCCACATCACTAGTGTAGGCTAAATAAGCTTCACAGCCCTTCCTCACCAACTTCTCTGCCCTTGAAGCCGAAATTATGTTCAAAAGGTAATCCCGTCATTCCCCAATCACCATTACTTCTTCATCCTCCATAATTTTCAACACCATCTGCTTCACAACACAATCTAGAGTTTCCCAGTGCCTCATCAACCAATCCATGTCTAAGATGAGGTAGAACTCACCAAATGGCAATTCCATTAAATTCGCTAAGAAATTAAGCCCTTGGACTACCAACGGTACATCCCTAAACAACTTATTAACTTTCACCGACTGCCCTAAAGGACTCAACATAGTAATTTCATTCGTAGTGGTCTCAAACACATCACCTAAGGTTTTAGTCATGTTGCATGTAATGTACGAATGTGTTGACCCAACATCAATTAGTGCAATACAAGGTAGCTCATGAACAAAGAACGTACCTGTTATAACATCTAGGGCATTTCCATCCTCTCTGTAATGAGCAGCATAAACCAACGCTGGCTGCCTCACCTCTGCCTGTCCTGCACCTCTGCCTCGTGCTTCTTGTCCACGTCCTACGCCATTGCCGCCCCTGGCTGACCACGACCCCTTGGCGGTTGTTGACCACCTCCCTACAGCTGAAAATTACCTTTGTCACTGGTTTGTACCTGATCTGGCCTTTTCGGGCACTCTCTAATCCTATGTTCCATAGATCCGCAGCTCAAACAAGCTCCTGTACTCCTCCAGCACTCGCCCACATGCCTTTTTCCACAAACAGCACAAGGCGGTATCCCAGTATTAGCAGCAACAACAGGGGCCCCAGCTCTAACAAACCCATTCACTTTGGCCCTCCTCGCAGGCCTCTGTCCAACCCTCGTAGCTTCTACATTCCGTTTATTCTTGCCTTTTTCCTTTTCTCGATTGAGACGCTCTGTACACTTTACTTCCTCCGCTATCTTTGCTTTCTCCACTAAAGTCGCAAAATCCTGCTCCCTCTGTAGAGCTATCCGCACCCTAAGATTGCCTCTCAGGCTGTCCTTAATTTGAACGCAACACTCATACTCTGTTGTGACTATTCCTTTTGCATAACAACCAAGGCGCAGAAACTCAGCCTCATACTCTGCTACCAATTTGTCCCCTTGTGTCAGGTTCAAGAACTCCTTCCTTTGGGCATCCACATAGCCCGCTCCAATGTACTTCCCCTGAAATGCCAATTTGAAGAACTCCCAGGTGATCTGCTCCAGTTGTTGCCCTCATTTACGGTCAACCACCATTGATAAGCTTCCTCTTTAAGTAGTGATATTTCCCCTTTCAGCTTTTGTTCAGTCGTGCAATCCAGGTCGTCCATTATTCTCTCTGTGGCTTCCAACCAGTGTTCAGCCATATTCGGGGCCACCTCAGCTACACATTTGA
This sequence comes from Gossypium stocksii, assembly GCA_020496765.1. Taxonomy (NCBI): domain Eukaryota; kingdom Viridiplantae; phylum Streptophyta; class Magnoliopsida; order Malvales; family Malvaceae; genus Gossypium; species Gossypium stocksii. Next base: position 43,391,949 of record CM035629.1, read on the forward strand.
AGATCTCCACCCCATTAGCTCGAAGTCGCTCTGAGATCGACCCACGACTTCCTGTACCATTATTGGGCCCAGCGACCCTTTCTAAAATCCTTAACATAGCCTGCGATAACGCATCCTCTGTAGCGGCGGCCAGTTCGTATGGTCCCATTTTAGCTACTGGTGAGTCCGGAGCCTCCTCTACTCCAACGTTGGGCATATGGCCAGATGTCGATGGCCCAACCCTAACGCTTCCACGGCCTTTGCCACAGCCTCTAGCAGCTCTTCTAGTGCTCATTGTTGCTTGCGTATTTCTGAATTAAAAATTTTCTGAAATTAGTTTATAGTTCCATTGTTTAAAACAAGTGTCTCATTTAAGTAACAATTTAGGAGCTATTTTCGCAGTCATAAATCCACTACAGGCTTTAGTTTCCTATGGGTTTTAGTCTCAGTGTGCCACACCTTAAAATCCTACAAAACTTTTTGATCAGCTTGTTTAAAAACCCAAAATCTAAAGCCTAATTTATAGCCTGAGCTTTGCAACTAGGCTCTGATACCACTAAATGTAACACCCCAAACTTGGCCCAGACATTATGGCTGAATCGGGTGGTGTCACATAGCAGGGTAACTCGCACTAATCCGATACATTAAAAGACTTAAGCTAGAAAAATGTATGGTGATAAAAATCCATTTGAACCTTTGCTTATTTTAAAAGTTCAGGTGAGTTAGTTAAGAGCTTTAATTTTGGGAGAAAAGCCCATGTTTAAGGCAAATAATAATTTAATGATGTTGATTTAGAAAACATGTTTATGTCTTAAGAAAACCCATAATTCAATAGCAAACATAAAAAAAAAAATCTCAATTTACATTCATACCGGAGATGATAGGCCTTATTACAACCTAAATACAAAGAAATAATCAAAGATAAAGAAATTTTGAAACTATTTAAAATTCTAATTAACTTGCAGTGTGGCCACCTCCGAGTCCTTTCCTACGTCGAGCCGCCTACTAAGGGTCACCTGAGAAAAACATAAAAGAGAGAGTGAGTTTCGAAACTCAGTGTGTACAACCCGCGACAATCAAATCAACATGCGAGTAACACATTGGGCCTAAGCCCTATCCATATCAGTGGTCTAGGGCCTTAGCCCATAATGACCTCAGTTGGGCCCGAGCCCATAAACAATATACAGTGGCCTTCGGGCCTAAGCCCTTGGTGGCCTCAGTTAGACCTTAGCCCATATCACATCAATATCACATGTATGTCATGCTCCCATCCCAATCGAACCCTACACTCTATTTTCCCTTCCAACCCTACACTCTTGCGGGGATATAAATATCAACCCACCTATCCCTACATTCCAATGGTAGCACCGGTTGTACCACTACTCAATCGTTGCAGCAAGGCTGCTAATCATATAATGGGCTTAAAGCCACCGGTGGATACACAGTCGTCAAGCGACTATACGATCCTCACATATCTTCCTTCATACCATCAAACCCACCCAAGTGCAACATACATCTTATGAATGCAACATACACATTTCCACATATTAAACACCTAGAGGTTTTTAAGTCCTTTATACGATGGGGCATTTCAGTCATTTCGTTTGGTATTTCTATCCTACAGGGGTATTTTAGTAATTCTATCCTACAGGGGTATTTCAGTAATTCTACCCTACAGGGGTATTTCAGTAATTCTACCCTACAGGATATTTCAGTAATTTCTTAATAGTACGGGTTTTAATTAAGAACTTAAGCCCGTCAACAAGTTCTCGTTGGCTAAAGTGAATTGGCACTATGCACCAGGTAGGATTCCAGAGAAGAGGACGTGGGTCATTAAGACCGCTTCAGTACCAAGCTCTCCCTAGACCCAATCCTAGACATGCATATGCCCATTGCCACACTCTAACCTTGCGACTTCTCCACAGACATGCTTGATTAATTAATTAAGTTTTATGCTGCTTAAGGATTCATCAGAACTAGGCCTAAAATCCATTATAAAACCCTAGCAAGTCTACATGCTTTCTCAAAATCACATATGGCCCATCAGGCCCAATCATATTTATATGGCCCCTTAGGCCCAATCACAAATATACGGCCATTGGTCCAATCCATTCCAAACCATTCGACCAACTATACCAGTTCGTCACTTAATATCAGTTAACAATTTCGGCCTATTTGGGCCCACGTGACCGCCAGGCCCATTTAGCCTATAACGCCCTGAAATTGGGCCTAGAAGAGTGGGCCATGTAGGCCCAATGGGCTTGTAGACCCCACATAGGTGGTTGTCTTTGGACTTGTAGGAATTAGTGGGCCAGTTGTGTCGTACATGTAGCTGTAGGCAAATCTGGCTTAGCGGGCCATACGAGCTCGTGGGCCCCACTTGGATTGCGTAATTGGTCCATGGCCCACGTACGTTGAATGGCATGTTGGTATGTTGGCTAAGAGGTTTTGGAGTGTTTGGGAGTGTTGTAGAAGTCCTAGGTTCAAACCTGGACCTTAGCAAAAATTTATGTTTTTCTCTTATGGGGACCTTGACGTTAATGGGTAGACTTTAAGAATATTTTTGGTGAAAGCATGATACAAAAGGAGATGTGGTCTAGTGGCAAGGAAGTGATGCCATAAGGGAAGCAAGGGGTCTAAGTTCAAGTCTTGGCTCTTACAAATTATTTTGGTTTTTCTTTTAAATAAATCTGGAAGCGAGTAGGTGGACTTTAAAGTTAAATGTGTTGAACTTATGACACAAAGGAGCTTTTGTGTTCGAGTGGTGGTGGCTTGATAGGGCAATCAAGAGGACTTTGGTTCGAATCCCTTTGCATGCAAGAGTTGGTTATTTTGCTAATAAGTTGGTTTTGGATGATTGATAGAGAATCCCACATCGGGTAGCTAACATGAGAATAGGTGAGAAGCTAGCTTTAAATAGAGCAAGCCATGAGGAGAGTAAGCATATACCTTTATTAGCTTATCCCTTTCACGTTGTGGTGTGTTCGTTTGGGTTAGGCGTTGGATCATTGTTGATCTGTATGCTGTTGGGTCATGGCGGTGGTGACCGTAATTGATCGACACACCCCCTTGGGGAGTCAAGGGTGCGATTATTGTTGGCTTCTGGGCACAACAGCATTCAGAGCGCGGATTAACTTCATATACCTATCAGGTGTGTACTTCACCCTACTCTAACTGTAGAACGGCAAATGCCAGTATGCCGAAATGGGCCATGTGGGCTTAATGGGCCTGTGGGCCCAATCAGGCAAATTGTATGATTGTGTAGTAAATATTGGACTAGACTAGGTGAATCTCATAACTGTAGCTAGTTTTGGGCTAAAGGGCCACACGAGCATGTCGCCCCACCTGGGCCAAGAACGGGCCTTAGGACCATTCGTAACGTTATCTTTGTTTAGAATACTTGAGTCGCCCAAGACGACTATAGACTTTTTGAGGGATTGATAAAATTATCGAAATACCCTTATAGGGTAGAATTACTGTAATACCCCTGATTTACAAAATTACCGAATTACCATCGATTTGTAAATTGGCAAAATTACAGAAATACCCTCGATTTGTAAAAGTACTGTTTTACCCCTGATTTGTAAAATTATCATTTTACCTCGAAATTGTAAAATTACCGTTTTACCCTCAATTTATAAAATTACAGAAATACCCCAGTTTACAAATTACGAAAATTCCCCAGATTTCAAAATTACCGAAATACCCTTGGTTTGTAAACTTACCGAAATACCCTTGGGTTGTAAAATTACCAAAGTACCCTTGGTTTGTGAAATTACTGAAATACCACTGGGTGGCAAAATTACAAAAATGCCCCTGGTTTGTAAAATTATCGAAATACCCCTAAGTTACAAAATTACTGAAATACCCCTATAGGGTAGAATTACCAAAATACCCTTGTAGGGTAGAATTACCGAAATACCCCTGTAGGGTAGAATTATCAAAATACCCCTATAGGGTAGATTTACCGAAATACCCCTGTAGGGTAGAATTACCGAAATACCTCTGTAGGGTAGAATTACTAAAATACCCCTATAGGGTAGAATTACCAAAATACCCATGTAAGGTAAAATTACCGAGATACCATTGTGTGGTAAAATTACCATTTTGCCCCTAGGGTGTTAAATGACTGTTTTGCCCTTGTGGGCAAGTGACTGACTTGGACTGTATGTTTGATGGATTTGACTGTGTTTGTATGACAGTGATTTGACTATACGTGGTTGATTGTTTGAATTTATTTACATTGATGTCAAATATTAAGCTATGAGCTGTAACATGTACATGTTTATGTTTGACCATTTGATGATGATTCATGATTGCATGTAGTGATTACAGTCATGGTATAAATGTTTAAAATTTCTTGCTTATCCATCATCACTTAGTGAATAAAGAACCTACGTTATATGTTTGTGCTTGAACGTATGGAAGTTGTGGTTGATGAGTAATACCTTGTAACCCTATTCTGGCGACAGATGAGGGATATAGGGTGTTACATTTTATTGGTATAAGAGCTACGGTTTAGTCAATTCTAGGACTAACGTAGCGTGTGTGAGTATAGCTATACATGCCATTTTGTGTTAATACGATAGTGTGGTGACTTCTGACAATTGAAATGTGTTTTTTGTATAGTAAATGGATCCCGATCCCGATCGAGCCGTAGCCGATGATGTTGAGAGTGTAGCGCCTGCTCTTGCTGAAGGGACAGCGCCGAATGACTCTCAGCCAAATGCGAGTAACTGAGATGAGGAGGCGGGACAAGCCTTCTATGCTATGATGAGTGATTGGTTCACTCAATTTATTCGAACTAATCCGGCTGTTCCACAACCCCCGCCCCCGAATACTCCACTCCCGACACCTGTAGTGCCTCCTGTGACCGATCCGTTGAGATCAAGTAAGCCCCCGGTTGATAAAATTAGCAAATATGGGGCCGAAGAGTTCCGAGCTATAGTTAGTGATGACGCTGAGCGGGCAGAGTTTTGGCTCAATAATACGATCCGTGTGTTTTATAAATTATCATGTACACCCGATGAATGCTTAAAATGTGCCGTATCTCTGTTACATGATGCTGCTTATCATTCGTGGAATACTTTAGTTTCGGTTGTTCCAAGAGAACGAGTTACTTGGGAATTCTTTCTGACGGAGTTCCGTAAAAAGTATATCAGCCAAAGATTCATCAACCAAAAGCGTAAAGAGTTTCTTGAGGTTAAACAGGGCCGAATGACTGTTACCGAATATGAACGGAAATTTGTGAGACTCAGCAGATATGCCCATGAGTGTATCTCTTCCGAGGCCATCATGTGTAAACGCTTCAAGGATGGGTTGAATGAAGACATCAAACTGCTAGTAGGCATTCTGGAAATTAAAGAGTTCGTAGTACTTGTCGAGGGAGCTTGTAAAGCCGAAGAGCTCGAAATTGAGAAAAGAAAAGTTGAAGCTAGAGCTAGAGAGTTTAGTAAAAGATCTTCGGGGAAAAACATTCAGCAGTCCTCGCAGAAATTTTGAGATGAATCGGGCCGATCCAAGACTACTTCGGGATTTTCTGGACTAGATCGAGATCGACCTTCTGTGAGCACCCGAGCTACCTCTGTTGCTAGTGTTGGCAATGACCGTCAAAATAGAGTCGAGTGCAAACATTGTGGTAAATGGCATTCAGGGAGCTGCAGATTGCATGATCGCTCTTGTTTTAAGTGTGGGTCAGCTGACCATTTTATTCGAGACTGTCCGAAATTAGCTGAGCGGAATACTAATCCGGGTGAGAGACTGAGTAACACCTCAGCACGAGGTAGACCACCTAGACATGCAGGTAATGCTAGCGGAAGTCAGAAAGGGACTAAAGACAATGCTGTTCGATCTGAGGCTCGTGCACCTGCCAGAGCTTATGCTATACGCGCTCGTGAGGAGGCTTCTTCTCCTGATGTTATTACTGGTACTTTCACACTTTTTGATACTGATGTTATTGCTTTAATTGACTCCAGTTCAACTCATTCCTATGTGTGTGAAACTTTGGCATCTAGTAAGACTCTACTTGTTGAGTCTATTGAATTTATGATTCGAGTGTCAAACCCTTTGGGTCGGTGTGTGTTAGTTGATAAAGTGTGCAAGAACTATCCCCTAATGATCCAAAATTCTTATTTCCGGGTTGATTTGATGCTATTGCCATTTGACGAGTTTGATATTATTCTTGGTATGGATTGGTTAACTGTGCACGATGCTGTGGTGAATTGTAAAAGAAAATCAATTGACTTGCGATGCTCGAGTGGTGAAATAATTCGAGTTGGTCCACTGATTTAAACTGGTTACCGGCAATGATATCTTCGATGTTGGCCCAGAAATATGTGAAAAAGGGATGTGAAGCCTATCTCGCTTATGTACTGGATAGTAAAGTGTCAGAAAGAAAGCTCTTGTACCTGTGGTTTGTGAATATCCGGATGTATTTCCCGAAGAATTACCTGGGTTGCCACCTGTTCAAGAAGTAGAGTTTGGTATAAAGTTAGTACCTGGAACGACTCCGATTTCGATAGCTCCGTATCTATGGCACCGACCGAATTAAAAGAATTAAAATCTCAGTTGCAAGAATTGACAGATAGAGGTTTCACTCGATTGAGTTTCTTTCCCTGGGGTGCACCAGTGCTGTTCGTGAAAAAGAAAGACGGAACTATGCAAATGTGCATCGATTAGCGTCAGCTTAATAGTCACGATAAAGAATAAATATCTGTTGCCGAGAATTGCTAATTTGTTTGATCAGCTAAAGGGAGCTTCTGTATTTTCGAAGATAGACTTGAGATCTGGCTATTATCAGTTGTAACTTCGAGACTCTGATGTGCCTAAAACTGCTTTCAGAACAAGGTACGGACATTACGAGTTTTTAGTGATGCCGTTTGGGCTCACTAATGCCCCTGCGATTTTCATGGATTTAATGAATCGAGTTTTCAGACAGTATTTAGATCGGCTTGTCGTCGTGTTCATAGATGACATTTTGATCTACTCGCTCGATGAAACTGAGCATGCCGCACACTTGAGATTGGTGTTACAGATTTTACGAGATAAACAGCTTTATACTAAGTTTAATAAATATGAATTCTGGTTGCGTGAGGTTAGCTTTTTGGGTCACGTTGTATCTGCATCGGGTATCCGGGTTGATCCGAGTAAAATTTTGGCTATACTTGATTGGAAACCTCTAAAGAATGTTTCAGAAGTTGAGAGCTTTCTGCGACTTGCCAGGTATTATAGACGATTCGTGAAAGGTTTCTTGATGATAGCAACACCGTTGACAAAGTTGCTTCAGAAAGATGTCAAATTTGAATGGTCAAAAAAGTGTCAGAAAAGTTTTGATCAATTGAAAGCCTTTTTGATCGAAGCTCCAGTGTTAGTTAAGCTGAAATCCGGTAAACAATTTGTGATCTTTAGTGATGCCTTTTTGAACGGTTTGGGTTGTGTTTTGATGCAAGAAGGCAGAGTTGTTGCATATGCTTCGAGACAATTAAAACCTCATGAGAGAAACTATCCGACTCATGATCTTGAATTAGCTGTTATTGTGTTCGCTCTAAAAATCTGGCGTCATTACCTGTTCGGAGAGAAATGCCATGTTTATTCCGATCATAAAAGCCTCAAATATTTGATGACTCAAAAAGACTTGAATTTGAGATAGCGACAGTGGCTAGAATTATTGAAAGATTACGAGCTTGTCATTGATTATCATCCGGGAAAGGCTAATGCAGTCGCGGATGCTCTAAGTCGAAAATCTCTGTTTACTCTACGAGTAATGATTGTACATTTGTCTATGTCCGCTGATGATGCATTAGTAGCGGAATTAAAAGCAAAACCAGTGTTAATTCAACAAATCTGTGAAGATCAGAAAATTGATGATGATTTGATTGCTAAACGGGCTCAATGTGTTTTGAAAGGTGACTCAGAGTTTTTGATAGATGAAGATGATTGTTTGAGATACAGAAACCGACTGTGTATTCTGAGAAATTTAGAGATTATTTTGATGATTTTGAACGAAGCTCATACTAGCCGTATGTCAGTTCATCCGGGTAGCACGAAAATGTATAATGATCTGAAACGTCAATATTGGTGGCACAGTATGAAACGAGACATCTCTGACTTTGTTTCAAAATGTTTGATATGTCAACAAGTGAAAGGGGAACATCAAGTGCCTTAGGGATTGCTTCAGCCGATTATGATACCCGAGTGGAAATGGGATCGTGTTACGATGGATTTTGTATCAGGGTTACCGTTGACATCAAGCAAGAAAGATGCGATCTGGGTTATTATTGACAAATTGACAAAGTCTGCTCATTTTATTCTCGTTTGTATGGATTATTCGCTCGATAAGTTAGCTGAATTGTACATTTCTCAAATTGTGAGATTGCACGGGGTTCCTACTTCTATTGCGTCATATAGAGATCCGAGATTTACATTGCGGTTTGGAAGAAATTACAAGATGCATTGAGTACCAAGTTGCATTTTAGCACAGCTTTTCATCCCCAGACAGATGCCCAATCTGAGCGAGTTATTCAGATACTCGAGGATATGTTGAGATGTTACGTTCTTGAGTTTAGTGGCTCGTGGGAATGATACTTGCCTTTGATTGAATTCGCATATAATAATAGTTTTCAATCGAGTATTAAGATGGCACCCTACGAGGCTTTGTATGGTTGTAAATGCCGTAAACCGTTGTTTTGGACCGAGCTCAGTAAGAATAAGATTTACGGAGTCGACTTTATTAAAGAGGCTGAACAGAAAGTAAAAGTAATCCGTGATAGTCTAAAAGCGGCATTAGATCGTCAGAAATCGTATGCAGATTTGAAACAGAAAGACATTGAGTATCAAGTCAGAGATAGAGTGTTTTTGAAAGTTTCACCATGGAAAACAGTGCTCCGATTCGGCCATAAAGGCGAATTGAGTCCAAGATTTATCGGACCGTATGAGATTTCAGAACGAATTGGACCGGATGCCTATAGATTAAATTTGCCACCCGAACTCGAAAAGATTCACAATGTTTTACATGTTTCGATGCTCTGTCGGTATAGATCTGATCCCTCGCATGTGATAAATCCGTCAGAAATTGAAATTCAGTCCTATTTGAGTTACGAGGAAGAACCGGTTCGCATTTTAGCTCATGAGGTAAAAGAATTGTGGAATAAGAAAATCTCGTTAGTGAAAGTGTTGTGGTTCAAAAACGGGGTTGAAGAAGCAACTTGGGAACTCGAGGACTCGATGAGAGAACGATATCCTAACCTATTCATTGGTAAGATTTTCGGGGACGAAAATCCCTAAAAGGGGGAGAGTTGTGACAGCCCTAATTAGGCCCTAATCGGAAAAGTGGTTTCAGAATTACTAAACCGAGTCTGAAAATTTTTAAAATATTATTTTCTATGCTTATATTATGTGTATGGTCATATGTGAAAATTTGGTGCTTTAATTTTGTCATTTGGATACTAATTTAGTGATTAAGGACTTAATTGCATGAAAGATAAATCAGTGGGACAATGTGCAAGTGCCAATTTGTTAATGTTCTTTTAATATAGAGGACTATTGAAACAATTAAACCATGCATATTTTGTATGGACAAAATCGGCCAAGGGATAGTGGAGTACTAATGATAATGAAAAGGGCTAAAATGGTACTTTAATTATTAATGGTCATGCATGTAATAGTAACATGGGAAAATTTATGCTCATTCTCTCATGTTTTTGCCGAAACAAAAGAAAAAAATAAAAAAAGGAAAGCCTTTGATAATCGGTCATTTGGAGATCAAGAATTCAAGGTAATTTTATGTTAGTTTGATTTTTCTTTAATGTTTTTGAGTTCTATGGCCGATTATACCTTAAACCCATGTTTTAATCTTTGAATTTTTGTTGTTAATGTGATGTTCGGCCATGGTGTTATAAAGTTATGAATTTCCAAATTTGATATTAGAAATTGGTGAATGAGTGTTAGATAGACAATTTGATGTTAAAATCCATGAGATTATAAGATTATAAATTGAAATTATGAATGGGAGCTTTGTGTGGCTCAATTTCTTGAAATGAGCATTTGGCCTTGGTATTAAGGTGTTCAATTATCGTTGATTTATGTTGTGTATTGAGGAATGAATGTATGTGAGTATAGACTAGTTGAATTTTGCTATGAGTGGCTAATATAAGCAAATTACATTCGGCTATTAAGGTGAAAAGTAGAATTTGTGCTTAATTTTGGAATTTGATAATGAAATTTGTTAGTAAGTGATTATATGCTTGCCGAATTTGAAACAAAGTGAGAAAAGAGGTAAAAGATGAATTTGAGCTTGAAAATTTATATATGTGACTAAATTGATAGGTGATATTCAGCCAAAGTGATTAATGAGTATTTAGATATGTTTTATTAATGGCCAAATGTGGACATGATAAGCATGAGATTTGGTTCATAGCATATTTATATAGATATATTACATATTGAATGTTATATGGAATGACCGAATATGAAATGATTTAGCTTGATTTTGTAAATGAAATTTTGCAATGAAGTGAAGCGTATGAAGTTAGTATTTAATGATGTGCGTTCTTAATTGTTATATGTGCTTAATATGGAAAAGTATCAATGCTACATATGCAAGGTTTTGTAACTAGGAAGAAGTATGTTTAGTTTTGAATTTTGTTAGGTTAAATGCAACTAATGCCGCATAAGGAAGTGATGATAAATTTGTGTTTTGGTTGATATTGTTTGAGTATATATATGTGCACTATGTTTGCTAATAAAGGGCAAGGCATTTGACCATATTGTATTATACACAAGGTTACATTTTTTTTATGTGGATGTTATTTGATTTATAAGTTATCGAATGAAAGTAATGAGTTGATCAAGTGATTAAACTAGTTTAAGTTTTGTCAAATTAAGCTCAAGAGCCAAACTCGGATAAGGGGAAAGCAAAACTTGTGGAATAGTTGATCCGTAGTCATTCGACAACAATAAAGGTAAGTTCTTAAGTGTTTAAGTTGATTTTATATGCTTATTGATTTAATGAAAGTAGCTAAGAGGATGTTGTCCTTATTTAATTAATATGCCGAATGAGAATGAATCAATATGATAACCCGAAGATAGCTAGTATAGCTAAGTTGAATTGGATATAGAAATATGACATGTTAAATGAATCAATGTACTATGTCGTATGGATGATGAATGAGATTTCATTATTCGTGATTACTAGAACCTAAGGGTAACCATGCTTGGATGTGATATTATTATTAATTATATGTGGTTACCGAATGTAATTGAGGTATGGAATTCGAATGTTATACCTTATATTAGTTGTGTACTTTATTCGAATGATGAAAGCCTTTGTATAAATGTATATGTGTTTCGGCCATATGTGAAGTTGAAGCATAAGTTGTGAAAGTATGAAAGAACATGTGAATTGATTTTTGTAATGTGACATTCGAGCTTTAAGCCTAGCAGGCGTAATGCCGGTGAGATGATTTCGGGCCCTGAGCCTAGCAGGCAAAATGCCGGTGATGAAATTTTGGACTTACAAGTTTAGCAGGCTTATAGCCGGTGCTGAAATCAGGTTATTACCTAGCAGGCAAATTTGCCAGTGAATTAAAAGAAATTTAAGACCATGTGAATTTGTGATAAAATAGCTATTGAATTCGACAATGCACTAAGTTGCTCAGGTACGTACTGTAATTATTTATTTGTGAACAATTCAAAGCAAATTATGAATGTGAAATTGGGAAGTAATTGTGAGATTTGTGTATGTATAAATATATACATATATTCGGCCATTGTGGAAATTATTATGAAAGTAAATGTGCTTCATACTTGGAAATAACCCTTGAAAATTAAATGTGGTTTTGTATATCTATATTCGGCCATTGTGACGTTTAATATGTGAAAGTATGTGTTATATGTGACTATGAATATTGAAATCATATGTGAATGTGGTTCTTGAATTAGCCATATTAAGTCGAATTAAAGAATTACATCGAGACATTTAGACGTTGTGATTATATGACTTCAAGATTTGAGAAATGATATGACATTGAAATGGATATAATGTGACTATGCATATTAGGCCAATTCTTGTTTCATTTCAATTATGTTATATGTGAATAATGGGCATAAATAAGTTTTGTTACTTAAGTACTTAAGACTTACTAAGCTAATTAGCTTACTTCGAGTGTCTTTGTTACTCTGTTTTATAGATCTCGTTTGAAAGCTACGGGCTCGGGGATTCAAGCTCAAAGTTATCCACACTATCGACACTGTTTTGGCATGTATAGGCTTAACTCCTTATTTTGATATAAGTGATATTTTGATTATGTATATATAAGAGCCATGCGAAAATGGCTTGTTCATTTTGTTAAATGTAGTTCCATGGTTTCATTAAATGATGTGTTTGATTTATTTATGTTTAGTATTTTCGGCTGATGCATATATAAACATTTGGTGCTTGAAATAGTTTCTCAATCATTAATTTATACGTTTGCCTTAAGTGAGTGAATTACTTGAATATTATTAAATCAATATGTTTTAGAAGATATTCGTTAATGATTATAAGATGAATTTAAATTACTTAAGCTTTATTGTATTCGGCTAATGCATTAGAAAATGATCATAGGGACAGAGCATCATATGTTTATTAAATACAATTACTTGAGATAAGTTGGGTGAGTGATGAATTGGTTATATGACGTGGTTGATTGTTTGAATTTATATACATTGATGTCAAATATTAAGCTATGAGCTGTAACATGTACATGTTTATGTTTGACCATTTGATGATGATTCATGATTGCATGTAGTGATTACGGTCATGGTATAAATGTTTAAAATTTCTTGGTTATCCATCATCACTTAGTGAATAAAGAACCTACGTTATATGTTTGTGCTTGAATGTCTGGAAGTTGTGGTTGATGAGTAATACATTGTAACCCTATTTTCGTAACAGATGAGGGATATAGGGTGTTACATTTTAAAACTAACGATCGAATTAGAGCAACGATTTTAGATTTAATAAAAGATAATGACGATTACCAAACGAAAAATGTTTTAAGTAAAGTTACGGTTTTTCCAACACAAGCTACGGTTTTCGAACACACTACCATGTGACATCGCCAGATTCGGCTATAACATCTAGGCAGGTTTTGGGATGTTATATTTAGTGGTATTAGAGCCAGATTGCCAAACACGACTCTAGATTTGGGTTTTAAGATTTGTCTTTCGAAGAAATGATTTCTAATGACTTGAAATGTTTATACCGAATGTGGTATACTGAGTCTCTGGTGCCGATCCTGTAAGTCCTCTAAAACTGTTATCTGTTTTAAACTGACACTGCTATAGATTGTGAATATTGAGACTACTGTAGACTGTGCTAAAAATACCCAAGTTGGTGTATACTGATACTGTAGTAAAACCGATAAACACTGATAGGCACTGCACTCTACGAAAACCAAACTTTACACTTCTAATATTGATTTCATAAAATGCCCGTTAATAAACACTGGAACTATAAACTGATGTATAAGACTGTTAATACAGATAAAATGCAATTAGACAATGAGCACCAAATGTACTCACAGACGGGATGCAAGAGGTCGTGATAAAGGCTGTAGAGGTGCTCGAGCTAGGTCTTCATCTTTTGGCAACTTGCGTAATTTGGATACTAGTGAGACGCCGCATTCACCTGTGATTGAGACTGAGTCTCATGATAGAGCGATTGGGGACGATGCATTGTCTCAAGTAGGGGTGAGTATTCGATCGAGTCGAGTCAAATCGAGTAAAAAATTTTTGAGTTAGTCGAGTTGACAAATCCTATTTTAGCAACCGAACTCAATTTGAATATTTTTCGAATCGAACCGAATTGAGTCAAAAAATTTTGAGTCAAATTGAATCGAGTAAACGAACTCTATTATTTATACTTAATATTGTGTTTAGATAGACCGATTATTTAACTAGTAGACGAAGTACAAGATTATTTAACTACATGAATAATATAATAATTTTGCCTTTTAACTTAATGGGTAAACACTTATCAAAAACAACATAGTTTTGCCTGTTAACTTAATTATTTTGAATTTTAACTTTTAAAAAAGCAAACATTTCTCAAAACAATGTAGTTTTGTCTTTTCTTATTCGGATTTTTAGATAACTCGAATTTGTAATTCATATTTGAGTTAAACAGAAAAACTTAATTTTTTATTCGAGTTGATCCGAATAATTTTATTAACTCAAATAACTCAAACTATTTAATTCAAAATTTGAATTTTTATCAAGTTTTTCAAATCGAATCAGATTTTGCTCACCCCTAGTCCCGGGCTACGTTGAGGATCTTAGAGAGGGTCGCTAGGCCTAATATTGGAGTTAGGGGTTGTGGGTCGGTTACAGAACAGCTCTGATCTAATGGAGCTGAGCTTTTCAAGGGTATTGCTGGAGTTGCACCTAATGTGACTGAGTACTAGATAGAGGCCACAGAGAGAATTATTGACGATTTGGACTACACCCCTGAGCAGAAACTAAAGGGTGCAGTGTCACTACTGAGAGATGAGGTGTACTAGTGGTGGCTTACGGTTAAGGAAGGCACTCAGCCCGAACAACTGTCCGTAGGAGAGAGTTCCTGAATTGGACCTAGGAGGATAGATTAGTGGTCGATTATGAGGCCGGGTTTTTGCGACTGAGCCGCTATGTGCAAGGTATGGTGGTGACTGAGTATGAGCCATGTGTTCGCTTCGAGGATGGCCTCAGGGATAGTTTAAAGGTTATAATAGCTCCACAGAGGGAGCGAGACTTTGTTGCACTGGTTGATAAGGCAAAGATCGCCGAGGAGGTTAAGCATGTTGAGCACCAGAACCATGAGAATGAGAGAAGTAGGAACAAAAAGGATTCGGAGCCCTCAGGTTTCAGTCAGAACCCTAAGAAAAGCCCAGAATGGATGGGCCGGGCAAAGTTGGGGCCCCTGTTGCTTGTACTGGGCAGCAGCCATGCACTAATTATGGTAGACGTCATCTGAGCGAATGCTGGAAAAGGACTAGGTCTTGTTTGAGGTGTGGTTCACTGGAGCACCATAGTAAAGAGTGTCTGCAGAGGCTCGATTAGATGCAAGCTCTGGGTATGGGTATTGCACAGCCACCGAGGGGTGTTCAGTGGCCATCGAGAGGCCGCGGTCAGGCCAAAGGTGGTAATGGGCTAGGACGGGGTCTGAGAGCACCGAACAGAGGTGCTAGTCATACTGAGGTGAGGCAACCGGCTCTAGTTTATGTTGCACCTTGCCGAGAAGAGGACGATGCTCCGGACGTCAACATGGGTACGTTCTTTATTTATAATTTACCTTATACTACAGTGATAGATATAGGATCCACTCACTCCTATATATCTCGTACTGTGTCTGAGAACTTGGGTATCTTGGTTGAGAGCACTACGATTGAGGTGACTGTATTGAGTCCTCTGGGACAATCAGTAAGGGTAAATAAGTTGTTTAGAGACGTTCCTTTAGAGGTTCAAGGGGCTATCTTTCTGGCTGATCTGATGGAACTTCCTTTTGGAGAATTCGATCTAATACTGGAAATGGACTGGTTGGTCAAGCACCGAGTGAGCTTAGATTGTGCCACAAAAAGGGTTATACTGAGAACTGCGGAGGACAGCGAGGTTGTCGTAATTGGGGAGTGTCGGAACTACTTGTCAAATGTGATTTCTGCATTGAGGGCTGAAAAGTTGGTTCGTAAGGGATGTGAGGCATATCTGCCTACATCAGTGTTTCAGGTTCTAGGGATTCTTCAGTTAAGGATATTAGGACGGTTAAAGACTTTCCGGATATTTTTCTTGAAGAACTACCTAGGTTATCTCCGAATCGTGAAGTGAAGTTCGAGATTGAGCTCCTTCTTGGTATAGCTCCGATGTTCATCGCCCCTTATAGAATAACACTGAAGGAGCTTGTGGAGCTTAAGACCCAGACTCAAGAGCTATTGGATTGTAGGTTCATCTGCCCTAGTGTGTCTCCGTGGGGGGCACTGGAACTGTTTGTAAAAAAGAAGGATTGATCAATGCATATGTGTATCGACTACTGACAACTAAATAAGTTGACCATCAAGAATAAGTACCCCTACCGACGATAGACGATTTGTTTGACCAGTTACAAGGGGTTTCGATTTTCTCCAAGATTGACCTCCGATTAAGGTATCATTAGTTGAGAGTTAAGGAGGCCGACATGCACAACACAGCATTTAGAACTCGATACGGTCATTACAAGTTCCTAGTAATGCCATTTGGACTAACGAATGCACCAGCAACATTCATGGATCTAATGAACCGAGTGTTCCAGCCCTATCTAGATCAGTTTATAGTGGTATTTATTGATGATATACTCTTGTATTCAAAGACTAAGGATAAGCACGATGAACACCTCAGAGTGGTTCTACAGATTTTGTAAGAGAAACAACTGTATGCCAAGTTTAGTAAATGTGAATTCTAGTTACGTGAAGTAACGTTTCTAGGGCATGTGGTTTCTGTTGAGGGGATTAGAGTCGATCCTTGAAAGATTGAGGCTGTCTTGAATTGGAAGCAGCCTAAGACTGTATCTGAGATTCGCAGTTTTCTGGGAATGGCAGGGTATTATTGACGGTTTGTAAAGGGGTTTTCACTGCTTGCAGCACCTTTGACTAAGCTGCTATGCAAGGGTGTGCCGTTTAACTGGACTGATGCGTAGCAAGAGAGCTTTGAGAAGTTCAATACTGTATTGATTGAGGCCCTGTTTTAGTACAGACAGAGTCTGGGAAGGAGTTTACTGTTTACAGCGATGCGTCACATGTCGGTTTGGAATATGTGTTGATGCAAGAGGGTAAAGTGGTAGCGTATACGTCTCGTTAGCTTAAGACTCATGAGGCAAATTATCCGACACATGACTTGGAGTTGGCCGTAGTGGTATTCGCACTGAAAATCTAGAGGTATTACTTGTATGGTAAGAAGTGTATCATTTACACTGATCACAAGAGCCTAAAGTACCTCCTCACTTAGAAGGAGTTGAATCTTAGGCAACGTAGATGGATTGAGCTACTTAAGGACTATGACTATACGATTGAATACCATCCTGGTAAAGCCAATATGGTGACTGACGCACTGAGCCGTAAAGCTATGACTGATCTTAGGGCGATATTTGCTCGCCTCAGTTTATTTGATGATGGAAGTCTGTGGCTGAACTTCAGGTCAAACTATCATGGATAGATCAGATTAAGGGTACACAGTTAGAGGATGAATCTTTGAGCCTTCACTTCCAACAGGTTGAGAGTGGTGGTACTATAGATTTTAGACTGAATAGCGAAGGGGTGCTCTACTTCCTTGGGAGAATCTGTGTTCCAAAAGATATTGATTTGAGGCAGTCCATACTACAAGAGGCGCATAGTAGCCCTTATGCTATGCATCCTGGTGAAAATAAGATGTACCGAGACCTTCGTGAGTTATACTAGTGGCCAGGTCTTAAACAAGAGGTTACCAAATTTGTGGCTAAGTATCTGACATAGCAGTACGTTAAGGTTGAGCATCAGTTACCTTCTGGTTTGCTGCAGCCAGTTAAGATTCCACTTTGGAAGTGGGAGCGTGTAACGATGGACTTCGTTAGTGGGTTACCCCTCACACCCACTAAGAATGATTTTGTTTGGGTCATAATAGATCGTTTGACCAAGTCTACCCATTTCATACCTGTTTATACTGACTACTCTCTACATAAGCTTGCTAAACTGTATGTGTTTGAGATAGTGAGACTACATGAGGTACCAATTTCTATAATTTCTGATAGGGATCCTTACTTTATGTCTCGGTTCTAAAAGAAGCTACATGAAGCTCTAAGTACAAGATTGGACTTTAGTACTGCATTTCATCCTTAGATAGACAGTCAGTCAGAGAAGGTGATTCCAATATTGGAGGATATGTTAAGGAGTTGCGTGATTGATTTTCGAGGTAGTTGGGAGGATTACTTGCCTCTAGCAGAGTTTACTTATAATAATAGCTATCAGTCTAGCATTCAAATGGCACCTTACGAGGCTTTATATGGACGTAAGTGTCGCACACCTTTATGATAGACTGAGTTGAGTGAGCGATGGGTTCTAGGTCCTGAGCTAGTTTCTGATACTGAGGATAAAGTTAGATTGATTCGAGATCGACTGAAAGCGGCATTTGATAGACAAAAGTCGTACGCAGATATGAAGCGTCGAGAGATAGAGTATTCTATGGGGGCCTTCATTTTTCTCAAGGTCTCATCGTGGAAGAAAGTACTGAGGTTTGGTCGTAAGGGCAAGTTGAGCCTTAGATCCGTTAGGCCTTATCGTATCCTGAAGCGTGTAGGACCAGTTGCCTACCAGTTAGAGTTACCTCCGGAGCTAGATCGAATTCATAATGTTTTCCACGTCTCTATTTTGAGACGCTACCGCTCTGATCCCACGCATATTGTTCTGATTGAGGAGATTGAGGTTAGACTAGATATAACTTTCGATGAGGAGCCAGTTCAAATATTGGATCGTGACGTAAAAGTTCTAAGGAGAAAGTCTATCCCACTGGTTAAGGTTCTTTAACGTAATCATAGCTCTGAGGAGGCCACGTGGGAGCTTGAAGATGCAATGCGGTAGTAGTATCCTTATCTGTTCTGATCAAGTAAAATTTCAAGGCCAAAAGTTTCTTTTAGGGGGTAGAGTTGTAACGCCTAAAAAATCTATTATATATTTATTTTCATATGTTTGTGACACAAATATTTGTCTGCTTCAGTGGTTAAGTGTTCTGGGAGTCTCTGAGAGGTCCCAAGTTCTTGGGCAAAATTTTTATTTTTTTAATTGAATAAACCCTTGTCTCTAGTCAGTAGGCTTATAAATAAATATTGGTAAAATATGTCAGAAAGAGCCTGCTGGTCTGGTGGTTAAGTGGGGACCAAAGGAGCAGGAGGTTTGGAGTTTGAGTCTGTGCGCAAACAAGGGATTTATTTTTACTGCCTGAGCCATGTGGGTGTTGTAGTTTAACCGAAATTCTACAGAGTTTGAGTGGGGTTTGAATTCGGTGGTTGAGGGGATTATGTTGGAATGATTTGTGGAGAAAATATGGGTGGAAGAGTTTGGATAGAACCGAAACTGGTAGTGGCAAATTCGGTTACCCTTTCTCATTTCTCAATTTTCTAACAGTTTTCTTTTTCCGCCTTTGGGTTTTCTCTCTGCCGAATTTTTTTGCATTCATCTTTTTCTTTTTCTTTTGTTGCCGTGTAGTTCTTCCCAAACCTCTACCTACTGCCAAAATTTTGTGAATCTTGTTCTCCTTATTGTCTTTTTCTCTCCAAACCGTATTGTAACTGTTCTTTTTCCTAAATTTCAGTTTTTCTTTTTCTAAAAAGAAACCCTTTGCCAAATTCTCTTCTTTCCCTCTCCATTTTACTGCCAGTTCTTCCCCAAACCCTTTCTTTTGTTATCGAATTGTCAATTTACCTATTGTTGTTTTTGTTTCTTCGTCTTTTCCTTTCGACTTGGTGTTGTTTTCCTGTACCAACAACCTATTTCTTTTGCATTTTCGGTAAGTTTATGAGGTGTGACGTTATGGTTATCTATCTGATCGATTACTAAGGTTTCGATTTATGTTTAAGAGTCAATCAAGGTTTGAGGGCGGCTAGTCGAAGCTTTAGATTTGAGGAATCGTCATTTTTCGTCGGTGGTAAGGCTGAAATGACTGAAAGCCAAATGGCTTGATGTATCTTTGTTAAATTTTCATTAATATCATCGATTCTTTTGTTAACTTTAACTTCATTAGGCCTTGATTTGTGCCTAATTAAAACGTTGATTAGATGTTAATATTGTTCTGACAGTAAAGAGTCATTTGGAATGAGGTTCCTCTTCTATGGAGTTTTAGGATAGTTGTTCGGGGTTTCAAGGTGGGTATCGTACGATTGAATTGGTAGTATATTCGGCTTTGTGTTGTTGCTAATCATAAGTTGAAGTGATCAATTTTAGGTACTACTAGTCTCGGAGGTGTTTTTGCTGCTAATCCCTAAAAGGTGTGTAAACACAACACTAAAAACTGAAATCAGCAAAAAGCCAAAAAGTGATGCTGTCGACACCACACGAGCGTGTGGCTACCTGTGTGGTAGGCCGTGTGATCGAACACGGGCATGTGATCGACAAGGCTAGCCATATGCGATTTACGGGCCGGACCGAATTGAGCTGCATGGGCCACACGGGTGTGTGGGCCACACGAGTGAACCACATGATCGTGTGGGAATATTAGGCCAGACCGTGTGATCCATTAGGCCAAGGCCATTTTAGGCCTTGTGGGCCACTCGGGTGTGTGGGCCCACGCAGGCAAACGACATGGGCTTATGGGCTCATTGTTACTGTTTGATTGCTAAGGTTGCACGGGTCGCCCAAGTCGACTGTAGACCTACTGTAGGGTCGGTAAGCTTACCTAAATCTCTAATTGATTGAAATGACTGTATGATTGATATATATATATATATATATATATATTTACATGTTATCAAGTATGATGATATTTACTGAATTGATAATGTATGCACTGTTGCCATGTTATAGCATGTCATTACTTTATATTGCATTGCATGGGGATGGGATGATATGTGTGGAGGAAGTGTACTGTAAGGCTTAATGCCTATTATACTGGCAGCTCTGCTGCATATCACTGATGGCTTAAAGCCTATAATACTGGTAGCTCAGCTGCAAATACTGTTTAGTGCCGCAACTGGTGCTAATTGTAAGTGTAGGGACGGGTTGGTGATTTAATCCCCACAGGAGTGTAGGGTTGGACAGGAGACAGTGAATAGTGGTTGGTTGGGTAGGATTTGCATACTGTACACAACATTACTATTACTGATACTGTAATGGGCCAAGGCCCAAATGCATAACTGCTTCTGTATTGTAATGGGCTACGGTCCTAACTAAAACTGAAACTATTATTGAAATAGGCTTAGGCCCAAACTGTGATTGCAACTTGTCTGCTTGTTTATATGGGATTACACACTGATTTTTCGTAAACTCAGCCTTCTGTTTTATCTATATAGGTAATCCCCAAACATAGGTTGATCGGTGCAGCGGAGGACTTAGCGGTGGCCACACCATTCCCTTTTTACATTGTTCCCTACTTAATTAGGTTTTAAAGGTTTTATTTGGGGTATTTTACTATAATAAAGGCCTCTATAGATTTTTCTTAAAATTTGGATTTTATATTGTTTTATGTTGTACATCTACTAGAGGTAGGAAAAGTACGAGTTTTTAAAATGAATGCATATTTTTTAGCAAAATACCCACAAAGACACCAACTGTTTTAGAAAGCTTCCGCAACGTATAATGTTTTGAAAACTAACAACCAAATTAGAACCACAATTTTAGATTTAATAAAAGATAATGACGATTACCAAACGAAAAATGTTTTAAGCGAAGTTACGATTTTTCCAACACAAGCTACGGTTTTCAAACACACTATCATGTGACATCACCAAATTCGGTTTGGGGTGTTACACCTCTTATTTTTATTCTGAATTTTATAGTATTCTACTTTGATGTGACCCATCTTTTTGCAGTAGCCACATTGCTTGTCACGATTTCTTGATCGATCTCGCCCTAGGCATGTTCTTATCTGATTTTGTAGATTATTACTTGCCCATTGCAACCGAAATTGAGGCTTGCCCATCTGACTTGTTCTTCGAACCTAACTCATTGTCAAGTTTATCATTGATCAATAAGTTTCCCTTGACATTTTCGAACGAGAGTCTCTCTCTACCATAAATTAGGGTTTCCCTAAAAGTTTTATAAGAATGGGGCAGAGAACACAACAATAACATAGTCTGATCTTCATCTTCTGTGTTGGTCTTGACATTCTTTAGGTCATTTAGAAGAGTAACAAATTCACTGATGTGAGCCCTAATAGACTCATGTTTGGCATACGGAACGTGTATAATCGTTATTTCAATACCAAGCGATTTGTGAGAGAGTTTGTGATATGAAAGGCTTATAATTTTCTCTATAAGGCTGCTGTTGCTTTCTTTGTAAGCACCTCTTGCAACACATTGTTCACGAGGCACAATTGAATTGTTAACAAAGCCTTCTCATCATTATCCTCACATTCCGTCTAATTTACATCTGTGGGCTTTTGCCCTGTAATGACCTTTTTTAAACTATTCTGAACTAGAATTGTCATTATTCGAACTTACCATAAACTGAAATTTGTGATTCCATTGAACTTCTCGATATCATATCTCATTGCCATCTTTGAATGGGTTGAATGCGGAATCTGAACCAAGTTCTGATATCAGCTTGCTGGGGATAAACCCGAATTAAACAACAAAAATGAATTAATAGAGAAAATTAGACAAAAATATTTACGTAGAAAAACTTCTATTAAGAGGATAAAAAACCCACAAGCAAAGAAAACTTCACTAAAACGAAAAATAATCAATAATGAGTACAAAATGGAGAAACAAAAATAAACCTGAACCTGAGATACAAAGTTCTCTCAAAATTCCCACAAAAATCTCTCTTAATTGTTTTGTTGAATCCAACTCTCTAGGTTTGCTAAAAGCCCTATTTATAGACTAAAATTTGTGAGCAAATCTGGTTAAAATGTCTTTAGAGTTATTAGAATTTGACTGAGAAAAGATAGTAGAGTTTAACTAGGAGTAAAACCTAATTTAGTAAGGATCACATCGCCACGTCGTGACGTCACTATCAGTTCGTCAAGACATCACATGTCGTGTCATCAGGACTTTGGGTTCTTCTCATCGAGACGTTGTGTGTCATGTCGTCGAGACGTCGGCTCTTTGTCGTCACGACGTCGAATCCATTTCGGCTAAAATGTGAGGCACACTCCACAACAAACTTAATGAAAAACAAACTCCTAATTCAATAAAACTTCTAATTTGGCTAAACAATAAGTAATTTAGTTGCACTAAATCTTCTTGACAACTAAGAAATATAAAACTTCTAAGCAACATAAAATATTTAAAAATATCCTAAAATTTGAAATAAAAAATACAAAAATATATAACTTAATAAATAAAAATCGGGGATTATATATAATCAAAATTAAGCCTTAAAATCAAATTCAATATGATTTAAACACAAATAAGAGCCCAAAACTTATAATTCCCATAATAATGTCGTCCTAAAAATTATGCTTGTGTAGTCTTCACTAAAATAGTCATAACTCGGGCCACCGAGCTTAAAATAAGAAATTTAAAGTGAGTTTTTAATCTAAGAGATCGATCTTTCATCGATTAGAAGACATATTAACTAAAAAAATGTCTAGATTTCATTAAAAAATGCGTTGCAAATTAATTGATTTTTAAGAATTTAAAATTGACAGCTTCAGTGAACTAAATTTAAAGGATGTCACCTAATCTGCGTATGTATTAGTCTAGATATTAAAATTAAATATTAAAATTAAACTCAAGTATTAAATTAAGATAAAAAAATTTTAAATATCTAATTAAATATTAAAACCAAACTCAAATATTAAAAATTACATTAGAATTAAATCATTCTGAGATTGCAAGTTGTAAGAAGTTCTAATTTCGGAGGACAATAAAGATGATGAGTGAATATGTTATAGTTAGTGGGTCAAATGTTTAGTCATTGATGAGTCAGCTATGCCATATTCAATTTGTCGTTATGGTAGATTGATGCTACAATGCCAGTCTGTATGTTGCAGAACCTACTGAATAAACAAAATCATTTCAATTGTGATTGCATTAGGTAATCCAAGCCCCTCCATTTTTGGAACCTGCTTAAAACAAACACCATGTTATTAATTTCTCAGCATACGTGCACAAATACACTGAGCTTATAACTATTAAATGTATCAAATAATAATACTAAAATGGGCCATCATAGAAAGCAAAAGATCAATAAACCATAAAAAAAAAAAAGAAAAAGAAAAAGAGAAAGGGATAAATGGATGGTGACAAAAAATGAGAGGTGTTGCACAAATAAAGCTGCCTAATATGACAAAGGGATTGGCTTTCCAAAAGATTCTCATTATCAACTCTTTTTTTAAATGATAAAGGCCCTTTTTTTTTTCAATAAAGTCCTATTTCATCATTAATAAGACTTCATTTCAACCTTAATTGTGGTGGCCATCAATGTGCAGCAAAAGTAAAATGTTTTCCTTGCACTTGATTTTGATGCCATTCACAAATCGAAATCATACGAGCATTAATTATGCTCATTGTTCTTGTATTTCTGTTATATTTAGTGCATTGACTTAACTCAAAATTGAATTATGTGATTTGTGTTTTTTTTTTTTAAATGTTTACGTGGTTAAATAAGCAAATATGGTGTTGTAAGATTATTCATACTTTTTTTCATTACTTTCATCATATTAGTTTTAAAATATCACATAATTCACTTTATCATAATTAATTTTAAACAAAAATAATTTTACGAATTTGAGAAAATATAAAGAAAAATTGATTTCAAAACATTGGGTTTTATTAAGAAAACACGAGATCTTTTTTATTAATAACAATAGTCCTGGGTAAAAAATAATCATAAAATTCAAAAGTTTGAATCTTTTTTATTGTGTAAATTAAGTTTAATTCGAGTTTCACTCAAACAAAAAATGCTTACAACACACTTTAATATAAATATTTTAATGATTTTATTAATTAAACTATAATTATTAAATGAAATAGAATTGAGGGATTTTATAGAATTAAAAAGAAAGGACTGAATTTAAAATGTGAAAAAATACATGGACTGGGAGATGAAACGTTCCAAATATATTGCTTACCAACTTTCGTATGTATTACGGAATTTAGCATTAATCTTCTATCAAATCAGGAAGAAACAAACAACATATGGCAATAATGAAATTACCTCTCAAATGTGGGCCTTTTTTTACATTAAAATATCATTTTAGATGCCTACTGCTATTGGCTAGTACTACTATATATGCCACACTCTGCGAAATAATAACTAAGCCAAGTCGAAAGGAATAGCTAAACCCCCTTTCTGTCACTTTAACAGTGCGACGAATATGGGATATTCGGACAGTGAATTTGACGTAATCGTCGTAGGGGCTGGCGTCATGGGGAGCTCCACGGCGTACCAACTAGCCAAAAGAGGCCAAAAAACGCTACTCCTCGAGCAGTTTGACTTTCTCCACCATCGAGGTTCCTCTCACGGCGAGTCACGCACCATACGAGCAAC
This sequence comes from Gossypium stocksii, assembly GCA_020496765.1. Taxonomy (NCBI): domain Eukaryota; kingdom Viridiplantae; phylum Streptophyta; class Magnoliopsida; order Malvales; family Malvaceae; genus Gossypium; species Gossypium stocksii. Next base: position 43,417,088 of record CM035629.1, read on the forward strand.
GTACCCTGAAGACTACTACTTCGGCTTGGTCGATGAGTCCTATCGGTTGTGGGAGCAGGCTCAATCTGAAATCGGGTTCAAGGTTTACTTCAAGGCCCAACAGTTCGACATGGGCCCATCCGACGCCAAGAGTCTCCTTTCTGTGATCGCTACTTGTCGAAAAAACGCCATCCCGTACCAAGTCCTCGATCACCGGGAAGTCGCTGAAAGATTTTCGGGACGGATCAATATACCGGAGGACTGGATTGGCGTGTCGTGCGAGCTTGGCGGCATCATCAAGCCCACCAAGGCAGTGTCAATGTTCCAAATGCTGGCTTTCAAGAATGGTGCATGCCTTAAGGACAACATCAAAGTGGTTAGCATAAACAAAGATGGTGACCGAGGATTGAAGGTAGCTGCAAGCAATGGTGAAATTTTTTGGGGTAAAAAATGTGTGGTGACAGTGGGTGGTTGGATGAGAAATTTGGTTAGAACGGTGTGCGGCATTGAACTTCCTATCCAACCATTGGAAACCAATGTATGTTATTGGCGGATTAAGGACGGACACGAGGTCGAGTATGCAATTGGAAATGATTTTCCGACGTTCGCTAGCTACGGACATCCATACATTTATGGTACTCCGTCACTGGAGTACCCGGGATTGATTAAAGTGGCAGTACATGGAGGCTATCAATGTAACCCAGACAAAAGGCCATGGGGACCAGGACTTGTGCCCGACTCATTAAAGCAATGGGTTGAGCAAAGATTCAAAGGGAAAGTCGATTCGAGCAAACCAGTCATAACTCAATTGTGTGTGTACTCGATGACACCTGATGAGGATTTCGTAATCGATTTTTTGGGAGGGGAGTTCGGGAAGGATGTGGTGATCGGAGGTGGGTTTTCAGGTCATGGGTTCAAGATGTCACCCGCGATAGGGAGGATATTGGCTGATTTAGCGCTTATAGGAGAGGCAAAGGGAGTTGAGCTAAAACAGTTCAGGATAGCAAGATTTGAGGAGAATCCTAGAGGGAACCTTAAGGAATATGAAGATCAAGTTGGGTTATTAAAAAGTACATTGTGAATACTTGATTCTGTATGTGTTTTTATTTCAGTTGCCATCCGCATCACCCTACTAATCTTTGCTTCTTTTTCTTTTGCTCCAGAATGAATAATCATCAAGAAAAATAAATAAAACTTCTATCATGTTGATGGAAAAAATTGCTCTTGAAAAGTGATTTAGGTATAGACACTCAAGTATTTTATCCAATCTACTAATTATTTAGATTAGAAGAATTTTTATTGCATTAATTTAAATTTGAGCCATTTTCACTATTTGAGTCATGTTTTAAAAGTTTTGGGCTTTAACCCATTGATATGTATATATAAAAAGCCATTTGACTTTCACAAATTATGCATTTCGGTCCCTCACATAGTCACCATCTCATTAACCGATTACTGCCACCACCATACCCTCTGCCGACAAATCCCATCAACCACCCTACTGCACACACCAGCTTCACCAAAGTCCCACACCAATGTTCCGTTATAAGCACCCTGCAACAAAAAGAAGTGGAAGTTAGCAAAAATTTCAGAAAAAAAGAAGACAGCAATAGCACAGCAAGATTCTTGGTTTGTCTGAGCTAACCCAGAAGCCAAGACCTCCATTACCAACACCAATCAAGCACCCCACTGCCTTCACCATTCAACACCTTGGCTCGTCTATACACTAGCTCCCTCCCTCAATTAGCCATTACCATCTCTAAACAGCAACCTCCTCAACTCGCCCAACTCCACCATTTCCATAGCCCTCTTGCAACACCTTACCTATCCATCATCATACTTCAGCACCAAGCCTAGCTCCCCGAACCATAACTCACAAACCCAGCAGCAAGCGAACAGAGACCAAAAGAGAACCCAACCACAAATTTAACAAAAAAAAAAAGAGAAAGGGACCTGAATCGAAGCCTGCAAAACCGAAAAGAAGGAAGAGCTTCATCCGAACCGCAACTCCAAACAGAGAAAAGTAGGTATTCAAAAAATAGTAAAAGAAATCGAAAAATAAAAAGAAACGCCACTAATCTTTTGGGTTCGTGCTCCAGTGCGGAGAATAACATACTAGAAAATCGAGGCGGTTGAACGGCGGGATTTGCAGATCGATCGTGATCTGAAGGGTAGATTCGGAAGGGTTTTAGGCCATTTTAAAAAGTCTAAGCCTTAAATGAGGAGAGGATGAAGAGAGCTTCGGTTTTGTGTTAATGGTAGGGACCAGCCGGAGAAAGCCATGGACGGCGGTGGCCCATGGTGGTAGGGTTGTGAAGGGAAGGAGAAGTAGAGAAAGAAAAGAACGAAGCAAGTAGAAATGGTAAGCGCTGAAAAAAAAAGGAAAAAAATAATTATAAAATGGAAGTGGCGGGCCCATGTTGAAGCCATAAATATATCATTACTCCCTAAATAATGGGTAAATTTTTATCTTAATCACTTGACTTAATAAAAATACAATTTAATAACAAAAATTTTTGAAATTATTTTTTATATCGTTCAATTGTTAAATAACATTTTTTAGTTGATATAATAATAATTTAGTCATCAAATTTTATATTTTTTTATCAATTTTACCTTGGTTCTATATTAAAATTATTAAAAAATTTAAAATTATTGTAAAATAGAAAATTCTAGAAAAAAATTTAAAAAGATAAAATCTCGAAATATTGTTATTGCAGAACTAATACGTATGAGAAGTAAAGAAAATGATGATTCAATAGAATCTGATAACAAATTAAAAACATAACAAAACCAAAAGGAGTTAGATCATTACATGGTTTCTCAGTGTTTCTCAAAATCAATTAGTAATATTTTAAAGTCAAGTTTCATACCCCTAAAGAACATTCAAAATTGATATTAGAAAGGCTTATGAAATTGACTTTGATATCTTTTTTAGTAAAAAAAATATAAAATATACCTCAAAATTTTATTTTCCAAACTCAATTTAAAATTTCAATTCATTTAAATCGTTTATCAAATCTAAATTATAAAAATAAATTATATTCTATTTTTTATATAACAAAAAAAAAAAAGCTATGTCAATAAATAGACGAGATAAAAATAGAGAAGTAATAATTTTGTCTAATATTTTTATTTTTTTTCTTTTTTTTACTGCAAAATTGACATGTTTTATTAATATTGCAAAAAGTACCTGTCAAATACAAAGATAATAATAGTTCTTGGGCAACCAAAAGAGCAGAATAATAAATAAATTAGTCCTTCCTCTTCCAGCCCTAGAGCCTCAACATGCTAGTAAACGTTTCAGATTGATGAAAAAAATCGATAAACCACTCTTAATTTGAAACATTCATACCTCTGTTAGCTAAAGATTAAGTCTTCTAGCTTCTTACTGCCACTGAGCTATGAACCTCAAATTGGGTGATGTATGGTCTGCCTTTCCAGCGCCACCAATTCCTGAACCGTCGTCGAAGCTTCCTCCACCCACTAGACATCTCGTTTTCGACTGAATCCTTTATTGGCCAACAGGTGAGCTACTTGATTTCTCCCTCTCTTTATGTGTTGGAACTTAATGACCTACCACAAATTGTAGTGACAATTTGAGTATTTTTTGGCACTTAACAAACTTATTTTCAAATCATTTTAATGTCTTTTATTGCATTTTCACATTTCATAGTTTAGATTCAAATTGTTACAAAATAAGCATTTTTATGCATTATTTCAAATTAGTTGACCTATTGGGCCAATATCTGCTTTAATGTAGTTTTAACAATCTAATTGAGTATGCAGGACACCTCTCTTTTAACCCAAGAGCACCAAGAACGACAGTTGAGTCATAGCACAAGCTTTCAAAGTCGCAACACAACTGAGCCAATTTAGAATTTTCATATTTGAAGTTGTGTGTCACGGCACGCATAAGTCTATGTCGTGACACAGGTGCGACGTGATGCAAAAATTGAGCAAGGGTGTTTCCATCTGCACAACTCATACTTTATGCTATTAAGGCTTGTATTTGACCTAATTAGGGCTGTTAAACTTTGCCTATAAATAGTTAAGTTGAGGCAAAGCGAGGGAGCTTTTTGCCAAGCCGTTTTAAGGTTTTAGTTTAGTAGTTTAGAATTTTAATTTAGTTTTATTTTCTTTTAAAACAATTTTATTTTCTTTGTTCTTCGACTTGGATTCAATTTGAGTCCAAGTCTTCGTTGTTAAATATTTTCATAGTTTTCTTTTACTTCTTGTTTGCAAACGATGATACCTCAACAACTGTTAAAGAATTTCGTGGATTCAAGTATATCTACTTTATCAGTGGACCAATTTCTAGTGTTAATTTAATTTTTGTTTTGCATGATTAATTTACTTCTGATAAAGATAGTAACTAAATCGATTAGTGACTAATTCCTTTAGGGATTAACGAGTGGATGTGAGAGTGTTTAACGAAAGATCGAGGGTTTTCCTTACAAATTAGTTGACATAAATTCATGTGTTCTTAAACTCTAGGATTGACAACCCTAGGAAGTAATCTAGGTTAAACGAATCTAACGATGAGTTTGCCGAGTAAATCATGATTTATCTCGGTCAGGAAAGTGAGGTTGGAAGATAAGTGAGTGTTGGTTGATTAGTTAGATAGTAGAGCTCGGAAGGTAATACTATTTAGTCAATAACTAGTTCCCTAATAAAACTCGAGTTCTGAAGTTAATTACAATCACTGAAGCAAGTTAATCTTCTGTTTGTTATTTGAGAGTTTTTCATTTTTTAACCTTAACTTAGGAATTTAGTTTTTATTTTATGACCTTGATGTTTAGGTTTAATTTTTGTAATATAGGTTTTAGTGATTACTGTTTAGACCTACTGCTGCGAACACTATTTTTAGATTTAATCCAACCTCTCTTGGTATGATCCTCGGAGTACTTCTAGTACCCCACTGTAAATTTACTATATTACAATTTGACTTGTATACTTGCAGACATTGCTACTATATTTCTCTATCTTTTTGTTGTAGTATTTCCAATCAAACGCTCTCACGTTTGGTGGCGGTCAAGTTGTTGGCATCGTTGCCGGAGAGGTTTTAGTATTAAATTTAAATTTATTTTCTGTAATTTGTAACACCCCATACCCGGCCTGGTCGCCAAGCCTGAATATTAGGATACCACACATACAAAACATTTTAAAGTCTTGTTGTAAAAAGAATTGTCTTCTTATTTCAGTATTCGTATAGGTGTTAAGTCATTCTTACTTTTTAGTTATCATCGTTACATGCTAACATACATCAATTAGCCTTAAAAAATAGTAATTAAGCATGCATATGGTCCATTTTAGCAAAATCTCAAAACATCAACATAGGTAACGATACTAAAGACATGGTATCGATATTTTGCTCAAGAGGCATCGATACCTTATGGAAAATTAGCACCAAACTAGCTTATTGTTTCTCAATCAAAAACCCAACTATCAGAAAATATCATTACCATTGAACAAGTATCTATAATTTCACCCTCGAGTATTGATACTCGGGCTAAAGTATCGATACCAATTAGCAAGACTGACTTCCTGCACTTCGAAATTTTTAGAAGTATTGTTTTTAACATATGAATATCGATACCACAGTTCCAGACCCGAAAAATACAACATTTTAAAGCATATAAGTCATTCCAACTCGTACCGATTCAACATGCTATCATATCGTCATCAAGTAAACACCGAAAAGACCATAATAATAGTTTCAAACACCAAAAGCAAATCCAAGCAATGGTTAACATATTATGAAACAAATCAATAATGGTATGTTTTCAGTGAAATCGAAACAGTGGTTTAGGGACCACAAATCCAAAGTCAAAAAATATTTTATTATTATTGATGGCCTACAGCATGATAGTATTACTGTTTAAAAATTGCGTTAAGAAATTTTACCGTTTACATGCTCAATTTAATAAAAAGGACTAAATCGCGTAAAGTGCAAAATTTGTGTTCTAATAGCTAAAGGTGTCAAATAGCTATAGAACTTTAAAGTGGAGGTCCTTATATGGTCATTAGACCATTAAGTGTGATAGTGGATGTACATGGCTTGGCATTAGTGTAAATTTTAAGGTTAATTAAGGTTAATTTTGTAAATAAGTAATAAATGATAAAATAAATTAAAAAGCTTTCATCTTTTTTTTTTTGTTTCTTTAACTAAATAGCCAATGAAAAAGAAGCCATTTTTGCTCTTTAGGGTTCGACAAGCGTTTCCATCAATTAGGTATGTGTTTTGTCCTGTTTTTGATAATTTCTATGATTCCAAGATCGTTGTATCTTAATCTAGCTAGCCCGGGGACTAATTTGTGAAACTGTTAAAGTATTAAGGTTTTTCCATTGATGATCATACTTGAGTTTTGATGTTTGATGATATAAAATGAATGGTTGTTGTTGGATAAACAACTTTTGTAAAGGAATTTTTAGTGAAATTGTCAAATAGGGATTAAATTGAAAAATGTGATAAATTTTGGGGTAAAATTATGAATTTGTGAAATTTGTGGGCTGCTATAAGCATGTATATAGTTTTACTAGGCTTGGGTAGGGATAAAATTGAATGAATTTCACAAAGAATCAAAAGTATAGGGGCAAAATGATAATTTTGCCAAAAAATGTGTGTTGGACTAAATTGTATATGAATTATATTAAATTGAGTTAAATTCATTCGTATAGATTTGGTTAGACCTCGTACGGAGTTAGATCGAGGCAAAGGAAAAATATTAGATTAGTCGCCTTCGTATCTACGTAAACTCGTTGAGGTAAGTTCGGGTAATTAAATTGTGTAATTATATGCTTTGATTGAATTAGATGTATGTTATTTGCATTACATTATATTTGAGTACCGATTGCATATCCGATAATGTATGACGATTATCGTGCCTTGTTTGAACCTTAGGAATTCGTAGGATACAAATGACATGTCATTAGGGTTACCAATTTCAGCTCTTATGAGCTTACCATTGCTCAGCTCATATGAGCTTACCGTTACTCAGCTCATATGAGCTTATCGTTATTCAGCTCGGAGGAGCTTACCATTATTTAGCTTAGAGGAGCTTTCCGTTTACAGCTCGTATGAGCAAACACGTACAGGAATTGATGGATTACAGTTCAGTACACCTCGTGTGTACTACCCACATATCCAACGATATTCTAAGTGGTTCAACTGGCATTGTTATGTTACCAGATTACATGAGTTCGATACGAACTGCCACAAGCATTTACATGAGATATTGAAAATGATTTGTACATGATATATAGATACATGATTTGGAAATTATATATTCATGGAAGTTTGATTGTTGTTGAGCTCATACATGTTTCTAGATATTTATATGAATTACATGACTAACATGGTTGATAAGGATATGTGTCTAGGCTTTTGGCCAAATTGAGTTTGGATATGCTTTGTTTGTTTAGCTTAAATGTGACTAAATGGTAAGTTAATTTTATTATTATACGAATTTACTAAGCTTAAATGCTTATTCTGTAATAGTCCGTTTTTAGTGAAATTGGAACAGTGGTTTCGGGAACACAAATCCGAGTTAGAAAGAAAATTTATTTCAATATTATTGCATGATTTACATTATGATAGCAAAGGCATATGAACATCTGATAAGAAAATTTTATCGATATTATGTTTAATTAGGGAAACGACCAAATTGCATAAAATGAAAAAGTTGAGTTCTGGTAGCTATAAATACCAAATAACTATGGAATTCAAAACTTGAGGTCCTTATATGGTAATTAGGCCATTAAAGAAAAGTTAGTAGATATTTTTGATGATTCATCTATGGAAAATTAGAAAAAGAAAAGGACTAAATTGGAAATGTAAATAATTAAAGGATGATAAATAATAAAAAGAAATATCATCATATTATTATCATCTTCATCCCCAAAATTCTATGGAAACCCTAGGAGAGAGAAGGGAAACTAATCAAGCTTAATTAGGTATGAATTATTGTCCCGTCTTTAGTAATTTTTATATTTTTGAGATCGAAATAGCTTAATCTATCTATTTTGGGGATTAATTTGAAAAGATATCGAAGTATAGAAATTTTTTCATGGATGGATATGCTGAAATTTTGAAATTTATGGTATAAAATGAAAGGTTGTTGATAGATAAACAACTTTTACAAAATGAATTTTCATGAAATTGTGATTTAGGGATTAAATAATAAAAATGTAAAATTCATGAAAAAATTTTGATTTTTGTGGAATATATGGCCTGTTATTGTTATATAAAAAATTTGGCTAGGCTTAGAATAAGGATTAAATTGTATGAATTTTATTTTCCAAGCCTAAGGACGAAATTGTCATTTATAAAAAATATAGGGTCAACATGGTAATTTTGCCTAGGATATAAATTGAATGTAAATGAGTATCAAATTGATTAATTTGATGTTAAATTCATTCATATTGATCCGTAAAGATCAAGTAAAGAGTTAGATCAAGAAAAGAAAAGGTGATGGATCAGTAGATTTTCATAAACGAACAAGTGTCGTGGTAAGTTCATGTAACTCAATTATATATATTGATATGATTGAATTGAAAGTTGAAATTGTGTGACTTGTATAAATGTTTAATATATATAAAATTAATCATATGCTCGATATTGCTCGATAAATGATAAGTCCCGTTTGAATAATAAAATGCAATGTATCCAATATTTTCCCGTATTTATTATAGTCCTGCATATGTTACGGACATTATAGCTTGGACGAGCATCCTGTTAAAAGCCCTCTCGAGCATCTTGTTATATAGTTCTTGCGAGCATCCTGATCGGTAATGATTCTGCATGTGTTGTGCACTACCACAGCTCTTTGTGAGTGTCCCGTTACATGATTCGATCAGTTGTGTTCTAGCATTTGTTGCGGACACAAACGCAGCTCTTGGTGAGCATCCTAATATAGGCTCTTATGAACTTCCTGACATGGCTCGCTTGAACTCCCTTTTACGCTATCTAGTGCTCCCTGATAATAACTCTTTGGAGTTACCTGTTAAGCTCTTTGAGATCCCTGATTAAAAGTCTTATGAGTTTCCTATTTAGCCCAGGTAAGCGTCCTGTCATATGGCTCATCTGAGCATCCTAATATGTGGCTTAAGAGTGTGTTCCCTAATTAAGTGCCCTAATGGGTACCCTTGATTATGAATTGACTATTTAGTTTTGTACACTTTATGTGAACTACATAAGTATCCATCGATATTTCAATAATTCAACGGATAAAATGTCTGACATGGGAAATTATGAGATTAAATGAATTATGTTTCAAATGCTTCTAAAATACCTGAAAGTTTGTAACACGATGAGCTCATCCATGTTTACTTGATGTACATGTGAAATATGTGACTATTTGCTTAATTGAGTGTATGTGTTTAGGCAAATTTGCCAATTTGTTAGGAAGCATGTTATTGTTATGCTTATTTAAATGAATATGAATGGTAAGTTTAATTCCTGTTATACGAACGTACTAACCATTAAATGCTTACTAGGTTTTCTTTTCTCTGTTTTGTAGTGCTCGGAAGCTCGTAAAGGTTAGAAATTGGTCGGACCATTATCACACTATCCAGCAGCTCGTTTTAGTATAAATAGGAAACTTATTTTGGTATAATGGCATGTATAGGTTAACTTGGCCAATTGTTGGTTTGTAAAATGGTTGTTTGTAATCTAGCCATTGGAATGACTAGTGAAGGTTTGATTTGGTATAATTATAAAGTTATATCATGGTAATTACATATGTGTTTAGTATAGTTTAATTAAGTTATGTTAAACATGTATATTTATAAAAGGTAAGATTCTAAACATGAATGCATGTGACGATATATGATGCTAGATGACAGAGTTGGCTTGGTTATAATGCTTGAATTGGTTGGTATATGATTGCAAGTATTGGTGTAGGTTGTTGGCAAATTTAGGTGAGAAATAATGTTAAGAATGACTTTATTTTGTCCACATGAGTAGACACACGAGCGTGTGTCTTAACCATGTGTGACATACGGCCTAGCACATGGGAATGTGGTTTGGCCGTGTGTCCATTGCATCTTAAAATTTAGAAACAAAATGCTCAAAATTGGGTACACAGGTGTGTCTCATCCGTGTGTAACACATGGCCTAGAACACGGGCGTGTGTCTTAACTGTGTGAATCTATAAACTGAAATATATATAGGATTTTTCCTATGTAATTTATCACTGTAACACCCTTTACCCATATTTGACGCCGAAATAGGGTATGAGGCATTACCATACTAACACACAGGCAAACATTCAGCCTCGAGTCAACGGAATCTGTACCAATTTGATACTTTTTCAAATATTGTCTTACGAACCTTAATATGGACCTACGAGGCCCAAGACATGGTTTGGAAACAGCCCAGGACCAAACCCAGTGTATAGAAATCCTTCAAGAAAATCCACTAAAAATAGGGCACACGCCCGTATGGAAGGGCAACACACCCGTGTGGCCTCTAGACATGGCTGTGTTGATGGCCCGTGTGGTTCACACGACCTAAGCACCTAGGGACTTGCTCGTGCCCCTCGTTCGCGTGGATTTATTTTCTAATATCAAACCTACAAGGGTTTTCACACGGCCTGGCACATGCTCGTGTGCTCAACCCGTGTCCCTTACACGGCCATGACACGCCCGTGTCGCAGCCCGTGTCAAAAACCTTGACATTTTATTTTTGACGTCAGCAGCTCTTAAGGGTCACACGGCCATGGCACACACCTCATGTGCTAGGTCGTGTCTTTAACACGGTTGAGACACATGGCCGTGTCTCAGCCCGTGTGGTATACTGATGGGCATTTAATTTTGCCAACCTAAGGTGCAAGGGACACACGGCCTAACCGCACGCCTGTGGGGCGGACCGTGTGTCACACACGGCCTAGACACACGCCTGTGTGTCTACCCATGTGGACAAAAATAAGGCTATCTACTAAGCCTTTTGCCACCCTAAAACAATTTCCAACTCATACCAATTCATCACAAGGTACCAACACTTAACCAATAACCATAATTTGGCATCCACACACTTCATAAAACCAATCCAACCAAGCATGCATATTACTACCCCTAGTACACATATTCATCTACAATACGTTGCACGTTATAAAAACCTCATTTGCATATATCAATGATGAATATCAGCCATTATCCATGGCCTTATACAAAATGGTGTATCTTCAAAATAAGCCAACACACTTGGCTCAAAATAAAATGACACATAACAAAGACTAGTCTCTATACATGCCATTTTTCAAAATTCTAGAGTTAACTATACCAAATGCTTTGTTGATAGTGTGAACGAAGTCTCTGACGACCGATGACCCACAAGCTATTTATGCGGCACTATAAGAAAATGGAAATGTGATGGAGTAAGCATAAAACTTAGTAAGTTGAATGTAAATAAAAACAACTATTTACCATGCATTGTTATAATCACAACATGACATGAATTGCTCGTAATTCATGAATATACATAAATACAACTTACTCATTTTCTTTCCTTAATTATTCATACAACATGCAATGAGCTCATATCTCGTATATATGTCATACAAATACCTGTAACACTCACAACCAGTTTATAACTTTTCTTATTAACATAAATTAAAGATATCCCGTGGAACTCCATGGAATACGAAGGGATACTCAATAGCCTCAAACATAGGGTAAACGCTGACGCCATGTCCCAGACATGGTCTTACACTGGCTCACATGTTAAGTCGATGCCATGTCCCAGACGTGGTCTTACACTGACTCTCATGTATCGAGGCCAACGCCATGTCCTAGACATGGCCTTACATTGGCTCTCCTCTATTCGTGCTGATGCCATGTCCCAGACATGGTCTTACACTAGCTTGCCTATCGAGGTCAATGCCATGTCCCAAACATGGTCTTACACTAGCACTCATATCAACGCCGATGCCATATCCCAGACATGGTCTTACACTGGCTAGCACATATCTGTGTCGATGACATGTCCCAGACATGGTCTTACACTAACACATAACGAGGCCAATGTCATGTCCCAAACATGGTCTTACACTACCTCTCGTATAGCCCTAGTTCCATGGCACCATTATCCAATCTATTTTCACGGTTCCATCGAGATTTCACTATAACAATCTCATTTTATCACTCCGTGGGCATAATCAACATTTTATGCAATATCAACAATTCAATGTATAAGCATAAAAGAAAGTTGCGATATATACACCCAACTTACCTCGGTATACAAAATGTGAATAATTGCTCAGTTTAGTCTATTTGCTTGGCCTTCCCTCGGTCTAGGTTTAGATTTTGTAATTCTTGATCTATAACAATAAAAATTCATTAATTTAATCACTATATTAATCTAAACAAATTTCAAAATTCATAACTTGGGAAAATGATTATTTTGCCCTTAGACTTAAGCAAAATGACCATTTTACCCCCAGGCTCGAAAATTGATTTTTATCGAATTTTCTTACTAACCAAGCCTAACCAACTCCTTTTTACTCTTATGGTAGCCCAAAATTCCCATTATTTCACACAATTACTATCTATTGTGCCACTTTCACAAAGTAGTCCATATAGTAGTCTTTCATGTAATTCCTTTCACAAAAGTTGTTTATTTAACAACCTACATTCATTTTCCTTCATAAAACTTCAGCCAACAACATAAGCACTTTCATGGTGAATCCCTAAACTTTTAACCATTTTGCAAAATAGTCCCCTCAATAGGTAGCCCGTGCTACAAGGGTTCCAAAAGTACAAAAATTATCAAGAAAAGTCACCAAAATCACTTACTTGAGAGAGAAATAAGTGGCTGAAAATTTGAGCTTCTAAACCCCAGAAATGGCTGAAAATTTCGGTGAAGATGAAGAAAAATGAAAGAGATGAAGCCTTTTATTTTATTTTATTAATTTCTAGTCAAAACCAAGCCACCAACTTAACCTAATTTTGACCAATTTGTTTCTCTTGTCTCATGTCTTTCCCTTGGCCGGCCATGCTAATAAAAATTGGCCTATTTGCCTATTAAAGGCTTTTACATTAAGTTACAAAGCTATTTAACACCAATTGCTAGTAAATCACAAATTTTGCCCTTTATGTGATTTAGTCCTTTTTCGCGATCGGGCTCACAATCACTAAAATTATTTCACCAAAATTTTCATGCACTCATAATTCCATACTATAAATCATAAAATAAAGCTAAAATAATTTCTCCAACCACAGATTAGTGACTTCAAAATCACTATTCCGATTAAGCCCAAATTCTGGCTGTTACAATCACCTTTTTACTTAAATTCGTTGTTAAAGCTAAGTAATTATTTAATAAATTAATGAAATATGTGAAAATATGAAATTAGGACATAAAAATTATTTACATGTGATTTTATGCTTTATTATATAGTTTTCATGCATAAAATGGCTTATTTTATATTTATTTGAGTATATTATATTTTTAAGACATAAAATAGGCCATGCATGATTAAATTAAATAATAAAATATAAAATTATATTTAATAATTCATTTTAAAATATGTCATTAATAATATGGGTTTTAATTAATTATTTAAATTAGATAAATTATATTCTTTGGTCCTTTAATTTATTGATTTATTTTGGACAGGTCTAATAGCTTTATTAGATTACAAAAACAGTCCAAATTGGAGACCAAGTCAACCCAATTTAGGCTACACATGGCTGTCCACACAAACCACTTCTTGGTTTAATTGCACAAGGTCCTTACAATGTTGAAGAAATTAGAAATTTGCCTGAAGATTTACACTTGACCGAGTCTCAGTCCTAAGTTATTATGGCATTTGAATTGCTAAAAAATTAAGTCAAAATCCACTAACCATGGCTGGCCACTCATTGAAGAAGCTTGAAAAGACTAAACCTAGCTATTTTTAGCAAACTACTCTCCTCTCTTCACCTATAAATAAGACCCCACTTCACCATTCATCCATCATCCATCATCCATCATCCCTCATCATTCTCTCTTCTCTCAATTCTCTTTAGCATTTTCCATTCCCCACGCCTAGCATCATCTCTTCATAGAGATTGTAGCAATTAAGGCTCTTAAAGAGCCCTTGGTCAGCCACCTTAGAGATCCATCAGTAAAGGAGCAAAGTGAAGGAATGAAGGAGCCCTCGTCGGTCAGAGTCTTGGGTGATAGCCACTTTGATTTGGGTTTAACCTTTCTTTTCTTTGATTTAATTTGAAAATGTTTGCTATGTGTTGTTTATTCTTATTTACAACAATGTTAGTTTAATTTTATTTAAGCTAGGATGATTGCTTTGATTGAATAATATTTATTTGATCCATGCTTATGATGTTTGTGCCTCAATCGATCATGTTTTCAATTAAAATCAAGTTTGTATTTCGTTCATACGTGATTGAAATGCACCTGAATTAGCTGAGCGTTCCTAACCAGACGACGACTAGTGGACACATAATTGAAATGTGCATGCTCAATTTAGATCCTAACCCGATTAAATTGCAGGTTGCATAACAACTCTAACCTAGCTCTGTTATCTGCATAGTTTTTAGATTTTTGTGATTAAATTGTTTCAAACCTAACATGTCCTTGTTACCTCGCACGAATGCTAAGAAACCCTTAGTAAATAAGGATTAGTAAAATGCATATTTACTAAGTAAAGGTTTCTGAAAGGACCTAATGTAGTTTCCAAACTCATGAAAGATCGAGTTGCCATGGAATGTTTTTTTGAATGTTATTAAGTATGTTGATAATGAATTGAGTTTAATTAAAGTAATTGTCCTAGTTTATTTATGTTATAATTGTTGAAAATTGTGTTTAATTTTGCTAAGATCTATTTCATTCATATAGTTTGCATATTTAGGATAATTTGCAGTGGGGATCATTGCATTTAGTTTAATATATTTAATTTTAATCATCACTACTCAATCATATTGTGTTTCTAAATTTGCCAAGTTGTTAATATAATTTTACAATTAAGTGATTTAACACAAATACAATCCCTGTGGAGACGATAACTTGATATTTGCTTATTACTTGACAACGACTATGTACACTTGCACAAACCTACGCGTTACAGAATCCTGCACCTAATTGTTGAAAATTAAATTGTCCACATAGCCTAGCACACGGGCGTGTGTCTTGGTCGTGTGTCCCCTACACTTAATTAAGTTGCAAGTTAGAGGGTTACGCAGGTTAGGGACACGGGCTTGTGCCCTACCTCATATGCCACACAACCTGAGACATGGGCATGTCACCTGGCTCTGTGAGACACACAGCCTAACCACACGGGCGTTTGACCACTACACTTGAGAAAAATTTTGGAATTTTATGAAAAATTCTGAGTTTCTGATATAGTCCCGATTTGTTTATAATGCATGTTATGGGCCTTGAGGGCCCTAATAAGGGACTTTACGATAAATCTCTAACATGTATGATAAAATAATATAAAATGCTTGTATTCATTCCGTATGTTCTGGTAATGCTCCGTAACCTTGTTCTAGCGACGGATATGGGTTAGGGGTGTTACATATTCTGAGTTATTTTTTCGTGTCTAATAGTGATTCGGAAGCTTGTTCGAATTGGAAACTTGTCAGAGCTATATCACACTATCCAACGGCTCTTTTGGTACTTTTGGTTATCTAATTTTGGTTATAACGGCATGTATATGTTATTTTGGCTAATGATAGCCTACATGTTTTGTTATGTTTTTAGCCATTTGAATTGGCTTGTGTTTTGATATATTTTGCTAAAAGGCCTTATCATGTTTGATGTGTGGTTTGGTATGGTTAACATGTGAATTGATTTATGTTTGATGGATGAAAATTAAATGGTAGTTAAATATGCATATGAACATGTATTATAATTTGGAGTGGTTTAGTACTTGTTGTAGAAAGCACATATGTACAATGATGTTACTTTTTGAATGGTTTATATTGGTGATTTTAGTACACAAGTTACAAGTGACTTATATGACCATTTGATGCTAGAGATCAAGAACATAAATGGTACTAAATGCTATGTTTTGATTAGTGATCTACATGGTAAGTTTTGGTATAAATATGCATATAAGTTAGTTAAACAATTGGATATATTGAATGTTTAGATTACAAGGTATAAGTTGTCATTTGAGGTGCCTAAGGGTATATTGGTTGTATGTGATGATTTTACATGTTTAAGGCTTGACTTTGACTTGTTTTGGATACCTATTTATGACTTGTGTATATGCAAAATGTTGAGAGTAGGTGGATGTCAATTTGGGTGAGAAATATGGCTTGTAAAATAGCCTATTTTTGTCCACATAGGTAGAGACACAGGCGTGTGTCTTAGCCGTGTGTGACACACGGCCAGGTGACACGGTTGTGTGTCCCCTATTTATTTTAAAGAGCACAAGTTAATATGCTCACATGGCCTAGCACATAGGCGTGTGGCTTGGCCGTGTGGCACAAGTTAATGAGTTACACGGGCATGGAAACGGGTTGGGACACGACTGTGTATCCCTATTGCAAATGCCAACACGGTCTAAGACACGGGCATGCCTCTTGGCCATGTGAGTCCCACGGCCTGGCCACACAGTTGTGTTACCTCTGCAGGTTTGAAAATTTTATAAGTTTTTGAAAAATTCTTTAAATTTCTGAATTAGTCTCGATTTGTTTTTAGTACATATTTTTGGCCTCGAAGCCTCGTATAAGGGACAATATGTATGAATTTTATTAGTTTTTGACATGAATGTTATATGTTATGAAATGTTTGAAAATTTTTGTCTGTTTGATTTGTAAGTTTAGTAATGCTTTGTAACCCTATTCTGGCAATGGATACGGGATAGGGATGTTACATTTATTAGTATTAGAGCTACGGTTTAATCGATTCTTGAACTAAATGTAGCGTATACGAGTCTAGCTATAGATGCCATTATATAACCTTTGATAGTGTGGTATCTTCTAAATATTTTAAAACATGTTTCTATATAGTAATGGCATCTAACCGAGCTGATTCCGATAAAGTAGAGAGTAACGCTCAAGCCTCCGTTCATAGAGTAGCTTTGAGTGGTACAAGGCCTCTATCTAAGGGTCGGGGAGGAGAGGTTAAGTAAGTCTTCTTCTATATGATGAATGAGTGGTTCACCGAGTTTGTACGGATGAACCCGGCTATTCAACAACCTCCAGGCCCTCCTGTTTCCCAATCGGTTCCCGTTATTCCTAAAGTTACGGAACCAATCTGAGTTAGTAAGCCTCCTGTTGATAAGATTCGTGAATACGGGGCCGAAGAATTTTGAGCTGGCACTGAAGATGATCCAGAGAGAGTTGAGTTCTGGCTAGAGAATACCATTAGAGTTCTTGATGAATTATCTTGTTCATTAACTGAATGTGTGAAGTGTGCAGTATCTGAGAGAGAGTATCACTTTGGATTTCTTTCAAGTCGAATTTTGAAAGAAATATATCAGTTAGAGGTTTCTCGATTAGAAACGTAAAGAATTTCTGAAGCTCAAGCAAGACTGTATGTTAATGTCTGAATATGAACGAGAATTTGTTTGATTAAGTAAATATGCTTGAGAGTGCGTTCTGACTGAGACTGCAATGTGTAGGTTATTTAAAGATGGATTAAATGAAGATATAAAGCTATTAGTTGGGATCCTTAAGTTGAAAGAATTTGTTGCATTGGTTGATCGGGCACCTAAAGCCAAAGAGCTCAGTAAAGAGAAAAGACACGTTGAATTTGAAGCTAGAGATTCGAGAAAGAGATTGATGGGAAAGTTGTATCAGTTAGCATCGAAGAAATCTAAAGAACATCACTACTGTTTTATTACTTTTGTGGGACATTCTAATAGAGATAGAGATACTAGATGCTCCAGTCCTAAACCTCAAGCTATATCTGTAGTGAGTGTAGGTAGTGTCAAAAACACTAGACTCGAGTGCAAACACTGTAACATGCCACATTATGGTAAATGTCGAATGAAGAATGGAGCGTATTTTAGATGTGGTTCTTTTGACTACTATTTTAGAGATTGCTAGAGAAATTCGAAAAAGAGAAAGCTTAGACCACGAAGCTAAGTAATACTGCTGCGAGAGGTAGATCACCTCTTAATCTTGGAAATATGTGTGGTAGCCGTGGTGTAACGAAAGGTGCTACTGTGACATCTGAGGCATGGGAATCAACTAGGGCTTATGATAGTCGTGCACATGAAGATGCTTCTGCGCCAGATGTTATTACCGGTACTTTCTTTCTCTATGATATTGATGTAACTACTTTGATTGATCCCAAATCGACCCATTCATATGTTCGTACGAATTTAATGTCCAGTAAGAGTTTATCTATTGAGTCCATTAAATTCATGGTTAAAGTATCGAACCCCCTAGGCCAGTATGTTTTAGTTCATAAAGTTTGTAAGAATTGTCCATTGATGACTCAGGGTTACATTTTTCCGGCTGATCTGGTGTTTTACTATTCGGTGAATTCGGTGTGATTCTGGGTATGGATTGGCTAACTCTTCATGATGCTGTTGTAAACTGTAAACGAAAGCTTATCGTATTAAAATGTCAAGATGGTAAGATACTTCGTATTGAATCAGATAATTCGAGTAGGTTGCCTATTGTGATATCAGCTATGTAAACGCAGAAATATGTGAGAAAAGGTTACAATGCTTACCTTGCATATGTATTGGTTACTAAAGTGTCTTAATCGAAGCTTGATTCAGTGCCAGTGGTTTGTGAGTATCCTGATGTGTTTCTAGAGGAGTTACCTGGATTACCGCCGGTCAGAGAGGTCGAGTTTGCTATAGAACTTGTATCGGGAACATCACCAATATCAATAACACTATACAGAATGGCTCCTACAAAGTTAAAAGAGTTGAAAGCACAGTTGCAAGAGTTGACTGATAGGGGTTTTGCTGTACCTAGTTTTTCACCTTAGGGTGCACTAGTTCTGTTTGTTAAGAAAAATGATAGATCGATGAGATTATGCATTAACTATCGTCAGCTCAACAAAGATACAATCAAGAACAAATATCCACTACCTTGCAGTGATGATCTGTTTGTCTAGTTGAAAGGTGCCACAGTGTTCTCAAGATTGATCTTCGGTCTGGCTATTATCAGCTATGAGTGAAAGATTTGGATGTGCCAAAAACTACATTTAGAACAAGGTATAGACACTATTAATTTCTTGTAATGCCATTTGGTTTAAGTAACGCACCTGCAGTATTTATGGATTTGATGAATAGAATCTTCAGACCATATTTAAATAAATTTGTTGTGGTATTTATTGATGATATTTTGATATATTCCCGAGATGAGTCTGAGCATGTCGAGCACTTGAGAATTATGTTGCAAAATTTGCGAGATAAACAACTATTTACTAAATTTAACAAATGCGAGTTCTGGCTCCGAGAAGTCATTTTCTAGGACATATAGTATCGGCTGAAGGCATCAGAGTTGATCTGAGTAAGATTTCTGTAGTTGTTGACTAGAGACCACTGAGAAACGTATCTAAAGTCAAAAGCTTTTTGGGATTAGCTAGTTATTATCAGAGATTCGTAAAAGGGTTCTCGATGATAGCTACACCAATGACGTGGTTATTACAAAAAAATGTGAAGTTTGAATGGTCTGATAAATGTCAGCAAAGTTTTAACCAGTTGAAAGCATTGTTGACCAAAGCACCAGCTCTGGTGTAGCCTGAATCGGGTAAAGAATTTGTGATTTTCAGCGATGCATCATTAAATGGTTTGGGTTATGTTTTAATGCAAGAAGGCAAAGTGATAGCTTATGCCTCTAGATAGTTAAAGCCACATGGGAAAAACTATCCGACACATGACTTAGAGTTGGCGGCTATTGTGTTTGCGTTGAAAATTTGGGGACACTATTTATTTGGTGAAAAATGTCACATATTTACCAATCACAATAGTTTAAAGTATCTGATATCGCATAGGTGGCTCGAACTATTGAAAGATTATGAGTTAGTTATTGATTATCATTCGGGAAAAACAAATATAGTTGCAGATACTCTGAGTAGAAAGTCTTTATTTTCTTTGCGAGTGATGAATACACGATTGACATTGTTTGATGATGACTCCATCTTAGCTGAGTTAAAGCTAAACTTATGTCTCTACAACAGATTTGCGAAGCTCAGAACTATGATAGTGAGTTGTTAGCTAAACGAGTATAGTATGAATCAAATTTTGATTCAAAATTTTATATAGGACTTGATGATTGTTTGTTATTCAGAGGTGGAGTTTGTATACCAAAGAATCCAGAGCTTATATAGAAAATTTTGCAAGAAGCTCATAGTGGTAGCTTGTCTGTTCATCCGGGGAGCAATAAAATGTATAGTGATTTGAGACAGATGTACTGGTGGCCAGGAATGAAATGCGAGATCTTTGACTTTGTATCTAGATGTTTGATATGTTAGCGAGTTAAAGCTGAACATCAGGCACCTTCAAGACTATTACAGCCAGTGATGATACCAGAGTGGAAATGGATAGAGTTACTATGGATTTTGTATCGAGCTTACCCCTATCTCCAAAAAAGAAAGATGCTATCTAGGTTATTGTTGATTGTCTGATGAAGTCTACACATTTTATTCCAGTACGTATAGATTTCTCACTTGATATATTAGTTGAGTTATATGTTTATGGAATTTTCAGATTACATGGGGTGCTAGTATCCATTATTTCGGATAGAAATCTGATATTCACATCGTGATTCTAGAGTAAGGTACAAGAAGCTCTGGGTACGTGATTGAATTTTAGCACTGCATTTCACCCTCAGACTGATGGTCAGTCTAAGAGAGTAATTCAGGTTCTCGAAGATATGCTTCGTTTCTATGTTTTAAAGTTCAAAGGCAACTAGGAGAAATATTTACCATTAGTTGAATTCGTGTATAATAATAGTTTTCAATCGAGCATAAAGATGGCATCGTATGAGGCTCTATATGGTCATAAATGCCAAACTCCATTATACTGGACTGAGCTCAGTGAGAAAAAGATACACGGGGTTGATTTGATTTGCGAGACTGAGGAAAAAGTTCAAGTTACCCGAGATAGTTTGAAACTAGCTTTAGATTGTCAAAAATCGTATGCAGATCTTAAACACAAAGATATAGAGTTCCAAGTCGACGACAGAGTATTTTTGAAAGTTTTGCCTTGGAAGAAAATTCTTCGGTTTGGTTGCAAAGGAAAGTTGAGTCCACGGCTTATTGGATCGTATGAGATTACTAAAAGAATTAGACCAGTTGCGTATCGATTAGACTTACTGTTAGAGCTTGAGAGGATTCACTATGTCTTTCATGTGTCTATGTTATGACGGTATCGATCTAATCCTTCAAATGTTATCTCTCCGATGAATGTTGAGATTTAGCCTAATTTGACATATAGTGAAGAACCGATCAGAATTCTGGCACAAGAAGTGAAAGAATTAAAAAATAAAAACATAGCTTCAGTGAAAGTTCTTTGGCAATGATGTAGAATAGAGGAACCCACCTGCGAACCTGAGGAAGCTATGAGAAAGCAATATCTGAACCTCTTTTCTGGTAAGATTTTCGAGGATAAAAATCCCTTTAGGGAGAGAGTTGTAATAGCCCGTTTTTAATGAAATCGAAACAGTGGATTCGGGACCTCAAATCTGAAGTCAAAAAAGTATTTTATTATTATTTTATGGCCTACAACATGATAGTATTATTGTTTAAAAATTTCATTAAGAAATTTTAACATTTATATGCTCAATTCGATAAAAAGACTAAATCGCGTAAAGTGCAAAAGTTGTGTTCTAATAGCTAAAGGTGTCAAATAGCTATAGAACTTTAAAGTGGAGGTCCTTATATGGTAATTAGACCATTAAATTTGATAGTGGATGTACATGGCTTGGCATTAGTGTAATTTTTAAGGTTAATTAAGGTTATTTTTGTAAATAAGTAATAAATGATAAAATAAATTAAAAAGCTTTATCTTTCTTTGTTTCTTCAACTAAATAACCAAGGAAAAAGAAGCCATTTTTGCCCTTAAGGGTTCGACAAGCTTGTTTATATCAATTAGGTGTATTTTGTCCCGTTTTTGATAATTTCTATGTTTCCAGAATTGTTGCAGCTTAATCTAGCTAGCCCGGGGACTAATTTGTGAAACTATTAAAGTATTAGGGTTTTGCTATTGATGAGCATGCTTGAGTTTTGATGTTTGATGATAGAAACTGAATGGTTGTTGTTGGATAAACCACTTTTGTAAAGGAATTTTTAGTGAAATTGTCAAATAGGGATTAAATTGAAAAACATGATAAATTATGGGGTAAAATTATGAATTTGTGAAATATGTGGGCTGCTATAAATAGTTTGGCTAGACTTGGGTAGGGATAAAATTGAATGAATTTCACAAAGAATTAAAAGTATAGGGGCAAAATGATAATTTTGCTAAAAATATGTGTTGGATTAAATTATATATGAATTATATTGAATTGAGTTAAATTCATTCGTATAGATCCGGTTAGACCTTGTACAGAGTTAGATCGAGGCAAAGGAAAAATATCGGATTAGTTGCCTTCGTATCTACGTAAACTCGTTGAGGTAAGTTTGTGTAATTAAATTGTGTAATTATATGCTTTGATTGAATTAGATGTATGTTATTTGCATTATCATTATATTTGAGGATTGCATATCTGACGATGTACGACAATTATCGAGCCCAGTTTGAACCTTAAGAATTCGTAGGATACAAATAACATGTCATTAGGGTTATTGATTTTAGCTCTTATGAGCTTACCATTATTCAACTTGTATGAGTTTACAGTTATTCCTCTTAGAGAAGCTTACCGTTATTCAGCTCGGAGGAGCATACTGTTTATAGCTTGTATGAGTATACATGTACAAGAATTGACGGATTACAGTTTAGTACACCTCATGTGTACTACTCGTGTATCTAATGATAGTCTAAGTGGTTCAATGTGCATTGTTCTGTTACGAGATTACATAAATTTGATATGAACTACCATAGGTATTTACATGAGATATATGAAAATGATTTGTACATGATATATAGATACATGACTTGGAAATTATATGTTATGGAAGTTTGATTGTTGTTGAGCTCATACATGTTTCTAGATATTTATATGAATTACATGACTAACATGGTTTATGAGGCTTTTGGTCAAATTGAGTTTGGATATGTTTTGTTTGCTTACCTTAAATGTGACTAATTGGAAAGTTAATTTCTTTATTATACGAACTTACTAAGCTTAAATGCTTATTCTGTGTTATTTTTTTGTGTCTTATATTAAGTTGGAAGCTGATTCGAGTTGGAAGCTTATCGGAGCTATATCACACTATCCAACAGCTCTTTTGGTGCTTTTGGTAATCTAATTTTGGTTATAATGGCATGTATAGGTTTTTTTGGCTAATAATAGCCTACATGTTTTGTTATGTTTTTAGACATTTGAATTGGCTTGTATTTTGGTATATTTTGCTATGTATATATAAATGGCCCTATCATGTGTAACATCCTGATTTATGGCCTAGTTGAAATAGTGGTTTCGAGGCCACAAATTTGACAATGAAAACATTATTTTTATTATATTTTTATGATCTACGATTTCACGAAAAGATTTCATGAAAATGTTGTTCGAAAATTTTGACGTTTGAGCACTCAATTTAGTCAAAAGGACTAAATTGTAAATAGTGCAAAAGTTGAGTTCCATATGTTAGAAGTGTCCAATTGTTATTAAGTTTTAAATTGAAGGTCCTTAAATAGTAATTAGACCATTAGTTAAATTGTTGGAGAAAAATGGGCATGAATAAGACAAATTTGAAAGAAAAGTCTTTAAGGGCATTTTGGTCATTTAGTAATTTAAAAGAATTAAAAAGGGAAAATGAAGCAAAAATTTGCTCATCTTCTTCCTCAAGGCCGAATATAGCATGGAGAAACCATGGCTAGGGCTTTTCAAGCTTCCAAGCTCGATTATCCTGAAAAACGAGATTTGGACCTGGAACAGGAGAAAAATCAAAAATCGAGAAAGTTGGTCAAAATGACCGTATTGGTATCGAGGTAAGTTCATGTGTTTAATAAGCATTTAATTAAGCATGTTTGAATGCTAAATTGATATATTAGTTATAAATGTTTTAGTATTAATTTTTGAATATAATGATAATAATTGAGAAATGTTCGATAATGATTCGACATTAAAAGTGAGAATTTGAATAAGTTTACACATAAGACCATAGTGGCAATGTGGCTTTGTATAAAATCAAGAAATTATCGAATAGCATAATTTAAAGAAAGTAAGATAAATCGAGGATATGATGAGATTAAGAATGTAAGTATGTAAGTTGAGTAGCATTTTATTATTATGAAATTGTTGCTATTATTATTATTGAGTTATGTGACGAACCTTGAGAATTTTGAGCAAGTATGTTTTAGCTATGATTTGCCAAGACATTAATATTTCAAAGTCCATATTTATAACATGGCAATTAAAGAAGAATTGACAGAAAAAGACCATGGTTGACCCATGGCAACATAAGATAAGGATACAAAGTAAGACCATGCCAAGGCATGGCATTGGTGAAATTTACAAGGCAAGGAAATCATGTAAGACCATGTCAAGACATGGCATTGATAAGTTACTATAAGGCAAAGATCCCATGTAAGACCATGCCAAGGCATGGCATTGGTGAGTATATAAGACAAGGATCCCACGTAAGACCATGCCAAGGCATGACATTGGTGAGTATATAAAGCAAGGATCCCATGTAAGACCATGCTAAGGCATGGCATTGGTGAGTATATAAGGTAAGGATACCACGTAAGACCATGTTAAGACATGGTAATGGTAAATTTCAAAAGGAAAGGTACTTGAGTAATCCAAAGAGTAAGTTAAAGAGATGACAAGGTCAGATCACGAGGAAAGAGCGTAGGTATGTACATAAGGCTTCTTAATATTGAGGTTATAAGTTGATGATATTAAAAATATTTTAATGAGTATATTCAAGTATTAAGTAAGTGATAAGTTTTCAATTATACTTATGACGCTTTGTGACATGATTAGCAATATGCCTATATATTATGAGAAAGTATTAATGTGTTAAGTGAGATGTTGCAGGTACATAAGCAAGCTATTAAGTAAGGTATTTTTTTTATTATTCCGAGCCTTTGGTAAGGTTACCAATAAGTAAGATGGGAAAGTAAGGACTTAACATTATTTATGCAAATTATGAAAGCTTAATGATAAGCTAAATTCATTACTAATGCCTATTATTTTACATGTAAACTTACTAAACTTTATAAGCTTACCTCTTTCCTTTCCTTTGTTCCAGAGTTTTATCAAACAAGCTCGAGTTGGAGGTCATCGGAGATCGCTTCACACTTTCGACTATCAAGTTACAAATTGGGTATTTTCATTGAAACGTTTTCAGTTATGGCATGTATAGGGACTTGGCCATTTTGTGTGTATGTCCTTATGATATGGCTAAATAAGAACATGTGTTGATGTTATGTATGCCTAAATGAGGTTCAATGCAAAGAAATTATGAAAGAGTAAAAGTTGGTTATGAAACAGTTTTGGGATAGTAGCAGTGACATGATTTTGAAAAATCACTAAAACTTGTAGAAATGGAATTGAATGGTGAATGAGATATAAAATTAAATCTTATTGAGTCTATTTTCATAGGAAAGAAATAGAGTAAGCAAAGGAAGTTTATATTTTGAGATATTTAAACTCTTACAAGAATGGTTCAGAGTGACTTTGTGATCCACTATTCTGATTTTAGAATTTCACTAAAAATTGTACAAAAAGAATTATGATGTATAATTTATATGTCTAGATTTCTTAGTTAGTGTATTGTCATTAGAAACAAATGAAAACATTATCCGATTCTGTAAAATGAGATAATCGATTTTTAGTGAAGAGAGGTCAAGTCTGTTGGACTGTGAAACAGGGGAATCTTTAATGAATAAACTGTACTAATTGGCCAAACCAAAAATTCTGGAAAAATTATGGTAAGAAGATATGAGTCTAGCTTTAGGGAAAATTTACGGATTTAAATTTTGAGTTTCGTAACTCAAGTTATAATTAATTTAGTGACTATTACGCAGGTGGACAGTTTTATTATAAATAGTGAAATTAATTGTTTTGATTTGTGTAAGTAATCGGAAAAATTTTAATGTTCCCACTTTGGTCCCGAACCGTTTCAATTGCACGTTTTAGGGCCTCGAGGGCCCTTTTTAGCCATATAATGGAAGAATGTGAGCAAATTAATTTTAAAAATAAATTTTTGTGCCTCGAATTAGTACGATAAGTCTGGTAACGCCGTGTGCTCGACTCCGGCGACAGTCTCGGGTAAGGGGTATTACATCATGTTTGATGTATGGTTTGGTATGGTTCACATGTGAATTGATTTATGTTTGATGGATGAAAATTAAATAGTAGTTGAATATGCATATGAAAATGTATTATAATTTGGAGTGATTTAGTGCTTGTTGTGGAAAGCACATATGTATAATGATGTTAGTTTTTGAATGGAGTGCACAAGTTACAAGTGACTTATATGACCATTTGATTCTAGAGATCAAGAACATAAATGGTACTAAATGGTATGGTTTGATTAATGATCGACATGGTAAGTTTTGGTACAAATATGCATATAAGTTAGTTAAACAATTGGATATATTGAATGTTTAGATTTACATGTTATAAGTTATCATTTGAGGTGCCCAAGGGCATATTGGTTGTATGTGATGATTTTACATGTTTATGGCTTGATTTTGGCTTGTTTTGGATGCCTATTTATGACTTATGTATATGAAAAATGTTAAGTGTAGGTGGACGCCAATTTGAGTGAGAAATGTGGCTTGTAAAATGGCCTATTTTTGTCCACACAGGTAGAGACACGGGCATGTATCTCAGCCGTGTGTGATATATGGCCAAGTGACATGGTTATTTGTCCCCTGTATCTTTTAAAAAGCAAAATTCAGTATGCTCCCACGACCTAGCACACGAGCGTTTGGCTTGGCCGTATGGCACAAGTTAGTGAGCTATAAGGGCACGGACACGGTCGTGCATCCCTATTTCGAATGCCCATGTGGTCTATGACATGGGTGTGTTGCTTGGCCATGTTACCACTGTAGCTTTGAAAATTTTATAAGTTTTTGAAAAATTCTCTAAATTTTTGAATTAGTCCCGATTTGTTTCTAATACATATTTTGGACCCTAAAGGCCCGTATAAGGGACTATATGTATGAATTTGATTGGTTTTTGACATGAATGCTATATGTTATGAAATATTTGAAATTTTTTGTCTGTCTGATCTGTAAGTTTGGTAATGCTTCGTAACCCTGTTCTAGGGATAGATACGGGTTAGGGGTGTTACAAAATCCCAAAATCCTAATAGCAACTAAATCATGGAGAAAACTCAAAATATCATGTCCAATATTAGCACAAAGACTACCACATTGCCTTATACCTAAAACATACCCAAATAATAAACACCTACGAATAACGAAAATCGACTTGCTTAGATCACCCCATGGAAAGCCACACTGCTAAAATTGGCACACAACTAATCTACAAGGTTTAAGAAGGGAGTGGGCAAGCTTAACAAGCTCAGTGAATGCCTTGAATAACTACCATGCAAACAATTCACCAAGCATCAACAAAACAACCATATAGCACAACCTCAGTCGTTCCAACTTTAGTGTTATAATATACTTATTCGTGCATTATTTTATAGTTCTTTTACACAGTAAACATATTCACTTTTAAGCATAAATCCTATTATACATATAATCACCTAACATTCAAGCATATATCACAATATTCAAAACATGTTTATAGATAAATTGCATAATGGTCACATGTCATATAAACACATATCACAATACACACTTTACACATATATACAATTTAAGAAAATTTGCATAGCAACCACATACTCATTTAGGCATACATCACATTACACATATATCACAATACACGCAACCATATTTATAGATAATTTGCATAATGGTCACATGTCATATAAACACATATCACAATACACACTTTACAGATATATACAATTTAAGATAATTTGCATAGCAACCACATACTCATTTAGGCATACATCACATTACACATATATCACAATACACGCAATCATATTTATAGATAATTTGGCACTTGAGCTATGAAACATAAAAATGAGCTCTATCATCACTTATCAGATACACAGATCTCTGACACACCAACATCGATTCATAGAGTCAAACATGTCCCAAAAGTGAAGCATAACGCTAATACTCTCCTTATTACCCCTCTCATGTCTCATTGAATGAAGCTTAACTCACATTCTCTTATCCCTCTAACATGTCACAGGGCCTCAATGCCTAAAATCACTGTACATATAGGTGAGTACTCACAATCCTATGGCATGCCAACTATATCCAATGGTTCCAAGATCACAAGGCCAAAAAATTTGAAAAACAATTTGTATCTCTTATCGATTATTTGTGTATTATCACTGCATATTAACATCTTTTGCGAAACACTAGCATAGTCATATAACATATAAATTACACATTTATTTTTTGTACATAATTGCACTATACACAATATTTATCATATCCACATATTACATGTTATAGCATCTCATCCTGGTTCGCATATTCATATTCACATAAGTACATAAATCACAAGATAAGCATAAGTATGAGAAAGCTTACACTCAAAATTTAAAGTACGGGTTTAGGCTACTATTAAATTCCCAAATAATGCATTGAATCATGTCCACAAGTAATTATCCCAAGCAATCACCGATTACGCTTTCGCTGAAAAGCCAAAAGCTCAAACTAGCTTTTCCTTGCCTTTATCTCCACTCGTAGAAGGTTCTATTGAATCTTGAACTTCAACACAATAAATTCACACAACAATAAAATAAAAAATCAGCTAATGACTCATCACAAGCATACAAAACATACCTAAACTAAGTTCTCATGTAACCGAAACTTATAACATAGCAAGCTTTAAATTCAAATATCTCGATATATACTTAATCTTTTTGCCTAAAATCAATTCTTTTTATCTTATAATTCACCTATGACATATTCTCAACCTTTAAACTACACAAAACTACTCAATTCAAGATATCGACTTTTTAGATATGTTCTATGACTATTTTTCAGAAATTCTTAAAACTCAAGAAATCTTTAATGAAACTTCAAAGTAAGTTTAGAAACCTTCTAATCATGTTAAAACAAGTTAAAGAACACTTTGAAACCACATTTTTATCCATAAACCCAAAATTCACCATTAAAGACCCGATTTTCGGCTTTTATTTTAAACATGCAATTTAATAGCTAAAAACTTGGTTTTAAAGACTAAATAACATATAAAACTAATAGCAAGATGAATTGTTACCTTAGTTGATAAAAACTGAGCATTTGATCGAAAAATCAAAAAACCCGAAAGCTTGACAATGGAGGAACTATGGTATTTTTGGGTATTTTTCTTGGTCTTTTATAGAGGTTTAAGGTTCAAGGGTGTAGAAATCAAAGAGGATTAGGAATTGAAGTTCAAAATTTATTAGAATAGCAAGAGAATCAAGGAATGGAAAACACAAATTTTGGGGAAAAATTGACGTCAAAATTGTAGTTGGGAAGGAAGAAATATGTTGGTTTTTAAAATTTGGTTTAATTTCTTCATAAAGACTCACAATTTGGATTCTTTTACAAATCAGTCCTATTTTCAAAATTAAAGGTATTTAAAACTCATTTTCAGAATTTGATTTAATTGTTTAAAAACCATAATTGAAAACATTACCAATATGCCATGTCACAGAATTTCGAACACTTTAAGGTTAAAATTCCTAAAATACCTCTTTTTTGAGACGCTTTGAACAAATATAGTGGGGTATGCTAGAATTTCAGATGAAGTAGTTAAATTACTTTTGATCCCTTTCTCCCTTGGTGGCCAATTCAAAGAATGGTTAGAGGCATTACTTCCAAACACTATCACATCCTGGGAAGAATTTGTTCAATAATTTTTACATAGGCTCATTCCAAGACAATTTGCATTAAAACTCAAGTCAAACTACTCGAATTCAAGCAAGAATCAACTAAAACAATAGGACAAGCTTGGGACAAGTTCAAGTTAATTTTTCAAAAAATACTTAGAGGTGACATTGATCTTGTAACACCCCTTACTTGGTCCGATCGTCAAACTTGAGTAATAGGATGCTACAAGCAAGTACAAACAATTATTTTATAAATGCTATTCATATACTATGCAATGTAATAATTTAAAGTTTATAAAGACTTAACTGTGAAATTCATGCATGACATAAGATTGAATTGTAAAATTTCAAAGTTTTAAAGTTAGTATCGATAAATAATAGTTGAGTATCGATACCTTATTAAAATAATGATACTAAATCATGATTCTATTTGTTATGGAAAAATAAAGGTATCGATATTTATGAAAAAGTATCGATACTCATATAAAAATTGATACCATTTTGGCATTTTGTTTGTCTTAAAATAGTTAATATGGTCAAGTATCAATACCAAATGCCAAAATATCTATACTTGGGCTCAAAAATGGTAAAATTTTATCTTTAAAATGTTAATTTCATGCCCAAATCACCTACAACTCAAATGGTAACCATAGCTATAATTATAGACCTGAAAAACATTTAACAAGAGCATACCAGTATGCCTCATAAGGCACTCCAAAATAATCAAGCCAAACATGTATGCATTCAACCATTCAATCATTTCACATTTGATTTTATAATAGCCTTACAACCTAAGTACTAGAACTAGCAAATCTTTTCAAGCAAAGCATAGTTATAAACATCAAACTTGCCAAATCATTTCTAAGGCATAACCTAAGCATCCTATCCATCATACTATTTCCAAGCATCAATCAAAACACATCACATAGAATGATATTTTCTCAGCCATTATATGATTAGGTAAATAACCCAAGTAACCTATTAAGACATCAACAACATAATTATTACTATCACACATATATATATATGATCTACTACAAAATGATGTGGAAAATTAGGCTTTCTCGATCTACTTAAAAAGTTTATTCTTGAGCAAAATAGCATCATTTGCATAACTTTTTTGTTATTTTTAGATTTTTAGTTAATAAGTGAAAATGTTTCATTTTTGCCCATTTTGTGACCCAATTTGGCCAATAGAGCCATTGGGAGGCCTAACATGTGATTGAGTGTTGTAGGGAAGTGTTGGAGGTTGAAAACGAGTGGGAACAACACCAAGAGCAAGGGAATCACGATATCAACACCTTTGAAATCGTGATTACCAACAATATGGGAGATTGGAGACTGGAACGATGGAAATGTGCAAGCGTACACAATTGCAACAAGTAACAAAGTGACAAGTAAACGTCGAGTTATCGTACCCACAGGGACTGTAGAAGAATTACTTATGAAAGCAATTTTAAACACTTTGGGGATGGAAAAATATTTGGTTTTAAAAAGATGATTAAAAGTTTAGGGCTAAAAACTAAATAAAATAATTAAAAAAAACAAGAGTTCTAAATGCACAATTTCAAATATGATTTAATCAAGATGATAAAATTGTGTTGGATTAATTACATTTCTTTACCTTAGAATTATTAAACTTATGTTTATACTTGTTACGAATAAATTCAGACGAAAAAATTTACGACAACTCGGTAATTTACTAACTTATGAACATATTTACAAATTAAAAATCCATTCATCTCTTGTACATATTCCTATGCCAATTTGACTGATTAAACATATTTATAAAGGTAAACATGTTATTGCACATACATACATATTAAATTAAATAATCTCTCGCATATTCCTATGTCGATTCAAATGATTAATTCAACCTAATAAGCATATAAAAGACTATTTGAAGTTACAAAGTATCCGTACCTTGAAACAATTTAATCACAATAATCTTGCAAGTTATGGAAGGCATATGTATCACCAAATACAATGCTAATTTAATCTTCAGCTACCTTAGAAGAATTGAACATGCACTGATTAAGTACTGTGTCCATTAATTATAATTTCAATGCGTTTAATTGATTAATTCTTTAGTTATCTAAACAATTATAATGCCAGAATAACTTAGGCATGATTTTACTTAATCAAGCATTTTACCGAGGCCTATAACAACATAAACATAAATTTAACAAATCAAGAGGACGAAATGCAATCAACCCAACACAAGTTAAATTCAAGCTAGATTGATTAAAATAACCCTTTCAAAGACATGAACATTCATAGATATGTTCATAATAAAAACAACAGGAATTAAAAAGATAGGGAACAAGAAGCAAATCCGGTGTTTCGCCGTGGCTTGATTGATTGTTCCGTTTTTTGTCTCCATTGTCCTTGCCGATCAAGGGTTCTACGAACACTTGCTTGCTGCCCAAAATGGCTGAGAAAACACCTCTTTTCCAAGAGGAGATATCGGCACTAGAAGGCTTG
Organism: Gossypium stocksii; assembly: GCA_020496765.1. Classification (NCBI taxonomy): domain Eukaryota; kingdom Viridiplantae; phylum Streptophyta; class Magnoliopsida; order Malvales; family Malvaceae; genus Gossypium; species Gossypium stocksii. Next base: position 43,449,498 of record CM035629.1, read on the forward strand.
GCTTTTTGGAGAAAAAGAGAGAATGGAGATAAGAGAAGTGAATGAAAGAATGAGGAAGTAAGGGATGCTTTGAATGGGCAGCAAGGGGGCTTTTTATAGCCGAGGAAGGCTGCCAAAAATAGCAAATTCCAGCAGCCAAATAGACCTCCCCATGGCCGGCCATCTACATGGCAAAGTTGAGACTTTCAACTTTGCTAAAATTAGCTTGGGGCAAATCCGTAAAGCCTTAATTTAAGGTGGGGTTTGAATGCAATTTGGAAGTCTTTCAAGGGCCTTTTTGCAATCTCATTTAATCAGGTAAAATGATTATTTGGGTCAGCATATGGACCGTTCTAGGCTGCCCAATTGGTGGCTTGTTCGGTTCACTTAATTTGGTTCAACTGGTGCAGTCAACTGGACCCTTTTTCCATAATTAATTAAAATTAATTTATTTAGCCCAAATTAAATTAGGAATAAATTAAAATTAATTATATTATGAATTAATACACATATTTGGACCGTCTTAGGCTGGAAATTATTTTGCTTTGTTAATTGGAACTGCTTCTCAGTTTTGTTCTTCTAACAGTGTCTGTCGGGTCAATTTTCGCCCTTTGTGTGAATCTGTTAAAAATAATCAAAATTCACTAAAAATAATTGTAAAATTGAATAAAAATTAACATGTTCAAATTTTTAATACAATTTAAATATTTTATAAAAATTAATTATTTTATGACAGAAATTCTATCGAAAGTGCATGATTTTAAGTAAAAATAGGTATGAAAAAGTATATAAATTTTTGTGTTTCCACACCCCCCAAACTTAAATCATTTCTCGTCTCGAGTAATGCATAAATTTTGAAGAGAATATCTCAAAAACACCTTTGAAAAACTTCTTCAAAATAACATTTTTCCTAAGATTATGAAATTGATATACTTATGCTTAAAAATAAGAAATTTGATAATTACGCTACTGAAGTATTTCAAATTACATTCAAAAACTATTATAATAGAAAAATTAGACTAAATGCTTCTTTAACAAAGACATGTTAACCCTTACCAATTTGATTTTTATTCCCTTATTCAAGACTATGCTACAATCATTAAGTTAACTTATGTCTTCATATGTTGATCTTAGCAATTTCTCTCCACTAATGTAGGTAACATAGAAACTTGAATAAATATATCTTTATTAAGGTTGTAACGTGGCTAGGCTAGGGGTAGGTAAAAGATAGACACTTTTTGGCTTAAAACCTTAGACTCAGCGTAAATCGAACCTTCGAAATTTTTACCTTCGATACACCAACTTACTTTACTTTCATATGCTCTTTTGTACATCTATTTTCTTTCGAGTGCATGTGCTTTTTTTTTTAATTCAACTTCGAGCACTTGCTTCATGTACTACAAAATTTTTTTTGAGCATTTGATACTTCTTTCCAACTCTCCCAAACTTATTTTTGAAGAATATTTTGAATAATACTAAGTCTAGTGTTTGGGACAATTTTAAAGATAATTAAGAGAAAAGTGATGGCTAAATATTGCAAAGGTCCAAATAAAATTAGGCCATATAGTCTCAAAGTTGGGTTTCAAAGGATAAATTTATCATGGTTAGCTTGAAAGGCTCAAACAGTCCAAACAATAATTGCCTAAATCATTTTCAATATTCCATGCTTCCTAGGATTTCGCCTCAAGAAATTACTAAGTCAATTCTAAAGATTTAAACTTTCATGCATGCCTAATTTTTTCGTAAGGAACTAAAAATTTTATGGTACGAATTTGCATGCTTTATTAAAAATACATTCATATCATTATTAAGCTAACATAATAATTTAATGAAATAATATAACTTTATTAATACTAAAGTTTAGCATACTTAACAAAATTTCAAATTTATTGAACAAGATATATCCTAATCATAATTAAAAGAAAATTTTATTCTGAGTGGAAATAATTCAAATTTTCGGTCCCCCTACTTAAAGTGAACAATGTCCTCATTGTTTAAAGTGAATAGATACTATACATCAGGTAGGATTTTAGAAAAGAGGAGGTGAGTCAAATTGACTGCTTAAGTACCAAGCTCTCTCTAAATCCAATCCTAGACATGTATATACCTATTGCCACACTTTAGTCACAAACTTTAGACTTTGTGACTTGTTCAGATTTTATTCATGATTCCTATCTCTTATTTTATTATGCAAAATAGAATTTCCTAATTAACCTAATCCTAAAATAACTTAAGAATAAAACTAAAATAAAGTTGAGGTCCTCTCTTTTTATTTGTTCATTGATCCTTCCGAATTCGACTCATCTTTTGCTCCATCATTATTGCCTTTGCATGAATCTCTTTACTCCCTCTTCTATAATAAACTCCATGGTTCAAATATGAAATCTGGAAACTCAGGTACAAAAATAAATGGGTTATTATAAATTTTCCTAAGGGCACTCCTCATCGAGTCATCCCTTATTTTTGAGTATCTCTAATAGGCTTGTTGCTGCCATTGCATGTGTTGCATTAAGTCCATTAGCTTTGATAGCTCATCTCAAAGATCTGGGCTAGGCAGTAGAGCTCCAAAAATTGAGGTTTCGATATCAGGTTCAGCTTCTGGTTCCATTGGTTCTGCCTTATTAGGGACTTCAGCTGATTGCTCTGGCGGGATCTCTGTGGGATCATCTTCTGCTTCTTCGGGATCCTCACTTTCTTCAACTCGTTGCTGTAGAACTGAATCTCCAGCGACTCGATAGAGGTCCCAATCAGTGATTGTGCCTTGACTATACCCTATCTTCTTTATGTTCACAAGAATTTTTACTTTTAAGCACATAATTGTTATTGTAAAGGGAAAGTAAGCTGGGCCAGAATGTCTAACGGCACAATTCTAGATTTCTCTTAGGATGATTTTACCTACGCCAATGCTCTTTGCAGTTAAAATAAATATAATAGGACCATTCCCTCTAATGAGATTGTAGTCCCATGCAAACTAGGCATAAGGCTAAAACAGATGGAATAGAACCATACCTTTGCAAGTGGTGTCAAATATTCTCTTCGACAAGTGTGGATTCCTTGCTTTGACACAATCTACTTAAAACTTGGAACTGTAAGTTCTTCGAGAATTTCTTGCAAATTTTCAGGCTTAATGTTGCTCAACAAAGAAGAATATTCATCGTTTTTGAAATTAGGTAATTCAAAGAACTCATTAATAACATTTGAAGTTATTGGTACCTTGATTTTGCGAACTGGAACTTCAGTAAACTCGCTTGAGGTTAAGTTTGCATAGAATTCACGAACTACTCTTCATCCACACTTGGTCTCTTCTCACAAAACAACTCCCAATTGAGGGCTTCAGCAGCTTGACGAATACGTGCCATAAAGTCTCTGTAGTTGCTTACCTTCAATGTGAAGCCTTTCTCTAGATGCATTTGTTGATTTTTGAAGATACTTTCGTATCTTACTTTGGCTTCTTCATAGTGAAACTTGTTTTGCGTTTCGTCAATTTGGGCGGAGGCACGAGTTCTCTTTTGAGGAATAATTAACCACCTTTTAAAAATATAAGAACTCTTTAAAATAATAATGAAGAAATAGATGGTAATTTAAAAGGAAGGTTGAAGGGTTTTGGCTTAAGGGCTTGGTGTAGGAAGTATGTCGAACGAGTGCTAGAAAGGAATTAGACGCGCGGGTGGATGGTACGGGAGCAGTGCGCGGCAAGGCCTGGCATGGGGCCCTAGGCAGCAGGTGCGTGCGGATGGGGCGCTGGAGCAGCGAGGGCCACTGGGCACAAGTGCAGCTGGTGTTAAAGCTAGTTGCTGACGAAGCTGGCTGAACGGATGTTAGACAGAATTGGCTAGGAGATTTCGGCACTTAAGGGATTTGGAGTTTAAGGTTTTAAGTGGTGTATGAATGGAAGGAATAAGGTGGTATTTATAGTATGAGTAATAGGAATTAGAGTGGAACTTTTAGTATAATTTAATAATTAAAATAAGAGTCCAATTCTAATCCCTACTCAAAATTAACAACAACTAATAATTAAATAAATGCATATGAAATTATCAATTGCTATTAAATTATTAAGATCAGTATAAGATATAATTAAAATAAAATTAATCCTAATTCTAAGCTAAGTTGATAAAAATTAATATATAAATTATAATGGATATAATTATATATTAAAGTTTATCATCTTATTAATATAAATATATAAATATATAATATATAGCAAAAATATTTATTTCTAGATGCCTTTTAAAAATATTTACAAAGAGAGGTACATAGTTTTTATTATTTATAAAAAGTGCAATCAAATTTTAAAAATAATTCAATTATGTCCCTAGACTTAATAAAAATTTAAAATTGAGTTGCAAATTAAAACTTGGATCAAAATTTGACCCTTTTATTTGAAAAACCAAAAATTTATTTCGTTATTTATGGAATAATTTCTCGAAAAAAAATTATGTCAAAAATAAATTCCCAAGAAAGATTGGAGGGGTCACAAGCGGTCCTGCTTAAGTTCCAATTTCCTAGACAGAATTTATTTAAACATACTAACTGAGAAAATATACCCTAAATCATTTATTAAAAATAAGAAAATTTAAATATCCGATAAACTGAACAAGACTTGATCCCGTTCAGGTTTTTCTCCATAGTAATGTTTCAAATGCTGAGCATTGACTTGAAAATTACCTCCCTTACCTTGGAGTTCAACGACTCCATATGGATGGATGCAATGAATCGTAAATGGACCGGACCAACGTGATTTTAACTTACTTAGGAAGAACTTCAATCTGGATTTAAATAACAAGACTTGCTGACCTGCATCAAATTCTCTAACTCGAATGTGCTTGTCATGCCATTTCTTAAGTCTTTCTTTGAGTAATTTTTCATTTTCATATGAGAACATTCAGAATTCCTCTAGCTCGTTGAGTTGGAGCATCCATTTCTCTCTCGCAAGCTTAAGATCCAAGTTGAGTCGTCGAAGAGCCCACTAAGCTTTGTGCTCTAACTCTAGAGGTAGATGGCAGGCTTTTCCGAAGACCAACCTATAGGGTGACATTCCTAAAGGTGTTTTGTATGTTGTTCTGTAAGCTCATAAAGCATCACCTAGTCTTTTGGACCAATCTCGCCGATTCGGGCAAACTACTTTCTCAAGTATGCATTTGATCTCCTTATTCGCCAGCTCATCTTGCCCATTCGTCTACGGATGGTAAGCTGTACCAACCTTGTGTTTCACTCCATGTTTATCTAACAACCATTTTAACCACTTGTTCACAAAATGGGTCCCTTCATCGCTGATAATAGCTCTTGGGGTTCTAAACCTTGTGAACACATGTTTCTGCAAGGACTTCATCACAACCTTAGCATCGTTTGTCGGATAAGCTTCAGCCTCGACCCATTTGGACACATAGTCTACTGCCACCAATATGTACTTGTGACCAAAAGACGGAAGGAAAGGACCGAAAAAGTCAATACCCCAAACAATGAACAATTCTACCTCAATGATATTTGTTCGAGGCATTTCATTTCTGTTGGTGACATTTCCAACCCTCTGACATCGATCGCAACTCTTTACGTAAGCGTATGCATCCTTGAATAGTGTGGGCCAAAAGAATCCAGCTTGTAATACTTTGGCCGCAGTACGAGTACCTCTAAAGTTTCCCCCACTCAGAGCTGAGTGACAGTGGTATAAAATCTTTAGTATTTCATCTTCTGCCACACATCTCCTGATCATCTGATCTGCACACTTTTTAAACAAATATGGCTCTTCTCAGAAATAGTGCTTCGCATCGTGAAGAAACTTTTTCCTTTGTTGATACATTTTATCAATCAGTATCAAACTACAAGCTAAATAGTTAGCAATATCAGCAAACCAAAGGGTATTATGGACATGATTTACCTTCAGTATGTGTTCATCTAGAAATGTCTCCTGAATCGGTACAAATGGAGAATTTCCCTGCTGCAACTCCAATCTGGACAAGTGATCTACTACTTGGTTTTCTACTCCCTTTCGATCTTGACTTTCTAGATCGAACTCTTGATGTAGAAGTACCTACCGGATCAATTTTGGCTTAGCATCTTTCTTGGCAAGTAAATATTTAATTGCCGAGTGGTCCGTATAGATAGTCACTTTGGTACCTACAAGATAAGATCAAAACTTATCAAAAGCAAATACAATAGCAAGTAACTCTTTTTCTTTTGCCGTGTAATTCAGTTGAGCTCCTGTTAGAGTTCGAGTTGCATAGTAGATTGGATGAAATACTTTGTTGCTTCGCTAGCCTATGACAGCTTCAATTGCGAAGTCACTTGCGTCACACAAATAGCACTTTTCCCAATTGAGTACTAGGTTTGTTTCTTCGCATCGGCTTAGAACCTTAGCTACATTGGCTAAACAATCATCATAAGTTTCTCCAAATACTGAAAAATAATCCATAAAAACTTCCAAATACTTCTCAACCATGTCAGTAAAAATAGACATCATACATCTTTGAAATGTAGTAGATGTATTACATAAACCAAATGGCATGCGTCTAAATACAAACGTACCATACAGGCATGTGAATATCGTCTTGTGCTAATCTTCCAGTGCTATTGTAATTTGATTATACCCCGAGTATCTATCGAGAAAACAGTAGTAGTCTCGCCTCGCGAGTTCATCCAGTATCTGATCCAAGAATGGCAAACGAAAGTGATCCTTCCTAGTCACCTTGTTCAGCTTCCGGTAGTCGGTGCAAATTATCCATCCTGTAACCATTCTAGTTGGTATCAACTTGTTATTCTCATCATCAACGATCGTGATACCTCCTTTCTTCAGCACGCACTGGACCGGACTTACCCGTGAACTATTCGAGATAGGGTAAATGATACCCGCATCTAACCACTTGATAATTTCCTTCTTTACTACGTCTTTCATAATGGGGTTTAGTCTCCGTTGTCCATCAATTGTTCCTTTCTCGCCATCTTCTAATATGATCTTGTGCATGCATACAGATGGACTAATACCGCGACTGTTGGCTATGGTCCATCCGATAGCCTTTTTGAGTTGTTTCAAAACTATGATAAGTTTCTCTTCTTGCTCAGTAGTTAATTTTGCTAAAACAATCACATGTAGAGGAGAAGCGTTACCTAGATAAACATATTTTAAATGTGAAGGTAATACCTTGAGCTCTAACTCAAGTGGCTCCTCGATTGATGCTTTCAGCTGGGTGTAATCCCTTTTCTCTAATTCCAAAGATTCAAAATAGGATTGCAGATTAAATCCCTTTTGATTAGCTTCTAGCAAAGCTAAGTATTCATCCTCCTCTTCACCATTTGGAGGGTCGGATGTCAAAATTTGTTCCAACGGATCCTAAATATAGTTGAGTTCCTTCTCCACTATTAAATCCTCTAAATCGGATACTACAAAACAATCATCAATTATGTTAGGAAATCACTTTGACTTAAAACATTAAATGTTACCTGATCATTATGAACACGCATAGTTAGTTCGCCCTTCTATACATCAAAAAGAGTCCTTCCAGTTGCTAAGAATGGTCTTCCTAGGACAATTAGCACTTCTTTGTTAGCTTAAAAGTCTAGAATTACAAAGTCAATAGGAAATATCAATTTATCTACATGTACAAAAACATCATCGATCTTACCTTCTGGATGCACTAAAGATCGATCTGCTAGTTGAAGTGTAACCGTAGTTGGTCTAACTTCACCTATCCCCAACTTTCTAAATATTTACATAGGTATCAAGTTGATACTCGCACCTAAGTCACATAATGCCTTACCACAATATGTTGCTCCAATATTGCACGGTATGGTAAAACATCCAGGATCCTTCAAATTTAGGGGTAGTTTGTTTTGAAGATATGCACTGCATTCCTTCGTCAGAGCTACCGTCTCAAATTCTCCAAGCCTTCGCTTCTTAGACAGGATATCCTTCAAGAACTTGACATAATTCAACATATGCTCAAGTGCTTCAACCAATGGGATGTTGATATGAAGTTGCTTGAGTACGTCTAAGAACTTCTTGAATTGAATCTCCTGCTTCTGTTTTTGAAGCCTTTGAGGGTAGGGTGGTGATGGTTTCTTTATTGGAACTGGTAATGATTAATTCGTCTTCTGTGGTAATTCTGCATCTAACGGAGTTGTTAGTTATTCAGAATTAGCTGGTTCTAAGGTTACCTTATCAAGTTTTGCAGATTCTGGTTCTGGTGAAACTAAAATTTTAACACTCAGTTGAACATCCTCTGAGTCTTGAGCATCAGCTTGCTCCTTTTCAGCTTCGATAGCATTGGGCTCTACCATCTTTCCGCTCCTCAATGTCAACGCTTTGCAATGCTCCTTTCTTGGATTCCTAGGATTCTCCGTATCACTAGGTAAAGTACCTTGTGGTCGGTTTCTACGTTCAATTGCAAGCTGGCCCATTTGATTTTCCATATTCTTTAATGTAGCTGCTTGGCTTTGGATTAAGACATCATTCTTTGCCATGTATGCCTTCAGTAGATTCTTTAAGCTATTAGATGCTTCAGCTTGAACTGGTTTCTGAACTTGTTGAGGGAAACTAGGCAGCTGGGTTGGTCTAGGTTGGGTGTAAGTGTTATTGGTTCCAGCCCATTAGTTACTCCAGGAAAAATTCTAGTGATTTCGCCACGATGGGTTATAAAAATTAGATTGCAGCCCTTACATTCCTCGGTTTTGGTTCTGATTACCCATGTAGTATACAGGTTCTGGGTTCAACTGACATTCTTCAAACAAATGTCCTTCCCCACAATAGACACAGGCTATATTCTCAAATTGGTTAGGCGGTTGTGCTGCAAAACTATTAAACCCATTAGTAGTAAGATTTTTTAACATTAAGGATATTGATGATACCTAAGATATGAGTGAAGTAAGAGCATCAACTTCATGTATTCCAGCAACCTGTCTTCCTGATGTTGCTCGATTGGTTGGCCATTGATAATTGTTGCTGGCGATACTCTCGATAATTTCATAAGCCTCATTATAAGACTTAGAAAGGAGAGAACCATTAGTAGAAGTGCCCACTACCATCCTTGTGTGAGCGTTGAGACCATTGTAAAACGTCTCAAGTTGGATGCAATGCGGGATTCCATGATGATGGCACTTTTGTAATAACTCTTTAAATCTTTCCTATGCTTCATACAAGGATTTATCATCCATTTTTTGGAAGGCAATGATGTCATTCCTCAACTTAGCATTCTTGCTAGGCGGGAAATACTTCATAAGAAATCTCTATGCTAACTCTTGCAATGTGGAAATTGAGTTCGGTGGCAATGAGTTCAACTAGGCTCGAGCTCTGTCCCTTAGCGAATATGGGAACAACTTCAATCATAATGCATATTCGAGTACTCCGGCTAACTTGAAAGAGTCGCTCACCTCCATGAACAGTCTCAAGTGCATGTGAGGGTCTTCTGTAGGCATTCCACTAAATTGGCCCATTGTCTGAAGCATCTGGAACATGACTGGCTTCAGCTTGAATTGTTATGCCTCGATTTTGGGTCACCTAATACTCAGATTAAGATCATTAAATACTGGCATGGCATATTGTCCTAAGGCTTTATCCCTATCATCAACAATAAGGATAGGATTTTGAGTAGGGTTTGCTCCATTTCCTTGATTCATATTTTCAATGTTCATCTTCTCAGTCCTTCTCTGATTCGCTTGTCTTCTTTACTGTCGAAAGGTTCGTTCTATCTCAGGGTCTATAGGGAGTAAATCGATAATTCGGTCAATACTCATAAACATCTGAAATTTTTACAGAAAAACTAATTAAGTTAAAAATTAAACAGAAAATTAAACAAAAATGTAAAACTAACAAATTCACAAATAATGAGTTTTAAAAACAGTCCCCGGCAACGGCACCAAAAACTTGGAATGACAGAAATGTGCAAGTGTACACAATCCTAACAAGTAATAAAATGACAAGTAAATGTCGAGTTATCATACCCACAGGGACTGTAGAAGAATTATTTATGAAAGTAATTTTAAACACTTTGGTGAAGGAAAAATATTTGGATTTAAAAAGATGATTAAAAATTTAAGGCTAAAAACTACATAAAATAATTAAAATAAAACAATAGTTCTAAATGCACGATTTCAAATATGATTTAATCAAGATGATATAATTGTGTTGGATTAATTACATTTCTTTACCTTAGAATTATTAAACTGATGGTTATACTTGTTACTAATAAATTCACGACAACTCGGTAATTTGCTAACTTATGAACATATTTACAAATTAAAAATCCATTCATCTCTTATACATATTCTTATGCCAGTTCGACCGATTAAACAGATTTATAAAGGTAAACATGTTATTGCACATACATACTTATTAAATTAAATAATCTCTCACATATTCCTGTTTCGATTCAAACGATTAATTCAACCTAATAAGCATATAAAAGACTATGTGAAGTAACAAAGTATCCTTACCTTGAAACAGTTTAATCACAATAATTTGCAAGTTATGGAAGGCATATGTATCGCCAAATACAATGCTAATTTAATCTTCAGCTACCTTCGAAGAATTAAACATGCACTAATTAAGTACTGTGTCCATTAATTATAATTTCAATGCATTTAATTAATTCATTCTTTAGTTATCTAAACAATTATAACGTCAGAATAACTTAGGCATTATTTTACTTAATCAAGCATTTTATCGAGGCCTATAACAGCATAAACATAAATTTAACAAATCAAGGGGACGAAATGCAATCAACCCAACACAAATTAAATTCAAGCTAGATTGATTAAGACAACCATTTCAAAGACATGAATATTCATAGATATGTTCATCATAAAAACAACAGGAATTAAAAAGATAATGAACAAGAAGCAAAATCGGTGTTTCTCCGTGGCTTGATTGATTGCTACATTTTTCGTCTCCGTTGTCCTTGTCGATCAAGGGTTCTACGAACACTTGCTTGCTGCCCAAAATGTCTGAGAAAACACCTCTTTTCTAAGAGGAGAAATCAGCACTAGAATGCTTGGCTTTTTGGAGAAAAAGAGAGAATGAAGATAAGAGAAGTGAATGAAAGAAAAAGGAAGTGAAGGATGCTTTGAATAGGCAGCAATGGGGTTTTTTTATGGGTGAGGAAGGCTGCCAAAAATAGCAAATTCCAGCATCCAAAGAGACCCCCCATGGCCGGCCATCTACATGGCAAAGTTGAGACTTTCAACTTTGCTAAAATTAGCCTGGGGCAAATCCATAAAGCCTTAATTTAAGATGGGGTTTGAATGCAATTTGGAAGTCTTTCAGGGGCCTTTTTGCAAGCTCATTTAATCAGCTAAAATTCTGATTTGGGTTAGCATATGGACCGTTCTGGGCTACCAGTTGGTGGCTGGTTCGGTTCACTTAATTTGGTTCAACTAGTGCAGTTCAACTGGGCCCTTTTTCCATAATTAATTAAAATTAATTTATTTAGCCCAAATTAAATTAGGAACAAATTAAAATTAATTATATAATGAATTAATACACATATTTGGACCGTCTTAGGCTGGAAGTTATTTCGCCTTGTTACTTCAAATTACTTCTCGGTTTTGTTCTTCTAACAGTGTTTGCGGGTCAATTTTCGCCCTTTGTGCGAATCTGTCAAAAATAATCAAAATTCACTAAAAATAATTGTAAAATTGAATAAAAATTAACATGTTCAAATTTTTAATACAATTTAAATATTTTATAAAAATTAATTATTTTATGACAAAAACTCTATCGAAAATGCATGATTTTAAGTAAAAATACGTATGAAAAATTATATAAATTTTTGTGTTTCCAGAAACACCCTTCAGTGGTATTGCGATATCCACCTTTCTAAGAAGATCTTAAGGGTTGACACTGCCTGAGGTATCGCAATATCCACTTTTAGGTATCATGACATCAACATTGTCAGAGGGGGACAAAATTGGACAAAAAGGGTAGTCTTTGTCCACCCAATCCACCAATTACCCAAAGCCAGTGTGAGGACATTTTTGGCAACGAAAACTTATAAAAAAACAGCCTAAAATAGTCAAAATTGGCTAAGGAGGAGAGACACACACATTAGTTTAGTTTTAGGTCTAGTTTTCTCTAGGTTTTCTCTTTTTTCTTTTGCACTTTTTCTAGAGATTCCATTTTCTCTTCTTCTTTCTTAGTTTAGAGTTTATTTTTTTTGAATTTACTTGTTGTTCTTGATGTTCTTAATGTTAATTTAGTTATAACTATATCTTAGGTTTATTTACACTTTCAGTCCCTGTACCTTTGTTGCATGACAGTTTTAGCTTTAGTTTAATGTATTTTAGTCATCTCATTTAGGTTTGATCCTTGGAATACTCTAGTGTTCCATTGTAGCACTATAAATATTATAAGTGATCGGTATGCTTACAGTAAAATCGTGCTTTAAAAGTTGTCTTCTAAAATCATTGTCTTATACGCACACACACGAAGTCGGTCAATATATACACTTATATACCTAATATCCAAAATGCCAACAAGATACAAAACAATCATAATAATCAAAAGAATTCCTAGGTACATGCCAAGACCCAAAATGATCACATCACCAACACTTGAGTTCGAGATTGCCGATGGATGCTGAGTTGATGATCAAATCGCTAAGTACCTAACCTGGGCAGGGAAAAACAAAGCTGTACATGAGTATAACTCAGTGGTATTTCTATAATCTGAATAGTTAAGCATAATAGAGACCATTAAGAAGAAAAATTAAATCGAGTAGCGACATGGAATATAACCATTCATTAATGCCAACTTACCAATTCTAAATGGTTCATCATTTTAATATCATTACATGGCAATTATATCTCATATTACATATGACAAATCTATCCATACATGGACATATTCTATCTTAGATTTCAATTTCATATACATTCATTAATCATCATCATCATCATCATCATCATTCATTATTCATTATTCACATTTCTATCAAACATTTCGTTTTCTATTTCACATTTCAATTCAGTTTCTCATCAGTTACCATTTCAATAACAATATCTCAATTTTACCATTTATTTTCCTATTAACATGACTTGGACTCTAACGAACACACGGATCCAACCAACACACCAGTTTGGCATCCAGTTCCTCATCGAATAAATTTGAAGCAAATAGTTTCACCGATCGCTATCAATAAGTCGACATCCAATGTCTTATCGGTTAAATCGAAGCAAATTGGCACTTAGTGCCTCATCGACTCGTAGTCGAAGTAATCCTCAACTCTTCCTATCTTATAACATGGCAACTATATCTGACTTTGCTCAAACAGTTAATTGGGTTTCCATTTCATGTTTGATTATTAACAAATATCTCAATTCACACTTATTTTCATCATAAACACATTTGTTCAACATATGGTAACAATAGATCATCACAATTTCATACTCAATTTCACATTTGTATAAATGTATGCACTTCTCATTAATATTTAGTTTGGTCATCAGATATATCAATCAATTTAATTCAATCCAATTCATTTCACTATCACAAATGACTCACCTCATATTCTCACCACACACAAACAATTCTAATTGCAATAATATACGAGTAGTTCGAATTATAGAAACACAAACTATAAACTCTGAGTTATTCTCCGACAACTTTGTCTTTTCCTTTCTTTTTCGAGGAATTAGGGTTGACGTCAGCTACGGATTAAAACAAACAAAGTATTTCATCAATATTCAACTATTTTCACATTAAACTTCAGAATTATGCGACTTTTGCATTTTATTTAATGTAGTCCCTAAATTCGAGACTAACATAACTTTCACATTTAGCCCTCTAATTTTATGTTGAATTCACTAGAGTCCTTATAAGACTTCCTACTTTTTAATTGTACCACAAATTTAACAATTTGTGCATTTTAATCCCTATTGCACAAAATCATCAATTGGCTTTACAATTTAGTCCTTTTCAATACTACACTACAATTCTAACAAAATAACACCTCAAGCTTTAATTAATCAACAATGGTAACATCTTAATTCTTTAACAGTATAAAAAATTATGATATGGGTCAACTAGCATGAACTACTGGGATTTTAAAAACATAGAAATTACAAGAAAAAAACTAAATTGAACTAACTAAATTGAGCTTGAAACTTTGAAACCCTAAGTCGTGCGTTGAGGTTTCTTTTCTCTTTTTGTTTCGGTTTGTTGAAGATGAAATGGATGAAAATATTTTTGATGTTTCCATTATCTTTATTTTATTATAATTTATTTTTTATTTTATTTATTAACAATTATAATTATAACACATTTTTTTTAACATTTAACCTATATACTACCATCCACTATCCAAAATTCAAAGGTTTAATTTCCTTATAAGCCTCTTAATCATGTTTTACATTATGATTTAATTATAATTCAAATTTTGATATCTTTACGATTTAGTCCGTGTACCATAATTAAGAACTAAATCGACAAATTTACCTCATCGGAATTAAATTCAGTTCTAATATAACTTCTTAAAAATTTAATAAAAATATTTATGAGTTTGACTTACAAAATTGAGGTTTCGAAACCATACTATCTGACACCGTTGACTTTCGGGTCATTACAAACCTCCCCTTAAAGAAATTTCGTCCTTAAAATTTACCTAAAAAGTGGTGGGGATATTGGGATCTCATCATCTCTTTCAGTTCCCAAGTCACTTTCTCGATACTGTAGCTATGCCAAAAAACTTTCACTAGTGGAACTCATTTGTTTCGCAATTCTTCAACCTCACGAGCTAGAATTTCAACCGATCCTTCCTCGTAAGACAAGTCGTTTAACGCCCTCACCTGACCTAATTCACCTAGTCTAGGTTTTAAGTATTACTACATAGAAAAATTAACAAAATTCTTAAAACAATTGACAAAAACTCTTTACTTAGTACATTTCTTATATAATTTGGTTAAAAAATCTATATCAAAAGAAAAAGGGAAGTATTTGCAATAACATATTGTAACGGTCTTGCTAATTTACATTTTTTTATTTCAACTTATAAATGTCATAAGGCAGACTCTAAACGCGTAGCTCTAAGCATCAATTCTTCCTACACTCCAACTGTATGCATAGTATCCCCACTGGCTACTGCTCTGGCACATTCCTGGCATCCTCTCCTCAGGTACTTACACTGACATAGCAATACCTGAAACATAAATATAACACTAGTAAGTTTAGAGGAACTTAGTGAGTTATGAACACAACTTACCTTTCTAACTTTTCTTTATAAGTTCTTCATTTTGGATATTTGGGCTTTCCACATCTGTCTTTGGCTAATACCTTCATATTGTCACTTGCACACTATCGTAATTACACGCCACTTACCATTTGTACTGTATTCTCATTCATTCAACTACTTGGTTGGCTTTAGGCCTTGGTAGTTAAAACAACCTTCTCTTTCTCTTCAAATAAGTTCCAACAACGAATCTTGAATAGAAAATCATATACAGTATCCTTGGCGGTTACCACTTACTGTTCATACTTTTGGTGAATTTCCATATTGATCTTACTAAGTTGAATTATAATTTCGACCATACCCTAATTCAACTTAAGGCATTCTCATATAATGAACAGATCAGATTCCATCAGAACCCGGAATAAGAGGTAATGTTATACCAATACAATGAATATCAAAATCCAAAATTCCACCTTATTAGTATGGTCCCTCAAATTGGCAAACTCTTTCATCGAGTATGCCTATGTACTAATCTGATAGATAACCACGACGAATATCCTCTTCTAACATGTTGACTCATACTTCTTTTCAATAAATTTTCTTAAAACTTAATTGATTTTATCATAAGACATTTCACATTAGAGCTTTAGATAGATCATATCCTTATTATAGACTTACCAGAATATGCCACTAAAGCCAAATAGAGTACACCACAAAGGCGACGTACAAATTACTCCACAAAGCTGAAAAATGCCACAGAGGCCATATTAGAATACCATAAAGGTTAAAAGAATGCCACAAAGGCCATATCAAAATATACCCAAAGGCTAACAGAATGTCACAACGGCTATATTAGAATACGTTGTAAAGGCTAGATCAATGTATGCCGTAAAGGCCAAATCATATTACGCCATAAAGGCTAGTAGAATACCACTCAGGCACCCTATAAATGTCGTGTTTGCAAGTTAGATTTTCTTAAACTCACATCGCGTGAGGTTTCCCCATTGTCTCCCTTGGACATGCAAAGAACCCCAGTCAATAAATGCGACTTATCTGCCCTTTCCAAAATGTGCCATGGCCATAGACTTTATTCAGAACTTGAATTTCAGAATTTGTGTTTACTGTATCTTACAGCACACATTCCAAGCACATACTCTTAGTTGCTTATGAAAATCACATACACCCACACAGACAATTCAATATATTTTGGACTCACAAATACCTATTTCAAACATATATACTTATTTTCAAAATTATTTAAGTACTCATTCATTGTTTCTGGAACATCATTCACATAAGATAACTCTAAAAGAACTTATAGGAGTCAATATTAGAGATTCACCTGAAACTCGCCTACAACAACTTCCAGCTTTAAACTTAGACGTCCAGTTCGAACCAACAACAACAACTACTTAAAGAACATGAATTGATTATTAAACTTATTTACAAATAGATTACTAATATTATGACTGTTTTTGAGCATGCCACGATTTATATTTATATATATACTACATCCATGCATGATATTATGACACGATGTATGACATGTTGCATGGGGATGGGATTACTATATTTGGAGGAAGTGTACTGTACTGGTAAGGTTGCACGAGTCGCCCAAGATGACTGTGGACCTACTGATGGCTTTATGCCGATCATATTACTGGCAGCTTTGCTACGATACTGTTTAGTGTTGCATCCGGTGCTAACATTTGAGTGTAGGGATGGGTGGGTGGATTTTATCCCCACATGGAGTGTAAGGCTAGACGGAGTAGAGTGTAAAGGCTGGATTGGGTAGGATTTCTGATTGCATATCTGTACTATTACTGATATTGTAATGGTCTTAGGCCCTAGCTGAAACTGAACTGTTATTGTAACGGGCTCAGGCCCAGACTGTAATTGCATACTGCATGTTTGACTGTTTGTTTGATAAGGGATTACACACTGAGTTTTCATAAACTCACCCTTCCGTTTATCTGCGCAGGTAATCCCCAGTCTTCAGCGGATCGGTGCTGCGAGGGACTCAAAGGTGGCCACACAACTGCATTTGATTTCTTATTTTCTTTTAAATTTGCATGTAATTTTAATTGGGTATTTGTTTTTGTAATAAGGCCTCTCTAAGTTTTAAGTTTTAATTTGGGATTTTGTTCATCTTGATTCTTATAGGATAGTAGTAGAACGCGGATTTCTAAAAGATAAATGTTTTTCAAAACACCACATTTACGTAAAATATTATAAATACATCCGCATCAAACAATGTATTGAAGTATATTAACATTCTAATCAACAAATTTTTTGTTAATATCACAAAGAGGTTTAATACAGAACGGGTTTCCAACGAAATCATGTTTTTGAAAAACACTTCAAATGTGACACCACCAGATTCGGCCATAATGTCTAGGCCAGGTTTTGGGTGTTATAAGGTCGCTTCATATGCCAATGTTACAAAGTCGGCAGCCAGTAGATTCCTGAAGAAGGAAATCATATGTTCATCTAGAATGCCAAAAAGGATCATATTTGACAATGCGCTGAATTTGAACAATAGCACGATAGTGGAGGTTTGTAGTCAATTCAAGATCAGACACCACAACTCGTCGCCATATCGCCCAAAAATAAATGGTGCAGTGGAAGCAGCCAATAAAAACATTAAGAATATCGTGGGGAAAATGACTGAGACTTATAAAGATTGGCATTAGAAGTTACCATTTGCCCTCTATACTTATCGGACGTCTAGTAGGACCTCTACTAAAGCAACGCCTTTCTCCTTGGTTTACGAAATGGAGGCGATTTTTTCTATTGAAGTTGAGATTCCTTCCCTTCGAGTTTTGTCAGAGCTAAAGTTAGATGAAGCAGAATGGATCCAGTCTCGATATGATCAGTTGAACTTCATTGAAGAAAAGAGGCAAAGGGCTATCCGTCATGGTCAGATGTACCAAAAACGAATGATGCGTGCTTATGACAAAAAGGTTCACCCAAGAGAATTTCATGAGGGGGACCTGTTATTGAAAAAGATCCTTCCCATACAAAAGGATTTCAGAGGGAAATGGATACCAAACTGGGAAAGACCTTATGTGGTAAAGAAATCCTTTTCTGGAGGAGCATTGATTTTGACCGAGATGGATGGTAAATACTTGCCTAATGCTGTAAATTTAGATTCAGTCAAGAAGTACTTCACCTAAAAGGGGGAGAGGCCAATGCGAAAACCCGCAAAGGGCACCTTGAGACCAAAGGGTGTTAAGTTGAAAACTTGAAAAGGGCGGCTCAAATTTTGATCGAAAACAGGGCATGTTGTAGTCTTGTTCTCTCAGAATTAACAAGAAGAAGGAATGTTACATCTTGAGGCATCAACAAAATACTTTAGATCTTCCAAAGACATATCTAACTCGAAATGGTCTTTATGAAGTTGGAATAGAGAAGCTCATGCTACGATATTTGGGGGCATCTTATTCATTTTGTACCTTAGTAAAATTTGCTATCTTGATTAATTTATCCATTTCAAGCGCTGCTCTCAATAAAATTCTATCTTGACCATTGTGATAATCTTTTTCAAGCATTTTTATTGAAACAACGATTAGTGGACTTATAATATTCACATAAAAAAATTTCTGCATATTACTCTGAAAAGCTTTTAAATAGTACAAGGACCTGAAATATGACCACTAGTCAGAACAAACCAAACTTAAGGGTTGGGAACATCTGAGAAAAAATAGTCCAAATTGTGAATATTTCTTCAGATCTTCTGTTAAAGATACCAGCTGAATAAGAAGGCATGGTAACACATTAGTGACAAAACCTCAATGAACAATGAGCAATGTCAACCCAAGCATTAACAGGGGATCATTCTCGAAAAAAATTGACATTCTACGTAAACATATGGTCATGTTACCCAGAGATTGGTGTAACAGATCAATTGATTGAAGAAGCCACAAATCCTATACCTCTGAATTACAGTGGGATGGATTGAAGAAGATACAGATCTTATACCCCTGAATTGCAGTGGGATGGATTGAAGAAGATACAAATCCTATATGCTTGAGTAGCAGTGGGATGGATTGAAGAAGATACAGATCTTATACCCCTGAATTACAATGGGATGGATTGAAAAAGATACAAATCCTCTACCCTTGAGTAGGAGTGGGATGGATTGAAAAAGATACAGATCCTATACCCCTGAATTGCAGTAGGATGGATTGAAAAAGATACAAATCCTATACCCTTGAGTTGCAGTGGGATGGATTAAAGATGATACAAATCCTATACCTTTGAGTTGCAGTGGGATAGATGGAAGAAACCACAAATTTTATCTCTCTGAAGTTACAGTGGAGCAAGCTAGTTGAGCAAAATGTGATTGTTTCTTTGAGTTTTCTGTCAAAGATAACAGCTGAGCAAGAAGGCAGCGTAATACTTCAGTGATAAAACCCTGATGAACAACGAGCAATGACAACCTAAGCATTAAAAAAGGGATCATTCTTATGACATTTTGCATTCATACAAATATCATTCATAACACATCAAGTTAGGAGCATTTGATTCATTTTGATCATAGCATCCTAATCATTTGGCATACGCATAGGCCGATGAAATCGATTCTACAGGTCATGTCCCCCAGAGGACGGTGTAGCAACATCGGTGAATCCATAAATCTCATCTCCCTGAAGTAGCAGTGGAGCAGATTGAAGTCGTAGATCTTATCTCCTTGAAGTTGCAATGGAGTAGATCGAAGATGGCGGATCTTATCTTCCTAAAGTTACAGTGGAGCAAATTGAAGCCACCAGCCTTATCTCCCTGAAGTTGCAGCGGAGCAGACTGAAGACAGTAAATCTTATTTCCCTGAAGTTATAGTGGAACAAATTGAAGCTACAAATTATGGCGGATCTTATCTTCCTGAAGTTGCAGTGGAGCAAGACAAAAATACACAATTCTTATCTCCTTGAAGTTCCAGCGGAGTAGATCGAAGCTACAAATCTCTTCTCTCTGAAATTAAATTGGAGCGGATCAAAGCCACAATCCTTATCTCCCTGAAGTTGCAGTGGAGCAGGACAAAAAATACACAATTCTTATCTTCTTAAAGTTCCAGCGGAGTAAATCAAAGCTACAAATCTCTTCTCCCTAAAATTACATTGGAGCGGATCGAAGCCACAATCCTTATCTCCCTGAAGTTGCAGTGGAGCAGGATAAAAATACACAATTCTTATCTCCTTAAAGTTCCAGCGTAGTAGATCGAAATTACAAATCTCTTCCCCCTGAAATTACATTGGAGCGGATCGAAGCACCAATTCCTATACCCCTAAAGATGCGTTGAAATGGAAGAAGGCTACTTGAAGAAGACAAGCACCCAATAAGTCAAGATTCAGCGAGACCGGGCAAAATTGGCCCTTTCTAAAGTCTTTGCTCCATTCCCATTACACGACAATGAGCAAAGATGGGCAACTATTGTAGGCCAATTCTGCCTAGGACCCAATAAGACCCAAAATCAAGCCAAACAAAAAAAAAAACTAAACCTAGTCTAAATACACTACCTAATTAAATAACCCAATTATAGCCCAACAATAAAAACCCTAGTGGCCCAACAAGCCCAAGACATAAACAATTTTAGCCAAGCAGTAGAAACAGAAACCCTAGGCGCGCCGCTGCCTCCTCTACGTCAACCTCTATACATAGCTAGCCTATGGCCTTCGTAACTGCAGATGGGACAAAGAACACAACAGCACAGCAAAAAAGAGAGCAAAAACTTTGTATTTTTTCTTTCTCTTTCAGCTATAAAAGCCATGAAATCAAATGTATTTTTTCACACACGAAATACAGAGAATCAAAACGAAAAAAATTAAAGGTGATTTGCTTTATTTTTTTATATTTGTTACTCAGTTTTTTTCAAGAATAAGAAAAGAAGAACAAAAGTTATTAAAGTTAGTCCTTTTATTTGTTTTCTATTCTCATTTTATTTTATGTTTTTATTTTTAAAGAAATGAGCAATAAAAGGAAATAATGAGTCAAAATATTTACCGTCTTTCCTAGCGTGCGCCACCGTGGGAGGCCGAGGTTTGTCATTTCCAATGAAAAACGACATTTTTTTAGGCCAAGGAGTCGAAAAACCCAAAAAATCTGACCCTTTTGTTTTTCAACCACTATGGATGGCGACACTGTCGCTGGCGACTGGCGGACGCCATGGTGGTCCAACGGCCAGATCCATGGCCGGACTTGGAGTGGAGGGAGAGGGTTGAGAGAGTTTTGCAGAATTTGTTTTTTAAAAAAGAAGTGAAATGATTCTTTTAAAAGAAATTTTTGACTTATATAGGGGTTCCAAAACGAAGTCGTTTTGGCCTATTTCCCCAGACACCAAAACGGCGTCATTTTGGCCAACCCAAATTTGACCCGACCCAAAGCAAGGAGGATGTAAAACCCTTTACCCTTATCCGACGCCGAGATAGGGTACGAGGTGTTATCTTATTAAATCACATGCAAACATTTAACTTATCCTCATTGAAATACGCCCCAATTTAAAACTTTTTCAAACAATGTCCTACGAACCTCCATATGGGCCTACGAGGCCTAAAAGGCGACTTAGAAACGATATGGGACCATTTCGGGCACTTGGGAAACTTTCAAGTAAATCCACCAAAAATAGGGCACACGCCCGTGTGGAAAGGCAACATGCCCGTGTGCCTTCTAGACATGAGCGTGCTGATGGCCCATTTGCTTCACACGGCCTAAGCACCTAGAGAACACACCCGTGCCCCTCGTCCGTGTGGATTTAATTTCTAACATCGAACCTACAGGGGTTTTCACATGGCCTGGCACACGTCCATGCACTCTGGCCATGTCTTTCACATGGCCATAACACACCCGTGTCGAGGCCCGTGTGCAAAAACCTTAACATTTTGTTTCTAACGTCAGCATCACACGGCCGTGGCACACTCCTGTGTGCTTGGCCGTGCCCTCCACACGGTTGAGACACATGGTAGTGTCCCAGCCCGTGTGCTTACTACTGGGCATTTAATTCAACAATTTCAAGGTGTAGGGGACACACGGCCTATGTACACGCCCATGAGGCGGACCGTGTGTCACACACGACATAGACACATGCTCGTGTGTCTACCCGTTTGGACAAAAATAGGCTATCTACCAAGCCTCGTTGCCACCCTGAAACAAGACAAAATGCATATCATAACATACCAGACTTTTAAGCTCAACCAATAGCCATAAATTGGCATCCCAACACATTCATATAAATCAATCCAACAAAGTATGCATAATTCTACTCCTAGTACACACGTTCATGAATAACATCATTTTTTTCATATATTAACTTCCAATATTAGCCATCATTCATGGCATTACACAAAAGAATCAATTTCTAAGACAGGCCAACACATTTGGCCCAAAGTAATATGACACTTGGCAGAAAAATAGAGTCCTATACATGCCATATTCAAAAAGATTCAAACTAACTATTCTAAGTGCTTCAATGGATAGTGTGAGTGTTGACTCTGACGTTTATTGATCTTCGAGCTATTTAGGTGGCACTATAAGAAAATGGAAAGGAGAGGGTAAGTATAAAGCTTAGTAAGTCATAAATAAATAAAAGACAACATAATTACCATGTTAAGTCATACTCTTAACACATCATGATTTATGCATGACACAAAGAATAACCATAACTTGACTTACTCGTTTTCATCCATTTCTAACTATATAACATGCTATTGAGCTCACATTTTATGCATTGCACTTAAGCACCTGCACCACTTGCAAAAATCATCACAATATCTCCCAACTTAACATTTTCTTTAAGTTTTCCTGTTGAACTATTTAGAATACAAAAGGATATTCAATGAGTCTCCAACATAGCGTATCGAGCCGATGCCATGTCCCAGACATGGTCTTAGACTAGCTCACATGTCGAGGCCGATGCCATGTCTCAGACATGGTCTTACACTAGCTCTCGTCTCATCGCCAATGCTATGTCCCAAACATGGTCTTACACTAGCAAACATCTCGAGCCGATGCCATGTCCCAGACATGGTCTTACACTAACACCCCTCGGTTTGTGTCGATGCCATGTCCCAAACATGGTCTTACACTAGCACATAGCAAACCAATGTCATGTCTCAGACATGGTCTTACACTAGTTCCTCCATCTCGGTGTCGATGCCATGTCCCAGGCATGGTCTTACACTGACACATAACGAGGCCGATGCCATGTCCCAGACATGGTCTTACACTAGCTCTCGTATCTACCCTAGTATCACAACATGAATATCCAATCTATTCTCAAAGTTCAACCGACTCTAATGCATATGTTCTTATCATTACATGACTAAAATTCATCATTTAACAATTTATGCTCAAGTAAACATTCTCAGACGTATCTCATATCACAACACATAATCTTATGACAAATCAATGGTTTCATGCATAAAAATTAAAATGTTGCATTGTTTACCTATAACTTATCTCGATATACAAAATGGAGGTGACTACTCGGGTTAATCGATTTGCTTGGCCTTCCCTTGGTCTAGGTTCGGATTTGGTAAATCTTGATCTATAACAATGAAAATTCACTAATTTAATCACCAATCTAATTTAAACAAGTCAAGAATCATAATTGGGCAAAATAACCATTTTGCCCCTAGACCTTAGCGAAATGACGATTTTACCCTTAGGCTCAGAAATTGATTTTTATCGAATTTCCTTATTAACCAAGACTAAAAAACTCTTTTCACTCTTATGAAAACCCCAAATTCTCATTATTTCACACAAGTACCAACAACTTGTCAACTTTACACTTTAGTCCAATTTAGGTGTTTTCCATGAACACCCTTTCACAAAAGTTGTTTATTACACAACCATAACTCATTTTCTTCCATAAAATTTCAGCAAACCATACATGTGTTCTCATGACAAAAATTCTAAACTCTTAGCCATTTTACAAAATAGTCCCCTCATTTGATAACCCATCTACAAGGGTCCTAAAAGTACAAAAATCATCAAAAGAAACCATTAAAACCACTTACTTGAATGAGATATAGATGGCTGAGTATTTCAAGCTTTCAAAAGTCTTAAATTTGCTGAAAATTATGGTAGAGAAGAAGGTGAATAGGAATAAAACCTTTTTGTTTTATTTTATTAGAAATCTAGTCAAATTAAGTCACCTAACACCACCCAAATTTTGACTTTTCTAATTTCCTTGACCCTATGGCCGGCCACCTCTTCTTGGAGGGCTTATTTGCTCTTTAAAACCCCTAAATTTTAATTCTCTAGCTATTTAACTCAATTTACTAGTAATTTGCAACTTTTTCCTTTTGTGCGATTTAGTCCTTTTTCGTTATTAAGCCTTCAATCGCATAAATTAATTCACCAAAATTTTCATGCACGCTTATAAAAATACAATAACACATAAAATAATGCTAAAATAATTTTCTCAACCCTTGGGTAAGTGATTCCAAAATCAGTATTCCGAATAAGCCCAATTTTGGGCTATTACAGAGGATCCGCATGTTTTTAATAAAAGGGTTGTTTTCCTTTTGGTCCCTCCGCATTCTTGGATTGTTTTAATTTAGTCCTTTGTGTTCTTTTTTTTTATTTTTAATTTTACCCTGTAAGATTTTCGCCTGTTTCATTTTAGTCCATGCTGAAGCTGCGTGTTTTGGAGGTGGGGATTGTTTCCCATTTTAGTCCCTCCTTGTTATTCGCGTGTTCAATGTGGTCCTTTTCCTTTCTTTTTAATTCTGATTCGCCCCAAATTTTTGTTTTAAAATTCAATTTAGTCTTTTTGGTTATTTTTTCTATTTCACTAATTAATTTAACATTATTTTTGTTATAATTATATTTTCTTTTTATGCTTATTTATTTATTATTATTAGTATATTAGTATATCATTAACTTCTATATTATTATTACTATTATTATTCTATTTCCTTTTGTGTTTATTTACCTAATATTTTTTTATATATATTTATCTTATCTTATCTTATCATTTTATTACTTATTCATTTATATACTTTTATATAATTTTAAAACTTTTAGTTTTTATTATTATATTATTATTATTATTATATCATCATTGTTATTAATATTATTATTCTTAAGTTGTTTTACACCATACTTTTTTATTATTTGTTTGTTTAATATTAGCTTTTTAGTTTCAAATTTCATTTCTTATTCTTATTATTTGTCTTTTTATTTTTTGTTTGTTTGTTTTATTTTATTTTCAATCTTATATATTGTCATTTTTATTAACGCATTTATCCTGTTATGCATGTTAGCACTGCAATTAATTTTTATTCTACTACCAAATTTTTATTTTACTACCAAAATAAAAATAATTTTTATTTTTATAAACAAGCAGTAATGACGTCTGGTGCAGAAGCATCCTCTTTGGCATAAATAGCATATGTTCTAGCCGGTGCTCCTACTTCAGATTTAACTGTTGAATCTTTTGTTACACTTCTGCTACCACTAACATTTTCGGAGTAACGGGGTGGTCTGCTTCTCGAGGCGAAATTACTTGGCTTTAAAGTCTGGTCAGTATCCTTTTCAATTCTTTTCGGACAATCTTTGAGGAAATGATCAAGAGATCCACATCTATAACAGACTCTACTTCTCATACAGCACTCCTCGAAATGAAATTCATTACAATGTTTTCATTTCGGTTTGGGTTACCAACACTTCCAACACTTGTTACAGATGGAGAAAAAGATCTCAAGTTAGAGCATTAAGAGGCCCACTCTTTTCCAGAATATCTCACAGATGCGGTAAAATAGTCATGGTATTTCTTTGATTTCTTTGAAGTAGATGTTTGTGACTTCTCCATAAATCTTTTACTAGAATTTCGAGCTTCCCTCTCCGCTTGTCTCTTCTCTTTGCTTAATTCCTTAGCTTTGTGTGCTCGATCAGCCAGTACTACAAATTCTTTTAATTCAAGAATTCCTATCAATAACTTGATATCTTCATTTAATCCTTCTTCAAAGCGTTTACACATATCAGCCTCAGTCGAAAACCATTCTCTGGCATACTTAACCAAACGAATTCCTGCTCGTATTCAGATACTAATAAACCATAAATGTAACGAATTTTAATCTCATGCTTGGCATACTTTTGGATGATTTATTATATAATTTAGTGAATTTGATGCTCCTAATCCTTTAAAATTATGTTTTTATACTTACGTGAGCATAGAAAAGCCGAAGGAGCAAGAAACGGGCCAAAAACGGACAAAAATGGGCTGATTTCAATATTTCACACGACCTAGGCACTTTTACACAGGTAGACCACATGCCCGTGTGAGACACACGGGCTATCTACACGCCCATGTGACAAGGCCATTTCGACTTCAAACCATGTTAGTATTGCCCACGAGCTAAGTATTCTCACATGGGCTGGTCACACGCCCATATCCCGGTCGAACCTTATTTCATTTTCATACGAAGAAAGCTAATTTTTAGGTATTTGAGCCTTCCAAAGTTTATATAAACACACTAGGAGAGGATCAAAGGGGACACACAGAGCAAAAAGCAAAAATTACTCGAAAAAAGCTGACAAAATCAACTCAGAAGCAAGATCTCCTTCAAGACTGAAGATCTTCATTCAATTTCTCTCGAAGTTTTTGGGTTTCTTTATGTTTTGTTGTTTTCCTAAATTTGAGATGTATTCCTCCCCCATTATAAACTAAATCCCTAGATAATTAGGGAAGATGAAACCTATGATGGATCTTACTATTTAATTATCTGAATTATATGATAAATACTTGTTCTTGTTATTAATTATGAGTTCTTAATTCTTGCTTTAATATTTTTAGGGTATTAATTCAAGTATTAATGTGATTATTCAGTGGAACAAAAGTCCCTGTTTAAGAGTAGATCTTTCATAATTAAGCGGAGTTGATTGCAACCCTAGAGATAGGATGACATAAATTTGTCAGATTAGAGTCAAATCTAATAAGGGAATCCATAAATTGAGTTAATGCGACAATAGGGGTTTTAATTAGAAAGAGATTTCAATTAATCAACCTATAGTCAGTTGTTCTTAGTCTAGACAGAGATATTAACATAACTTAGGGATTTCTACGGATCAAGACAAGTGAATAAATCGTTCAATTCAGATTTAGAATAATAAGTGAAGTCTAGGTGGATTCTTCCTTGGGTATTGTCTTTATCAATCGGTTTTCTTAAAAGTATTTTCCCAATTCACTCTCTGTCGCGTTCTTAGTTTAGTTAATCTTAGTTTAAAACAAAACCCCTTTATTGTTAGGCTAGACAATAAAAAGATAGTTAATACTAGTACATTTAGTCCTTGTGGATACGATATTTTTGTCTCACCATAGCTATACTATTAATCGATAGGTGCGCTTACCTTTGTTGTGATCATAGTTAATCTTAGTGATAATCAGTATAGTCATGTTTACCTGTTTGAGTTATAAAAACTCTTTCTTTTTCTGATCCAGAAATCTCTGACTAATGTACTTCTTTCTAAATTCTGTCTGAAAGAATTCCCATGTAACATTTTCTCTCAGTACAACAGAAATCAAAATATTCCACCATTGATAAGCCAAATCTTTTATCAATGATACAGTACATTTTAGACATTCAGCTAGAGTGCATGATAATTATCCAAAACTCTGATTGTATTTTCTAACCAAAATTCAGCCCTTTCCGGATCATCATCTGCAGTAGCCCTAAATTCCTCTACCCCATACTTACGGATTTTATCCACTGAAGGCTTACTGATTCTAACAGGTTCAACAGCCTGTGGCATCTTTAGAATCGATTGAGGAGCAGGTGGGGGAGGTTGTTGTACAGCAGGATTTGTTCTTAAATATTCAGTAAACCACTCGTTCATCATTTAAAAGAAGGCTTCGTTTGCCTCCTCACCTCGACCTCAGATACAGGCCTTCTACTACTACTAGATGTAGCTCTTTGTATAGAAGCTTGAGTTGTACTCTCAGCTTCCTCGAATTCAGCTCTAACTTGGTTGGACAATATTATTATATGAAAAACACATTTAAAATGGTCAGGAGATATCACACTATCACAAATTATATAATGGCATGTATAGCTAAACACATACTCGCTACGTTAGTCTAAAAATCAGCTAAACCATAGCTCTGATACCAACAAATGTAACACATCTAATCTGTATCTGTCGCCAAAATAAGGTTATGAAGCATTACCAGAGTTTACAGAACAATTGCAGATAATTCATATCATTTACTATTCATATCCAAAACTATTCATATCGTCTCTTGATTGGACTCTTAAGGCCCAATTTAAGCATTAGAAACAAGTTGGGACTCAATCGAAATCTCAAAAAAAATTTCTCAATATTTCAAAATTTTTCTTATATACAGGGCTCACACGCCTGTGTGAGTAGGCTGTGTAGCTCACACAACCAAGTGACATGCCCATGTCTCAGGCCATGTGGCATTTGAAGTAGGGCACACGCTCATGTCTCTAACCCGTGCAACTCTCTGACTTGCAACTAAGTTATATGTAGAGGTCACAAGGCCAAGCCACACGCTCGTGTTCTAAGCCGTACGATCAATTTAATTTTTGAAAATTAGGTGCAGGTTTCACACAACTGAGACACACACCTGTGTCTCTGCCCATGTGCGCAATTCTGACCATTTTGTTTTTCAATTTTAAGATGCAAAGGACACACGGCCAAACCACATGCCCATGTGCCAGGACGTGTGCCACACATGAGCAACATACATACCCGTGTGTCTACCCGTGTAAACCAAATAAGATCATTTCCTAGCCTTATTTCTCATCCAAATTTGCCAGCAACCTACACCAATACTTGCAATCTTATACCAACCAATTCAAGCATTATAACCCAGCCAACTCTATCATCTAGCATAATATATCGTCACATGCATTCATGTTTATAATCTTAACTTTTGTAAACATACATGTTTAACATAACTTAATTAAACCATGCTAAACACATATGAAATTACCATGATATAACATTATAATTTTACCAAATCAAACCATCACTAGCCATTCCAATGGCTAGATTACAAACAACCATTTACAAACCAACAATTAGCTAAGTTAACCTACACATGCCATTATACCAAAATAAGTTTACTATTTATACCAAAACGAGCTGGTGGATAGTGTGATGATGCTCCGATTAATTTCCAACCTTTACGAGCTTTCGAGCACTATAAAACAGAGGAAAGAAAACCTAGTAAGCATTCAATGCTTAGTAAGTTCGTATAACAAGAACTAAACTTATCAAATTATATTCATTTAGACAAGCATAACAATAACATGCTTTCCAACAATTTGGCAAAATTTTCCTAATCACAAACACTCAAATAAGCAAGTTAGTCACATATTTCTCATGTACATCAATTAAACATGGATGAACTCATCATATTACAAACTTTCAAGTATTTCAGAAGCATTTGAGATATAATTCTTTTAATCTCATAATTTCTCATGTCAAGAATTTATTCCATTGAATTATAGAAATATCGATGGATACTCAGGTAGTATACGCGAGGTATACGAATTAGTAATCTGTTAATTCATTTTTCAGAGTACACAATTAAGGCACATAATCAAGGACCACATTCTCGAGCCACATATATCAGGATGCTCAAATGAGCCATGTAATAGGATACTTATCGAGGCTAAATAGGAATACTCATAAAAGCCATAAACAGGAAGTTCACAAAAAACTTTTTAACCGGAAAGCTCATGAAGAACCTATCAGGGATGCTCATAAAGAGCCATGTAATAGGAGCTCAGGATAGCCATATATCAGGTAGTTCAAGGGAGCACTAACAAGATGCTCATATAGAGCTGCGGTTGTGTCTGCAACATATGCGCAATCACAACCGATCGTATAATAGGATGCTTACAAAGAGCTGCGTTTGTGTCCACAACGTATGCAGGATCACAACCGATCAAATCATGTAACAGAATGCTCAAAAAGAGTTACGGTAATACGCAACAAATGCATAATCACTACCGATCAGAATGCTCGCAAGAACTATATAACAAGATGCTCAAGAAGGCTTTTGACAGGATGCTTGTCTGAGCTATAATATCCATAACATATGCAGGAATATAATCAATACGGGAAAATCACGTATCCATCGAATTTCATTCTTCAAATGGAACTTATCATTTATCGAGCAATTTGGGGTATGTGATTACTTTCATACATTAATCGTTTATACAATTCTCACATATACAACATTTAATTCAAACATATAAATATGCATGATTAGGTTACACGAAACTTACCTTGTCACTTATGCGTATATAAAAGTCTACCAATCCGGCGGATTTTCTTTTCCTCACTCTAACTCTCTATTTGATCTTCTGGATCTATATAAATGAATTTAGCATCAATTTAACACATTTCATATTCAATTGGATTCAATTTACATCCTAGGCAAAATTACCATTTTGCCTCTATACTTTTCATAAATGACAATTTTGTCCCTAGGCTCGAAAAATGAAATTCATATATTACCATTTTGCCTCTATATTTTTCATAAATGACAATTTTGTCCCTAGGCTCAGAAAATGAAATTCATATGATTTATCCCTTATTCCTAGCCTAGCTGATTTTCATATATAACATCAGTTCATAAATTTTACAAAAATTAAAATTTTTCCATGAATCTTACAACTTTACAATTTAGCTCCTAAATCACAATTTCATCAAAATTTTCTTTGTAAAAGTTGTTTATCTATCAACAACCTTTCATTTTCTACCATAAATTTCAAAATTTTAGCATATTCATCCATGGAAAATTTTCTATACTTTGATATCTTTTCAAATTAATCCGCAAAATAGATAAACTAAGCTATTTCGATCTTAAAAATAAAAAAATTACTAAAAATGAGACAAGAATACTTACCCAATTAAGCCAAGAAAGTTTATTTTCTCTTTCTTAGGGTTTCCATGAAATTTGGGGAATAAGATGATATAAAATAATGATATTAAACCTTTATTTAATTTATCATCTTTTAATTATTCTCATTTCCAATTTAGTCCTTATCCTTTTCTAATTTTTCCAAGGATGAATCACTAAAAATATCTGCTAACTTTTCTTTAATGGCCTAATTACCATATAAGGACCTCAGGTTTTGAATTCTATAGCTATTTGGTCCTTCTAGCTACTAGAATTCAACTTTTGCATGTTATGCAATTTGGTCATTTTCATAATTAAACACATAATCGATAAAATTTTCTTATCAAAATTTTCATATGACATTCGTATCATAATGCAGACCATGCAATAATATTAAAATAAATATTCTTTTCGTCTAGAAATTTGTGGTCCCGAAACCACTGTTCTGATTTCACTAAAAATAGGTTGTTACATTATGTTTCAGGTTTTCGTCTATTAATTGTAAACTCAATTAGCCACGAAGTCGTTCTATTATAGTATCGTGACTGAGCTCTCTCTAATGACGTACCATTGCAAAAATAATTCGATCAATGCTCGTCCAATGACCTTATCATAAGTGTGTTACTCTCATAAGATATCCTTAATCTCTTTGGGATAAATCCACTCTTCTAATATGATAATATTTTATCTCAAGGTAATCATTACATCTTCCTTTATGAAATTTTAATTACAATCAAATAGTAATTAAGTCATTCATCACAAAGATGAATGACCCGTAGTCACGTTTACTTTTCATCTATCATGTAATGCCAATGAGATGATATCATTTACCTATGTATCGAGCTATGAATTCCACTATTATGAATGAGGCTACTTATTGTAGAAGTCGTATACCCAATGCACCAGTTTTTGGTTCCTTATCTATTTAAACTCAAGCTTTTACTTACATCAAAGTATACGGGTCAAGCATAAATAGTCCATCATCCACTTAGGATTAAGGTATGTCACACTATGAACGTCACAAGTGAATAAATTCATAAATGGATTCAAGATTTATTCTTTTTGGGTCCAATCTGATGTACTATTAGTCCAATCAGTCACAGATATGTCTCTATCTTCTAGGAGACATCTGCTCCGATGCCCAAGATAAAGCATTTCCCCAATTGGACTTGATATTATTCTTTCAATCAATTTGCTCATTTCCAATTAGACTAAGGACGTGTTTAGATTCATCTACTAATATAAGCTATCTTTTTGTATTACGATCCAAGCACGTAATACTACTTAGTATTAGTTTAAACATTAGAAAACCAATAAGTTAATATTTGTTTCTAATTTACTTTGCATGCAAAAACCACATAAGGACATTAAAGAATATTAATGTAATCCATGGATCATTTTCTTAGCCAATCTGTTTGAAAAAATTATAAGTTTACAAACGAATAAACTACACTTAGTGCACCAGATGCAACATAGGCCTAACATCGTCTCTTGCTGGAACATTACTAAATCTACCCCTAACTCTCGTCGCGGTTTTCATAGAAAAAGTGCTAAAGATGCTAAAACAAAAAGTAAAAAGGAAATGTCACACCATAAATCAAAACAAGAACTCAACGCATAAATTGAGCAAAAAACCTAGAAACAAAAAAACTTAGAAAGCAAGAACACAATTGCATATCAAGAAGAAAAAAGGAATTTTGAAAAAATACGCAGAAGAAAAAATAATTTCAATGAAAGAACAAACAAAGAATATATAGAGGTTCTTTTGAAAACGCATCATTTCTTTTTTTTTTTTAACAACCAATAATAGTCCAACACATGTCACTGCAAACTAGTGTTCATCGTTATCCCTATTCCCTAAGCATGGTCTCCATATTATATTTATTGTAAACATTCTAAAAGCTTTCATAGCGACTCTTCAATCTTCATGTCAACCTACACCTGCATCTTCAACCACATGTTGTTGCACCTTTTGTAGAAATTGCAACAATAATTTGTCTTAAGGCAGGCCATTTTATGATCTACATCTCCACTTGAATGGGGAATATTATTATACCCCTCGATCTAGGTCATGTAGTAGCACAACAAGCTATTTGAAAGACGCCTTTCTATTTGCTACTAGTCGATCCGTCACCAGAAGACCCATGACCTAAATAGCTTGACTTCAACCAACCTTCCGTCTTCCCTGAAAGGATCTTAGTTGACAATCTCTACGAGACAACCACCCACTTTCTATGGAAAGTCTTCACACAGCACCTACTCTTCTGTTCAGAATGTAACTCTTTAGGCCGTCAAATCTCATGTGAGCTTTATCACTCTCTACCATGGTTCAAAGTGAATGACGAAATGTGTCTCATCATGAACATATGCATTCCACAATGATTGTAACAACCCAATTTTGACCTTATTCAAAATAGTGGTTTCGGGACCATGAATCCGAGTCAAAAAAATATTTTAAAATTTATTTTGGGTGTTTATAATATGTGAATTTGTGTGTGCTAAAATATCATTCGAACATTTTATCGTTTGGATACCCGATCAAATAAAAGGGCTTAATCGTGTAAAATACAAAAGTGACTTTTTATTTGTTAAAATACTAATTTGCTGT
The DNA here is from genome assembly GCA_020496765.1 of Gossypium stocksii. Lineage (NCBI taxonomy): Eukaryota > Viridiplantae > Streptophyta > Magnoliopsida > Malvales > Malvaceae > Gossypium > Gossypium stocksii. Next base: position 43,483,111 of record CM035629.1, read on the forward strand.
GGCTTATTAATTGATAAGTTCTTAAAATGATATTTGGCCACTATATAGGTAAGTGGACGATAATGGACCACCATTAAAAGGTTTTATTATTAAATTACAAAGGTTAATTTGGTAATTGGCTTATTGATATAAATTATCATAAAACAAAGCCACATTAGTGTTCATCTTTTTCTTCATTGTCTTCAACTGATAAAAACAAAAAGAAGAAGAGTATGGAAGCTAGAGAAGAGGCCGACAGCATGATGTAGAAAACCATGAAATTATTTGCGTAGAAGTTAAAATTTTGAAGTGGTAGAGTAACTCTTCTAAAATCTCTATTATCTATAGTATTTTATTGATAAATTTTGGTTAATTTGTTGATTTAATTTTTACCTGCATGTGTGAGGGAAGGAATAAATTGAATTGTTATAATCGGTGTTGGGAAACATTAGCAAGTTCTCCTTGAATTTTTATCCTTTAGTGTTTGATAATTTTGGAAACTGTTAAATTGCTGTCCGAATTTTTACCCCATTAACATTGTTAAATGCTGCTCTGTTTATACCGTTCGGTGGTGGTATTAATGCCATTTGAATATTGCAGGGATAAGGATGTTTAAAAAAAAAGGGTGAATGTAAGCTGTTTTATGGATTGTCGTTGGTGTATTAATGCAGCAGTAAATTGTTGTTTAGGTGTCAATAAATGTAGTCTAAGTGACTTTAAATTATGTTAATAATGGCTAAAGTTGCAAATGAATAAATAGTGATGTATTTATTATGTCTGAAATTTGAGAAAAAGAGTGTTGATGCCTCCTTTAATGTAGCTTGAAAGGTAATAAAAGAGCAGTTTAATGCTCCAGATGTATAATCGAATGCCAGCTGATGTGTTAATTAATGTTGTCTAAATTGATGTCAGATTAAGCTGTTGAAGTGTGTAATTAGTAATTAATTTATACTGCATCAATAAGTTAAGTGTTAATTATTATTACAATTGATTTTAGTGGATCAATTTGGCTACGGTAATACATGATTTGAATGTTGTCTGAATCGATATTAAGTACTTAATTATATTGACATATTTTGTATATTAATGTCATTTATTAAAGAGTATATTAATGCTATCCAAATATGTAAATCTTTCAGACTTTAAGTTTCACAAATTAATATAAATTCCTACTGTATTTACGTTATCCAAATTGGAATGATTTAGATAATGGTTGTGTTTAGGTCGACCATTTGTGAGGAATAAAGATGTTTTTTTTTTTTTTTTACTAGTTGTAATTAAATGATAGGATGGTTTGAGTTTGAATTTGATTTGATATTAGAATTGGTTAATATATTGATTTATTATTATGTTTTGATCATGAAACAAATAGATCGATTATAATTTGGGGAAAAGAGAAGGTCGTGGAATAATCATCTATGACTTGAAGTAAGTTCATAAGTAAATAAATGTTCTATAATCCATACGTATATGTTTTATATATTTTTTCAAATTAATTTGTAATGATATATATATGTGACCGAATTGAATTGAACATTTGATGACTTGATTCAATATGAGTTTACTTATTTATGCAGTGGTAAGTCTCGAAAGAACCTTATGAATTGTACAGGATTATGGTGTCATAATTTGTGAACTTTCGAGATGTGATATCGTGTAAGACCCTGTCTAGGACAGTGGCATCGATATATGATTTTGTGTAAGACCACGTTTGAGACGTTGACATCGAATTGAGATATCGTGTAAGACTGTGTCTAGGACACTGGCATCGATTAGAGATTGCGTGTAAGACCATGTCTGGGACATCGGAATTGTATTTGCAACTCATGTAAAACCCTGTCTGGGACAGTGGCATCGATATGTGATTACATGTAAGACCACGTCTGGGACGTTGGCATTGTATGATATGTGTATCCGAATATCCTATTCAATTCTGAATAGTTCATTGGACAATGTGAAATCGAGACCGAATGTGGAAATAAAATAAAAGGTACATGTATGTTATTTATATGCTTATGTGATTTAAGGTAAGTTAGTTAATTGAGTTATGAAATAGTTTGAATGAGATAAAAGAATCATCACGTTTATATAAATGAATGATCATATTCGCTTTAAAGTTATATATAAACATCATTTATTAGAATATAAATTATATGTTATTCCAAAGATTTCTTATGTATTTGACTAATTGGTATTGGAATGTTAAAATATGTATAAGGAAATGAGAAATGTATGAATGTATATATTTATGATAGTGAATATTCGGCTAAGTATTGGTATTATAAGTATGAAAGCTATGTGAGCTAAGAAATATATGCATATTCAGTTAACTTAGTTCATGGATAGTTATATGCTTGTTTTATGAATTTTGTAAGTATAATATATGCTTGAGATGTTTATTTGTTTATAACTTACTAAGCTATGATAGCTTACTCTGTGAGTGTTTGTTTGTCTCTTTTTTATAGATTTTGGGTGACTAGTTACGAGCTCGGGGAACGTCAGCAAAGTCTATCACACTAGCGTCTGTTTATCGGTATTTTTAATAGCTAAATTTCGAAGTTATGGCATGTATAGGCTATACTACTTGTGACAGTCCTATTTTTGGCCCTAATAGGAAAAGTGGTTTCGGGACCACTAAACTGAGTCAGAAAATTTTTAAAATACTAATTTCTGTGTTTTTATTGTGGGAATTATAATATGTAAAAGTCTCGTGTTTTAATTTTTTCATTTGGATGTTAAATTTTTAATTAAGGACACAATTGCATAAAAGTAAAATTTAATGGATAATGTAGGAGTGCCGAATTGTAGATGTTCTTTTAATATGAAGGGTTTAAGTTGCAATTAGACCAATCATGTTTTGCATGGACATAATTGGCCATGAGTTAGTGGAGAAGCCATGATTTTAACAAGGCTAAAGTGGTAAAATAATAATTAAACATATTGCATGTAATAGTAAAACATGAATTAGTTGCATATTCTATCTTGTTTTTGCCGAACATAAAGAAAAGAAAAAGAGGAAGAAACTAAGGGCATTCGGCCATGGTGATAGCATAAATCAAAGGTATGTTTGAATAAATTTTTGCAAAATGTTTATGAAATTAGCATGGTTAATGCATTGTTTAGTTAACCCGTGGCTTAATTACTTGAATTAATGAGTATACGTGTATTCGGCAACTTGTTTGAGTTGTGAAATTTTGATAGATATTGGAAAGTGATGCTTTAATGTTAAAATCTGATTATATGATGGCCGAATGAGTGCATTGTTAATGAATGATTAAGTTTGAATCTATTTTAAAAGGTATGAAATTGAAGCTGCCGTATATGTGTTATTGGGAAAGGAAATTGTCTTTGTTTGAATTAATCATGTCATTGTTAAAATGAGCTATGAAACAATAGAATTAAGTGATTAATAAGAGATTTGAGTTGTGTGTATGAAAATAGCAAACGGTGAGCTTTGGTAGCTTCATGAAGTGTTCGGCCATGGGCGTTATTAGTGAATCGTTTACTAAATGTTAGAAGATATGGTTCGAATGTTAAAGTTGTTTATACCATTACCGAATATGCTTAACATTAATGAATGGTTATTATGAAATTTAGGTATGGTAGTAAAATATCATATTGTCGTGAGGATTTTGGATATTGAAAATGGAATAGTGATAGGTTTATGTGGCCAAAAGATGTGTATGACTTGATTTATGAAAAAAATATATGTTTGCCGAATGTTTTGTTAAGTAAATAATTGCATTTCTTGTTTTGAATGAAATATGTTATAACTGAATATGATGCATGGATAATAGATTAGTGATAAGTTAAATTTGTTTAATTTAGCTCAAGAACAAAAAGAATCGATTTCGGATAGGGGGAAGGCGAAAATAATCGAATAGCCGTTTATAATCGTTCGACAACATTCAAGGTAAGTTTTAAGTGATTAAACGTGTGTTTTAATCATTTATTAACATGGTACATCGTGGAAAAGAAGTAATCTTTATTGTATATATATGTGTACAAGGCCGAATGTGATGGTGAATAAAAATAGATGATATGTTATATAGTCAAATAGTATATATAAAATGTGAGGTGAGATGTTATTATGTGTTAAGGCCGAATGGCAATGTATGAGATGTATAAGATATTGATAAGTACTATGTTGGAATGATATTAAGCTCTTGTTATATGTTCGTATGATATGGGAATTGGAAGTAAATGTTTAAATGTGAGCGAGAGCTTGATTTGTGATTTTTAAGTTGTGTTCGGGCATTCAGCCTAGCAAGCTTCAAGCTGGTGATCATTTTTGGGCTACGAGCCTAGCAGGCGTAATGCCGGTAATTGGAATCGGACTCAAAGTCCAGCAGGCCATGTGCCAGTGATGAATTTCGGGCTTTAACCCTAGCAGGCATTGTGCCGGTGTATTCAAATCAATTTGGTACTTAGTGAGTAATATGTTGGGTTGTTATCTCAAAACCTTGGATTGATGTGTTATTACCTAAGCTAAAACGAATGGAATGGCTAAATATGAGCTACAATTTTGTTAGCTTGTAATAAGGTACGTATGTGTTTTTATCATGAGATTTAAGGCATGTTACAATGTGTTTGAATGATGGTTAAGTATCCGAATATGATTGAGCAAGTTGTGCTTCATGAAATTAGGTTATGAATTGATGTATATGTATATATATGTGGTATGACTTTCAGCCAATCATGGCATGAGTAAATATACATGTTATATGGAACTTGTGTATTCGGTTGAATGTAAGTTTATATTGAAATTGTATTTATATGGTCAAATGTAAAGTAATATGTGAGATCGTTTTGAATGTGTATATTCGGTCATAAGAAAGGCTTTGTTTAACGTGAAAATTAAATAAATGTGATGAGATATTTGACCTTGGATATTCGGTTTAGATGAATTATGTATGATAAAGTATATGTAATGGTACTATTTGATCTATAAAAAAATGATATGATTATTTAATGGAGTTTTTTAATTACTTAAGACTTACTAAGCTTAATTGCATACTGTGAATATTTGTGTTTTGTTCCATTTTATAGATCTTGATTGAAAGCTATGAGCTCAGGGATTCAAGTTCAAAGTCATCCACACTATTGTCACTATTTTGGTACTTTAAATAGTCTATATTTTTGGAAAGATGGCATGTATAGGCTTAACTCTCTTTTGAAAACTTGTTATATTTTGAATATGTATATATTCAAGCCATGCGAAAATGGCTTGTTAAGTTGATAAATGTGTTTAAGTGGTTATGTAAGCTTTCAATGGTGACTAATGTGTAATATGCCTTGATGATGGATTGCTTTGCTATTAAGTGATTCGGATATGCTCTTTTGGTGAGTAGACATATATGAAATTGGATAGGTTGTTTATATGGTAAAATAAGTAGTTGGTTTAGACGACTTCTATAGTTGGTTTTATGCATCTTTGGTTATGTTTCATAAATGGAATTGAGATGAAATGATTCAATGATGAGTAAAGCTTTAAATGTTTGAGTTATGTTGCGTTGAATGTCTTATACTATTAAGTTAGTACATTAGGCTATCGGCAATATTAACTAGGTCACTATTTGTTTATATGTGTAAATAAAATGATGAGAATTTCGTAGTTGTTCCTATAAGTTGAGAAACATATGATTTCGAATATCGAGTTCATAGTTATATAATTTTTGATTGATTAATTATATGTTATAAACTTAATTGTTAATGGTTATTTTGATTAATGGAATTTGGTTATCATATGAATGTGAGGAATTGGGTATTATTTGTTAGTTTTGTTTGGTAATGCCTCGTAACCCTGTTCCGGCGACGGATTTGGGTTAGGGGTGTTACACTACTTTTCAGATATGTTTTAAAGTGATGTATATTTTGCCATGCGAAAATGGCCAAATTGATATGAGTATTTGCTATCTTGAATTATGGTTCTTATGTGTGTTTAGCTTGGTTTATATACTTTTATCAAGTGATGATATGTTTGCTTGTGGTTTTAATGATTAAGCTATGATGTATTTTTGAGGTATAGTTGGTAAAATATGTGTGGCATATTTGATATAATGTCAATTTGTGGTCGGAATTATTGATTGAGTGATATATATATATATATATAATTCATGAATGTGGTGTATATGATAAATGGCTATGGTTTGAGGTATTGATAATTGGTTAGGTAATGAAATTGGTATCGTAAATAAGAGTGAGTTGTTTGTGATTTGATATTTATATTTTGGTATTTAATGAGTTAGTTTATATGATAGTTATATTGTACTCATGAAATTTAGAAGTGAATGAAAATTCAAATGATTTGATTTGAATTGCTTTAATTGGCTAAGCAATATGTATATCCATGATGCATAGAAATTGACCATCAGGTTCGGCTAATAGCATGAAATGGTAAAATACATGTCCGGTTTTGATATAAGTGCGTATAAATGTTGTGTATATGTTATAAGTTAGTTAATTTGCAAATTTCTGTTGTGGTATGAAATTGACTTAGTAAGGATATATATATTTATAATAATATAAGACTTGAAATGCAAATTATAAATGGTATATATGTTTATATATATATTCGGTTATGACTTTTTAATTTAATATATATATATATTAGTTGTTAATGTGTTATAATGACATAATAAAGTTAAGTTAATATGTTAATTAATGCTTACTTTGACTCATGATTTGATGCGCATTTTTGGTTGGAAATTTTGTTAAAATTTAAGTTATGTTTCGGTCATGTGATAATTATTTTAAGTATGTTAAGTACTAACTTTTGTATTATGATAGTGATTGAATGAGCGGATTATAATTTGACCACAAATGCCTTGCAATTTGAACTATTTGTTTATATGTGTAAGTATCAATGTATGAAATGAAAGGAATTAAATTAGCAGAGATATATGCGTATATTTATTTATTAATTAAGACGATACTTTGATGTTTTGCTCAGTTACATGTGTGTATTTGTTTGAAAGTAGTGTTTCTTCTGGTAATACCTAGTAACCTCATTCCTGCAACGGATGCAGGTTAGGGGTGTTACAATGATGGCATAATAACAGATCTACCACGTCAACACTACTAAATGAGGAACCTCCCCTATAAATACCCCCTAGTGAAATGAAGAAGGGATCAAGCCTTAAGCATTCAAGCATCGTTATTGCCTTCAGCAAATTCCATTGCAACCTTAGCCTTCTTACTCACTTTCCTCATCTGACACTCCGCCCAAACTAGATGAATCGACCTCTACTAGCATCATCCTATCCTCCTTCATGTTTCCTCTCTTGTTAATATTCAATATCAACAAAATTAATTAAATTGAATTTTTAAATTCGAGTGAAAATCAACATGTTTAAATCTTCGTGAATAGTGAACCAATCTAATTTAAAATTTGGAGTCAAATATGAAGATGTGCTTTGGTTATAATAATAATCACTTTAAGCATTTTTATTTATCTTTTGGGGGTGGGATACCGTTGAACAATACATGGTAGATGTAACGCCCTAATTTTCGGGTTTTCTTAGATTTGTCTTTGTCTGTTAAAATGTTTAAATGTTGGTAAGCAGGTGTGTAATGCATGTTTGGGAAGTGTTAATGGGCTTATGGAAGGCCCATGAGTTGGTTGGAAGCTCGGCAAAATTTTTAATTTTTGCCTTAGGAAATAGGGGATCAGTGGAAATAAGGGTCTTAAGGAATTGCGTGAGAAGTATAACACAAATGAATCAGTGGTAAAGTGGCAAGGGAGACGCCACTAGGTTCCTTAAAAGGTGGCGCCTAAATGAGCTTAGAGGTCAGGGGTTCAAGCGCCAGAAGTTGCAGAGGTAGCGTTTTATTTTTTTCAGCTTGTGCAGGTAGGAGTTTGAGGCGGAATTGAACTCTGGTTGGAAGAGATTTGAATTGGTCAAAGAGTAAATCATGGAGGAGGTTGAGGAGCAAATCAAGGAGTGATTTGTGGAGCCTTTGAATTTTAAAAAAAATGATAATCGGTTGAAGGACTTTTGGTGTAGGTAATTTCGGCAATTAGGGACTTAGTATGCCGATTGCCTAAGGTCCTCTTGAGGTGTATGAGCCGATCCCTTTAGGTTAGCAAAACTCTCACTCTTTTGTCGTTTTTCATAAGTCTATTAGGTATTTCTTTTGGCCATTTCGTTCCTCTCAATAACCTTGTAGCCGAACCACTATTGCACCTCATTGCCGAATTTGGAACTTCTAAAGAAGCCTATTGTGTACCGTTCTTCTTTTGGTTAAACTGAATACTCATTCTCTACTCTCTCGAACCTCCTTTCTCATTTACTTTTCTCCATTTTCTTCTTCTATCATTCACACATCTTCTCTTGACTTCACTCTCTGGTTAAAGGTCACAAAAAGCCGGAAGCAAACACCACTTTGCCGAAACACTTCCTTTACACTCTTATTCTTCTCTTCTTCTTCAAACCCCTAAACCGAATATTCTTTTGACTACAACCCCCTTGGCCGAATACCCTGTATGACCGAAACACCTTCTTTGTTTACCTATTGACCGAAACTTATCATTTCTCCTTCTTTTCCTGATTCTCTTGTTAGTCAGACCTTTGATGCTTGGGACCCTATTTCTTTCTCTTCTAAAAATCGTAACCCTCCAACACTCTTTCTTCCTCGTTGAAACAAGTGGAGTAGCTGTGATTTGGGACTTAGATTGGTAAGTGTCTCATGGTCTTGTAGCGATTAGTCTTATGATATTAAGGCTAGAAGCCGAACCCCCTTAGGGGAAGGTTAACGTTCTAGACTAAGGATCTTGTGGTTTTTCTCTGGCTTATATGCGTTAGGGTGGACAAGAGGCGTGCAGCAAAGGAGGCTATTGTAGATTAGCGTGGTTGGACATCGTGATCTAGTTCATAACCGAAAGGGGTAAGATTTCGATCTTAGGCCATATAGGCCGATTATGGTAAGGGGCTTATAACTCTTGGGTCATCAGTTATTAGACTAATAGTTAGTATCCGATTGTAGGTTCTTCGTACGTGGATTTCGTCAACATTTCATCGGTAGCAGGTGTGTAACGTATCCCCATCATAGACTAGGACGGCTAAAAGCCGAAATAATCGAAGCTGTGCTAGGTGACCGATCAAAAGTGACCGAAAAGTCAGTCTTGAAAGGAAATAAGAGTAACCGATTACTCTGTTGTAGTCACATTAGGAATTGGCATTGGCGAAATTGTAGAAGGTGCAAGTTCGAGCGTTTGGGGTAAGATGGGCTTCAGTGGGCCAAAGCGGGCCCAAAGGGCTTCCGAGCCCAAATTTGAATATGTTCATAAAGGACTTTCTGGTAAACTTGAATAATAAAAACATGGCTAAGTTGGTAAACTAAAACCTAAAATTGGGCTTAACGGGTTTGAGACGATATTGGACATAGGAAGGCCCATTAGGGGTTTTAGGCTAAAAAGGGCAAAATTGGAAATTTGGCTTAAATTGACTTCCATGGTTATATGGGGGCTAATAATTTATTGGATTTGCACAAAACCTCTGAAAATATGAAAAAGGACTAAAATACCCTTAAATATGGAAAATTACCAAAATACCCCTAGGTGTAAAAAGACTATTATACCCCTAGGGTCAATTCTGTATGAAATGTATGATTTTATGTATCTACATGAGTTACCATTTAATGTGAGCATATCTGATGCATGAGATGTTATATGTTGCATGCTAGTATTTATGTTCTTATGTTGCATGGGGCATGGGTTTATGATGGAGGAAGCGTTCTGGCAGCCTCGCTGCAATCTGGTGACTTTGTCACATTATTATCTGGCAGCCTCGCTGCAAATCTGGTGGCCTCGCCACAATATTTATATCTGGTGACCTCGTCACAATATCTGGCAGCCTCGCTGCAAATATATCTGGCAGCCTCGCTGCAAATGTTATCTGGCAGTCTTACTGCAAATTATATCTGGCAGCCTCGCTGCAAATATCTGTGGCGTGTAGCGGTTGGGTGGGTCGAGTAGTCTCCCCACATGGTGTAAGGCTGGTACGGGGGTGCTAAGGATGGATTTGGGTTGGGTTTTGTTTGCATAATGTTATATCTGATCTGTTTCTGTTATGGGCCTTTGGGCTTAATCTGACTCCTGTAATGGGCCAAGGCCCAATTAAACCTGTTTCTGAGGCTTGATCTGTTTTGGCCTATGGTTGAGATATTGTTGCACACTGAGTTGCCAAACTCACCCTTTTTAATTAATCCCTGCAGGTAACCCTCAACCATAGTGGGCTTGGAGCTGCGAGAGATTCGGAGTGGCCACAGTATCTGCAGTACTGGTTTTCATTTTGTTTAAAGTATTTTATTATTAAGTTATTTTTGGGTTTTAAATTTGTAATAAGGCCGCTTTTAAATTTTCTTTATGGGTTTATTTTCTTTAATGTTTTAAATCCTGCTATATCGAATCTACTAGACGTAGGCTGCGCGGATTTCAAAATCTTAACTATGTTTTCAAAATGCTTTAAGATTAACTATGGATAACTTTTAAGGATTAATGAACTGGTTTTTCGCAAGCTCTCTAATTTGATTCGAACCTCACCTAAGTCTCAACAAGTTAAAAGGTTATAAGCGTAGGTTAGGATCATGTGACGCACCAGATCTGGTCATAACGTCTAGACCGGGTTTGGGGTGTTACAGTAGAAAAGATGTTTTACTAACACAGCCACCATGTAAGTAAATGAGTATTAAAATGCTAAACTCTTTATTTCGCCCTCCACAAAAGCAGTGAGTATTAAATATTGTAAAAAGAAGTCAGATCTTTTATCTCTTTAAAGGGTTTCCAATAAAGCAATCCCACTATTATTCCAAAGCAACAATCAAAAGTTTCCCAGCAATGTTATAGCTTCCAAATTCCGTCAATTTCTATTATTAGTCCTTATTTTTTAAGTTGTAGATTTAATTTCATTAATTTTAATTCCTGTACCTTTTTAAATTGGTTAGTTTTATTTTTTATATTTTTCGAATTTTAAAATTTCAAATATAATCGAACAATAGCAATTAAATCCTTTTGTTTAAATTATTTTATTAGTCATGTACTATATATAAAGTTTTAAATTTAATCAATATTCCTCCAATTGAATCGTTCTTAGTTCTTATACTTTTTGAAATTCAAAATTTCAATTTTGAGGCAAACAAAAATTGTGAATCTCATTAGCTAGCTTTTTTTCTATTAGTAATATGTAGAAATAGCAATCTGGTAAAACATTACATATGTGATAATATATTTTGCCACACCAAAATTTAGAAATAGTTGAATTTAATTTAATTAATTTAACAACTGTCATTTGGTTAGAGTTAAAATTTTAAAATTCAGAAAGTATAAAGGCTAACAATAACTATATTAAAGTACAAGGTCTGATGGAAAATTTTAACATCCAATTCCAATAATAATTCTAGGCCTAATTATAATTTCATAAACTTTATTATCTTGAAATTTAAGTTTGATTTGGTATAATTTGATGTTTCTACTTTTTATTGATGTATTTAAATTTATAACTTTATTAATTGTTGTTGTTAAAATGATAATTTTTTTTCCTTCATCTCACGATTAGCATCACATGAAAATCTAATAAATTATATCAATTAATAATATATTTACATACAAAATGAATACTTTCACCATAACAATAGCAAATAATAATCTTATTTATCTATCTACACCTACTAACATACTTATATAAAAATAAAGTGATTAAATTATTATAAATTAAAATGTAGGGATTAAATCATTAAATTTAAAGACTTAAACAGAAGTAGATTATTAACTATATTATATATTTATTTCCATGCATGGTGTAGGCCATGTGACATGAATAACCTTTAATTATCCTATAAGTCAAAGTCAAAAAACGAGGAAATTGATGCATTTACAAAAACAAGTTAAACATGATTTAAAGCCCCAAAAATAAAAAAGAAAGTTTGTTCACCCACCTACCATAGAATAATGCAATAAATATACGATGGCTAATGGAGTGGCCAAGAAACATCTTAGTTTAACCAATAAATTTAGTCTTCTTTGTGGGCTCTTTCATTTTACCCTCACCGTTTTAAGTTGACTTTTAGAGATCATAAAGACTTTTAGAAAGTTAAAACCAACAAAAATAATAAAAAATATTAATTATATTTCAAAAGTAAATAAATTAAAACTCATGTTATATTTATATCTAGCGAGCTCACTTCATCGTCTTATTAATTTTATTGATTAATATCATAGACTAGAATCATCTTGCAAGCTAAGGACACTAACGTGCTTAAGACTTTAAAATCACATGTCGTGGCATCACATCTTTGATACAGACAAAATACTTGCCATTTATATATCTCATTCATCTACTATCCTGATACCACAACCTATACTTATAGAAACAAGATATTCATAAATCGGTTGAGCTCCAAAGAATATAGAATCAATACAGAAAAGACACGTGACATCTTGGAAATGATGAAAGAGGCTCCTATGATCATTGAAATAAAACAAATTTTGTCTCTCCTCTTACCATCTTTGTTATATCTTTTTTATTCCTATTGAACTTCAATTGTTTTGAAAATTTAAAATTTCAATTATCTTAATTACAACTTATATCATTTGAATAAATCATCAGAAATTACTATAATCTCTATCGTATATAAACAAGGTGAATCATTTGTTAATGGATATGTTAGGTTGGCACTATTTTAAAATTAATGTATAATTATATTTGTTTCAATGCCAAGTTGTATGAATTAACATATCAAAGGAATCAAATCCTCAACAAAATCCTGTAGAATGTTGCTTAGTGACACCAACTAAAGTTTTTTTTTTAATATTCTCCTTCAGCATTTACTTTAATTTAATTAACCAAAGTCAAACTAATATACATATTATCTTTTAGCTAAGAGATGCCAAGTGGTATATTGTATAATTTAAAAATTGTTTAAAATAAATAAAATAATAGATATTGATCTTTGTTTCTTTTTTCAGCACAACCTCAGTTAATACCGGTCTACTTGAATTTAATTAGGGCGGTTTCATATTAATAATATAAATAGTGTAAAATTAGTGTACATCATTATTTTAGGATATTTTCATCACTTTATTTTATAAAAATTTAACAATAAAAATTAGTTGTTCAATTTTAATTAGCTAAATTTTGATTTTTTTTAATTTATAAAAATTAAAAGGTTAGTTCAATATGATAATACTGTTAAACTTTATTATTAGATTGATATTATAAAAATCAACGTTTAGAAATTTAAATAAAAAATATTAGCAAAAATAATTGTCTCATGTACAAAAAATTGATACTCGGATTTGTCCATTCATCCTAGATTGATACTTATAGTTTTTTTTGTCCAAGATTGGTACCCAAATTTTTTTCGTCCATTATATTGGTACCTAAGACTAACGACATTAATTTTTTTGCTGACATGGCAACGTTGGCCAATCACGTGTTGTCATGTACTGTCTTCTTGTACCTTTTCTGTTTTTGTTTTTTGTTTTTATTTTCCCTCTTTTTCTTCCATTTTTCTTTTTTTTTTTTTTTGGCTTCATCTTTCTTCTTTCTTTCTTCTGTTAAGAAGCCCAAAAATTTTCCCTCACCTTCTGACCATCCAATCACCACTAAAACCATATCTCTTAAACTCTTTTCATTTTACTTGCCATTTTCTAGCCACCATCAACCAACCCCTACCACTTCACCTCCCCTTTTCAAACTAACCCACAGGAAAGTTTTCTTTTTGGAGTCCAAATCTAACCACGATTTTTCTAGATAGAGGAGCCTCGTAGGGTTCAAATCGATTAATAAAAGGCAATTCCAATCCATGGTAACTAAACCCTTAGGGAAGAATCTGGTGATGGGCCAAGTCAAGATCCTAAAATGCAGTGAACTATTGGTCTTCACTGCCAAGAAGACCGATCATTGATGTTCCGATGGATTGAAGGGTGACTATGAGGTTGATTTGAGCTTGGGGTTGATGAGTCGATTGGGCCTAGATCTGGAAATGATGTAAAAGAAAATTAAGCTCAAGGAATTCAAGAATGGCGGTGGGTTTTATGGCGGCTCTTCTTCCCTTGTTTTCTCGCCGCCTAGTTTGGTTCTAGTCCCTGAGTTTTTGGGAAAGAGAATAAGCGTATGTCCTTAATCGCTGTGTCCGATCATTAAAACTAAACTTGGTATCATTTCAAGTGGGAAATTAAAACCTGGGTTTTTAAAATCATTGCTATTTGAATATTATATTCTTTCTTTATATTTTTCAAGAGGAAGAGTGAAGGAATCAATGAAAGAATATAAGGTTTGGAGTGGTTCTTCTTCCCAGGTTCTTATTGTTGAAATGTGTGAAGCCCGTGAATATCTTGGTTCCGATTTTAGATATTTGTTGAACATAAAGAAGCTGCTAAGGATAGCCTAGAGACACTTCTGATGATTTACTATTAGTAGTTCATATGTTTAATTGCTTTTTTCTTTTAATTTTTGAAAAATAAACATAGTAGAAATTATTTAAGGAAAATGAATTGATTGCAATTTTTTTATAGTATTAGTTCAACAATTTGATAAATTAACAAAGCTTTTCAACTTAGAATTAATTTGTAATAGCCCGCCCGACAAAGCATTAATGTCTGGATGTTGTTTAGGAAAACAAAACTGATGAGATAAATTTTGAATATCTATAGTGTTAGAACTAGACTAAGTATAATAACCCTTGAAGCATGTTTTTGACGCCTTGATGTTGGTGAACATTAGGTTGGCACATAGTGATCAAGAAGTGTCTTTGGTAAGAAAGGATTCTCCTAAAAGCTTTGATGGCACATAAAGTGGGCGAACTCCATTGTGGATAAGGGAAAAGATCTTTATGATGTGAGTTTTATGTTAATAGTGTAGAGTATCCTATAAGGTTGGCTTTGAGCCAGTCAAGATGGAAGGAACTATAGTTAGGAACCAACCAAACGAGAACCAAGATAGTTAAGGACCAAAGGTAAGTACTCGATTAGTTTTCTTGGAAATTGTAGATTGGGATAATACCACCCAATGACTGATGTGATGTTTAACAAGTTTTAATAAAGACTTGGGTTGAGTTAAGTGTTTAAGATAGGGTAAGAAGAAAATATCTTATCTCTTTTTTTTTCTTGAGATAATAGGACTAGAAGAAAGGTGGGGTACTCATCTAAGCTAAGTCTAAGGCCACGATGTTTGAATAAGATTTCCTTAAAAGTAAGGTAACACCCGGTATTTGGGTGAGCCCTAAACTTAATAAGTAAACTAAGTATTAGTTCAAATGGTAAAGAGTTGTTCGCCCAGTGATGCTCTTAGCATGTTAAGTGGGCACGTAACCAATATTGAATTATGGCAAAAAACCTGCCTTAGAAAGGAATAAATCATTAGGAAGAAGAGTTCTAGTAAGATATTAAGGAAACTCGAATAATACAATTGTCGCCAAGAAGGCATGAGACGCTAAGTGTGATTAGTTAAGATACCAATTATACTTTTACGTAATGACTGAGGACAATTGATGGATTAAGACCTAAAGGTATGTTATGTAAATATATGTATTCCCATACACATCTTTTTACAACTGTTAAGGATTTATCTAGTGGATTGTAAGGGCTGGGACGTGTGTTAAATATTCATAAGGACAAAGGTAAAATATCAAGGTAACCCGGTAAGAAATGGGAGACCTTTCTCCATATTCTTCAAGAAGTAATCTCTATTTATAAAAATGGGAGAAACAAAGAGAATTCTTCTCATCCTTTAAGCTGAGTTGAAGATATGGATCTGGGCTCTAAGATGCCCCTTGTTAAGGCATTGTTGATCTACTCGATAAAAGCCTAGATTTATTATTTAGAGTTTTTAAAGACACAAGTTAGGTGAGTCCCTAAGCCAACTCTTGCAAGTGTATTATAATGTTAAAACCTTCTATGAAAATGAACTAAAAATGCACGATGCGATGATTTTGTAATAAATGTATGATGCGATGATTTTGTAGGAATGTATGTTGTTTGGAGTTAAATGATTTGTATGGAATATGGATATGAACAAGTTTGTTATGAAAGAGTCTATCATGAGTAAGTTAGATAGAATGAGCCTATTAAGTATAAGTTTATGCGAAGTGTATGTGTCTATCTCTGAAATCATCTAAAAGGGTCCGTCGGGCTAAAAACACAAATCTCTGAAAGGAAAAGTCCATGGCACTCTGAAGACCATTTAGTGTAAGACCATGGTTAGACTATGATATCATATGGAAAAAAATTTAAAGAACGGTTGGGTGAGTACCAAATGATGAGGGGAAAACCTCATAATGATGAGTTTGAGAGAATCCCTATTGTCAAAAACACCAATTTTTGTAAAAGTGAGCCTTTGTAGCTATCTCTGAAATGACGCCTTTGTAACAGCCCACTTTATACCCTAGTCGGAACGAGTGGTTTCGGGACCACTTAACCGAGTCAAATTATTATTTTTATTACTTTAATATGTTTTACAGCATGATGGAAATTACCGTGTGACAGTTTCGTTTAGAAATTTTATTGTTTGACCGGTTAATTTGATAAAAAGGATTAAATCGCGTAAAACGATAAATTAGAGTTCTATTTCATAAATGGCTCATTTGAGCATGGCTTTATAAAGTGAGGTACTTGTATGGTAATTATACCATCTTTAGTTGGAGTGGTTGGTGGTGGACAATAATGTCCATATTTTATAAGGCTTTATAATTATTTTTTTAAGGGCAAAATGGTCCTTTAATTATTATATGTTATATTAGATAAATATAACATGAAAACACCCATTTTTATCTTCTTCTTCACCAATTCTACAAAAGAAAAAGAAGGGTTTTTATGCTTTGCTTCATTCGGCTACTTGAGCTTCATTTGGAGGTTCGTTTTTGTTCCGTTTTTGATAATTTTTACGTTTTTGAGGTCGTTACTTCGAATACTAGTCAACCCATACCTCAATTTCTAATTTTGAACATGTCTTTGAAAAGTGCCATTGATGAATTCTTGATATATTGATAAATTTTGATGAATTATTGTATATTATGTGAGAATATACAAGAATTTTGAAGTAGTTTTTGAAGAAAATGAGTTTTAAGGATTTATTTGTAAAAAGGTAGAGTTTTTGAATTTAAATTTGTGATTAGATGAATTATATGTGCTTGTATAAGTCCCCTACATGTTCGACTATGGTGAATTGGGGGATTTATTGTGCAATTTGTCATTTTGTGATAAAAGGACTAAATTGCAATGTGTTGAAAATATAAGAGTTAAATTGCTAATATGCCAAAATACATGTTTTGGGCTAAATTGAACAAGTTAGTGATTAAATAGCTAAATTTGTATTAATATAGATAAAGACAATCGAATTCCGGAACTTGATCGGGGAAAAAGAAAAATAGACGAGTAGATATCGGAATTTCGAGGTAAGTCCGTACAATGGAATTTAATGTGTATATGTTTATAATTGTTGTTAATTGAATGTATGAAGTAATAGTTGATTGAATAGCCTATTTGGATGCATACATGTGAAATTGAAATGAAATTGTTACAAGAGAGGAATGAATACCGAGCCCCGTTAGAACCGTAGAAGTCGATAGGATACAAGTGACATGTCACTAGGGCTACAGGGTGGTTCGAGCTCCTGCATTTGTTGCGGACTCACCACGTGCTCATGAGCTACAGGTTTATCCTTCGGGATTACATGTTTAGTCTTCGGACTCTCTGTTCAGCCTTCGGGCTTACCGTTCATCCTTTGGAATTACTGATTAGCCTTCAGGCTTACCAATACAGGCTCGAAAGAGTATACACGACGCATTGATGGATTACAGGTTGCATGTATATACACTGTGTGTGTATCACCCGAGTATCCCTCGATGTTCTTAAAGGTTCAACGGGCAACTACCGATACATGTTATATGAGATATGAGAATTATATGAATTACATGTTATATGAAATTTACATGGATTATATAGATACATGTTA
Source organism: Gossypium stocksii (assembly GCA_020496765.1). Lineage (NCBI taxonomy): Eukaryota > Viridiplantae > Streptophyta > Magnoliopsida > Malvales > Malvaceae > Gossypium > Gossypium stocksii. The sequence goes on from CM035629.1 coordinate 43,501,041, forward strand.
TATGAAATTTACATGGATTACATGGTACATGTTATGTGAAATACGTGTACAAGTATTTGTACAATAATATGATACATGAATGTTGTGATGGGTACATGAATGACATTATATGTTACATGGACTAACAAGTGTATACTTGTGAAATAGGCAACTTGAGTATATGAATTGAATTGGCATTGTTGTTGTAATTACCGCATTGATTCGGTAAGGTTTAATTTTTGTATTACGGACTTACTAAGCTTTAGAAGCTTACTCCGTTTATTTCTGTCAATGTCTTATAGATTCGGAAGCTAGCTCGATCATCGGACATGTCGGAGATTGCCATCACACTATCCATCAAGCTTTGGTATTTTTGAATCTTTTGTAAATGAAATGGTCATGGCATGTATAGGCTAGATGTTTTGTGAATATGATGTATTTTGGTAAATGATCAAGCTATGAGATGTGGCTTGAGTCATATTTGTGTATAATCAAGATTTTGAGTTGTTCTTTGGCTATATGTGCTCATGGAAAGATATGTGATTTTGATGATGAAATTGGGGTTCATTATATGCTTGAATTGGTATGTTTGTAGATGGTAAATTGGCTTGAAATGTTGCATGCTCTTGGCTTGTAGGAATGACCCTTGTTGGGTGGCAATTTGGCTTAAACCAAGCCTATTTGTGCCACACGGCCAGGGGACACGGGCGTGTGCTTCGACCGTGTGTCCCCTGCACCTTAAATAATTTGACAGTTTTGACCACGGGGTAAGCACACGGGCGTGCCTTAGCCGTGAGAAGCACATGGCCCTACTCCACGGGCGTGTGAAATTAACTTATGACCGTGTTGAGTAAGTCAGAATGTTCCACGGGTGCCTAACAAGGGCGTGTGAAAGACAACATGGCCATGCTTTGAGTCACACGGGCGTGTGACGTTGTTTCAAAAGCGAAAATTTTTCTGAACTTCTGAAGCAGTAGGATTCGAATCCTAACTATCTGAGATGATTGTTTAATCCAAAAATATCTCATATGAACCTTTTTATGATTTTTGACATGAAATTTTCTGGTTTGGGGCCGACTAAGTTCTGTAAAGATCCGTTAAATCCGGTAACGCTCTGTACTTGATTACGGTAACGGTCTCGGGTATAGGGTGTTACATTTTAATTGGTATCAAAGCCACGGTTTAGTCGATTCTAGGACTACCGTAGTGAGTACGAGTCTAGCTATACATGCCATGTATATGAAATGTGATAGTGTGATATCTCCTGACATCCTCTGAAAATCTGTTTTATATAGTAATGGATCCGAATCGAGATTTAGCTGACGATGGTGAAAGTATTGCACCAGCACCCGCTCAAGGGGCTGTGCCTTCTGAATCAGGCCCTGCTGTGGCCAATCAGGAAAAAGTTAAACAAGCTTTCTTCCAAATGATGTCTGGTTGGTTTAGTGAGTTTGTGCGAGCAAACCCGGCTGCTCCACAACCTCCACCCCCTCCCGTCCCACAACCTAACCCTGATAATGTACGAGTTGTGGATCCTCTGAGATTGAACAGACCACCTGTTGATAAGATACGAAAGTATGGTGCTGAGGAATTCCAAGCTTCAGCAAGTGATGATGCTGAGAGAGCCGAATTTTGGCTTGAGAATACGGTCTGAGTTTTTAATGAACTGGCCTGTACTCCTGATGAGTGTCTAAGATGTGCTATTTCTTTGCTTCGGGATTCCGCATATCAATGGTGGAATAAATTGACCTTGGTTGTACCACGAGAACGAGCTGATTGGGAATTCTTTCAGACAGAATTCAAGAAGAAATACATTAGTCAACGATTCATCGACCAGAAAAGAAAAGAGTTTCTAGAGTTAAAACAGGGTCGAATGTCTGTAACTGAATATGAGCGAGAGTTTGTACGACTCAGCAAATATGCTCGCGAATGTGTTTCTACCGAAGCCATAATGTGTAGAAAATTCGAAGATGGGCTAAATGAAGAAATTCGACTGTTAGTCGGAATACTCAAACTGAAAGAGTTTGTGGTTCTTGTTGATCGGGCCTGTAAAGCCGAAGAGCTTGCTAAAGAAAAGAGAAAAGCAGATTCTGAATTCAGAGAGGCTTGAAAGAGGTTTGCTGGTAAATCATATCAATCTGGATCCAAGAGATCAAAGGATTTTCATCCTCGTCCTGCTACTTCTACGGGCATATCTATACGAGACAAAAATGTTAAATCTTTTCATTTGAGATCTCAAGCAACCTCGATAGCTAGTGCAGATAGTGTGAGAACTCCCGGACCTGAATGCAAATACTATAATAAGAAACATTTTGGTGAATGCCGATTAAAAAGTGGAGCTTGTTTTCGATGTGGATCGTTAGATCACTATTTACGTGATTGTCCTGAAAGATCTGTGGCTGGTAAGGAACAATCGACTAAGACGCATAGTGTTGCATCGAGAGGTAGACCGCCTCGGAATACTGGAAATCAAAGTGGAAATCGCAGTGTGGCGAGAGATGCTAATGTGAGATCTGAGATGCGTACTCCTGCGAGAGCTTATGCAATACGTGCACGTGAGGAAGCCTCGTCTCCTGATGTTATTACCGGTACTTTTTCTCTCTATAACACTGATATTGTTGCGTTGATAGATCCTGGATCAACTCATTCTTATATCTATATGAAATTAGTGTTTGAAAAGAATTTGCATGTTGAGTCTACTGAATATGTAGTTAAAGTATCAAATCCGTTAGGAAAGTCTGTGTTAATTGATAAGATATGTAAGAAATGTCCATTAATGACTCGAGGATATTATTTTATGGCTGATCTGATGCTTCTCCCTTTTGACGAGTTCGATGTAATACTGGGCATGGATTGGTTAAATGTGCATGAGGCTATTGTGAATTGTCGAAGTAAAAGTATAGAATTGAAATGTCAGAATGGTGAAATTCTTCGGATTGGATCAAATGATTCGAATGAATTACCGATAGTGATTTCTACTATAAGGGCTCAGAAATATGTTAGAAAAGGCTATGATGCGTACCTAGCGTATGTGATGAATTCTAGCAAGATAGAATTGAAAATTTAGTCTGTACCAGTTGTTTGTGAGTTTTCAGATGTTTTTCCGGAAGAATTACCAGGTTTACCGCCGATTAGGGAAGTTGAATTCGGTATTGAATTGTTACCGAGCACTACTCCGATATCGATAGCTCCGTACAGAATGGCACCGACTGAATTAAAAGAGTTGAAAGCACAGTTATAAGAATTGACAGATAGAGGTTTTGCGAGACCGAGCTTTTCACCTTGGGGTGCTCCAGTATTATTTGTGAAAAAGAAAGACAGAACGATGAGAATGTGTATTGATTACCGATAGTTGAACAAGGTAACAGTGAAGAATAAATACCCTCTCCCGCGGATTGATGATTTATTCGATCAGTTGAAAGGAGCTACAGTATTTTCGAAGATTGATCTGAGATCGGGGTATTACCAGCTACGAGTTAAAGATTCTGACATACCGAAAACTGCTTTCAGAATACGATACAGACATTATGAGTTTCTGGTCATGCCTTTCGGGTTGACAAATGCACCGGCAGTGTTCATGGACTTGATGAACCCTGTGTTCAGACCGTATTTAGACAGATTTGTTGTCGTGTTCATTGATGACATTCTGGTCTATTCACATGATGAGGTAGAGCATACTGAGCATTTGAGAATTGTGTTACAAATTCTACGAGATAAACAGTTATTTGCCAAATTTAGCAAATGTGAATTTTGGCTTCGAGAAGTCGGATTCTTGGGTCATATTGTTTCTGCGGAAGGCATCAGAGTAGATCCGAGTAAAATATCTGCTATTATAGACTGGAAACCCCCGAGAAATGTATCTGAGATTAGAAGTTTTCTGGGATTAGCGGGGTATTACCGAAGATTTGTTAGAGGGTTCTTGATGATTGCGGTACCGTTGACTCGAATGCTACAAAAATATGTGAAATTCGAGTGGAATGATAAATGTCAGCAGAGTTTCGAACAGTTGAAAGCCCTGTTAACAGAAGCTCCGGTTTTAGTTCAACTCGAATCGGGAAAAGAATTTGTTATATACAGTGATGCATCTATTATCGGACTTGGCTGTGTATTGATGCAAGACGGGAAAGTTATAGCTTATGCCTCCCGACAGTTAAAACCGCACGAGAAGAATTACCCGACGCATGATCTGGAGTTAGCTGCTATAGTCTTTGCATTAAAGATTTGGCGGCATTACTTATATGGTGAGAAATATAGAATTTTTACCGATCACAAAAGTCTGAAGTATCTGATGTCTCAGAAAGATTTGAATATGCGACAGCGGAGATGGCTTGAACTACTAAAAGATTATGAATTTGTGATTGATTATTATCTGGGGAAAGCTAATGTTGTAGCTGATGCGTTAAGTCGAAAGTCTCTATTTTCATTGCGAGCTCTGAATGCTCAAATGACGTTATCTGATGATGGATCTATTTTAGCTGAGCTAAAGGCTAAACCGATGTTTCTACAGCAAATTTTCAAAGCTCAAAGGACTGATCCCGATCTACAAGCTAAACGACTTCACTGTGAGTCTAATTCTGATTCTGACTTTTCTATAGGGAATGATGATTGTTTAATGTTCTGAAATAGAATCTGTATACCAAAAGACCGTGAACTCATTCAGAACGTTTTACACGAGGCTCATGATAGTCGATTTTCAGTTCATCTGGGTAGCACTAAGATGTATAACGATTTGAAACAGTAATACTGGTGGTCAGGAATGAAACGTGACATATCTGAATTCGTATCAAAATGTTTGATCTGTCAGCAAGTTAAAGCTGAACATCAGGTACCGTCTGGTTTATTACAGCCTATTATGATTCTGGAATGGAAATGGGACAGAGTTACTATGGATTTTGTATCCGGGCTACCGTTATCTCCGAAGAAGAAAAATGCAATCTGGGTTATCGTTGACAGATTGACGAAGTCTGCACATTTTATACCGGTACGTATTGATTATTCTCTGGATAAATTAGCTGAATTATATGTATCTGAGATTGTGCGATTACATGGTATACCGTTATCCATTGTGTCTGATAGAGATCTGAGGTTTACCTCGAGATTCTGGAAAAAGTTTCAAGAGGCTTTGGGAACGAAACTGAATTTCAGTACAGCATTTCATCCCCAGACCGACGGTCAGTCTGAAAGAGTTATTCAAATTCTGGAAGACATGTTACGGTGTTGTATTCTTGAATTCGAAAGTAATTGGGAGAAATACTTACCTCTGATAGAGTTTGCATACAATAACAGTTTTCAAACGAGTTTAAAGATGGCTCCATATGAAGCTTTATATGGTCGTAAATGTCGAACACCGCTATACTGGACAGAATTGAGTGAGAGAAAGTTACACGGGGTTGATCTAATCCGAGATACAGAGGAAAAAGTGAAAGTGATACGTGACAGTTTGAAAGCAGCTTCAGACAGACAGAAATCATATGCTGATTTGAAACGGAAAGAAATAGAGTTTTGAGTCGGAGACAGAGTATTTCTGAAATTATCACCGTGGAAGAAAATTCTTCGTTTTGGCAGAAAAGGGAAGCTAAGTCCTCGTTTTATCGGGCCGTATGAAATTGTGGAACGAATTGGACTTGTAGTTTATCGATTATCGTTACCGTCTGAGCTTGAAAAGATTCACGACGTATTTTATGTTTCAATGCTTCGAAGATACCGATCTGATCCGTCTCATATCATTTCTCCCACTGATGTGGAGATACAGTCTGATTTATCGTACAGTGAAGAACCGATTAAAATTCTGGCTCGAGAAATCAAAGAGTTGAGAAATAAGCGTATAGCACTCGTAAAAGTTCTTTGGTGTAAACATGGAATAGAGGAAGCTACGTGGGAACTCGAGGAAACTATGCGAAAGCAATACCCTAACCTATTTACCGGTAAGATTTTCGGGGACGAAAATCCCTAAAGGGGGGAGAGTTGTAACAGCCCACTTTATACCCTAGTCGGAACGAGTGGTTTCGGGACCACTTAACCGAGTCAAATTATTATTTTTATTGCTTTAATATGTTTTACAGCATGATGGAAATTACCGTGTGACAGTTTCATTTAGAAATTTTATTGTTTGACCGGTTAATTTGATAAAAAGGATTAAATCGCGTAAAACGATAAATTAGAGTTCTATTTCATAAATGGCTCATTTGAGCATGGCTTTATAAAGTGATGTACTTGTATGGTAATTATACCATCTTTAGTTGGAGTGGTTGGTGGTGGACAATAATGTCCATATTTTATAAGGCTTTATAATTATTTTTTTTAAGGGCAAAATGGTCCTTTAATTATTATATGTTATATTAGATAAATATAACATGAAAACACCCATTTTTATCTTCTTCTTCACCAATTCTACAAAAGAAAAAGAAGGGTTTTTATGCTTTGCTTCATTCGGCTACTTGAGCTTCATTTAGAGGTTCGTTTTTTGTTCCGTTTTCGATAATTTTTACGTTTTTGATGTCGTTGCTTCGAATACTAGTCAACCCATACCTCAATTTCTGATTTTGAACATGTCTTTGAAAAGTGCCATTGATGAATCCTTGATATATTGATAAATTTTGATGAATTATTGTATATTATGTGAGAATATACAAGAATTTTGAAGTAGTTTTTGAAGAAAATGAGTTTTAAGGATTTATTTGTAAAAAGGTAGAATTTTTTAGTTAAATTTGTGATTAGATGAATTATATGTGCTTGTATAAGTCCCCTACATGTTCGGCTATGGTGAATTGGGGGATTTATTGTGCAATTTGTCATTTTGTGATAAAAGGACTAAATTGCAATGTGTTGAAAATATAAGAGTTAAATTGCTAATATTCCAAAATACATGTTTTGGGCTAAATTGAACAAGTTAGTGATTAAATAGCTAAATTTGTATTAATATAGATAAAGATGACCGAATTCCGGAACTTGATCGGGGAAAAAGAAAAATAGACGAGTAGATATCGGAATTTCGAGGTAAGTCCGTACAATGGAATTTAATGTGTATATGTTTATAATTGTTGTTAATTGAATGTATGAAGTAATAGTTGATTGAATAGCCTATTTGGATGCATACATGTGAAATTGAAATGAAATTGTTACAAGAGAGGAATGAATACCGAGCCCCGTTAGAACCGTAGAAGTCGATAGGATACAAGTGACATGTCACTAGGGCTACAGGGTGGTTCGAGCTCCTGCATTTGTTATAGACTCACCACGTGCTCATGAGCTACAGGTTTATCCTTCGGGATTACATGTTTAGTCTTCGAACTCTCTGTTCAGCCTTCGGGCTTACCGTTCATCCTTTGGGATTACTGATTAGCCTTCGGGCTTACCAATACAGGCTCGAAAGAGCATACACGATGCATTGACGGATTACAGGTTGCATGTATATACACTGTGTGTGTATCACCCGAGTATCCCTTGATGTTCTTAAAGGTTCAACGGGCAACTACCGATACATGTTATATGAGATATGAGAATTATATGAATTACATGTTATATGAAATTTACATGGATTATATGGATACATGTTATATGAAATTTACATGGATTACATGGTACATGTTATGTGAAATACGTGTACAAGTATTTGTGCAATAATATGATACATGAATGTTGTGATGGGTACATGAATGACATTATATGTTACATGGACTAACAAGTGTATACTTGTGAAATAGGCAACTTGAGTATATGAATTGAATTGGCATTGTTGCTGTAATTACCGCATTGATTCGGTAAGGTTTAATTTCTGTATTACGGACTTACTAAGCTTTAGAAGCTTACTCCGTTTATTTCTGTCAATATCTTATAGATTCGAAAGCTAGCTCGATCATCGGACGTGTCGGAGATTGCCATCACACTATCCATCAAGCGTTGGTATATTTGAATCTTTTGTAAATGAAATGGTCATGGCATGTATAGGCTAGATGCTTTGTGAATATGATGTATTTTGGTAAATGATCAAGCTATGAGATGTGGCTTGAGTCATATTTGTGTATAATCAAGATTTTGAGTTGTTCTTTGGCTATATGTGCTCATGGAAAGATATGTGATTTTGATGATGAAATTGGGGTTCATTATATGCTTGAATTGGTATGTTTGTAGATGGTAAATTGGCTTGAAATGTTGCATGCTCTTGGCTTGTAGGAATGACCCTTGTTGGGTGGCAATTTGGCTTAAACCAAGCCTATTTGTGCCACACGGCCAGGGGACACGAGCGTGTGCTTCGACCGTGTGTCCCCTGCACCTTAAATAATTTGACAGTTTCGACCACGGGGTAAGCACACGGGCGTGCCTTAGCCGTGAGAAGCACACAGCCCTACTCCACGGGCGTGTAAAATTAACTTATGACCGTGTTGAGTAAGTCAGAATGTTCCACGGGTGCCTAACACGAGCGTGTAAAAGCCACACGGTTTAACAACACGGCCGTGCTTTGAGTCACACGGGCGTGTGACGTTGTTTCAAAAGCGAAAATTTTTTTGAACTTCCGAAGCAGTAGGATTCGAATCCTAACTATCCGAGATGATTGTTTAATCCAAAAATATCTCATATGAACCTTTTTATGATTTTTGACATGAAATTTTCTGGTTTGGGGCCGACTAAGTTCTGTAAAGATCCGTTAAATCCAGTAACGGTCTCGGGTATAGGGTGTTACAGCCTTTATGGCAATCTCTGTTAAAAGGACACCTTTGTGGCAATCTCTATCAAAAAGAAGTCTTTGTGGCGATCTCTATTAAAGGAATCCTTTGTGGTGATCTCTATTAAAGGAAGTCTTTGTGACGATCATTGTTAAAGGAAGCCTTTATAGCTATCTCTGTTAAAAGGATACATTTGTGGCTATCACAGTTAAATGAATGCCTTGTGGCAAACTCTGTTAAAATGATGCCTTCGTGGCGAGACTATAAAAGGAAAGCCTCTGTGGCTATCTTTGGAAAGGAATGCCTTCGTGGCAAAATCTTAAGAATGAGTCTCGTGATGACTATTTGAAGACAATGCTTTTGGGCAAACACCGAATGGATGGTGAACCTGGTATAGTTACAAAAGATTTGGCTTGTGTGCGCCAGAGCACGTGGCGAGGCAATATAAGGTTATGTATTGAAAGTATTTATAGAGTGTGCATCGAAGTAAGGAAGATATGGGAAAATTCTGAGCTAAGATTGGGCGTAATCTACCTCGCCTGAAGAAAATGATAAGACTAGTAAATATGGAAAAAGATATTAAGTATGATAATAAGGTAAGATTTAAGAAATGTTATAAAAAGTAAAGAAATATTAAGTATAATACTCTCAAGAGATGGGAAAATGATTTTGAAGAGAGAAAGATGGTAGCCTTAATATTGTACCTGTCAAGGAAGGAAAAAATGTCAAGAAATGCCCCAAGGATGTGAAAAATAACATATGCAACGTAAAATGAATGAAAAAAGTATTCTAAGGTTTAACTCACTAAGTTCTCACTAACGTACAAAAATTGTTTCTGTTTTCAAGTCTATAAAAGGAATGTACGCCGAGAGACGATGCCAGGGCTACACTAAGGAAGCGATGCGTTGGGTTGTTATGCATATGTACGCCGAGAGACGATGCCAGGGCTACACTAAGGAAGCGATGCGTTGGGTTGTTATGCATACAAAGGAAGGCAAATGGCATGTTCGAGTCTGCGCATAAGTTCATTAAGTAGTATCCCAAAGTATATCCAATAGACTAAGAGATAAAGTAGAAAAATTTGAAGTTTTATTGAGTCAAAGTAATAACCATACATTGTATTTTTACAAGAAACTCTATAGTAGTCATAGATAGTAGTCTATATATAGGGGAAATATAAATGTAACCTTATAATGTACGCCAATGAGAGATTCTGTTACACTCATAGAAAGACGTTTACATCAATGAATAAGAAAGAAAAATTTTTAAGTTACATCTGTATAAGGCGTAACACTTGAGATTTGGATCCGATAGAATGAGTCAGGTTGATGGCGTTACATGCTTGGATGGTGAGAAAGTAAGGGAAAATTTTTGGGGTTCTTAAAAGAAGAAAGATGAAGCTAGAAAAATAAAAAGAAAAATAAGAAAAGAAAAGAAAGGAAAAGAAAAGAAAAGAAAAAGGGAAGAAAAGGAAGGAAAAGGAAAAGAAAAAAAGTACAGTAGGATGCCACATAACAGTGCACGATTGGTTAGCGTTGCCACATTAGCAAAAATTAACGTCGTTAGTCTCAAGTACCAGTATAATGGACATAAAAGAGTTTAGGTACAATTTGGGACAAAAAACCATAAATACCATTCTCAGAGGCTTGGACAAGTTTGAGTACCAATTTTATATTTTAACCCCCTAAAAAAAATTAATTTTAGGTAATTACCCTAAACATAACTAGCTCACTGGTTTTCCTAAAGTAGGAGACCAAACTGTTGAGTATGACTCCTAGTTCAGTCAAATTTAAGAAATAATCTTCTAGTTAAACTCTGTTTATTTACTTCAATCAAACACTGATTAGTTTAGATTATTTTATTATTATTTGACCTATGAATTTAGCATATAAATAGGCTCTTTTACAACCTTACAAAAATACATCCATTAGATATTAGAACTCATAACACATTTAGAGAATTTTGTGTTTACGTTTTGAGGGTTCTTTGTTTTCGGGTTTTTGGGGTTTAGTTTTTATCTCCATCTTTTGTACTTTTCGTTCTTTTGCCATTATAATAAAATTATCTTTGCCTGTGGTTATTTATCCTTTTTGGAAGAGTTTTTCCACGTTAAATTTATGTGTTCAATTTCTCAGTTTATTTTGCTATTTATTTTTACTTGTTGCTTAATCGGGTTGATTCCTAACACAAACTCTAACAAGTTAAAATAGATGAGCTATTTTTTCATTTTTCATAATTGTTGAGGTAAGTTTTGACTACAGCGATCACTATACTTGGCACTGTGCAAATGTTGTACCTTATCTTATTTGTTGGCATGTTTAACCAAAATCTCTTGGTTGTTTGCTTGCATTTTTTATGGATTTTGTACAACCAATCTCGTGTTTATTGGAGAAGAGATTGAATCAAGCACTGTTACTTTCAAGGATTTTTATGTGGTCTACTTACCTTATATATTGAGATGTGCAATGTAAGATACTATGGATTGACTTTATGAAGATTTATCTTAATTTGTATCCTTATAAAAAGTGAAATAAATTTATGAGATTTAGAAAAATCTTGATAGATTAAATTTTACTTAGTAAAGTTTAATTCGTGCTCTAAGTACGAAAGGTTTGTTCAACCTTGATAGAGGTTTGATTGTTGAGGCAGTTATGGAATGAGTGCCAAGAGCAATGCCCACTGTGTTTGGCACTGCTCAACTTCATAACTTTCAATATTTGGAGTTGTCATTTTTTGTAAACAAAATATTTGGGTTGTGATCTTTATTGTTATTTTGGATGTGTGCAACCTATTTTTGAAGATTAACCTTTTCAAGAAACACATATTGAAGATTGGATCAAGCAAATCAAATCCCTTATTTTATGGAGATTGGCTTGATTGATGTAAAGATTTACTTAGGAGATATTTGATTTATTCTAAACTTTATGAGCATAATTGTAAAGCATTTTCATGAAGCTATTTTAGTGGATTCTTGATTTTAATTGGTTTTATCTTAGTAAGCCTAAAACTCTTATATATTAAATGCTTGTGTAAGTTTAAAGGCCTAAGAGTTCTTTGAATTTATCTATTGATCATTAGGAATTTATCTTTGTGAGTGCATTTTTGTAAGTAAACAAGTGATTTAGATTTTTAAGTACAAAAGTGAAGTTGCTGAATCTAAGTGTGTTAGGACTTAAATAACTTGTTATACGAGATTAAAAAATAATAAATTATCTTTTTGAACAAGGCTCTACAAATATACACAAGCCATATGTTATTCATTGTAATATATCTTCTAGCAGTGCTCAATCTTGCACAACCTTTTAATGGATTGGGAATTGAAAATAAGCATTAGATTTTGTGATGTGGAAGTATTTTTAATTAATTATGACATAGAAACAAATCATGAACACAAAATCTCAAAGTCTAATTTTGACTGGATTTTTTTAAAAAATGCGTAGACATCAAATAAATATGTGATTTCTTTAATCATGTTTTTCTTATGTTTAATTTTTATCGTTTTCTGTATTTGTTATAAAATATGGTGGAGGAAATTTGAAGATTTAGGAGTAATATTATAATGATGGACCATTTTTTGAGCGATTTAATTAATTTGGAAACACTACGTGCTTAGCATTTTAAAACTTACAATGAAAAATTAAAAATTTCAATACAAGTGATCAATTTTAAGCCTTGTCTGAATACTATATTGGATTTGACAATTTCTTTTTAAATGTATAAAATATAAATTAGGAATTTAATCTCATTTATCATTTAAAAGAACTCGTGGAGCAATTCAACTTGGAATCACAAACTTTTAATTTTTGATTAAATTATCAACTATTTCTATTATCTATTACATTATGATACAATCACATAATATAATTTAATATTAATTAAATATTAGATAATGAATGAGTTAATATTGATTTTTGTTTTACTTTATGCGTAAAAACTGTCAAAGACATTATTAAGATAATTTATTTAAAAAATTACAAGTACATTTAGCGATATGACTGCACTAGATCCCAACATGTTATGTATTTGAAATAGTTTCAATAAAAAATAATAATTTTATATAAAATTTAAATGACTCATAAAATACATTAAATTATAAATAATGGTTAAAATTATGATTTGGCTTTAAAAAAGCAAAAGCATGCATTTCTCAAATGCAAAAATGAAAAATAAGTGCTTTTACATTTGATTAACTTAAAAACAATCTATTTAGCATCGCTTATGAAAGCAGTTTAAAAAAACCAAACAAAGTTTTAACTGCATGGCTAATGAAATTTTATATGGAATATATATATATATATATATATATATATATATTTTTTTTAAATTTTAAATAATCTAGATTAAAATAATACTAAAATTCATTCGAATATTTTAAATATAGTAGATACAAATATTTAACTGCCGGACATCTGTTATTAACTTAATCATAATTACACTTTATTTTATCATTTTTATTTGATCTCAATGTTGTAAATCTAATTGCATTTTATAGGAATGCAATTCTTTCGCAATAGCTACAAAATGCAATGATTTTCAATTACGAAACAATGTTGAAATATAAGATCGGGATGAACATAATTTTCAGAAATGATATATTTTTAATATAAATATAATCTTAATTATGTTTAAAAAATAATTTTAATATTATATTATTTTTGGCAAACAATTATAATATATATTAGGGTAAATTACACCAACAGTCACCCAATTTTGGGGTAACTAACAAAACAGTCACCTGATTTTCATTTTAGTCACCCAACTTTCAAAAAGTAACAAAACGGTCACCAACGTTATCAAAAAGTGACAAATTAGTCACTGGTTAACGTTTACCGTTAGAGTGTTAACGGGTTTGCTGACGTGGCAAGTTAACCAGCTGATGTGGCAAGTTAACTTGCCACGTTGGATGGCTGATGGGTGCTTGGTTAGTACGATTTTAAGGAAAAAAATTGAAACATTATGTTTTAGGGTTTAGAAACAGATTAGGATTAGGGGGATTTGGGGGGGGGAAGGAGAACCGATTTGGGAAATTTCAGTCGTGATTTAGGGTTTTTTAGTGTTTAAATTGAATTGGGAACCGATTAAGAAGTGTTTAGGGTTAGAAATCGGCTAATAATTGATTAATAGGGTATAACGTTTAGGGTACCATTGTCTATTTTGTTTGGGGAGAAAAGAAGACGAACCAGAAACCATTCAGTGTGTTTGATTGTCAGCGAGAATGGGCAATAGAAGAGAATGTACCAGTGTTGTTACATCCACTTTAACGGGTAAGTTGTTGCATTTAGTTTTAAATTTTTTGGATTTCAATGCTGTTATTTCGATTTATATTTAATTAGGGTTATGTCGGTTTCAATTTTAATTTTCGCTTTTGATTTGGATTTGGATTTCTATTTCGATTTTGATTTCAATTTTGAAACATTCACTGGTTCTGATTTATATTTTGAGTTCAATTTCAATTTCGAATTCGATCTTGATTTAGAATTAGAATTTGATTTTGATTTGGATTTTGATTTTGATTTAGGGTTATTTCGATTTTTATTTGTTACTAATGTGCATGATAGATTAAGGGTTGGTTTGTCTCTGCCATTGTATGAATGCTGCCATTGTATGAATGCCATTATCAAATTAATGTTTATTGTGTATATCTGCCATTGTATGAATTCTATTATCAGACTGATGTTTATTATGTGTATCTGCCATTGCATGAATGCCATTATCAGTCTGATATTTATTGTGTATATCTGCCACTGTTTGTATACAAGCTCCTATATGCAAAATCAAAATTTGTTATTTACCTTCTTTATTGTCTGCCATGTGCATAAGAGAAATGATTCTTTTTTATTAAATTAATATTTGTATTGGTTGTTGTTTGCCATGTGCATGACAGAAGTGTTTGTATTAAATTATTAGGTATTTTGTATTGGTTATTGTCTGACAGAAATGGTTAAAATGTTTGCCTATGTTGTCTGCCATTGTATGAATACCATTATCAAATTAATGTTTATTGTATATATCTGCCATTGCATAAATGCTATTATCAGACTGATGTTTATGATGCAGTATATCTGCCATTGTATGAATGCTATTATCAAACTGATGTTTAAGGTGCAGTATATCTGCCATTGTATGAATGCTATTATCAGACTGATGTTTATTATGTATATCTGCCACTGTTTGTATCCAAGCTCCTATATGTAAAATTAAAATTTGTTATTTACCTTCTTTACTGTCTGCCATGTGCATGAGAGAAATGGTTCTTTTTGATTAAATTAATTTTTGTATTGGTTGTTGTCTGCCATGTGCATGACAGAAGTGTTTGCTTATGTTGTCTGCCTTTATTGATGATTACTTTATTTGGCAGGTTTAATTGATGAGAATTTCAATGAAAATGATAAAAACATGTCTGGTAGTGATGTGTCTGGTAGTGATAGTGATGCATCTGAAAGAGTTAGTTTAGATGGTTTAGACATGGATGGTATAGAAGTAGATGAACTGTGTGATAGTGATGATTCTAATAGGCTAGATAGTGCACATGAATCTGACTCAGATGGCCAAATTTGGCCTGACCTAGAGAATGATATGAGTAATCCTAGACTTAAGGTTGGAATGTTATTTAAGTCTAAGGACAGTCTAAAAGAAGCTGCCAAGCAGTATGGTAGGTTGAATAGTTATTTTATTAAGTTTCCCACAAATGATTTAAAAAGGTTAAAGGCAGTCTGTGGTGAAAAATGTACTTGGTTCATATGGGCTTCTAGGCTAAACCCTAATGACCCTACTGACCAGACTTGGCAAATTAAGACTTCAAACCCTAACCATACTTGTTCTAAAGTCTATAAAAATAGGAATGTAACCGCAGGTTGGATAGGTGAACATTATAAAGAAAAATTCATTGCTGATCCTGATTATTCTCTGAAATCATTACAACAAGATGTGAAAAGAGATTTTTGTTGCTTAGTCTTGCTAACCAAATGTAGGAGGGCTAAACTTAGGGCATTAGAATTAATTGAAGGAGCTCATAAGGCTCAATATGAGAAGATTTATGAGTATTTGTTAGAGGTTAGGACTCAAAATGAGGGAACAACAACATCTGTTATTTGGATAACACGTTGTTTCAGAGGATGTATGTCTGTCTGCAAGCATGCAAAGATGGCTATAGGGCTGGTTGTAGGAGGATAGTAAGTTTAGATGGATGTTTCTTGAAGGGATACTATGGTGGCTACTTGCTTGTAGCTGTTGGGATAGATGCAAATAATGGCATCTATCCTCTTGCATATGCTGCTGTCGAAAGTGAAAACCAAGCATCATGGCTTTGGTTCTTAGAGTTGCTTGCAATAGACTTGGAAATTGTGAGCGCCTACCAGATATCTTTCATGTCTGACAAACAAAAGGTAAAGCTTATTTATTCTTTTATAATGTTTCTATTTAGGACTTGTCAAATAATTAAACTATTTTTTTCTAATTGCAGGGACTTGTAGAAGCAATATATATGTTGTTTCCTAATGCAGAAACAAGACACTATGTTAGGCACTTACATGCCAATTTTAAGAAGGCTGGTTTCCAAACAAAAGAAATGAAAGATTTGCTTTGGAGAGCAGCCAGAGCAAGCACTACAAGGGAATTTAAGGATGTAATGGGTGAACTGCGGAAAACCAATCAGCCTGCTTATGATTGGTTGAAGGAAAAGGACCCTGCTCAGTGGTCAAGGTCTCACTTCTCAATTAGGAGCCAGTCTGACATGTTGGTGAATAATCTGTCTGAATCATTTAATAAGGTAAACCCCTATGTTTTATGTTTCTTACTAATCATTAGCAATTCACTAATCACTTATGTTGTTTACTGACAGATGATACTGGAAGCAAGAGGGAAACCTATTTTGACAATGATGGAAACAATAAGGACCAAAATTATGTTGCTTATCATCAAGAAGAAAGAAGAAGCTGACAAATAGAAAGGAATGTTGTGTCCAAAGATCAAGAAAAAGGTGGATGTAAATAGAAAAGACTCATTAAGGTAAATATTCTTTCTGATGCTTTTATTCTGACTTCATATTGCTAATTCTGACTTCATATTACTAATCACATGTTGTTTTAATGAATGTTTTTTAATATGCATGTACTGTTGTTGGTGTGTTCACTATTTTTTTAATATGCATGCACTGTTGTTGGTGTGTTCACTATTTGTTAATATGCATGCAGTGAGGAATTTTTTATAATATGCATGTTGATGGGCTATTTTTTTAGGGGTGCGTGTGTATCATTGTTGGTGGGCTGCTCAGAATATTATTTTTGTGATTATGTTTTTAGGTGTGTTCCATCACATGCTGGTGGGGACAAGTATCAGGTTGAATGTGGTCCAGGCAGCCAGCATGTCGTGGACTTAGTTGAGAATTCCTACTCTTGTAGGAATTGGGATCTCACTGGAATCCCTTGCATGCATGCATTAGCTGTTATTCTTCTAAAAAATGAGCTCCCAAAGACCTATGTACAAACCTGGTACACCAAGCAAACCTAGCTTCAAATTTACTCCAACTTTGTAAGTCCAGTAAGGGGTCCTAAACAATGGGCCCCTTTGTCAAACATGCTACCAATACTGCCTCCTCCACTAAGAAGGCCACCTGGCAAACCTACTAGGGTGAGAAGGAAAGAAACTGATGAACCACAAACATCAGAAAGGTTGAGCAAGAGAGGGGTAGAGATGAGGTGCAGTAAATGCAACAGAGTAGGCCACAATAAGAGGAGTTGCAAAGGGGAAGTTGGCCAAAACATTCCAGTAAGTCATTTGCCTTAAGTTAAGTTATAGTATACTTCTATTTATGATTTTGTTTGTTTTACAGATTTTTCTTATTCTTGTAGGTTAAAAGACATCGAGTTGTTGTCCCAACTCAGCAGCAAGGTACCCTAAATCAGCAAGAGGGTACCCCAACTTAACAAGCTGCTCCAACTCAATTACCTATTGCCCCAACTCGTCAACAAGCTGCCCTAAGACAAAAGCTCCCATTCAAAAGAAAACCAACTACTGTTAGATGGATGACTTCTACTCAAGAGCCATCAATGACAGACCATTGCTGATGATACAAAGCTACATTTTGTTAACTGTTTGGAAATGTTGATAAACTTGGGCATAGTCAATGAAATTTTTTACAAAGTTGCCTATGCTTGCTACTGTTGATAAACTTAGGCATAATCACTGAAATTTTTTGTAAAGTTGCCTGTGCTTGCTACTGTTGATAAACTTAGGCATAAGTTACTAAAATTTTTTGTAAATTCCTCTACAATTCACATCTGTCATCTGTTCAATTGTAGAAAAATTTGGCAATATTTTGCCTCTCATTCCTTTTGTAAACAGTTTGGCATTTTAGCCTTAATATATGAGCATTGATCCATGCTATTTGTTATCTCTTCTCTAGTAGCATATGTCTTTAAAGTGTTATCTTTACTAACAAATGTCTGACTATTGAGAAATATGTGAGAATTGAGAAATACATATGTTTTTCATCTGTTATCTCTTCTAACATGTGAAAAATTGATAAATGCATAGGTTTTTCTTTCCATGTGTTGTCTTACAATCCTTTATGAGTATTGAGAAACACAAATGAAATGAGCTGGTTAGCCATACCAACAGCCATGTATAGCACCAATAATGTATAACATATGTTAAGCAAATTGTAAACAACAGAATGTATACCAGCAGCCTATGTACAAATCCTTGCTTATACAATTTGTAATCAACAAAAACTTTCTATTTCAAGTCTTTAAACTGTTTGTAAACACCAAAATGAGCTGGTTGCCTATGTCTACCAGCAGCCATTATAACATATGTTCAGCAACAATATGGCAGCAGCCATGTATACCAACATAAGCAACAATATACCAGCAACAAAATTACAAAACATAAGCTGGTTTTCAATGAACATAAGATGATTTTTAAGCTTTTAAAAACAACAAAACAGTTAGAATAATAAGCAGCAACAACCATGTTCTTCTCTCCCTCTTCCTTGCATCCTCCAATGCCCTCACTTTTTTTAGAAGCCCCAACACCACAAATCTTGAACGGGGCATCAATGGCGGATCAAACCAGCTGAAAAATCGACATGGTTTTCGAAATCTGCTACCAAATTTCTTACACCCAAAAAACCTCCTACCTGGGTTGTCATTGGACCAAGACATGTTTAATTTGGCTGGGTTTCCACAATAGCACACCGGAATCACGTCTGGAATCTCCATTTTTCCTCTTCTTTTTCTTCTTTTTCTTCTTTTTCTTCTTCTTCTTCTTCTTCTTCTTCTACTGTTTTTTTCCCTAACCCTAAAATGTGCTTCAACCGGTTATTAAACTACACTAACCGGCCAGCTGGGCTGCCATCCGGCCAGCTGGACTGTCACTGGGCACCGTCACTTGCCAGGTCACATTTCCGTGACGTCTGTGACGGAAAACAGCAATAGTGACCGTTTTGTTACTTTTTGAAAGTTGGGTGACTAAAATGAAAATCAGGTGACTGTTTTGTTAGTTACCCCAAAGTTAGGTGACTGTTGGTGTAATTTACCCTATATATATTATTCAAGTTAATATAAATTTTTAATAATCATTTGTATTTCTCTGTTTTAATCCAAATATATATCTCATTGAATACTTTTATTATTATTATTTTTTATTTTTTTTTAACCTCACAAAAAATAATAATGAAATGAGATAAGCAGTGTGAAAGACAGTAGGGAGGGAGTCGGTCCATTTTCTTCCATGGGTACCGGCAAATATTTCATGACTCATTAAAAGTGATGCCACGTGGCTAACTTAATAGTCCCTCGAAGCTCTTACAAAAGGAATTAATACGTAGTCAACTCTGTCATGAGCTAAACAACCGTTAGATTCGCGGTGGAATAATCGAAGGGTTAAGAAAAGAATTACCGGCACCATCCGGTTTTGTAGAAAAAATAAAAATAAAAAAAGTTGGTCAACTGTTTTATATTAATAAAAAGGAAGGACTACACGTGATTCCCGACTTTTAGTCAGCTTTGAGCCTGTCTTTGAAATTCATTTTCATGTAAAATTTGTTTAAATTTAACATTCAATATCTCAAAATTTCAACTTTTTATCAACAGATTTGATTGGCTTAAGACATTTTCAATATGACTTAAAAAAAAAAAAAAACTAACACTAATGTTTCTAGATATCATCCATTCAAGTTTTGTTTTGTCTAATATGAAAATTGATTTAATTTTGCCATTCCTTTTGAGTTTCAACGTGAAAGGACAACATAGAAAATAGAATTGACTTCACCCATCACCCTAAGAGTTCAATCAAACCTCAATCCATGCCTACAAATATTTGCATGTCAAGATACCAAAATCAAAATGAAGTATGATAAATAACGACTCCTCTTCTCCAAGCCTAAGGAGGAAAAACTCATGTACCAACTTCGAATTAAAACGAATACAAAAGAAACCTAAACATAACTATGCTTGTTTGGTTTGATTAGTAATAGAGAGAGTTTCTACTTTATATGGTCATCGTCAACGTTGTTGATGAGTTATTTCAAACCCCTCATTTTACTCATTTGGACCAAAACCAAATCTTACATCATTTTCTCCTCGCCTTGGGTCCAAAACTTCCAAGAAAAACAACAACAATACGATACAAAAGTAGTTAGGTTTAATTTTAGTCTTGCTCTCTCTTCTCTTTCCACATTTCAATCTCAATCTCAATCTCAATCTCAATCTCAATCTCTTTCATTTTAATCTAAAAAATCTCCTCCAAATTAATAATTCAAGTTGAATTGATAATCATTATAAAATAATTATATTAAATTTAAAATTATAATGTTTTGAGTTTGAATTTAAAAATACAAAATCAATTCTTTAACACACTTTTAAATATATATAATTAACCATATATTTTGGTGGCTTTATATTGGCCGTAGAATCAACTTTACTTTACAAAAATGCTATATAAGCCAGTTTAATTAAAGTTTTTAGATTGCACTTCAATTATTAAATTAGAAAGTAAAACTAGAGATTAAATTTAAAACGTGTAATCAGTACAGGGACTGAGAACAGAATTTAGACCTAACAATTATCAATGCTTTCTCCGTGGAATTCTTAAAATCAATCTTAGCCGTTGGATTAAAACTCCACTATGGATTCCCATCATATCTATTACCCGGTCAGCCGGTCATCGTTCAACCTTTATAATCACCCTTGTTGCTCCCTCATCTCTAACTCTTTGCTTTTCATCTTCTTCCCTTCCCTTTTCTCAGGCTTCAATGACTTGCTGACCTCTCAAGTTACCTTCCCTGCAAAGCTTCGTTTCTGTTTCTTCAACCTCAAAATGGCTGTGGATCTGATGAGTTTTCCGAAGATGGATGATCAGATGGCGGTACAAGAGGCTGCATCGCAAGGCTTGAAGGGCATGGAGCACCTGATCTGTCTCCTTTCTCACCAGTCCAACAACGTCGACTGCACCGACCTCGCCGATCTCACCGTCTCTAAATTTAAGAATGTCATTTCACTTCTCAACAGAACCGGTCACGCCCGGTTCAGACGCGGGCCGATTCAACCCCTTTCTTCCTCGTCTTCCCCCTCGACATCATCCACTGCTTCTCTGTCTGTTCCGAATTCTCAAAACAATCTAACTCCAACTTCTGCTGCGATCTCAACGCCGGCGACCATAAATACGGCGCTGGTCGGTACTTCGGTTATCAGTCCTTCTAGCTTCGTTCAATCGCAGCCGCAGAGTTTGACTCTGGACTTCACAAAACCTAATTTGTTTGGCTCCAACGGTAAAAGTACCGATTTGGAGTTCACAGAAAGCTTTAGCGTTTCCTCTAACCCTTCGTTTATGTCTTCTGCCATCACCGGAGACGGCAGCGTCTCGAACGGGAAGCAGGGATCATCTCTATTCTTGGCGCCGGCACTGGCCGTTTCGACGGGAAAGCCGCCGCTATCGTCGACACCGTTCAAGAAGAGATGCCATGAACATGACCATTCCGATAACGTTTCCGGTAAGATATCTGGCTCCGGCAACAGCAAGTGCCATTGCTCAAAGCGAAGGTATATAATATTGTTTTCCTAGTTTTATCCACCAATTCATGGCATATTTTAACCGTCAGTTTAGGTTTTTGACTTTTATGGGATACCGTAAACAAAATTCAAAGTCGAATAATTTAAAGTAACTTAATGAGTTAACTCGAGTCGAGTTGCTTTGAAACCGGCCGAGTTTAGCTGGAATCAATATCATGTAGATTGTGCGGCGAATTATTGGTCAAAGCCTGGGGGGTTGTTGAACAGTTTAGGCATATTAAGTGATAGAGCGCGCGTGATAACGACAAAAGCTGTAATTTTAATTGGGACTGGCAATCAAATTTCTGAACCTCGGTATTACAACTATTTTGTCTTATGAGATGCTTTTCAAGTTTGACTTTTCTTTTTGGTTGAATATATGGTCCTTTTATGGCAAAAAAGATAAAATAAAAAAAGGGGGGGGGGGGCCAAAGCACTGGTGGTGCATGATAGGGAATCCTACTCCACTTTATTTATTATTTTACGTCAAATTATTGCTTATGGTTTGTGTATTGGTTACTTGAATAATTTTCAGGAAAAATAGGGTGAAGAAAGTAATAAGGGTTCCTGCCATAAGTTCGAAGATCGCCGATATTCCACCAGACGAGTATTCATGGAGGAAATACGGGCAAAAGCCAATCAAAGGCTCCCCATTCCCGCGGTATCCTGCTGTTTTTCCTTTTTCAATATGCAACTTCATATCATTAGATCAAACGGTTGATAATTTGTTTTTTGACTTATTTTCTCAGGGGATATTACAAGTGCAGTAGCGTTAGAGGGTGCCCCGCGAGGAAACACGTGGAGCGAGCCCCCGATGATCCGTCAATGTTGATTGTAACGTACGAAGGGGAGCACCGACACTCTCAACCCGCAATGCAGGAGAGTGTGGCTCCTGCCGCGGGAATGGACTGGTCTTCGAGTCAACGTGATAATAAGCAAATATTAATCTAAATTAATTTACATAAAAAAAAGAGTTTAGTGGTGTTTTGTAATATTTTGGAGTAGGTTGGGGCAATTGGATGTAAATTGGTATTGTACTAATTGTAATGCCAAATTAAAAAGTAGACTGACAAAGTCGTTGAGATTATGCTTAAGGTAAAAGTTCTTTCTGTCTCTTCACTAGTGTGTCGATGCAACGAATGAGATTCTGTGATGGTGAAGATTATATATTTTGAGGCGTTAAAAATTAATAATTATCTTTATTTTTTTAAAGGGTAAATTACCTAGTAGTTGCGAAACTATGCTTTTTAAGTCAACTCTATAAGTTTATAAAATGGTGATTTAATTATTAAAAGTTTTTTTATAAAAAGGTTAAAATAGTCTTTTATTTTTTCTCTGATTTGCATTAGGAAAATTAAATAATAAGGTGATTATTTTATAATTTTTTATAATTGATGATAAAAATTATAATTAAGTGACCTTTGTTGTAGTTTATCTTTTTATATTTGATTTATTGATGATTTGTGGTTGTATAGATAAAAATTGTTAAAGAAAATGTCCAATATTTATAGGAATGGGAGTAAAAAATAGGTAAAAATCCAATAGATATTCTTATATTAGGAGTCAAATCAGTGGTAACAAAAAAATGCGGTTTTTGAACTTTTTCGAAAAATTGGATCCATAAATATTTTTATTAAATACTTACGAATTTATATATAAGTGAATTGAATTTTAGATTGATAATTTTGCTAAATTCGAGATTAGTTAAGATACAATGACTAAATTGTAAAAGAGGTAAAAGTTCGATTATTATGAAATTTTATTAAAGAGAGATGGAACAAGGACTAAAGTGGCAATTATACCACTTTAGGAATAATAGTGGACGGTAAGTAGGGGTTTTCATCATAATTCGGTTTAAAAATTTAAAGAAATTATAAATAAATAAAAATAATGGAAAGTGGGGGAGCTGGTGGACAGACAAAACAAAGGAAATTTTCTTTTTTATTTTCTACCATGGGAGATACGACTAGTGTGAAAGTACTAAAGGGAGATACGACTGTATGGGGGTGGAAAGGAAGGAATGAAGTTGCTCAAGTGGAAGTCTGAAGCTTGCTAACAAAAAGGTGGACGGACCAAACGGCAAAAGGGAAATATAAACTAGTGTGGGAAAAATATTTGGTGAGATCCCTAACTCCAAACTTTAAAATTTCTATTTATTATAATAATCTATTGTGCTTGCTTTGGTTGAAATTTGTTGGAGCTGCACTTAGGATTTCGGTTAATAAAAAGAAATAAGATAATGTGGTAAGTTTCCCTTGAATTTTACACACTTACTCGTTTAGTTAATTTCCAAGTTGAATTAAACTAGTTGGTGACTTCAATTAAGTTGTCTGAGTTTTATGAATAAGCTGTCAATTAGCTGCTGTTGATTTTCGGTTAGAAGCAAGTAAAGCATGTTGGAAATTTGAAGAAATGGTTGTCTAAAAGGGCTGTTGTTGGATTATGGTGTGAGTTTAATTAATTTCTTTCTTGAATGGTTGGTTGGTTGTACTCTTATGCTGGTAAGTGTGATGAAAATTGAGGGAAAAGTTTTGATGATTGTTAATTATCGAGTGAGCTGTCGTGACATGCAAATTCATGCATGTTGTCTGAATATGATTTATTGTTATGAAATTAAGATGCTTTGTTGCTAGAATTGATTAAATATTAATGTCCTAAGTTGTTATAGCTACAATTAAGATGTTCTGCTGTTGGAATTGAATAAAAAAATTAATGTTCTAATCTACAATTAAAAATTTTCATAGTTAAAATTGTATCGTGATTAAAATGTAAGTTTTTATGTTGTTTTAAAATATTATTTGAAGTGGATTAATTGCTGTAAACTAAATGATTTAAATAATAAAATTGTGATATCTTAGAGCGGCAGAGAAGAGTTTATAATTATAATTTATTGTGCTTTGATGCTGTGATTAAAATGTATAACTTTGAATTTAATATTAATAAAGTGTCGCTAATATGTAAACTGAGTTTTATCTGCCAAATGAAATTGAGGGTCGCTAAGAGTAAGTTTTCTTGAAATTTTTGTTTACATGCTACGTAAGTTGATCATTCTTCTAATAGATTCAGCTGGAAATTTTTTGATCATTTCTTTAAATTTGAAATTGATGGTATATAATGCTGCCAAATGTTGAATTATCATGCTATCCTATTTGGTTTCGAAAGGTGTCCGTTTGTAATTAAGCAAGCCGTAGGCAGTTTTATTGAATTAATAATGCCCAATTGGTATATGTTTAAGCAATTTGGTTACTATATTTGTAAGGTTGGTTTATTTGAGATGGGTGGCTTGTTAATGCTATTTGAAGTTTAAAATGTTAAAATCGATGATGGTTACATTAATATGTTGATTCGACTATTATGACGAAAGTGTTGTCCCATTTTTTGAACACTTTTAAATGTGGTATTTACTGTTAAATATTTTTATTGAATATTGTTAATGTTGTACCAACAATCCTAGACGAATGGTGCAATAGCCTGTTTTTAGTAGTGTTAGAAACAGTGATTTTGGAGTTATCAAATTTAACGAGTAAATTTGTAAATATTATATTTAATATTTACAAGTTAAACATGGTTTTAAAAAAAAGTTTTTGATATAGTGATTTTGTTTTATAAGCGATTTACTAAGTTCAAGTGGTTTTAGAAATTGAGGTATTGAGACCTCATTTTTATAAATCGTCCCGTAAATATTTTTATAAATATTTACAGAGTGGCATTAAGATGGTATTAAAGTTTCGTTGAAAAAGTTTAATGCATCGATAGTTAATTAATTAAAAAGGACTAAACAGCGTAAAGTGCAAAAGTTGTGTTCTATTAGCTAAAGGTATTATATAGCTATAGAACTTTAAAGTGGAAGTCCTTATATAGTAATTAGACCATTAAATGAGATGGTGGATGTGCATAGCTTGGCATTAGTGTAATTTTTAGGGTTAGGTAAGGTTAACTTGGTAAATAGATATTAAATGAATAAATAAAGAAAACATAAAGCTTTCATCTTTATTTTTTCTTCCTCAACCCAAATTTCAAACAAAAAGAAGCCATGGATGAAGTTTCATTCGGCCATCCTTATTTTTTCTTCCATGTGAGTATTTTTCATCCCGTTTTTAATGATTGTTATGTTTTTGAGATCGTTATAACTAGGTCTAGTTAGCCCCGTACCTTTGATTTTGGAACTATTAAAGATTTTAAATGTTTCCATTGATGAATCTTGTGATTTTTTGTACTGCCCTCTTACCCGAGACCGTCGCCGGAGTCGAGCTTGAGGTGTTACTAAACTTATTTCATCACTTTTTAAATTTTAAATCAACTAATTAAATTTTCGTAGCAAGCTGTCTTTCTGCATCATGGTCGCTTAAAAAATCATATCTCGAGTTACGAAACTCGAAATCAAGATCCGTAAATTTTTCCTAAAACTAGACTCATATATCTATCTACTAATTTTTTTCTAGAATTTTTGGTCGAGCCAATTAGTACAGTACCCCTGTTTCAAAACTCGACTGCACTGACCTCTACTTACTACGAACCACTTTTCTCTCTGTACAAAATACATATGGCTATACCATTTGTTTCTATTAAAACTAGATTCAATAAGAATTCTGAACATATAAAGTAAACCTCCTAATTATTTTCTTACAATTTGTAGTGAATTTCCAAATTTGGAACAGGGGAGCCAGAAATCGCTCTAGCCCTGTTTCACTAAAACTCAAATATCTCATAACATGTAACTCCTTTACCTGTTTCGCTTCTTCCATATGAAAGTAGACACATTAAGCTTCAATTTCATATTTAATTCATCACCTAGTTCGGTTTCTAATATTTTTAGTGATTTTTCAAACTCACATCACTGCTGTTACAACATTCTGTTTTATGACAAATTTTCACTTTTCTATGGAAATTCATGAACTATTAACACTTTGAACATACATGGTCTCATACATGATCTAAATTAACCATTCCAAGGACTAATCATTACCAGGCATTTTCTCAACCAAACCACAACCATATCGCAAGATTAATTACACAAAACAAGTATATTGCTATACATGCCATATTCGAGTCATACAAGCCATTTTACCAAAATAGTTCTTCAGATAGTGTGAACGAGCCTTCGACCTATCCCGATTCCTGAGCCGGCTTGTCCAAAACAACAATGAATGAAAAGGAGGGAGTAAGCATATGCTTAGTAAGTTCACATGCAAATAACAAGTAACATAACAAATCAATTATACCAAATAACACTAGCATGGTATCACCAAAACAATATCACATTTCTAATCATCATTTATCATCTTACCACATTATTGTTGTTGTATCGAGTTTCAACCCGAGGGTTAAGTACATACCTGTCCAAAGTGTCCATTTCACAACACTTATCAAAATGACACTTGCATCTTGAGTGTTCTTCCATTTCACTAGAATTTTACCCGTTGAACACATCGGAATATAACTCGGATACATGGATAATTTGCACATAAGTGCCACATATGTAATCAAACGACCATGTAACCCGCCCATAAGCGAACTCGAACTCAACTCAACGAGCTCAGGCGTTCGCATCCATAAGTGAACTCGGACTCAACTCAACGAGTTCAGATGCCTAGTTACATCTCACGAACTAGGACTCAACTCAACGAGTTCGGACATTTGCATCCATAAGTGAACTCGGACTCAACTCAACGAGTTCGGATGCCCAACCATCCTAATGACATGTCACTTGTATCCTAATCTATTCCTAAGGTTCAAACGGGATTTTCCTCAATCACATATCCTTGTCGTCTTCCACAGAATACCGAAACCAATACTCGGTAGCAATTTATATTTAACAAGTAGCACACATAATTTGCATATTATTTGATAATAACCACAAAGCATATATTTCATGATAAAATCAGCATATTATATAAATAACATCAATTAACTTAAAAATAACGATTATGTTACATTATTTACACATGAACTTACCTTATGGCAAAATATTTGGAATTGAGCCTATTCCTCGACAACTTTGTTTTTCCCTCGTTCACGTCTTGAATCTCGTTTTTCTTGATCTAAAATAGCACATTTAGCTCATTTAATACTCACATTATCAAAATAGTCCTTAATTCAAATTTTGACAAAATTACAATTTTACCCCTAAACTTTTGCATATTTACACTTTTGCCCCAAGGCTCGGAAATTAAATTTTATTTCAAATTCTTATGTTTTAGGACATGCTGATCATTTATTTACCATTAGCAAGCTCAAATTCCCACTATAAGATACACTTACGAACAATATATATTTTTACCGATTAAGCCGTTTTACTCGTTTTTACTTAAAACCGAGTAGCACAAGTTGTCTAGCATAATTTAAACCCTCATATTCTATCATAAAACACCAAAATACACAAATTTCACCTATGGGTATTTTTTTTCAAATATAAACCCTAGCTCAAAATATTGGTAAAAATAGGTAAACCGAGCTACGAGGATTTCAAAAATGTAAAGAACATTAAAAACGAGCATGGAAATCACTTACAATCAAGGCTTAAAAGTGTTGAAACCCTAGCTATGGTGGAGAGCAAAATTCGACAGCAACATATGAAGAAAATGATTAATTTTGTGTTGTTTTTCCCATTTTATTTCATTTAATATCCAAACGACCAAAATGCCCTTCCTTACTAAACTTTCAAAAATTCCATTCATGTCCAATATTAGTCCATAAACTTAGAAATTGGTCAAATTGCTATTTAAGACCTCCTAATTAATATTCCAAAGCAATTTCATACTAAAAGATTCTAGAATGCAAATTTTGCAACTTATTCGATTTAGCCCCTAATTTCAAATTAAGCACTTTATGCATAGAATTTCTTCACGAAATTTCCACACAATCATGCAATCATATCATAAACCTCAAAATAATTATAAAATAATTATTTCTATCTCATATTTGTGGTCACGAAACCACTATTCCGATTAGGCCCTAATTCGGGATATTACAACTCTCCCCCCTTTAAGGATTTTCGTCCTCGAAAATCTTACCGGTAAACAGGTGTGGGTATTGATTCCTCATAGTTTCCTCGGGTTCCCATGTAGCCTCTTCTACTCCATGCTTGTGCCACAACACTTTTACAAGAGCAATACTTTTATTCCTTAGTTGCTTGACTTCTCGAGCTAAAATCTTAATCGGTACTTCTCGAGCTAAAATCTTAATCGGTTCTTCTTCGTAAGTCATGTCTGGTTGTAGTTCAATTTCTGTCTATGAAACCACATGTGAAGGATCCGAACGATACTGACGTAACATAGACACATGGAACACATCATGAATTTTCTCTAACTCAAATGGTAATGCCAATCTATAAGCTACCAGTCCAACCCTTTCAATTATTTCATACGGCCCGATAAAGCGCGGACTTAATTTGCCCTTCCGTCCAAATCTAAGAACTTTCTTCCAAGGAGACACCTTTAAAAATACCTTATCACCAACTTGAAACTCAATTTCTTTTCGTTTTAAATCTGCATAAGATTTCTGTCTATCCGAAGCAGCTTTTAAACAATCTCGAATCACTTTCACTTTTTCTTCGGTTTTTTTTTTATAAGATCAACTCCATAAATATGATTTTCTTTAAGTTCAGTCCAATACAGTGGTGTCCGACACTTGCGACCGTACAATGCTTCATAAGGTGTCATCTTCAAACTCGTCTGATAACTATTATTATAAGCAAATTCTACCAACGGTAAGTATCTTTCCCAACTACCTTGAAATTCCAATACACAACATCTGAGCATTTCTTCAAGAATCTGAATTACTCTCTTTGATTGCCCATCAGTTTGTGGATGAAAAGCAGTACTGAAATTTAACTTCGTACCTAATGCTTCTTGTAACTTTTGCCAAAACCGTGAAGTAAATCTCGGATCTCTGTCTGAAATGATTGACAATGGTATTCCGTGTAATCTAACAATTTCTCTGATATACAATTCAGCCAACTTGTTAAGAGAATAATCTGTACGTACCGGAATAAAATGAGCCGACTTAGTTAATCTGTCAACTATTACCCAGATGGCATCTTTCTTATCTGGAGTCAACGGCAACCCTGAAACAAAATCCATAGTAATCCGATCCCATTTCCATTCAGGAACCATAATAGGCTGAAGTAATCCCGAAGGCACTTGGTGTTCAGCTTTCACTTGTTGACAAATTAAGCATTTGGATACAAATTCAGAGATATCTCTTTTCATTCCATTCCACCAATACATTTTCTTCAAATCATTATACATTTTTGTACTGCCCGGATGAACTGCCAAACAACCATTATGTGCTTCCTGTAAAATCTTTTGAATCAACTCATTATTTTTCGGCACACAAACCCGATCTTTAAACATCAAGCAACCATCAGAACCGATTCTGAAATCTGACTTTGTATCAACCTCACATTGCTTTCTTTTGGCTTGCAAGTCTTCATCGCTTTTCTGAGCTTCACAAATCTCTTGTAAAAACATCAGTCTTGCTTTCAACTCGGCTAGAATCGAACCATCATCTGACATTTCTAACTGAGTGTTCATAACTTTCAAAGCAAACAACAACTTTCTGCTCAAGGCATCGACAACTACATTTGCTTTTCTTGGATGATAGTCAATCACAAGCTCGTAATCTTTCAATAACTCCAACCATCTTCGCTGTCTCAAGTTCAAATATTTTTGTGACATCAAATATTTAAGACTTTTTTGATCAGTATATACTCGACACCTTTCACCATATAGATAATGTCGCCAAATCTTCAAAGCAAACACCACTGCAGCCAATTCCAAATTATGAGTCAGATAATTCCTCTCGTGAGGTTTTAACTGTCTCGAAGCATAAGCCACAACCTTTCCTTCTTGCATCAGAACACATCCCAAACCATTTAGAGAAGCATAACTATATACCACAAATTCTTTACCTGACTCGGGCTGTATTAACACTAGTGCCTCTGTTAATAACTTTTTCAATTCTTCGAAACTTTGTTGACATTCTTCCGTCCACTCAAATTTAACATCCTTGCGGAGTAATCTAGTCATAGGAGCAGCAATTATAGAAAATCCATTTACAAACTGTCGATAATATCCAACTATCCCCAAGAAACTTCTAACCTCGGTTACATTCTTCGGTGGTTTCCAATCAACAATAGCTAAAATTTTACTAGGATCAACCCGTATACCATCACCTGAAACAATATGACCTAAAAATCCAACTTCCCGAAGCCAAAATTTACTTTTACTAAACTTGGCATATAACTGCTTATCTCGCAAGGTTTGCAAAACTATCCTCAAGTGCTCAGCATGCTCAGGCTCATCTTTGGAATAGATTAAGATATCGTCTATAAATACCACAACAAACTTGTCCAAGTATGGCCGAAATATACGGTTCATCAAATCCATAAACACAGCAGGAGCATTTGTTAAGCTAAACGGCATAACTAAAAATTCATAATGACCATACCTTGTCCTAAAAACAGTTTTAGGCACATCTGACTCTTTTACCCACAGCTGATAGTACCCAGATCTCAAGTCAATCTTTGAAAACCACATCGCTCCTTTCAGCTGATCAAACAAATCATCAATTCTCGACAATGAATACTTGTTCCTGATTGTCACTTTGTTCAACTACCGATAGTCGACACACAGTCTTATTGAACCATCTTTCTTTTTCACACACAATACAGGAGCACCCCAAGGCAAAAAACTCGGTCTCACAAAGCCTTTGTCGGTCAACTCTTGCAACTGCGACTTTAATTCTTTCAACTCTGTTGGTGCCATTCTATACGGAGCAATCGAGATCGGACCTGTTCTCGGCATCAACTTTATACCAAATTCTACTTCTCTGACTAGAGGTAAACCTAGCAATTCCTCTGGAAATACATCCGCAAACTCACATACAATCGGCATTGATTCCACTTTCTTTTCAATTTCTTTTGTATTCAGTACATATGCCAAATAGGCTTCATAACCCTTTCTCAAATATCTCTGAGCCGACATTGAAGAAATCACACTAGATAATGCCTCTGATTTTCTGATTCAACCCGTAGAGTTTTACC
Source organism: Gossypium stocksii (assembly GCA_020496765.1). Classification (NCBI taxonomy): domain Eukaryota; kingdom Viridiplantae; phylum Streptophyta; class Magnoliopsida; order Malvales; family Malvaceae; genus Gossypium; species Gossypium stocksii. The sequence continues at coordinate 43,532,777 of CM035629.1, forward strand.
ATTTTCACACTTTAATTCAATAACTTTCTGTTTACAATTTACTATAGCATCATGCAATGTCAAACAATCCATGCCCAAAATAACATCAAACTCATCAAACGGCAACAACATCACATCGGCCGGAAAGTAATAACCCCGAATCATTAAAGGACATTTCTTACATACTTTATCAACTATAACACATTGGCTTAACGGGTTTGACACTTTAATCATAAATTCTGTATTCTCAACAGGTATATTCATACTAGACACCAATTTCATGCACACATATGAATGAGTAGAACCGGGGTCAATTAAAGCAGTAACATTAACATCATAAAGAGAAAATATACCAGTGATCACGTTGGGTGAGGAAGCATCTTCACGCACTTTAATGGCATAAGTTTTAGCCGGAGCCCTTCCTTCTGATTTAACTGCTGAATCTCTGACCACATTCTTGCTGCTTGCTTCACTCCCAGCTTTTCTTGAATACCTTCCCCTCGAATCTGCACCACTTGCTTTTGTACTCTGAAATTTTTCTTTTTCAATTCTCTCTGGGCAGTCTCCAATAAAATGATTCGGAGAACCACATCAAAAACATTCATTTTCTTTGCACGGACCAAAATGATTTTTACCACACCGTTGGCACTCGGGCTTAACAAATCTTGAATTCCCTACACTAGCTGCCGAAGTAGTCTGGGACTTAGGACCCACATTTTGCTTCCTAAAATTCCAATATGATTGTCCAGCTGAAACTTGGGAACGAGGATTCATATTTCTTGATTTTCCAGGTTGCTGTGAGGGTGTATTACTCATTGGTTTTTTCTTCCAATTTCGTGTCTCAGATTCTGCCTTTTTCTTTTCTTTAAGTAGTTCTTTAGCCTTGCAAGCTCGATCGACAAGTACCACCATTTCTTTTAGTTCAAGAATCCCAATAAATACCTTAATGTCTTCATTGAGCCCGTCTTCAAATCGTCTGCACATCTTGGCCTTTGTAGGAACATATTCTCTGGCATACTTACTCAATCTGACGAACTCCCTTTCATATTCAGTGACTGTCATATTACCTTGCTTCAGCTCAAGAAACTCTTTACGCTTCTGATCAATAAATCTTTCACTGATGTATTTCTTCCGAAACTCTTCTTAAAAGAATTCCCAGGTTACTCTCTCTTTCGGTACCACAGAAATCAATGTCTTCCACCAATTATAGGCTGAATCCCTCAGCAAAGATATAGCACATTTCAAGCATTCTTCAGGTGTGCAAGACAGTTCATCAAATACCCGGATAGAATTCTCAAGCCATAATTCTGCTTTCTCAGCATCACCATCCACATTAGCCCTGAATTCTTCGGCCCCTAATTTACTAATTTTATCAACTGGAGTTCTTTGAAATTTCATCATATCCACACCCTGAGGCATCGAGGGTACAATTTTAGGAATTGGGGGAGGTGGGAGAGGTTGTACATTTGGGTTCGTACTAACGAACTCAGTGTACCATGCACTCATCATTTGGAGAAAGGCTTCACGACCCCTTTCTCCTCCTCCCTGACCAACAGTAGCAGGTGGATTTTTAGTCAGCGCTGCCCCTTCAGTCGGAGCTGGCACATTACTCTCTACTTCATCTGCCACAGCTGGATCGGGATCCATTTACAATAAAAAAATCATTTAAAAGGTCAGAAGTCGTCACACTATCACAATATACACATATGGCATGTATAGCGAAGTCCGTACATAAAACACGTTAGTCTGAGAACCGACTAAACCTGCTCTGATACCACCAAATGTAACGCCCTCTTACCCGAGACCGTCGCTAGAGTCGAGCTTGAGGTGTTACTAAACTTATTTCATCACTTTTTAAATTTTAAATCAACTAATTAAATTTTCGTAGCAAGCTGTCTTTCTACATCATGGTCGCTAAAAAATCATATCTCGAGTTACGAAACTCAAAATCAAGATCCGTAAATTTTCCCTGAAACTAGACTCATATATCTATCTGCTAATTTTTTTCTAGAATTTTTGGTCGAGCCAATTAGTACAGTACCCCTGTTTCAGAACTCGACTGCACTGACCTCTTCTTACTACGAACCACTTTTCTCTCTGTACAAAATACATATGGCTATATCGTTTGTTTCTATTAAAAATAGATTCAATAAGGATTTTGAACATATAAAGTAAACCTCCTAATTATTTTCTTACAATTTGTAGTGAATTTCCAAATTTGGAACAGGGGAGCCAGAAATCACTCTGGCCCTGTTTCACTAAAACTCAAATATCTCATAACATGTAACTCCTTTACCTGTTTTGCTTCGTCCATATGAAAGTAGACACATTAAGCTTCAATTTCATATTTAATTCATCACCTAGTTCGATTTCTAATATTTTTAGTGATTTTTCAAACTCACGTCACTGCTGTTACAACATTCTGTTTTATGACAAATTTTCACTTTTCTATGGAAATTCATGAACTATTAACACTTTGAACATACATGGTCTCATACATGATCTAAATTAACCATTCCAAGGACTAATCATTATCAGGCATTTTCTCAACCAAACCACAACCATAACGTAAGATTAATTACACAAAACAAGCATATTACTATACATGCCATATTCGAGTCATACAAGCTATTTTACCAAAATAGTTCTTCAGATAGTGTGAACGAGCCTTCGACCTATCCCGATTCCTGAGCCGGCTTGTCCAAAACAACAATGAATGAAAAGGAGGGAGTAAGCATATGCTTAGTAAGTTCACATGCAAATAATAAGTAACATAACAAATCAATTATACCAAATAACACTAGCATGGTATCACCAAAACAATATCACATTTCTAATCATCATTTATCATCTTACCACATTATTGTTGTTGTATCGAGTTTTAACCCGAGGGTTAAGTACATACCTATCCAAAGTGTCCATTTCACAACACTTATCAAAATGACACTTGCATCTTGAGTGTTCTTCCATTTCACTAGAATTTTACCCGTTGAACACATCGGAATATAACTCAAATACATGGATAATTTGCACATAAGTGCCACATATGTAATCAAACGACAATGTAACCCGCCCATAAGCGAACTCAGACTCAACTCAACGAGGCGTTCACATCCATAAGTGAACTCGAACTCAACTCAACGAGTTCAGATGCCTAGTTACATCTCACGAACTCGGACTCAACTCAATGAGTTCAGACATTTGCATCCATAAGTGAACTCGGACTCAACTCAACGAGTTCGAATGCCCAACCATCCTAGTGACATGTCACTTGTATCCTAATCTATTCCTAAGGTTCAAACGGGATTTTCCTCAATCACATATCCTTGCCGTCTTCCACAGAATACCAAAACCAATACTCGGTAGCAATTTATATTTAACAAGTAGCACACATAATTTGCATATTATTCGATAATAACCACAAAGCATATATTTCATGATAAAATCAGCATATCATGTAAATAACATCAATTAACTTAAAAATAACGATTATGTTACATTATTTACACATGAACTGACCTTATGGCAAAATATTTAGAATCGAGCCTATTCCTCGACAACTTTGTTTTTCCCTCGTTCACGACTTGAATCTCGTTTTTCTTGATCTAAAATAGCACATTTAGCTCATTTAATACTCACATTATCAAAATAGTCCTTAATTCAAATTTTGACAAAATTACAATTTTACCCTTAAACTTTTACATATTTACACTTTTGCCCCAAGGCTCGGAAATTAAATTTTATTTCAAATTCTTATGTTTTAGGACATGCTGATCATTTATTTACCATTAGTAAGCTCAAATTCCCACTATAACATACACTTATGAACAATATATATTTTTACCGATTAAGCCATTTTACTCGTTTTTACTTAAAACCGAGTAGCACAAGTTGTCTAGCATAATTTAAACCCTCATATTCTATGATAAAACACCAAAATACACAAATTTCACCTATGGGTATTTTTTTTCAAATATAAACCCTAGCTCAAAATATTGGTAAAAATAGGTAAACCGAGCTACGAGGATTTCAAAAATGTAAAGAACATTAAAAACGAGCATGGAAATCACTTACAATCAAGGCTTAAAAGTATTGAAACCCTAGCTATGGTGGAGAGCAAAATTCGGCAGCAACATATGAAGAAGATGATTAATTTTTGTGTTGTTTTTCCTATTTTATTTCATTTAATATCCAAATGGCCAAAATGCCCTTCCTTACTAAACTTTCAAAAATTCCTTTCATGTCCAATTTTTGTCCATAAACTTAGAAATTGGTCAAATTGCTATTTAAGACCTCCTAATTAATATTCCAAAGCAATTTCATACTAAAAGATTCTAGAATGCAAATTTTGCAACTTATTCGATTTAGCCCCTAATTTCAAATTAAGCACTTTATACATAGAATTTCTTCACGAAATTTCCACACAATCATGCAAACATATCATAAACCTCAAAATAATTATAAAATAATTATTTCTATCTCAGATTTGTGGTCACGAAACCACTATTCCGATTAGGCCCTAATTCAGGATATTACATTTTTAATGTTATAAAATGAATTTGGAATGTTGATTTATATTTAAAAGTATTTTGTTAAGTGATTTCAATGAATTTTTCTATTAGGGACTAATTTGTTAAATTAATAAAATTATAAGGATTTAATGTGAAATTGTTGCATAAATGGGCTATTATGGATATCATGAATATTCGGATATGATAAATTTTTGGTAAAAATGGTTAATTTGCATGTTTTGGGGCTCAGGGACTAAATTGAATAAAAGTAAAATTTTAGGGGTAATTTTGTAAAAATGTAAAATTTGACCAAATTGAATGAAATGAATTGTTTGATTGTCTAAATTAATATATTTAATGAGATTATTAATTTAGATCAAGATCAGGTGGAAAATCGAGGAAAATAAAAAATTACCAAAATGCCCTTGAACATTGATATATCTGCAATTTAGCCAGTAAGTTTGTATGAACTATACCATGTATATTGTTGATTAAATTGAATGTTATTTTATGAAATTTTATTGAAAATGAATCAATATATATATATATATACACGTTATTATACAATTTAGCTTATAATGAAACGAGGAAAATTCAACAATGCACAACGACTATCGAGTCCCGTTTGAACCTTAGGGATTCATAGGATACAAATGACATGTCATTAGGGTTACCAATTTTTAGCTCGTATGAGCTTACCAACTACAGCTCATAAGAGCATACCGATCCAAAGCTCGTATGAGCATACATGTACAAGAATTGACGGATTACAGTTCAGTACACCTCGTGTGTGCTACCCGAGTATCCAACAATATTCTACATGGTTCAACAGGAAATGTTCTATTACAAGACGATATAAGTTCGATATGAACTAATATAGGTGTATATATCTATATATATATATATATATATATATGAAATACATGGAAATGATGGCACATGATATATTTATATATTGAAATGGATGATATATGTATAAGAAAAAGCGGTAAGAGAATGATATGTATCATGACATGTGCATAAATGAATATCTTTGATATGTTGATACATGGAAATTACGTACGTTGAGACGAGTAATAAACTCAAGTGTGACATGTTGAGAAAATAAGATTATCAATGTCAAATTTATATGAAATATGTTCAAGTATGGTAACATGTGCTGTTGTTTGATGCTATTGGTTGAATGATTTTCTGTTTACTTATAAGTTGCATTGGAATGGTAAGTGCTCAAATGAAAATATGCTTGTACTCAAGAAAAAGTGGTAAGGTTTAAATTATGCAATTTCTTATGAAATGGCTTATTATGTGATTAATTCGAAAAGGGTTATGTTTAAATGCACTAGCTTGTGGCTATGGTTGAATGATATGCTTATATCTTGTGTTGTTATGTATACAAAACGAGTGGGGAAAGCAATGAAATGCAAATGAAAATTGTAACACCCAAAAATCTCTTATATTTATTTTTTTGTATGTTTGTGACACATATGTTTGTCTGCTTGAGCGGTTATGTGTTCTAGGAGTGTCTAAGAAGTCTTGGGTACAAGCCTTGACTTGGGCAAATTTTGACATTTTTTTGAATAAAGCCCTATCTCTAGACAGTAGACTTTTAATTAATTGTTTGTAAAAATATGTCAGAATGGGCTTGCTAGTCTGGTAGCTAAGTGGTGTATTGGTATGTTGGGGGTTAGGAGTTCAAGTCTTTGCATGAGCGAATGATTTATTTAGATGCTGTAGAGGTGTTTGAGTGGAGTAAGAATTCTAAAGAGAGTGGGGCGAGTAGTGGACTGTTGGGAGTGTTTGAGGGGTGTGGGAAAGTGTGGGAGCGAATTTAGGGATAAAAAGGAGAAAATTTAGGGATTTTGGGGAGAGAATATCCAAAATCTAATCATTTTTCTTTTCTTTTGGGAAAAAAGTGTCAGTTTTCTCACCACCTTCCTAATTTCTTTTTCTCAAAATTTCGGCTTTGGCATTGGTTTTCTCTCAATTTGTCCTGCTGACTGTTCTTCTTCCGTGGTGCCAAATATTGTTGTGATTTTCGACTATTTTCTTTTCCCCTCTCATTTCTTCTTTTATTTTTTCTCTTAGTTCTGTCGATTCCCTCATTTCCTTTTTGCTGCCAATTTTTCTTGTTCCCTAACCTTCTTCCTGTTGCCACAACTTGTCATCTCCATTGCGCTTTCGTGTGTTGGTGGTAAGTTTCGTAACTGTGGTGTGCTTTGGTTTATGTATTCTTGGTAATCGATCGACTATTTCATTGATTAAAGGTTAAGGGCTGAAGCGATTTGGTTAGTGTTGGAGCGGCATGGTTCTGCTGTTACTTGCTTAGTAGGTAAGGTGGTTGTGTTTGTGAATTAGGGGAAGCTTTTCCTTTCTTTTGGTTATGAAGATGTAATTTATTGTTAATATTGAGTCTTTCAGAATTGGCAGCGGTGAATTGTGGGAGTGATGACCTATCTTATTCGGTTTCGTAGTGGGGGGTTGCTTAGTAGTAAAGGTAAGTAACAGATAAATTGACCGAATTATTGTCAATGTTTTAGTCTAAAATTAACTATGAATTAGAACTGATTGTGGGGTTTATTTGTCGACCATAGGTGCTGGTGATATCAGAAGTGCATTTACGTCACAAACGAACCAGGTGTGTAATCACAACACTGAAAATGTTAATAAGCGAAAAGCCAAAAAATGGGATTGTCGACGCTACACGGGCGTGTGGGCGCCCGTGTGGTAGGCCGTGTGATCGAACACAGGCGTGTGGGCCCACACGGGCAAACATCATGTGCTTTGGGCCCATTTTCACTGTTTGATTATTAAGGTTGCACAGGTCGCTCGAGTCGACTATGGAGCTACTGTAGGGTCAGTAAGCTTACCTAAACCCCTAATTAACTGAAATGACTGTATGACTGATATGCTTGTGCATGATATTAAGCACAATGATGTTCCACTGATTTGATATTGTATGCCAGATTATATGCATGATATCACGTTATAGCATGACATATTTATATATTGCATTGCATTGGGTTGGGGGTATATTGTTCAGAGGAAGTGTACTGAAAGGCTTCGAGCCTAATTTACTAGTCGCTCAGCTGCAAACTACTGTCTAGTACCGTATTCAGTACTTTTTAGAATGTAGGGTTGGATGGAGTTAGAGTGTAGAGGCTGGCTGGGTAAGATTTGAAACTGTATATCGGTTATTGTATTAAATATTGATACTGTAATGGGCTAAGGCCTAAATGTATGACTGTTTTTGTATTGTAATGGGCTAAGGCCCTAACTGAAATTGAAACTGTTGCTAAAATGGGCTTAGGCCTAGACTGTGAATGTATTCTGTCTGCTTGTTTATATGGGGATTACACACTGAGTTTTCGTAAACTCACCTTTCTATTTTATCTGTACAGGTAATCCCCAGACTTAGACGGATCGGAGCGGTGAAGGACTTAACGATGGCCATACAACCCCTTTTACACTGTTTCATATTTAATTAGGTTTTTAAAGTTATATTTGGGGTATTTTACTCTAATAAAGGCCTCTATGGATTTTTGCTTAAAATTTGGATGTTATAATTTTTTATGTTTTACATTTGCTAGAGGTAGGTAAAATACAGGTTTTTAAAAGGAATGCATGTGTTTTAGCAAAATACCCACAATGACACAGACTGTTTTAAAAAACTTCCGCAATGTATAATGTTTTGAAAACTAACGATTGAATAAGAATCACGATTTTAGAATTAATATAAGATAATGACGAGTTCTAAATGAAAAATGTTTTAAGCGAAGTTAAAGTTTATCCAACACAAGTTACGGTTTTCAAACACACTACCATGTGACATCACCAGATTCGACCATAACGTCTAGGCCGGGTTCGGGGTGTTACATTTAGTGGTATCAGAGTCAAGTTGTAAAATTTAGCTGTGGATTTTGGTTTTTAAGATTCGATTCTCTATGAGCTAATTTTTAAATGACGTGAAATGTTTTTACTAAATGTGTGGTACATCTAGTCTCTGGATCTGATCCCGTAAGTCCTCTGAACTGTTATTTGTTTATAAACTGAAAATGCTATAGATAGTATATACCAAGACTAGTATAGATATACTGTACTAGAAACACTCAAGTTAGTGTATACTGATATTGTAGTAAAACCTATAAGACATTGATAGACACTACGATGTACGAAACAACCTATACACTTCTGATACTGTTTTCATAAAATATCTGTTAATAAATACTGAAACTATAAACTGATACATAAAATTGTTAATACAGATAAAACGTGATTAGAAATGAGCACAAGAGGTACTCGTGAACGGGGTACAAGAGGCCGTGGTAGAGGCCGTATAGGTGCTCAAGCTGGGTTTTAATCTTCTAGCAACTTGCCTAATTTGGATACAAGTGAGACACCGGCTTCACCTGAGACTGGATCTAGGTCTCATGATGGTGCAGCTGGGGACGACGCATTGTCCCAATCCATGTTACGGATTTTGGAGAGGGTCACTGGGCCCAATACTAGAGCTGGAGGCCGAGGGTCGGTTACGGAACGACTCTGGTCTAATGGAGCTGAAATTTTCAGGGGTATTGCTGGAGTTGCCCCTAACGTGGCGGAGTACTAGATCGAGGCTGCAGAAAGGATTATGTACAATTTAAACTGCACCCCCGAGCAGAAACTAAAGGGTGCAGTGTCACTACTGAGAGATGATGCTTACCAGTGGTGGCTTACGGTTAAGGAGGGCACTCAGCCCGATCAACTAACCTGGGAGTTCTTTAATCTGACTCAGGGAGATAGATTAGTGGCCGAGTACGAGGCCAAATTTCTGTGACTAAGCCGCTATGTGCGAGGTATGGTGGCAACTGAGAACGAGCAATGTGTTCGTTTCGAGGATGGCCTCAGGGATAATTTGAGGGTTTTGATAGCTCCACAGAGGGAGTGAGAATTTGTTGCACTGGTTGATAAGGCAAAGATCACTAAAGAAGTTAAGCGCGCTAAGCGCCAGAATCGCGATAGTGAGAGAGGTAGGAACAAAAGGGATTCAGAGCCCTCGAGTTCCATTCAGAGGCCTAAGAAATAGGCTAGAATTGATGGGCCGATCAGATTAGGGCTCCTATTCCTGCTACTAGACATCCGCCGTGTATTGACTGTGGTAGACGCCATCAGGGCGAGTGTTGGAAAAGAATAAGGGCTTGTTTGAGGCGCGGTTCGTTAGAGCACTGTATTAGAGAGTGTCCACGGAGGTCCGATCAGATCAAGCTCCATCCACTATTACTACACCACAAGTGAGAGCAGTTCAACAGCCATTAAGGGGCCGTGGTCAGGCTAGAGGTGATAATGGTCTGGGCCGTGGTTAGAGAGCACCAGTGTAACAGCCTAAAATTAGGCTTAGTCGAAATAGTGATTTTGAATTCACTTTCTGAGGTTTAATAAAATTATTTTAGTATTAATTTATATGTTTTAGTATTTTTATAAGTATGCATGAAAATTTTGGTGGATTAATTTACGCGATTGAAGGCTTAATCGTGAAAAAAGACTAAATCGCATAAAAGGTAAAAGTTGCAAATTACTAGTAAATTGAGCCAAATAGCTGGAGAATTGAGATTTGGGGGGTTTTTAAAGAGCAAATAGACCCTTAAATTTCATGATGGCAGGCCATAAGAGATTACGGGGACAATGAAAAGTCAAAAATCAGTTTTTGGTAGGTTAGGTGAACCATTTTTGACTAAAATAAACAAAGTAATTATTTTGCTTCATTTCCTTCTTCTTCTTGTCAAAAATACCAGCCATTGGGGGGTTTTGAAGCTTCAAAATTTTTAGCACTTCCTAGCACTCATTAGTAAGTGATTTCTAAGGTCTTTCTTGATTGTTTTTACATTTTTAGAACCCTTGTAGCATGAGCTACCTTTTAGGGGTGTATTGTGCAAAATGGTTGAAAGATAGAATTTTTTCCATGATTGAATAAGTGTTGTTTGCTGGGTTTTTATGGAAGAAAATGAGTCATAGTTATTAAATAAACAACTTTTGTAAAATGGTGTTCAAGTAAAACCCCTAAATTAGACTAGATTGTAAAGTTGATAAATTATTGGTAAGTGTGTGAAATAATGAGAATTTGGGGCTATCACAAGAGTGAAAAAAGATTCGATTGGGTTTGCTTAACTAGGAAATTTGATAAAAATAGATTTCCGAGTCTAGGGGTAAAATGGTCATTTTGCCAAATTGTGAATTTTGGATTGCTTAGAGTTAATTGGTGATTAAATTAGTGAATTATTATTATTATAGATCAAGATTTACCAAATCCAAACTTAGACTAGGGGAAGGCCAAACAAATCGAATAAACCGAGTCGTCATCTTCATTTTGTATACCGAGGTAAGTTGTAGGTAAATAATGCAACATTTCTAATTTTTATGCATTAAATTGTTAAAATTTCGTAAGATTTTGTGTTGTGATATGAACAATGTATGCAAATAGTTAATCGAGCATAAATTGAGAAAATGATGATTTTTATTCATGAAATGATGAGAACATGTGTAATAGGACCCATTTGAACATTTGGAATAGAATTGGATATTCGTGCCATGACATTGGGTGATGTGTGTGCTAGTGTAAGACATGTCTAGGACATGCATTGGCTACATTACGAGAGATAGTGTAAGACATGTGTGGGACATGCAGCAGCCTCGAGATATACAAGCTAGTGTAAGACCTGTCTGGGACATGGCATCAGCTTATTGAGTGTCAGTGTAAGACCTGTCTAGGACATGGCATCGACACTGATAGATAAGAGCCAGTGTAAGACCTATTTGGAACATGGCATCGGCCTTGATACATTGAAAGCCAGTGTAAGACCTGTCTGGGACATGGAATAGGCTTAAGACCCTACATGGGAGGCTTATTGAATATCCTTTCATATTCTAAATAGTTCAACGAAAAAACTCAGAATTAATGCTTAGTTGTGAGATATTGTGATGATCTCTGTAAGTGGTGCAGGTGCTTAAGTGTAATGCTTGAAATGTGAGCTCACTAGCATGTTGTGTGATTAGTAAAGGATGGAATTGAGTAAGTTATGTTGTAGTCATTCTTTGTAATATGCATGATTTGTGATGTAATGAAAGCTTGTGATGACTTGGTAAATTATTGTTATTTATTTACTTACAACTTACTAAGCTTTATGCTTACCCTTTTCCTTTCTATTTTCTTATAACACTGCCTAGTTAGCTTGTGGATCAAAGCTCTCCGGAGACTCCGTTCACACTATCATCCTAAGCTCTCGGTATAGTTAGATTTAACATTTTGAGAATATGACGTGTATAGAACTCTATTCTTTTGTCAAGTGTCATGTTACTTTGGGCCAAATGTGTTGGTTTGTATTGGAAATTAATTCTTTTTGTGTAATGCCATGAGTGATTGCTAATATTGAAGGTTAATTTATGGAAAAGTTAAAGTTATTCATAAATGTGTGTATTAGAAGTAGAAATGTGTATGCTTGGTTGGATTGGTACTTATGAATGTGTTGGAATGCCAAATTATGGTTATTAGTTGAGTATATAAGCCTTGGTATGTTTGGCTATACATTTGGTCTTATTTCAAGGTGGCAAAGAGGCTTGGTAAATAGCCTATTCTTGTCTATACAGGTAGACACATGGTCAGCCTACGAGCTTGTGGTTAGGCCGTGTGTCCCCTGCACCTTGCATGGATAAAATTAAATGCCCATCAGTGTTCCACATGGGTATGAGACATGGTCGTGTGTCTCAACTGTATGGAGGACATGGCTAGCACACGGGCATGTGCCACGGTCGTGTGTGTGATGACATTAGAAATAAAATACCTAGGTTTTTGCACACGGGCTATGACACGAGCATGTCATGGCCTTGTGAGGGACACTGGCTGAGGACACGGGCGTGTGCCAGGTTATGTGAAAACCCCTGTAAGTTCGATTTTAGAAATTAATTTCACACGGACGAGGGGCACGGGCGTGTCCCTAGGATTCGTAGGCCATGTGAACCACACGGGCCATTAGCACGACCATGTGTAGAAGGCACACGAGCGTGTTGCCTTTCCACACGGGCATATGCCCTGTTTATAGTAGTTTTTGAAGAAATTTTCTCAAGTACCCGAGATTGTCCCGGATCATTTCCAAACCACATTTTAGGCCTCCTAAGCCCATGTGAAGGTCTGTAGGATATTGATTGAAAATTTTTAAATTGGGATGCATTTTATTAGGTGTAAGTTAAATAGTTGCATGTGATTTAGTAAGGGAACGTCTCGCACCCTATCCCGACGTCAGATACAGGTAAGGGGTGTTACAACCAGGCAGAGGTGCTAGACATAGTGAGGTGAGGCAGCAGCTCTTGTTTATGCTACTCGTCGCTGAGAGGATGAAGATGCTCCGGACGTCATCACGGGTATGTTCTTTATTTATAATGTACCTTATACTACACTGATAGATATAGGATCTACTCACTCTTATATAGCCTGGACGGTATCGGAAAACTAGGGTATTTTGGTTGAGAGCACTACGAGTGAGGTGATTGTACTGAGTCCATTGCTAATCAGTAAGGGTAAATAAGTTGTTTAGAGACATTCCTTTAAAGGTTCAAGGGGCTATTTTTCTGGCTGATCTGATGGAACTGCCTTTTGGAGAATTTGATCTGATATTGGGAATGGATTGGTTGGTCAAGTACTGAGTGAGCTTGGATTGTGCCACAAAAAGGGTTGTACTGAGAACTAAGGAGGACAGCGAGGTAGTCGTAATAGGGGAACCCTAGAATTATCTATCGAATGTGATTTCTACATTGAGGGCCAAAAAGTTGGTACGTAAGGGATATGATGCATATCTGGCCTACATCAGTGTTTCAGATTTTGGGGATTCTTTGGTTAAGGATATCAGGACGGTTAAGGACTTTCTGGATGTTTTTCCTGAGGAGTTACTTGTGTTACCACCGAATCGTGAAGTAGAGTTTGGGATTGAGCTCCTCTCTGGCACAGCTCTGGTGTCCATCGCTTCCTAAAGAATGGCACTGAAAGAGCTTGTGGAGTTTAAGGCTAAGATTCAAGAGTTACTGGATCATGGGTTCATCTACCCTAGTATGTCTCCATGGGGAGCACCGGTTCTATTTGTGAAAAAGAAGAATGGGTTCATGTGTATGTGTATTGACTACTAACAATTGAACAAGTTGATAGTCAAGAGTAAGTATCCCTTATTGAGGATAGATGATCTGTTTGACCAGTTCCAAGGGGCTACAGTTTTTTCCAAGATTGGCCTTCAATCAGGATATCATCAATTGAGGTTTAAGGAGACTGATGTGCATAAGACAGCATGAAGGACTTGATACGGTCATTACGAGTTCCTAGTGATGTCATTTGGACTGACGAATGCACCAGTAGCTTTTATGGATCTGATGAACCGAGTGTTCCAGCCTATCTGGATCGATTCATAGTGGTATTTATTGATGATATACTAGTGTATTCAAAAACTAGGGATGAGCATGATGAACACCTCAAAGTGGTTGTACAGATTCTGAGAGAGAAACAACTGTATGCCAAGTTCATAAATGTGAGTTCTGGTTACGTGAAGTAACGTTTCTGGGACATGTGGTTTCTGCTGAGGGGATTAGAGTCGATCCTTGAAAGATTGAGGCTGTCTTGGATTGGAAGTAGCCTAAAACTGTATCTGAGATTCATAGTTTTCTGGGACTGGCAGGGTACTATCAACATTTTGTGAAAGGGTTTTCACTGATTGCGACACATTTGACTAAGCTACTACATAAGGGTAAGCCGTTTAACTGGATTGATGCGCAGGAAGAGAGCTTTGAGAAGCTCAAGACTGTATTGACTGAGGCCCCTATTTTAATACAACTAGAGTCTGGGAAGGAGTTTACTGTTTACAGCAATGTGTCACATGTCAATTTAGGTTGTGTGTTGATGCAAATGGGTAAAGTTGGTAGCGTTGCATCTCGTCAACTTAAGACTGATGAGTCAAATTATTTGACGCATGACTTGGAGTTGGCCGCAGTGGTGTTTGCACTAAAAATCTGGAGGCATTATCTATACGGTGAGAAGTGTATCTTTACACTGATTATAAGAGCCTCAAGTACCTCCTCACTCAGAAAGAATTGAATCTTAGGCAGCACAGATGGATTGAGCTGCTTAAGGACTATGACTGTACGACCATTCTGGTAAGACAAATGTGGTGGCTGACACACTGAGCCGTAGAGCTATGACTGATCTTAGGGCAATGTTTGCTTGCCTCAGTTTATTCGATGATGGTAATCTGTTGGCTGAACTTCAGGTTAAACTGACTTGGATAGAGTAGATTAAGGGTAAACAGTTAGAGAATGAATCTTTGAATCTTTGCTTTCGACAGGTTGAGAGTGGTGATATCATAGATTTTGGACTGAATAGCAAAGGAGTGCTCTACTTCCGTGGGAGAATCTATATTCCAAAGGATACTCGTTTGAGGTAGCCCATACTACGAAAGGCGCATAATAGCCCTTATGCTATGCATCCTAGCAGAAATAAGATGTATCGTGACCTTCGTGAGTTATTCTGGTGGCCAGTCTTAAATGAGAAGTTACCGATTTTGTGGCTATATGTTTGACATGCTAGCAGGTTAAAGCTGAGCATCAGTTAGCTTCGGGTTTGTTACAGCCAGTTAACATTCCGCTTTGGAAGTAGGAGAGAGTAACTATGGACTTCGTTAGTGGGCTACCCCTCACACCCACTAAGAAGGATTCTGTGTAGGTCATCGTGGATCGATTGACCAAATCCACCCACTTCATATCGGTTCGTACTGACTACTCTCTATAGAAGCTGGCTAAACTGTATGTGTCTGGGATAGTGAGACTTAATGGGGTACCGGTTTCAATAATATCTCATAGGGATCCTTGCTTCACGTCTCAGTTTTGGAGGAAGCTACATGAAGCTCTGGGTACAAGGTTGGACTTCAGTACTGCATTCCATCCTCAAATAGATGGTTAATCTGATAGGGTGATCCAGATACTGGAAGATATGTTAAGGAGTTGTGTGATTGACTTTTGAGGCAGTTGAGAGGATTACCTACCACTAGCAGAGTTTGCTTATAACAACAGTTATTAGTTTAGCATTCAGATGGCACCCTATGAGGCATTATATGGTCGTAGGTGTTGCACACCTTCATGTTTTACTAAGTTGGGCGAGCGACGAGTTCTAAGCCCTGAATTAGTTTCTGATACCGAGGATAAAGTTAGATTGATTCAGGAGTGATTGAAAACGACATCTGATAGGCAAAAGTCCTACGCAGACCTGAAGCGATGTGAAATTGAGTATTACTTGGGAGACTCCATTTTCCTTATGGTCTCGCCATGGAAGAAGGTACTGAGGTTTGGTCGTAAGGGCAAGTTGAGCCTTAGGTTTATTGGGCTTACCGCATACTGAAACATGTGGGACCGGTTGCTTACCAGTTGGAGCTACCTCCAGAATTGGATCAAATTCATGACGTGTTCCACGTCTCTATGTTGATGAGGTACCGCTCTGATCACACGCATATTGTATCTGTTGAGGAGATCGAGGTTAGGCTAGGTTTGACCTTTGAGGAAGAGCCAGTTCAAATATTGGAGCGAGATGTAAAGGTTCTAAGAAGAAAATCCATCTTACTGGCTAAGGTTCTTTGGCGTAATCAAAGCTTTAAAGAGGCCACGTGGGAGCCTGAGGATATGATGCGACAACAGTTTCCTCATCTGTTCTGATTTGGTAAAATTTTGAAGCCAAAATTTTCTTTAAGGGGGTAGAGTTGTAACGCCCCAAAAATATCTTATATTTATTTTTTTGTATGTTTGTGACACATATGTCTGTCTGCTTGAGTGGTTATGTGTTCTGGGAGTGTCTAAGAAGTCTTAGGTTCAAGCTTTAACTTAGGCAAATTTTGGCATTTTTTTGAATAAAGCCCTATCTCTAGACAGTAGGCTTTTAATTAATTGTTTGTAAAAACATGTTAGAATGGGCCTGTTGGTCTATTGGCTAAGTGGTGTGTTGGTATGCTGGGGGTCAGGAGTTCGAGTCTCTGCGCGAGCGAAGGATTTATTTTTGCTAGATGCCATGAGGTGTTTGAGTGGAGTAAGAATTCTGAAGAGAGTGGGGTGAGTAGTGGATGGTTGGGAGTGTTTAAGGGGTGTGGGAAAGTGTGGGAGCGAATTTAGGGATAAGGGGGAGAAAATTTGGGGATTTTGGGGGGAGAATATCCAAAATCTAATCATTTTTCTTTTCTTTTGGAAAAAAAATTGTTAATTTTCTATCCACCTTCCTGATTGCTTTTTCTTAAAATTTCAGCTTTGGCATTGGGTTTCTCTCAATTTGTCCCGTCGACTGTTCTTCTTCTGTGGTGCTGAATATTGTTGTGATTTTCGGCTATTTTCTTTTCCCCTCTCATTTCTTCTTTTATTTTTCTCTTGGTTCCGTCGATTCTTTCCTTTCCTTTTTGCTACCGATTTCTCTTGTTCCCTAACCTTTTTCTTGTTGCCGTAACTTGTCATCTCCATTGTGCTTTCGTGCGCTGGTTGTAGGTTTTGTAACTGTGGTGTACTTTGGTTTATGGATGCTTGGTAATCGGTCGACTGTTTCATTGATAAAGGTTAAGGGCTAGAGCGATTCGGTTAGTGTTGGAGGGGCGTGGTTCTGCTGTTACTCGCTTAGTAGGTTAGGTGGTTGTGTTTGTGAATTAGGGGAAGCTTTTCCTTTCTTTTGGTTATGAAGATGTAATTTATTGTTAACATTGAGTCTTTTAGAATTGGCAGTGGCAAATTGTGGGAGTGGTGACCTGTCTTGTTCGGTTTCGCACTGAGGGTTGCTTAGTTTTGAAGGTAAGTTACAAATGGATTGAACGAATCATTGTTAATGTTTCGGTTTCGCATTAACTACGAATTAGGACTGATTATGGGGTTTGTTTGTTGACCATAGGTGCTGGTGATATCGGAAGTGCATTTACGTCACAAATGAACTAGCTGTGTAATCACAACACTGAAAACGTTAATTGGTGAAAAGCCAAAAAATAGGATTGTCGACCCCACACGATCATTTGGCCGTTCGTGTGGTAAGCTATGTTATCGAACACGGGCGTGTGGGCCCACACGGGTAAACATGATGGACTTGTGGGCCCATTTTCAATGTTTGATTGCTAAGGTTGCATAGGTCGCCTGAGTTGACTGTGGACCTACTGTAGGGTCGGTAAGCTTGCCTAAACCTCTAATTAACTGAAATGACTATATGACTGATACTCTTGCACATAATATTAAGCATAATGATGTTCCACTGATTTGATATTGTATGCCAGATTATATGTAACGCCCCGAAATTGGGCCTGGAAGAGTGGGCCACGTGGGCCCAATGGGCTTGTGGACCTCACATGGATGGTTGTCTTTGGACTTGTAGGAATTAGTGGGCCGACTGTGTCGTACATGTAGCTGTGGGAAAATCTAGCTTAGCGGGCCATGCGAGCACGTGGGCCCCATTTGGGTTGCGTAATGGGCCCTGGGCCGATGTACGCTAAATAGCATGTTGGTATGTTGGCTAAGAGGTTTGGGAGTGTTTGGGAGTGTTGGAGAAGTCTTGGTTTCAAACCTGGACCTTAGCAAAACTTTATGTTTTTATCTTATGGGGGCCTTGATGTTAGTTGGTAGACTTTAAGAATATTTTTGGTGAAAGCATGACATAAAAGAAGATATGGTCTAGTGGCAAGGAAGTGACGCCATAAGGGAAGCAATGGGTCTAAGGTTCAAGTCTTGGCTCTTACAATTTATTTTGGTTTTTCTTTTAAATAAATCTGGAAGCGAGTAGGTGGGCTTTAAAGTTAAATGTGTTGGACTTATAACACAAAGGAGCTTGAATCCGAGTGGTGGTGGCTTGACAGGGCTATCGAGAGGACTTTGGTTCAAATCCCTTTGCACGCAAGGGTTGGTTATTTTGCTAATAAGTTGGTTTTGGATGATTGATGGAGAATCCCACATCGGGAAGCTAACATGAGAATAGGCGAGAAGCTGGCTTTAAATAGAGCAAACCATGAGGAGAGTAAGCATACCTTTCTTGGCTTATCCCTTTCACGTTGTGGCGTGTTCGTTTGGGTTAGGCGTGGGATCATTCGTTGATCTGTATGCCTTTGGGTCACGATGGTGGTGGCCGTAGTTGATCGACACACCCCCTGGGGAGTCAAGGTGTGATTATTGTTGGCTTCTGGGAATAGCAGCATTTAGAGCGCGGATTAACTTCAGATACCTATCAGGTGTGTACTTTAACCTCCTCTAGCTGTAGAACGGCAAATGCCGAAAGGCCGAAATGGGCCATGTGGACCCAATGGGCCTGTGGGCCTAATCGGACAAATTGTATGATTGTGTAGTAAATACTGGACTAGACTAGGTGAATCTCATATCCGTGGCTAGTTTTGGGCTAAAGGGCCATACGAGCGTGTGGGCCCACCTGGGTTAAGAACGGGTCTTAGACCCATTCGCAACGTTATCTCTGTTTAGAATACTTGAGTCGCCTGAGGCGACTGTAGACTTTCTGAGGGATTGATAAAATTATCGAAATACCCTTATAGGGTAGAATTACTGTAATACCCCCGATTTGTAAAATTATCGAATTACCTTCGATTTGTAGATTGGCAAAATTACAGACCCCCAATTTGTAAAAGCACTATTTGACCCCTGATTTATAAAATTATCATCTTACCCCTAATTTGTAAAATTACCATTTTACCTCTGATTTGTAAAGTTACCGTTTTACCCCTGATTTGTAAAATTATCGTTTTACCCCTGACTTGTAAAATTACTATTTTACCCTCGATTTACAAAATTACAGAAATATCCTAGTTTATAAATTACGAAAATACCCCAAATTTCAAAATTATCGAAATACCCTTGGGTTGCAAAATTACCGAAATACCCCTAGTTTGTGAAATTACCTAAATACCCATAGTTTGTGAAATTACCAAAATACCCTTAAGTTGCAAAATTACTGAAGTACCTCTGTAGGGTAGAATTATCGAAATACCCTTGTAGGGTAGAATTACCGAAATACCCCTGTAGGGTAGAATTACCGAAATACCCCTATAGGGTAGAATTATCGAAATACCCCTGTAGGTTAGAATTATCGAGATACCCCTGTGGGGTAAAATTACCATTTTGCCCATAGAGTGTTAAATGACTATTTTGCCCCTGTGGGTAAGTGACTGACTTGGACTGTGTGTTTGACGGATTTGACTGTGCTTGTATGACAGTGATTTGACTGACGTGACCGTGGTTGTGTGATTGATATGTTTTAATATGTGTTTAAATGATTGATACTGAACATGGCCATTCTGCATACATGTGTGATGATTGAGCATAGCATACACGACATATTGGTTGGGACATCGATTTGGAGAAAGTTCTATGCTAATGGCTTTGCCACGTATTCTGATTCTGGTGGCTTCGCCACGTTATCTGTTATTAGCAACATGGCTGCGTCATTGGTGTGTAGGGCTGAGTGGGTCGAGTTATTTTCGACATGGTGTGTTGGGTTGGTACGGGTGATGTGATTGCTGGACTGGGTTGGGATTGCATTCACATATTGTTCTGATTCTGCTATGGGCTTGGCCCACACTGTTCTGTATAGGGCTAAGGCCCAAACTGATCTGTTCTGTATAGGGCTTTGGCCAAGTTTGTTCTGCATATCTGTATTATACGGTTACTGATTCTGTTTTGGGCTTAGGCCCACCTGATCCTGATTCTGATTTTGATTCTAATTTTGATAATGTTTCTGATTCAATAATGGGCTAAGGCCCATCTGGTACTGTCTGTTATAGTGGGCTAAGGCCCAATTGATACTGGAACTGTAGTAGGGCTAGGGCCCAGACTTTTAATTCTTTTGTATGACTGAGTGTTCATTTTATATAGTAGGGGATTACACACTGAGTTTTCATAAAACTCACCCCGTTTAATAACTGTGTAGGTAATCCCTAGCTTTAGGAGGATCGGTGCTACGAGAGACTCGGAGAAGGCCACACATTTCTTATGCTCTGTCTTGATTTACTTTTAAGTACTTTATTCCGATTTGGGTTGTAATAAGGCCTTTTAAACTTTCTGGTTTTTACATTTGGGATTTATTTATTGTTTTATAATTGCTAGAAGTCGAACACGGTTTTTCCAAAACAACAACTACTTTTGAAAATATCATGTTTCCACAACTGTTTTAAATTAGGCTTTCGTAACAATTAATGTTTTAAAGGTAATAACATTTTACAAGAGAACGTCTTTTAATAAACCACATTTTAAAAATATGCATACGAAATTTGAGATTTTACACAAGTTCTAAATGGCAACAAGTTTTAATAAGAAGGGTTTTCAATGGAAACAAGGTTTTTGAAAAACACTTTAATGTGACACGCCAGATTCGGGCCTAACTTCTAGGTCGAGTGTAACACCCCAGACCCGGCCCAGATATTATGGCTGAATCCGGCGATGTCACATCAAAGAGGTTATTTCAAAACGACTTTGTTTAGTTAAAATTATGTTCAGTGGAAAAGTTTCTTGGTTAAAAACTTAAACTTGTGACTTAGAAAATCAAAATCCTTGTAACTTGTTAAGTTATGATGAAATCCCATGTTTTAAGAAAACATTCACATATTAAGGTTACTTAGAAAACCATGATTAACTTTTAAAAATTTATTTGAGTGTGATGATCCAATAGTTGTAATAATAATAAACCCAAATGAAAAGTCAAATCGGAGATTCAAAGCCTTATTACAAACCATTGAAAAACAAGTAATTAAAATAAAGTAATTCGAAAACTATTTAAAACTTCTAAGTAGCTTGCAGTGTGGCCATCTCTGAGTCCTCTCCCACGTCGAGCCGTCTACAGAGGGTCACCTGAAACATTAAATTAAAATGTGTGAGTTTCGAAACTCAGTGTGTACGACCCTTGGCAATCAAATCAATATGCAATTATCACATTGGTCCTAACCCTAGCAATATCAGTGGTCTTGGGCCTTAGCCCACGTTGACCTCATATCATATCAGAATCACATGAATGCAATGCATCCATCCCGAATCCAACCCTGCACTGTATTTCCTTTCCAACCCTACACTCCTGTGGGGATATAAATATCAACCTACCCATCCCTACACTCCAAAGGTAGCACCAATAGCAGCACTACTTGTAACACCCCAAACCCGGCGTAGAAGTTAGACCCGAATCTGGCGTGTCACATTGAAGTGTTTTTGCGAAAAACCTTGTTTTTCATTGAAAACCCTTCTTAAAGAAATTTGAGTAAAATTCTAGTTTAAAGTTGTTTTTCAAACAGCTTGTGTTTAAAAATCAATCAGTCTTTCT
Organism: Gossypium stocksii; assembly: GCA_020496765.1. Lineage (NCBI taxonomy): Eukaryota > Viridiplantae > Streptophyta > Magnoliopsida > Malvales > Malvaceae > Gossypium > Gossypium stocksii. Next base: position 43,554,587 of record CM035629.1, read on the forward strand.
ATAGGTTAAAAATTATTTTTTTTAACTTTTTAGGGAAAATATTTTTATGTGCGGAAACTTAATTTTGAATAAATCCATTGTTTCAAAATAAAACATGGGATAACTTAGAGGGAATAAAGTAAAATGTTCAATGTAACAAATAGCAGAGGTAAAGCCTTATTACAAGCCGAAATCAAAATACTTAGAAACTATAAAGAAAAATAAATAAAATAAAGTGTCTTGCTAGCTGGCCACCTCCGAGTCCCTCCGCTCGTCGAACTGCCTACTAAGGGTCTTCTGAGAAAATTAAAGAGGGAGTGAGTTTAGAAACTCAGTGTGTACAACCCTCAGCAATCATTAACATGCAAGCAATCAATTGAGCCTAAGCCCTAATCACAGTATCATCGTAATATATCGCATATGCAATGCAGTAAAAACCCTCCCCAGTAATCCATCTGCTACACAACATTTCCCGACCAACCTTATACACCTGTGGGGATTTTTAAATCGACCCACCTATCTGCTACACAGTAATGGTAGCCCGGTTGCGGTACTACCTAACATTGCAGCAAAGCTGCTAATCACATATTGGGCTTTAAAAAGCCAACGGTGGATCCATGGTTGTCAAGCAACCATGTGATCCTCAAATTCTTCCTCTGTACCATAATTTCCCACCCACATGCAGCCTAAGCAGTATATCACATGAATGCAGCATGTCACACCTATAAATCTTAAGTTTAACTTCTAGGGGTTTTTTTAGTCATTTTTGCCTTTAGGGGCATTTCGGTCATTTTTAAGTATTATGGATTCAGTACCTACCTGGCCCATTAACAAGTCCTCATTGGCCAAAGTAAACAGGCACTATGCACCAGGTAGGATTCCAGAGAAGAGGAAGTGGGTCATTAAGACCGCTTAAGTACCAAGCTCTCCCTAGATCCAATCCTAGACATACATATACCCATTACAACACTTTAACCTTATGACTTCTCCACGGTTGCATTTATGTTTTTAAGTTTTATGAATGTTTGGCAGTTAACAGATACTAAGCCCAAACCCATATACAAAGCCCATTCTCAATCATATGGCCCATTAGGCCCAAATCACAATCGTATGGCCCAAATCTCTGTTAAGTGGCCCATTAAGCCCAAATCCAATTCAAATAATGTAATATGCATGACTAACTCAATTCATATAACCAAATCAATAAATTTCACAAAACTTAGCCTCAAAACCCACTGGCCTATTTAGCCACTTTCGGCTTTTCGACTTTTCGGCATTATCGATATCGTGTGTGTATTGTTTGTACACACCTGGCGATAGAGCGTGCTGCGATTTCCTCTTAGTCACGAACCTACATTCGATATTACTTAACAATTAATCATAGGCTAAATACAAACTTTATCTATAAAAATCCCGAAGCCTCACCATAACCTTACTGTGTGCCAAGCCTTAATAGCCCCTTTTCTCTATCACCAACTGCGATTAGACCCTAGATTTGTACCAACTTAATCATAAAACTCGAGTATTAGGTGACTGACATCCAATCACGAGTCAAGACCGATACTATAACAACTAAAACAATACTCAAAAACTTGTTAAAAAAAGACTTTCGGCCATCCTTACCAACCCCTAACGTTACATTAATTTTGCGAACACGGTAGCCTAAATGAGGAATTTGGCTCTTCCTGACAAGCCCTTAGTCGACTTTAGAGATTTAAGAAGCGAAAGTAGGTAATAAAAATCAAAGGAATAAGGAAAAGGAACAAGGCTGAATGTAGAGGATTTGGGCAAGAAAAAGAAGAAAGAAGAGAAGAAAAAAAAAATACAAATCAGCACTTGAGGAAAAGATGAGAAATTTGGCATTAGCCTAAGATCCCAAATTCAGCATATATTTATAGCCCATAGCCTCAATTCCCAATTCAGCTTCATCACTTACCCCTTCTCATCTCTTCATTTTTCTCCTTGATAACTCCTCAATTTATTTCCTAAATTTTCTCTTTTGATTACCTCTCTGAGAGTCCAGTTTCACGCCACTACTAATCTTCTAGAAGCCTAAAATTAAACTCCAAAATAAATTTAATATTTTTCCTTTTAAGCTTGGACCCAAACTCTACTATGGGTCTTCTAACACCCAAGTAATATTCCCAAGACTACTAAGCACATATTCACATAAAAACCACACAAAAAGAAGTTTAGGATTTTTGGGGCGTTACACTACTCAAACGTCGCAGCAAGGCTGCCATTCATATAATGGGCTTAAAGCCACCGGTGGATCCATGGTCATCAAGCGACTATGCGATCCTCACATATCTTCCTCCATTCTATTAAACCCACCCAAGTGCAACATACTTTTTATGAATGCAACATACATATTATCACATATTACACACCTAGGGGTATTTTAGTCATTTCACTACCCAGGAGTATTTTGGTAATTTCTACCCTATAAGGGTGTTTCAGTAATTCTACCCTACGAGGGCATTTTAGTAATTCTACCTTAGAGGGGCATTTTGGTAATTCTACCCTAGAGGGGCATTTTAGTAATTCAACCCTAAAGGGGCATTTTTGTACTTTTACCCTAGAGGGGCATTCTAGTAATTTCCTAATGGTAAGGGTTTTAATTATGGATTTTGGTCCATCAACAAGTCCTCGCGGCTAAAGTGAACAGATACTATGCACCTGGTAGGATTCAAGAGAAGAGGAGGTGGGTCACTCGAACCGCTTAAGTACCAAGCTCTTCTTAGATCCAATCCTAGACATGCACACATCCATTGCCACACCCTAGCCTAGCGACTTGTCCACAGACATGTTTAATTATTTAATTAAGTCTTATGCAATTTGAGAATTCATCAGAACTAGGCCTATAGCCCATTAAAACCCTAGCATGCATTTCTACAATCCCATAAGGCCCACTAAGCCCAACTATGTCCATAAAGCCTATTAAGCCCAAACATGCTTATGTAGCCCATTAGGCCTAATCATAATCAAATTATACATCCATATCAATACATCATTCAATTTTCACATAACAACTTTTACTAACTTGGGCCCACAAGCTCGGCAGGCCCATTTAGCCTCATCTAGCCTGGTTGGCCAAACAGTGGCCTGAGACCATGAGATCGCTCTTTAGGCCTCGATAATCATATCGGTGTACCCACACAAATGTTCGCACACTTGTGTGGTTGCCGGTGCCAACCTTTCAGCTTTTTGGCTTTTTGGTATTCCAGCTTTTCGGGATTTCGACTTTTGCTGATTTGTCATGTGTGAAATGTATGTACACACTTGGTTGATGACCCGCACTACACTATCCTCAGCCTCAACCTACAATCAATACCAACCTCGAATAAATTCCATACTTAACTACAATTTTACTAAATCCCGAAGCCTTACCGTAACCTTACCGTGTGCCACCAGTTCTAATAGCCCCTCCTTAGCTATTATTCCTGAATATCCTCTAGATCTGCATCAACACACATATACTATCAACATCAAGGGACTCATATTCCACACGAGTCACCTCTATAAACCACACTTATAATCGGCCACCTACGTATTCGAAATTGGGAATGAGTACACTTACCACTTGCTAGAGATCCTTACCACGCTTGAAAACTTTAAACCCTACTCCCTGTTAATACAGAGTTAATGACAAGAAAAAGATTAGATAGCCCTTTGGCTTTTACCAAAATGCTTTAAAAGATGGTTAACTAAACACTTACCGAAACTAGTCTTTGATCTTACGGCTTAGATAGCTACTGAGTGTGCGATTGACTTTTAAAATCTTGATTAAGGGTTGTAAATAACAAAAATAAATTTGTGATGGAGGAAAGCAAAAGAAATTAGCAAAGAGGATATGAGTATTTGGTTTTTAAGAGATTAAGAAAATAAATTGGCAAAGGGAATATGAGTATTCGACTTTTAAGGATGATATTCGGCTTTCAAGGAATCAATGATGATATTCGACTTTTGAAAGAAAAAAGAAACATAACTCAAATGGAATTTCGGTAAAAGAATGAAAAGGAGAAGAGAGGTTGGCAATGGAATGAATTCGGCAAAACCAAAGAACCCTCAAGAGAATTTGGCACACTCTTAAATAGACCACAAGCCGATTCTAGCCTCCCCTAAAGTCCCATTCGGCACCATCATCTCCCCTCTCTCAATCTTTTATTTTCTCTCCTTTATCCTTACCTTAAATTTCTCTCCTAAACACTCCTTTCCAGAGTCCACTCTAGCGCCACTACCTTCCTTCCATGAGCAAAAATAAAGTCCTAAATTCACTACTCTTAAGCCTCGAACCTTGGACCCCTTTCCCTGCTTGTAATGCCACCTTATAGCTCCCCATGTAATGCCACCATGCCACTGAGCCACAGGCCCAACTGTGTCCTAATTTCCCTTAATTTGTTTAAGAGGCCTAATACTTGAGGCTAGGGTTCCACTAAAGCAAAAATTAAAATTTTCCCTATGGTCTTCCCTATCCCTAAGACTTCAAATAACCCTTGTAATACCTTGAAATTAATATTCTAATAGTGCCAAACATGTAATCTGAGCCGCTATCTTACTCTCTAAATTTAACACACCCACGTCCGAGGCCTAATTCTTCTAGGCCCAAAATTTGGGGCATTACATTGGGTTTGGGGTGTTACATTATATGCATGATATCACGTTATAGCATGGCATATTTATATATTACATTGCATTGGGTTGGGGGTATATTGTTTGGAGGAAATGTATTGAAAGGCTTCGAGCCTAAATTACTGGTAGCTCAGTTGCAAACTACTGTCTAGTGCCGCATTCGGTACTTTTTGGAGTGTAAGGTTCGACGGAGTTGGAGTGTAGAGGCTGGCTGGGTAGGATTTGATATTGTATATTTGTTACTGTACTGAATATTGATGCTGTAATGGGCCAAGGCCCAAATGCATGACTGCTTCTGTATTGTAATAGGCTAAGGCCCTAACTGAAACTAAAATTGTTACTGAAATGGGCTTAGGCCTAGACTGTGAATGTATTCTGTCTGCTTGTTTATATGGGGATTACACACTGAGTTTTCGTAAACTCACCCTTCTATTTTATTTAACAGGTAATCCCCAGACTTAGGCAGATTGGAGCGGCGGAGGACTTAGCGGTGGCCATACGACCTCTTTTTACACTGTTTCGTATTTTATTAGGTTTTTAAAGTTTTATTTGGGGTATTTTACTGTAATAAAGGCCTCTATGGATTTTTGCTTAAAATTTGGATTTTATATTGTTTTATGTTTTACATCTACTAGAGGTAGGTAAAATACGGGTAATAGAAATGCATGTGTTTTAGCAAAATACCCACAAGGACACAGATTGTTTTAAAAAGCTTCCGCAACGTATAATGTTTTGAAAACTAACAATTGAATAAGAATCACGATCTTAGAATTAATATAAGATAATGATGAGTTCTAAATGGAAAATGTTTTAAGCGAAGTTACGATTTGTCCAACACAAGTTACGGTTTTCAAACACACTACCATGTGACATAGCCGATTTGGCCATAACGTCTAGGCCAGGTTTGGGGTGTAACAAAAATAAAGAAATTTGGAAGAGTTTATAGTTTTTTAAAATCATATTATGTTAGAGATAATATGTATAAGTGATACTGTGGAGTTACTCATTTTGTGAGTTGTTGAATTTGGTTCCATGAATTGCGTGGTATCGGTATATGATTATTCTTGATATGTATAAATTTCATATTGGAAATGGATTTATCTGATTAAAGTTTATACTAGCTTACTAAGCATTCATTGCTTACGTAGTTATTTTTATTTACTTTTTAGACTACCGGAAGCTAGATTGGGTTGGAAGCTTGTTGAAGATTTGTCACACTATCCAGCGATTATATCAGTAGATGTTGATGTCTTGGTTATTGTTATAATGGCATGTATAGGTATTTTGGCTAATGTTAGCCTATGTGTTCTAGTTGTGGAAATGGCCATTTGGTTCGTTTGCATTTTGGTCTTGTGTTGGTAAAATGATATATATTATAAGGTGTATATAAGTAGCCTTGTAATGGTTGATATATGATTTGTTATGGTTGAATGATGGTAGATAAAAACGTAGTTGAATGTGCATATTATATATGACTTATAACTTGTTGTGAATTGGTGTTTTGCCATAGTAAGCATATATGTATTTCGATGCTAATGATTATGTGGTACAGTTGGTACCAAATGGTATGTCTTGGCAAGTGATTTACATGTTGTGTAATGATGCAAACTTAGTTAGAAGTTAATAAATTATTTTGGCCAAATTGTGTACATGTTTTAATATTGTCATTTGAGGTGCCTTTTGGTATATTGGTTGGATGTTATTATACCATATGTGTTTAGCTTCATTATGCATGATTTTGGAGCCTTTTAAGGGCTTATGTATTTGTGCAAGAGAGATTATAGGTACATGTTAAAAAGGGTGAGAAAAATGGCTTGTAAAGTAGCCTATTTCTATCCACACGGGCAGAGGCATGGGCGTGTGTCTTAGCCTTGTGTGACACACAGCTAGGTAGCACAGTTGTGTGATCCCCTGTAGTTTTCAAAGGGTTGCAAGTAAGGTTTTACATGGCCTAGCACACGGCTTGACACACGGGTGTGTAAGGTTATTTTGAAAGGTACACGGCTGTGTGAATCATATGGCCTGGCCATACGACCATGTGATCCCTGCAGTTTGTAAATTTTCATCTTTTCCCTGAAATTTCTATATGTTTTTGATTTGGTCCCGATTTGTTTCTAATGTGTTTTTAGGGCCTCGAGGGCTCGTATAAGGGGCAATACATATGCTTTTGATTAGTTTGCTGTGAATGATGATAGGAATTTAATGTTTTAAAATTTTGATAGTTTTGAAATGCAAACTCTGGTAATGCTCTATAACCCTATTCCTACGACAGATATGGGTTAGGGGTGTTACAAATGGAATTACTAGGAAAGAAAATTGAATTGATCTTTTGAAGGCAATAAAATGATGTCTAGAATGAATGTTTGTGCAATTCAGTTTGTACATGATGAAACTATTGAAATTAATATTTAGAACAATTCATTATGTGTGTCATAAGGTTGTTTGAAACTAAATTTGTTGCTACTCAATTATCTTGTAAGTGATATCAAGTGAGCAAGAATAAATTGATGTTATAATGGAATTCAAATCTCCTAAATGTCATCTAAATGAATGTAAGTCTAGGATGTAGATAAGTTTTATTAAAATTTTATTTATATTTGTTTTATGGAATGGGTTACAAATATCAATCGTATATAATAGAGCATGTACTTAAAATAGTATTGTGTTTATATTAGGCTAAGTTAATGAGTATCGTATGCTTAAATTGTTTTATTTAGGATAAAATTTGGTATACTATAATTCATGCTTAAGTAATGGAGATACCATTGAGAAATTTACTTAGCGTCTGGGTTGTTTTTCTTTCATGTAGGTTAGTTTTACTTTTGAGGTTATTTTTGGGTTTTGACCTCAGCATCTCATTCACAATCCCAGTCTCAACAATTTTTAGTTGTTCCACTCTAAATTAATTATTGGCATGTACCCAGTAGGTTAGGTTCCATGGCAAATTATAATTTTACAATTGGACTTTGATTATCATAGTCTTGTACCGATATATATTTATATTTAGGTTCGATCGGTTGTATGTTATTAGATGCATATATAAATGAAATTTGTATTTTCTATAAGTAGGTTTAAGGAATGTATATTCATTTATTTCGTCTCATTAATTGTAAATTTAGCTACGAATTATTCGTAGTTGCTTCGACAACAATTGTGACACACTATAATTTGGACCTAACGACTGAGTCGAATAAAGGATGTTACAAAACTTTAGTGAAACAATTTTCATAATACTATTTAAATGTTCATGAATCCAAAATAGGAGTTTGAAAACCAAGTAGATAAAATTTAGGCTAAATTATAATAATTTTCACTAAATTAAAGTTAAATAATGCTAAATTCTTTATTTTTGTTGCCCAACAATCAAATTTTATAATCACATCACCCATGTTATCGAGTTGTAGGATTTCAACCAATTATTTGTTAGTTGCTGTTACTAGTTTAATAGAATGATGATGTGTAAAATTAACTCAAAAGTTAATATTCAATTTTGCTCCTAAATTATTATGAAATATTTAATTGGTAATTTATAAAAAAATTAGCAATACTTTTAAAATAATTTTGAAAAATTTCAAAAAAAAGTTTAAAAAAATGATAATTTTAGAATTTGTTTTCTAAAATCATACAATAATTTTAAATTATAATTAAGTAAAGATATAAAATTCTAATATATGCCAACAATGTATATAATCCCTAAAAAAACTTCTTAAAAATATTTCTTCACTTATCTTAATTCATGTTTGTTATTTATTTAGGGGACAACTTTATAAATAGGTTAGATGATGATGGCTATTATTAGGTTTTAGAATACCAAGAGAGAGGTGAATTGGTATTTTAAAATTGTCTACAAACTTTTCTAAATAATAAGGAAAGGGAAGAAAAGCTTGCATAGTCAATTTTATAGTGGTTTGGGCTCATTTGCTCAACTTCAGTACCTTGTCTACTTCAATCAAGGATTTTTCAAATCAAAATAAGAATTGATATCTTTCAAGGAGAAGATTTAACCTTTACAACACTATCTTTTTGTAACACCCCTAAAATTTCTATATCTTAAAAGTAGTTATAAATTGAGATAGTCTACAAATGATTTCTCGATAAAGTAAAATAGGGAAATGAAAGTGATAAAAGAGAAGCTTGAGGAGTATCAAAGCAAGTTAAATTGAAAATTATGTTGTAGTATACTAAATTAAAGTAAGGATTAAATTGTAAAGATGTAAAAAGTTTTGAGGATTAAATATAATTAGTTGAAATTTGGGGGAATGAAGTTAAACATGAGAAAAATTGAAGGACAAAAAGAGAAAATAACCCAAATTTCTTATGACATGAAATCAGTGTGTAGGGACCAAATTGAATAAGTGAAGAAATATGAAAGACGAAATTGTAAGTTTACCAAAAGTAAATAATAACTCAAGGATGGAATTTTGAAGAAAATCAATGATAAAATGGTCATTACTCAAATTAGATAATTATGGTGTAATAATTAAGAAAGAAAAATGTTAAATTGTGATTGATTGAATATTTTATTATCTAATTAATAAATTAAATAACATATTTGCATGGAAACATGAAGAAAATTATACATGCTTCCAATGCCACATATATATATGAAAGGGACTTTCATTTCTTTACAATTTGGTCTATTCCCATAAAATCCCACTTTTTCTCCCAAACTCCTTGAAAATTTCCTTTACCACCCAAAATGAGAAGTGAAATAAAGATACTAAAGAGTTAAAGTATCATCTTGAAAGAAATAAATTGGAAGTGGAAGTGGAGAAAGTTGTGGAAAAAGTGAAGAGATTAAAGAGACAAGGTAAATACTTCAAGAATTTAACTTTATTTAATTTTAATTGATTATGCTAAATAGTTGAATTAATTAGGAATAAGCTAATATTATGTAATGAATTAATTTGGTATATTGAAATAATAGTAAAAGGACTAAATTGTAAAGTGTACAAAAATTTATGATTTAAATAAAGTATTAAGATAAAGAGTTTAAACGATGTGTTAGGTGTTAGTGAATTAATTACAAAGTGATATTATAGTGAAATTATGGTAAACAATGAATTTTCATAATGCTAAAGTCTAAATTGTAAACTTAAAATTAAAAAATAACTGAAGTGAAATGCTTAAAAAAAAGATATGTTAAGTAAGAAATCATAATGAATATTGTGATTAAAGTATTATGTGACAGTGAAATTGAATGAAAAATGAAGTTAGAATGACAATTAGAATAATTATTGAGTTTTTGTAATGTTAAGGACTAGATTGCAAAATAGTTGGAAATGACTACTAGTTTTAAAAACATAAGAAAGTGATCTCCAATATAGGTATTTATTATGTTTTAATGTGTTTGTTAAATAAGAATGAAGAAGTAATGGAAATATTGTAAATTATGAAAAGAAAGTTATATAAATTATAGTATGTAAAGTGAAAATGATATTAAGTTTACATGTAAGCTTTAAGGGACTAAATAGAAGAATAATCAAAATTATAATGTTATGTACAATCAAATAATCTTGTATAAGAATCTAATAGTTTGATAAGTGAAATAAGTGTTAAATGTTGGTTTGAGTGATAATAAGTAAAATTTTCACTAAAATAGTTTTAGACACCAACAGTAGTTCAAATTTGAAAATTCCCTAAAAATTATAGAGATCGATTTAGAGATTGAATTAAATATAACATTAAATTTTATTGAGTCTAGTTTAGTATAAAAGAAACAATGTAAGTAAAAGAATAATAAAGTATGAGCTATATGAATTTTTGTGAAACAATGTCAGAATGATTTCAGGTTCCATGTTTTGACTTTGAAAAATTATTTCAAATTGTAAAAAAAATTTTAGGACATGAAATTTATATTATTAAAATATTTATGAGTATAATTTTAAGGGAAACAAATGGAAACATTATACGAGTCCTGTATTGAAAGATAATTAATTTTTAGTGAAGAAGGGTTAAAGCTGCTTAGCAGCAGAATAAGGGAAAACTAAGACAATTTACTGTATTAATTGGCAGAAGAGGTGTAATAGCCCATTTTTAATAGAAATTGGAACAGTGGTTTTGGGACCACAAATCCGATTCCAGAAGGGAAATTATTTTAATATTATTTTATGATCTATAGTATGATAATAATTTCATATGAAAAATTCGTAAAGAAATTTTTATTGATTACATGTTTATTTTGATAAAGGACCAAATTGCACAAAGTGCAAAAGTTGAGTTCTAATAGCTAAAAGGATTAAATAGCTATAGAACTTCAAATTGAAGGTCCTTATATAGTAAATAGACCATTTAAAAATGCATAGTGGCTAAGGATGATGATTCATCCATAGAAAATAAAATAAAGAGGATGAAATTGGAAATATGAAAAATAAAAGATGATAGCTTAATTAAATTACAAAATTTCATCATTTTATGTCATCTTCTTCCTCAAAATACATGGAAACCCTAGGAGAGAGAAAGGAAACTAATCAAGCTTAAATAGGTATGAATTCTTGTCTCGTTTTTAGTAATTTTTATAATTTTGAGATCGTAGTAATCTAATCTATCTATTTTGGGGATTAATTTGCAAAGATATCAAAGTATAGAAATTTTTCCATGGATGAATATGCTGAAATTTGAAATTCTTGGTAGAATATAAAAGGCTGTTGATAGATAAACAACTTTTACAAAGTGAATTTTGATGAAAACATGATTTAGGGATTAAATTGAAAAGTTATAAAATTCATGGAAAAATTCTGAATGCTATGAAATACATGGACTGTAAATGTTACATGTAAAAATCGGCTAGGCTTGGAATAAGGATTAAATTGCATGAATTTTATTTTTCGAGCCTAGGGATGAAATCGTCATTAATTAAACGTTTAGGGGGAAAATGATAATTTTGCCTAAGATGTGAATTAGATTGAATTGAGTTTAAATTGTATTAAATTGATGTTAAATTTACTCGTATAGATCTATATAGACCAAATTTGGAGTTAGAACAAGGAAAAGAGAAAAATGTCGGATTAGTAGATTTGACGTACACGGACATTTATTGAGGTAATTTCGTGTAACTAAATTGTGTATATTTATATGTTTCAATTAAATGTTGTGTATGTAAATAGTATAAATATTATATATATATGACATTGAAGACATATCTGATAAGGCCCGATAAATAATAATGCCCGATAAATGATAAAAATGTTACTTTTATGCTTGGAATGAATGTGGAATGTGTTTATTTGAATTATATAAATATTGTAAATGTATGAAATAATCACATGCCTGATAATGCCTGAAAAATGTTAAATCACGTTTGAATAAATGAAAGTTGATGGATACGTGATTTTCCGTAATGAATATAGTTCTGCATATGTTGCAGGCAGGATTTAGCTCGGACGAGTAATCCTGATATAACCCTCTCGAGCGTCCTGTTATATAGTTCTTGCGAGCATCCTAATCAGTAGTGTTTTAGCATGTGTTGCGCACTATCGCAACTCTGTGTGAGCCTCCTATTACATGACTCAATCGATTGTGATCTAGCATGTAATGCAGACACAAACATAGCTGTACGTGAGCGTCCTAATATAGGCTCTTATGAGCTTCCTGACATGGCTTGCTTGAACTCCCTATTACCTTATCTAGTGCACCTGATATTCTCTTTTCGGAGATATCTAATAAGCTTTATGAGTTTCCTGAGTAAAACTCTTATGAGTTTCCTGATTAGCTCGGATAAGTGTCCTGTTACATGGTCGCATGGCTCATTTGAGCATCCTGGTATGTGGCTCGAGAGTGTGCTCTCTGGTTATTTGAGCATCCTGGTATGTGGCTCGAGAGTGTGCTCTTTGGTTATGTGCCCTAACGGGTACCCCTGAATATGAATTGACGGATCCTAATTTGTACACCTCAAGTGTATTGTGTAACCATCGATATTTCAGATAAATTCAATGAGAAAAACCTTGACTTGAGAAGATATGAATAAGAAATGAGTTATTACACGTATCTGCCTGAAATACATGAAAATGATGATACATGATATATGGAAATATAAGATGATGATATCTGTACATGGAATTTATTTGACGAATACATTCATCCATGATTCTAGATTTGTATACTTTGAGTGTATTATTTGTGTGATATTGATATTTCGAATGATTTAATGGGTAAAGTTCTGACATGAAATAATCTGAACTCAAGATGAATTATTATGAAAATATACTTGTAATACAAGGATATGATTTGTATATGTTACATAAATACATGATATGGAAAGTATATGTACATGAAAATCTAATTATTTTTGAGCCTATACATGTTTCTTAATGTTTATATAAATTATATGACTAACAAGGGTGATGAGGATATGTGTTAGGGCTTCTGACCAAGTTGATTGTAAGTACCTTGTATGTTTATATTAAATTTGAATAAATGGTAAGTTAAAATTACCATGTTATATGAACTTACTAAGCATTTTATGCTTACCCTATTTTATTTTCCCCTATTCTATAGTAATTCAAAAGCTCGTTGGATTGGAAGCTTAGCGGAGATCACTCACACTATCCATCGGCCCATTTCGGTATATATGGTGAATTAATTATGGTTATAATGACATGTATAGGATGATTAGCCAATGTTGGCATGTAAATGTTTTGGTTACAACTAGCCATTGGAATGGCTTGTGATGAATATGTTTTGATATATATATATATATATATATTTAAATTAAGCTATAACATGTTGGTATATGCTTAAATGGTTGGTTAATAGATATCATGTTGGTATATTGATAATTTAAGCATATTTGGTAAAAATGCATATAAGTGAAATTGATAAGTTAAGTAAGTTTGCATATTTATTTACAAAAATAAGTAAGATATGAAAATGTATAGTCACTTGAGGTACCCAAAAGCACATCAGTTCAAAGAGGAAATATGACATGTTTAAGAAATGATTTTGGTATGTTTAAGTGCCTTAATATGGTTTGGAGATGTGTTTAAGTGTTAATGTAGGTGGAAGACAAGTTTGAGTGAGGAATAAGGCTAGGAAATGACCTTATTTTGTCCACAAGGGTAGAGACACGGGCGTGTGTCTTAGTTGTGTGTGACACACGGCCTAGCACATGGGCGTGTATTCTGGCCATGTGTCCCCTGAATCTTAAAATTGAGAAACATAATGCTCAAATTAACTGCACGGCCTAGTACACGGGCGTGTGGCTTGGCCGTGTGACCCCTGCACTTGAATGTATTGTAAGTCAGAGAGTTACACGGGCTGAGGACACGGCCGTGTGCCTCACATCAAATGCCACACGGCCTAAGACATGGGCATGTCTCACACGGCCTACCCACACGAGCGTGTGACCCCTACACCGAGTAAAAATTTTGAAATTTCGCGAAAAATTTTCTGAGTTCCCGGTTTAGTCCCAACCCATTTCTAATGCATGTTTTGGACCTTGAAGGTTCATATAAGGGACTTTATGTCTAATTTCTAACATGAATACTGTATAAAAGGAAGTATCTGTTCACTTGATCTGTAAATTTCGGTAACACTTCGTAACCCTGTTTCCACGACAGATATGGGTTAGGATTGTTACAAGAGGAAATTCTAAAATTTTTATGGTAAAAAGGTAATTGAGTCTAGATTCAAAAACAACAAACGGATCTTAATTTGAAACACTATAGACCAAGCTATAAATAATTTACTGACTACTACTCAAGTGGACAGCTAAAATTATGTAAATAGTAAAATTGAAACTAATGTTGCATATAGGCATACAATACCAAAAGCCATAAATTCTCATATAATTACATGTACATAAAGGATGAGGAATGTAGAGGAAGAGGAGGAGGAAAAATGGTAGAAGAGTTATAACATTACGAAATTGCTGCAAATGATAGATTTGCTAATACATTAGCAAAGTTCAAATGTATTTTTGAGGTACTAAGTAAGTGATTGTTATAAAATGAATTAAAGAAATTTTAAATGATAAATTAATTGTATATGTTAGCAATAGTTATGGTATGTAGAAAGAGTAAACTATTTTTATAAGAGCAAGTCCTCTAAAGTACTTATTTGTAAAACTTCGATAATTATGTTAATTTTATAAACTTTGTTATCTTTGATCTAATAATATGTTACATTATGTGGACTTGATGTGAAATGAATTGGATCGGTTAAATTTTAATTTTTGGACAAGGATTTAAGTGAAAAATGTTGAAAAGTGGGAATTTTTTTGAGACAAGGAGCACATCGCTATGACAGGAGAACCACGTTGTAAGGATTATTCAATCTTGTGAAGTCAGTGAGTGACGTTGTGATGTAGAACCCCTGACGTTGCGACATCACCCTAAAATTTTTCAAAATTTACATTTTAGTCCCTATTCAATCTTAGATTGTGTAGAAAGCTATTATAAACCATATAAGATTTGAAAATAAATATGAAACATATATGAAATATATATTGACCCAAATTTGGTTATGTAGACACTTAAAATAAATTGAATTGGACTGTAGTTTCTCTGGCAATGAATGTAGCATCCTGATATCTGGGCCCAGCAATTGGTTTTTGTATAAGGGTCTTACACTTTTTTAAGGCTTGGATGGAATCTTTTCCCTTAGCTTTTGTGGCTAAACTAGAACCTTTCTAGTTTTTGTGGCTCAACTAAACCCTTTAAAAATTGCAATTGGTGATAAAAATGAAGTAAATAATAAAACCTCTTGTAACGCCCTCTTACCCGAGACCGTCACCGGAGTCGAGCTTGAGGTGTTTCTAAACTTAATTTATCACTTAAACAACTTTAAGCCATTTATTTTAACTTTTGGAATAAGCTGTCCTTCTGCATCATGGTCGCAAAAAAAAATCATATCTCAAGTTACGAAACACGAAATTTAGATCCGTAAATATTCCCTAAAACTAGACTCATATATCTATCTACTAATTGTTTTCTAGAATTTTTGGTCAGGCCAATTAGTACAGTTTATTTGTTAAAATTTCCCTAGTTTCAGTGTTCGACTGCTCTGACCTATGTTCACTACGAATCACTTTTCTCTCTGTACAAAGATCAAATAAGTATGATGTTTATTTCTCCTAAAACTAGACTCAATAAGGAATCTACAAATATATAATATGACTCCTAATTGTTTTTTTAAAATTTTTAGTGAATTTCTAAAGTTAGAATAGGGGATTTAGAAATTGTTCTAACCCTGTTCCACCAAAACCCAAATATCTCATAACATACAACTCTTTTACCTGTTTTGTTTATTCCATATGAAAATAGACACAATAAGCTTCAATTTCATATTTTATTCACCATCTAATATTGTCGCTAATATTTTTAGTGATGTTTCAAACTCACGTCATTTCTGCTGAAAAATTCTGTTTTATAACAAAGATCATCTTCCTATGGCATTTTATGGACTAAGTAACACATTAAACATACATGACACCAAATATAATCAAGATTGGGCATTCCAATGGCTAATCATTTCCAAGCATTTTCTTATCAAACCATCACCATATCATAAGATTATTTACACAAAATGATTAGATTGCTATACATGCCATACATCAAAATACACAAGCCATTGTACCAAATTCTTTCTTGGATAGTGTGATCGTTCCTTCGACCCTTCCCGACTTCCGAGCTGGCTTGTCAAAACTACAATGAATGGAAAGGAGGGAGTAAGCATAAATGCTTAGTAAATTCATATGTAAATAACAAATAACATAATTATGAAATTCAACATAACATTGATTGCAATAGCATCACTAAAACATTCATGGCACAAGAACATTAGCTATCTTACCACATTATCGTTCTACCAAGTTCTCAACCCAAAGTTTAAGGTCATACCTGTCTAATTTCTCTTTCACAATACGTTTCAACATACCTCGTTTGTTTAGGCGCTCTCATTATTCATTTATCAATCTACCTGTTGAACACATAGGAATATAACTCGGATACACAAATCATATACTCATAAGTATCATATTCGTAGCCAACTACCATGTAACCCGCCCATAAATGAACTCGGACTCAACTCAACAAGCTCGGGCGTTCGCATCCATAAGTGAACTTGGACTCAACTCAACGAGCTCGGATGCCTAGATACATCTCACGAACTCGGACTCAACTCAATGAGTTCGGAACTCAACCATCCTAGTGACATGTCACTTGTATCCTAATCTATTCCCAAGGTTCAAACGGGATTTTCCTTAAACACACATTTTTGGTTATCCTCCTCGGAACACCGGGACTCATACTCGCTAGCATTTCATGCTTATCAAGCTAATCACATACTTTGCATATCAACAAATAATATTTCACAAGGCACAATATTTCATGATAATAAGCATCATATCATATAAATAACACTAAATCACTTAAAATAACAATTATGTTACCTTATTTACACATGAACTTACCTCGGTACCAAAATATCAATAATCGAGCCTATTCCTCGTAAACTTTGTTTTTCCCTCGATCACGACTTGAATCTCGTTTCTCTTGATCTAAAATAGCACATTTAGCTCATTTAATACTCACATTTATCAAAACAGTCCTTGACCCTAACTTCGTCAAAATTACGAATTTGTCCCTAAACTTTTTCATATTTACACTTTTACCCCAAGGCTCAGAAATTAAACTTTATCCCAAATTCTTAGGTTTTAAGACATGCTGATCATTTATTTACTAACAGCAACCCCAAATTCCAACTATAACATGCACTTATGAACAATAGGTATTTTTACCGATTAAGCCATTTTACTCGTTTTTACTAAAAACCGAGTACCACAAGTTGTCTAACATAATCTGAAACCTCATATTCTATCATAAAATATCAAAATAAACACTTTTCACCTATGGGTATTTTTCCAAATATGAACCCTAGCTTAAATTATTGCTAGCATAAGCTTTATCGAGCTACCGGGATCACAAAAATATAAAAATCATTAAAAACGGGGCTTGGATGCACTTACTATGAAGCTTGAAAGTTGAAGAAACCCTAGCAATGGAGAGAGGTGATATTCGGCCAAGGTTGAAGAAGATGATAACAATTTTGTCATCTTTTTCCCTTTTAATTCATGTTAATAACCAAATGACCAAAATGCCCTTAATGTCTTTCTTTGAAAATTTTCATGTACAAGCCCATTTTTGTCCAAAATTTTAGAAATTGGTCAAACTGCTATTTAAGACCTCCTAATTAATATTCCAAAGCAATTTCATACTAAATGCTTCTAGAATACAAGTTTTGCAACTTATTCAATTTAGTCCCTAATTTCAAATTAAGCACTTTATGCATAGAATTTCTTCACGAAATTTTCACACCATCAAGCAATCATATCACAAACATCAAAATAATTATAAAATAATTATTTCTATCTCAGATTTGTGGTCACAAAACCACTATTCTAATCAGGCCCTAATTCGGGACATTACACCTCTAATAAGGTATGTGTTTACAAAGTTAAGCTCTAAAAGAAAAGAAATGAAAGTGATAAAAGATTTAACCATATGAACTTTGAGACTATGTACAAGAGAAATAAAATACATATAAAGAATTTGAAGCTTTTTCTATTAACTTTGATGCTTGAATAAGTTTCTCTTTTGTCTTCAATTGTTCTTGACTTGTATTTATGTCCTCTAACTGATTTTTGGATATTTGGAGCCCTTGGAGGGAGTTTTTAGTTATTGGAAGAATTGATCTTATGCATTTATTGCAGTTTATAGGGTCAAGTCTTAATACTTAAAAGATAGGTATTAAGACTTGGATGAAAAATAATGAGTAGCATACATGAGATATTGAGACCTTACAGACAAGTCTTGAGACTTGATTGTAAGTCTCGATACTTAAAGTAGTAAGTCTCGAGACCATTTACTCTCAAAAGGCCTATGGCTATTATTTACAAGTCTCGATACTTACAGCCCAAAGTCTCGAGACTTGGCTACTAGGTAATGAGACTTGGGACATAAGTCTCAATACTATACCTCTCTTAAAAGCTCTATTAGAGTCTATTTGAGACGTATCAAGACTTTGGAGACTAAGTCTCAATACTTGGCTTGAAAAATGCTTTGGAAGGCTTAGGAACATTTTTAAAAGGTCATAGAGATACTTAAAAACTCTTTTGAATTGTCTAGGTAATTTAATAACATTGTTTTTTGAGGTTTTATAACACTTGAAAATAAAATTTACATATTTTGATTAAGGAATTTTGGAATTTATTTTGTTATATCAAAACATTTGAAAATCAAAACTAACAGCCTCTCCTTTTTTTTCATATAACAAAACCTTAAAAATTTTCTTTATAAAATTCCCTCAAAATCAAATACTTTTTTGAATAGTCAAAGGTTCCAATAATCTCCCCTTTGGAATTTTAACAAAACCAAAAAAATAAATAGACTCCCCCTTTGTATAATAATGTGGTAAGAGCAGATAGTAGAAATCATTACAACATCCTTTAAGAAATAAAACATTTATTGAATAGAAATAGTAGCAACCAACCAACTGAATAAAAAAAATTGTGTAACAAACCCGGCCTAGAAGTTTAGACCAAATTCAGGATGCTACATTGATCATCGAAGTGATCATGAGAAAATTTTACAAAATCCAGTCAATAAAAGTTACGGATAAGTTTAACATAAACCAAATTTAAATTACCGCTTAAAGGTTAAAACGAAACTAGTACCACAGTTTAATAAACCTTACAATTTCAAATAGTGACAGAAAAAAAAAACTTATAAATTACTTGTATCGAAACTGTTTGAGGCCTCCGCGTACCGAGTCTAGCATTAGAATTTAGCAAGGTACCTGAAAGGGGAGACAGAAGAGAGGGTGAGCTATACAAGTTTAGTGTGAGATCAAAACCAATTAACTACAGGGTCAGAAAATAGTATGCCAAATAGTAGTTCGAAAACAGAACATACTTACAGGGCTATACAGAACCAGTCGGTACATTTGAGACGATTGTATCGACAGATAGCAATATTCAGAACATATTAAAGCACACTCCGACACATAGTCACAAGTACCATTCAGTCGCAGTAACAGTAGTACTCAATCAGTCACATAATCTCAGTAACTATTTAGTTAGACAGGTACAATTGAGGTGCACAAAACTCACGCAGACACAAGTTCTTTTCAGTCGATTAGTACAAATAGATAGTCAATCACATAGAATAGTCAACGGATGAGTATGAATGGAGTTGAATTATAAAATAACCCACCCAACCAGCCAACACACCTCTTCGTCCCCCAATCACACCACATAAGATCTATCTAGCTCATCCAACCAATCATACCATATAGGATCTCGAAGAGCCCATCCAACCCTACACTCCATATGATGTCATCCTGGGTTGCCCGACAACAATGACTATCAGCATTGTCCATAACTCTCAAGGTATTGGGATTGCCCACAGCCCTTTGGGTATTGGGGCTAATAGTAAGCAGATAAACTACCAAATCATATGCTACGCAGTAGAGCTAGCGTATAAGCTGTATAGTGCCATGTAGTGAACCATGGTACAGACGTGTAGTTGAACTGCCAGATCAGATAAGGGTACGTAGCATACCTAACGTACTTGCAGTACAATGCAATGTGGTAAACCATTATACCAGTAAATTACAGCTGAGCTGCTAGATCAGTTGATGGTATATAGCATAGCTAACGTACATGCTATACGGTAAAGTGATGTAATCCATTGTACAACCCAGTTGCAATAAAACTGCCAGTTCAGTTTAGTTACAGTCTTCCTTCTTTTCAAAATCCTACCCAAAAATTATTTTATGCATATGTACGCATGCAGACAACAAACAGTATCAGAATACAAATTACAGATAGTTATTGAGAGTCAAGCATTCACATCCAGTCAGTTACAAAATTACTCGCCCAGTCATAATTTGCACACATCACATGATCAATCACAAACCAATCACAATTCATGCACACATAGATCAAATAGGTATAGTTACAGAGGTCTAGACACCCTCACTAAAGCCTAGCTAAGGGCTAGAATACCCAAAGTCACAATTAGGCTCTAATTCAACCTAAAACAAAACTAGTGAATTAGGGCCACACGCCAGTGTGCTTCTGCCGTATGGCACAATCTAGGCCGTGTGGGGGTTGAAATGCCGTGTGGAGGGTGGCACACATCCGTGTAGCAGAGGCATATGCCCGTGTGAGGCAGGGGCACAGCCATGTTATTAGGCCGTGTAACCACTGTCTGATTTCGTTAAAAACAAATGCAGGGCAGACACAGCCATGTGAGGGTCTCACATGCTCGTGTGCCCACCAGACACGATCGTGTGTCCCAAAACACACGCCCGTGTGGAATCCCTAAATTCATAAATCAGTCACACAGCCGTGTGGCCAAGCTGTGTGACACCAAATCTCTAAATCTGTAATGCCTTAATTTTCGGGATTTTTTGGGTTTTTGTGATTTTTGGTGAATTTTAAAATCTTGGTGTCCTGGATATTGGAATTATGTTTAAATGTGTTAGTAGGCCTTTAGAAGGCCCAAGCCTAAGTTAAAACCCGGTAAAATATCAAGTTTGGATTTTAAGTGAATAGGAGGCTTGGTTAAGTGGGCTTTTGAGGAAAACTTCGTAAAATATGACACAAATAGGGCCTTGGTAAAGTGGCAAGGTGGCGCCACTAAACTCCTAAAAAAGTGGCATGTGGATGAGGGTAGAGAGCCTGAGTTCAAGTCACAAGGTAAGCGTATGGATACTTTTAATTTTTAGGCATGTGCCGGGTATGTGATTAACTTAAATAGAACCGGCTAGGGCCTTAGTGAGGTTGGGCTGATTGCTCTAGTGGGAATTAGGGTTAGTTTTATTTCTTTTTCTGTCTTGGTAAATTAGGGTTAGCCACCTAAAGTTATTCTCTTCTCAATTTCATAAAGGTGACCGAAAACGCAAGTAAGCCTCCTCTGTGCCGATTTCTCTTTTGTCTCCTTCTCCTCTATTCTTTTCTTTTCCTTTTTGCTTTCTCCTCTAGCCGAAACCTTTTTACCACCTTATTCATCTTCTCTTTCAATTCTATCCTTCTAAAAACCTCTAAAGTCGATTGCCATAAAAGTCGAAATCCCGAAAACTTACTTCTTGTGCTGATTTCTCCAAGCCAAAATCCTTCTATTCTCTTTATCTTTGGTGGCCGATTCTCTCATCCTATGAACCCTTAAAACCTATTGGCAACACTACTTCTAAACCGCAACATCAAATCATCATCTTCTTCATCACTTAAAAAGCTGAAAACACCATAGATTTAGGGACATATAGCCGAATTCATATATCTCTAAGAATCGATCTTTGCTAGTGTTTAAAGGCTAGATTTGCATCAGATCTGATTAGAATCAGAAGGAAAACTGTGGTAAGTACTCGATATCCTAGATCTATATGTTATTCTGCGATTTAGAAAAAGCCGAAGTCCCTAAAGTTTAGGGAGGCTGTCGATTGGGGCTTAAGATCCTAAGGGGTGGTAATAATCGGTTTCTTTTGGTGTTAGTGTGATTCCGAGACTACTGACGAGGGCTTGGATCTTTGGAACGACTAGATCTAGATCTAGTCATCGGTTTCGGCAAAGGTAAGATTTTGAGGGCCTTAGGGGCATTGGCCAAATATGGTAGTGAACATTGAGATTGGTTATACGGATTTGTAAACTAAAAGTTGTGGTAATTGGTTGTAGGATATCATGGGGGATCTCATTAGCAGTCGTCGCGAATCAGGTGTGTATCGAACACCCTCTTATAGTTCAATTCAACAAAACCCGAAATGTCGAAATTTCGGCATTTTGTGGGCTTGTGAGTGTGCGAATGCTCACAAGACGTTTAGAAATCATTAGATCTGAAATCGCAAAGTGGTAAGCTAGTCGCGTGTGGAATTTCGTATACTTCGGTAGTTGGGCCTCGATGGGCTACAAATGGGCCCAATAGGCTTACGGGCCCATACGGGTGAAAATGGGCAATTAAGGTGTACTAATAGATTGTAGGTTCAACACTACCTAAACTAATAAATTAATCTAAAAATCTGGACTAAATGGGCTTAAATAGCTAATAGAAACTGTAGGGCCCATAGGGGTTTAAGGGCCTGAAGGTTAAAAATTGTTAGAACGAGTTAATTAAACTGCTGAGATGAAAATTGGGTTAATAATGACTGAAATCTATATAAAACCCTAGGAAACTGATAAAATTACTGAAATACCTTTATAGGTAGAAAATTACTGTTTTACCCCTAGGAGCAAAATGACTGTTATACTACTAGGGCTAAGTGTGACCAAAATACATGTTTTACTGTTACCATTTACTGCATGCCATGTCATTATTATCTGTTGCATGGGATTGGGATATTGATGGAGGAAGTACTGAAAGTGGCTTGACCACGTACTGGAGGCTTTGCCTCAACTTATTGATATCTGAGTAGCTATGCTGCAACTGTGGAGTGTAGGGCTGGGTGGGTTGAGTTATTCCCCACATGGTGTGTAGGGTTGGTACGGGTGGAGTGTAGTGGTTGGATTTAGGCTGGGTTGGGCTTGCATACATGATTATATCTGTTTTATTCTGAAATGGGCCTATAGGCCATACTGTTATCTGAAAAGGGCTAAGGCCCAGTTTACTGTATCTGGATAGGGCTTCGGCCCAGTTAACATTATGACTGGCTAGGGCTTCGGCCTAGTGGGCTTGAGTTGATTTGGGCTTTGGATGGGCATTCTATACACATTGAGTTTTCCAAACTCACCGCCTTTCTTTCCATCCATGCAGGTGAGCCCTAGTTGGTGGACTTGGAGCTGGGAGGGATTTAGAGTGGCCACGAAGATTAAATTTCTGGTTTCAATTATTTTATTTCATTATTTACTTAGATTATTTTTATTTTGGTTTCTGGGTTGTAATAAGGCCGCTCTATTTATTTTATTTTGGGTTTTTAATTCTTTACTTATTTAATTTGTTTAAACTTAAGAATAATATTGCTTAAATTATTTTTTTGAAATCAGATTTACTTGTTTTCAAAATAACACGATAAAGGAACATTTTCAAAACCAAATGCAGTTTTCTAAAAGTATCAAAAGTCACATTTTTAAATAAACCTCCCACTTTCAGTAGTAAATAAGACATTTATTAAGCAAATCGGGAATTTCTCTTAAAAAAACAAATACGGTTTTGGCAAAGCTCACCCTAATCTTAGTAACTAGATAACATGGTTGGATGTAAGTGATGTGACACACCAGATTTGGCCATAACATCTAGGCCGGGTTTGGGGTGTTACAGAATCCCTAATTCCCAAACCCAAACGCCCATGTGCCCAAGGGGACATGACAGTGTGAAAATTGAAAAAAATCTCCAAATCAACCAGACGACCGTGTGGCTAGGCCGTGTGACACTCAATCCAGCCTGAAAACCCTAACACCCAATTCCACAGGGCCGTGTGAGTTGACACACGCCTATGTGGCCGCTGGAGTGGTCATGAAACCACCCTTAATTAGCCCTTAGAAAGCCATTCAAGCCACTAAAACTGCCCCCAATCCTCGATTGTTCGATAATACGCCAAAACTTACAAATTCTAAGCATAATACAGTCAAACCACATTCAAAATAATGAGTTTGCGAACACCTAATCAATGTTGTTAGCTGTTCAGAGAATTGAATACAAATTCGCAAATAAAATAGAAGAAGGTTTGAATCCCACACCTAATTCTTGAAAGGCAATTAAAACAAAGGAGCGACTCTTCTATAAACCGCAAGATTACTGTTTCTCAAAAGAAAAAGTAAGAACTGAAAAACCAAAAAGAAAAGCTAAGGGAAGCAAAAAGAAAAAGAACGTCCAAAACAAAAATTAGAAGAATAAAAATTAGAAAATAGAGCTAGTAATAAAAAATAAAAATAGTAATAAAATTAAAAAGTTGTAAATATCAACTTAAAATAAATTAGAATGAAATGTCTCTCCAAAATGTTCACACAAGGACTCGAACCCAGAACCATGAGGATTAAACATCACAAAGTAAACTAAGAAGAAATGAACTAAAACAAGAACTGAACATAATGTGATGAACTACTAAGCTATCATTGTACACTTCACTACATCACTACATCTAAGGGCCTTTTCCCTTGTTTTCCAAAATTACAAAACTTCTCCCTTAGCACCAAGAAGAGGTTTCCAAGTTATCTACCGGATTAACTAGTCTTACCTTGAAATTATTCAAGCATTAAATCTCAATATTGATGGTATCAATACTGACTCAAAACACAGTGAGAACTTGAACTTTCTACCCAACAACAATACTTTTAGAAGCATATGACCTGTTGGGGATAAATCAATGTATCCAATTAACAAGTAAATTAAACAAATAGATTGAAAAGATCAAACACACAAATTTACATGGAAATTATTCTCAAAAGAGAATAAAAACCACGGGTAAAGGGAGATTTCACTAATATATAAAATAAATACAAAGATGAAGAGAATAAAAAACTTGAAACCCTGAAAGAAAAACCCTTCAAACTCAAAACACAGAATTCTCTCAATCTGTATAATTTATGTTGTTTTTAGACATTGAGTAACCAAGGCCTATTTATATGCTAAAATTTTCATTATTTATGACTAGAATATGCGTAGGTTAATCAAAGGTCAAGTGAGAAACTAAAACATAGTTTAACTGAGAGAAGGAAAAAAATGTTATAGAAAGGCCCTAGATAGATGTCACTTGCAGTTGAAATACTAGTAAAATGTCAGTAATGAGGATTCTAATGGAAATCCTATGATCGTTTAAGAAGTTGCTATTGGATCAAGAAGGACTATAAAAGCAGAAGCACTGGGTCAAGGTAAAGGTTGGTCTCTAGTGAGTTTCTAAACATGACTCCTGCATGTTATGTAATTATGCGAATGTATGTCTTTAGAGATATCTACAGATACATAAATGAGATGAATAAGGTGCAACATGTTACAAAGTTATGTACTATATGGTGTTATTACTGGTGTGTGTGTAGTTCTTATTTTATGCTTCATGATTATATGGATTTAGTGCCTGGAAAATTCTAAGTAATGTGAAAAGATGTGAACGAGATTTATTGTGTAGCCTCTGGTAGGGCAACTGTAATGCTAATTGGGCTAGCAGATCACAAGATAAATCTGTAAAAGTCCATGGCCATGACATCGTATGATAATACGCCAAGAGGGTAAGAAGGTATAAGAGAATATGGGAGAAAACCATGGTATCCACTGAAATAGCCCACCAAGATAATAAACACATAATTCTTTGGAAAGCTTTGTGGCAATTTATCTTGAAAGCCTTTGTGGCAAAACCTTTGTAAAACCTACATGGGTACCTCTTTTTAGAAGCCCTTGTGGCATGCTATCTCAGAAATTAGTAGAATAAGTTCTGTAATGTTCAAGTGGAGAGATAATAGTCTGCCGTATGTGAGATCTAAGTATGATGGTGAGGCATTTTCTGGTAGAATACTCGACAAAATAACCATTTGTGGAATCCACCAAAGTGATCTACCATGATAGGGATCTTAAGACATTTAGGATGTTGGTAGAGTATGAATTCTCCATACTTGATAATTATTGAATTCTATATCCTAGTAATTATAGGAGTATGTAAAGAATCCACTAAGAATATAACTCGCTAGGTAGTGATCTAAGAAACGTAACTAGCTACAACTGTAAGGGGCTCGAGTAAAGTAGTTAACATGAAAAGAGTATAAGATGGTTAAGTGTAATAATTAACTTATAGTTATCTACCAATTGGGAATCAGAATTCTATCTGCCATTGCCTGAGAAAGAAACCCAACTCAAAGAGTCAAAGGCATCTATATTTTCATAAAAAGGTAAATCTGAGTGAGACTCGCAAAGTTTCTTAGAAACTTATGTATATGTTTTTGAGTTACAAGTTTGTGGGTGGAACCTGTATGCTAGGAGGGGTCATGATAGGATTGTGCTAGATTAACAATACGTGTTGCATCATTATGCATACAGAGGGTACCTTAGGGGCATGGCGGTTAGTATACTACACCCTGAAGAATTGTTTTTAACAAAGTTTTGAGTTGTAACGTCTTATACAACTTTGAACGATCTAATGTATTCTTAAAATATTTTCTTTACCTAATCTTTTATTCTGTAGATAGTTATTAAAAATTAATATGAACTATGTTTTAAAAATGGTTATACACCAGTCATAAAAATTTTTGCTAAGCGTTTATGTGTCGTAACATCCAAAATCCAGATTTGGTGATTCGGCTCGGATATAAGGTACTATAGCTAAATGTTTAGGGCAAGTTGTAACTTGTAAGTAGTAGTTGATTTTTTAGCCTTTTACATTTGGGTTATTTGGATTCATATGTAACACCCATAACCCATATCCATCGCCAGAATATGGTTCGAGGTATTACCGATCAAATCACAGCATTAAGCAAACATTTCATATTCAATAATAAAACATAGTCAAATCTCATTCAATCAGATTCACATTGTCCTTTATGAAGTCTACGAGACCTTAAACATGCTTTAAAAAAGGTTTAGGACTAAACCAATCACATATAAAAATTTTGGGAACTTGGAAAAGTTTCTAACATACAGAGGTCACATGCTCGTATGAGCAGGCTGAGTACCGCACACGGCTACAGACACTCCCGTATCACAGGCTGAGTGAAAATAGGGCATACATACAGACTTGCACCACACGGTCGACTGCACGCCTGTGTGCCTAGTAGTGTGAACACTGGAGGGTATACTAACTTAGGTCACACGACTAGTCACACACCTGTGTGTCTAGCCCATGTGCCTATTTGAAATGGCCTCACACGCCCGTGTCCAGGTTGTGTGCTCGGTCGTGCTAAACCTGTAGGGTATACTGACTTATGCCACACGGCCAGTCACACGCCCGTGTGTTAGACTATGTGGAGCATTTTGACTTAATTCGAATTGCCACACTAGGGGCCACACGGCCGTGTTCCATGACCGTGTGTTGCACACGACTGAGACACATGCCTATGTCTCTACCCATGTGGATAAAAATAGGCCATTTGCAAGGTCAATTTGCCACCCATTTCTCATATCCTACAAGGATACCAAAATGCAACTAAACCAAACACAATTGGCAGCCAATTCATTTCCAAAATATGCACATTTTATATCATAACAACATCAAGCATTTTTATACATATTTTCCTAACCAAAGCATACCAAATCAACATGCCATAATCAATAATTCAACTTAATCTCAATATGCATTTTCTCAACATTCAAACAACCAAATCAAGCCTCAAAATCATACCAATTCAATATCTCAATTTCATACCAAAACATACAATTTCTCATCCAAAATAACCATATCAAGTTGGCCAAAATCACAAGACATAATATATACATCACATACCAAATATTAACTCCTATCATAAGCCAAATTCACTTCCATCAACAACACCATTTACAAGCCAACTCACATGGCTAAATTCATAGCTCAAAAACATACTAAAATGACACTAGCCTATACATGCCATATACCATATTTACAAGTATCAAAAGTACCAAATAGATGATTGATAGTGTCATGACGTTTCCCGATGATCCTCGAGTCTGAGCTAGCATCGATTCTCTATAAAATAGTGAGAAATAAAAATAGTAAGCTTTAAAAGCTTAGTAAGCTCATATACAAATAAACTTAACATATGAAACAATTACAATTCAATCAAATATGAAATGTTTGGATAGACACATTCAATACTACCAGCCTTTCTTCTATTATACACGTAACCACAATTAAAATTCATCAATTACCTTTCCTTTCATTACTCGTATTAATTTCGTACGTACTGTATCACTTAATTCACTTACACATTCTTCCTCATGTTGACTTTTCTCGTTAAACCATTCGAAATTACTAAAGATACTCAGGAATCACACATAGGTCGTACAATGCCATATCCCAGATTTGGTCTTACATGTAATCTCATATCGATGCCAATAGTCCAGCTATGGTCTTACACAAAATCTCGTACCGATGCCATTTCCCAAACATGGCCTTACAAAAAATCTCATATCAATGCCATATCCCAGATATAGTCTTACACGTAATATCATCTCGGTAACCCTAATGTCAGGACATTTGTATCCTATACTATTCCTAAGGTTCGTATGGGACTTTCAAATCTCGTAACTCTATCGATTCTTACTCGTATTCAACCATTTAGCATTCAATACAATTCATAGGTAAATAAACATTTATAACTCAATTTAAGAACATTTATTTGCGTATGAACTTACCTCGTATTTAGGATTGATGGATCGGATCAACTACTCAATAACCTTAATTTTCCCTTAATCTAAATTTGAATTCTTTCTTTCTTGATCTATATGAATTCAAAATTAACTCATTTAATCACTTATTCACTCAATTTCATCCAAATCACAAAATTAGGCATTTTTACACATTAACCCCTATAGTTTCACATTTTCACAATTTAGTCCTTATTCCATCAAAACACAAATTACAACAATTCCAATTAAACCCATGCTAGCCGAATCTATATAAGCTTCATAAAAGCCCAAATTTGTAATCAGTGGAAATGCACAAAATCATCAACAAATTTGAAAATCAAGGCACGGGCTAGCTAGTACTAGATGCAACGATATAAAAAGCATGAAAATAATCAAAAACCGAGCTAAAATCACTTACCAAATCAAGCTCCAAATGACCGAACCCTACATGAGCTTAAACCTTTCTTTTTCTTTTTGATTTTCGGTTGAAAGATGATAAAATGAACCATATTTGATTTTGGTTTTGTTTAATTAAACACAATTTGACAATTACAAAAATAACCTTAATTAAAACATTAATAAAACACATAATGGATGGCCATTTATGAAAAATTCCACTATCAATGGTCTATTCACATAATAAGGACCTCACATGTAATAATTCATAGCAATTAAGTATTTTAAAAAATAGAATGCAACATTTGCATTTTTCGTGATTTAGTCCTTTTATCAAATTAACCACTCAAACGAAAAAATTATTTCACGAAACTTTCACACATATATAATCACATGCTATAAACACCCAAAATAATGTTAAAATAATTTTTCAACCTCAGATTTGTGGTTTCAAAATCACTGTTCCGATTTAGCTAAAATCAGGCTGTTACAGAATATGTGCATATTATGACTTCTAAAATGGTGAGAGAAAAAGGTTTTCACTTTTCAATTTTGTTCCTCTTTTGGCATTGGGTGGCCCATGGGGGATGGGAGGAAAGGGTTGTGTAAGTAGACCTAAATGAGACTCGACCTGTTTAGAAAACAAGCATTAATTTTTGTCCAAGTCTGTTTTTGATCTTATATTTTTACCGAAACCCTCACACTTTTCGGGCAAGGCTTTGGACCTAGACGGATGGCCCAACTCATCATCAGGTCTAGTTGTAGCCCATAATTTTAACATTTTTCAATTTTTACTTATAAATATCTCCAAACAATACATTTCATATACTCATATCATTCCTAATAAATTTAGGAAATTTCATTACTTGACACAAAAAACCACTTTTTTTTTTTATTTCAAAAATTTCCTATCATAATTCTATCCTTATACA
This sequence comes from Gossypium stocksii, assembly GCA_020496765.1. Lineage (NCBI taxonomy): Eukaryota > Viridiplantae > Streptophyta > Magnoliopsida > Malvales > Malvaceae > Gossypium > Gossypium stocksii. The sequence goes on from CM035629.1 coordinate 43,584,759, forward strand.
AAAAAAAAAAAATCTTATAATTTAACATTATTACAATCTATAAATCTCATCATAATTATTAAATCATTGTCTGAAATTGACCATATTGGTTAATTTTCCATAATCATTGCTTTCTAAAATAATCACCAATATTTTACCAATAAAAAAATCCCATGATTTACGACACTTATTTTTTGAAGTAAAGCAACTTGTATTTGTAAATGAAATAACTAAAATTGAACAGTTACATCACACTAGTCGTATCGCAAAAAGAAAATGAACTATTTAGCTTGAAAGAAAAAAGCCAACTATTGAATAACGTTTGGGTGAAACTCCATTTGAAGCATAAAAAACATTCCTAGGCCTTTCAACTCCAATACATGCTGAAGGTAACAAATTTTGAAGACTCTCCGCATACCTAGCCTTCACCATGGTCTAATATGGGGGTTTGTCCACCGTCGGTCCTCCTCTACTACAGCAGCAAATGTAAGCACTCCTTGAGTTAGATAAATTGTTTCTCCATTCTTCAATCCTTTTGTTGCTAAAAAGGTGAGCCATACCATTTTTCTTGCTCAGTGCATGCCTAAAGTGATAGTGACTATAGCCTTCTTGTAGTGATTTTAAGTTCCTTATATATATGAACAAATGGTAGATCTATCCACCCTATATGCAAGAAGCTTTTTACAACTGTCAAAGCATCCCCTTCTATTTCCACCTTCTAAAACCCCAAATATAATCCCATCTGCGCCACCTGGTAACATGCAAGGGCTTCTACAAAAAATGGCAAAGGTATATGGTCATTAACTACTAATCTAGAACCCAAAACACTCTTGTTTGCATTCCTAAACACTAATCTTGTGTAGGAATTCATGAAATGATTTTGAAATTCCATGATTTATGACACTTATTTTTTTGAAGTAAAACAACTGGTATTTATAAATGAAATAACTAAAACCGAACAGTTATATCACACTGGCTGTATCGCAAAAAGAAAATGAACTGTTTAGCTTGAAAAAAATAAGGAACTGTTGAATAAAGTTAGGGTGAAACTTTATTCGAAGCATCAAAAACATTCCTAGGCCTTTCAACTCCAATGTATCCTAAAGGTAACAAATTTTGAAGACTCTCTGCATACTTGGCCTCCACTGTGGTCTAATATGGGGGTCCGTCCACCATCAGTCCTCCTCTACTACAGTAACAAACGTAAGCCTTCCATGAGTTAGATAAATTACTTCTCCTCTCTTTAATCCTTCTGTTGCTAAAAAGGTGAGCCACACTATTCATCTTTCTCGGTGCATGCCTGAAGTGACAGTGACTGTATCTTTCTTGTAGCGATTTTGAGTTTCTTATATACTCACATATGGTAGATCTATCCACCCTATCTGCAAGAAGCTCTTTACAACTATCAAAGCATCACCTTTTATTTCCACCTCCTAAAACCCCAAATTTAATCCCATCTGCATCACCTGGAAGCATGCAAGGGCTTCTACAACAAACGGCAAAGGTATATGGTCATTATGTAATGCCCCAAAAATCTAAGCCTTTAATGTGTGTTGTAGCATAAAATGTATGATAGCACTGCTGGGTTAGTGATTTTGGAGTGTATGGGGGTCTCTGGCAAGCCTTGGTTGCAAGCCTTGGCTTTTGGAAAATTTTTGTTTTTAACACTAGGGGAACCCTGACTCTAGGTTGTTTGCTTCTTAAACTTTGATGGGTAAAATGTAACACAAGGAAGCATGTGGTCTAGTGGCAAAGTGGCGTGTTGCAGCTTTTACGAGGGCCTGAGTTCATGTCACTCCTTGCTTAAGGGGAAATTATTTTATCTCTTTGTTGCATGAGAGGTAGAGTTTGATTGAAACTCTACTGAGTGAGAGTTGAATTGGTCTTAGGGAGAAATTTAGGGGATATTGATGAAGGTTGGTGTGGATTTGGAGGAGGAAAAGGGGGAGAGAATTAAGGAATTTGAAATGGGGAGTGTTGTAACTGAATATGGATGCTTGGATGTGTGGAAACTTCGGCTTAGGGTAGGAAGTGAGTGCCGTATGTCTTTTGTCATTTTGGGTATTTGCATTTTTTGTTTTTCTCTCTTCTTTCTATTGTGCCGAACTTGACCATTCGTGCACTTTTGTTTTTTCTTTTCTTTGTTGTTTTATTCATCTCTGGCAAAGTGTTAAGTTACCCTTCTCAAGTTCATTCCTTTCATTCTTCTGCAACAATCATAGCTGAAACCCCCTCTTATTTACTCTCCTCTATTCTTTTCAAGCTTTCACCGATTGCTCCTCTTTTTTTTTACACATTAACTGTTGTTGCGACTGAATCCACTTCACTTTTCTTCTTCTTCTCTTATTCTTCGGTCAACTTTTGGTTCCTGTTTCTTGACCAATTCTCTCCCTCTTCATCGCTTCAATTTGCATTGACAATTGTTTGTTGGTTTTTTGGCCGAATACTCTCTGCCGTTGTAGCCGAATACTGTCTTTTTCTCCATCTCGTTCTCCAGCCTCTGTAGTGCCGAATCTATTCTTCTATTGAGGGTCGACTAGGTTTTCTCTCAGTTTCGGGTAATTATTTCTGACTTACCAATTGACCGTACTCCTTGTTGGTGGTACGAGTTCTGATTTGTAGTTACCTAGTGATTTGGGGTTAATGTTTATTTTTCAAATCCAGTTGATGTGTAGGAACTGTTCGAAGGTGAAGGATATCCCTTTGGCATTAGAGTGATCGAAATCTCTTTTTCCCTATTTTTTTTATCAAGGTAACTTCGTACTAGATTAGAACGTGCTCAACGTGGGTTTACGTTAGGTAACGCTTTGACAGATTAATTGGTTTGGTTCGGTCTATTGTAGGTTGGAGTGCTTGTGGATGATTCACCCAATTTTGTAAATAGGTGTGTACACATACTATTCAAATCGTAGAACGGCAAAAAACCGAAATGCCAAGAAGCTGAATGTATGGCAATGGTTGCTACACGGGTGCGGGAATGCACGTGTGGAAAGTTCGATATGATGGTAGAGGCTGCCATGAGCGATCTCATTGGCTTAGGCCGTATTGGACCGAAATGGACCATGTGGGCCCAATGGGCTTGTGGGCCCCACACAGGTATTTGTCATTAGAGTTGCGGGAATTAATGGACTGGCTGTGTCGCACACGTGGTTAGGGTTAAATCTGGCTTAGCGGGCCATAGGAGCACGTGGGCTCCACTTGGGCTACGTAATAGGTTTTGGGCCCAATTTTATATTTTGATTGCAAAAGGTTGCACGAGTCACGCGAGACGACTGTGGACCTACGGATGGGTCAGTATGTGTACCCATACACTGAATTGAGAAATGATTATTATGCCCCTAAAGGGTAAAATAATTAAAATACCCCTACATGATATGTGACTGGTTTTGTATGCCATCTGATACTATATTTGCATTTATACGTGACATTATACTACATGGGGATGGGTTTATTAATTCGAGGAAGTAATCGATTTGTTAAGGGTCGCACGGGTCGCACGAGACGACTATGGATCCACCGATGGCTTTAAGCCGATTATATGATTGGCAGCTCTGCTGCGATATTGGTTAGTGCTGCAACCGGTGCTATATTAGGGGTGTAGGGATGGGTGGGTCAATTTAATCCCCCAGGAGTGTAGGGTTGGATAGGAGACAGAGTGCAGGGTTGGTTAGGTTTTTATGCATTGCATATTCTGATTCTAATATTGATATGGGCTAAGGCCCAACCGAGGCAGTTATGGGCTCAGGCCCAATTGCCACTGTTACTATAATGGGCTTAGGCCTAGATTGATGTGATACATGTTAATTGATTGTTGGGGTAGTACAGACTGAGTTTTTGCAAACTCACCCCTCTTTTTAATTTTTCAGGTAATCCTTATTGAAAGACGGGTCGACATATCAAAAGATTCGGAGGTGGCCACACTATGGATAGCAAATTTTAGTACTTTAAATTACTTTACTTTAATTAAGTTTTCTTTTATTTGGGTTTTTGTTGTAATAAGGCCTTTCTCTAGTTTTATTTTAGTTTTGGGATTTTATTATGTTTTGATTGTTTGACTTCTAGTTTAGGTCTCGGGTTTTAAAAAGAAAACAACATTTTACAAATCAAACGTAAGTATGCAAATGTTTTCAACAAAAAGCTTTGCTGTTTTTGAGTCTTGAAAGTTTAATAACTCTTTTAAAGAATGAGGGTTTCATTAACAACTTAAGGTTTTAATCAACCCTTAATATACTAAAAGAAGTCAAAGCTGGTGTTAAATTTTCACTGGCAACTATTTTAAAAACTGAGAACTCATCAAATGATGTTTTGGTAAGAAATTCTACTTTGAAGATACTATTTAACCGCAGAACGATCAAATAATTTCGAGAATTTTTAATAACAACGAATTTTGCATTTCACCCTTCCATGTGACGCAGCCAGATTCGACCATAACGTCCGGGCTGGGTTTGGGGTGTTACATATTAACTACTAATTTGGAACCCAAGAGTCTCTTATTTGCATTCCTAAACACAATATTATGCAGTACTTCGTGAAATGATTTTGAAATCCCATGATTTACGACACTTATTTTTTAAAGTAAAGTAACTTGTACTTATAAATGAAATGATTAAAACCGAATAGTTACATCACACTAGTTATATCACGAAAAGAAAATGAACCGTTCAGCTTGAAAAAAAAGCCAACTGTTGAATGACGTTAGGGTGAAACTTAATTCGAAGCATCAAAAACATTCCTAGGCCTAAAGGTAAAAAATTTCGGAGACTCTCGCATACCTAGCATCCATCGTGATCTAATGTAGGGGCTCATCCACCATCGGTCCTCCTCTACTGCAACAGCAAATGTAAGCACTCATTGAGTTAGATAAATTGTTTCTGCTCTCTTTAAATCTTCTGTTGCTAAAAAGGTGAGCCATACTATTCATCTTTCTTGGTGCATGCTTGAAGTGACAGTGACTATAGCTTTCCCGTAGCGATTTTGAGTTTCTTATATACTCACAAATGGTTGATCTATCCACCCTAATTGCAAGAAGCTTTTTACAACTATCAATGCATCCCTTTCTATTTCCACCTCCTAAAATCCCAAATCTAATCCCATCTGTACCAAATGGTAACATGCAAGGGCTTCTACAACAAACAGTAAAGGTATATGGTCATTAACTACTAATCTGGAACCCAAGACTCTCTCGTTTGCATTCCTAAACACTAATCTTGTACAGGTTTTCATGAAATGATTTTGAAATCCCATGATTTATTACACTTATTTTTTAAAGTAAAGCAAACTGTATTTATAAATGAAATAACTAAAATTGAACAGTTACATCACATAAGTTTTATCACAAAAAGAAAATGAACCACTCAGCTTGAAAAAAAAAAAGCCAACTATTGAATAATGTTGGGGTGAAACTTCATTCGAAGCATCAAAAACATTCCTAGGCCTTTCAACTCCAATGTATTCTAAAGGTAATAAATTTTGGAGACTCTCTGCATACTTGGTCTCCATTATGGTCTAATACGGTGGGTGTAACACCCTTTACTCGTATTCAATGCCAGAACAAGGTATGAGGCATTACTGGACTTATCACACGAACAAATATACACTTTCGGGACAAAATTTTCGTCCAAATTAAAACCATTTCCATTTAATCACAAAGTCCCTGATACAAGCCTACGAGGCCCAAAATGTACATTGGAAGTGGTTCGAGACTAAACTGAGAAGTTTAGAAAATTTTACGAAACTTAGAAAATTTTCCACTAGAGAGGGGTCACACGCCTATGTGGATATAGGACACACCCATGTGGGTAGGCCGTGTGGTCACAAACGCCCGTGTCCCAACCTCGTGTAACTCTCTAACTTGTAACTCATGACCAAATTTAGGTCACACGCCCAAGTCACACGCCCGTGTGCTAGGCCGTGTGGAAAATTAATTTTCATAAATTAGGTGACGACTTCACACAACCAGGGCACACGCCCGTGTTCGAGGCTGTGCCGTCTACACGGCTGAGACACATGCCTATGTCTCTGCCTGTGCTCAATTCTAAGCATTCTGTTTCTCAAAACTAAGGTGCAGGGGACACATGGCCTAAACACATGCCCATGGAACCAGCAGTGTGTCACACACGGCCTAGACACATGCCCGTTTGTCTACCCGTGTGGACAAAATAAAAGCTATTTACCAATTCATTTTTCCAACATTTAATGCACACACCTATACAACATAACATAACAATTACCCGTATGTATAACCTTGGATATATTCCTTGGCAGGTTCTGATCAACAATTGCCGAAATCTTACTTGGATCAACCCTTATACCTTTCGTAGAGACAATATGCCCCAAAAATCCTACTTCTCGGAGCCAAAACTCACTTTTACTGAACTTAGCAAATAATTTCTTATCTCTCAAAGTTTGCAATATAATTCTTAAATGCTCGGCATGTTCAGTCTCATCCCAAGAATAAATCAAAATGCCATCAATAAACAAATCCGCAGACTTATCTAAATATGGTCAGAAGATCTGATTCATCAAGTCCATAAAAATGGCAGGATAATTAGTTAGTCTGGAAGGCATAACAAGAAATTCATAATGCCCATACCTTGTCCTTAAACCAGTTTTTGGCACATTCGACTCTTTAACTCTCAACTGATAATAGCTAGATCTGAAATCAATCTTTGAGATTACCATTGCTCCTTTTAACTGATCAAAAAAGTCATCAATCCTCAGCAAAGGATACTTGTTCTTTATATTCACCTTGTTGAGCTGTCAGTAATCGACACAAAGTCTCATGGATCCATCTTTCTTCTTGACGAATAACACCGATGCATCCTATGGTGAAAAACTCGGTCTCACAAAACCCTTATCCGTTAACTCTTCTAATTGAGACTTTAATTCTTTTAACTCAGTTAGAGCCATTCTATACGGAGTTATTGATATTGGTGCAGTCCCTGGTACCAAATCAATAGCAAACTCCACCTCTCTGACCGATGGTAATCCAGGCAACTCTTCTGGGAACACATCTGGATATTCACAAACTACCGATACTGATTTAATCTTTAATTTAGACACTTTCGTATTCAATACATACATAAGAAATGCTTCACAATCCTTTCTTACATATCTCTAAGCCAACATCGACGAAACCACAATAGGCAATTCACCTGACACATTCGATTCAACTCAAAGAATTTCAATGTTTTGAGATTTCAATTCAATAACTTTTCGTCTACAATTCACTACTACATCATGTAGAGTCAACCAATCCATTCCAAGTATCACATCAAACTCATCGAATGGCAAAAGCATTAAGTCAGCTAGAAAACAATGACCCCAAATCATTAAAGGACAACTCTTGCAAACTTTATCAACTAAAACATATTTGTGTAATGGACTCTTTAATCACAAACTCAGTAGACTCGACAGACACATTCTTACTAGACACCAAATTCAAGCAAATATAGGAATGAGTTGACCCCAGATCAATTAATGCAACTACATTGGTATCATAAAGAGAAAATGTACCAGTGATCACATCAGGGGAGGACGCATCCTCTTGAGCACAAATGGCATAAGCTCTCGCAGGTGCTCTAGCTTCCAATCTCACAGCTGAATCTTTGGATGCACCTCTGCTATTGGTCCCATTTCCCATATTCCACACTGGCCTCCCTCTAGCTGAAGTGTTACTCGATCTTGCATTCTAAAAATGATCTTTTTCAACAATTTCTGGGTAATCTCGAATAAAGTGATCTTGGGAGCCATATTTAAAATAAGCCCGGTTGTTCGTTCTACATTCATCGGGATGTCATATACTACAGTGTTGGCACTCAGGCTTATTAGACCTACTGTTACCAAGGCTCGTTATTGATGTTGTCTGGGCCTTAGAATCTGAATATTGCTTCCCTCAATCTCTGTTGGGATACCCAGCTGAAACATTCAAACGAGAATACATTTCTCTGGATTTCTTTTTCTGAGATTGAAAGGACTTGCTCATTGGTATTTTTCTTGCATCACTAGCTTCACTCTTAGCCTTTCTTTTCTCTTTGCTTAGTTCTTCGGCTTTGCAAGCTCATTCGACTAGCACAACAAATTCTTTCAAGTCTAAAATCCCAACTAACAGTCTGATTTCCTCATTCAGTCCATCTTTGAATCTTTTACACATAATAGCCTCTGTTGAGACATATTCCCGATCATACTTACTGAGCCTATCAAATTCTAGCTTGTATTCAATTACAATCCTATAGCCCTATTTTAGTTTTAAGAACTCTTTATGTTTCTGATCAATAAACCACTGGCTATTGTATTTCTTTCTAAATTCCTCTTGGAAGAAATCCCAAGTAACTCTTTCCTTCGGTACCATAGATATAAGAGTGCTCCAGCACTGATATGTTGTATCCTTCAGAAGTGATATAGCACATTTCAAACACTCGTCCGGTATGCAAAAAAGCTTATCAAATACATTTCTACTCTCTCAGGATCATCATCAATGTTTTCTCTAAAGTCTTTAGCCCCTTGCTTTCGAATCTTATCGACTGGAGGCTTGTTCAGTCTTACCAATTCCACACCGTGGGGAGCTACGGGAACCGATTGAGGGTCAGGTTAGGGTGGAGGATGTTGAGCAGCTGGATTTGTTTGAACAAACTTAGCAAACTACTCATTCATTCTTTGGAAGAAGGCTTCCCTAGCCTCTCCTCCCTAACTAATCGTTATAGGTCTACTTTCAGATGGTGCGGTCCCTTGGGCAGAGTTGGCGTATTACTTTCATCGTCATCAGCCACTTCTCAGTCGGGATCCATTTACGGTATGAAAACACAGTTTAAATTTGTCAGGAGTCGTCACACTATCACAATTTATATATGGCATGTATAGCTAGACTCTCATACACGCTAAATTAGTCTGAGAACCAACTAAACTATAGCTCTGATACCACTAAATGTAACACCCCTTTCTCATATTCAACACCGGAATAGGGTAGGAGGCATTACCGAGTTATCACATGAATAAACATACAATTTTGGGTCATAAATTTTCGTCCAAATTAAAACCATTTGCAATTAATCACAAAGTCCCTGATCCAAGCCTACAAGGCCCAAAACGTGCATTGGAAATGGTTCAGGACCAAACCGAGAACTTTAGAAAATTTTACAAAACCTAGAAAATTTTCCACTAAACATGGGTCACAGGCCTGTGTGGATATGGGACACGCCCGTTTAGGCAGGCTGTTTGGTCACACATGCCCGTGTCTCGACCCCGTGTAACTTTCTGACTTGTAACTCATGACCAAATTTGTAACACCCCTTACCCGTATTTGACGTTGGAACCGGGTACGAGGAATTACCAGACTTAACATATTTAATCATACAAAATCGGGCCATAAAATTTCATTCCAACTTAAAACTTTTCATTCATATTCATAACGTCCCTGTTATGGGCATACGAGACCAAAAACATACATATAGAGTGGTTCGGGATTGAACCAGAAGCTTTCGAACACTTAAAAATTTTTTGCTCAAAACAGGGCCACACGCCCGTGTGGGCAGGCAGTGTGGGCATGCAATGTGGTCACACACGCCCATGTCCCTAGTTTGTGCAGATTTTTTTTCATTTCGAACCTACAGTTCCACACAGCCTGGCACATGCCCGTGTCTATGGCCAATGTCTCTCACACAGCCACGACACGCCTGTGTTTTAGCCCATGTGTGAAAACCTTGACATTCTGTTTATGACGTTAGCAAACATTTAGGGTCACACAGCTAAATCACACGCTCGTGTGCTAGGCCGTGTGGTGAATTTAATTCTTGTAATTAATGTGCAGACTTCACACGACCTGAGCACACGCCATTATCCTAAGGTCGTATCCTTCACACGGCTGAGACACATGGCCCTGTCTCTGCCCGTGTGTTTACTACTGGGCATTCTGTTTTGGTAAATCTGGATGTAGGGAAGACACGGCCTATCAACACGCCCATGGGGTTGATCGTGTGTCACACACGGCCTAGACACACGCCCGTGTGCCTACCCATGTGGACCAATATAAGGCTATTTACAAAGCCATTTGCCACCCTGAAAAGCAACCACACTTATACCATTTCTAGCAAAATACCCTGAAAAGCAACCACACTTATACCATTTCCAACAAAATGAAGCATAACAATATTGCACCTCCAATATCCACAATCAAGACATCCACACCCCAATTTCATACTACGTTCATCATGCATATACTTCACACATTGCTCATTTATTTTGCAAGCTTGCACTTTCATGAATTTCATCATCATTGAATAAATATAACTTAACTAGCATTGGCTAATTCCAATGGCCATTTACAAAATGAAATAAGTAACATTAATAGGCAACATATTGGCTAACCAATATGACATATAACAAAATGACCAAGTTCTTATACATGCAATACCCAAACTAATCAAACTTTACTATACCCAAAAGAATAACTTGATAGTGTGAATCGAGCTTCGATGTCCCTCGATCCCTAAGCTAGTTTGGTGATACTTCAAAAAAAGGGAAAAGAGAGGGAGTAAGCATAAAGCTTAGTATGTTTGCATGTAATAGATAACAACATAAAATCCTGTAATAACATCCACATATTACATTACGAATTACACATGATTTTCAAGTGAACATTGACATGGCTTACTCATACTCATTCTTATCGACCACATATCACATACCGGAGTCATTTCTCGTGAGTTTTGCATATGTACCGGTGTCACTCCATCACATAACTTTAGCCTTTTTCATCTTTAACATAAACTTTAATTCTTCTCCCCGTTGAACCACTTGGAATATCGAATGATACTCGGAAAATGTCATACATGTGGTAAGATGCCAAGGCCCTATCCTAGATATGGTCTTACATGGGATCACATTTTGATGCCGATGACATATCCCAGATATGGTCTTACACGAGAACGTATATCGATGCCATGTCCCAGACATGGTCTTACACGATTTCATACAGAAGCCAAGTCCCAGACGTGGTCTTACACGGAATCACTATTCGATGCCGATACCATATCCCAAATATGGTCTTACACGGGATCTCAATTCGATGTTGATGCCATATCCCAGAAATGGTCTTATACGGGACCTTATTAATCTAACGTCCTGACAAGGGTATCCTTTCTATTCCAAAGCTTCAATCGGGATTTCGATATAACATAGCTTTATAATTTCTTCATCGAGACCTTGTTAACCAATTTCATAAAAAGCATATACATTTCATGCAATGTCAAACATTTAAATACAAAATATCATAATGTTGATTTATTACACACAAACTTACCTTGGCTCCAAAATATAGATAGTTGTTCAATTTTGTCCACCACCTTGTTCTTTCCTCGGTTTAGTTTTGGACTTCACGTTTCTTGATTTATAATGACAAATTTCACTTATTTAATTATCACATTGAATAAAATAGGCCATGAATCATACTTTGGCAAAATTATAATTTTGCCCCTAAACTTTCACAAATTTGTAAAATGGTCCCTAGGCTCATATGATGAAATGTACTCATTTTCTTGGTTACCCAAGCCTAGCCGAACCTATCTTAAGCTTATAATAGCTCAAAATTTCCTTCAAATTAGTTTTTAACTACACATTTTATCACTTTTACAAATATGTCCTTTTTAGGTGTTTTCATGAAAAATCACTTAAAGAAAGATGTTTATCACACATCAAACTTCCATATTCCTCCATTAAACATCAAAATACATGTATGTCATACATGGGTAAGTTTTTGAACATTAACCCTAGCTTAAAATATGGCTAGGAATAGCTAAATCGAGCTATGAGGATCTCAAAAATGTAAAGAACATTAAAAACAGGGGTAGGATGGACTTACTATCAAGCTTAAAGATGAAAGAAACCCTAGCTATGGCTTCTTGATAATTTCGGCATAAGGGGAAGAAGATGGACACAATTTTTGACTTCTTTTTCCCTTTTTATTAATTTATTAACTAAATGACCAAACTGCCCTGAAGGCCTTTCCTTAGGATTTTTCCCTTCCATGTCCATTTTTGTCCATCATGAGATATGATGGTCTAATTGCTAAATAAGGACCTCTAATAAATTTTTAATGCTATTTCATACTTACAACTTTGAGAATCTCATATTTTGTAATATTTGCAATTTAGTCCTAAAAGACAAATTGATCACTTAATCATAAAATTTCTTCATGAAATTTTTACACAACCACGAAATCATATCATAGATATATTTCTATTTCAGATTTATGGTCTCACAACCACTATTTCGACTAGACCCTAAATCAGGCTGTTACAGAATTGAGGTCACACGGCCAAGTCACACGCCCTTGTGCTAGGCCGTGTGGAAAATTAATTTTCATAAATTAGGTGTAGACTTCACACGGCCAGGGCACGCACCTGTGTTCGAGGCCGTGCCATCTATACGGCTGAGACACAAGCCTGCGTCTCTGCCCATGTGCTCAATTTTGAGCATTCTGTTTCTCAAAACTAAGGTGCAGTGGACACATGGCCTAAACACATGCCCATGGGACCAGCCGTATGTCATACATGACCTAGACACACGCTCGTGTGTCTACCTATGTGGACAAAATAAAGGCTATTTACCAAGCCATTTTGCCACCCTTTAATGTACACACCTACACAACATAACATAACACCAATCCAAGCATATAAATATAACCAATCATCCATAACCACGACATCAACACATCATTCATGAAAGGCATTAGTATATGAATATAGTTATAACCAATATTAGTCTATCTCTAATGGTCTTATACAAAATGAACTTCTAACCATTATAAACCAACACATTTGGCTAAATTAATTATGACACATAACAAAATGACCAAGTTCCCTATACATGCCATAAATAACAATATTAATGTCATCAATAACCAAAATAATATTTTTGATAGTGTAAGGTGAATCTTCGACGATCTCCGATCCAAGTTAGATTGGCGACACTATAAAACATGGAAAAATAAATGGAGTAAGCTATATAGCTTAGTAAGCTCGTATGTAATAAATTCAACTCATCAAATAATTGCAAATCAACCAATAAGCATTATAAAAGTATAGTAGAACACATATAATTACACAAACCTTTCCATGTTATACACATGATTATTTATCAACTCATCAATGTTCTTCCATTCGATAATCACATGAGTTTCGTATATGCCTATATCACTTAATTTGATTGTACTTTCGATCTCGTCTAAACTAAGCCTGTTGAACCATTCAGAATCACTAAGGTTACTCAGGAGTCACAAATAGGTCGTACAATGCCATATCCCAGATATGGTCTTACATGTAATCTTATATCGATGCCAATAGCCCAGCTATGGTCTTACACAAAATTCATATCGATGCCATATCCCAGACATGGTCTTACATGTAATATCATACTGATGCCATATTCCAGATATGGTCTTACATGTAGTATTATCTCAATAACCCTAATGTCATGACATTTGTATCCTATAATATTCCTGAGGTTCGTACGAGGCTTTCATCCTTATCGAATCGCCGTCAAACTCGTCCGTAGAGTTAAAATTGTTCACATAACCAATCATACAGTTCATGCACTATTAAAGTATTGAAATACAATTATATTAAATCTTATTTAACATACGAACTTACCTCGGTTCAAAATGGCTAATAGTTCGATTTAGTCAACAACCTTGTTCTTTCCCCGATCTAGGTCAGTACCTTGTCTTCCTTGATCTATAATATGAAATTTAACTTATTCAATCATTACATTATTAAATTTAATCCCAAAAACACCTTATGGCAAAAATTACATTTTTACCCCTAACTTTTCAACTTTTTACATTTTAGTCCCTAGGCTCGTAAAATGATTTTCATTCAATTTCTTCATTACCCAAGCCAAGTCGAACCTATTTCATGCTCATGACAGCCCAAATTTTTCATTTATTCACATTTTTACACACAAGTTACAACTTTTACAAATATGTCCCTCTTTGACATTTTCATAAAAAATCACTTAATAAATGTTGTTTATCTAACACCCATTATACATTTTCTACCATTAAACATCAAAATACACAAACATCTAACATGGGTAAAATGTTAGACTTTGATTTTCTTGCAAATTAGTCCTTGAAATAGCTAAATCAAGTTATAACATTCACAAAAACGTAAAAATAATAAAAAACGGGACAAAGAAGGACTTATAATCGAGCTTGGAAGCTTGGCCAAACCCTAGCTATGTCTTCTTTGTGAATCTTGCCTATGGGGAGAAGAAGATGGACAAAAATATGTCTTTCTTTACTTATAAGTCCATTTATTAACCAAATGACCAAAATGCCATTTAATGCATAACTTTGAAATTTCACCTAACCATGCCCATTTTTCTCCATCTTAAAGCATAATAGTCTAATTTCCATTTAAGGATCTCCAATTTAAAATTTCATAGCAATTAGACACCTCTAGCTTCTAAAACACACATTTTGCACTTATTGCAATTTAGTCCTATTAATCAAATTGGACACCTTATCGATAAAATTTCTTAATGAAAGTTTCACACAATCATTCAATCATACTTTGAACTGTAAAGAAATAATAAAATAATTATTTCTACTTTAGATCTATGGTCCCGAAACCACAGTTCTAATTTGACCCAAAAATAGGCTGTTACAGTTGGACCGTCCACCATTGGTCCTCCTTTATTGAAGTAGCAAATGTAAGCACTTCTTGAGTTAGATAAATTGTCTCTCCTCTCTTTAATCCTTCTGTTGCTAAAAAGGTGAGCCACACCATTCGTCTTTCTCGGTGCATGCCTAAAGTGATAGTTACTTTAGCTTTCCTATAGAGATTTTGAGTTTTTATGTACGCACAAATGTTAGATCTATCCACTCTATCTGCAAGATGCTTGTTTCAACTATCAAAGCATTCCCTTCTATTTCCACCTCTTAAAACCCAAAATATAATCCCATCTGCACCACCTGGTAACATGCAAGGGTTTCTACAGCAAACGATAAAGGTATATGGTCATTAACTACTAACCTGGAACCCAAGACTCTCTCGTTTGCATTCCTAAATACTAATCTTGTGCAAGACTTGATGAAACGATTTTGAGAGTAGCATTAAAATTAACCTTGACAACTAGATTTTTCGATGGCCTCCATCTCTCTGACTCTACCTTTTGAATGGGTAAATCTTGATTGAGAACATCTATCTTCCGTAATAATTGTAAATGAGATAGACTGAATTTGAAACTCTCTCTTTGTCACTATCATGAACTTTTTTGCTTTTAGTTGTCCATATAGTCTAAATTATGATGCCACAATCCTACATTGATAGGTGGAGTTATTCTGGAAAATATAAGTAAATCATTTTTTGCAATCCAATTCAGATACTTATTGTGGCCATTTAATCTTTAACAGCTGTCAAATTTTTTTTTTATCAGAGCAGTCATGAAACACATGTTCTAGGGTCTCAATCCCGTCACTACAGCTAGGGCATCTAGTTGAACCCATTAGTCTTCTATAAAACAAGTTGTTAAAAGTAGGGATGAAATTCTGGAAAGCTTGTCAATTTGTAATTTTTATTTTTGCTGGTAAATTTAAGAGCTAGAGTTTTTTTTCTAGAAAGATGTATAAATGGTTTGGTTGTAATTAGGCATAGGTGTATAAATACTTTGTAGCAGCATTTTGTAACCACTTCGCACTGAATATTCACCTGTAGCTTTCCCCCTCCATACAAGTTTTTCATCATGCAAAATTCGTGTAAGAGGAATCCAAATTATTCTCTCTCCATCAACATTACTAAAGGTATGAGTAATTAAGTCCTTTTTCCACAACCTTATATTTGACTCAATCAAATTTTCCAGCAATTGTATATTTGGATCACTAATGTTATCCTGGATTTTAAAGTTTTTAGACCTCGACACTGATAAGCTATAAAAGTAACATATTTAATCTAATTCTTAATGTGTTTTTTGGCTGATTAATTATGAAAATTAGTGAATTTGATGCACTTAATCCTTTAAATTCATGTTTTTATACTTAAGAGAGCATTTGGGAGTGAAAAGAGTAAAAAATGAGCCAAAATTGGACAAAAAGAGCTGCTTTAGGATCCACACGAGTTGGACATTTCCACACGGGTTGGCCACATGTCCGTGTCAGCCCGTGTTGATTTCACACTCTACTTCCCAAAAACGTGGAAAAATCCAATTTTTAGACTTTTTGAGCATTTTCAAAACTATAAATACCAATTATGAGAATAAAGAAGCAGAGCAATTAGAGAAGATCGAAGAAAACACTCGAAGAACACCATCAGAATCAACTCAGAAGCGGATCTCCATCAAGATCAAAGATCTCCTTTTAATTTCTTTTGAATTATTGTTGAGTTTTGTGTGTCTTGTGGTTATTTTGACTTTGAGATGTTTTCATTCAGAATTATGAACTAAATTCCTTAGATACCTAGGGAAATGAAACATGTGATGAATCTTATTATTTGATTTCTGAATTACATGATAAATACTTGATTCTTGTTCTCAATTATGTATGCTTATTTCTTGTTTTAATATTTTTTGGGATATTAATTCATGTTTAATGTGGTTCTTTCAGGGGAGTAAAAGGCCCTGCTTAATAGTAAATCTAGCATAATTGGGTGGAGTTGCATGCAATCCTAGAAATAGGATGACATAAATCTACCGGGTTAGAGTCATATTTAGTAGGGGAATCCATAGATTAAGTTAATGCAACAATTGGGGTTTTAATTAGAAAGAAATTTCTATTAATCAACCTAGAGCCAACTGTTCTTACTCTTAAAAGAGATATTAACATAATTTAGGGATTTCTACAAATCAAGACACAAGTGAATAAATTGTTTAATTCAGATTCATAATAATAGGTGAAGTTTAGGTGGAATTTTTCATGGGTGTTATCTATCTCATTGGTCATCTTCGATTATTTTCCTATTTCATTCTTTATTGTGTTCGTAGTTAAATTAGTTTAGTAAATTTTAGATTAAAACACAATCACTCCAATTTGTCAACTAAATAATAAGAAGACGATAATTACTAGTACTTTTAGTCCTCGTGGATACGATATTCCCTACTCACCATAGCTATACTATTGTTCGATAGGTGCGCTTGCCTTTGTTGCATTTATAGTTAGTTTAGTGACCATCAATTTTTTGGCGCCGTTGTCGGGGACTAAAATATTAGGAACAATTTAATTTTATTAATTTAGCCATTTTTTATTTGTTTTTGTTTTTAGTTTAATTTTTTTCATTCTAATTTATTTTCTTTTATTTGCTTCTAGCAAGATCCTTTATTACTGATGAGATGGGTGGTAATCAAAATAACCAACTACCTCCTGCAGTTGTTGCAATTCCTGTAGATCCTAGTCTTGTTCCTCGTATTATGTACGATTATGCCAAACCCACTTTAACTGGGGCTGAATCGAGTATTTTGAGACCCACTATTGTTGCAAATAATTTTGAACTAACACTGAACACTACTCAGATGATTCAACAATTTGTTCTGTTCGATGGCTTATAAGACAAAGATCCATATACTAATTTGGCTAGCTTTTCGAAATCTACGACACATTCAAAATTGGTGGTGTCATTGAGAATGCCATTCACCTATGGTTGTTCCCTTTCTCATTGAGGAATAAAGCTAAGTAGTGGTTGTACTCTTTCCCACGAGGTTCTATCACTACATGGGATCAAATGACCGAGAACTTTCTACTGAAGTACTTCCCACTGGCTAAGATAGCCAAATTGAGGAACGACATCTCTTCCTTTGTGCAGATCAATTTAGAGACATTATATGATGCATGGGAGAGGTATAAGGATTTATTGAAAATGTGCCCTCAACATGGGTTAGCTACAAGTTCAAACCTTTTACAATGGTTTGAATCCCTTAACTAGGCAACTAATTGACACAGAAGCCAGTGGAACTCTGAATAATAAAGCATCCGAAGTGGCTTATGAATTTATTGAGGAGATGTCACCGAATAATCATCAGTGGCAAGCCATAGGACGAAGCCGCTCAAAGCTGTTGATGTCTTTAATTTAGATGCGATCACCATGTTATCAAACCAGGTAGAAATTTTAAATAGAAGATTTAATGATTTATATCTTTTGACGCTAGTAAATCTGGTGATGCAATGAGATGCAAATGGAGGTGGAATAAATAATCCAGATTATTTACCCTTCAGTCCTAGCACGAAGAACGAGAATATCAATTATATGGGTGATAATTCTAGAACTCAAAATAACCTTTATAGTAATAACTATAATGTAGGTTGGAGAAACCACCCAAACTTTTCATGGGGTGGTCAAAGAAACCAAAGATCATAACCCCTTTCAGGCTTACAGCAACCTTATAAGCCAAAGAAGAAGCCGAACCCTGAAGAGATGTTGGAAAAAAATTATTTTAGTGTCGGAGACTCGTTTTCAAAACACTGAGACAACTTTGAAAAATTAGAAAGCATCAATTCTTAGGCTCGAAAATCAGTTTGAACAGCTTGCTAAATTGGTTTCAAAAAGACAACAAGGTAGTTCACCTAGCAACACTAAACCCAACCCAGAAGAGCATGTGAAAGCAGTTACATTGAACAATAGCAAAGTGTTGGTTGAACCTGAAAAGAAGCTGCAATAGGAAACTGATAAGACAAATGATGAGGGGGTAAAACACGAAGAAATTCAAACACCAGTGGTTAAAGAATATAAACCACCGATCCCGTATCCAGCAAAGTTGAACAATGACCGCATGGATGAATAATTTGGTAAATTTCTTGAACTTTTTAAACAATTACATAATAACTTAACTTTTGGTCAAGCTATTTCACAAATGGCCACATATGCAAAATTCTTAAAAGAGCTATTAACAAAAAAAATGAAGTTTGAAGAACTATCCACTATGGAACTTAACGAGGAATGTTCAGCTATTCTCCAAAATAAACTGCCAGCTAAGTTGAAAGATCAAGGAAGTTTTAGTATTCCCTCTTTTATTGGTAGTTTAACATTGAGAAAACACTAGCTGATTTGGGTGCTTGTATTAATTTGATACCTTATAAAATATTCGAGCAAGTTGGTATTGGGGAACCAAAACCCACTAGGATAAGTATTCAATTAGCTGATGTATCTGTTAAATATCCTAGGGGTATTATTGAAGATGTACTTATGAAAGTAGATAAATTCATATTCCCTATTGATTTTGTTGTGGTTGACATGGATGAGGGTAATAAGGTGCCTTTAATTTTAGGTCGCCCCTTTTTAGCCACTGTTAAGGTTGTCATTGATGTAGGTGATGGTAAACTTGTGCTTTGGGTAGGTGATGAAGATATCACTTTTAAAATCTATGATGCCATGCGATTCTCTAGAGAACAAGATGTTTCTTATTATTTTATTGACTTTATTGATTATGTTATTCAAGATTCATTACAGGAAATTGTTCATAAGGACATGTTGGAACTATGTCTTGTTCAATGAGAGGAGGTAGATGACGATAATGCTATGATAAGTGAGACAAAAATTGATTTAGATTCTAATAAGTCTTTACTGAGATAGAATAATTATGAAGGCGTTGAGGTAAACAATGAATTAAAATTAAAACCCTTCATTGAAGAGGTAATAGCCCATTTTTAGGGAAATTAGAACAGTGGTTTCGGGACCACAAATCTGAGTTCAAAAGAAAATTTATTTTAATATTATTTCATGGTTTATGTTATGATTAAAATATTGTATGAAAATTTCATAAAGAAATTTTATCGGTTACATGTCTAATTAGATGGAAAGGACCAAATTGTATGAAATGCAAAAGTTGAGTTCTAGTAGGTATAGGTATCAAAATAGCTATGGAATTCAAAATTGGAGGTCCTTATATGGCAAATAGACCATTAAGAGGAGTTAGTAGATAAGTATGATTAGTCATCAATGGAAAATTAAATAAGGAAAATGATTAAATTGAAAAATAAAAGACAAAAAGATGATAAATAATAAAATAAAATTATTCATTTTTATCATCTTTCCTAAATAAAAGACATGGAAACCCTAGTTTGGGGGCTTGAAGTTAGCAAGCTTACTTGGATCAATTGGGTAAGTATTCTTGTCCCGTTTTTAATGAATTTTATATTTCCGAGATCGTAATAACTTAATCTATCTATCTCGGGGATTAATTTGTAAAGTTATCAAAGTACTAGGGTTTTGCCATGGATGAATATAGTTGAATTATGATGTTTTATGGTAGAAAATGAAAGGTTGTTGATAGATAAACAACTTTTGTAAAAGGAATTTTGATGAAATTATGATTTTGGGACTAAATTAAAAAGATGCAAAATTCATGGAAAAATTTTGAATTTTATGAAATTCATGGGCTACTACTGTGATCTATGAAAATTGGTTAGGCTTGTAATAATGATTAAATTGTATGAATTTCATTTTTTGAGACTAGGGACGAAATTGTAATTAATTAAAAGTCTAAGGGCAAAATGGTAATTTTTCCAAAGATGTGTATTGGATTGAATTGAGTATGAATTGTATTAAATTAATGTTAAATTCATTCATATAGATTCAGATAGACCTAGCACGGAGTTAGATTGAGGAAAAGAAAAAGTGTCGGATTAGTAGATTTTGCATACACAAACATTGTCGAGGTAAGTTCGTGTAACTAAATTGTATATTTATATGTTTGAATTGATTGCTGTGTATGTAATTACTGCCATGTATATGAAATTAATCACATATCCGACGATGGCCGATAAATCTTAAGTCTCGTTTGCATAAATGAAATTGGATGGATACAGGGGTCCCGTATTTGTTGTGATCCTACATGTGTTGTGGACACACCACAGCTCGAAAGAGCGTCCCGTTATTAGCTCTTATGAGCTGCTTGTTATATGGTTCGTGCGAGCTTCCTATTAATAGCTCTTCAGAGCATCTCGATTGGTTATGATCCTGCATGTGTTGTAGACACATCGCAGCTCTTCTAAGCATCCCGATATATTGCTTTTTGGAGCTTCCCGATTAAAAGCTCTTTCATGAGCTTCTCGAATTATGGCTCTCTAGAGCTTCCCGATATTGGCTCGCTTGAACTTCTCGATTATGGCTCTTATGAGCTTTCCGTTGTATAGCTCGAATGAGCTTCCCTTTGCAATGCTCACATCAGCTTCCCGTTATATGGCTCAAAAGAGCTTCTTGTTCATGTGCTCGTATGAGCATTCCCAAATACGAATTGACAGATTATATATTTTTACACTTCGTGTGTACTACCCGTGTATCCTTCAATATTTTAAATGATTCAACAGACAAAAATCTTGACATGAGAAAATATATGAATTTGAAATGAATCATTATCCGTTTATACACGAAGTGCATGGGAATTTAATATTTGATGAGCTCATATATGTGATTAATTATCCTGGCATGTTTGATGAAGTTATGTGTTTAGGCTACTAGCGAATTTGCTTTGGATGTATTTCTTATAGTTATCTTAAATGTAAATGAATGGTAAGTTAATTTCCCATTATACAAACTTACTAAGCATTAAATGCTTATTTTGTTTTATTTTCTCTATTTTATAGTACTTCGAAAGCTCGTTGGGTTGGAAGCTTGACAAAGATATCTCACATTATCCATTAGCTCAGTTCGGTATATGTAACAAACTAAAATTTTGGATTATAGTGACATGTATAGACTAAATTTGGCTAATGATGATATGTATGTGTTTGGTGGTGGCTAGCCATTGGAGTGGCTTGTGTTGATAATATTTTGATATGTATATATATATAGGTGTGGTCTTATTATGCTTGATATATGTTTGGTGTGGTTAAGAATGGATAATATATGGGTATGTTGATGAATGGTTTGAGATAACATGACTGGAAAAATTTGCATATATATATTTATATGGTCATATAGGTAAGATTGAATACTTGGACATATAGGGTGTTATGATGTGTGTTAAACTTGGTTTTGGTTTGATTTAAATGACTTGTATGGTTGGTGAAAGTGTTGAAGTGTTGATGTAGGTGGAAGACAAATTGGGTGAGAAAATTGGCCTTGGAATTGGCCTATTTTTGTCCACACGGGCAAAGACACGGGTCTGTGTCACAGCTATGTGTAACACACGACTTGGCACATGGGGGTACGATCTGGCTGTGTGTCCCCTGCATCTTAAAAATTGAGAAACAGAATGCTCAAATATTTTTACACGGCCTAGCACACGAGCATGTGGCTTGGCCGTGTGACCCCTGCACCTTCTTAATGCAAGTCAGTATGCTTACACGGCCTAGCACAAGAGAGTATGGCTTGGCCGTGTAGCCCAAGTCAGTAAGCACCTCAAATTGGACACGGGCTGGAACATGGCCTTGTGCTCTTAATTCAAATGCCCACACGGCTTGAGACACGGGCATTTCTCTTGATTGTGTGAGCCACATGGCTTGGCCACACGGGCGTTTGTCCCCTTCACCTAGGAAAATTTTTGAAGTTTTACGAAAAATTCTCTAAGTACACGGTTTAATCCCGACTTGTTTCTAATGTGTATTTTGGGCCTCGAGGGCTCATATAAGGGACAATATGATTGAATATAATTGATTTATGATATGAATGTTAAATGATATAAATGTCTGTATTTGATTTGTAAATTCCAGTAATACTCCGTAACCCTATTCTGGCGACAGTGATGGGTTAAGGGTGTTACAGAAGGACCTCTTAAATTGAAACTAAAGCACTTACCAAATCACCTAGAGTATGCATTTCTTGGAGACAATTCTACATTACTAGTGATTATTGGTTTAGATTTAAAGCCAAATGAAAAAGATGAGTTATTGCAAGTGTTGAAGGAACATAAAAGAGTTATAGCCTGAAAGATTTTTGACATCAGAAGGATCGGTCCTTCTTGTTGTACCCATAAAATTTTAATGGAAGATGAGTATAAACCATGTGTGCAAGCTCAAAGAAGGTTAAATCCTAACATGAAGGAAGTTGTTAAGGCTGAGGTAATTAAACTTCTAGATGCTGGAGTTATTTATCCTATTTTTAATAGTACTTGGGTGAGTCTTGTGCAGGTTGTTCCTAAGAAAAGAGACATGACTATTGTGGCTAACGAGAAAAATGAGTTGATTCTAATGAGAACAGTCATGGGATGGACAGTTTGTATTGACTATAGGAAGTTAAATAATGCCACAAGGAAAGATCATTTTCCTTTACTATTCATAGATCAAATGTTGGAGAGATTATCTGGTTATATATGTTATTGCTTCCTAAATAGACTGTCGGGATGCTTCCAAATCCCAATAGCTCCTAAGGCCCAAGAAAAACTACATTTACATGTCCATATGGTACGTTTGCTTATCGAAGAATGCCTTTTGGATTATGTAATGCTCCTGCTACTTTTCAGCATTGCATGTTAGCAATCTTTGATGAACTTGTAGAAGACATTATGGAGGTATTTATGGATGACTTCTCAGTATTCGATAATTCTTTCCACCTTTATCTTAAAAATTTAAAACGAGTTTTAATAAGATGTGAGGAAATAAACCTTGTGCTTAATGGAAAAATGTCACTTCATGGTTCGATAAGGGATTGTGTTGGGCCATAAAATTTCTAGTAAAGGGATTGAGGTTGATAGAGTGAAAATTGAAACAATTGAAAAACTACCTCCTTCTAGTTCAGTTAAGGCTACTCGAAGTTTTTTAGGCATGCTGAATTCTATAGAAGGTTTATCAAAGATTTTACTAAAATTGCTAAGCCTTTAACTAATTCGCTAGAAAAAGATGTGCCATTCAATTTTAGTCAGGATTGCTTAGAATCATTTAATACTCTCAAGGAAAAATTAATTAATGCCCTAATTGTGGTTGCACCTGATTGGAATTTACCCTTTGAACTAATGTGTGATGTGAGTGATTTTGCAGTCAGTGCAATTCTTGGACAGTGAAGAGAAAAGCATTTTTAGCCAATCTGTTATGCTAGTAAGACTTTGACAAATGCATAAGAAAATTACAATACTATAGAAAAAGAATTGCTAGCTGTGGTTTTTGCGTTTGATAAATTTAGACCATTTTTAATATTGTCTAAAGTTGTTGTTTACACTAACCATTCTGCTCTTTGCTATCTTCTAACTAAATCGAATGCAAAACCTCAACTTATAAGGCGGTAATTATTATTACAGGAGCTCAATTTGGAAACCCAAGATAAGAAAGGAGTTGCAGATCTTACAGTAGGTCACCTTTCACGAATAGAGAATCCCCACCTTAAGGAGCTTAATGAGAACAAGATAAATAACTCGTTTCCTAAGGAAAAACTCATGGTTATAACTGATTCTGAAATCCCTTGGTTTGCAGATATCACGAATTACTTAGCTGCTAACATCCTAACATCCTACCACGAATTACTTTGCCTATGTGAAAAATTATTTTTGGAAGGACCCTTTTCTTTTTCGTGTATGGTAGATCAAGTAATTTGTGTAACGCCCTAATTTTTAGGATTTTTGGGATTTTGTGCGAATTTAATTTTTGATTGTCTGGATGTGTTAATTTATGTTTGAGTGTGTTAGTGGGCCTTTAGAAGGCCCAAGTTCAACTTAAAACTCGGTAAAATTTTAAAATTTTAGACTTAAGGGAGAAGGGGCCTTGACTAAGTGGGCTTTTAAAAATATGTTGGTGAATTAAGACACAAGTAAGCTTGTGTTAGAGTGGCAAGGTGGTGCCACTTAAGACACAAGAGGTGGCATGTGGAAGCTATGAAGAGCTAAGGTTCAAGTCTCATGATAAGCAATGTGATGTTTATTTTTTTTTATGCATGTGTAAGGCATGTGGTGGACTCCAAGTGAAACTCTGTTGGAAAGAGTTTGATGTGCTCATGGGATTGAGTCAAGGAGGGATAAGGGGAGAAAATTTAGGAATTTTTAAAGGGAGGAAGTGTTGGCCAATTGTAGGAGTGTAGAGGGATGCATATTCGACTGTGGGGGCTCAGAGGAGCATTTTCAGCATTTTTGGTTTTGTGTGTGTCGATTTCTCTTTTGCTAGTCCCTCGGGTGTTATTCTGGGGTCGAGCCTTAGTGCCATTTAGGCAATTCTCAAAGTGTTTTCATCATTTTCTTTCTTTTTTTTCTTTTTTTTTCTTTTCCCTCCTCTCTCATGTTCTAAAAGCCGAAAACAAGATCCATACACCCTTCTTGTACCGATCTGTTTAAAGAAAAGTTAAACTCTTATACCCTTTTTCTTCTTAAGCTGAATCCATCATCTTCTTGCCTCTTTCTTTTCTTATTTATTGTTGAAATTGATTCACATAAAACCTCTCCTGACTGATTGCTTCAAAAAGCCGAAAACCAGAGAACACATCTTTTCTGTCGAGTTCTCCTTTTTGCTTCACTCTTGCTAAAATCGAAACCCTTAAGCCTTCCATATCTCTCTATCGACCATCTCTTCTCTGATTAACAACTTCTTCTTCTTCCATCTTTTCTCTTGAAACTAAAACTCCCATACCCTCAGAGAGCCGAATCTTGTCATCTATTTTGCAAACATTCTCCTTTGGCCGAATGCCATAGATCTCTTCTCCACCTTCGGTTTTGAGTAGATCCATAATAGATCTGGACTAGATTAGTAATTTGAGGCTCTCTTCTATCAGGACAAGCGGGTGAATCTTTAGGTAAGTGGTCTCCTCTCATAATCTCTTCTTTCTAATGAATCGTAAAGAGCCGAAATCCCTAATCTTTTTTACTTGTCAGCCTTTCTCTTTGGTAATCGATTTAAAGTTTTCTGGTTGCCTACTATTGATTCCATAGCCGAAGTAGGGGCTGATCTCGTGAAGGGTGTGGGTGAGCAAGTGATCACAAGGTGATCCAGATCTACTTGTTAGATCTCGGCCAAGGTAAGTGTTAATGAATGTTTTGGTTATGGCCAAATGTGTAAGAGGTAAGAGTTGATAGTTATAATCAGGTTATGAAATAACATTGTGGGTAAACTGATGTAGGTTGTTCGAATGCGGGATTTTGAAGTAGTACGCAAAATAGGTGTGTAATCGACACCCACTAGTAGACTAGATCGACAAAAGTCGAAAAGTCGAAATGCTGTAATTCTAGCATTTCGAGGGCTTGCCAGCGTGCAAGCACTCGTGGGTCAGTTTGAATCGATAAAATAAGTAATCGCAAGGGGTAAGAATAATGTGTGCGTATTTCTGTGCACGTTGGTGTTTTGGGCCTCGAAGGGCCAGAATTAGGCCCAATGGGCTTCTGGGCCTATATGGGTGAAAATGAGCGGTAAGTGTGTTCTGGTAATCTCAGTGGTAATTTTGCTAAAACGCACATGAAATTTGGCCTTAGTGGGCCGTAATAGCTAGTGGACACTATAGGGCCCATTAGGGGTTTTAGGGCCCGATGACTCTGAGTTAATAAAATGGGCGAAAATAGTTATTTAGATGACATTAAGGCTGTTAATAAACTGTAACGAGCAAGAAACCCTAAATACTGGCAATTTACTAAAATAGCCCTTAAGGGTGAAAAATTACTGTTTTACCCCTAGGTGCTTAACGAGTATTTTCCCCCTAGGGTTAAGTTGATTGATTTGTATGTTAAAATATATTTGCTCACTGTACGCCATGTCATAATATACTGTTGCATGGGATTGGGTTTTGATGGAGGAAGTGCTTAGTGGCAATGCCACATTTACTGTTAGAGGCCTTGCCTCGTTTTACTGTTAGTGGCTTGGCCACGTTATCTGATTAAGCAGCTAAGCTGCGACTGTGGTGTGTAGGGCTGGCTGGGTTGAGTTATTCCCACATGGTGTGTAGGGCTGGTACAGGTGGTGTGTAGGGCTGGATTGGGCTGGGCTTTACATACATGCATAAATATTGTGCTGTTACTGTAATGGGCCTAAGGGCAACACTGATTTCTGAATAGGGCTAAGGCCCGGTAATTGCTGTTTACTGAATAGGGCTAAGTCCGGTTAATACCGTTTACTGAATAGGGCTAAGGCCTAGTTAATACTGCATCTGGATAGGGCTTAGGCCCAGTTAAGCTTGAACTGGTCTGGACTCTGGTTGGGTTTAGCTTACACACTGAGTTCCCAAACTCACCCCTTTCTTTTCATCCATGTAGGTGAGCCCCAACCTTAGAGGACTTGGAGCTGGAGGGATTCGGAGTGGCCACATAAACTACTTTCGGTTATATTTTTCTTAAATTTATTTATTTCAGTATTACTTAGTTATTTGGGTTTAAATGTAACACCCCAAACCCGGCCTAGACATTGCGGCCAAGTCTGGTGTGTCACATTGAAGTGTTTTTCGAAAACCATGTTTTCATTGAAAACCCTTCGTAATGTTTAGAAAATTTTACCGGTAAACTTGTATAAAACCTTTAGTTTTTTTCCAAAACGTGATTCATTGTAATAATCGAAACAACTTTGTAAAATCTTATGGAAAAATTGCGAAAGCTTGTAAACCTTTGTAATTGCGGAAACATGTTATTATAAAAACAGTTTAAGCATCGAAAAATCAGGCTTTCTTTATTATGGCTTAAAGTGAATGGATACTACGCACCAGGTAGTATTCAAGAGAAGAGGAGGTGAGTCATTTAGACTGCTTAAGTACCAAGCTCTTCCTAGATCCAATCCTAGACATGCACACATCCATTGCCACACTTTACCCTTATGACTTGTCCACGAACAACAAATTAAGTTTAAACGTATTTAAGATATTTATTTATGAAAACATTTATGTTGTGGAAGCTTTGCTCTGTTTTCAAAATATTTTGGAAACAAGTAACTTTTATAAGAACGCGCCGTAGAGCTAACCGATTTCAAAACGATTTAAATGATGTCCTACTTAAGCTAAAAAAAAATTAAATAATTAAAGAATTAAAAACCCAAAATAAAATAAATAGAGCAACCTTATTACAACCCAGAAACCAAAATTAAATAATCTAAATAAATAATAAAATGAAATAATTGAAAACCAAAAATTTAAATCTTCGTGGCCACTCTGAATCCCTCCCAGCTCCAAGTCCACCAACTAGGGCACACCTGCATGGATGGAAAGAAAGGGGGTGAGTTTGGAAAACTCAGTGTATAAAGAATGCCCATCCAGAGCCCAAGTCAGCTCAAGCCCGTTGAGCCAAAGCCCTATCCAGTCACAGTGGTAATTGGGCTGAAGCCCTATCCAGATACAGTAAATTGGGCCTTAGCCCTTTTCAGATAACAGTACGGCCCATAGGCCCATTTCAGAACAGAACAAATATTAACATGTATGCAAACCAAACCCAGCTTATATCCAACCGCTACACTCCACCCGTACCAGCCCTACACACCATGTGGGGAATAACTCAACCCACCCGGCCCTACACTCCACAGTTACAGCATAGCTGCTCAGATATCAGTAAGTTGAGGCAAAGCCTCCAGTACGTGGTCAAGCCACTTTCAGTACTTCCTCCATCAATATCTGATCACATGCAACAGATAATAATGACATGGCATGCAGTAAACAGTAACAGTAAAGAATGCATTTTGGGTCAAACTTAACCCTAGGGGTATAACAGTCATTTTACTCCTAGGGGTAAAATAGTAATTTTCCACCAATAAGGGTTTTTTAGTAATTTTATTAGTTTCCTAGGGTTTTATAAAGGTTTTAGTCATTATTAACCTAATTTTCATCTCAGCAGTTTAATTAACTCGTTCTAACAGTTTTTAGCCATCGGGCCATAAAACCCCTAATGGGTCCTACAGTGTCTATTAGCTATTTAAGCCCATTTAGTCCAGATTTTAAGATCAATTTATCAGTTTAGGCAGTTTTGAACCTACAATCTATCAGTACACCTTAATTACCCGTTTTCACCCATATGGGCCCGTAAGCCCATTGGGCCTATTTACAGCCCATCGAGGCCTAATTTCCAAAGTATACGAAATTCTACACGTGACTAGCTTACCACTTTACGATTTCAGATCTAACGATTTCTAAATGTCTTGTGAGCATTCGCATACTTACAAGCCCACAAAATGCCAGAATTTTAGCATTTCGGCTTTTGCCGAATTAGACTAAAGGAGGGGTTCGATACACACCTGTTTCGCGACGACTGCTTCTAAGATCCCCCACGATGTCCTAAAATTGATTACCACAATTCTTAGATTGCAAATCTACAACAAACAATCCCAACATTCACTTACCCATATTCGGCCAATGCCCCTAAAGCCTTTAAAATCTTACCTTTGCCGAAAACCGATGACTAGATCTAAGTCTAGTTGTTCTAAAGATCCAACCCTTCGATCAATCACCTCTAGTATACACTAATTTCCAAAAGAAATCATTGGTTAATGACCCTTAGGGCCCTATGCCCCAATCGACAGCCTCCCTAGATTTTAGGGACTCCGGCTTTTTCTAATTTGTAAAATAACTTATAGATCTGGGTTAATGAGCACTTACCACTGATTTCCCTTCTTCTTCTACTCAAATCTAATGTAGATCTAGCCCCTAAACGATAGTAGAACTCAAATCCAAGAGATCTGAAGTTTCGGCTACAAGCTCCTAAATCTATGGTGGTTCCAGCTTTTGAGTGATGAAAAAGATGATGATTTGAGGCTATAACTTTGGAGTAGTGTTGCCGATAGATACTAAGGGTTTAGAGAAGATGAAATTCAGTCAAAAGGAATGAAAAGAATAGGGGGAATTGGCTTGGAGAAATCGGCACAAAAAGTAAGTTTTTGGGATTTCAGCTTTTATGGCAATCAGCTATGGTGGTTTTGTGGAGGATGAGATCGATAGAGAAGGTGAGTAAGGTGATAAGAAGGTTTCGACTAGAAGAGAAAGCAAAAAGGAAGAAAAGAATGGAAGAGAAGGAGAGGAAGAAGAAATCAGCACAAAAGAGAAGGAATTTTACGTTTTCGGCTTTTGTGAAAACTTAGAAAAGGATGAATGAAAGTGAAAGCTTTCAGGTGGCTAACCCTAATTCTCTAAGACAGAAAAAGAAAAGAACCTAACCCTAATATCAACTAAAACAATTGGCCCAACCTCCCTAAGGCCCTTGCCAAAATTTATTTAAGTGATCACATGCCCGGCACATGCCTAAAAACTAAAAAGTAACAATACGCTTACCTTGCAACTTGAACCCTGGACCTTTAATTCCTTCCTAGGCGCCACTTTTTTAGGAACTTAGTGACGCCACCTTGCCACTTTGCCAAAGCTCTTCTTGTATCATAATTTACGAAGTTTTTCTTAAAAGCCCACTTAACCAAGTCTCCTATCCACTTAAAATCCAAACTTGATATTTTACCAGGTTTTAACTTAGGCTTGGGCGTTCTAAAGGCCCACTAACACTTTTAAACTCAATTCCAATATTCAGAACACCAAAATTTTAAAAATTCACCAAAAATCACAAAAACCCGAAAAATCCCAAAAATCAGGGCGTTACATTAAATTTGTAATAAGGCAGCTCATTGGTTATTTTTATTTTTATGTTGGTTTTTAATTATTAAATTATTACTTGTTTAAAATTGATAGAATTAGGCTGCGCGGGTTTTTATTCCAAAATTAATCAACGATTTCAAAATATATCATACGCAGCAAATGGATCACCTAATGACAAGATAAGATCTTTTCAAGAATAAAATCCAACTGGTAGTGGATAGGACTTCCATAAACTAAATAACCTATTTTTTCACAACTCTTAAAAATGATTTTGCAAAGTCACCCTAAACGTATTAATTAAAGAATGAGGTGTAATTCAGCGTCCATGTGACAACCAGATTTGGCCATAACGTCTGGGCCGGATTTGGGGTGTTACGTTTGGTGGTATCAGAGCTCAGTTGCAACAACTCGGCTGTGGATCTAGTCTAAAAAGTTTACTTAAAATTTAAATAAAGGCCAAGAAGTGAATTTGAAAATCAGTTTTTTGAAATTTCTTAAGAAACCCCTTTCCAAATTTATTTTCTTCAAGATATACTTATTTCAAGTTTTATTTTAAAAACAAAGTTTAGTTTTACTAAAATTTTACTAGAGTTTGGTTTTCTGAAATCTGGATTTCAAAGAGTGGCACACTGAATCTCCGGCACCAAGTCTGTAAGTATTTTACTATACTGTACTATACTGAAATACTACTGTAGATAGTACAGAGACCCGACTAAGATTCTGTAGTTAGGGTAATATTGAAACCATAGAGACTGAGATAGTAGGAAAAATTGAAAATCCTAGAAGACTGAGACTGTAGCTAGGCTACGATTCTGTGAAAACAAACTTCTGAAATACTATCTGTACATAAGATATCTAAAATAAACACTGAAATACTGAACTAATTCATAAAATTTGTAATCAGAGAATACGATATGAGTACGAGGTAGCTCGTGGACGAGGCCGTGGGCATGGTCGAGGTAGTACAGAACCTGGGTCTTCATCTTTGGGACATATGCCAGTTGAAGAGGCTCGAGTGCCACTGGTAATTAAGAATGGGCCATATGATTGGGCTGCAGGGGACGACGCTTTGTCTTAGGCGATGTTAAGGGTTTTGGAAAGGGTCGTTGAAGCGAGTATAGGAACTGTGAATCGAGGATCTATTTCTGAGTGACTCCAAGCTAACGAAGAAGATATCTTCAGGGGCGTATCTAGTGTAACCCCAAATGTGGCCGAACACTGGCTGGAGGCCACGGAGCGAATCATGGATGACTTAGATTGCTCAGTAGGGCAGAAACTGAAGGGAGTAGTATCTTTGCTACGAAATGAGGCCTACCAGTGGTGGATCACTGTGAGGGAT
Organism: Gossypium stocksii; assembly: GCA_020496765.1. NCBI lineage: Eukaryota > Viridiplantae > Streptophyta > Magnoliopsida > Malvales > Malvaceae > Gossypium > Gossypium stocksii. The sequence continues at coordinate 43,616,448 of CM035629.1, forward strand.
AGTACCCCAGCTGAGCTAGTAACTTGGGAATTATTTAAGACGGCCTTCAAAGGGAAGTACGTCGGGGCGAGCTATGTGGACGCTTGAAGGAAGAAATTTCTGAACCTGACCCAGAGTACGAGGCTGAGTTCTTAAGGTTGAGCCAGTACGCTAGTGGGATAGTTGCGTAGCGTACGATTTGAGGATGGCCTTAGGGATGAGCTTAGGGTGCTGATAGCTCCACAGAGGGAGTGTGATCTTGCTGCCTTAGTGGAAAAGGCTAAGATAGCTGACAAGGTGAAACGAACTGAAAGGCAGAACTGTGAGAAGGACCAAAATCGATTCAGGAGGGATTCTGGACCCTTGGGTGCTGCAGGCAGAAATGTTAAAAGGGCTAGAGTGGACGAACCGGTTTGAGCGGTTCCGGTGAATGTGGTTAGACCGCAAGCTTGCAGGGATTGTGGTAGAGTGCATCTGGGCGAGTGTTAGAAGTGTACTGGGGCATGTTTCCGGTGTGGATCCAAGGAGCATAGAGTTAAAGACTGTCCTCAGAGGCCAGCTCAGGCACAAGCTGCTAAACAGAGGGTTGCTTAACCAGTGCGAGTGGACCACAACCGGTGAGAGGCCATGGTTAAGGTAGGGCGGCAATAGAAAACGTTGTGGACGTAGAACACTAGGCGGGGGTGTTAGAAATGCTGAGGCTCGTCAGCCAGCGTTGGTATATGCTGCTCATCACCGAGAGGAGGGTGACGTACTTGACGTCATAACCGGTATGTTTTTTATTTCTAGTATGCCATACATTGCCTTGATAGATATTGCTTCCACCTATTCACATGTTGCATGTGATGTATCTAGGGCGTTGGGTGTGCATTCTGAGGAAACTGTGAGTGGGGTAACTGTGATAAGTCTATTGGGTCACTCGGTTAGGGTAGACAAACTCTTTAAAGACATGCCTTTAGTGACTTAAGGTAGGATTTTCTCTATGGATTTAATGGAGCTACCGTTTGGAAAGTTCGATCTCATTTTGGGAATGGACTGGCTTGCTAAGCGTAAGGCGACTCTGGATTGTGCGGCTAAGTGGATGGTGTTAAAGACCGCGGAGGATGAGGAGGTGATGGTTATAGGGGAGCGAAGGGACTACTTGTCCAATGTTGTTGCAACCTTGAGAGCTGAGAAGTTGATTCGCAAGGGTTGCGAGGCATATTTGGCATATGTAAGTCAGACAGATGCTGAGGGTTCGACTATAGGAGAGGTTAGAATTGTCAAGGATGGCACCAAAGGAGCTAGTGGTGTTGAAAGCACAAATCTAAGAGTTGTTGGATAGAGGTTTTATTAGGCCAAGTGTGTCTCCGTAGGGAGCACCGGTACTGTTCGTGAAGAAGAAGGATGGGACGATGCTTATGTGCATCGATTATCGCCAGTTGTACAAACTGACGATTAAGAACAAGTACCCTCTACTAAGGATCGATGACTTGTTTGACCAGCTAAGAGGAGCTTCAGTATTTTCCAAGATCAATCTTCGATCTGGATATCATCAGTTAAGGGTCAAAGAGGTAGATATTCATAAGACAACATTTAGAACTTGGTATGGTAATTACGAGTTTCTAGTAATGTCGTTTGGATTGACGAATGCACCTGCGGCTTTCATGGATTTGATGAATCGGGTATTCTAACCTTACTTGGATCGATTCGTAGTCGTCTTCATAGATGATATTCTGGTGTATTCAAAAACTGAGGAGAAGTATGATGAGCATCTCTGTATTGTTTTACAAGTGTTGAAGGAGAAGCAACTCTATGCAAAATTCAGTAAGTGTGAATTTTGGTTGCGAGAAGTGACGTTTCTGGGTCACGTTGTTTCTGCTGAGGGGATTAGGGTGGATTCTCGAAAAATTGAGGAAGTTTTGAAGTGGAAGCCACCTAGATCTGTATCAAAAATTCAGTGTTTTCTGGGTTTGGCAGGGTACTATAGAAGGTTTGTGGAAGGATTTTCATTGATTGCTGCGCCGTTAATGAAACTTTTGAGGAAAGGAGTACCGTTTGTATGGACTGAAAAACAACAAGAGGCTTTCGAGAGGTTGAAAAAGGTTCTGATTGAGGCACTAGTATTGATTCAGCTAGAGTCTGGGAAGGATTTCACTGTGTACAGAGATGTATCGCATGTTGGTTTAGGCTGTGTACTGATGCAAGAGGGTAAAGTAGTCGCTTATGCAGCACGACAACTTAAGCCTCATGAAGCGAACTACCCTACACATGATCTGGAGTTGGCAGGGGTGATTTTTGCGTTAAGGATTTGGAGACACTACTTGTATGGAGAAAAGTGTATTATATACACAGACCATAAGAGTCTCAAGTATTTGTTAACTTAGAAAGAGTTGAACCTTAGGCAACGAAGATGGATAGAGTTCCTTAAGGATTACGACTGTTCTATTGAGTATTACCCAGGCAAAGCGAAAGTGGTGGCTGATGCACTGAGTCGAAAAGTTGTAACTGAGTTGGGAGCAATGTTTGCTCGTTTGAGTCTATATGACGATGGTAGCTTGTTAGCGAAATTACAAGTGAGACCAACCTGGATTAAGCAGATTAAGGAGAAGCAGTTAAAGGATGAGTCACTAGTTCCTCGATTCCAGCAAGTTGAGAATGATGAAACTTCTGATTTTAGACTGAATAGTGAAGAAGTTCTGTTGTTTCGAGGAAGAGTTTGTATTCCAAAGGACTCTGACTTGAGGCAGTCAATTCTGAGAGAGGCTCATGGCGGACCTTGTGCTATGCATCCAGGAGGGAATAAGTTGTATCGAGATTTACGAGAGTTATACTGGTGGCCTGGACTTAAGCGTGAAGTAACAGAATTTGGGGGAAAGTGTCTGGCATGCCAGTAAGTGAAAGCTGAGCATCAACTGCCTCCTGGACTTCTGCAACCAGTGAAGATTCCACTTTGAAATTGAGAGAGGGTAACTATGGATTTTATGAGTAGACTACCCTTGACGCCTACTAAGAAAGACTCGGTTTGGGTGATTGTGGATAGGTTAACCAAATCTGCTCATTTCATACCTATCTGAATTGATTACTCACTACAGAAGTAGGCCAAGTTGTATGTGGCAGAGATAGTGCGACTTCATGGAGTGCCAGTTTCGATCATTTCTGATCAAGATCCTAGGTTTACATTTTGATTCTGGCAGAAGTTGCATGAGGCGTTGGGTACGCGATTGGATTTCAGCACTACTTTCCATCCCTAGATAGATGGATAGTAGGAAAGGGTTATTCAAGTTCTGGAGGATATGTTGAGGGGTTATGTGATCGATTTTTGAGGTAGTTGGGAGTATTACTTGCCATTAGCGGAGTTTGCTTAAAACAACAGCTATCAGACGAGTATTCGAATGGCTCCTTATGAGGCATTGTATAGACGTAGGTGTCGTACGCCTACCTGTTGGACAGAATTGGGAGAACACTAAGTTCTTGGGCCAGAGTTGGTGGCAGACACTGAAGACAAGGTTAAGCTAATCGGGGATCATTTAAAGGAAGCATCTGATAGACAAAAATGTTATGCCAATTTAAAGCGTAAGGAAATTGAGTACTCAGCAGGGGATATGGTCTTCTTAAAGGTCTCACCTTGGAAGAAGGTATTAAGGTTTGGTAAGAAGGGCAACTTGAGTCCGCGTTTTATTGAGCCTTATCGAGTTCTTAAATGGGTAGGTCTAGTAGCATATCAGCTGGAACTACCTCCAGAGCTAGATAGGATTCATGACATTTTTCATGTCTCCATACTGAGACGGTATCAATCTGATCCTTCTCATGTCATACCAGCGGAAGAAATTGAGGTGAAAACTGACTTGACTTTTGAAGAATAACCTGTGCAAATTTTGGATTGAGATGTCAAAGTATTAAGAAAGAAGTCAGTTCCTTTGGTAAAAGTACTTTGGCATAATCATGTCAGAGAATAAGCTACGTGGGAGCCAGAGGAGGCGATGTGTCAACAATAGCCTCACCTATTTGAACCAGGTAAATTTCGAGGCCGAAATTTCTTTAAGGGGGTAGAGTTGTAACGACCTAATTTTTGAGATTTTTGGGATTTTGCGTGAATTTAATTTTTGCTTGTCTGGATGTGTTAATTTATGTTAGAATGTGTTAGTGGGCCTTTAAAAGGCCCAAGTTCAAGTTAAAACCCGATGGAATTTTGAAATTTTAGACCTAAGGGAGAAGGGGCCTTGACTAAGTGGGCTTTTAAAAATATGTCGGTGAATTAAGAAACAAGTAAGCTTGTGTTAAAGTGGCAAGGTGGCGCCACTTAAGACACAAGGAGTGGCATGTGGAAGTTGTGCAAGAGCTAAGGTTCAAGTCTCTTGGTAAGCAATGTGATGTTTATTTTTTTTCATGCATGTGCGAGCATGTGGTGGACTCCAAGTGAAACTCTATTAGGAAGAGTTTGAGGTGCTCATAGGATTGAGTCAAGGAGGCATAAGGGTAGAAAATTTAGGAATTTTTAAAGGGAGGAAGTGTTGGCTGATTGTAGGAGTGTAGAGCGATGCATATTCGACTATGGGGCTCAGAGTAGCATTTTCGGCATTTTTGGTTTTGTGTGTGCCGATTTCTTTTGTGCTAGTCCCTTGGGTGTTGTTCTAGGGTCAAGCCTTAGTGACATTTAGGTAAGTCTCAAAGTGTTTTCATCCTTTTCTATCTTTTTTTCTTTTTTTTTCTTTTCCCTCCACTCTCATGTTCTAAAAGCCGAAAACAAGATCCATACACCCTTCTTGTGCTGATTTGTTTAAAGAAAAGTTAAACCCTTAAACCCTTTTTCTTCTTAAGCTGAATCCATCATCTTCTTGCCTCTTTGTTTTCTTGTTTATTGTTGAAATTGATTCACATAAAACCTCTCTTGACCGATTGCTTTAAAAAGCCGAAAACCCAAAAACACATCTTTTCTGTAGATTTCTCCTTTTTGCTTCCACTCTTGCTAAAATCGAATCCCTCAAGCCTTCTATATCTCTCTATCGACCATCTCTTCTCTGATTCACAACTTCTTCTTCTTCCATCTTTTCTCTTGAAACCAAAACTCCCATACCCTCAGGGAGCTGAATCTTGTCATCTATTTTGCAAACATTCTCCTTTAGCCGAATGCTATAGATCTCTTCTCTACTTTCGGTTTCGAGTAGATCCATAATAGATCTGGACTAGATTAGTAATTTGAGGCTCTCTTCTGTCAGGACAAGCGGGAGAATCTTTGGGCAAGTGGTTTCCTCTCATAATCTCTTCTGTTTAATGAATCGTAAAGATCTGAAATCCCTAATCTTTTTCACTTGTCAGCCTTTCTCTTTAGTAATCTATTTAAAGTTTTCTGGTTGCCTACTAATGATTCCGTAGCTGAAGTAGGGGCAGATCTTGTGAAGGGTGTGGGTGAGCAAGTGATCACAAGGTGATCCAGATCTACTTGTTAGATCTCGGCCAAGGTAGGTGTTAATGAATATTTTGGTTATGTCCGAATGTGTAAGAGGTAAGAGTTGATAGTTATAATCGGGCTATGAAATAACATGGTCGGTAAACTAATGTAGGTTGTTCAAACGTGGGATTTTGAAGTAGTACCCAAAACAGGTGTGTAATCGACACCCACTAGTAGACTAGATCGGCAAAAGTCGAAAAGCCAAAATGACTGAATTCTGGCATTTTAAAGGCTTGCGAGCGTGCGAGCGCTCGTGGGTCGGTTTGAATCGTAAAATTGATAATCGCAAGTGGTAAGAATGATGTGTACGTATTTCTGTGAACGTTGGTGTTTTGGGCCTCGAAGGGCTAGAATTGGGCCCAATGGGCTTATGGGCCCATATGGGTGAAAATGAGCTGTAAGTGTGTTCTGGTAATCTCAGTGGTAATTATGCTAAAATGGACATGAAAGTTGGGCTTAGTGGGCTGTAATATCTAGTGGACATGTAGGGCCCATTAGGGGTTTTAAGGCCCGATGACTCTGAGTTAATAAAATGGGCTAAATAAGTTATTTAGATGACATTAAGGCTGTTAATAAACTGTAACGAGCAAGAAACCCTAAAAACAGGCAATTTACTAAAATACACCTTAAGGGGGGAAATTACTATTTTACCTTTAGGTGCTTAAAGACCATTTTACCCCTAGGGTTAAGTTGATTGATTTGCATGTTAAGATATATTTGCTCACTATATGCCATGTCATAATATACTGTTGCATGGGATTGGGTTTTGATGGAGGAAGTGTTAAGTGGCAATGCCACATTTACTGTTAGAGGCCTTGCCTCGTTTTACTGTTAGTGGCTTGGCCACGTTATCTGATTAAGTAGCTAAGCTGCGACTGTGGTGTGTAGGGCTGGGTCGGTTGAGTTATTCCCCACATGGTGTGTAGGGCTGGAATGGGTGGTGTGTAGGGCTAGAATGGGCTGGGCTTTGCATACATGCATACATATTGTTCTGTTACTGTAATGGGCCTAAGGGCCACATTGTTTATTGAATAGGGCTAAGGCCCAGTAATTACTGTTTACTGAATAGGGCTAAGGCCCAGTTAATACCGTTTACTGAAAAAGGCTAAGGCCCAGTTAATACTGCATCTGGATAGGGCTTAGGCCTAGTTAAGCTTGAACTGGTCTGGACTCTGGTTGGGTTTAGCTTACACACTGAGTTCCCAAACTCACCCCCTTTCTTTTCATCCATGTAGGTGAGCCCCAACCTTAGAGGACTTAGAGCTGGAAGGATTCAGAGTGGCCACGTAAACTGCCTTCGGTTATATTTTTCTTAAATTTATTTATTTCGGTATTCCTTAGTTATTTGGGTTTGAATTTGTAATAAGGCCGCTCATTAGTTATTTTTATTTTTATGTTGGTTTTTAATTATTAAATTATTACTTGTTTAAAATTGATAGAATTAGGCTGCGCGGGTTTTTATTCCAAAATTAATCAACGATTTCAAAATATATCATGCGCAACAAATGGATCACCTAATGACAAGATAAGATCTTTTAAAGAATAAACTCCAACTGGTAGTGGATAGGACTTCCATAAACTAAATAACATGTTTTTTCACAACTCTTAAAAATGATTTTGCAAAGTTACCCTAAATGTATTAATTAAAGAATGAGGTGTAATTCAGCGTCCATGTGACACACTAGATTTGGCCATAACATCTGGGCTGGGTTTGGGGTGTTACAATTTAAATGTGTGTTACAAAATAAAAAGCGAGTAAATCTTAGAACATTGCCATTGAAGACCGATAGGAAGACATTATAGTGGAATCAGGACAGCACATAAAACGCTTGAATCAGATTTTATTGGCCCACACTATTCAAGTATGCTAATAGGTATGTTGCTTCTTGTAATAGATGCCGGAGAACAAGTAATATTTCTAAATGTGACTAAATGCCTAAAACTTATATGCTTTCATGTGAAATTTTTGACATTCGGGCTTTTCATTTCATGGGCCCGTTTCCTAGCTTTTTTGGTAATAAAGACATTCTAGTAGCAATTGATTATATGTCAAAATGGGTAGAAGCTCAAGCTTTACCTACTAATGATGCTAGAGTGGTAGTTCAATTTCTTGAGAAGCTCTTTTCTCGATTTGGAATACCTAAAGTGATTATTAGTGATAAAGTTACACATTTTTGTAATGCTCAATTTGATAAGGTCCTTAAGAAGTATGGAGTGCATCATAGAACGGCTACCCTTATCACCTTCAAACTAGTGGGCAAGTTGAAGTTGCGAATCGAGAATTCAAATGGATCCTAGAAAATTCTATGGAGTCAAATAGAAAGGATTGGGCGATAAAAGTAGATGAGGATTATAGGACTGCGTATAAGACACCTATAGGAACCTCTCCTTATAGACTTGTATATGGAAAAAGTTCTCATTTATCACTTGAACTCAAACATAAAGCATTTTGGGCAATAAATTTCTAAACTACAACCTTAAACTTGTAGGTGAGAAGAGATTAGTGCAACTAAATGAGTTAGATGAGTGGCAAGCCAATTGTAACGCCTCGAAATTAGGCCTGGAAGAATAGGCCGTGTCGGCCTAATGGGCTTGTGGGCCCATACGAGTCGTCGTCTTTGGACTTACGAGAATTAGTGCTCCGGTTATGTCGTACATGTGGCAGTAAGAAAATCTGGCTTGGTGGGCCATGCGAGTACGTGGGCCCCACTTGGGTTGCGTAATGGGCCCCGGGCCCATATTCACTGAATGATATGTTGGTGTGATGGGTAAGAGTTTTGGGACTGTTGGAGAAGTCCTGGGTTCAAACCTGGGCCTTAGCAAAAATTTATGTTTTTCTCTTATAGGAGCCTTGACGTTGGTAGGTAGGCTTTAAGAATATTTTTGGTGAAAGCATGACGCAAAAAAGGAGTGTGGTGTAGTGGCAAAGTAGTGCCACTTAAGGGACAAGGAAGCAAGGGGGTCCAAGGTTCAAGTCTTGGCTCTTGTAATTTATTTTGGTTTTTCTTTTAAATAAATCTGGAAGAGAGTAGGCGGGCTTTAAAGATAAATGCGTTGAACTTATGACACAAAAGAGCTTGTGTCCGAGTGCTGGTGCCTTGACATGACTAATCGAGAGGTATATGGTTCGAATCCCTTTGCTTGCAAAGGTTGATTATTTTGCTAATACTTTAGTTTTTGTAGATGGATGGAGGATCCCACATCGGAAGCTAGCATGGGAGTAGGCGAGAAGCTGGCTTTAAATAGAGCGATCCATGATGAGAGTAGGCCTGCCTTTCTTGGCTTACCCATTTCACGTTGAAGTGTGTTCGTTGGGGTTAGGCGTTGGATCATTCGTTGATCTGTATGCCGTTGGGTCATAGTGATGGTGACCGTAGTTGATCGACACCCCCGGAGAGTCAAGAGTGCGATTATTGTTGGCTTCTGGGCATAGCAGCATTTAGAGGGTGGATTAGCTTCAGATGCATATCAGGTGTGTATTTCTCACTACTCTAGCGGTAGGATGGCTACTTCGGGCTGCGATAGGCCGAAGGGGCCATGTGGGCCCAATGGGCCTACGGACCCATTTGGACAAGTTGTTTGATTGTATAGTAATTATTGGACTAGACGAGGTGAATCACATATCTGTAGCTAGATTTGGGCTAAAAGGGCCACACGAGCGTATGGTCCCATTTGGGCCGAGAATGGGCCCTAGGCCCATTTGCATTGTTATCTCTGTTTAAAATGCTTTAATTTACCAAAATACTGATATAGCCTTAATTTACAAAATTACTAAAAAACCCTATTTACAAAATTTTTGAAATACCTTTGGTTTACAAAATTATTGAAATACCCTTGATTTGTAAAATTACTATTTTACCCCTGATTTGTAAAATTACCATTTTACCCATGATTTGTAAAATTACCATTTTACCCCTAATTTGTAAAATTACTATTTTACCCTTGATTTGTGAAATTATCGAAATACCCTATTTACAAAATTTTTTAAATACCTTTGGTTTACAAAATTACTGAAATACCCTTGATTTGTAAAATTACTATTTTACCCCTGATTTGTAAAATTACCATTTTACCCATGATTTGTAAAATTACTATTTTACCCCTAATTTGTAAAATTACCATTTTACCCCTGATTTGTAAAATTACCATTTTACCCCTGATTTGTAAAATTACTATTTTACCCTTGATTTGTGAAATTATCGAAATACCCCTTTAGGGTAGAATTACTGAAATACCCCTGTAGGGTAGAATTACCGAAATTCTCCTGTAGGGTAAAATTACCATTTTGCCCCTAGGGTGTTAAATGACTGTTTTGCCCTTGTGGGCAAGTGACTGACTTAGACTGTGTGTTTGTTGGATTTGATTGTGAATATATATTGGTGATATGAATGACTTGACTGTGATTGTTTGTTTCAAATATGGGCATGACATTCTACATACATGACATGTTGCATGGGATTTGGGAATTATTGATGGAGGAAGTGCAAGTGGCATTGCCACGATTATTGAAAGAGGCTATGCCTCGTACTGTTTACTGAAAAGGGGCTTTGCCTCGTTATACTATTTATCTGAGCAGCGATGCTGTGACTATGGTGTATGGGCTGGGTGGGTTGAGTTATTCCCCACATGGTGTATTGGTTGGTAAGGGGGGTGTGTAGCGGTTGGGTGGGTCGAGTAGTCTCCCCACATGTTATGGGATTGCATTCACATTCTGATTCTGATTCTGATTCTATTAATTGATTCTGATTCTGTTAATTGATTTTGATTCTGATTCTATTAAGTGATTCTGATTCTGTTAATTGATTCTGATTCTAATTCTGATACTAATACTGGTTCAGATAATGTATTTGATTTTGTAATGGGTTAAGGCCCATTTTGTACTGCCTCTTATAATAGGCTAAGGCCCAATTAATACTGAAACTGTGGTAGGGCAAACTTTTAAATTCTTTTACATGACTGACTGTTCGCATTTATAGTAAGGGGATTACACACTGAGTTTTCGTAAGCTCACCCCATTTATTAACCTTTCAGGTAATCCCCAGCCTTGGACGGATCGGAGCTGCGAGGGACTTGGAGAAGGCCACACACACTGCTTATGCTTTCTGTTTTGATTATTTACTCTCAAGTACTTTAGTTTGGGTTTGGTTTGTAATAAGGCCTTTTATAATTTCTGGATTTCATTTTAAGGTCTTTATTTACTTTGAATTATATCTGCTAGAGGTGAATCGCGGTTTTTCCAAAATGTTAACTTTTTTCGAGCACTACGTCTTCCTCAACTAATTAAATTGAGATTCTGCAACAAAGAAGGTTTTAAAGGTAATAATGTTTTTAAAAAGGGATTAACTTTTAGTTGACCACGTTTTAAAAATAAACAAACACAAGTTTTGGTTGGCAACAAGTATTAAACAAGAAGGGTTTCATTGAAAACATGGTTTTTGAAAAACACTTCAATGTGACATACCAGACTTGGCCGTAACGTCTAGGCCGGGTTTGGGGTGTTACACCAATGCTTACGAGAACTCAAGACTTTATAAAGAAGCGACAAAGTGATGTCACGATGCTCGTTTGTAGCAGCCCAAACAAATTTACAGTTAGGGATTGTGTCCTTTTATACAATTCAAAGCTCAAATTATTTCCTGGAAAGCTAAAATCAAGATGGCCAAGTGCATTCATGGTACAAACTATTTTCCTGTACGGTACAATAGAGGTAACACATCCAGCATATGGCACATTCAAGGTAAACGAACATCGACTTAAATTTTATAGCAGTGAAGATTTTAGAAATGATAGAGAGGAGCTTCGGCTCCAAGAACCATCGTAACCATACTTTAGGTAAGTCGAGCTTAGACTTTAAATAAACACATTTTGGGAGGCAACCCAAATGTCTAACTTTTTCTAATTCTTTTAATCCCATTGCACGCTACTTTAAAATCTTAAAAAAATAAAAAAATGTATGTTTTGACCCACATGGCATTGGCACGCGGGCATGTCCCAAGCCTTGTGTAAAATGGAATAGCTGATAGTGCGTCACACGGCCTAGCAACATGGCCGTATGACTCACACAGCTGGGATACACAGGCGTGTCCTTGGCCGTGTGTATAAAAAATGCCTTTGATAGTGAGTTGGGTGGCCATGTGACCCATACGGCATGGACACATGGGTGTGTCCTTGGCCATGTGGATCCTAGGACTTAATTTTTTAAAAATTCAAAGTTTGCACAACTTGAAATGGTCTACACAGTAGTGAATTCCCACACAGCCTAGACACACGGGTGTGTCCTAGGCCATGTGAAACTTGGAGCTATTTTTTTCATTTTAAATCAATCAAAGAGTTACACGGACAAGGCACATGGCCGTGTGTGAGACACGACCGAGCCATACAGGCGTGTGGGCACTACACGGGCATGGGAGAAGTGAATGAGGGTACATATGGCTATGCGACATGGTCGTCTGACACACACGGCCTGGACACACAAGCGTGTCCAATGCCTATGAAGTCTGGGTTGAAAACTTTTATTGCACACGGGCTGGGAAAGCCCCACACGGGCATGTAACACGGCCATGTAGCCCAACACGAGCCTCACACGACTATGTCACCCTTAAAACCCTAGCCCTTTTTCTTTTTCTTTGTTTTGTCCTCTTCCCAGTAGCCCCTAACCCTAGCCACTATTCCCAATTTCTTCCCCTATTCCAACTGCAGTCCCCCTCTCGTTACTGCCAAACCACTCCCTCACCAGATCGGCTACCTCATTGCACCGCCAGCAATGCCCCTACACCCTAGCTCCTCCTTTTCCCATTCTTTCCTCTGCGCCCCTCGCTGACCCACCTTCAACGAAAGCCCTTACCCCTTTTGAACCCTACACACACGAGGCGCCCCTCACGACCACCCTCTCTTCCCCTCATATCGACCCTTTGTCGAGCCTTTCCTTCCCTTCATCCTGACCAAACCACCACAACTAACCCCGTTCCACCATCGTATCCCCCTTTCACGTTGCACGCACAAGCTCCTCAGTGTTGTCACCCCCTCCACTATCAAGGGTTTTTCTATAATTGGGTCTACTATGACTAAGCTACTTTAACAGAATGTTAAATTTGAGTGGACTGAAAAGTGTCAACAAAGTTTTGATCTATTGAAAGCTAAGTTGACTGAGGCACCAATGTTAGTGCAACCCGAGTCGGGGAAAGAATTTGTGATTTATAGTGATGCGTGATTGAATGGCCTTGGATGTGTATTGATGCAAGAAGGCAAGGTGGTGGCTTAAGCTTCGAGGTAACTAAAACCACATGAGAAGAACTACCTAACACATGATTTAGAGTTGGCTGCCATTGTTTTTCTTTAAAGATTTGGCGCCATTATTTGTATGGTGAGAAATGTTAGATTTTTACCTATCATAAAAGCTTGAAACACTTGATGAGTCAAAAGGAGTTGAATCTGAGACGACGGAGGTGGCTTGAGTTACTAAAGGATTACAAGCTAGTGATTGAGTATCATCTTGGGAAGGCAAACGTGGTTGCGGATGCTTTGAGCAGAAAATCATTGTATGCTTTGAGGGCTTTAAACACGAGTTTGACATTATCTGATGATGGTTCCATGCCAGCTGAGTTGAGGGCTAGACCACTGTTTCTTCAACAGATTTATGAAGCTCAGAAGAATGATAGTAAACTGCAAGCCTAGAGGGTTCAGTGCAAAATAGGAGGTGACTCTGATTTTCGAGTATGTCTAGATGAATGCTTGATGTTTCGTGATAGAATTTGTGAACCTAGGGATGATGAGTTGATTCAAAAAATTTTGCATGAGGCGCACAATGGGCGTTTATCAGTGCATCCGGTAGTACTAAGATGTATAATGATTTGAAAAAATTGTATTGATGGCCGAGCATGAAAAAGGACATTTCAAAGTTTGTAATAAGGTGTATAATTTGTCAGCAAGTGAAGGCTGAGCATCAGGTACCTTCGGGTTTACTTCAGCCCGTAATGGTCCCCAAGTGGAAGTGGAATAAGATTACTAGAAGTCGGCTCACTTTGTTCCGGTAGGTGTTTTCTACTCACTCGATAAATTGGCTGAATTATACATTGCTGAAATTGTGAGATTACATGGAGTACCTATATATATTATATCATATAGAGATTCGAGGTTCACCTCGAGATTTTGGAAGAAGTTGCAAGAGGCGTTAGGTACAAAATTGAATTTTAGTACCGGATTTCACCCGCAGACTGATGGGCAATCCGAGAGGGTAATACAAGTTCTTAAAGATATGCTTCAGTGTTGTGTTTTAGAGTTTGAAGATAGTTGGGAAAAGTATCTACCTTTGGTAGAATTCGCCTACAACAACAGTTATCAGTCAAGTATACAGATGACACCGTATGAGGCGCTGTATGGCTGAAAGTGTTGAACTCCATTATATTAGACTGAGTTGAGTGAGAAATAGATACATGGTGTTGATTTGGTTAGGGAGACTGAGGAAAAAGTGAAGGTAATTTGAGATTGTTTGAAAGCTGCTTCTGATCGGCAAAAGTCATATGCTGATTTGAAAGGAAAAGAGATTGAATTTCAAGTTGGTGATAAAGTATTTTTGAAGGTGTCACTGTGGAAGAAAATACTGAGATTTGGCTGGAAGGGCAAATTAAGTCCACGTTTCATTGGGCCGTATGAGGTTACGGAAAGAATATGACCCGTGACATATCGGTTGGCTTTACTGCCAAAATTGGATAAGATACATAATGTGTTTCATGTGTCAATGTCTTGCATGTGATTTCTTCCATGAAGATTGAGATTCAGCCGGACATTACATATGAAGAGGAGCCAATTAAGATTTTGGCTCGAGGGGTTAAACAGTTAAGAAACAAAAGCATAGCCTTGGTGAAAGTACTATGGCAAAGGCATGGTGTGGAAGAGGCTACGTAGGAACTAGATGAGGCTATGAGGAAACAGTACCCAAACCAATTTACTAGTAAGATTTTCGGGACAAAAATCCCTAAAGGGAGGATTTGTAATAGCCCAAATTAGGGGATAAACAGAATAGTGGTTTTGAAACCATTAATTTGAAGTCTAAAATATTTTTCGATCAAGTTTTGATGTTTATTGGGTGTTTAAATAATGATGTGAAATTTTGGTGCATGAATTTTATTATTTGCATGTCCAATTTGATTGGTTGGACTAAATTGCAATAGGTGAAAAATATGAGTTTTAATCCATAGAGGTACTTGATAGAATTGGAATATTTAATTAGAGGTCCTTATATGGTAATTAGGCCATTTTAACTTAGTTTGGACAAAAATGCCCAAGGAAGGATGGAATATCAAAGGTTTTTAATGAAGGGCATTTTGGTCATTAGTTAATAAAACAAATAAAAAGGGAAAATAAGGCCAAAAATGGTATCCATCTTCTCCCCTTGGCCGAATTTCTCAAGCAACCATAGCTAGGGTTTCTTTTAGTTCTCAAGCTCATAGTAAGTGATTTTTAGCCCTGTTTTAATGCTCTTCGTATTTTTGAAATCTTCGTAACTTGCTCTACCTATTTTTACCACTATTTCAAGCTAGGGTTGATGTTTAAAATTTTATCCATGAATGACATGCATGTATTTGGATGGCTAGTGGTAGAATATGAAAGTTTAAACTGTGGTGAACAACTTTTACTAGGTGATTTTTGGTGAAAATTGTAAAAAAGACCTAATTGTAAAAGGTGAAATATTATGTGCATAAATTGTAAAATGATAGAAATTGGGGGTTGTTGTAAGAGGAAAAATGGTTTGGCTAGGCTTGAAATGCATGAAAATTGAATGAGAATCATAAACCGAGCCCAGGGACTAAAGTGTAAAATTGAGAAAGTTAAGGTCAAATTACAAAATTTGCTATAGGAAGAATTTTGGGTGTTTTGAATTATGTGATTATTCAATGAGCAAAATGTGTGGTTAGAGATTGAGGAATCGACCTTGATCGAGACAAGGACAAGGTTTCAGACTAAATCGCAAATTATCACATTTTGTTCTCTAGGTAAGTTTATATGTAAATAGTATTATACTTTTAATAATGTTTTTTATATGAGGTTGCTTAATGTGATTTGTGGTTTAATATTATTAATGGTGGATATTATGAAAAGAAATGAGGAGATTCCTGGCTAAGCCTTTAAAATAAAAAAATGTGGTGCTAAGTGTGTATACCACAATTTATATCAATGTGAACTTGAAAGTGTGGTGCTAAGTGTGTATACCACCAGAAATGTATATATATTGATTCAATTGTGGTGTTAAGTGCGTATACCACGAAAACATATGTTGCCCCGAAAGTGCGGTGCTATGTCCGTAAACCACGAAAATTGGACATTTATTTAAGAGTGTGGTGCTATGTACGTAAACCACAAAAATTGGACATTTATTTAACAGGGTTGATATACGATAAATTATACATATTTTTACCTCATGTTTAGCCTATATTTTGGATGAATTATCATTAGATTTGTGAGAATTGGCGCTCTTAATCCTTCTATTTCATGTCTTATACTCAGGAGAGCATAGGGAAGAGAAAAAACGAGAAACGGGCCAAAAACGGAGAAAATGGGCCAAAATGAGAAAACGACACGGCCCAGGGATTCACCATACGGCCGTGGCACACGGCCGTGCCACATAAAGTCCAACATGGCCCAACCCTTACAAGCACAGCTAGACCACACGGTCGTGCCACCATCAACAGGCCCGCACACGGCCTCTTATCGATCCATACGGGTGTGGCACACGGGCGTGTCCCTATCATGAGGAAGTTCAATTCTACTCAAAAAAGGATACTTAGGGGCTAAGAAAGCCATTCTAAAACTCTTTATAAAGACACTAGTTGGCAACTTCAAGGGTGTGCTTATTTCCCACTAAGGGAATACTCTTTTCTCTCAAGAAAGAGCGCCATAATTCTGCCAACACAAGGAGTGAAAGCAAGGGATTACTCCAAGGAAAGCCGATTGATTCATCCCAGAAGCCAGAATTCTACATCAAGACAGAAGATCTCCCTAAATTCCTTCAGGGGTTTTTGGGTTCTTTATGTTTTGTTATCTTAATTCTGCTGAGATGTTTTCTTTCTTTATTATGAACTAAACCCCTCAAATACTTGAGGGGGATGAAAGCTAAGATAGATCTTGTTATTATTTATTCTTGAATTATTTGATAAATACTTGAATTGTTCTTAATTATGTGTTCTTCATTCTTGATTTAATAATCCTAGGTATTACTTCAAGAAATTGATGTGCTTAGGTAGAAGAGCAAAAGTCCCTGTTTTAAGAGTAGATCTACCATAATTAAGCGGAGTTGCATGCAACCCTAGACATAGGGCGACATAAATCTACCGGATTAGGGTCAAACGTAATAGGGGGATCCATAGATCGAATTAATGCAACTTAGGGGTGTTAATTAATAAAGAAACTTTAATTAACCACCTAGGATTAGTTGTTCTTATCCTCGACAGAGGTATTAACATAGGTTAGGGATCTCAACGGATCAAGTCAAGTGAAGAAATCATCTAGTTCAAGAAGTTAATAGCAAGTGAAGTCTAGGTGGATTCTCCCTTAAGTATTGCTCATATCAATCAGCTTTTCCCTAAAGTTTTCCCCAATTTACTTTTTGTGCACTTTTAGTTAGTTTTAGAATTAGTTTTAACCAATCCTCTTTTATTTTTAGGCTAGATAATAGAAAGGAAGTAAGTATTAGTACTTTTGGTTCCCTTGGGTACGATAACTCGGTCTTGCCGCTAAACTATACTAATGTTCGATAGGTACACTTGCCTTTAAAATCGTGATATTAGTTGGTTTTGGTGTGATCAGTTTTTATAAATTTTATTACTTAATATCACGAGCATATCAAGTTTTTGGCGCCGTTGCCGGGGAGCTAAAATATTAAGAAAACTCGATTTCTATTACTTTAGCCATTACTATTTTTATTTATTTTCAGCTTTTATTTTATTTATTTTTATTTATTTTAATTTTCTTTGCTTTTTCCTTTCTAGGTATCTCTAGTTTATGACTAGAAGAAACCGAGAAGGACCATTACTTTTCGACAACAATTTAGAAGTGATAGTTTGTTGAACTCACCAAGAGATAAGAAGAAGTTTGCAATATCCAGAAGAAGGACAAGAAGAAGAACCTGAACCTACTGAAGAGATGGAAGCAAAATAGGATAATCAGCTACTTCCTGTAGTAGCTGCAAATCCTATCGAGCAAAATCTTGCTCCGCGTACTATGTATGATTATGCTAGACCTAATTTAGCAGGCACTGAATCTAGCGTTGTTTGGCCTCCTATTGCTGCAAATAATTTTGAACTAAAACCTAACACTATTCAAATGATACAGCAATTTGTTCAGTTTCTTGGTTTGCATGATGAGGATCCTAACTCGCATCTAGCCAATTTCTTGGAAATATGCGATACATTCAAAATTAATGGCGTTTCTGATGATGCCATTCGTCTTAGGCTATTCCCATTCTCTTTGAGAAACAAGGCTAAATAGTGGTTAAATTCTCTACCACGAGGCTCAATCACTACATGGGAACAGATGACCGAAAAATTTTTACTTAAATATTTTCCTCCAGCTAAAACAGCTATATTGTAAAATGATATCTCTTCTTTTGTGCAGATGGATCTAGAGACACTTTACGATGCCTGGGAGAGATACAAAGATATTTTGAGAAGGTGCCCTCACCATAGGTTGCCTTTGTGGTTACAAGTTCAAACCTTTCACAGCGGTTTGAATTCATCAGCAAGGCAGATGATCGATGTGGCCGCCGGAGGAACAATCAACAATAAAACACCAGAAGCAGCTTATGAGTTTATGGAAGAGATGTCACTGAATAACTATCAGTGGCAAGTCATGAGGACAAAGCCGAAAAATGCTACAGGAGTTTATATTATTGATGCTGTCACCATGCTTACTAACCAGGTAGAACTTTTAAATAAAAAGTTTGATAATTTTGTTGGTTCTACGTAGGCACAACCAGTGATGCAGTGTGATGTAATCTAGGGAAATATGTTCAATCCAGATTACTCCTCTTATGGACATGGCATGAAAACTGAGTAAACCAACTATATGGGTAACAATTCTAGACCTTAAAATAACCCTTATAGTAATACTTATAATGCAGGTTGGCGGAGTCACCAGAATTTTTCATGGGAAGGATAAGGAAATCAAAGACAACCGCCTCCTCTGGGATTTCAGCAGCCACCACCACAATAGGAGAAAAAGCCGAACTTGGAAGAGATGTTCACCAAATTTATGGCCATGCCAGAAACTCGTTTCCAAAATACCAAAACGACACTAAGGAACCAGCAAGCATCTATCTAAGGACTTGAAACTCAAATAGGCCAGCTTGCCAAGCTAATCTCTAAAAGACCGCAAGGTGGGTTATCAAGCAATACTGAGACTAACCCCAAAGAGCAACTTAATGCCGTCGATACGATAGATAATGAGGGGTTAACCAAAACCAACCCAAAGCCATGCAAAGAGCCTATGGTAAGTAAAGGAAAGAATGAGGTAAGTTACAAAGATGAAATTACCAAAGAATTTAAACCTCGTATCCCATACCCAACCGCGCTAAAGAAGGACCGCACAAATGAGCAATTCAGTAAGTTTCTTAAACTCTTAAAGAAATTACATAACAACTTACCGTTTGTTGAAGCAATTTCCCAGATGCCAAAATACGTAAATTTTTTAGAAGAACTTCTCACAAATAAAAAGAAGTTGGAAGAACTGTCCACAGTGGAACTCAACGAGGAATACTCAACTATTCTCCAAAAGAAACTGCCAACCAAACTAAAAGATCCAGGGAGTTTTACTATTCCTTGTTTACTTGGTAGCCTAGACGCCAAAAATGCTTTAGCTGACTTAGGGGCTAGTATAAATGTCATTCCTTATAAACTGTTTAAACAACTAGGTCTTGAAAAACCTAAGCAAACCAAGATGAGCATTCAACTGGCTAATAAAACTATTAGGTTTCCTAAGGGAATAATTGAAGGTGTGCTTGTCAAAATTGATAGATTCATATTCTTAGTTGACTTTGTTGTTTTATACATTGATGAGGATAGCAATGTACCCTTAATTCTAGGGCGACCCTTTTTAGCAACTGCCAGAACAATAATTGATTTAGGAACAGGTGAACTTACACTTCATATAGATGATGACCAAGTTACCTTACAAGCTCAAAACTCGATTAAGGCTGTTGATAATAATATAGTCACGAGTCCTTGTAAAAACACTGAACTCACCACCCAACCTTCTGTGCCGGATACACTCCACATAAAGGCAACCCAATCACAGACAAGTCCATCCAAGGGAGATGCACTTGAAAAGCGAATGCTTCAGATCGAGGAACTAGATTAGTGGCTGAACTATCATGAAAAGCCCAAAGTATGCCAAACCAACCCAGAGCATTACCAAGACGACCCTCAAGTACAAACGAATCAACTCAAGGTAGGGGATAAGGTAATCTTAGAGGAAGACGATCCTCGAATCTTGAATTCAAAAGAGTAGAAAAGTGATACACCTCACTTCACGGTAATGAAAATCTTCCCCTATGGTACAGTAGAGATAAAACATGAGTCACTCGGCACTTTCAAGGTAAACCACACTTGACTCAAATTTTACGTTGACAATAAAATTTTAAACAGGATAGAAGAGTATCAACTCTTCAAGCCGTCGTGACCAAACAAACTTGAGAAAAGTTGAGCTTAGACTATAAACAAGCGCTTCTCGGGAGGCAACCTGAGCACTAACTTAATAAATTCTTTTAAAATTAGGCTTTCTAATACATCAACTAACCTTTGAATGTAGGTTTTTCGAGCCACACGGCCATGCCCACGGGCGTGCCTCAGGCCGTGTGTACACTTTGAGCAGAGACACGGTCGTGCAACTTAGCCGTGTACAAGCAGGGTAAAATTTTCCCTAAATGGGCTACGATAAATAGCCACGGCCGTGCGATATGGTTGTGGCCAACACTGTCAATTCCAACATGGGCGTGTGACCCCATACACAGCCGTGGGAGAAGTAGACATCAAAGGACACGGCCATGCGACATAGCCATGTTCCTTAACACGCACTCGCAACACGGGCATATGTCTCGAGCCAGGCGTGCCAAAATCCCTGGGATTTTTGTTTTTCTATTTTATTTTATTTTTTTCTTTATTTGAATTTTAGTATTCTCAGAACTAGTTTATGTTATTTCAGTTATTTTATATAGGTTATTTCCTAACGAGTAATTGTTCTAATCCTGAAATACCTAAAATCCCTTAAGTGCTATCGCAGTTTCAAAACCATGAACTTCAAGTATTCCTTCCTCTAAGACAGCTTTCACAATTCAAAGGTTCCATCCAATATGCAGGGTGTTTTACTTCTCTCCCTAACTTATGATCTTGTGCTTCTATTGCTATTAATGTTATCTTTGTACATTGAGGGCAATGTACATCTTAAGTGTGGGGGGGGGGAGCTCACTTTCATTCTTTATATTATCTTTGAAATCCCTGAAAATTGCTCTCAAATTTCGAATTCTCTGCATTATCTTCAAATCTCTTGTTTGGAATTAATTCTGATTGATTTATAATTTTTATTGATGTGTTGAGAATTAAGACATAGGTACCTATGCTTTGATTATTCAAACTTTAAAACACTAGGGAATCAAACATGATAAGTTGAAGTTTTTGAGAATTTAAATTTTTTATAGGTTATTTTCCCTAATTTTAAGTGTTATCTTAAGATTTGAAATTCACAGGATTGACATCAAAAGCCAAAATTCTGGTGAGATTTTTGAGCCTTTTGAGCATAAATTCTTTCGTGCTCACATTTATTATTGCTTTGAGTAAGTCAATACTGATTTGTATTTCTAGAACTTGCTTCGATTATACATGTCAAGACCATATCATTGATTTGATACACCGAAATGATAAAGGCACCTAGGTTTAACCCACTTACTCCATAAAAAGCCTACCTCCATAAATTAACCCCTAGTAAACTCCATTGAGCCTAACAACTCCATTCTTTGACTTACCTCTAATATTAACCCATAACCCATTTTTGTTGAATTCTATTCAATTATTTTGATCCCTATTTTTGTTGAGATTTGAGTTAAAATTATTATCTAGCTTTGTTCTCTTTTTCAGTTGTAAAGTTTATCAATATTCAAAGTATTGTACTTGAATTGTTCTAAAAAAACAAAAAACAAAAAAAAGTGTATATACAGTTAATTCAGTTGTAATCTATAATAGTTCAATAGTTTTTGCATATTTCTATAAGCTTTCAAATCCAGAACGATGTCATCATAAGGCTTAGCTTTAGGAATATGTTCTAGTGATAGAGATTTCTCTAGCTAGATGATTTTTCAATTCAATCTCGATTCTAACCCTCTTTTTCAGCTTGTGACAACACCCCTAACCAAAGCCCCATTACAACCATTGAAAGACCTTTTGATGGATGTGTCGTATCAATCTATAGTGGTGGAGATTTGATTTTCTCACAAGCCTATGGTAATAACTTTTCAGATTGACTAGAGAGTGCGTAATTCTTGAACCCTAAACACTTTAAGTGGATAGAGTGAACCCTTAGTGAGGATGTCAAAACCTGTCGATATCAATTGAGAGATGATTACTTAGAAGAAGGGAAGAAACTTATGTTTCAATGATAAAATTCTCAACTTAGAGTGATTGAATCTTTAATGTTCTTCTGATTGAATTTTCATTGTATGACTACTTGTGAATTAGTTTGAAACATTATTGATAATGATTGTAAGTTGAGAGGAATGATTCCCAATTAGGGATTAAGATTCTACTTGAGGACAAGCAAAGGTTTAAGTGTGGGGGTATTTGATAAACGATAAATTATACATATTTTTACCTCATGTTTAGCCTATATTTTGGATGAATTATCATTAGATTTGTGAGAATTGGTGCTCTTAATCCTTTTATTTCATGTCTTATACTCAGGAGAGCATAAGGAAGAGAAAAGAATGAGAAACAGGCCAAAAACAGAGAAAATGGGCCAAAATGAGAAAACGACACGGCCTAGGGATTCACCACACGGGCGTGGCACACGGCCGTGCCACATAAAGTCCAACACGGCCTAACCCTGACAAGAACGACCAGACCACATGGCCGTGCCACCATCAACAGGCCCGCACATGGCCTCTTATCGATCCACATAGGCATGGCACACGGGCGTGTCCCTATCTTGAGGAAATTCAATTCTACTCGAAAAAGGATACTTAGGGGCTAAGAAAGCCATTCTAAAACTCTATATAAAGACTCTAGGAGGCAACTTCAAGGGTGTGCTTATTTCCCGCTAAGGGAATACTCTTTTCTCTCAAGAAAGAATGCCATAATTCTGCCAACACAAGGAGTGAAAGCAAAGGATTACTCCAAGGAGGGCCGATTGATTCATCCCAGAAGCCAGAATTCTACATCAAGACAGAAGATCTCCCTAAATTCCTTTAGGGGTTTTTGGGTTCTTTATGTTTTGTTATCTTAATTCTTCTGAGATGTTTTCTTTCTTTATTATAAACTAAACCCCTCAAATACTTGAGGGGGATGAAACCTAAGATAGATCTTGTTATTATTTATTCTTGAATTATTTGATAAATACTTGAATTGTTCTTAATTATGTGTTCTTCATTCTTGATTTAATAATCCTAGGTATTACTTCAAGAAACTGATGTGCTTAGGCATAGGAGCAAAAGTCCCTGTTTTAAGAGTAGATCTACCATAATTAAGCGGAGTTGCATGCAACCCTAGACATAGGGCGACATAAATCTACCGGATTAGGGTCAAACCTAATAGGGAGATCCATAGATCGAATTAATGCAACTTAGGGGTGTTAATTAATAAAGAAACTTTAATTAACCACCTAGGATTAGTTGTTCTTATCCTCGACAGAGGTATTAACATAGGTTAGGGATCTCAACGGATCAAGTCAAGTGAAGAAATCATCTAGTTCAAGAAGTTAATAACAAGTGAAGTCTAGGTGGATTCTCCCTTAAGTATTGCTCATATCAATCAGCTTTTCCTAAAGTTTTCTCTAATTTACTTTTTGTGCACTTTTAGTTAGTTTTAGAATTAGTTTCAACCAATCCTCTTTTATTTTTAGGCTAGATAATAGAAAGGAAGTAAGTATTAGTACTTTTGGTTCCCTTGGGTACGATAACTCGGTCTGGCCGCTAAATTATAATACTGTTCGATAGGTGCTCTTGCCTTTAAAATCATGATATTAGTTAGTTTTGGTGTGATCAATTTTTATAAATTTTATTACTTAATATCGCGAGCATATTAAGGGTGGTGCTATGTGCGGAATCTATCGTGTATTGGTTTCTATTACGAAGAGTTTATCGGGAAGGCTTACTAAGTGACATTTTTTTATGTGACTATGTGATGATAAGTGCAGGAATTTAAATGTATGTTTATGTCAGTAATGTCTATGCTATGTATGTGGATTGTGGTAAGGTCAAATTGAGTAAGTGTAACCACAAGATTCATGTCCAGTATTCTTGATATGTTATGCTCTTGGGTGTTAAGTTTGTTGTTATGATTATTATTGTTTACATATAGACTTACTAAGCTTTTTAAAAGCTTACTCCTTTCTGTTTTTCCTTGTTTTATAGAGTAGTCAAGCCAGCTTGGAGATCGAGAAGCATTGAATGATCACCCATACTATCCACAACGTTCTTTTGGTATTGTAATATGAATTCTTTTGAACTATGGCATGTATAGGGACTTAGTGGAATTGTAGGTGTCAAGTTGGTCTGGCTACCATGTAGTTTGTGGCATTTGATAGATTATTTCGTAATTAAGACCATGTGATATAGTCAATGATGATAATGGTTTGTATACCCTTATATGAGGATATTCATGAAATGCTTGGTGTGCTTGTGTGTGGATGAATTGGTATAGGTTGTTAAATAACCAAATGTGGTCATTAAGATGCCTAAAAATGTGTATGGTATGTGGTTTTAAAATTGGTAAATGTTGTATGTGTTTTGGGGAAAAGGATGGCTTGGAAAATAGCCTAACTTAGGGCCACACGGCTAGCCACCACAGCCATGTGCGTAGGATGTGTGAACTTTGCATGAAATTTTCAGAGAAAAAAGACGTCACACGGCTTGGTCACATGGGCGTGCCCCATGGCCATGTGACCAAAATTGAATGTTGATGTCAGAAACAGAATACCTAGTGTTTCACACGGGATGAGAGCATGGGCGTGTTGAGGCCGTATGAAGGACACGGGCCAAGGACACAGGTGTGTGCTCAGCCGTGTAAAAACCCCTATAGGTTCGAAATGAAAAATAATTTTCTAATAATTCAACACGGGTAGGGGACACGAGCATGTATGACCACACGGCCTGCCTACACGGGCGTGTCCCTGTCTCACAAAAGCGTGTGCCCTGTTTTTGACCTAAATTTCCAAAATTTTTCTAAGTTCTCGGTTTGGTCTAGGTCCACTCCCTAATTATGTTTTGGGCCCTGTAGGCCCATTTTAATGATTTTATGATATATTATGAAAAATTTTTAAATTGGAACGATATCTTATGGCTCGACTTTGTATGATTGGTTGTGTTATTGTCCGGTAATGGCTCGTACTCGGTTTCGACGTCGAACCTGAGTAAGGGATGTTACACGGTATATTCATGCCCTTTTGGCTCAAACATTAACTAGTAGGAGAGAGAGTACCGGAGTCGTCGCTACCACCGATGCATACTTTCTATGGAGCATGGCCACGAGGTAGATTTTTATGTAACCTACTTTATCGCGCTCGCCTTTCGCCATCAGACAGAGCGTAGCCAGAAGTGTCCTATCTGTTTAGGCCCGTATGCTATTCGACTCGCATGACACTTTGATCTCCTCAACACACCATAGTAGTTTTCTTCGCTTACACTCATCGGCCAGATGTCCCCGTAGGGATTATCGAGCATGAAACATATGTAGATGATCGAGTAAATTTGTGGAGTGGATCCTCCTCAGTATTGATTCTTTAATATTGACCCTCAGAATGAACCCAAGGACTTCATTGATGATGTCCCTTTTCGTCATGAGGATCCACCTTTTCATCGACCTTCGAGTCGCTATCCTGTTTCTTCTACTGCTACATTAGAGGACCTCTTTGAGCGGTTCACTTGCTTTGAGCAGCACTGGTTTCAAAGGTTTGATAGTTTTGATGGAAGTTTGCAGCAGATCTGTCAACACCTCCATATCTCCTCTTCAGCACCGGCGACTTACCCTACTAATGACTCTGACGATAAGGATAACTAATTTTATTTGTTTTCTTTTTTATGTTTATGTTTATTTCTATTTTTAGTTGTTTTGTTCTATTTTTATTTTCTTATACTTCTTTTAATTATTATCGTTTGAACTATATTTTTATAGTTGTTTCTGATCGAGTTATAACCCCTTAATCTTCTTTCTTATTTGTGTTTATTTTCTTATTAGTTTACTCGAAATCTTGCACTACGTTTAGATTTGCCTACAATTTCGCTTTTCACCATTCTAACAAATTCATCCAATATTCAGGACAGTTTCAATTTTCTCCCTCTCTTATGAATATTCTATTTATATTGTGATTATATCTGTTTGTACATTGAGGACAACGTACATATTACGTGTGGGGAGGTCATTTATATCATTAATAGAAAATCCTTGAATTATTTATTTTATTTAGGTAATTTTCTCATACTTCCATTAGAATGAATTTTTCTCGATTTGGAATTTTTGTTGATGTGTTTTGGATTGATTTGTATATATTTGTGCATTAGTTAATTTAAACTTTTAGACATTAGAGAATCAAGCATGATAAGTTTATTTTTGGAATAAAAAATTTAGGTTGTTTCCCTGAACTGAGGTATTACCTTGAAGTTTGAGATTTGCAAGTTTGACATCAAAAACCATGAATTTTTGTGAGATTTTGAGCCTTTAGAGCATACATTTATCTTGTTTATTTTATTATCGGTTATGACTGTGTCAATTTTATTTGTTATTCTAGAACTTGCTTCGATTATACATGTCAAGACCACACCTTTGATTTGATATACTGAGATGATAAAGGCACTTAGGTTTCAACCCACTTATCTCATAGAAAGCCTACCTTCGTAATTAACCTTTAGTGAACCCCGTTGAGCCTAACACACCGTTTTTTTTATTTTCCCATTAATTTTAACCCATAATTCAATTTTTCGTGGAGACTTTTTTTCCGTTTTATTGACTTCCTTTCTATCGAGATTTCATTTGGTTAGTTGCCTAACTATACTCTTTTGTTTGATTTGTTGAATTATTTCTTATTGTTCTAAAAAAAATTGAAAAAAAATATATATTTATATCAAAAAATTATTTATTATTAATTTGTCTGATTGATTGAGCTTGAAAAGTTAAATTAATATTTTGAGAAGAAGCTCATTTTATTGTTATATTTATTATTAATTAGTCTGATTGATTGAGCTTGAAAAGTTAAATTAATATTTTGAGAAGAAGCTCATTTTATTGTTATATTTATTATTAATTAGTCTGATTGATTGAGCTTGAAAAGTTAAATTAATATTTTGAGAAGAAGCTCATTTTATTGTTCTTGAATAGTTCTTAATTCAACATTTGTTTATTTTTCTAATTTGGTAATTTATCAATTTGATTTCGATTTTAACTAACTTTTTCAGGCTTTCTCCACATCCTTAACCTAATCCCAACTACAACCTCTTAAAGACCTTTTGATTTGTGTATCATATCATTTTATAATGGTGGAGATTTGATTTTCATGCAAGCCTATGGTTATGACTTTTCTTCTTTGACTATTTAGTGTTTATTCTTGAACCTTAAGCAATTTGAGTGATTTGAGTGTTTTTTTAGTGAGGATGTCGATTCTTGTAGATTTTGAATTAAAGGTAATTATATAGATACAGGGGAAATACCTATTTTTTCATACTTTAAAATTTTTTTACTTAGATTGTTTGAATCTTTAGTGTACTTTTAGTTGAATTGCCAATGCATGATTATTTGTGAATTATTTTGAGACATTATTGATGAGATTTATAAGTTGAGAAAGATTAATTTTAATGAGAGTTGAGGATTTTGTTTGAGGACAAACAAATGTTTAACTGTAGGGATATTTGATAAGCTATAAAAGCAACATATTTTAATCTCATTCTTAATATATTTTTGGATGATTAATTATGCAAATTAGTGAATTTGATGCTCTTAATCCTTTAAATTCATGTTTCTATATTTCGGAGAGCATTTGGGAGCAAAAGGAGTGAACAACGAGCCAAAATCAGGCAAAAAAAGCTACTTTCAGGATCCACACGAGCTAGGCATTTCCACACCAGCTGAGCATACGGACATGTGAGCCACACGAGCTGGCCACACTCCCGTGTGCCAGCCTGTGTCGATTTTCAATCTACTTCCCAAATACACAGAAAAACCCAATTTTTAGGCTTTCTGAGCATTCTAAAGAATATAAATACCAATTAGAAGAATAGAGAAGGGGATAAATTAGAGAAGATCGAATAAAACACTCAAAGAACACCATCAGGATCAACTAGAAAGCAGATTTCCATCAAGATCGAAGATTTCCTTTTAATTTCTTTCAATGTTCTTTTAAGTTTCTTATGTCCCTTGGTTATTCTAACTTTGAGATGTCTTCATTCAAAATTATAAATTAAATACCCTAAATACCTAGGGAAGATGAAACCTATGATGAATCTTATTATTTGATTTCTAATTTACATGATACATACTTGATTCTTGTTTTAATATTTCTGGGATATTAATTCATGTTTAATGTGCTTATTTTAGTGGAGTAAAAAGCCTTCTTTAAGAGTATATCTAGCATAATTGGGTGTAGTTGTATGCAATCTTAGAAATAGGACGACATAAATCTACCAGATTAGAGTCAAATCTAATAAGGGAATCCATAGATCAAGTTAATGCAACAATAGGGGTTTTAATTAGAAAGAAATTTCAATTAATCAACCTACAGTAAGTTGTTCTTACTCTTGAAAAAGATATTAACATAATTTAGAGATTTCGACAGATCAAGACACAAGTAAAGAAATCATTTAATTTAGATTCATAATAATAGGTGAAGTCTAGGTGGAATCTTTCATGGGTATTGTCTATTTCATTAGTCTTCGATTATTTTCCTATTTCATTCTCTATTGTGTTCTTAGTTAAATTATTTCAGTAATTTTTAGATTAAAACACAATCACTCCAATTTGTTGGCTAAATAATAAGAAGACAATAATTACTAGTACTTTTAGTTCTCGTGGATACAATATTCCCTAGTCACCATAGCTATACTATTGTTCGATAGTTGCACTTGCCTTTTTCGTATTTATAGTTAGTTTAGTGACCATCAGCACCGAAGCATTAGTCCTGGTTGAGATATATGCCCCTGTCCCTACTCTCTAACACATCCCATATTGTAAGAGACCCTTTGCCACCCAAAGAATTTCTCAGGTATAAGAAGGGTTTGTTCCTAACCTTGCATTTAGAAAAGTTGACTCCAGTTAATACTTTCCTTTCAATGTGCATGATAACAATGGATCTAGATATTATAATAATCGCCACCCTTGCTTAGCAAGTAAAGCCACATTAAATTTTGACAAACATCTAAAGCTCATGCCTCCATTCTCTTTTCATGCACATAGCTAGATCCATTCACACTAATGCATTCCACGTTAGCCATAATTCTTCTTCCATCGAAGCTTTCAAATAATTTTCTCCATCTCCAAACAAATAGAGCTAGGAAGCGTAAAACTTGACATCAAGTATGTTGGATAAACTGTAAAATGCATTTTATAAAAACTTCTTTCCCCCATTAGGAAAGATGTTTACAACTCCAACTATTAATCCATCTAGTAATTCAATCTTTCAATACTTGAAAATCCAACTTCTTCCCTCGACCCACCATATTAGGTAACCCAAGATACCTTTTCAAATCATCAAAGAAACAAACATTTAAAATGCGTGTTACACGCTATCAATTTTGGCCAGAAACATTTGAACTAAAGTAGAGTAGTGACTTACCAAAGTTTATACATTTACCACAACATTCTCTATACTCTTGAAGGATATTCTTTAACATATGACCCCCCTCTCTGTAGTTTCACTAAATAATTGAAATCATCATCAAATAATAAATGCAAAATTGAAGGTTCATGCTAACTTGCTTTTGCTCCATCTAGTAAACTCTCTCGTTTAGCTAGTCTCGTCAATGAAGAAAGTCCTTCGCTAGATAACAAGAACAAGTAAGGACTTAATGGACCTCCTTGACGCAAGTCTCTAATGGGTTTGATGATCTCCCCCACTTCTCCATTGATAATTACAAAGTATGAAAAAGTGTTGATGCAATGCATTATAAAAATCACCCATGAGCTAGCAAACTAAACTTTAGTATCATACTTCTAAAAAAAGACCACTCTACTTTATTGTATGCTTTACTCATGTCAAGCTTCAGGGCTAGAAAACTCTTTCATCTTGTCCTTCAATGCTTAAAAGCATTCAAAATTTCATAGGCAAGAAAGACGTTATCTGTTATTAACCGACCTAGTACAAAGGTACTTTGTGCTTCGTCAATGCATACATCGAAATGTTTTTGCAAACGGTTGGCAACCATTTTGGAAATGGTTTTATATAACACAATGCAAAGACTAATAGGAAAAAAAACTCATTAAAGAACTTGGGTCAGCCACTTTCTATATAAGAACAATATGAGTGAGATTTATTGTTTTCAACAACCTACCTTAATTTAGAATGTCGAGGCAAAACGACCCAACATCCTAACCAAAAATATGCCAAAATTTCTAAAAGAATAATGTTGGGAAACCATTAGCCTCTGAGGCTTTTGTTGGACCCATCTCCTTTAATGCTGAAACAATTCCCTCTATATTATATTTTGCATTCAATTGTTGATTCATGCTATCTGAAACACACCACTCTGTACCCAAATGTGTATGACTTGGATCTCCTACACCTTATGTAGTGAAAAGTTCAGCGAAATAGTCCTTCACAATAGTTGTCATCTTTTGGTGGTTTGAAGCAAACTCCCCATTCTTCTTCTGTAATCCGCAAATATGATTTGTACGTTAACTTTGAGATACAAATTTATGAAAGAACTTCATATTCTAGTCTCCCATTTTCAACCAATTTGCTCTTGCCCATTGTTCTTTATAGAGTTCCTCCTTTTCAAATTCCAAGTTTAGGTGTAGTTTGACTTCTATTAGTTTTGCTAGGGTTTCTTTATTTTAGTCTATCCTGTCTAATTGGCTGAGGTGTTATATGAGATTTCTTGATTAAGCAAGATTTTTGCTTCTTCAATTGTTTTTCCCAATCTAATAGCCCAACACTTAATTTAGCAAGCTAGTTAGGAACATCACCTATGCTAGTTCCCACTAGGCGTCAAACCTACAACTCACGCGATTTTTTTAAAGTCCACCTTACCTCAAAATGAAACTGTCTTATTCCATCAGTTTTCTCTTCTAAGGCCATACTTATAAATAAAAGACAATGAACAGAAATCGAGTGTGGTAAGTGATGAAGAGAGAAACCTGGAAAGAGATTCCACCACTCATTATTCACAACTCATCTATCCAACCTTTCTCTAATATTAGTTTCCTACACATTGCCCCTTTCCTAAGTAAACCATGTGCCTGGATAACCCATATTCTCTAATTGACACTCAGTTAAAACTATCTGAAACTCCTTCATACATCTTTCGTCGCTAGGCAAACCTTCTATCTTCTCAAAAGAGTATAAAATTTCATTAAAGTTACCATAGACCATCCATAGTAAAGCCTTATTTTTTCTTAACAATGTAACAGCCTATTTTAGACCTTAATCGGAACGAGTGGTTTCGGGACCACTTGACCGAGTCAAAATATTATTTTTAATGCTTTAATATGTTTTGTTGCATGATAGATATATGATGTGAAAGTTTCGTATAGAAATTTTATCGTTTAAGTAGTTAATTCGATAAAAAGGATTAAATCGCATAAAGTGATAAATAGGAGTTCTATTTCATAAATGACTTTTTTGATCATGGCTTTATAAAAGGAAGTACTTGCATGGCAATTATGCCATTTATATTGTGAGTGGTTGGTGGTGGACATTTATGTCCATATCACTATTGATTTTATAATGGTTTTAGTAAGGTTAAATTTGTCTTTTAATTATTATATGTTATATTAGTTAAATTAAAACATAAAATGGCTTAGATTTTATCACCACCACCGATTTCATGAAACAAAAACATGGGGTTTTTAAGCTTTTGAATTCGGCAAGCTTTGATTCATCAATCAAGGTATGTTTTGGCTCCGGTTTTTATTGATTTTTACGTTTTTGAGATTGTTGCTTCGTATACTAGCCGACCCGTACCTCAATTTCTGAAATTGGTTGTGTCTTTGAAAAATGCCATTGATGAATTCATGTTATTTTAATGGTTTTTGATGAATTATTGAATGTTATATGGAAATATACAAGTTTTATAAAGTAAATTTTGATGAAAATGAGTTTTAAGGATTTATTTGAAAATAAATAGAATTTACGTGGCTAGAAATGTGATTAAATGGAAGTTATGTGCTTATAATTACTATATGAATATTCGGTTCTAATAAATTGAGGGATTTATTGTGTAATTTGCTATTTTGTGTTAAAAGGGCTAAATTGCAAAGTGCTGAAAGTATAGGGGCTAATTGGTAAATATGCCAAAATACATGTCTTTGGATTAAATTGAATGAATTGGTGATTACATAGCTAAATTTGTATTAATATAGATAAAGACGATCAAATCCCAAAACTTGATCGGGGAAAACGAAAGGTAGACGAGTAGAGATCGGGAAGTCGAGGTAAGTTCGTATAATTAGAATCAAAATTTTAAATGCTTATAAATGTGGTTAAAATTGTCATGTGAATGTATGATAATTGATAGAAATGAAATTGCCTATTGATTATATGTACATGAGTTGACATGGACATGCTAAAGATTACAAGTCCAAAATGGTTACCGAGTCCGGTTCGAACCGTAGAAAGTCATAGGATACAAGTGACATGTCACTAGGGCTACAGGGTGGTTTGAGCTCCTGCATTTGTTGCGGACTCACCACAGCTCATGAGCTATATGTTCATCCTTTGGGATTACATGTTCAGTCTTCAGACTTACCATTCAGCCTATGGGCTTACCGTTTATCCTTCGGGATTACATGTTCAGCCTTCGGGCTTACCGTTACAGGCTCGAAAGAGCATACATGATGCATTGACGGATTTCAGGTTATACGTTTATACACTATGTGTGTATCACCCGAGTATCCCTCGATGTTCTTAAAGGTTCAACGGGCAAATACAGATTCCTGTTACATGGGGATCAAAAGATATATGTATTACATGTTGTATAAGATATGGGATTTACATGAATTATATGGTATGATTTACATGAAATACATGTTATAAGTATTGAAGATATAGTTGTGATACATGAATGTTGTGTTTTGTACATGAAGGATTTACAAGATTTACATGGACTAACAAGTGTATGCTTATGAAATAGGCAAATTGAGTATATGAATTGAATTGGCATTGTTAATGTACATATTTTATTGATTTGGTAAGGTTTAATTTCTATATTATGCGGGCTTACTAAGCTTTTAAAGCTTACTCCGTTCACTTTTCCCTTGTTTTATAGATTCGGAAGCTAGCTCGACTTTCGGACGTGTCGGAGGTCGCCATCACACTATCGAAATAGCTTTTGGTACTTTTGGATCTTTGTTTTGGAAATGGTCATGGCATGTATAGGCTAGTTAATAAGTTTATGTCTATGGTTAGTTTGTTAATGAAAATGGAATGTTTTGGTACCTATCAAGCTATGGGATATGGCTTGCTTCGTAAATGTTTTGATCAATCTTGAATGCTTTATATGATGAATTCTATGTGCTTGAAGTTTATGATGAATGTGATATTATTGATAAAAATGGTAAGTGCAATGATGTGGTTTAATTGGCATTGTTAGC
The DNA here is from genome assembly GCA_020496765.1 of Gossypium stocksii. Lineage (NCBI taxonomy): Eukaryota > Viridiplantae > Streptophyta > Magnoliopsida > Malvales > Malvaceae > Gossypium > Gossypium stocksii. The sequence continues at coordinate 43,649,844 of CM035629.1, forward strand.
TAATGAATTGTGAATATGTTTTGGTAGGGAATGTTGTGTATTATTATATGCTTACATGGTGTTGAATAGTTGTTGTGGTTGCCAATTGTCGATAAAATGATATGGTTGTGAAATGCTTGTAGGGATGGCCTATTTGGGTGGCAAGAATGGCTTAAACCAAGCCTACCTTGTGCCATACGGGTAGATCACATGGGCGTGTGACTCGACTGTGTCAACCCTGCATCTTGAATGCTTTGAACAAATTTTACACACGGCCTAGACACAGGCGTGTCTGGTAGTCGTGTGGCATTTGACAGTGTTGGCCACGGCCTAGACACACGGGCGTGTCTGGTGACTGTGTGAGGGTAGTCAGTTTCAACCACGGGCTGAGTGCTTTGGACATGTCTAGTGGGCACGACCGTGTGTGTGTACACGGGCTAGGGGCACAGCCATGTGTCCCTAACTTGGAAGATTTCTAAATGTTTCCCTTATCTTTCAGATGTTTGCAATTTGATCCTAAACGAATGTATATATCGTTACATGAGCTTTAAAGCATGATTGGTCAATGATTATAGAACTATGTTATTGATATTAAAGTTTAAAATTTGTCTGTTCTGATATGTGTTACAAGTCCGATAATGCCCTTACCTATTCTGGCGACGGTTACGGGATAAGGGTGCTACAAACAACCTTAACATATCCCATGTTTCTACTCAATAATGAGCATCCAGATAACCATAAAACCCTATAATTTGCCATCTTGGGCTATCCATCGTCTCTTGAATATCAACATTAATATGATTGTTGGAGTAACTTCTTAACGTGACCCAGTTACCACCTCTCCAGCCAAGACTACTAAGACAACCATAGGTACCATCATTTAGTACATCAATACCATTCTGGAAACTATTAGGTTTTTGAACCTTTTCCATTTGAATTAAACTTAGCTTTGTCTGTAACACCCCAAACCCAGCCTAGACATTACGGCCAAGTCTGGTGTGTCATATTGAAGTGTTTTTCAAAAACCATGTTTTCTTTGAAAACCCTTCTTAATGTTTAGAACCTTTTACCGTTAAACTTGTATAAAGCCTATTTATTATTTTTTTTCCAAAACGTTCCTTTTTCAAACATTGTTATAACTTTGTAAAATCTCAAGGAAAATTTGTGAAAGCTTGTAAACCTTTGTAGTTGCGGAAACATGTTATTTTAAAAATAGACTAAGTATCGAAAAATCAGACCTTTTTTGTTATGGCTTAAAGTGCATGGATACTACGCACCAGGTAGGATTCAAGAGAAGAAGAGGTGAGTCATTTAGATTGCTTAAGTACCAAGCTCTTTCTAGATCCAATCCTAGACATGCACGCATCCATTGCCACACTTTAACCTTATGACTTGTCCACGAACAACAAATTAAGTTTAAGTTTATTTAAAATATTTATTTATGAAAATGTTTACGTTGCGGAAGCTTTGCTCTGTTATCATGATATTTTGAAAACAAGTAACTTTTATAAAAACGCGCCCTAGAGCTAACCAATTTCAAAACGATTTAAATAATATCCTACTTAAGCTAAAAACTATTTAAATAATTAAAAACCCAAAATAAAAATAATAAGAGCGGCCTTATTATAAACCCAAATTGAAAATAAAGCTATGGAAATGAGTAATAAAATAAATAATTTATTTAAACCGAAAAATGTAGTCTTCGTGGCCATTCTGAATCCCTCCCAGCTCCAAGTCCACAAACTAGGGCTCACCTGCAAGGATGGAAGAGAAAGGGGTGAGTTTGGAAAACTCAGTGTGCAAAAATCCCATCCAAAGCCCAAATCAACTCAAGCCCACTAGGCCTAAGCCCTATCCAGTCACAGTGTCAAATGGGCCGAAGCCCTATTCAGTGCTCAGTTACTGGGCCGAAGCCCTATCCAGATAACAGTACGGCCCATAGGCCCAATACAGAAATAGAACAGATAATAAGCATGAATGCAAGCCCAAAACATGTGGGGAAGCTACTCAACCCACCCAACCGCTACTCTCCACCCGTACCAGCCAAACTCTCCATGTGGGGAAAACTACTCAACCCACCCAACTGCTACTCTCCATAGTGGCAGCATAGCTGCATAATCAGATAGTGTGGTCAAACCACCAAAATAGTAATACGAGGCATCGCCTCTTTCGGTAAACTAGGGCAACGCCCCTTTTCAGTATTCGTGGCATTGCCACTTAGCACTTCCTCTAACCATATAACCCAGTCCCCATGCATCATATAAACATGTCATGGCATATAATAAACAGAATTAGTAAAGCATGCAAATCAATCCAATTAAACCCTAGGGGTATAACAGTCATTTTGCACCTAGGGGTAAAATAGTAATTTCACACCTTTAAGGGTATTTTAGTAGTTATTCCACTTTTTAGGGTTTTTACCTATTTCAGTTGGTAATAGTTTCATTTTCATTTCAATAACTTAACTAACCCATTTTAACAGTCTTAAGCCATTGGGCCCTAAAACCCCCTAATGGGGCCTATAGTGTCCACTAGCAACCTAAGCCCATTTAGTCCAAGTTTTACGATCGATTTACTGATTTTAGTAGTTTTGATCCTACAGTCTATCAGAGCACCTTTATTGCCTATTTTTGTCCACATGGGCTTGAAAGCCCACTAGGCCCATATCTAGCCCATTGAGGCCCAACTTACCGACGTGCACAAAATTGCAAACTCATTCGTCTTACCTATTCCGATTACAGAACATTAATGTTTCCAATCAACCCACAAGCACTCGCACACTCTCAAGCCCACGAAATGCCAGAATTTTGGTATTTCAGCTTTTCGGCTTTTGCCGAATTGAACCACAAGAGGGGATTTCGATACACACCTGTTTTGCGATTCTACCGGTGAGATCTCCTATGCGATATCTCCTATAATCAACCATTTAACCGATTAGATTACGAATCTATGAAACTGATGTAGAATTTACTTACCATATTCGGCCACTATGAAGCTTTATTAACAACTTACCTTACCGATCTTAACTATCAAATCTAGATCTAGATCTAGATCTAATTCGCTTCCACGACTTTAGCCTTTATTGCTTCTTGCCAAATTCCCTTCTTGTGACTAAAACACATAAAAACCACCCAAAGCAAAACTAGCATTATTCTTTACCAAGATCGACAGCCTCTCTAAAACATAGGGATTTTTGGCTTTTCTTAGATCCCAAAATAACGAATGGAAAAGGAGTTTTGATAACTTACCATTAACGATGTACTTGTCAGAAGCATTTCCAACACCTTTCCAATCTCAAATCCATAGTGAATCTAACTTAAACACGAGTAGAGAATAGATCTAAAAATTAATTCCCAAATCACTAAGAATATGGAGGTTTCGGCTTTTAGTATTTATGAGTAAAGAGGAAGAATTATTTAAATGAATAAAAGGGATGTGAGTTGTGACTTTAATCAAGGCAAAAGGAATCCTATAATTGGCTATAACGGGAAAAATAACGAAAGGAAAAATTCAAGAATAGGCATAAAAGATTTGCGAAGAGAAGAGATGGTGTTAATTGAAGAAGTAATCGACCATGAGATGGGGATTTGAGAAGAAAAGAAAGAGTTGATTCAGCTATTAAGAAAAGAAAAACAAAAGGAAAAATTCAAGAATAAAAGAATTGGGCAAAGAGATGATGAACAAAAATAATAAAAGAACAAAATTGATTCAATAGAAAAGAAAAGAAAAATTAAGAGCATATCTGATTATCCCCACAGTTGGCTAATGCTTATCACTTGCAACATTGGAATTTAATTCAAACTCCCAACCGATTTAGCAGCAGCCCTTATCCATTGCTTGACCTACTTCAGCATGCTGTTAAGAAGAGTTCCAATCCCGCACGGCTCCTTCCTGCGCACGCACAGCAAAAAGGCCATCCTCCTGTGCACTCCTCAGCTCGAACACGGGGCTTCCAGGCGCACCTACACGCTGCTGGCCACTGTGTCGCGCCTTTGCTCTCGATAATATACCGTCACATTTAATTATAAGCCATACCCGCTGAAGCCTCTGCTATTTGAAAAATAAAACCAAAATGCTGCCAGCGCTTGGACTCGATCTCACGCCCGCTCAAGCCCCTTTAGCATGCTGCTGCCACTACGCCACATGCGCTCTTGTGGCATAATCCGGACGCAGCTTTTCTTAAACCTTATTTCATCATAACCTGTTTATTTAAAAAAAAAACACAAAGCCTCTTGCGCGGGCCGTGCCTCGAACCCCAGCCCTCTTCCAGCTGCAAAGCGCACCTTACCACTGGGCCAAACGTTTCCTTATGCCCAGTTTTTGCCCAATTAACTTATAAGGCCTATTGCCAGATGCCTCTAAAGAAGCACAAATTGAAATTTTGCTAGAATCTTGAATCGAACCCAAGGTTTTCCCCACACTTCTAACTACTCCAAATTTATTCAATTACTAAACTAAACACCAATTTTAATAATAATATTATTATAATTTTCATAAAAGAAAAATTTAAAACATCTGTAATAATAACAGTAATGTTTTATTAATAATAATTTAATTTAATTTTAATTAATTTTTTTAATAATAATAATATTTATAACTTCTCAATTATTCAGGTTTTCTTTTATCCGAACCCAGACTCAAGCCTAATGCTTCTAGGCCTGAATTCAGGGTCTTACATTGTCTCCATAAAGAAGACAATTTGGGGATAATACCACTTCAAAAAATGCTAAAGTTTTCAAATAGCCTGTGGATTCCACAAACCAAAGACATTCCAGCATACAATTTTAATTGTGACCAGTCGACTAGCCTACTTGCAGCCGCTGATATTCTTTGAAAGCAAGCTTGATCATACTCCTCAATGGTTTCCAAAAAAATATGTATACTCAAAAATGTTGGAACCAAAATTTTCAAATCTAGGCATTTTCTTTCCATCACTAATTTCCAAAAGATTGTCCTACAAATCATGTTCCAGAATATCTTTTCCCATTCCACTGGAATATCCTGCCTCTTTCCCATATCACATATTCAGATTTCCTTCAAAATCAAATCCCAAAATAGGATTAATTGACTGTCCTAATTCTTGCCTTTGACTGTCCCACAAATTCCTCCAAAATTCTTTCAACCCCAAATTTTTTCCAAAAGAAACTTCTTTATCTGTAAGAGTATGCCCAAAGATCAATCACGAGATGGTTGTAACAACATACTTGATTTATCATGTTTATTAATATAAGGCTTTGCCATTATTATTTCAGTTTCATTTCTGTGTGCATAAATAAACTGTTTTATAATAATGTCCTAAGAATAATATGATTATTCTTAAAAGATCCTTAGTCAAGTATTATTGTTGGCTAGGACAATAATAATGCATTGAGACTAACATGTAGTTGATTGATGATAAAGAGTTGTCATTGATATCGAGTATCAGAATCAATGCATGAATGTGTGTGTTAGAGAACAACATATTGGACCGACCCGCTATGAGTATGTTTCTTGGATTATTATGTAATTGTCACAATATTACTCATAGTGATTAATATGTATATGATCCTCATACTTGAGATCATCATCATTCCAACATCGTGAGTTGTATATTTTGATATAGTCAAACGAACACTGTAATTGGTTGTTCTATTAAGACTAATGTTGGATATACCACAATCTATGTAGAGGGATATGGTTGATCAATATAGGATAAGTCCCTCCTACATAATAGGAGTAATATCTCAGGCCACTTGATTGAGTGAGACTAGAAATGCATGGCCATGCTCAAATAAGTTGATATGAGATGTCATACTTATTTGTATATCATAGTCTACTCAAGGTATCAAGAAACATAGGATGGACTATGCAAGTGTGACTATTCCATGACTTGTGTCTATTCTAAAGATATTGGACTTAAGGATTAATGCATGAAAAGTTAATCACAAAAGGTTATGTCGAATCATGACTTCTTGTAACTTAGGTAGCAATGATGCATTGCTAGATGCCACTCATTGTTTGTAATATTAGAATAGTTCTAATATTACTGCTAATGTTACAAGAACCTATAGGGTCACACCTTTTAATTGAAATGAACGGAGTAAAACATAGTTGGTATTGTGTCTGGTTGTCGCATGAATTAAATTAATTATAGAATTAATTAAATTCGGCAATCAAATTATTGAACATACTATATGTACAAGGATGTTGTACACATAATCAAGAACATAATTTTCTAATATATGATTTTGGTTCATATATATATATAAATTTAAATAAATATAGTTTACCGAAATCTTTATTATAATTAACGTAATTATAATTTTCGGTTAAACGTTATTATATTTATTTAATAACGATTATTATGATTCGGATTATTTATGGTAATAAATATTCATTATGAATATATACCAATTAACACAAAGTTTTAAATATGGCAAGGGTAAAAACCCTAAAGGGGATATACATAGGCAATCCCGAAACCATAAAAGTGAGGCCTAGCAGCCGTCAAAAGTGATACTCTCTGAAAATAGTTTTCTGAGAGATTTCCGTTCATTGTCAATTGGGTGGACTACGTAGAGGCCGACATCATTAAAGGTTGCGGCTTGGTTCGATAGTGCTTCAGGATTCCCGTTGCCTTGGCGTCGCTGTCTACTCAGATTGAAGTTTCGGTAATTTCGAAACCTTTATCACCCCGATTCGTTCCTTACACATGGATCCATGGTATGGATCGCCGGTAAAATTTATTATTCTAATTTTTCGCTGCGCCTTGGAGGCACCGGCGATCCTACAGTGGTATCAGAGCCACTTGTGTGATACGAACTCGGGTTTAAATACTTGGGTGATGCAATTGTATGAGATACATGTTTTAATTTTATTTTGCTTTCCCTGTTTAAATCGTTTAAGCGAAATCTGATAATTGTTCCTTTCGATAAGTGATTAAATGTTAATCATGGTATTATGGCCTATTCAGTTTTATGTTATTACTGTAAACATTAACAAGTTTGTTATGATGTAGCGGTGATTTTTCAATTTCCAGTAAGAGTTTACTGGCCAGTGGAACAAGAGTTGTTCCGATATGAAACCTGAAGGATTAAAATCCTGAAAACACGATTCTGTTGATAAAAGTTATCAAATCGTGAGGTTTCATTTGACTGGGGCATGCGGTTCGTACCGCGGGGCTCTGCCCCGCACCCCTGGTCCATACCGCGGGGGCTCCGCCCCCGCACCCCCGGGGATAGGGATCAGGCGGTTCCGGTCGCGGGCCTTCGGCCCGCTTCCTGTCACCGCCTTTTGATCCCCATCATCTTCCAGTATGTTTTTTTAATAAATAAAACTTAATGGGCCATAAAAGGATTGAAAGGATATTTTAATTTGTCACTTAACAAAACGTTGAATGGTACATGTTATTTTTGAAATGCACGGTGTTTGAAATGCATAGTTATAGCCCGTTGACCCATTTGATAAAAGGTTGTAATGTTATAAATACGGCCTGCGTGTCGTGCCTTACTACTATTCTTTTGTATTTCTCTTCTCATCTTACTCCCTCGTATGTAAAACGAGTTTCTGAATTTTGTAATTTGTAAAAATTGCTATGGACAAGACGAGAAGGAAGATTGGCTGACAAGTGTGGATCGACAGCGTATGAAACGGCTTACACCTTTAGGTTCCCTATTAGTTCTCCCATTGGCTTGGGTTGAACCACCATAGTTTATGGGCTATAACTATTGCATTTATTTATTGCTTTACTTATTCATGTATGAGATGCTATGGATGTCTAAAGCATGCAAATTTGGTAATAATAATAAACCCCACTAATTGATGAGATCAATTAAAAGATTAAATGGACTAAAGTAGACCATAATTGGTGAGATGTAACATTTTAATAAAATCCCTCAATTAAAATATTAAGTCAATATAGGCCTTCCAATTTATGCCCTCGTTAAAGCCTCGATCAATACTATGTAGGTTTTGCCAAAGCGAAGTACTAGTATTTATCTTGGTTAAACGCGAAGAATAAACAAGTGATATTCGCTGGTTAAAAATTGGTTAATGACTTAACTAGGTTACTCTAATAGGATTAGAAATCTAGAGGCAAGTAATTTGGATATATCATAAGATGATTAGAACAAGAGTTGTTCACCAAATTGTAGGAGTTACATATGATGTAATTAGCAAGTGTTGCTTACCTAAATAAACCATAATCTTGAGAGTAAAGCCAAAGCTGACTTAAGAGAAGGTGAAATATGGATCCTTGACCCACTAGAAATTCTTTGAAGAAAGTCTTTCCGAAATTAATATATGAGGGTTATTAATTTTGAAATAGTGGGAAACATCATCTAATAAAGTCCTTTTAATGATTAATATAAACTTGGTAAATCTATTCACACGCATATTTTATTGTTGTAGATATATTATGGCTGCAAACACTAATACACTCTCATTGCGATCGGTCCTTGAGAAGGACAAATTGAATGGTTTGAACTTTCTTGACTGGTTCCGTAACTTGAGGATTGTCCTCAAACAAGAACGGAAGTTATATGTCATTGAAAAATCACTTCCTGATGAACCACCTGCTAATGCCTCGAGGGCTGAAAAAGATGCTTATAAGAAGCATCTCGATGATATGGTAGACGTCGGATGTCTTATGCTTGCCACTATGAATCCTGATCTTCAAAAACAACATGAGGATATGGTTGCTTATGATATGATCGAGCACTTGAAAGAACTATATCAAGGGCAAGCAAGGCAAGAGAGGTTCGATATCTCTAAGGCCTTGTTCCAATGTAAGCTGGCTGAAGGAAGCCCAGTAGGACCTCATGTCCTTAAGATGATTGGTTATATTGAAAGCTTGTCTAAACTTGGGTTTCCATTGGGCCAAGAGTTGGCCACTGATGTTATTCTGCAATCGTTGCCGGATAGCTACAGCCAGTTTGTTCTCAATTTCAATATGAATGAAATTGACAAGACTCTACCACAACTGCTCAGTATGTTACGAACTGCTGAAGGCAACATGAAAAAGGTTGGACCCAAGCCCGTACTGATGGTCCGTAACAATAAGGGCAAGGGAAAGGCCAAAGTCCCGACAAAGCCCAAGGGCAAAGGTAAGCCCAATCTTGGAAAGGGAAAGGCTGCACTGAAACCTAAAGGTGGGGTATCTAAGGAAGGAAACTGTTTTCATTGTGGTGTGACTGGACATTGGAAGCGGAACTGCTCTGTCTATCTTGAGGAAATCAAGAAAGCCAAAGCAAGCGGAACGTCTGCTTCAGGTATTTATGTTATTGATATTAATTTATCAACTACTACTTCTTGGGTATTAGATACTGGTTGTGGTTCTCATATTTGTACTTCTGTACAGGGACTACAAAGGAGTAGGACTTTGGCTAGAGGAGATGTGGACCTGCGAGTTGGAAATGGAGCAAGAGTTGCTGCATTAGCTGTAGGAACATATACTTTATCTTTGCCTAGTGGACTTGGTTTAATTTTAGAGGATTGTTATTTTGTGCCTAGTTTGACTAAAAACATTATTTCAATTTCTTGTTTAGACAAAATTGGCTTTGAGATAATAATTAAGAATAATTGTTGTTCCTTTTATCTCAATAATGTTTTTTATGGTTCGGCACAATTGATTAATGGCCTCTATATTTTAGATCAAATGAATCCCATTTACAACATAAATACTAAAAGATCTAAAATAAATGACTCAAATCAAACTTACCTTTGGCATTGTCGTTTGGGCCACATAAGTGAGAAACGTATATCCAAACTCCATAAAGATGGTTTCTTGGATTCATTTGTTTTCGAACAATTTGAAGTATGTGAATCTTGCTTATTAGGAAAAATGACTAAATCTCCTTTTACTGGTAAAAGTGAACGAGCTAATGATTTATTGGGCTTAATACATTCAGATGTATGTGGACCAATAAATACACAGGCCAGAGGTGGATTTCACTACTTCATTACTTTCACTGATGATTTCAGTAGATATGGATATATTTATCTCATGCGCCATAAGTCTGATGCCCTTGAAAAGTTCAAGGAATTCAAAAATGAAGTACAAAATCAACTAGGCAAAACTATCAAGACACTTCGATCTGATCGAGGTGGAGAGTATTTGAGCCTACAGTTTGATGATTTTTTGAAGGAATGTGGGATTGTCTCACAACTCACTCCTCCTGGTACTCCTCAATGGAATGGAGTTTCTGAGAGAAGAAATCGAACTCTGTTAGACATGGTTCGGTCCATGATGAGTCATGCTGATCTACCGACTTCCTTTTGGGGACATGCACTTGAAACAGCTGCTTTCACACTAAATCGTGTTCCATCTAAATCGGTTCAAAAGACGCCATATGAGATGTGGACTGGGAAACGTCCCAGTATGTCTTTTATGAAAATTTGGGGTTGTGAAGCTTATGTTAAACGTCAGACGTCTACTAAGCTTGAACCCAAATCTGAAAGGTGTAATTTTGTGGGGTATCCAAAAGAAACCAAAGGATATTATTTCTTTAATCCCACTGAGAACAAAGTGTTTGTTGCTCGGACTGGTGTCTTCCTAGAAAGAGAATTTATTTCTAGAAAAGGAAGTGGGAGAAAGATTGAACTTGAAGAAATTCGAGAATCACAAGATACCACCGAACTAGAGATAGAACAACAGCAAATTCCACAAGAAATTGAGGAACAAGTAACTGCTGTAGAAACACAACCACCACGTAGATCTTTAAGAGAACGCCGTGCACCTGAGAGATATGGATTTCTCATTACAATGCATGGTGACATTCTTCTTTTAGATCAAGATGAGCCTAGGACTTATCAAGAAGCGGTGGCGAGCCTAGACTCTGAGAAATGGCTGGAGGCTATGAGATCTGAGATGGATTCCATGCATGAAAATCAAGTATGGACTTTGGTTGACCCACCCGAAGGAGTAAAACCTATAGGGTGCAAGTGGGTTTTCAAAAAGAAAACTGACATGGATGGTAATGTACAAACATACAAGGGGCGTTTAGTCGCTAAAGGTTTTCGCCAAATTCATGGTGTGGACTATGATGAAACTTTTTCTCCTGTAGCTATGTTTAAATCCATCAGGATCTTGCTTGCTATAGCTGCATTTCATGATTATGAAATCTGGCAAATGGATGTCAAAACAGCTTTCCTTAACGGGAACCTTGAAGAGGATGTGTACATGACACAACCTGAAGGTTTTGTCAATCCAAAGGATGCTAGAAAGATATGTAAGTTACAAAGATCCATTTATGGATTAAAGCAAGCTTCTCGAAGTTGGAATCTTCGTTTTAATGATGCAATCAAAGAGTTTGGTTTTATTAAAAATGAAGATGAGCCATGTGTTTACAAGAAAGTTAGTGGGAGTATAATCACATTCTTGGTACTATATGTGGATGACATACTAATCATGGGAAATGACATACCTACCTTACAGTCTATTAAGACTTGGTTAGGAAGTTGTTTTTCTATGAAGGACTTGGGCGAAGCCACTTACATCTTAGGAGTCAAGATCTATAGAGATAGATCGAGACGACTACTAGGTCTAAGCCAAAGTACATACATAGACAAAGTATTGAAAAGGTTCAATATGGAAGAATCTAAAAGAGGATTCCTACCTATGAGACATGGTATTTCACTCTCGAAGGAAATGTGTCCTTCAACTCCACAAGAAAGAGAACGCATGAGTAAAATTCCATATGCTTCTGCTATTGGATCTATCATGTATGCCATGTTATGTACCCGTCCAGATGTCTCATATGCCTTAAGTATGACGAGCAGGTACCAAGTAGATCCCGGTGAAAGTCACTGGATCACAGTCAAGAATATCCTTAAGTACTTAAGAAGAACTAAGGATACGTTCCTAATATACGGAGGTGAGGAAGAATTAAGTGTAAAAGGTTACACTGATGCTAGCTTCCAAACCGACAAGGATGATTCTCGATCACAATCAGGTTTTGTGTTTTGCCTTAACGGTGGTGCTGTGAGCTGGAAGAGTTCAAAGCAAAGTACAGTAGCCGATTCTACAACAGAGGCCGAGTATATTGCAGCTAGTGAGGCAGCAAAAGAAGCAGTTTGGATCAAAAAGTTCATTACTGAACTAGGGGTTGTGCCTAGCATATCAGATGCTATAGAACTCCGATGTGATAACAATGGAGCCATCGCACAAGCTAAAGAACCCAGATCTCACCAGCGATCCAAACATATACTAAGGCGCTACCATCTTATTCGAGAGATTATCGATAGAGGAGATGTAGAGATATGCAGAGTACCTACAGATGATAATATTGCTGATCCCCTGACCAAGCCTCTGACACAGCAGAAGCATGATCGTCACACTAAGTCACTTGGTATTAGATATATGAGTGATTGGTCTTAGTGCTAGTGGGAGATTGTAAGAGTATGCCCAAAGATCAATCACGAGATGGTTGTAAGAACATACTTGATTTATCATGTTTATTAATATAAGGCTTTGCCATTATTATTTCAGTTTCATTTCTGTGTGCATAAATAAACTGTTTTATAATAATGTCCTAAGAATAATATGATTATTCTTAAAAGATCCTTAGTCAAGTATTATTGTTGGCTAGGACAATAATAATGCATTGAGACTAACATGTAGTTGATTGATGATAAAGAGTTGTCATTGATATCGAGTATCAGAATCAATGCATGAATGTGTGTGTTAGAGAACAACATATTGGACCGACCCGCTATGAGTATGTTTCTTGGATTATTATGTAATTGTCACAATATTACTCATAGTGATTAATATGTATATGATCCTCATACTTGAGATCATCATCATTCCAACATCGTGAGTTGTATATTTTGATATAGTCAAACGAACACTGTAATTGGTTGTTCTATTAAGACTAATGTTGGATATACCACAATCTATGTAGAGGGATATGGTTGATCAATATAAGATAAGTCCCTCCTACATAATAGGAGTAATATCTCAGGCCACTTGATTGAGTGAGACTAGAAATGCATGGCCATGCTCAAATAAGTTGATATGAGATGTCATACTTATTTGTATATCATAGTCTACTCAAGGTATCAAGAAACATAGGATGGACTATGCAAGTGTGACTATTCCATGACTTGTGTCTATTCTAAAGATATTGGACTTAAGGATTAATGCATGAAAAGTTAATCACAAAAGGTTATGTCGAATCATGACTTCTTGTAACTTAGGTAGCAATGATGCATTGCTAGATGCCACTCATTGTTTGTAATATTAGAATAGTTCTAATATTACTGCTAATGTTACAAGAACCTATAGGGTCACACCTTTTAATTGAAATGAACGGAGTAAAACATAGTTGGTATTGTGTCTGGTTGTCGCATGAATTAAATTAATTATAGAATTAATTAAATTCGGCAATCAAATTATTGAACATACTATATGTACAAGGATGTTGTACACATAATCAAGAACATAATTTTCTAATATATGATTTTGGTTCATATATATATATAAATTTAAATAAATATAGTTTACCGAAATCTTTATTATAATTAACGTAATTATAATTTTCGGTTAAACGTTATTATATTTATTTAATAACGATTATTATGATTCGGATTATTTATGGTAATAAATATTCATTATGAATATATACCAATTAACACAAAGTTTTAAATATGGCAAGGGTAAAAACCCTAAAGGGGATATACATAGGCAATCCCGAAACCATAAAAGTGAGGCCTAGCAGCCGTCAAAAGTGATACTCTCTGAAAATAGTTTTCTGAGAGATTTCCGTTCATTGTCAATTGGGTGGACTACGTAGAGGCCGACATCATTAAAGGTTGCGGCTTGGTTCGATAGTGCTTCAGGATTCCCGTTGCCTTGGCGTCGCTGTCTACTCAGATTGAAGTTTCGGTAATTTCGAAACCTTTATCACCCCGATTCGTTCCTTACACATGGATCCATGGTATGGATCGCCGGTAAAATTTATTATTCTAATTTTCCGCTGCGCCTTGGAGGCACCGGCGATCCTACATTATCATCATCACAAAGCCACAAACTCGTTGTGGTAGTTGCTCTTCTCAACAACGTTTTTAACGACAAATCCAATTTTAATTCCAACTCTTTTATGTCGTGATTGAGTCAAGCGGGGAAAAAATTATCCCCATGTCAAAGGCATCCACATAAGAAACAAAAAAGTGTTAACCTTTGTACCTAAATCTAGCATAAATAAAATTCGACGGAGAGGTTAAGATCTTTACAACATCCCAAACTAGGGCCTAGTCAGAATTGTGGTTTCGAGACCACAAATTTGAAATATAAATATTTGATTTATATTTTTTTGAGGTCTATGACATGTTTGCATGATTGTGTGAAAGTTTCATGAAGAAATTTTTTTAATTTAATGCCCAATTTAACTTTTAGGACTAAATTGCAAAAGTTGTAAAATATGAGATTCTAGAAGCTTTGGGGTACTTAATTGAAATGCATGTGTAAATTAGAGTGCCTAATTTAGTAAATAGACCATTTTATGTCATAATGGACAAAAATGGGCATGGAAGGAAAAAAACTCAAGGAAGGGCCTTAAGGGTATTTTTGTCATTTAGTTATTAAATTAATAAAAAGGGAAAGATCAAGCAAAAAGTTGCTCATCTTCTCCAAGTAGCTATCGAAATTTATAAGCCCTCCATAGCTAGGGTTTTTCAACTTCCAAGCTTCATAATAAGTACATCCTAGGGTCGTTTTTACTGCTCTTTCCAGTTTTTTAAACCCTCGTAACCCGATTTACCTATTTCTAGCCATATTTTGAGCTATGGTTGATGTTCAAAAATTCACCCATGTGTGACATGCATGTATTTTGATGTTTAATTAAGGAATATGAGAGTGTGATGTGTGATAAACATCTTTTACTAACTGATTTTTCATGAAAATACCTAAAAAGGACCTTTTTGTAAAAGTTGTAAAATAAGTAGTAAAAGTTTGATTTGAAGGAAAATGTGGGTTTTTATGAGCATGGTTAGGTTGGGTAGGCTTGGGTAACAAAGAAAATGAGTACATTTCATTTTCCGAGCCTAGGGACTAATTTGTAAATATGTGAAAGTTTAGGGGCAAATTTGTAATTTTGTCAAAGTATGATTTATGAACTGATTTGAATAATGTGATAAATAAATAAGTGAAATTTGCTATTATAGATCAAGAGGAATGAGGTCTGAACCTAAACTGAGGGAAGAACAAAGTTGAGGACTAAATCGAATAGTTAGTCGTATTTTGTTACCGAGGTAAGTTTGTTGGTAAAAAATGCAACAATACTTCACTTTGTATTTAATGCTTTAATTTTTGCGTGATATGTATAATTTTTTATGAATTTTGGTTTACAATGACTCGATGACAGTGTAATGAGGTTTAAAGTTTTGAAATCCCGGTTGAACCTTAGAAATAGATAGGATACAAATGTCATGACATTAGGGTTATATGTGATCACATGTAAGACCGTGTCTAGGACATGGCATTGGCATCGATGTGTGATCCCATATAAGACCATGTCTGGGACATGGCATTGGCATTGATATGCGATTCCATGTAAGACCATCTGGGACATGGCATTAGCATCGATATGAGGTCCCGTTTAAGACCATATCTGGGAGATGGCATTGGTATCGATATGTGATCCCATGTAAGACCATGTCTGGGACATGGCGTTGGCATCCTACCATGTATATGTGATTTCTCAAGTATCCTTTAGTATTCTAAGTGGTTCAACGGGTAATCCAAAGAGTACGCCAAAGAAAAGACAAGGTATGTTCATGTTGAAAAGGTACAGGTATGTACACGAAGCTCATAACTATTAAGTTTATGAATCAATGAGATTTCGGTAAGAGTTGAATGAATAAATCATGACTATAAGTTTTATGGTATACCATGAAATTGACATGAGTAAAGATGTATCCGTGATATTTAATGACATTTGTGATAAGTTATGTAACACCCTAAACCCGGCCTAGAAGTTAGACCTGAGTCTAGCATAGTTAAACCCGGCCTAGATGTATCCACGATATTTAATGAATTTATGGACTGATTTGAACAATGTGATAATTAAAGAAGTGAAATTTGCTATTATAGAGCAAAAGAAACAGAGTTCAGACCTAGACCGGGGAAAGAACAAGCTTTTGGACTAAATCGAATAGTTAGTCGTATTTTGTTACGAGGTAAATTTGTGGGTAAATAATGCATCATTAATTTACTTTGTATTTAATGCTTTAATTTTTGCATGATATGTATAATTGTTTTATGAATTTGGTTGACAATGAATCGATGAAGATGTAACAAGGTTTAAAGTTTCAAAATCCCGGTTGAACCTTAGGAATAGATAGGATAAAAATTTCGTGGCATTGGGGTTATGTGTGATCCCATGTAAGACCATGTCTGGGACATGGCATTGGTATCGATGTATGATCCCGTATAAGACGATGTCTGGGACATGGCATTGGCATGGATATGTAATCCCATGTAAGACCATGTTTGGGAAATGGCATTGGCATCGATATGAGATCCCGTATAAGACCATGTCTGGGATATGGCATCAGCATCGATATGTGATCCCATGTAAGGCTATGTCTAGGACATGGCGTTGGCATCCTACCATGTATATGAGATTTCCCAAGTATCCTTTAGTATTCCAAGTGGTTCAATGGGTAATTCAGAGAGTATGCCAAAGAAAAGACAAGGTATGTTCATGTTGAAAGGGTACAGGCATGCACATGAAGCTCATAACTATTGAGTTTATGAATCGATGCGATCTCAATATGAGGTGAATGAATAAATCATGACTATGAGTTTTATGGTATACTATGAAATTGACATGAGTAAAGATGTATCCATGATATTTAATGACATTTGTGATGAGTTATAAATATGTTATGTGTACGATATTGCATGATTAATGTTGTTATTTATTTACATGCAAACTTACTAAGCTTTATGCTTACTCCCCTTTCTTTTCCATTTCCTTATAGTATCGCTAAGCTAGCTTAGGGATCGAAGGACGTCGGAGGCTCGATCACACTATCACTATCAATTGGAATATTTGGGTATAGCTAGCCTTTTATTTTGAGTATGGCGTGTATAGGGACTTGGTCCCTTTGTTTTATGTCATAATTGATTTGGCCAAAATGTTGGCTTATTTTAATAAAAGATCCTTTTGTATAAGGCCATATGAAATTGGCCAATATTGGTTATTGGTATATGCATATGATGATGTTATTCATGGAAGTGATGGCTTGCATGTTTAAGTTGCTAATTATGTGATGTATAGGCTTGATAGATGTGGTATGTAAAATTTGAAATTTATGGTCTGGTTTTGCATGAATGTTTATGTTTAAGCCTGTTAACGCCTCGTATCTTGTTCCAATAATGAACACGGGTAAGGGGTGTTACAATGTTCCTCTGTTTAAGCGGTATCCGAACATCTAATTGAACACATACATGTAAAAAATTCTTAAAGCCCCAATTTAACTATTTGGCATCGTAATCCAAAAACGTGCCAATGAAATCACCAAACTGCTTTGTCACACTCTGCAACACCTCTAACCTGTATCCGTCGTCGGATTAAGGTTACGGAGCATGACCAAACTTATCACATTAATAATCATTCATAATTCGTTTCTATACATAAATCATTCACGCACATTCTTGTAGTCCCTAACACGAGCCTTTGAGGACCAAAATAAGCATTTAAAACAATTTGGGACTTCATTGTAAACTTATGAAAATTTTGAGAAAACTCTGAAAACTTCAAAGTATAGGGGGACATGCCTGTTTGGCCAAGCCGTGTGTCTCACATGGCCAAAAGACACACTCGTGTTATAGGCCGTGTGGACATTTGAAATGGGATCACATGGCCGTTTCCCAAATCGTGTCCTACCGCGTGTAACTCTCTGACTTATGTCACACGGCCAACCACATGCCTGTGTGACTAGCCTGGGTAACTCATTGACTTGCTACCCTTAAAAATCTTAGGGGACGCACGGTCGTGTTACCTGACTGTGTGTCTCACACGACTGAGACACATGCACGTGTCTCTGCCCTTGTGGACAAAAATTGGCTATTTTCCAAGCCACATTTCTCACCCAAATTTTGTGCCAACCTACACATCTCAAAAAGGATGTGTCCACAACCAAAATAGGCATTGAAATCAACCAAATCAAGCCTAAAACATACAATTTCATTACCAACCACACATTACTCATAATCATCACAAATGGCCATTTAAACACATACAAAATTTCATGTCCAAAATCACCTAAATGGTCAAGTGCCTATATTTACCTTCATGCCTATTTCATAATCAATATGGCACATCTAAATCTTACCAATTTGGTATTAATTTCATTAACTCACAATAGAGGCATTTCCATGTCAATCTATTAAACATATCAAAGCAATTATAATCACACAAGATAAACTAACCACTCATATATATATATATATATACATACCAACACATATACCAAATTAAGCCAAATCACATGGCTAATTACATATCAAACTCATATAGGCTTCATTAGCGAAAATGACCTATACATAACATATAACCAAAATGCCTATACATGCTATATAACCAAATTCACTAAGTTCAAAAGTACCAAAATGATAGTTGGATAGTGTGATGAGATCTCCGATGACTTCCAATCCGAATGAGCTTCCAAGTCACTATAAAACATGGAAAAGAAAATAGAGTAAGCTATAAAGCTTAGTAAGCTATGGGTAATAAGTGCTATTTATGAATTTTATTTACAATTTAAAGAAGTATTAACAAATGTAAATAACTTCATTCAATCCAACAATTAGCTCATTACCATAACCATATGAATCATATTTGAATTCATCATCTATCACTTACTTGTCTTATGAATTTATCAATTTACACTTACTTGTCAAACTTATCACGAGTACCTAAACTAATTTGTATCTTCCCTTATATCCTCGTGCTATCATCTTTACCCGTTGAATCATTCATAATAATATGGGATACTTGTGTATCTCACACACTAAGTGCCATATATGTGGTTAAACAACCTCCATCACATTTCATATATATGCTCACTCTCGAGCTATCACTGGGTCTGCTCACACAAGTTGTTGGTCAAGACATAGCTACAGGGTGCTGCTCGCACAAGCTGTCAAGTAACCACAACACATGCCGGTAAACTCATTTATGGGTAGGATGTACAAGACCAGCACCTAAATCACATAATTATTGTAAACCCTAATGACATGTCATTTGTATCCTATCTATTCCTAAGGTTGAAACAAGAGCTATTCTCTGTTGATGCTTCTTCGATAACTTCTGCACTGTTATTTTATCACAAGTACACATTTTAAGCATTTAAACACATGTAATATAAAGCTTATTAATCATACGAACTTACCTCGAATGTACACGAAGGAAAACGTTACTCTTCTTGATCTATATATAAACAAATTTAATTTATTTAAATATCATTCTATTCAATGTCATCCAGTTTTCATATTATGGTAAAATTATAATTTTACCCCCAAATATTTGACCTCTTTATAATTTATTCCTATCTCATAAAAAGTTAAATTCATGCAATTTAACCCACACCCATGCAGCTGAATTTTAACCATGCTCACCACATCCCATATTGTTCATTTATTCACACTTTTTACCATGAATTTTACACATTTCTCAATTTAATCCCTAATTGACATTTTCACTGAAAATCACATTACAAAAGTTGTTTAACTTACAACAAAGTCTCATAATCTACAATTAAAAATCAAGAATCATAAAATAGCATTCATGGTACAACCCTCAATCTTTAACAGTTTTACAAATGAGTCCTTGGGCTAGCTAGATTGAGCTACAATGACTCCAAAAACATAGAAATCATTAAAAGTAGGACAAAAATCACTTACCTAACAACTAGATGAAGTTGTTGAAAGCTTAAGCACAAAAATGGCTTCTTGAAACCTAATTTTTGATGGTTTTTAGCTTTTGGGAAGATGATACCTTAATTTTACTTATTTTAATTTTAAGTTATTTTGTTATTCACTTATTTAACCTTGGTTTATATCTTCAAAAATCATTTAAACTATGCCCAAAAATGTCCACTCACTAAACACATGGTCTATTTACGTCATAAACCCTCCAACTATTTAATTTCATAGTCATTCGGTACCTTTAACATATAGAACTCTAATTTTACATTTTATACGATTTAGTCTTTTTTCACAAATTAAGCACTGAAACGATAAAATTTCTTAACGAAACTTTTATGCAATCCTACTATGATGCGGTAGATCTCAAAATAATATTAAAATAAATATTCCAACATCAAATTTGTGGTTCCAAAACAACTATTCTGATTTTACTAAAAATAGGTTGTTACAACTCTTCCCCTTAGGGATTTTCGTCCTCGAAAATCTTACTAGAAAGTAAGTTAGGGTATTGCTTTCTTATAGCTTCCTTGGGTTCCCACGTAGCCTCTTCATTGCCATGACGTTACCAAAGAACTTTCACTAAAGCTATTGTTTTATTTCTCAACTCTTTGATCTCTTGTGCTAAAATTCTGATCAGTTCTTCATTATATGACATATCGGTCTGATTGGTACCGTCGTAACATAGATACATGAAACACATTATGAATCTTTTCAAGTTCTGACAGTAAGGCTAACTGATATGCCACTGGCCCTATCCTCTTGATAATCTCATACGGTCAAATGAATCACGGACTCAATTTTCCTTTGAGACCGAATTGAAGAATTTTCTTCTAGGGTGATACTTTCAAAAACACTCTGTCGTTAATTTGGAACGCAATGTCTTTACGTTTCAAATCCGCATACGACTTATGTCAGTCTGAAGTTGCTTTTAAACTGTCACGTATCACTTTCACTTTTTCTTTAGTCTCTCTGATCAAATCAACCCCGTGAATCTTTTTCTTACTAGGCTCGGTCCAATACAATGGAGTTCAGCTTTTACGACCATAAAAAGCTTCATACGGTGCCATATTTATGCTCAACTGGTAACTATTGTTATAAGCGAATTCAACCAACGATAAATATCTTTCCGAACTATCTTCAAATTCTAGAACACAGCAACGAAGCAGATCTTCGAGAATCTGAATCACTCTCTCAGATTGACCATCGATTTAAGGATAAAATGTGGTGCTAAAATGCAACTATGTACCCAAAGCCTCTTGCAATTTCTTCCAAAATCGTGATGTAAATCTCGGATCCTTGACCAAAATAATAGAGAATGGTACTCCATACAATCTAATAATTTCAGAAATATACAACTCAGCTAGTCTATGAAGAGTGAAGTCTGTATGCACTAGAATGAAATGTGTAGATTTTGTTAAACGATCAACAATAACCCATATAACATCTTTCTTCCTCGGAGATAGGTGTAATCCAGATACGAAGTCCATCATAACTCTATCCCATTTCCACTCAGGTATCATTACAGGCTGTAATAGTCCTAAAGGCACTTGATGTTCATCTTTAACTTGCTGACAAATCAAACATCTAGTTACAAAGTCAAAAATATCACATTTCACACCTGACCACCAATACGACTGTTTCAAATCATGGTACATTTTATTACTCCCCAGATGAACAGAAAAATTACCACTGTGTGCCCCTTGTATAATTTGTTGTATAAGTTCTGAATTTCTTGGTATGCAGACTCTACATCGGAATAATAAACAATCATCTGTTCCAATCTAGAAATCTGAATTAGGAGTCGATTCACACTGTACTCGTTTTGCTTTCAATTCACTGTCACATTTCTAAACTTCATAGATTTGCTGAAGAAATATCGGTTTAGCTTTTAAATCAGCCAAAATTGATCCATCATCAATCAAAGTCAATCGTGTATTCAATACTCTCAAAGCAAATAAGGATTTTCTACTGAAAGTATATGCGACAACATTTGCTTTTCCTGGATGGTAATTAATAACTAATTCATAATCTTTCAACAGTTCGAGCCATCTTTGCTATCTCAAATTCAAATCCTTCTATGACATCAAATACTTCAAGCTCTTGTGATCATTAAATATGTGACATTTTTCACCAAACAAATAATGTCACCAAATTTTCAATGCGAATACAATAGCGGTCAATTCTAAGTCATGCGTCAGATAATTCTTTTCATGCGACTTTAACTGTCTGGAAGCATAAGCGATCACTTTGCTTTCTTGCATTAGAACACATCCCAAACAGTTTAATGACGCATCACTGAAAATCACAAACTCTTTACCCAACTCAGGCTGAATCAAAACTAGTGCTTCGGTTAACAGTTCTTTTAACTAATCGAAACTCTGTTGACATTTTCGAGACCATTCAAATTTCACATCTTTTGGTAACAATTGGGTCATTAGTGTAGCTATCATTGAAAACACTTTTACATATCTTTGGTAATAGCCAGCTAATCCTAGAAAACTTTTGACCTCAGATATATTTCTTGGTAGTTTCCACTTAATAATGGCTAAAATCTTACTCGAATCAACTCAAATTCCCTCAGCTGAAACAATGTGTCCCAAAAATCCAATTTCTTAGAGCCAAAACTCACATTTACTGAATTTAGCAAATAGTTGCTAATCTCTCAATGTTTGTAACACAATCCTAATATGTCCAGCATGTTCTGACTCATTTCAGGAACAGATCAAAATGCCATCAATGAATACCAAATCTGTCTAAATACGGTCTGAAAATTCTATTCAACAAGTCCATAAAGACTGCAGGAGCATTACTTGGTCTATAACGAGAAATTCATGGTGTCCGTACCTGGTTCTAAATGCAGTTTTTAGCACGTCAAAATATTTAACTCTCAATTGGTAGTAACTAGAACGCAAATCAATCTTAGAAAATATTGCTACTCCTTTCAACTGATCAAATAAACTATCAATTCTCGGCAATGGATATTTTTTCTTAATTGTAACTTTCTTGAGCTATCAATAGTCGATACAAAATCTCATTAACCCATTTTTCTTTTTAACAAACAGAACTGGTACACCCCAAGGCGAAAAACTAGGTCGTGCAAAACCTCTATCTATTAACTGCTGCAACTAAGCTTTCAACTATTTTAACTCTGTAGGAGCCATTCTATAAGGTGCTATCGATATCAGTGATGTCCCTAGCACTAATTCAATAGCAAACTCAACTTCCCTGACTGGTGGCAACCCAAGTAACTCTTTTAGAAACACATCTCTGGTAGTACTGATTCAATCTTCGATTCAGACACCTTTGTATCCAGTACATAAGCAAGATAATCATCACAGCCCTTTCTCACATTTTTTTTTTTTGAGCTAACATAGACGATATCACAATAGACAATCCACTCGAATCATCAAATTCAATACGAAGAATTTCATCATTTTGACATTTCAACTTAATAGTCTTTCGTCTACAATTCACAACTACATCATGCTAAGTTAACTAATCCATACCCAATATCACATCAAACTCATCAAGTGGTAACAGCATCAAATCAGTCGAAAAACAGTAACCTCAGGTTATCAAAAGATAGTTTTTGCAAACTTTATCAACTAGGATATATTGACCTAAGTGGTCTGATACTTTAACCACAAATTTAGTGGACTCAACAGATAAACCCTTACTAGACACTAGATTCATACTGATATATGAATGAGTCGATCTAGGGTCAATCAAAGCAATTACATTAGTGTCATAAAGAGAAAAAGTACCAGTGATAACATCTGGTATCGATGCATCCTCACGAGCTCGAATAGCATAAGCTCTAGCTGGCGCTCGAGCCTCGAATCTTAATGTAGAATCCTTGGCTGCACTTCTATTACCCCTCATATTTCTAGTATTTCAGGGTGATCTCTCTCTGGAAACTATATTACTCTGTCGAGCAGTCTGATGTTTGTCATTTTCAGGTAATTCAGGACAATCCCAAATGAAATGATCTTGCGAACCACATTTGAAACATGCTCCATTATTCATTCTACATTCTCCAAAATGTCATCTACCACACTGTTTACAAACTTGTTTGTTGCCTTTAACAGTATCAACACTCGTTACTAAAGTGGCTTAAGCCTTTGAACTCGTGTGTTGCTTCCCACGGTCTTTATCTGAATACCCCTTTGAAGCATTTGAACGATTATAAGAATCTCTAGATTACTTTGACGATACATGATAGGGTTTATTTATTGATCTCTTTCTCGAAGCTCTAGCCTCAGAATTGGCTCTCTTCTTTTCTTTGCTTAGTTCCTCGTCTTTGCAAGCTCTATCAACCAAAATAACAAATTCCTTTAGTTCCAGAATTCCAACTAGAAGCTTGATATCTTCATTCAACCTTTCTTCAAACTGCTTACACATAATTTCTTTAGTAGAAACATAGTCTCGAGCGTACTTACTTAATCTTACCAATTCTCTTTCATACACAGTCACCGTCATACGACCCTATTACAACTTTTTTGCACTTTTGATCAAGAAACCATTGGCTTATGTATTTCTTTCTAAACTCAGTCTGAAAGAATTCCCATGTGACCCGTTCTCTCGACACTACTGATATCAAAGTGTTCCATCACTGGTATGCAGCATCTTTCAAAAGAGATACAGCATATTTAACAAATTCTATCAGTGTACACGATAGTTCATCAGTTATTTTATGTTTTCATAGATTTGGTTTACTTAATGATTCTTTTTTTTAAGAAATGGAGTCTCTTTTTATTGCTTAATCTAATTATTTTATTTTGATGTAAAATAGATTATGTTGTTCAAAGTTGAAGCTAAGAAGAAGAATGGTGAAGATTCTGGTAATAGGAAGTTGTTGAATGAAATTAAAGCTATTAGCAAGGCTTTGTACTTATACAAGAACCCTCCAAGGACTTCATTTTCTTCTTTGAATACATGGTCAAAACCAGCTGGGAAAACATACTATCCCTAACCAAAATCGAAGCTTAAGAATAGTAATGAGGACCAATCTCGTAAAGACAATAAATACATTTGGAATTGGAAGCCTTTGAAGACATTCTCAAATGTTAGAATTCGTAGGTTTGCTTATTGTTTGTCGCTTCAAGTATACTCCATTGAAGGTTTTTCATCTAGGTTCAGTGATTTAGTCTATGTGTTCACTAGAAAAGGCTGAATGAGGGGCTAATGACTCGTTCTCCTAAGGTTTTTTATGGAACTGTTGAATTTGAAGAGAAGTTGAAGCATATATGTTTGGTACAAGGTAGTCGAAGTGGACCTCATCATTTAGCCAAGTATGAAGCCTAGCATTTCTTACTCTATGCCAAGTAAGTTGATTGCTTTAGAGGACATAATCGAAAAGACTATGGAACAAGTACCATGCGAAACATCCCTTAGTTTGGAGGGACTAGAGAGATTTGTGCCTCCATATTTCTTTCTTAAACTTTTATTTGCTAAATCACCAGATGTATTGATACTGTATATATTGATATTTCCTACTAAGGTTACTAGGTTATGTCTAATATTTCAATGCAGTAATTTTGCATAAATCATAGGTAAGTGATGCTTTAATATGAACTTATGAGCTTCTAGTTCAAAGTTTTCTACAATATGCTATGACAGGAACCTTTTTCAGATGGATTACTCCACTCATGCAATAAGGTTATAAAAGACCTATCACTGAGAGTGATGTTTGGAAGTTGGATACATGGGATGAGACTGAAATACTGATTCATAAGTTATCATTTTGTTATTTCCCTTGCATTTGCTTCTGCATGATAATGCATACAATTATTGAAAGATAACGATTTCTACCTTTATAGATTCCATAGATGTTGGGACAAAGAAGCTAAAAGATTTAAGCCATGGCTTTTGAGAGCATTGAATAATAGTTTAAAAGGAAGGTTAGTTAACTATACGGCTACATTTTTCCATTTCTTTATAATATTGGTAATGAATAATGAGAACTTACACATTATGCTTCCTGAAGAATTCCTCTGGCAAGTCTAGATGTCATCTTGCCTTACCTATATTAACCATTGCTCTCTAAATGAATATGCAAGTTTTGGTTGGGGTGTTTTCAAGGTCATTAACATGATTTACCATATGTGTTATAGTTTAAATGCTCCTCCAATTGCTACTATTTGAAATGGTAATAAATTAAGTTTTGCAATCCTTAGCCAGTAGCAATACTTGACTAATTTTCATCTAGATTGTGATTTAGAATTGTATAAGTATAAAAGAAAGTTTAAAAATTACACTTTGAATTTTTGTATAGTCAATAGTTTAATCTTGACTTGTCTATACATTAGAGAGATTTGTTATGCTTTTTGCTTGACCTGTTGATAACTCTTGAAAAGAGATATATTTCAGGCCTTTAAACTTAGTTAATTATTTGTACTTGAGTAAATTTAGCTTCATTTTAGGAAATTATATTAGTTTTTTTATAACATTGCATCATGAAGCTTGGATTATGCTTTCAATGTCACTATATGTTACTTTTACTTGTGGGAGGAAAGGAATTGCGTGTTGTTTATAAAAAGTGCAAAAAGGAGGAAAAGAAGTGAAGAGTGAAATTTTATCATGGCAAAAGGTTGGATAGATTACCAACACAAATGCCATGGCAATTCCAAGAAGATGCTAACTCAGCCGTCAGTTAGTGTCATTCTCAGCCAGTTGTACTTGTACTAGAAATATCCACTAGATAAAGAGGGAGAAAGGAGTGTGCGCTGAGAAAGGGACCTACCATATAAAAGAAGAAAGAGAAAGAAAGAAGGAGGCAGTTTTTCCTCACAATTTCTCATGGGACATCTAGAAACGCAAGGAAAAAGGGTAACAAATAAGGAACAGAATAGCAACACAAGGAAGAAGAGCAAGCATTCAACCCTAGGCTTTGCAAGGTATTGCAACATTAGAGTTGATAGCTAGATTGGCGAAAGCTTCCTGAAGTTCTTCCTTCATTATCATAATTGGTTTTTATGAATTTTAATTGTGGAAATATGTTGTTGAATGATACTTTCATTTTGGGTTTTAATTTCCAACTCATGAGCTAATCTCATCGAGTTGGGATTATTGGATGGATCTTTAGTTCCTTTAATGACCAAGGCATTATCCTAATTTGATTTATTATTTCATTCGATTTGCACTATTTTAAAATGTATGCATGCAGTCTCTAGACATAGATGAATGTATGGTATGATCATAAACTTGATTTAATTCTGAAAAGGTTAGATGAGTTGGATTGTGATTGAATGATACAAGCAAGTATTTAATAGAATACTCATAGCACTTTAGACATAAAGCTGCGCCTTATACAAAGAAAGGAAGAAATAATGCTAGGTATCCTTGTTAAGGCTTGTAGACATGCAAAGCCTTAGATAAGGTAGCTTGAAGTTTGGCTCTCAAAAGAAGCAAACTACCTTAGATCTAATCTGAATAGTAAGATTTTGCCATGACATTATTTTGTTATGAGGAAAGACTCTTAGTAATCGCAACCTTCACATTCAACAGCGTAGATCCTCTCAACGTTGTCTCCGTATCGTTTATAGTAATAGCTTAACCGAATTAATCTTATTCGATCCTTGAGGAGATGGTCTTACTTACTACTTTATTACTTTATTCGACGTGTATACTTCCACATTTGCATATTATATTCACACGCGACAACTTTTTGGTGCTGTTGCTGGGGATCGACAATTTGGTAAAATTTGGTTTTGTTATGTTCTTATATAATTCCATTACTTTTATTTAACTTTGTTGTTTTTAATTTCTATAGGTTTGCTATTAGTGCATGAGTAGATGCATTCCTACTAATGAAGAGTATCCTTTTGACCTAGAGATCGAGAGAACTTTGAGAAAAAGAAGACGAGAATTGTAAGATATGGCTAGGATTGGAAATGATCTAGATAGGGAAATGATCCAGAGACCTTTGAGAAGAAGGAGACAAGAATTCCTGCTAACGTGGAGATGTTGTTTTACCTATCCCTCACGTGATTAATGATAGAGATAGACCATTCGAGAGCATGTTTTGCCAATTTTGGATGATTCGAATCTAAGAATAGTCGGCTGCACATTCAAGCTCAGCATTTCTAGTTGAAATCAATCATGTTTAGATGCTGCGAATGGTAGAACAGTTCAGTGGATTGCCTACTGAAGATCCATGACTACATTGAAGACTTTTCTTGAAAGTCTATAATTCATTCAAGCAACAAGGTGTTCCTGAAGCCGCTCTGTGACTTAAACTGTTTCCATATTCATTAACAGATCGTGCTAGAGCATGGTTAGATATTTTGCCATCAAGGACAATGGCATCTGGGAATGATCTTTGTCAAAGGCTTTTGCTGCAGTGTAATCGTTCAAATATGAATTCCATGTTAAGGAATGAATTACATCTTTTCTGCAATTAGAGAATGAGATGTTTTATGAATCTTGGGAGCGATCCAATGAATTACTTAGGAAATGTCTGATGCATGCTTTCCAACATTGGACACAGATGGAAATGTTTTAGAATAGATTAAATGCACACACAATGATGGTAGTTGATGTGTCTACCAATGGTACTTTTCTAGATAAAACATATAATGAAGCATATGAGATTTTGGAACGGGTTGCCAACAATGATTATCAATACGCTACTATGAGAGTAGGGATTGGCAGAATAGTTGTTGGCACAATGGAGCTTGATGCAATCACTTCATTAACAGCTCAAGCATCATCTTTATCTAAAATGATTCAAACACTAAAGAGACCAGCTGTAGTTCAGGAGATGAAAACAACTAAGCTAACATGTGTTTATTGTGGGGAAGATCATGTTTTTTATGAATGCCCACCAAACCCAGCCTCTGTGTATTACATAGCTAATTTCGATTGGAACAATAACCCAAATTCCCAACACCTACAATCTAGGGTGTAAGCAACATCCAAACTTTAGTTGGAATAATCAAGGAATGGTGAACTCCAACAATGTTGTTCCACAGAATGCCACGAATGCACCACTTGGTTATAATCAACCCATGGCACGACAGAATGTTCAACAAAGTTCAGTATCATCTTTTTCATCTATGGAAGCTTTATTGAAGGAATATATGGCCAAATATGATACTATGATCCAGAGTCAAGATGCATCCCTAAGAGCTTTGGAAAACCAAGTAAGGCAGATTGTCAATGCGTTAAATTCGAGACCTCAATGAGTATTTCCAAGTGACACTAAAAATTCAAGATCTAAAGGGAAGGAGC
Source organism: Gossypium stocksii (assembly GCA_020496765.1). Taxonomy (NCBI): domain Eukaryota; kingdom Viridiplantae; phylum Streptophyta; class Magnoliopsida; order Malvales; family Malvaceae; genus Gossypium; species Gossypium stocksii. Next base: position 43,678,966 of record CM035629.1, read on the forward strand.
ATTGCAAGGCCATTAGACTCAAAAGTGGTACTCAGTTACCTGGAATTGTTAATGATGCCAATACAAATGAGGACAACTTCGATCTTACACATAGAAAGAATTCAGACCCATATGTGGAGCAATTTACAACTTAGTGACCAATCAAAACAATGCTGTAACAAAATCAGATTGTGTTGCCAATAAAAATGACACAACAAAATAATGTAAGCAATCTAAAGGAAGACCAACGCCATCTTTTCCCTAGCAATTTTAGAAATCTAAGCAAGATTTTCAGTTCAAAATTTTTTTGGATGTCCTGAAGCAACTCCATATCAACATACCGTTGGTGGAACGTTGGAGCAAACGCCCAACTACGTAAAATTCATGGAAGGTATCTTGTTAAAAAAGCAAAGATTGAGGGCGTTTGAAACTGTTTGTAGCACCTCAAACTCGGCCTAGACGTTATAGTCGAATTTGACAATGTCACATGAATTGGATTTTGAAAACTAAGTCGTCACGAGAAAACCATTCAGTTCATTTACTCTTATTTATCTCTTATTAATTTCAAAAATGCTTATTCATTTATTCAATTTGATTAAAACTCATTTTAATCGCGAAAGCTTTTGAAATCGTTGAATTTAGGTAAAAATCGTTCATGTTTAGGAAAATCTGTTATTTTATGAAATCGTGATTTTGTTGAGTTTTGCAGTTATAAAATCCATAAAAGCAAATAAAAACCAAAATTAAAGCAAAAACAGTCCATGAGCCCAAATTACAAAAATAACCCAACAAATTAAATTAAACCATAAAACAAAAGTAACACAATTTTTAAAAGGGTAGTCACCATCGAGTCCTTTGCTGCACCGAACCGTCTAAGTCTAGGGATTACCTGTACAGATTAAATAGAACGGGTGAGTTTTTGTAAACTCAGTGTGTAATCCCCACAGAAATAAACAAGCACACACAATCAGAACATCATATTCAGTCAGTCACAAATCTTGGCCAAGCCCATTACAGATGAAAATTCAGATTTAGGCCTTAGCCCGTTACATATTCAGATACAGATGCATATTCAGACCTTAGCCCATATCAGAAACAGTTACAGAAATACAGCCATAATAGAATTAGAGTCCAACCCCTAGCCTCTACACATCATCTCCGTCCATCCTTACACCCACCCAACCCTACACACCATGCTTTACCCAATGTGGCACATATCGGATATATTGCTATTGAGCTGCCAGATAATAGGCATAATGCCTTTTAGAACACTTGCTCCAATAAATAACATCCCACCCCAACATCAAAATAGAAACAATATAATCATTCAGTATATAATGCTTATCATGCTATTATATGGATAACAATAGGCATACATAATTATCATATACAGTTAAAGGAATCAAATCAGTCAGATATGCACGGTAATAACATGCTCCGAACACAATATCAATCATACAAATCATACAAACTAGGATCTAATTACCCCTTACTGATACTACAGTAAGCTCACAGTCGTTTGGGTCGACCCGTGCAACCCTAGGAAACATTTTAGATAAATGGAACCACACGCCCATGTGGCTTGTTCGTTTTGGGCCAGCATGCCCGTGTGGCCCACATGCCCAAATTGGCCTTGGCCGGTGTGGATCACACCGCCTGGCCCAAAAACCCACATGCTCATGTGGATCACCCGTCTGGACTCACATGCTCGTGTCGCCCATAAGGCCCAATTTGGTCTAGCCAGTATGTCACACATGGCCACACCCGGCCACCACACGGTTGTGTCTAGCGCAGGGCCTGGCCTTCGTCAATTACAAGGCCGTGTCATTGCACACCGCCTACCATACAGGCGACCACACGCCTATTTGGCGTCGACAGAACAATTTTTTGGCCTTTCGCCAAATCCCCTTTTTTTCATTTCAGGTAGACACCTATTACAGTTTTAATGCAAAACACCCTCGAGGCTCTGAAACCTAACAAAGAAGCATTCAAAACCAATTTAGCAGACTAATTAACAAGTTCGACAATAACTTATCAACAGTAACTCGACTTATCGTTGACGAAGACCCTCCGTTAACATCGATAAAACAATAAATATGAGATTCACTGATCAGAGCCTCCTCTACGCCATTAATTGCAGAGGGAACACATTACTACTCAATCGTTGAGAATTTCATGATAGAAAAGAAGAGGAAAACTTACCGAACCCGCACAAGAGCTAACAATGTTGCAAAAACAAAGGAAAGGAATGGATTAGGGAAAACGAAGAAGGAGAGGGAAAATTCAAGGAAAAATCGACAAGAGGGAACAAAAGAAGAACAAACGTCAAAATTTTGGAAAGGCACACCAAAATTTTTGAAAAATAAAATAAAATAAAATAAAATAAAATAAAAATATTTTGATAACCCTTTAATCCCCTAATTATCCCACTAACCCGCTACTAATCCACTACTCAGAATCCATCTCCAGCACAACTTTAGCTGAAATTTAGAGCAAAAATAGTACCCTTGCCATAGTAGGGATTTGAACACAAGACCTCTAGCAGACTAACACTCAACTTAACCACCAGATTAGTAGGCCCATTTTGATATGATTTTATAATCAACTAATCATAAGGCCACTCTGCAAGTGCTAGGCTTATATCAGAAAAATATCTAAATTTGCTAAAGGCAAGGCTTGAACTTGGGACCTCTCACACACACCCAGAACACTTAACCACTGAAGCAAACAGATATTTGTGTCAAAATTTACAAATGCCGAAATAAGAAAATTTGGGGCATTTCAACTCTTACCCCTTAAAAGAAAATTTAATCCTCGAAATTTACCTTATCAAAACAGATGAGGATACTGCTGAGGCATCGAATCCTCAAGCTCCCACGTGGCCTCCTTAATGCTATGATTTTGCCTTAGAACCTTTACCAGTGGAATAGACTTCTTCCTCGGTACCTTAACATCACGATCTAGAGTCTAAACTGGCTCCTCCTCAAATGTCAAATCTGGCCTAACCTCAATCTCCTCAATAGGGACAATGCGAGAAGGATCAAAGCGGTAGCGCCTCAACATCAAGACGTGGAGCACATCATGAATACGATCCAACTCGGAATGTAGCTCCAACTGATAAGCAATCGCTCCTATTCACTTCAGAATCCAGTACAGCCCAATGAACCTAGGGTTCAGCTTGCCCTTTTGACCGAATCTCAAAACCTTCTTCCATGGCGAGACCTTGAAAAATACGAAGTCCCCCACAGAATACTCAATCTCACATCTCTTCATATCCGTATACGATTTCTGCCTATTAGATGTCGCTTTCAGACTATCCTAAACCAATCTGACCTTATTTTTGGTCTCAGAAACCAACCAGGACCCAAAATCTTATGTTCACCTAACTCAGTCTAACATAAGGGAGTACAACACTTACAACTGTATAGAGCTTCGTAAGGTGCCATATAAATGCTAAACTGGAAATTGTTATTATAGACGAACTCTGCTAACAGCAGAAAATCTATCACACAGCTTCGTAACATATCCTCCAGTATCTGAATCACCCTCTCAGATTGACCGTTCGTCTAAGGATGGAACACAATACTTAAGTCCAATCTTAAACCTAGTGCCTCGTGTAGTTTCTTCCAGAATCGAGACGTGAAGCATGGATCCCTATTAGAAATGATCGAGATAGGTACCCCATGCAGTCTTACTATCTAAGATATGTAGAGCTTTGCCAACTTCTAAAGAGAATATCTATCCTAACTGGTATGAAGTGCATAGATTTGGTCAATCGATTCACGATGACCTACATAGAATCCTTCTTAGTGGGTGTTAGAGGCAATCGACTAATGAAGTCCATTGTTACTCGCTCCCATTTCCATAGCAGAATCTTAACCGGCTGCAGTAAACCCGAAGGTAACTGATGCTCAGTCTTAACCTACTGACATGTCAGACAACGAGCAACGAAATTAGTAACCTCGCACTTTAGCCCCGGCCATCAGTACAACTCACGGAGATCACGATACATCTAATTCCCACTGAGATGCATAGCTTAAGGGCTACTATGTTCCTCCCTCAGAATAGATTGCCTCAAATCCATATCGTTTGGTACACACATCCGGCCCCAGAAACACAACAAACCATCAAAATTTAGCCTAAAATTCTAAGTGCCACCACTCTCAACCTAATGGAACTGCAACCCAAGTAACTCGACCTATAACTGTTTACCCTGAATCTGTTCTATCCAATTCGGTTTAACCTGTAGCTCAGCTAACAAACTTCCATCGTTGAACAGACTAAGTCCAGCAAACATCATTCTCAAATCATTCATTGCTCTACAGCTTAATGCATCAGCCACCATATTGGCCTTGCTAGGATGTTAGTCGATGGTATAGCCATAGTCCTTAAGCAGCTCAATCCATCTACGCTGCCTAAGATTCAACTCCTTTTGGTAAAAAGGTACTTGAGGCTCCTGTGAACAATGTAAATGATTCACCTCTCACCGTATAGATAGTGCCTCCAGATTTTCAAAGCAAAGACTATGGCAGCCAATTCAAGATCATGCGTCAGATAGTTTGCCTCGTGTGCCTTAAGCTGACGGGACACATAAGCCACAACTTTACCATCCTGCATCAGAACACAACCCGATCCCACATGCAACGCATCACTGTATACCACAAACTCTTTACCAGGCTCAGGCTGTATCAAAATAGGAGCCTGAGTCAAAACAGTCTTGAGCTTCTCAAAGCTCGTTTGCTACTCATCACTCTAGACAAACAGAACACCCTTACGTAGCAACTTCGTTAAGGACACTGAAATCAACGAGAAACCTTTAAAAAACGCTGATAATATCTTGCCAGAACCAGAAAGCTATAGATTTCAGACACATTCCTTGGCTGTTTCCAATCTAGTACAACCTCAATCTTTTAAGGATCGACTCAAATCGCCTCAGCAAAAACTATGTGCCCTAAAAATGTTACCTCTCGTAACTAGTATTTGCACTTACTGAATTTAGCATAGAGCTGTCTTTGACACAATATTTGAAGTACTACTCTAAGATGCTCGCCATGCTCATCCTCAGTCTTAGAGTATACCAATATAACGTCGATAAAGACTACGACGAATTGAACTAGATACGGTTGGAACACCCAGTTCATCAGATCCATAAAGGCTGCCGGAGCATTAGTTAGACCAAGGGGCATAACCAGGAACTCGTAATGTCCATAACGAGCCCTAAATGCATTCTTATGCACATTCACTTCCTTAACCCTCAACTGGTGATACCCAGAACGGAGATCTATCTTTGAGAACACAGAAGCCCCTCATAATTGATCGAATAAGTCATTGATCCTCAAAAATGGATACTTATTCTTAACCGTTAGCTTGTTTAGTTGTTGGTAGTTGATACACATCCTCACGGAACTATCCTTCTTCTTAACAAGTAGTACAGGTGCTCCAAACGGAGACACACTGGGATGGATAAACCCACGATCCAAAAATTCTTGAATTTGAACCTTAAGCTCTCTAAGCTCCTTCAGTGCCATACGATAGGAAGCGATTGACACCGGAGCTGCACCAGGAATAAGCTCAATCCCAAACTCCACTTCCCGATTTGGAGGTAAACAAGGAAGTTCCTCAGGAAAGACATTAGAGAAATCTCTCACGGTTCTAATGTCCTTTACAGTAGAGTCCCAATAAGCAGAAACACTAACATAGGCCTAGTACGCCTCACATCCCTTACGAATCATTTTTTTGCCACTAGCTCAAAAATCACATTAGCCAAATAATTCTGACGTTCTCCAATCACAACTACCACAGTATCCTCCTCGGTTCTCAAGGTGACCCTTTTAGTCAAACAGCCCAAACTAACATGGTGCTTCACCAACTAGTCCATACCCAATATCAGATCGAACTCCCCAAAAGGAAGCTCCGTTACATATACCAAAAAGACCATTCCTTGCACCTCTAACGGTTTGTCTCTATACAATTTACTAACTTGAACAATTGCCCCAGTGGACTCAATACAGTAACCTCACTCATAGTACTCTCAACCAAATCCCCAAGTTTTCAAATACATTGATAGTTAAGTATGAGTGAGTAGACCCTATGTCTATCAAAGCAAGCTAAGGTACATCGTAAATAAAGATCGTACCCGTGATGACGTTAGGAGCATATTTGTCCTTACAGTGACATGCAGCATAAACCAAGGTAGGTTGTCATGCCTTGTTTTGTCCAATACCTTTGCTTAGTGCTCTCTGGCCTCGACTCAAACCATTTTTGCCCCTAGCCTAACCACGACCCGTAGGTGGCTACTGAACTACCCCCTAAGGTTGTACAGTACTAAAACTCGGAGCTTGCACTCAATCAACCCTCAATGGACACTCTCGAATAAAGTGCTCAGAAGACTCACATCTCAAACATGCCCCAGTCCTCCTCCAACATTAGCCCGAATGGAGTCTACCATAATCTCCACAGGGCAGAATCCCAATAGGGGAACAGCGGGCATAGCTCTAACCAGCCCATCAGATCTGGCCTTTTTCTTAGGCCTCTACACTAAACTCGAGGGCTCTAAATCCCTTTTGTTATTTCCTCTCTCACAGTCTCTATTTTGGCGCTCAGCGCGATTGACATCCTCGGCGATCTTCGCCTTTTGAACCAAGAGAGAGAACTCGCGCTCCCTTTGCGGAGCTATCACTACCCTCAGTTTATCTCTCAACCCATCCTCAAATCTGATCCATCTCTCATATTCAGATGCCACCATACCTCGAGTATAGTGGCTCAGCCTCAGACATTCGACCTCATACTTGGCCACAGATCAGTCACCTTACTTGAGATTCAAAAACTCATGTATGTGAGCATCCACATAGCTTGATCCTACATATTTCCCTTAGAAGGCAGACTTAAAGAACTTTCAAGTCAGGCGAACGGGCTGAGTGCCCTCCTTAATAGTCAGCCACCACTAATACGCCTCGTCTCGAAGTAAGGAGACTGCACCCTTCAGTTTCTGCTCAAAGGTGTAATCGAAGTCATCCATAATCTGCTGAGTGGCCTCCATCCAATACTTAGCCACATAAGGGGCAACTCTAATAACACCCCTAAATAATTCAGCTCCATTGGAACAGAGTCGTTCCATAACCGACTCTTAGCCCCCAGATCCAGTGTTGGGCCAAATGACCCTCTTTAATATCTTTAGCATGGCTTGAGACAATGTGTCATCCCCAGCCACACAATCATGAGACCCAGTCTCAGTAATATGAGACACTGGTGTCTCATTAGTGTCTGAATTTGCCATACTGCCTAAAGATGAGGACTCAGCTCGAGGCCCTCTACAACCTCTCCCACAGCCTTGACCACCATATCCACAAATACCTCGTGTGCTCATCGTAATTCAAAGTTTTGTCTACATTAAGAATTTTATGTATTAGTTATAGTTTCAGTATTTATTAACAGATGTTTTATGCAAAATAGTATTAGAAGTTCAGAGTTTATTTTCGTAACTCTCAGTCTCTATCAGTTTTACTACAGTCTTAGAGTACACTAACTAAAGTGTTTTAGAAATAACTATCAGAATCATAATAGTTTTATCGAAAAATTACAGAAAAATTACAAGATCGACGCGGGAGATTCGGTGTACCACATATTCAGTTAAAATATTTCAAATTATTCAAAAACCATTTCTTAAAATTCAAAAATTTTGGAACCCAAAGTCCACAGTTGAATTTTGCAACCCAGATCTGATACCACTAAATGTAACACCCCAAACCCGGTCTAGACGTTATGGCTGAATCTGGCGATGTCACATGAATTTGATTTTGAAAACTAAGTTATCATGACAAACTTTCAGTTCATTTACTCTTATTTATCTCTTATTAATTTCAAAAGCTCTTATTGGTTTATTCAATTTGATTAAAACCCATTTTAATCGCGGAAGCTTTTGAAATCATTGAATTTAGGTAAAAATCGTTCATGTTTAAGAAAAACCGTTGTTTTGTGAAATTGTGATTTTGTTGAGTTTCGCAGTTATAAAATCCATAAAAGCAAATAAAAACAAAAATTAAAGCAAAAACAGTCCATGAGTCCAAATTACAAAAATAACCCAATAAATGACTGTTTAGGTTAATTGGGCCACACGAGTGTATGGGCCTACTTGGGCCGAGTAATGAGCCTTAGGATCATTTGCGCTGTTATGACTGTTTAAGTTACTTTAGTCGCTCGAGGCGACGGTGGACCTTTTGTTGGGTCGTTGGGACCCTGTATGTAAAATTACTGAAATGCCCTTGATTTGTAAAATTACCAAAGTACCTCGATTTGTAAAATTATCGAACTACCATCGATTTGTAAAATTATCGAAATGCCTTTGATTTGTAAAATTACCGAAATACCCTCGATTTGTAAAATTACTAAAATACCCTTGATTTGTAAAATTATCAAAATGCCCTCGATTTGTAAAATTACCAAAATGCCCTCGATTTGTAAAATTACCGAAATACCTTTGATTTGTAAAATTATCGAAATACCTCTGTAATGTGGAATTACCGAAATACCCCTATAGGGTAGAATTACTGAAATACCGTTGTAAGGTAGAAGTACTAAAATACCCCTGTAGGGTAGAATTATCGAAATACCTCTATAAGGTAAAATGACCATTTTGCCCTTAGGGTGTAAAATGACTATTTTGCCCTTGTCGACAAGTGGTTGACTTGGACTGTGTATTTGACTAATTTGACTGTGATCTTATGACAGTGTTTTGTCTGACGTGACCATGATTGTGTGATTGATGTGTTTTTAACATATGTTGAAATGACTGTTATTGAGCATGGCCATTATGCATACACGTGTGATGATTGAGCATGACATAGACGATATTTTGCATGGGGTTGGGCTTAATATGGAGGAAGTTCTTGCTAGTGGCTTTACCACGTATTTTTGTTGTTAGTGGCTTCGCCACGTATTTTGATTCTAGTGGCTCCGCCACATATTCTGTTAATAGCAGCCATGCTACGATATTGGTGTGTTGGCTGAGTGGATCAATTTAATCCCCACATGGTGTGTTGGTACGAGTGGTGAGTTGGATGGATTGGGACTCACACAGTTGCATATCTGCTCTGTTCTGCTACTGTTTGGGGCTTAGGCCCACTTGTTCTGTTATTGGTTTGGGCTAGGCCTAATTGATTTTGTTATGGGCTATGACCCAAATGATATTGTAGTGGGCTTAAGCCCAGGTATGCTCTGAACTGTACTGTACTGTTACCATTAAAAGGGCTCTAGCCCAGACTGTTTTTGTATTCTATTTCTATATACTGACTGTTACTCTAGTAAGGGGATTACACACTGAGTTTTCATAAACTCACCCTGTTTTTAACAGTGCAGGTAATCCCCAGCATTAGATGGTTTGGAGCTGCGAGGGACTCGGAGAGGGCCACACAAACGCTAATACTCTGCTTCGAGACTTTGTTTATTTTAAATCTTACATTTGGGTTTTAAATTCTTGTAATAAGCCATTTAAGGATTTTAACTTATAATTCGGCTTGATTTTTTCTTTTGAATTGCTAGATTAGGATAAAACGAGTTTTCAAACTAATTTGTGTTTTCAAAAACATATGTTTTAAACTTTTTACTTTAAATTAGCTTCTGCAACTAAAAGAGATTTTTAATAAAATTAACAACGTTTTTACAAGTGGTTAACTTTTTAACGAACCACGTTTGGAATTAAACGAACACAAACTAAGACTTCACACAAATTTTGAATAGTAAGAAGAGTTTTCAATGAAGACATGGTTTTCGAAAAACACATCAATGTGACACGCCAGATTCAGGCCTAACTTCTAGGTCGAGTTTGGGGCATTACATTTAGTGGTATCAGAGCCAGGTTGCAAAAATCAGCTGTGGATTGAGTTTTTAAAATTGAATTTCTAAAAAAACTTTTTCAATAGATTTGAAGGAATTTGGGTTATTCAAAATGTTTTTCGGAATGTTTGCCTAAAAGTGTGGTTTACCGAGTCTCTGGCGCCGAATCCGTAAGTTTCTTTAGATATAGACTGTGCTTAAAGATTAGATTTTTGAAATTATTTTGTGTATGCTCTGGAAGTGTAGATTCTTAAGTTAATACCTTGATGGATTCCGAGAGTAAGCAAGGTTTGCCAACATCGGGTGCTGATAACCTTGAGCTTGGTACTGAGGCACTGACCCGATTAGTAAGGGAAGTGCTAGAAGAGGTGTTCGAGGCCAGGGTTAAAGAGATGCAGGAAACGCTCCAATCCAGGTGCTTGGACTGCTCGAAGAAGAGAGATCGTAGTTCTCTAAGGACGAAGTCTCATTCTGTGAAACGTGTTAAGACACGTCCAAACTTTTCGGCATGCGAGCACTGTAACGGGCACCATCCGGGTGAATACCGTAGGAAGACAAGAGCATGTCACAAATGCGGATCTAAAGAGCACCAAGTTTGGGATTGTATAATTCCTTTTAACTCAGGTGTGTTTTGTTTGGATGCGATGTTTGATTATAGGAATTGTATGCATGTATGATAAATGTTTGTCTGCATCTGTAGTTAAATGTTTTGGAAGTTAGCGAGGGGAGTGTGTTACAATTATTGGTTGAGAGTGTGTAGCGGTTTAGGGTGTTACACTTTAACGTGACACGCCAATTTCGGGTCTAACTTCTGGGCTGGGTTTGGGGTGTTATAGATTTAGTCAGTCACATAATTAGAACACCGAATGCTGCAGATATAAGATATATTGCAATTAAGCTGCCAGATAATAGGCATATTGCCTTTCAGAACACTTCCTACAATAAGTAACATCCCACCCCAACATCAAATCAGAAACAGTACAAACATGCAGTATATCATGCTCATCATGCTATTATACGGATAATAGTAGGCATACATAATTATCATATACAGTTATATGAATCAGATCAATCAGATATGCATGGTAATAAGATGCTCAAAACAAAGTATCAGTCACACAAATCATACAAACTAGGATCTAATTACCTCTTACCGATCCTACAGTAAGCTCACAGTCGTTTGGGATGACCCGTGCAACCTTAGGAAACATTTTAGATAAATGGGCCCACATGCCCATATGGCTTGCCCTTGTGGTCCACACGCCCAAATTGGCCTTCGCCTATGTGGATCACACGGCCTGGCCTAGAAACCCACACTCTAGGTGGATCACCCGTGTGGACTCACATGCCCGTGCGGCCTACACGACTCAATTTTGTCTAGCCCGTGTTTCGCATATGGCCACACCCGGCCACCACACGACCGTGTCTAGTGTCCGACCACCACTCGGCCATGTTTGGCAGATGGCTTGGCGTTCGTCTGTCACACAGCTGTGTCATCACACACCGTCGCCACATGGGCGACCACACGCCCGTGTAGCGTCGACAGAACAGTTTTTTAGCTTTTCATTGAATCTTGTTTTTTGCGTTTCGGGTACACACCTGTTACGATTTTGATTCAAAACACCCCCGAGGCCTTGAAAGCTAACAAAGAAGCATTCAAAACCAATTTAGCGGACTAATTCACAAGTTTGACAATAATTTATCAATAGTAACTTGACTTACCGCTGACAAAGACCCTCCGTTAACACCGGTAAAACAAGAAATACGAGATTCATTGATCAGAGTCTCCTCCTACGCCATTAATTGTAGAGGAAACACATTACTACTCAATTGTTAAGAATTTCATGATAGAAAAGAAGAGGGAAACTTATCGAACCCGCGCGAGCGCTAACAACATTGCAAAAACAAAGGAAATGAATAGATTAGGGAAAACGAAGAAGGAGAGGGAAAACTCAAGGAAAAATCACAAGGGGGAAAGAAAGGAGAACAAACGTAAGAATTTTGGAAAGGCACACCAAAATTTTTAAAAAATAAAATAAAATAAAATAAAAAGATTGTGATAACCTGTAACACCCCTAATCCGTACGTGTCGCCGGAATGGGGTTACGGGACATTTCTGATCATAAAACAATTCAGAATAGACTTTCATTTCAAAATTAATCCTCTAGTAATAATAATTTTTTTTTAAAGCAACTAACATGCTTCCATTCTATAATTCATATAATTACCAAGATTCTATTTAATCAATACCACAAAGAATCATGAAAATCGGAGGTTAAATTCATAACCAAGTATATGTTGTTCACATACTAATCATATAAGTATACTATAACAATTATGGCACTCAGATAATTTAAATATAAAACATCTATCATCTTACTATTTTTATACTCATACTATTTAGTAAGCAAACGTACATCATTCCATCCTATAAAAAATGATATATTCCATTATAACATTTTTTTACCTAAAGACAACACTTACATATCATAAATACATGTAAGTAATATTCCACTTAGCATATGCCATAATATATCATCAATTTAACCAATTGAACCACTCAAATAAATTATTCAAAATGTTCCAATAAAGTATCATTGAAAATGATACATAATCATATTCAGCTCATGTCTATTCGGCAACCAAAATCTACTTATGCATAATAATCGATTTTTAAATAATTATTAAATCCATGAAATCAAAAATATTATTATTTTATAACATAAGCATATCCCAATGTACCACAAATTTATGGCATTCATTTTGCTAATTAATGCATTACATATTATAACTCAAACACAAACATCGGTTACTCTATAACTGAAACACCTCCTTTTATCAATATACGTATATATCTTATGTTAATAAATATGTCATACCATTTCTTCTTGTGCAAAAATTATGCACATATATATATATGCAGATGCCAAATCACCAAGTTATCCATAATCCTTTCACATATTTTCACCATATAACCAAGCAAACAAGTTCATTATGCTAACTTCCAAATCAATTCATGTTACAACTTATACTTTACAAGAATAAATTAGTAACCAAATATAAACATATATACAAAGCATGAATCTTACATACCATGTAATAAACATATCAAACAAACTTATATCATGTTCGGATATAATCAAACAACCTTTAATACCAAGCCACATTTAGCACATTGATCAAATCCAACAATCAAATTCACATATACCTTTACCTATGCATACCATAGCCGAATCAACCACATTTTCATCCACAATCATTAACCATTTCAAAACATATAATACCTACCGTATAAACTATATATTCATAGCTCGTAACATTATAACCACGATGTACATAATCCATAAGCAACATAACCAAATTCAAACATAAAAGTTAAGCCATTTTTGCATGGCTTAGATTACCCATAACCATAATCCAATATTTCAAAACATAATCTAGCCTATACATGCCATAAATTCAGAAATTCACTTATAAGGATATCGAAGATAGTCGATAGTGTGATAAGCTTCTCTAACGATTTCCGAGCTCATATCTTGAATCTAAAATCTATAGAACAAAAAAAAACATACACACACAGAGAGTAAGCTTTTATAGCTTAGTAAGTCATAAGCAAGTAAACTTCTAAATAATATAATCAAATCGTTAAAATTAAACCAAATTTTACTATCATAATTACTTTAAATCTTAAGCTTACAGTTTCATGTATTTTATATACTTTCACATATATATTGCTCATGGCTGAGTGTACACATACATATTTTAATAAACTATCATTCGATTTCCAAGCTAAAATATCTTTATCATAGCTAGTACATATACTATAACTTATGTGCATATATTCATAAATCAAATGACAACAATCACATACATATTTTTAATATATGTCCGAATACAGGCATATATAAGCAAAATACCTTTCAATTTCAAAGCTAAATATCATTGTATAAACACATATACATATACTCATGAATCAAAATATAACATCATATGCATATATATACCAAATTTCAAGTAGGTATTAAACTAATTCATACCTGATCATTTAACTCATTTTGCACATTCGGTCACACCTTGTCATTGCCCGATGAACCATTTGGAATTAGATAGGACACTCGGATAATATCACATACCAGTGTCCCAGACGTGGTCTTACATGTAATCATATATCGATGCCGCTGTCCCAGACAGGGTCTTACTCGCACACATTTATCGGAGACACATATCGATGCCAACGTATAAAACGTAGTCTTACTCACACACATATATTGAAATCCTATGTCATAACATACGTATCCTAACTATTCCTAAGGTTCATATGAGGCTTTCGGATGTCGTAACTCGGTTGAAACGAATTCATAATTATGGATACCAAACTTGAACACATTCGGCTATTAGGTATATATATTCACATATTTAATTTCAGCATGTATAATTTACATTTAATTAAAAATAACAATGCCTACTCGCTTACAAACTTACCTCGGACGACGAAAAATAGAGCAGAACAACTAGTCGACAACTTTCGTTTCCCCCGATCCAAATCTGATTTCTTTGATTCTTGATGAAAACATATTCAAATTAAGCTCATTTAAACATATTTTCATTCAATTTAGTCTAAAAACACACAAATGGGTAAATTACCATTGTACGCCTAACATTTACGCTTTTTTACAATTTAGCCCCTATTACACAAAACACAAAATATGCAAAATTTGAATACACCCATGTTGGCCGAATGTTCCTAGTGTCCATACAAGTCCATATATTTCATTTATTTCACATTTTAGTCCCTCAAATTATTTTTTTTTGTAATTTAATCATAATTACTCAAAATCATCAAAAATTCCAATACAACACATGTTAATCTATTACATATCTTTTATTTTCTACCATCAAACAACAAAAATCACAAGCTTTCAACAATGGTATAATTTAAAATATTCACCGAAATAAGAAATTCAAGCATGGATCTTGTAGATAACTTAGCAACGATCTCAAAAACGTAAAAATTATCAAAAACCGACTAAGAACGAACCTTGAATCAAGCTTGAAAGGATGGTCGAACCTAAGTTTCTCTCTTATTGATTTTGTTTCTTATTTATGTTTGGTCAAGAGAAAATAAAATAATGAACATGGCTTAATTTATGTTTTATTATATCATATATTAACATGTTATTCGTTTTACTTAATTAACCTTTACCATTAAATATAAGACCATTATATGTTAAGGTCATGATCGTCCACCACAATTAATTTTAGTCTAATTGCATCATAAATGCTTCCACTTACAAAGACAACAACAATTAAGCACTTCCACATTTAACCACCAATTTTTTATTTTACGCGATTAAGTCCTTTTATTTAATCAGACACCCAAACGACAAAATTAAATCACAAAAATTTCACAGATATACATTCACACATAATAAACACAGAAAAATAATTTTAAAATATTTTTGGACTCGAATTCATGGTCCCAAAACCACCGTTCCGATTAGGGTCTAAATCGGGCTGTTACATAACCCCTGAATCTCCTAATTATCTCCCACTAACCGACTGCCAACCCACTACTTAGAATCCATCTCCAACACAACTCTAGCCAAAATTTAGAGTAAAAATACTACCCTTGCCATAATAGGGATTTGGACATAAGACCTCCAGTAGACTAACGCTCAACTTAACCACCAGACCAGCAGGCCCATTCTGATATGATTTTACAATCAACCAATCATAAGGCCACTTTGCAAGTGCCAGGCTTATATCAAAAAAATATATCTAAATTTTCCAGAGGCAAGGCTTGAACTTGGGACCTCTTACACACACCCAGAACACTTAACCACTTAAGTAGATATATATTTATGCCAAAATTTAAAAAAGCTGAAGTAAGAAAATTTTGGGCATTACACTGTTGCTCTCACTAGACGGTGCACAGAGATGCTAATTGTAACACCCCAAACTCGGTTTAGTCGTTGTGATCGAATTCGGAAAGCTACCTTGGCCATTGGAATGGCCTAGAAAAAGTTTTGTAATTTCAAATGTACTTCTTAAACCATTTAGGTAGTTCATTCAAAACAATTAAAATCAAATGTTCAACTTTATTATCAATCTCATTTCAAAACCATTTGTCCATGAAAATGGTCGAAATAAACTTTCGAAATTTTTCAAAATAATATTTTAAAACTATTGGCTTATAAAATTAAAACAAATGAAATAACGCGTTTATTTTAATTTTGTAAAAATCGTGCAAATTTCAGGAATTGAAATAAATAATATCTCAATTGTAAACATTCAATCATTTATTCAAAACTATTTTATATATTTCAATCATACTTGTAAATCACTTGTCTTTTTATTCAAAATTTAGAGAACTTGGTTTTTCGTTATTATTTCAGAAATAAAAACATGTTAACTCCATAAATCAAATATCCTTAGAAAACTCATTTGTAAACATTAGTAATTTTGAAAATAAATTCTAATATTATTAAAAACTCATTTTTTAAAAATATATAGGAAAATGTATTATTGATAGATTTTATTTAAAAAATCGAGTTTCATGTGAAATCTTATCAAATACTAAACTTATGTCATTTTTAAAACATAATGTCATGCAATCAAGTCATGTAAATCATAATAAAGCCCCCAAAGTAATGTCTCATGAAACTTATTACAAACCAAAAAATCAATTACTTTAATTTAAAAAGAATTTCGAGAAACTCCTCTAAATGCCGTCATCGAATCCTAACCTCGGAGTTATTTGTAAAATCAAAAAACTAAAAAAGGTGAGCTTTTAAGCTCAGTGTGAGTCTTATAACAAGTAAATAACAAGTAAACACATATTCATCATATAAGATATTTGAATTTGTTGCACATGATCATGATAGTGCAATTCTCGTAAAACAGTTATGCAAGTTTTTATAAAACATCTGACCCATCACCGCTACACTCCAAAAAGTGTTCCCCATAACTCATCCATCCAAACATTCCAATGTGGACGAAGCTGCCAATATTTTCAAACAACTTGCCATGTAGGTTGTGGACGAAGCCACCAATTCTTCTTCCTTACAATATCTCACCCCATTCATGTGATATGGTCATAATGAACATATATAAACATTTTACTTATTTCAAGATTTCATTTGTCACAATGGGCATGTCAAACATGCAATTTGGATAATACCATGTAGGGCATGTTGGACATGCAATTAAATCTCAATTTCAATATCGGTGGCATGATTTAAATATTATTCTTATCCATAATGTCATCATATCATATGTCATGAGAAATGGGAATATGCATATAGTATCACAACATTTTATCAAATCACATCAAATAACATGGGATCATTAAACGAATAGTTCAAGGTACTTGCTTGAATATTACCATTTTATGGGTTTTAACATCCCTTTTCGAATACGTAGCGTGTTCTCAACTTTTCATGTTATAGAGATTTTTAACAAGGTTTTAATGATCAAATAATTATATTTTACCGATCAACAAATATTATAAATATTTTTCTAATAAATTAATCCACACCTAACTTAAGCAACTTTGATGCAAAAAAACTCCTTTTAACGACCACTTCTAGACTTAATTAAAAATCTCATATCTAAACAAAAAATGAATAATCCATCATTAATTCGTCTTAAGTTATCCTTTTAAATAAAAATGGTTTAATCTTGATTTCCAATACTACACTTACGCTTATACGACTAGAATCGGAGATGTGATTCACTTCCAAAAGTCAAAGGTGTTCCAAATTGTTAGCAATCGACCCTTCACACAAGATCAATATACGAGATGTTAATATCGAAGAAAAATAATGTCTAACACTAATACTACATTTGGATATTAATAAGAAGATGAGGAATAAATGGTGATTTAGTATCCAATATCATTCCATGCTTACGTTATTCCTTAATTGAATCTTTGTTGAATCAACCAATCAAGAGGAGAGAATGGATAAATCGAGGAAATAATTGATAGCAAAGGATCTTTTTAGGATAAAAGAAACAAAATTCCAACAAGGATTTATCAAAAAAATAAAAAGATAGAGATTAAGGTGGAAGTGGCGAGTTTTTAAGAAGAGAAAAGAAAAAGTAGGAAATATCGTGGTCATGACGATGGTCCGATGGTTGCCCAATGGTGGTCCAATGTTGGTGCGGTGGTGGTGCGATGGTGGTGTGGTTAACTAATGGTGGAGGAAGATGGAATAGAAGTGGAAAAAAAGAGGTCCAATAGTGGCCTAAAGAAGAAGAAACTGGTAGAAAAATGAAGAATAATGGAGGAATTGGTCAAGAGGAAGAGACACCAAAATGAGAGAAAAAAAGTGAATGGTGACTAACTCAGGTGGGATGGGCTATTCAAGCTTGGTAAATGTGAGAAAATGGAAGCTTTGGGGGACAATTGCATGAAAAGTGGACCAGTGGGGAACATTTGGAGTTGAAAGGGGGTTTATTGGGGAAAGTTAACTAGCTAAAGGAGGAAAGAATCTTTCTTTGCATGGTAACTAGGAGTGGACGATTATGGAAGCTTTGACCAAAGTTTTATGTGCCAAAAATGAATTAAAAACAGGAGAATATGGTGAATTGAACATAAGACCTTTTGGAAATTAACTACGCACTTTATCACTTAACTATTCACTATCTTGTTATGTCCTACAACATTTATTTTAAAAACATGGTGTGACATTTGCTAAGGTTTAAGGTAAAATTGTACCACATAAAAAATAATGTGAGGGAAGGGATTCAAACACAGGTCATCAATGATAGCTCTACCATTGCTCTACCACTGCACTTGATACTTATTTATTATCAAATGATAAAAAATTTTGGTAGTGGCCACTCTCGGTTCATTAACTCAATTTCTACTAACCCGAATTTTAGGATGTGACACTAATGAACAAATTGCCCCCAATGTTGAATGACTCAAGGAGTTTTACTATTCCTTATTCACTTGGAAATTATTATGTTGGTAACACATTATGTGATTTAGGAGCAAGTTAAATTTAATGCCTTTCTCTGTTTTTAGGAACCTAGGAATTGGGAAGGCAAGACCCACCACAGTCACGCTACAACTAGTTGATCATTCTTATACACCTCCGGAGGGTAAAATTGAAGATGTGCTAGTAAGAGTAGATAAATTTATTTTTCCAGCAGATTTTATTATTTTAGAATGTGAAGCTGATAAAGAAGTACCAATTATTCTTGTAAGACATTTTCTAGCTACAAGTATAACGCTAATCGATGTGTAGAAATGTAATATCTCGAATTAGGGCCTAATCGGAATAGTGGTTTCCTGACCACAAATCCGAGGTAGAAATAATTATTTTATAATTATTTTGATGTTTATAATATGATTTTATGATGGTGTGAAAATTTCGTGAAGAAATTCTAAGCGTAAAGTGCTTAATTTGAAATTAGGGACTAAATCGAATAAGTTGCAAAACTTGCATTCTAGAAGTTTCTAGTATGAAATTGCTTTGGAATATTAATTAGGAGGTCTTAAATAGCAATTTGACCAATTTTAAGTTCATGGACAAAATTTGGACATGGATGGAATTTTTGAAAGTTTAGTAAGGAGTGGCATTTTGGTCTTTTGGATATTAACATGAAATAAAAAGGGAAAAATAACACAAAATTGGTCATCTTCTTCATTACCACGAAATTTCAAGGGTTCTCCATAGCTAGGGTTTGTTTCAAGCTTCCAAGCTTCATAGTAAGTGATTCCAAGCCCCGTTTTTAATGTTCTTTACGTTTTCGTAGTCCCGGTAACTCGATAAAGCTTATGTTAGCAATAATTTAAGTTAGGGTTCA
Organism: Gossypium stocksii; assembly: GCA_020496765.1. Taxonomy (NCBI): domain Eukaryota; kingdom Viridiplantae; phylum Streptophyta; class Magnoliopsida; order Malvales; family Malvaceae; genus Gossypium; species Gossypium stocksii. Next base: position 43,698,592 of record CM035629.1, read on the forward strand.
TATTTGAAAAAATGCCCATAGGTGAAATTTGTGTATTTTGATGTTTTATGATAGAATATGAGGTTTTAAATTATGTTAGATAACTTGTGCTACTCGGTTTTAAGTAAAAACGAGTAAAACGGCTTAATCGGTAAAAGTACATATTGTTTATAAGTATGTGTTTTAGTGGGAATTTGAGCTTGCTAATGGTAAATAAATGATCAGCATGTCCTAAAACATAAGAATTTGTGATAAAATTTAATCTCCGAACTTTGGGGCAAAAGTGTAAATATGCAAAAGTTTAGGGGCAAAATTGTAATTTTGTCAAAATTTGAATTTAGGACTATTTTGATAATGAGAGTATTAAATAAGCTAAATGTGTTATTTTAGATAAAGAAAGACGTGGAATCAACCTTGATCGAGGAAAAGAAAAGATTTTGGACTAAATTGCAAAATTGCTATATTTTGTACCGAGGTAAGTTCATGTGTAAATAATGTAACATAATTGCTATTTTAAGTGATTTAATGCTATTTATATGATATGATACTTGTTATTATGAATATTATGCTTTGTGAAATATTATGTATTGGTATGAAAAGTATGCGATTAAATTGATAAGTATGAGATGCAAGCAACGTATTGGTTCCGATATTCCGAGGAGAACGACGGGGAAATGTGTGATTGAGGAAAATCCCGTTTGAACCTTGGGAATAGATTAGGATACAAGTGACATGTCACTAGGATGGTTGGGCATCCGAACTCGTTGAGTTGAGTCCGAGTTCACTTATGGATGCAAATGTCCGAACTCGTTGAGTTGAGTCCGAGTTCGTGAGATGTAACTAGGCATCCGAGCTCGTTGAGTTGAGTCCGAGTTCACTTATGGATGCGAACGCCCGAGCTCGTTGAGTTGAGTCCGAGTTCGCTTATGGGCGGGTTACATGATTGATTGATTACATATGTGGCACTTATGTGCAAATGATCCGTGTATCCGAGTTATATTCCGATGTGTTCAACGGGTAAAATTCTAGCGGAATGGAAGAATACTCAAGATGAAAATGATATTTTGGTAAGTGTTGTGAAATGGACAATTTGGATAGGTATGCACTTAACCCTCGGGTTGAAACTTGATATAACAGAAATAAGGTGGTAAGATGATACACGATAGCTAGAAATGTGGTTTGTATCTTGGTGTTATCATGCTATTGTTGTTGATATAATTGCTTTGTTATGTTACTTGTTATTTGCATGTGAACTTACTAAGCATTTATGCTTACTCCCTCCTTTTCATTCATTGTAGTTTTTAGCGAGCCAACTTGGATATCGGAAAGGTCGAAGAAACGCTCACACTATCCAAGGAAGAATTGGTATATTGGTTTGTATGTTTTGATGTATGGCATGTATAGCAATATACTTGTTTTGTGTAAATAATCTTGTGATATGGTTGTGGTTTGGTTGAGAAAATGCTTGATAATGATTAGTAATTGGTATGGCTAGCCTAGATAATGTTGGATGCCTTGTGAGTTTAATATGTTATATAGTTCATGAGAATTCATAAAAAGATGAAACTTGCCATAAAATAGAACACTACAGCAACAACGACGTGAGTTTGAAAAATCACCAAAAATATTTGAAAACGAATTAGGTGAAGAATTAACTATGAAATTGAAGCTTATTGTGTCTAATTTCAAATGAAAAAAGCAAAATAGGTAAAAGAGTTATATGTTATAAGATATTTGAGTTTTAGTGAAACAGGGCCAGAGCAATTTTTGGATCCCCTATTCCAACTTTGAAAATTCACTATAAATTGTAAAAAAATAATTAGAAGGTGTAATTTATATGCTCAGAATCCTTATTGAATCTAATTTTAAGAGAAATAAACGGTATAGTTATATGAATTTTTTACATGGAGAAAAGTGGTTCGTAGTAAGTAGAGGTCAGTGCAGTCAAGTCCTAAAATAGGGGTAACTTTAACTAATAAACTGTACTAACTGGCCCAACCAAAAATTTTAGAAAAAAATTAGTAGATAGATATGTGAGTCTAGATTCAGGGAAAATTTACGGATCTTGATTTCGACTTTCGTAACTTGAGATATGATTTTTTTAGCGACCATGATGCAGAAAAACTGCTTATTCCGAAAGTCAAAATAAATGATGTAAAGTTGTTTAAATGATAAATTATATTCGGTAACACCTCAAGCTCAACTCCAGCGACGGTCTCGGGCGTGGGGGTGTTACGTTTGGTGGTATCAGAGCAGGTTTAGTCAGTTCTCGGACTAACGTGTTTTATGGACGGATTTTGCTATACATGCCATATGCGTATATTATGATAGTGTGACGACTTCTGACCTTTTAAATGATTTTTTTATAGTAAATGGATCCCGATCCAATTGTGGCTGATGATGTAGAAAGTAATGCACCAGCTCCGGCTGAAGGGGCGGTGCCGACTGAAAATCCACCTCCCACTATTTGTCAAGGAGGAGGAGAAAGGGGTCGAGAAGCCTTTCTCCAGATGATGAGTGCTTGGTATACTAAGTTCGTTCGTACGAACCCGAATGTACAACCTCCCCCACCTCCCCCAATTCCTTAACCTATACCTCCAATGCCTCAAGATGTGGGTATGATGAAATTCCAAAGAACTCCAGTTGATAAAATCCGTAAGCTAGGGGCCGAAGAATTCAGAGCTAATGTAGATGATGATGCCGAGAAAGCAGAGTTCTGGCTTGAGAATTCTATCCGGGTATTTGATGAACTGTCTTGCACACCTGAGGAATACTTGAAATGTGCTATATCTTTGTTGAGAGATTCAGCTTATAATTGGTGGAAGACACTGATTTCGGTGGTACTGAAAGAGAGGGTAACTTGGGAATTCTTTTAAGAAGAGTTTTGGAAGAAATACATCAGTGAAAGATTTATTGATCAGAAGCGCAAGGAATTTCTTGAGTTAAAGCAAGGTAATATGACAGTCACTGAATACGAAAGAGAGTTTGTTCGATTAAGTAAGTATGCCAGAGAATATGTTCCTACAGAGGCCAAGATGTACCGACGATTTGAAGATGGGCTCAATGAAGAAATTAAGGTATTTGTTGGGATTCTTGAATTAAAAGAAATGGTGGTACTTGTCGATCGAGCTTGCAAGGCTGAAGAACTACTTAAAGAGAAGAAAAAGGTAGAATCTGAGACACGAAATTGGAAGAAAAGACCAATGAGTAATGCACCCTCACAGCAACCCGGAAAATCAAGAAATATGAATCCTCGTTCCCAAGTTTCAGCTTGACAGTCATATGGGAATTTTAAGAAGCAAAATATGGGTCCTAAGTCCCAGACTACTTCGGCAGCTAGTGTAGGGAATTCGAGATTTGTTAAACCCGAGTGCCAGCGGTGTGGTAGAAATCATTTTGGTCCGTGTAGAGCAAATGAATGTTTCCGATGTGGTTCTCCGGATCATTTTATTAGAGACTGCCCAGAGAGGATTGAAAAAGAAAAATTTCAGAGTACAAAAGCAGGTGGTGCAGATTCGAGAGGAAGGTATCCAAGAAAAGCTGGGAGTGAAGCAAGCAGCAAGAATGTAGCCAGAGATGCAGCAGTTAGACCTGAAGGAAGGGCTCTGGCTAGAACTTATGCTATTAAAGCTCGTGAAGATGCTTCCTCACCCGATGTGATTACTGGTATATTTTCTCTCTATGATGTTAATGTTAATGCTTTGATTGACCCCTGTTCTACTCATTCATATGTGTGCATGAAATTAGTATCTAGCATGAATATACCTGTTGAGAATACATAATTTATGATTAAAGTGTCAAACCCGTTAGGCCAATGTGTTATAGTTGATAAAGTATACAAGAACTATCCTTTAATGATTCGGGGTTATTACTTTCCGGCCGACTTGGTGTTGTTGCCGTTTGATGAGTTTGATGTTATTTTGGGTATGGATTGGTTGACATCGCATGATGCTATAGTAAATTGTAAACAGAAAGTTATTGAATTAAAGTGTGAAAATGGTGAAACTCTGCGGGTCGAATCAGATAAATCAGAGGCATTGTCTAGTGTGATTTCTTCAATGTCGGCTCAGATATATTTGAGAAAGGGTTATGAAGCTTATTTAGCGTATGTGTTGAATACAAAGGAAATTGAAAAGAAAGTGGAATCAATGCCGATTGTATGTGAGTTTACGGATGTATTTCTAGAAGAATTGTCGGGTTTGCCTCCAGTTAGAGAAGTAGAGTTTGGTATTGATTTGATGCCAGGAACAGCTCCGATCTCGATTGCTCCGTACAGAATGGCACCAATAGAGTTGAAAGAATTAAAGTCGCAGTTGCAAGAGTTGACCGACAAAGGCTTTGTGAGACCGAGTTTTTCGCCTTGGGGTGCTCCGGTATTGTTTGTGAAAAAGAAGGATGGTTCGATGAGATTGTGTGTAGACTATCAGCAATTAAACAAAGTGACAATTAAGAACAAGTATCCATTGCCGAGAATTGATGATTTGTCTGATCAGCTGAAAGGAGCAACATGGTTTTCAAAGATTGATTTGAGATCTGGGTACTATCAGCTGCGGGTAAAAGAGTCAGATGTGCCTAAAACTACTTTTAGGACAAGGTATGGTCATTATGAATTTTTAGTTATGCCGTTTGGATTAACAAATGCTCCTGCCGTGTTTATGGATTTGATGAATCAAATATTTCGACCATACTTGGACAAGTTTGTTGTGGTATTTATAGATGATATCTTGATTTATTCGAAAGATGAGACAGAGCATGCTGAGCACTTGAGGATAGTTTTGCAAACTTTGCGAGACAAGCAGTTATATGCCAAGTTTAGTAAAAGTGAATTTTGGCTTCAGGAAGTTGGATTTTTGGGTCATATTGTTGATTGGAAGCCACCGAAGAATGTAACCGAGGTTAGGAGTTTCTTGGGACTAGCTAGATATTATCGACGGTTTGTAAATGGATTTTCTATAATTGCTGCTCCTATGACTAGATTACTTCGCAAGGATGTTAAATTTGAGTGGACGGAAGAATGTCAACAAAGTTTTGAAGAATTGAAAAAGTTATTAACAGAGGCACCAGTGTTAGTACAGCCCGAGTCAGGTAAAGAATTTGTGGTATATAGTGATGCTTCTCTAAATGGTTTGGGATGTGTACTGATGCAAGAAGGAAAGGTTGTGGCTTATGCTTCGAGGCAGTTAAAACCTCACGAGAGGAATTATCCGACTCATGATTTGGAATTGGCTGCAGTGGTGTTTGCTTTGAAGATTTGGCGACATTATCTATATGGTGAAAAGTGTCGAGTATATACCGACCACAAGAGTCTTAAATACTTGATGTCACAAAAGGACTTGAATTTGAGGCAGCGAAGATGGTTGGAGTTATTAAAAAATTACGAGCTTGTGATTGACTATCATCTAGGAAAAGCAAATGTAGTTGCTGATGCTTTGAGTAGAAAACTATTGTTTGCTTTGAGAGTTATGAACACTCAGTTGGAAATGTCAGATGATGGTTCCATTCTGGCCGAGCTAAAAGTAAGACCGATGTTTTTACAAGAGATTTGTGAAGCTCAGAAAAGCGATGAAGACTTGCAAGCCAAAAGAAAGCAATGTAAGGTTGATACAGAGTCAGATTTCAGAATCGGTCCTGATGGTTGCTTGATGTTTAAAGATCGAATTTGTGTACCGAAGAATGAGGAATTAATTCAAAATATGTTGCAGGAAGCACATGGTGGTTATTTGTCGATTCATCCAGGCAGTACGAAAATGTATAATGATTTGAAGAAAATGTACTGGTGGAATGGAATGAAAAGGGATATATCGGAATTTGTATCGAAATGCTTAATTTGTCAACAGGTGAAAGCTGAACACCAAGTGTCTTCAGGATTACTTCAGCCTATTATGGTTCCAGAATGGAAATGGGATCGAATTACTATGGATTTTGTTTCAGGGTTACCGTTGACTCCAGGAAAGAAAGATGCCATCTAGGTAATAGTTAACAGATTGACTAAATCGGCTCATTTCATTCTAGTACATACGGATTATTCTCTTAACAAGTTAGCTGAATTGTATGTTAGAGAAATTGTTAGACTACATGGAATACCATTGTCAATCATTTCAGACAGAGATCCGAGATTTACTTCGCGGTTTTGGCAAAAGTTGCAAGAAGCGTTAGGTACAAGGTTAAATTTCAGTACTGCTTTTCATCCACAAACTGATGGGCAATCAGAAAGGGTAATTCAGATTCTTGAAGACATGCTTCGATGTTGTGTATTAGAATTTCAAGGAAGTTGCGAAAGATATTTACCGTTGGTGGAATTTGCTTACAATAACAGTTATCAGACGAGTTTGAAAATGGCACCTTATGAAGCATTGTATGGTCGTAAGTGTCGGACGCCTTTGTATTGGACCGAACTCAAGGAAAATCAGATCTATGGAGTTGATCTAATAAAAGAAACCGAAGAAAAAGTGAAAGTAATTCGAGATTGTTTGAAAGCTGCTTCGGATAGACAGAAATCTTATGCAGATTTGAAACGAAAAGAAATTGAGTTTCAAGTTGGTGATAAGGTATTTTTAAAGGTGTCTCCGTGGAAGAAAGTCCTCAGATTTGGACGGAAAGGTAAATTAAGTCCGCGTTTTATCGGGCCGTATGAAATAATTGAAAGAGTTGGACCGGTAGCTTATCGGTTAGCATTACCATCTGAGTTGGAGAAAATTCATGATGTGTTCCATGTATCTATGCTACGTCGGTATCGTTCGGATCCTTCACATGTGGTTTCACTGACAGAAATTGAATTACAACAAGATATGACCTACGAAGAAGAACCGATTAAAGTTTTAGCTCGAGAGGTCAAACAACTAAGAAACAAAAGTATTGCTCTTATGAAAGTGTTGTGGCAAAAGCATGGAATAGAAGAGGCTACATGGGAACCCAAGGAAACTATAAGGAAACAATACCCACACCTGTTTACCGGTAAGATTTTCGAGGACGAAAATCCTTAAAAGGGGGGGAGAGTTGTAATATCTCGAATTAGGGCCTAATCGGAATAGTGGTTTCCTGACCACAAATCCGAGGTAGAAATAATTATTTTATAATTATTTTGATGTTTATAATATGATTTTATAATGGTGTGAAAATTTCGTGAAGAAATTCTAAGCGTAAAGTGCTTAATTTGAAATTAGGGACTAAATCGAATAAGTTGCAAAACTTGCATTCTAGAAGTTTCTAGTATGAAATTGCTTTGGAATATTAATTAGGAGGTCTTAAATATGAATTTGACCAATTTTAAGTTCATGGACAAAATTTGGACATGGATGGAATTTTTGAAAGTTTAGTAAGGAGGGGCATTTTGGTCTTTTGGATATTAACATGAAATAAAAAGGGAAAAATAACACAAAATTGGTCATCTTCTTCATTACCACGAAATTTCAAGAGTTCTCCATAGCTAGGGTTTGTTTCAAGCTTCCAAGCTTCATAGTAAGTGATTCCAAGCCCTGTTTTTAATGTTCTTTACGTTTTCGTAGTCCCGGTAACTCGATAAAGCTTATGTTAGCAATAATTTAAGTTAGGGTTCATATTTGGAAAAATACCCATAGGTGAAATTTGTGTATTTTGATGTTTTATGATAGAATATAAGGTTTTAAATTATGTTAGACAACTTGTGCTACTCGGTTTTAAGTAAAAACGAGTAAAACGGCTTAATCGGTAAAAGTACATATTATTTATAAGTATGTGTTTTAGTGGGAATTTGAGCTTGCTAATGGTAAATAAATAATCAGCATGTCCTAAAACATAAGAATTTGTGATAAAATTTAATTTCCGACTTTGGGGCAAAAGTGTAAATATGCAAAAGTTTAGGGGCAAAATTGTAATTTTGTCAAAATTTGAATTTAGGACTATTTTGATAATGAGAGTATTAAATAAGCTAAATGTGTTATTTTAGATCAAGAAAAACGTGGAATCAACCTTGATCGAGGAAAAGAAAAGATTTTGGACTAAATTGCAAAATTGCTATATTTTGTACCGAGGTAAGTTCATGTGTAAATAATGTAACATAATTGCTATTTTAAGTGATTTAATGCTATTTATATGATATGATACTTGTTATTATGAATATTATGCTTTGTGAAATATTATGTATTGGTATGAAAAGTATGCGATTAAATTGATAAGTATGAGATGCAAGCAACGTATTGGTTCCAATATTCCGAGGAGAACGACGGGGAAATGTGTGATTGAGGAAAATCCCGTTTGAACCTTGGGAATAGATTAGGATACAAGTGACATGTCACTAGGATGGTTGGGCATCCGAACTCGTTGAGTTGAGTCCGAGTTCACTTATGGATGCAAATGTCCGAACTCGTTGAGTTGAGTCCGAGTTCGTGAGATGTAACTAGGCATCCGAGCTCGTTGAGTTGAGTCCTAGTTCACTTATGGATGCGAACGCCCGAGCTCGTTGAGTTGAGTCCGAGTTCGCTTATGGGCGGGTTACATGATTGATTCATTACATATGTGGCACTTATGTGCAAATGATCCGTGTATCCGAGTTATATTCCGATGTGTTCAACGGGTAAAATTCTAGCGGAATGGAAGAATACTTAAGATGAAAATGATATTTTGGTAAGTGTTGTGAAATGGACAATTTGGACAGGTATGTACTTAACCCTCGGGTTGAAACTTGATATAACAGAAATAAGGTGGTAAGATGATACACGATAGCTAGAAATGTGGTTTGTATCTTGGTGTTATCATGCTATTGTTGTTGATAAAATTGCTTTGTTATGTTACTTGTTATTTGCATGTGAACTTACTAAGCATTTATGCTTACTCCCTCCTTTTCATTCATTGTAGTTTTTAGCGAGCCAACTTAGATATTGGGAAGGTCGAAGAAACGCTCACACTATCCGAGGAAGAATTGGTATATTGGTTTGTATGTTTTGATGTATGGCATGTATAGCAATATACTTGTTTTGTGTAAATAATCTTGTGATATGGTTGTGGTTTGGTTGAGAAAATGCTTGATAATGATTAGTAATTGGTATGGCTAGCCTAGATAATGTTGGATGCCTTGTGAGTTTAATATGTTATATAGTTCATGAGAATTAATAAAAAGATGAAACTTGCCATAAAGTAGAACACTACAGCAACAATGACGTGAGTTTGAAAAATCACCAAAAATAGTAGAAAACGAATTAGGAGAAGAATTAACTATGACATTGAAGCTTATTGTGTCTACTTTCAAATGAAAAAGCGAAATAGGTAAAAGAGTTATATGTTATAAGATATTTGAGTTTTAGTGAAACAGGGCCAGAGCAATTTCTGGATCCCCTATTCCAAATTTGAAAATTCACTATAAATTGTAAAAAAATAATTAGAAGGTGTAATTTATATGCTCAGAATCCTTATTGAATCTAATTTTAATAGAAATAAACGGTATAGTTATATGAATTTTGTACATGGAGAAAAGTGGTTCGTAGTAAGTAGAGGTCAGTGCAGTCAAGTCCTGAAACAGGGGTAACTTTAACTAATAAACTGTACTAATTGGCCCAACAAAAAATTTTAGAAAAAAATTAGTAGATAGATATGTGAGTCTAGATTCAGGGAAAATTTACGGATCTTGATTTCAACTTTTGTAACTCGAGATATGATTTTTTTAGCGACCATGATGCAGAAAAATTGCTTATTCCAAAGGTCAAAATAAATGATGTAAAGTTGTTTAAATGATAAATTATATTCGGTAACACCTCAAGCTCGACTCCGGTGACGGTCTCGGGCGTGGGGGTGTTACAAGAAAGGTGAGTTAACAATGAGGGTTATTGACCAGCAAATTACTTTTAATTTTTTTTGATGCCATGAAGTCTGCAGATGAAGATGAAGAATAACATGCCATTGGGTTTATCGAAACGGCAGTGGAAGTAGAATTTGCAAAATTTTGTCACGACAATTCTAATGATGATGATGTAGATCCATTTGAGTTGAGTGAAGTAGAAACGACTGAAGAACTTGGTTAACTTATGGAGACCAAGAGGCTTGAAGATATACTAGGGAAGAGTTTTGAATTTTTGGATTTATCAGCTTATTTTTTAAGCCTCCTAGACCTTCTACAGAGGAACCTCCCACTTTGGACTTAAAGCCTTTGCTGTTACATTTAAAGTACACCTACTTGGGAAACAACAACACTCTGCCAGTAGTTATCTCTGCAGAGTTGACACCTGATCAGGAGACTAAGTTACTAGATGTTTTGAGGAGATCTAAGAAGTTGCTGGGATGGACAATTGCCAATATCAATGGAATCAACCCTACTATCTGCATGCATAAGATTTTACTGACGGATTGCCCTAGCAATTCTATTGAGCAGCAGAAAAGGATGAACCCCATCATGAAGGAATTTGTCAAGAATGAGGTTATCAAATGGCTCGACACTGGCATAATATACCTTATCTCTGATAGTTCGTGGGTGAGCCCTATTTAATGTGTACCCAAGAAAGGGGGTGTCACCGTGATTAGCAATGACAACAATTAACTCATTCAAACTCGTACTGTCACAGAATAGAGGGTATTCATGGACTATCGCAAGCTTAACAAAGCAACTTGGTAGGACCATTTCCCTTTACCTTTCATCGATCAAATGTTAGATAGATTAGTTGGGAAAGCCTTCTATTTTTTCCTGGATGGTTACTCAGGGTATAATTAAATTTTGATAACTCCCAATGACCAAGAGAATACCACTTTCATGTGTCCATACGGAACTTTTGCATTTAGACAAATGCCATTTGGATTGTGTAATGCCCCAGTAACATTTCAGCATTGCATGATGGTGATATTCTCAAACATGGTGAAAAGATTTTTGAAGTATTCATGGATGATTTCTCTATTTTTTGCTATACTTTTGAGAATTATTTGAAGAATTTGGAGTTGGTTCTTTGTCGCTATGAAGAAACTAATCTTATGTTGAACTGGGAAAAATGACACTTCATGGTTTGTGAAGGCATTGTTCTAGGACATAAAATATCATAGAAAAGGATTTTCGTGGACAAAGCAAAGATTGAGGTGACTAAAAAGTTGCCACCACCTACCACTGTCAAAGGTATTCAAAGTTCCCTTGGCCATGTAGGGGTTTATCGAAGATTTATTAATGATATTTTGAAGATATCCAAACCCCTTTGTACCTTGTTAAAACACAATAAAGCCTTCAATTTTGGTGAGCCCCATTTGAAAGCATTTGAAGAATTAAAAAAAGCAACCAATGACAACACCGATTGTCATAGCACTGGACTAGACACTACCTTTTGAACTTATGTGTGACGTCAACGATTTTGCTGTAGGAGCAGTATTAGGGCAAAGGAAGGACAACGTATTCCATGTTATATATTATGTGAGCAGGACCTTGACGGATGCACAACTTAACTACACTACTACTAAAAAGGAGCTATTAGCTGTGATATTTGCGTTTGACAAATTCAGATCCTATCTAGTTGGTACCAAGGTCACTATTTATACATATCATTCTGTGATTAAGTATTTGGTGACCAAGAAGGATGCCAAACCTAGGTTGATTAGGTGGATATTACTGCTACAAGAATTTGATCTTGAAACTCAAGATAGGACAGGGACCGAGAATCAAGTGGCTGATCACTTATCAAGGAAGAATTCCCAGATGAGCAACTGCTAGTTATCACAACATTACCTTGGTATTCTGATATAGTAAACTTCATAGTAACTGGGTTACTGCCACTTGAGCTCACCATTCAGATAAGAAGGAAATTTCTTCATGATGCCAAGCAATATTATTGGGATAAGCCTTTCTTATTCAAACACTGTACGGATTAAATTATTAGGAGATGTATTTCAGATGATGAAATTCAGAGCATTTTTCAACACTGTCATTCAGCACCTTACGGTGGACATTTTGGAGGAATAAGAATTGCTGCAAAGGTTTTCCAATTTGGTTTCTATTTGCCAAGTTTGCTAAAAAATGCTCATGAATTTTATTAGACATGTGACTGCTGTCAACGAACAGGAAACCTATCGAGGAGGCATGAAATGGCGTTGCAAAACATTTTAGAACTTGAGTTGTTTGATTTGTGGGAGATCGACTTTATGAGTCCATTTCCACCTTATTGGGGAAATATGTACATACTTGTGGTTGTAGATTACGTCTCCAAGTGGGTAGAAGTTGTTGCTCTCCCTACTAATCATTCCAAGTCGGTGGTGTGGTTCTTGCATAAAAATGTCTTCACAAGATTTGGTACACCCCGTGCACTTATTAGTGACGAGGGCTCCCATTTCAATTGCAAATTGGTTGCCAATGCATTGAATATGTACGGGGTGAAGCATAAGATTGCCACGACATATCACCCCTAAACAAATGGACAAGTTGAAGTTTCTAATAAAGAAATTAAACAGATTTTGGAGAAAGTGGTAAACCCAATTTGCAAAGATTGGTCATCCAGACTGGCTGAAGCTATATGGGCGTATCATACTACACTCAAAACACCATTGGGGATGTCACCTTTCAAGCTTAACTGTGGGAAGCCTTGCCATTTACCTGTTGAGCTCGAACATAAAGCATTTTTGGCCATCAAGAAGCTAAACATGGATTGAATCGCTGATGGTAATAAACAATTACTTGAGCTAGATGAGATAGAGTAATTCCGAGCACAGGCATATAAGAACAGTCAACTATACAAAAAGAAGACCAAGTGATGGCATGATAAGAAGGTTGTGCCACCACAATTAGAACCTGGACAACAGGTGTTGTTGTTCAATTCTAGGCTTAAATTGTTTCCGGAAAATATAAAGTCTCGTTGGTCAAGACCTTTTGAAATAGTTCATGTTTATCCTCATAGAGTTGTAAAGGTCAAAGATCAAAGTCAATGGACAACATTTGAAGCATTACTGAGATGCTTCTGTGACTCGAGATAAACAATCCATTGATCTCCAAACTATATAACTTCTATGTTTCCATTATCCTTTCTAGTTTATTTGTTTTTCTTTGTTAATTGTATTTTTCTTCAGTTATTTCATCTGATTGGTTTAATAAATTTTTTTGCAGGTATACTGGTCGAGCGTGTATTTTCCAAGAGGATCTGTTGGTTTCTATTTAAGGTTTTTTTACATGTAACGTTCCTTGTAAAGTCTTTGCCTACAATGTTTAATTGTTTTTTTTATGTTATTTTCATTGAGAGGAACTTGTTGAAATTTGAGTGGTTCTTTTCTTCTTCTTTTTTTGTGTGTGTGTTTTAGGTTGAAAAACAACAGCATAAAGATTTGGTGGCTCTTGAAGGTAACTTAGCTAGTGATTTATAGTATCTTTATGCTGCATTGTGTAGGTTTCAAGTCGACGTGGGATGGACTGTGAAGGGCTTGCAACTTTAATAAGTATTAAAATTTTAAATATAAACAAAATACATTACATTAAATCTATATTATTTGTTTTTACTTTTACATGATATCCTTTTATTATACATGTCTAGCAGCATAAAAACAAATTGTAATTAATGAAAATATGTCAAATAACAATTTCATTAATTTTTTTGTTGCACTTCAACATTTGTCTCTAAGTAAAAATATTTGAGACAAGAAAAAGAATTCCATTTTTATAAATTATTCTTTACGTCACATATAGATTATGGCATACAAGTTAATGACATCATGTAACTTTTTGTTAATGTATGAACATTATGTTTGGATGTAAAATATAATTCTCAAGCTATTTATTACTTCTAATCTTTTTTAGAGGATAATTAAACTATTTATTTCACTAATTATATTTTAACACATCTTTAAAAAAATATGAGTAAATTATTTATTTTTATTAAATTATGTTTAATAAGAATCCTATTAAAATTTTATAACAATAACAATAATCATCTATTTAAAAAATTTCTGCTAAGGGTACTCTGGCCATTTCAACTTTTTTTCTTATATTATTACAACTCTATTCCATTCAAACGTATATAAGAATACTATTACAGTTCTATTCCATTCTACTTAACTAAACAATTGAATTACTAATTACAATTTTATTCCATAATAACTTTAGTTCATTACAGTGAACCAAACATGATGTAATAGTATTATATTTTTTATATTAACCTTAAATTTACATTTTTTTTATATTTCTTTTAAAAAAAATTATATTGATAAACACTATTAATTTGTGAATGGCGAGTATGAAAATATAATATAATATATATATATATATATATACACAAAAAATAGGAAAATTGGCTTTGTTGGCATTGTTCTTTTGATTGCATTTGGCAAATCAATTAATCCTCACATCAAATGGTAAATTCTTGCATTCATTTTAGTGTAATTACAATCCAACTTAATTGCCGGTCGTCTCCTCATTCATCTCATTTTCTAGACGCTTAACTACAGGAAAAAAATTAGTTTGACTGTGTATTGATTTAATTTTAAATATATATTATGGAAATTGTTTTTTGAAAAATTTTCCTATCCTCATTCATCTCATACAATTATTTTTTTTTTTCAATTCATTTGATTTTTTACTGAACATATGCATAGAATTTTTTTTCAAATCACAACATTATATTTTCTTTAATTTTAGCTTTCCTAAAATTTACACTATATATAAAATTATATTAATATTTACCTTAATTTCATAATTATACTTTTACTTATATAATTATATAAAATAGTTGATTATTAAAATTACAAATTAAAAAATAGAATTTCATAAAAATAAAAACATTAAATAAAATATAAATATAACATTTATTTTTTATCCAACCTATCCACCTAGAAATAAGGAAAAGCAAGTAATCTTACTCTTTTTTTATTTTATATATGATAGCATACATACATTTATCATATCATATCATATCATATAATAAAATAGAATTTTGAAATAATTTTATTATATGGTTCAAATTTAAAATAATCATATTACATTTTTCTTTGTCTTTTGACACGTTTTCTCTTTATCTTCTGACATGCCTTCTGTTATTGCTAGCACGATTCTTTTCTGTTCTATTTTTCGATCTTCTATTTGTTTTTTTTTTTTTTTTTTTTTTTTGCATTTGGAGTTTATGGAGGACACAAAATTTAACACCCTTTACCCATATCCGACATCGGGACAGGGTTCGCGGTGTTACTGGACTTAAACGTAAACATCCATGCAAAACCTGTAACGCCCTAAATTTGGGCCTAGAAGTATTGGGTCTTGAGCAAGTGAACAATTAGGAGACTGCACATAAGTTTTTAGTTGTGCAAGGAAGTGACATAAATATATGCTTGCTTCAGTGGTTAAGTGTCCTGAGAAGGGTGGGAAGTCCTGGGTTCAAATCTAGGCTCTAGCAAAATTTTAGTTTTTCTCTTAAGTAAACCTTGACTCTAGCTTGTAGCCCTTATAAATAATTCTGGTTGATTTATGTCACAAAAAGCCTAGTGGTCTAATGGTAAGTGGAGTGAGGAGTGGTGTATGAGGTTTGAGGTTCGAGTGATGGTGCAACAAATGGGGGTATTCATTTTGCTGCCCAAGCCGTGTAGGAGGTGGAGTTGGACTGAGATTCTGAGTTTGAATTGGTCATGAGGTAGTTGGAAGCAATTTGAATTGGATGTTGAGTGATTTGTGCAATGAATCATGGAGAGGATTAAGGAGACAATCAAGGGATGATGTTGGTAGAGGTGGTAGCCGAATTGAACTCTGAAGCTCTCTTTGGTTTCGGTTTGGAAAAAAAGGGGGACATTTGGTGAATGGGGCAATTGCCGAAATCTCCTAGCTCAAGATTGGCATTTTGTTGCTTTCAAGATAGTGGTCATTCATTTTTCTTTTGCTGTTTTGATGTTCTCCCTTTTGGGGAGACTTCGCTTTCACTTTTTTTTTTTTGGCCGAATAGGCATTTTATTCTTGACCTTACTCTTTTTCTTCTTTTTTTTTTTTTTTTTGTTCTCTTAATCCTTTTGTTTGTACCAAAGCTGAACATTTCTTCCTCACTCCCTTTCTAAGTGTTGACCGAATACTCTCCTTGTTCTCTCAATATTTTTCTTGATTGGCCGAATCTCTTATTGAAGTCAAGTGATTTCTCCTTTCCTCTCCCCCTTTCGACATTGTGGCCGAATATTCCCTCTCTCTTCTTCCTTTTTCTTTTGGTTTTGAGCCTGGACCCTGTTATTGATTTTTGTCTTCTTCTTTGATTAGTGTCGATTTGGAAGTGACTTTAATGATTGGTGAGTACGATTACTTCTTACTCTCTCTTTTTTTCTTCCTAGGTCGAATACTTCTCTTTTTCCCCTCTTTTTGCGCCTTGTTTCTTTTTTAGCCGAATACAACACCTTTCTCAACTGTATTCTGATTTCGTAGATTATTTCTCTGACAAGTGAGTGAAAGGGATTTTTCAAGTCATTCAGGAGCATGTGAAACCCTCATTTCATCAATCGATTGTGTATTTGGGAGTAAGTTGGCATGATTGGCCGATTGATCTATGACCCTAGTGTTGGAGATTATAAGCCATATTCTTGTAAATGATCCTATTTAATGAGATTCGTTACTATACAGATAATCTTTGAGGGGGTCTGCAATCCTCTTTCCTTAGCGATCTAAGTAGGTTAAAACCACGCTCGTGCAAGCAAAGTGATAGTAAGCAATCTTTTGAATAGGTTTCGGTTAGTGTTTCTTTCAATTTGTGTGTTAAGTATTTAATTGAAGGTTCTGTTATAATAGGTTGGAGTGCACGTGGGCTAGTTTACTCATTATCACGAACAGGTGTGTAACAATACCCTGTAACTGATAGTCGGTGAAAAGCCAAAAAGTGTGTACTCACACTATTCTAACCATAGATCGACAAAAGTCGAAAAGCTAGAAAGTTGGCGACTGAAGCCATACGAGCCTACGATCGCGCGTGTGGTGAACCGAGCCCACAACACATGGGTGAAAGACTGTAAAGGCAACCATGAGCAAACTCATGGGCTTAGGCCGTTATGGGCCACGTTGGGTTTGAAATGGACCTTGTGGGCCCAATGGGCTCGTGGGCCCCACACGGGTAAACCTCACGAACATGTGGAAATATGGACCCGGTTGTGTCGCACACATGGCTAAGGTTGTTTCTGGGCTTAGTGGGCCACACGGGTGTGCGATCCCACATGGGCGGCAAAATGGGTTTTGGGCCCATTCACACTGTTATGCATGTTGAGGTTACATGAGTCACCCGAGATGACCGTGGACCTCCTGATGGGCCGATAGGTGTCCCTGGACCCATTCTGATGAAAATGACTAATTTGCCCCTATAGGGTAAAAATAACCGTTTTGCCCCTATAGGTAACATGACTGATTTGCCTATGATATGTATGATTGTGATTGAATATGACATGTTCTATACACGTATGATTTTATGACATGGCATTCTGTATGGGGATGGGTTATTATGGACGGAGGAAGTATTATGGCTTTTAGCCATCGTACTTATGGCTCTTAGCCATCCTATTTATGGCTTGTAGCCATCCTGTTTACTGGCAACTTTTCTGCGATATCGATGACTGCCACAATCGGTGCTAATCTTAGTGTGTTTGGATGGGTGGGTTGATTCTATCCCCACATAGTGTGACTGGCGGGATGGAGTGGTGTGTTTAGCTGGATTGGGCTGGGATTTCTGTTGCATTTCTGCTCTGTTTACTTATACTGCATTGGGCTTAAGCCCACCTGATTCTGTTTCTGATTCTGTAATGGGCTAAGGCCCACTTGATACTGTTACTGTAATTGCTTTAGGCCCAGATTGTTATTCCATTCTGTATATCTGACTGATTGTATATTTGGGAATTACACACTGAGTTTTCAT
Source organism: Gossypium stocksii (assembly GCA_020496765.1). Taxonomy (NCBI): domain Eukaryota; kingdom Viridiplantae; phylum Streptophyta; class Magnoliopsida; order Malvales; family Malvaceae; genus Gossypium; species Gossypium stocksii. The sequence goes on from CM035629.1 coordinate 43,716,354, forward strand.
AAGCTCACCCCACTGTTTAACTGTACAGGTGATCCCCAACATTAGGCGGATTGGTGCTGCGAAGAGCTCACTGGTAGCCACACATCCATACAGCTTTATATTAGCTTTTGAATTTTAACTATTCCTTTTGGGTTTTTGTTATGTAATAAGGCCTCTTTAAACTTGGTTTATTTTCTTTTATTTTACTGTTGGCTTTATTTATTTAGATTGATACTTAATGTTGGTTTTCATAAAGGGTTAACTGTTTTCAAAACACCGCGTTTTCGCAACATTTCTGGAAATGCTTCCGTAATAAACAATGTTTTAAAAGTAATGACAACTTAAAATGATTAACAAATGACTAAGATGTTTTAAGGATTCAAACTTCAACGGGATTTTATCAACAAGATTAATTTTTTCGAAAAGCATTTCAATGTAACACAGCCAGATTTGGCCATAACGTCTAGGCCCAGTTTGGGGTGTTACAAAATCAAGCCAAAAAATTTCATTCAAATTAAAATCATTCATACACATGTACTTTGTCCCTTATACAAGCCTACGAGGTCCAAAATGTACTTTGGAAGCAATCCGGGACTTAATCGAGAGCTTGGGACCACTTAGAAATTTTTTTATCGAAATAGTGTCACACGCCCATGTGACTTGGGATAGGCCCGTGTGGTCACACACGCCCGTGTCCCAACCCGTGTGAAAATATTGAGCATTTTGTTTATGACATCATCAATAATTCAGGGTCACACGGCCAGGTCACATGCTCGTGTGCTAGGCTGTGTGGTGAATTTAATTTTCGCATTTAAGGTGCAAACTTCACACGGCCTGTGCACACGCCTATGTCCTAAGGCCATGTCCTTCACACGGTTGAGACACACGGTGTAACGCCCCAAATTTTGGGCCTATAAGTATTGGGCCTTGAGTTTTGGATCGGTTAGAAGGCGGTTTAAATAATTCAAATGTGTGATTTTGGAGTGTTTGGAGGGTACTATGAAGTCTCGAGTTCAAGTTAGGCCATAGGAAAATTTTTGATTTTTAGCCTTAGTGGAGCCCTAGTCTCAAGTGGTATGACTCATAAATAAATTAGGGTAAAATAAGACACAAAAAGGAGTGGGGTGTAGTGGCAAAGAAGTGCCACTTAGGGGACAAAGAAGCAATAGGTCCAAGGTTCAAGTCTTGGCTCTTGCAATTTATTTTGGTTTTTCTTTTAAATAAATCTGGAAGCGAGTAGGTGGGCTTTAAAGTTAAATGTGTTGGACTTATGACACAAAGGAGCTTGTGTCCCAGTAGTGGTGGCATGGCATGGCTATCGAGAGGACTTTGGTTCGAATCCCTTGGCACGTAAAGGTTGATTATTTTGCTAATGCTTTAGTTTTTTGGGGATTGATGGGAATCCCACATCGGGAAGCTATCATGAGAATAGGTGAGGAGCTAGCTTTAAATAGAGCAAACTATAAGGAGAGTAAGCATACCTTTCTTGGCTTATCCCTTTCACGTTGTGGCGTGTTCGTTTGGGTTAGGCGATGGATCATCCGTTGATCTGTATGCCGTTGGGTCACGGTGGTGGTGACCGTACTTGATCGACACCCCCTGAGGAGTCAAGGGTGCGATTATTGTTGGCTTCTGGGCATAGCAGCGTTCAGAGCGTAGATTAACTTCATATACCTATCAGGTGTATATTTCTCACTACTCTAGCTGTAGGACGACTGTTTCGGGCCAAAATGGGCCATGTGGGCCCATGGGCCCAATCAGATAAATTGTATGATTGTGTAGTAAATATTGGACTAGATTATGTGAATCTCATAACCCTAAAGGGTAGAATTATTGAAATACCCCTGTAGGGTAGAATTACTGAAATAACCCTGTAGGGTAGGATTATTGAAATACCCCTATAGGGTAGGATTATTGAAATACCCCTGTAGGGTAAGATTACTGAAATACCCCTATAGGGTAGAATTACCGAAATACTCTTGTAGGGTAGGATTACTAAAATACCCCTATAGGGTAGGATTATTGAAATACCCTTGTAGGGTAGGATTACTGAAATACCCTTGTAGGGTAGGATTACTGAAATACCCCTGTAGGGTAGGATTACTGAAATATCCCTGTCGGGTAGGATTGCTGAAATACCCCTGTAGGGTAGGATTACTGAAATATCCCTATAGGGTAGGATTACTGATATACCCCTGCAGGGTAAAATTACCGAAATACCCCTGTAAGGCAGAATTACTGAAATACCCCTGTAGAGCTAAATTACCAATATACCCTTGATTTGCGAAATTACCAAAGTACCCCTGATTTGCAAAATTATCAAAATACCCCTGATTTACAAAATTACTGAAATACCCTTGGTTTACAAAATTACTAAAATACCCTTTACAAAATTACTAAAATACCCTTATAGGGTAGAACTACTGTAATACCCCCGATTTGTAAAAGTACTATTTTACCCCTAATTTGTAAAATTATCGTTTTACCCTTGATTTGTAAAATTATCGTTTTACCCTTGATTTGTACAATTATCGAATTACCCTCAATTTGTAAAATTACAAAAATACCCCCGATTTGTGAAATTATTGAATTACCCTCGATTTGTAAAATTACTATAATGCCCTCGATTTGCAACATTACAAAATTACCCCCGATTTGTAAAAGTACTGTAATACCCCTGATTTGTAAAATTATTAAATTACCCCCAATTTGTAAAAATACTATTTTACCCCTAATTTGTAAAGTTACCATTTTACCCCTAATTTGTAAAATTACAACTTTACCCCTAATTTGTAAAATTATCATTTTACCCCTGATTTGTAAAATTACCATTTTACCCCTAGGTTGTAAAATTATCATTTTACCCTCGATTTACAAAATTATAGAAATACATTTGATTTGTGAAATTATCAAAATACCCTTAATTTGTAAAATTATTGAAATACCCCCGTAGTGTGGAATTATCGAAATACCCCTGTAGGGTAGAATTACCAAAATACCCCTGTAGGGTAGGATTATCGAAATACCCCTATAGGGTAGGATTACTGATTTACCCCTGGAGGGTAAAATGACTATTTTGCCCTCGTGGGTAAATGACTAACTTCTGTGATGATTGGGCTAGTTTGACTGTGAATATATGTTGGTGCTATGAATGACTTGACTATGATTGTTTGATTCAAATATGGGCATGACATTCTACATACATGACATGTTGCATGGGTTGGGATTTTGTGCGGGGGAAGATTTGAACTGTTAGGATTGCATGGTTGCTTGACGACTGTGGATCCACCGAAGGCTTAAGAGTCGTATATTCGTACTGATTTGATAAGGTCGCACGAGTCGCCCGAGATGACTGTGGACCGATCGATGGTTGAGTACCGATCATGTTACCGAAGGCTGTGTACCGTTATTGTCGGCTTCGTATCAATATTGTGGGCTTCGTACCGTTATTGTGGGCTTTATGCCATTACCAAAGGCTTTGTGCCAATATCACAGGCTTTGTGCCGATTATAGACCCGTTATCGATGGCTTTGTGCCACGTATTCTGTTAAGTGGCTTTGTCACGTTATCTGATTCTGGTGGCTCTACCACGATATCTGTATTAGCAGCTCTACTGCGACTGTGGTGTGTAGGGCTGGGGGGTTGAGCTATTCCCCACATGGTGTGTAGGGCTGGACTGGGTTGGCATTGCATTCACATTCTGATTCTGATTCTGATTCTGATTCTGATTTTGATTTTGATTTTGATTTTGATTCTGATTCTGATTCTGATACTGACTCTAACTTTGATTCTGATTCTAATTCTAATACTAATTCTGGTTCAGATAATGTCTCTGATTTTGTAATAGGCTAAGGCCCATTTGGTACTGCCTTTTATAATGGGCTAAGGCCAAATTTATACTGGAACTGTGGTAGGCCAAACTTTTTAATTCTGTTACATGACTGAATGTTTGTATTTGTAGTAGGGGATTACACACTGAGTTTTCATAAAACCCACCCCGTTTACTAACTATGCAGGTAATCCACAGCCTTAAACGGATCGGAGTTGCGAGGGACTCGGAGAAGGCCACACACTGCTTATGCTTTCTGTTTTGATTATTTACTCTCAAGTACTTTATTTTGGGTTTGGTTTGTAATAAAGCCTTTTGTAATTTCTGGATTTTTATTTTAAGGTTTTTATTTACTTTGAATTATATCTACTAGAAGTGAATTACGGTTTTCCAAAATGTTAATTGTTTTCGAACACTACGTATTTCGCAACTAATTAAATTAAGCTTCCGCAACAAAGAAGGTTTTAAAGGTAATAATGTTTTTTAAAAGGGATTAACTTTTAGTTGACCACGTTTTGAAAATAAAGAAACACAAGTTTTAGTTGGCAACAAGTTTTAAATAAGAAGGGTTTCATTGAAAACATGGTTTTCGAAAAACACTTGAATGTGACACGCCAGACTCGGGCCTAACTTCTAGGCTGGGTATGGGGTGTTACACACTGCCATGTTTTTGCCCGTGTGTTTACTACTGGACATTCTGTTTTGCAAAACTAGGGTACAGGGGGCACATGGCCTATTCACACACCTATAGGGCTGACCGTGTGTCACACATGGCCTAGACACACGCCCCCGTTTGGACAAAAATAGGGCTATTTACCAAGCCATTTGCCACCTTGAGACGTAAACACATTCATACCAATTTTAACAACACATAGCAGGGCATAATTATACAACCAAATATTCATAACTTAAGACATCCACACATTAATACCATACCACATTCATCACACATACACATCGTACATTACTCAACTTAATCATGCAAGCTTGCACCTTCATAACCACATTAACACGTGAAGTTTAAACATAATTAATATTGACCAATTCCAAATGGCCTTTTTACAAAATGAACCATCAACATTTGTAGGCCAACATTTTTGGCCAAAACAATTATGACACATAACAAAATGAATAAGTCACATATACATGCCATAATCTCAAATGTTGAAATCAAAATATCGAATCAATTGCTGATAGTGTGTATGGAACCTCGTTGATCTCTGGAACTCGAGCTAGCTTGACAAATTTATAGGGAAAAGAGAAAAGAAAGGGAGTAAGCTATATAGCTTTGTAAGTCTATATGCAAATAAATGACGTGTCAAACATATAGAGCATACAGTTAGTGTGAAAGAATTTGCATAAATCACACTAAAGATTTATGTTCACAACTTACTCTTTTCAACCTTACCAAAGGTCCAATATACACGTCGATCACATTGCTTACGAATTTCACACCTATACCTGCATCAGCTCATAACACAACTATTTCCACTTGCTTCCATACTATGCCATATCATGTAACTACTTGTTGAACCACTTGGAATACTAGAGGATACTTGAAAGTTTTTCACATAAGTGCCACACTTATTTGTAGCCAAAGCTACCACTTATCACTTATCACTTAAGAGCTCACTCTCAAGCTAATCACAAGCCTGCTTACATAAGTTGTCGGTCATGACGTAGCTACACAGTGCTGCTCCCACAAGTTGATAGGTATCCTCAACACATGCCAGATTACCTAGCCACTAGTAAGACTACTAGACCAGCACCTGGAACACTTAATCACTTGAACACTTCGTTTCCTAGTAACATGTCACTTGTATCCTATTCGATTCCTAAGGTTCAATCGGGATCTTTCTCACTTGTCGAAGCTTGGTTGGTATACACATTTAGAAAGTTATCCATAATCTTTCAATATTAAGGCATTCAAAACATAAATATAACAACGCATTATTTACATACAAACTTACCTCGATACAAAAATAGTAAATTTTGCGATTTAGTCCACAACTTTGCCCTTTCCCTGATCTAAGTTAATTCCTCGTCTTTCTTGATCTATAATGACACATTTAGCTCATTTATTACTCACATTATTCAATTTTTGACCCAAAAATCATATTAACGTAAATTTCCATTTTTTTTGCTAACTTTTCACTTATTTACACTTTAGTCCCTAGGCTCGTAAAATGAAATGTATTCATTTTTCTCAAAACACAAGCCTAGCCAAACTATCTCATGCTTATAACAACCCACATTTTCTTTCAAATCAGGTTTTTACCACTTATTTTACAACTTTTCCAAGTAGGTCATTTTGGACGTTTTCACCAAAAATCACTTAGGAAAAGTCATTTATTACACAACTAACATTCATTTTTCTACCATTAGACATCAAAATACATGCATGTCATACATGGGTAAATTTTTAAACATGAACCCTAGCTCAAATTAATGGCAGAAATAGGTAAATCAAGCGATAACGACTTCAAAAATGTAAATAGCATTAAAAACGGGGCAGTATACACTTACTATGAAGCTTGGAAGTTAGCCAAATCCTAGCTATGGCTTCCCTTGAGAATTTCAGCGAAGGAGAGAAGATGGACACAAATTTTGACTTGATTTTTCCCTTTTTATTCTTTTATTAACCAAATGACCAAAATACCCTTAAGGCCTTTCTTTAAAATTTTACCCTTCCATGTCCATTTTTGTCCATCATTTTATAGTCTAATTACTAAATAAGGACTTCCAATTTAAAAATGCATTTCAATTTAGCACTAAAAGCTTCTAGAACACTTATTTTGCAACCTTTGCAATTTAGTCCTAATATTCAAATTGGACACTCTATCACTAAAATTTCTTAACGAAATTTTCACACATGCATTCAATCTCATCATAGACCTAAAAAAATCATAAAATCAATATTTTAGCTCCAGATTTGTGGTTCCAAAACCACTATTCTGTTTAGGACCTAATTCAGGCTGTTACATAATAACAAATCTTTCTCTTGAAGATGAGGAAGAAGAGACCATTCACTTGGGGGTTGATGTGCTTGAATGTGAAGCACCAAATGCAAACTGTTATATGGGAACATCTCTTACATCTAGTGTTGTTAATTTTCAAGCGATGAAATCAACGTTGGCTAATGTTTGGCATCCTATAGGAGGTGTTTCCATCTCAGATCTAGGGCATGAGCAATTTCTATTCTATTTTAATTTTGAAGTTGATGTGGTCAGAGTCAAAAGAAATGGTCCTTGGACCTTTAACTCTCATCTTCTAGTATTACATTCGCTTAAGGAAGGGGACAACACTCTTTCTGTTTCGTTATTTTGGGTGGATTTTTGGACCTAAATTTATGATCTACTGCTTGGATTCATGTTTGAAACTTTAGCTCGCCAGTCGGGCAGTTTTATCGACACTTCTATTGAGTATGATGTAACAGCAATTCAATTGGGTTATAAAAGAATAATGTGGGTAAGAGTGAGACTTGATGTGTAACAGCCCGTTTTTAGCTAAATTAGAATAGTGGTTTTGGGCCACGAATCTGACATTGAAAATTTGATTTTATTATTATTATAATGTCTATAGTATGATATTAAGATTGTGCAAAAATTTTGTGAAGAAATTTTATCATTTGAGTGCTTAATTTGATAAAAAGGACTAAATTGAGTAAAGTGCAAAAGTTGGGTTCTATAAGCTAAAGGTGTTAAATAGCTATAGAACTTAGAAGTAATGGTCCTTATGTGGTAAACAGACCATTAAAGAGTTAGTGGATGTTAACGGTTTGGCGTTATTGAAATTTTGAATTAGTAATAAGGTTAATTTTGGTATTTAGCAAATAAAGTTAATAAAATACAATGAAACAAAATTCCTATGGATTGTCATCTTCTTCCACCGAATTTTGAAGGAAGAAAAGCCATGGGAGAAGTTAAACATTTGGCTAGCTATTTTTATTCAATTAGGTATGCATTTTGATCCGTTTTTAATAGCTTTTATGTTTTTGAGATGATTTCTTCGTAATTTAGCTAGCGCTATCTCAGATTTTGAAATTGTTTAAGTATGTGAGAGTTTCCATTGATGAGTTATTGTGTTCTTTGATATTTGATGGTGAAATATGAATAATTGATGTTAGATTTTCATATTTTATAAAGTATTTTTGATGAAAATGCAAAATAGGGATTAAATTGTGAAACATTAAAATTATGTAGTTAAAAGTGTGACTATATGGAAAATCTGGGCTGCTAAAACAATAAGAAGAATTTGGCTAAGCATGGTTAGGATAAAATTGCATAAAATTGTGATTTTATGTGATAAGGACTAAATTGCAAAAATGTGAAATAATAGGGGTAAAAGTGTAATTTTACAAAAGAAGTGTAAGATGTGTTAAATTGAATGAATTAATAATTAAATAAGTAAATTTTGTTATTATATAGATTGAGACAAATGAGAATTTGGATCCAGAACAGGAGAAAACAAAGTTTCGGATTAGTCGACCCAATTCGTCAGTGAACGAGGTAAGTTCGTATGTTAATAAATGTTATTTAATTGTGTATTATATGCATTATATAATATATTGAATTGTGGAATTTAAATTAAATGTTTGAAACATGTAAAAACGATGATCTATCACAATCGTTTCATAGCAAAATATGAATTGATGAAATAAACCATGGTTAGACTATGGCAATATATCATTTCGTATAAGACCATAGTTGGACTATGGCATCAATATGTGATTACGTGTAAGACCATGTCTAGGACATGGCGTCGATATGAGATTTCGTGTAAAATCATATCTAGGATATGGCATCAACATGAGACTTCGTGTAAGACCATAACTGGGCTATGACATCGATATGAGATCACATGTAAGACCATATAAGGGATATGGCATTGTACTATGTAAACGTGATTACTGAGTATCCTTTAGTAATTCCAAATGGTTCAACGGGCGTAGTCGATACCTGAATTAAAACACGATCGAATGAAATAATACAGGTATGTACAGAAGCTATGTGAGAATCAAATAAAGGTAACCTGGTAAGTTTATGTCATAACATGTATATGGAATGAGAAAGATAGGTGTATAAGTATATTTTATGCCAAGTTATGTTTAATTGGTTAAAATGAGGTAAGAATTGAATGATATATGAGATGTAAATTATAGATGTTTTAATTATTAACATGTAAGGAACAAAAAGTGTGAATTATTGTTATTTGATGATAGTGCACGTGATTCACTTGGCTAAAGGAAATATGATGAATATTGAATCAAATAAAGTTTTAATGATATTCAATTATGTATATGTAATTGTGAATGAATCTATAAGAATGTATTTGATCCATATGAGCATAGCAATGAATAAACTTGTGAAATTTTCATTTAATTATGTGATTGGATTTATGTTATGAAGCTGAAAATAAATGAGTTACATTATATTATGTGAAAATGCTTAATATGTGTTTATTCAAAAAGATAAGCTTAATATCAGACGAGCTTACTAAGATTTATAGCTTACTTTGTGTTATTTTTCTATATTTTATAGTGTTTTGAACGTTCGCTTATTTTGGAAGTCGACGGAGATCACATCACACTATCCGACTATTGATTTCGATATTTATACACTTTGTGACTTGGTTCTATGGCATGTATAGGCCATGGTATTTGATATAATGGTTGGAAATGTACTCGGTCAATTGAGATGTCTTGATGTAAATTTTGGGTTGATTATGATTGTGGTTATGGAATTTTGTTTATTTTGATAAATTTGATAATGGCTAAATAGCTTAGAATTGTTATAAGAATGGCTTGTTAATGCTAAAGTGTATATGGCCATTTTGGTATGAAAAATGTGATGAAATTATGGTTGTTTAATTAGCTAATTATATGGTCAATATATGCTTGACATATGCCATGTTGTGGCTTGATTTTAGTTGATGAATTGATTGGTCATAGGTTGGGTATTATATGTGAACTATGGTCAATGAGTCATGTTGTTTTGGATATGTTTTTGGTTAGACAAATGGTTATGTTTTGATAGATGAATTATGGTGAATGTTGAGTAAGGCAGTTGTCATGTTGAAATGGCTTATAATATGATAATTTAAGGATGTTTTGAATGTATATTTGTGTATGGAAATGCTACCATTTGATCTTGTTGTAGGTTTGCAAATTTGGGTAAGAAATATGGAAAGTAACTAGCCTATTTTCATCCGAACGACTAAGCACACAAGCGTGTGGCTCGACTGTGTGTAACACATGGCCTTAGTATACGGCCATGTGTCCCCTGATGTTATAATTTGAATTAAGTCAGTATGTACCGTACGGCCTCACACATGGACGTGTGTATGGCCATGTGGCATAAGTTAGTATACCCTACAGGTTTGGCACGGCTTAGCACACGGCCTGAACACGGGCGTTAAAGCCATTTCGAATAAGCACACGGGCTAGACACACAGGCGTGTGACTGGCCATGTGACCCAAGTCAGTAAGTATGCCCTATTTCCACAAGGCCTGTGACATGAGTGTGTGGCCCTTGAACTCATGAAAAACATTTTGAGTTTCAAAAATTTGTTCTAAGTTATCGGTTTATTCCCAAACCATCGTCAAAGCATGTTTAAGGCCTTGAAGGCCAATTTAAGGGACATTATGATATGTTTGACTAATGAATGGTGATGATTGCTTAAGGAATGTAAAATGTATGTTCAATGTTGTGAACTGTTCGATAATACCTCATAACCCTATTCTGGCGACGGATACGGGTTAGGGGTGTTACATGGTGTTAGAAAACCACTAAGAATAAGGAAAAAACTGACTATCCCAAATAATGAGTCGATTTTTGTGCTATTTGAATATGAAAAGCTCATTTTATTTTGCTTCCCTTTGGTAAGTTAGGGCATGGTGAAAGCTTTTGTCCGATTAATGCTCACAGTCCATGATAGAAATATGTGTTCTGATAGGCCATCTCTCTACAGGCCTATGCAAAGAGAAATTCAGCTTCGAAGAGAAAATGGTTGGTGAAGGATAATGGGGGTGGTGGCTCCAAATCTGGTAACTCCACAAAATTTATGGAAATGATAAATTATGGGATTCCTTAATCGGGGCAAGTTAATCAGGGGGCTTATTCAGGGTTTACTTCTAATTATTATCTTCCTATAAATGAGGTGGTCAATGCACCTTTAGTTTCAGGCCTATTAAAGGTAGGCAATTTGAGTTAAGCATCTAAGCACTATGGCAACGATTATGACATAGATATGGTTCATTACGAAGAGGAACATAGCCCAATAAAACACAGTGATAGGCTAAAGCGACCTCGGGTTTAGTCAACTCCTTCAGGAGTTTCTTTTCATGAAGATTCAAATGAAGTAGTAGGTACTCTGTTACAAGTACCAAACTCTAGTAAATCGACTGGCCTGCTTACAATGAAGCTACTTAGTTAGAACATTTGAGGCTTGGGGAGGTCTCGAACAGTTCGTTGTCTCCAGCATATGCTGAGAAATATCAACCTCTTTGTAGTTTTTTTAATAGAGACAAAACTACAAGATTCTAAGATGGTAGAGATAAGATGTAAATATGGATTCCCAAATAGGATTGACATTGGCTCGGATGGTAGAAGTGGTGGTTTATCGTTGGCTTGGTGTAGTGATTGCAAGGTATCACTTAAATCTTTTTCGATAAGGCACGCTAATGTGATGGTTGATAAGGATATAGATGGTAAAACTTAGAGATGTATAGGGTTTTATGGAGCACCAGAGGAGAGTCGAAGGGAGGCATCGTGGAATTTATTGCACTCTGTGGATGATTGTTCCCATATCCCTTGGTAGGTTATTAGGAATTTCAATGAAATAGTTTATTTGTCAGAAAAGAAAGGAGGGTTACCTCAAAGGGAGATACAAATGAGTAGATTTCAAGAAACTTTTTTCTAATTTCTCTCTTATAGACTTGGTGTATATTGGTCAATGCTTTCCATGGGAGAGAGGATGGACTTATGCAAATAACATTCGGGAATGGCCAGAATGTTGGGTTGTTAATGAAGATTGTGGTGATTTATTTCAAAATTACAAATTGAATCATCTTCCTCATGCTTTTTCTGATCACAGTCCCTTATTATTATAGTCTAATTGTGGAAATAATCGTGGGAAATAGTGGCATTTTAGATTCGAAGTTGCTAGGTTATTAGAGGATACGTGTAAGCCAGAGGTGCTAAAATTATGGAATGAGAATGTGGGTGATGTTCCTAATAGATTAAAAGCGATTGGTGCGGGTCTTGATTCGTGGTTCTGTCATATTAAAAAGGAGAAAGTTTTATAGAAAAAAAAGATCTTAAGATGCAACTCATTCGATTGACTGAATCTTATCCGTCTGATGAGGTATTGAGTGAAATCATTAATACCAAATTACCTCTTAATTTAGAAGCGGATCAAGAGGAACTTTATTGGAAGTAGTGGAAACACAAAAATATATAGACTTTTTCATGTCATTTTTAACTCAAATTCATGCAGTTTCATAATAATTCTTGTCAAAAAATATAATTAATTTTATAATAAATTTTCATAAATTTTTATTTATTTTCGATAGATTTGCACAAAGAGTGAAAATTGGCTCAGCTAACACTACTAGAAGCTAAAAATTGCACAGCGATTTTTGAAGCATCAAGGTGAATTAATTTTTCAGCTTAAGACGGTCCAAATTATGAATATTAATACATAATATAATTATTTTTTATTTTTATCCACTTTATTTTGGGTTAAATAATTATTATTAATTATATTATGGAAATGAGGCCCAGTTGTGCTAATACGAAAGATTGATCCAACTGAGCAATCGGGCCTTAAGTCTCTTTGAAATTGCATTCAAACCCTCCATTTTCTGTGCTTTTAAAGATTTTCCCTAAGCTAAATTTAGCAAAGTTTGAAACATTCAAACTTTTCTACATGTATGGCTGGCTTATATGGGTATATGGCAACTGAATTTTTTCTATTTTTAACAGCCAATCCCACATATAAATACCCCTTTCACCTATTTATTGAACACACCTCTCATTCCACACATCTCTCTTCTTTCACTCACTTTCTCTCATTTGTTTCCCATTTCCCTTTTAATTTCCTTTGCCAATTTCCCTCTTAGAAAAGAGCCCTTCAACCACCATAGATAGCAACATTCAAGTGCTTGTTAAAGCCTCGATTCAACAGAATGAGCGGAAAAGGAGCAAAGCAAACTAGTCAAGCTTCGGAGAAACACCGAATTTGATTCTAGTTTCCTATCCTTTAAATTTTATTGTTGTTGTTATGAACATGTTTATGAATATTTGTTATGTTGTTATTCCTAATTTTATTAACATGACTTATGTAACATCCCAATATAAGGCCTAGTTAGAATAGTGGTTTCGAGACCACAAATCTGAAGTAGAAATATTTTTTTTATGATTTTTTTTGAAGTCCATGACATGATTGCATGATTGTGTGAAAGTTTTGTGAAGAAATTTTGAAAATAAGAGTCCAAATTGACTTTTAGGACTAAATTGCAAAAATTACAAAATATGAGATTCTAGAAGCTTTAAGTATGAAATAGCTTTAGATTATTAATTAGAGGTCCTTAAATAGCAATTTTCCCAATTTTTATATTTTTGGACAAAAATGGGCATGCATGGGTAAAATTTGAAAGTTTAGTAAAAATGGCATTTTGTTCATTTGGTTATTAAAAGAATAAAAAGGGAAAAAGAAAGAAAAAATGTGCTTATCTTCTTCAAGCTCAGGCCAAATTTTACAAGACACCATAGCTAGGGTTTCTTCAACTTTCAAGCTCAATAGTAAGTGCATCCTAGCCCCGATTTTAATTTTCTTTACATTTTTGAAGTCATTATCAATTGATCTTGCTATTTCTACCATTATTTTGAGCTAGAGTTCATGTTCAAAAATTTACTCATGTGTGACATGCATGTATTTTGATGTTTAATGAAGGAATATGAAAGTTTGATGTGTGATAAACATCTTTTATCAAGTGATTTTTCATGAAAACACCTAAAAAGGACCAAATTGTAAAAGGTATAAAATGGGTAGTAAAAGTGTGTTTTAAAAAGAAAATGTAGGCTGTTATAAGCATAAAAATGGTTTGACTAGGCTTGTATGTTAAAGAAATTGAGTACGTTTCATTTTACGAGCCTAGGGACCAAGTTGTAAATATGTGAAAGTTTAGGGACAAAATTATAATTTTGCCAAAATATGATCTATGGACTGGTTTGAACAATGTGATGATGAAATTGCTATTATAGATCAAGAGGAACAAAGTCCGAACCTAAACCGAGGGAAGAATAAAGTTGCTGACTAAATTGTATAACTAGTCATATTTTGTTACCGAGGTAAGTTTGTGGGTAAATAATGCAACATTACTTCATTATGTACCTAATGTTTTTATTATTGCACGATATGTATAATTGTTCTATGAACTTTGATTTACAATGACTCAATGACGATGTGATGAGGTTTTGATGTCTCAAAATCATAGTTAAACCTGAAGAATAGACAGAATACAAATGTCATAACATTAGGGTTATGAGATCCCGTGTAAGACCATATCTGGGATATGGCATTGGCATTCGATTGTATGATTACGTGTAAGACCATATCTGGGATATGGCTTCATTATGAGATTTTGTGTAAGACCATGTTTAGGATATGGCATCGATATGAGATCCAATATAAGACCATATTTAGGATATGGAATCGGCATCCTACCATGTGTATGAGATTTTCCAAGTATCTTTTAGTATTCCAAGTGGTTCAACGGGTAATTCAAGAGTATGTTAAAGAAATGACAAGGTATGAACATGTTGAAAGGGTATATGTATGTACACGAAGCTCATAATTCTTATGTTATGTATCGATAAGGTCTCGGTAAGAAGTGAATGAAGGAATCATGAACATGGGGTTTATGGTACATTATATAAATGACATGACCTAAAATGTATTTATGATACTTGATGACATTGTGACAAGTTATACCTATGTCATATGTATGATATTGCATGACTAATGTTGTTAATTATTTACATGCAAACTTACTAAGCTTTATGATTACTCTCCTTTCTTTTCCATTTTTCTTATAGTATCGCCAAGCTAGCTCGAGGATCGAAAGATGTCAGAGACTCGATCATACTATCAAATTGGAAAATTTGGGTATAGCTAGTCTTAACATTTTGAGTATGGCATGTATAGGAACTTGGTCTTTTTGTTATATGTCATATTGGTCTAGCCAAATATGTGGCTTATGATGACACTTGATTCATTTTGTATAAGGCCATATGAAATTGGCCAATATTGGTTATTGATATATGCATATGATGATGTTATACATAGAAGTGATAGCTTACATGTTTAAGTTACTAAGTATGTGATGTATGGGCTTGATAGGTGTGGTATGTGAATGATGTGTGGATGACTTGGTTTTGAGATATTTGACAACTTAAATATGTTATGTTATGTACCTTTCAATTGGCGTAAGTGTGCTTATGTTTCAGGGTGGCAAAAGGCTTGGTAAATAGCCATATATTTGTCTGCACGGGTAGACACACGGGCATGTGTCTAGGCCGTGTGTTACACACGGTCAGCCCCATGGGAGTGTTGATAGGCTGTGTGTCCCCTGCGCCCTCATTTTGCAAAAAAAGAATGTCCAGTAGTAAACACATGGGTAGAGACACGACTATGTGTCTTAGCCATGTGAAAGACACGGCCCCAAGACATGAGCATGTGCATAGGCCGTGTGAGGTCTGCACACTAAATGCGAGAATTTAAATTCACCATACGGCCTAGCACATGGGCGTGTGACTTGTCCATGTGACCATAAATGGGTGATGATGTCATAAATAGAGAGTTATACGAGTGGAGGACACAAGCGTGCCCAAAGCCACACGGGCGTGTGTAACCACACGGCCTGCCCACACGGGCGTGTGACTCTCCAAAATATGAAAATTTTCTAAGTGTTGTAAAAGTTTTCAAAGTTTTCAGTTTAGTCCCTAACCACCTCCAATGTATGTTTAGGGCCTCGTAGGCCTGTAAAAGGGACGATATGCTTGTGTATGAATGTTTCTAAATTGAATGAAATTTTATGGCTCAGAAATGTTCGTTCATTTATATTTAGGTCTGGTAATGCCCCATATCCCGTCTTAGCATTGGACACAGGTAAGGGGTGTTACAACTAAAATTTAATTCCTATTAGGTTGACTACATTTGATCTACTTAAGTTATTAAAACCATGTTTGTGTTGTGATAGGTCTTGGTAAATTTTTTGATTATGTAAAACCATGATTATGTTGTACTTGCATTATAATTGTAAGGTATCTAATGAATTAATTATTAATTGTATCGAAATTGTAATTAATTGACACAATACTTAATCGGTGCATGTTTAATCTTCTAAGGTAGATGAGGGTTAAGTTAGTGACTGTATTAAATGGTACATTAGCCTTGCATAACTTGCAATATTATTGTGATTAAATTATTTCAATATGCGAATACATTGTTACCTCACTTAATCTTTTACTTACTTATGAAAATTGATTAATTGTTGATTGGCATAGTAACATGTTCAAGAGATTAGTTCATTTAGTAAGTATGTATGTGTTATAGTTAACAAATTACCGAGTTACCATGAATTTATTTGTAACAACATGAACATTGTTTTAGTAATATTAAGTTCATAAATGTAATTGATCTAACACAATTATGTCATATTGATTAAACTTGTTTTTCAGAAATCGTGCATTGGAATTTTTACCTTTTAATTATTCTTAGTTAATTTACTTAGTTAAAATCTAGTTCTATTCAACCCTTTTCAAAACAAACAATTTTCCTTCACCAAAGTGTTTTTAATTGCATTTCATAAATATTTCTCTACACAGTCCCTATGGGTACGATAACTCGACATTTACCTGTTACTTTATTACTTGTTGCAATTGTGTATACTTGCACATTTCCATCTTTCTAAGCAGCATGCATGAGCTAACTGGCTAAAAAATGGTGACAGCAACACACCCTATTTCCATAAGTTTGCTGCAAAAAGACGTCGGCAAAATAAGGTTGATAATCCTTTGGATTCTAATGGTTTGAAGTACAAGAGTAAAGAGGAGATGTTGTCAATCGCCACTGATTACTTTGACTCTCTTTTCACATCGAATGAAATTGGAAATCCTGAAGCTACCTTGGAAGGGGTTGCTCCATGCATATCCAAAACAATGAACGAGAATCTTGAATAGGAATTTTCTTATGAGGAAGTGTGTGTGGCTCTAAAATCTTTAAACGCGTTGAAGGCTTCTAGAGAGGATGGTTTGGATGCAGTATTTTATCAAAGATTTTCACACATTGTTAGAAAGGAGGTAGTGGACTACTTATAATGAGTCTTAATGGTGGTCATAATATTGCCGACATAAATTAAATATGGATTATGTTGATCCCTAAGGTTAGTTTTCCTAAGCTCATGACTCACTTTCTACCCATTAGTCTATGTAATATCATATACAAAATTATTGATAAAATTATAGTAAACAAATTCTAAAAATTCTTCCATTACTGTAGAGATGACGCACTGAGTGCATTTGTCCTGGGGCGAGTAACCACTGATTATATTATCACCATATATGAATTTTTGCATTCCATGAGGAGGAAAAGAGTTGGGAGGGAGGGTCTTTTACTCTAAATCTTGACACGAGCAAAGCATACGGCAGAGTTAAACGAGCTTTCATTAGGGCCATGCTTAGAAGATTGGGTTTTTCGGAGTTGTGGGTTCAGAAAATTATGCGTTGTGTTGAAATGTATCTTATTCAGTGGTTATGAACGGTGAGGTGGGAAATTTGTTTCTTCCTTCTCGGGACCTTAGACAAGGGGATCCACGTAGCTCCTATTTGTTTCTCATTTGTGGAGAAGGACTTTCAGCTTTTCTTCAGACGAAAGTTGTGAATGGGGATCTTAAAGGTGGTCGAATTGATAGGCATTCCCTTTTATTACCCATTTGTTTTTTGCTGATGACAATCTTATTTTTGGGAAGGCCACAACTGAAGGAGCCTTGGCACTTAAAGAAAAATTAGAGACTTATACTCAGAGTTTGGGATAATTGATAAATTTCGACAAGTCTGGTATGTTCTTTAGTTCCAATGTTGTGTAGAGAAACAGAGAGGAGGTTTGTCAAATTCTAGGTGTTGATCTAAATATGAATAAAGAAAAGTATTTGGGGCTTCCTTCGATTGTAGGAAAAATAGCAAGGGGCATTTACGGAGGTAAAGGAAAGGCTGCTGAAAAAAGTATCTAGTTGGAGTTCAAGAATGCTTTTGGTGGGGGAAAGGGAAGTTTTAATTAAAGCAATGTTACAGGTAATCCCCATGTATGCGATGTTTTAGTTTTTTGCTACCCAATTCTTTTTGTAAAGAACTGGAATCTATTACTGCTAAATTTTGGTGGCAAAAGAAAGCTAGAAGAAAAGGTTTACATTGGTGTTCTTGGAACTCATTGTGTATATAAGAGTATGCCCAAGAATCAATCATGAGATGGTTGTAATAACTGTAACAGCCCGTTTTAGACCCTAATCAGAACGGTGATTTCGGGAGCACAAATCCGAGTCAGAAAAATATTTTAATATTATTTTGTGTGCTTGTCATATGTGAATTGGTATGTGTGAAAAACTTAATTAATTAAAAAGGATTTGTTTGATAAACTTTGAAAATTGGATGGATAGTTTCAATAGAGCCGATTAGTAGGTGATTTATAAACATGAAGTGTTTGCATGGTTATTAAACCATTTTGTATTATAGTGTACGGTAAAACCATAGTTTAAATGGCTTATGCATGTGTTTTATATTGGGCAAATTGGTAAATCAATAATGTGTGATTATATGCTTAATAAAATAAAGGAAAACATGCATTCATTTCCTTATAAATGCTGAAATAGATTAAGAAGAAAAGAAAGAAAGGTTAGAAGCATTCGATCATTTTCTGGCTTGGATTAAGGTATGATTTTCATGCAATTTTCTTTAAATTTTATGAATTTGAGTTAGTTGTTAAGTTCTTTACATAGCCCAAGTGTTAATTTGTAAGGTTGTTGTAACGCCCTAATTTTCGGGTTTTTCTTAGATTGATCCTTAGCTGATAAAATGTTTAAATGTTAGTATTTGGGGGTGTAATGCATGTGTGGGGTGTGTTAATGGGCCTATGGAAGGCTCATGTGTTGGTTAGGAGCTCGGCAAAATTTTAAATTTTAAGCTTAGGAGATAGGGGATCTTTGAAAGTAAGGGTCTTAAGAAATTGTGTGCGAAATAAGACACAAATGAATCAGTGGTAAAGTGGCAAGGGAGACGCCACTAGTCTCCTTAAAAGGTGGCGCCTAAAGGAGCTTGGAGGTCCAAGGTTCAAGTTCCAGAGTTGGCAAAGATGGCGTTTTATTTTTGAGCTTGAGCAGGTAAGAATTTGAAGCTGAATTGAACTCTTCTTTGGAGGAATTTGAATCGGTCAAGGGAGCAAATCAAGGAGGAGTTTGTGGAAATTTTGAATTTTGAAAGAGGTGGTCGGTTGAAGGTCTCTAGCTAGGCAATCGGTTAGGGGTTAGATTGTGGGAAACTTGGTTTGGTGAAGGGTGCTTGCCAAATTCTCTTAGTACAATCGGGATTGTGATCACTCACTTTCCTTAGTTGCCGAATTAAGGTAGGGAATCACTAGGTTTCCCTCTATTTCATTTTGTGAGAGACCAAAAACGCTAGCCTCTATACTTCATACCGAAAGCATCTACCAAAAGCCGATTGTCACTTTTCTTCTCTAACTTTTGTCTCCTATCTTCTTCTCTTCATCCTATTTTCTTTCGACAATCGTACCTCTTCTTTTTTTTTCACTCACACTCATTTCTTCACCGTTGTAAACCGAAAGACTACCCTCCATTGCCGATTCTCCTATTGACCGAAACCCCTATGCACTATGTCAGTTTTCGTTAGTATCATACCTTTCTTCTTTTTCTTCTATTGCTATCTTCCATAACCGAACTTACTTTGCTTGTATCCCCTCCCTTCTTCTCTTCAGAAACCTACCGAATAGATACTTGTTGTGGCCGAATCTCAGTTGTCCTTATTAAGCCGAAATTTTCACATTTTGTAGCGTTCAAGGTCGAATCGTTAGACCAAACCTATCTTGCTTAGGGGCCTGTGGAAGGGGATATTTTGGTGCGAGATTATACTTCTACCTAGGACTCTCTTTGAACCGATTAAGCACTCTGGTAAGTACTCAATCTAGTTTTCGATTAATCCCTAAATAAAGTTTAAGTTGAAGCCCTTATGAGGGTGGTTATTGTGGGACTAAGGCAGAGTTGGTCTCTTGCTTTGATGTTATTGTGTTAGCGTAAACAAAGGGGCACTTCGCGAGGATTTGAAGGTTGGTTCGGCAAAGCACAAATACCTAGTCTATATTTCGGCAAAGAAGGGTAAGATTTCAATGCTCAGGCCACGTAGGCCGATTATGGTAAGGGATTATAGCTCTTTGGTTATCGGTTAATTAGACTGAAAGTTGGTGTTCAATTGTAGGTTCTTCGTACGTGGATTTCTTCAACGGTTTTAGCAGTATCAGGTGTGTAACGTATCTCCATCATAGACTAGGATGGCTAAAGGCCGTAATAACCGAAAACTGTGCTAAAGTGACCGATCGAAGATGACCAAAAATCAGTCTTGGAGGGATCTAAGAGTAGCCGAATACTCTATTGTGGTCACATTGGAAATTGACGGTGGCGAAATTGCAGAAGGTGCAATTTCGAGCGTTTTGGTAAGTTGGGCTTCGATGGGCCAAGGTGGGCCCAATGGGCTTCTGAGCCCAAGTTGGAAAATGACCGTTTAAGACTTTCTGGTAACATGCACAATAAAGAGATGGTTAAGTTGGTAAACTAAACCTAAAAATTTGATGTAATGGACTTAGTAAGGCCCATTAGGGGTTTTAGGCTAAAAAGGGCAAAACTGGAAATTTGGCTTAAATGGACTTCCGTGGTTATATGAGGGCTGATAATTTATTGAACTTGCATGAAATCTCTGAAAGTACGGAAAAGGACTAAAATATCCCTAAGCATAGGAAATTACCAAAGTATCCCTAGGTACAAAAAGACCATAATACCCCTAGGGTCAATTCTGTATGAAATGTATGATGTTATGTATCTGCATGAGTTATCTATTAATATGAATATATTTGATACATGAGATGCTATATGTTGCATGCTAGTATGATTACATCTGTTGCATGGGATATGGGTTTATGATGGAGGAAGCGTTCTGGCAGCCTCGCTGCAATCTGGTGACTTTGTCACGTTATTATCTGGCAGCCTCGCTGTAATCTGGTGACTTTGTCACATTATTATCTGGCAGCCTCACTGCAATCTGGTGGCCTCGCCACAATATCTGATCTGGTGACCTCGTCACAATATCTGACAGCCTCGCTGCAAACTATATCTGGCAGCCTCGCTGCAAATATCTGTGGTGTGTAGCGGTTGGGTGGGTCGAGTAGTCTCCCCACATGGTGTAAGGCTGGTACGGGGGTGTTATGGATGGATCTGGGTTGGGTTACTATTTGCATATTATATCTGATCTGTATCTGTTATGGGCCTATGGGCTTAACCTGATTTCTGTATGGGCCAAGGCCCAACTGATCTGATTCTGAGGCTTGATCTGTTTTGGCCTATGGTTGAGATAATGTTGCACACTGAGTTGTCAAACTCACCCCCCTTTTATTTAATCCCTGCAGGTAACACTCAACCATAGTGGGCTTGGAGCTGCGAGAGATTCGGAGTGGCCACCGCATCTGTAGAATTGGTTTTCATTTTGTCTAAAGTATTTTATTATTAAGTTATTTTTGGGTTTTATTTTGTAATAAGGCCGCTATCTAAGTTTTTATTTGGTTTAATCTTTCTTTGATGATTAAATTACATTTTATAGAATCGTTAGTTAGGCTGCGCTGGTTTCAAAATCTAAAGAACGTTTTCAAAACTCGACGAGTGTATAATATGGATAACTTAAAGGATTAATAAACTGGTTTTAGCAAACTTACTCTTTTGATTCAAACCTCACTTAAGACACAACAAGACAAAAAGGGTCGTAAACTTAGTTTTAGGAATGTGTGACGCACCAGATCTGGTCGTAATGTCTTGGCCGGGTTTGGGGTGTTACAGTTGTGACAAATTATTCATTCGGCAATGGAAGATATGTATAGGATTGTTGGTGTTTTGATGCCTTAAAATGGGAAATGATTGAGATGAATATTTTGATGCCAAAGTTCATGAGATTTTAAGGTTGTAGGCTTAATTGTGAAATTAGTACTTTGTGTGGCTTAAAGGCCTAAATGATATTCAGCCATGGGGTAGAAATTAAGAAAAATTGTACTTGTTGTTTATATGTTAAAAATGAGCTTGTTAAAGCTTGATAAATGTGGTTTCAAGGGCTAGATGGTATTCGGCCATTGTGGTTAAATTGTGAAGCCTTATGCTAGATGTTAGAAGATAATGTTTCAATGTTAAATTTGGTTGTTGTAATTGCCGAATGTGATTAATAATAATAAATGATTTAATTTGATGCATATAGAAAAGGGCCGGAAATGAGATTTGCCATGTGTATCAGTTATGTATGAAATTGTTTGCATCTTGAATGAAAAATGCCATTACCGAATGTGATGCTTGAATAGTTGATTTGTGAGGAGCTAAGTTTTGTTAATTTTAGCAATAGGAGAACCTATTAGGGAATGGAGCAAATTTGGCCTAAGTACCTTTTTTATAAGTTCTTGTTGTTAAATTTTGCATTTGTGATATATGTGTATTTGAATGAAAATAAATTGGTTAAGTAATTAAACAAGCCAATTTGTTTTATTTAGCTCAAGAACAAAGGGAGCCGATTTCGGATAGGGGAAAAACAAAACTAGTAGAATAGCCGATTCGAAATCATTCAACGACATCCGAGGTAAGTTTTAAGTAACTAAACATATGTTATTTATGAATATGTCAATGATATATTATGTAAATTAAACATCTTTTATTTTATATATATATATATATATGCATATTGTCGAATGGTATGTATGAAAGGAGAGTAAAGAAATTGATATGGTTATATTGCCAAATGGTATATGTGAAATGAAAATAAGTAGTCGATGTGTTATATTGCCGAATGGTAAGCATAATATAGAAATACGATGGATGTTTTGTTTATATGGACGAATGGTAAGTTGAGAAATGAGAATGGGGTAGGTGAGATGTAATTGTATTCGAATGAATACAAAGATCTTAATGATGTGGTTGTGTTACTTAGAAAGGAAAGTATACGATTTGATATTTGATAATGATGGGAATTGATTTCTATACCATATTATTCGGGCCTTAGGCCTAGCAAGCTTTAAGCTGGAGTTTTAAAATCGGGCTTTGTGCCTAGCAGGCGTAATACCGGTGATTAACTAACAGACCTTGAGTCTAGTAGGCTTTGTGCCGGTGATGAATTCGGGCTTATGCCTAGAAGGTTTTATACCGGTGATATGTTTTCAATTCTATGAGTTTAAGGACTTAAGCTAATGTGGATAATGAGTAAGTGAAATTGTGCTAACTTACATTGTCTATATATATATATTCGGATATGATGGTATACACAAATGAGATATTATATTTGAACTTGAATATTCAACTACATGTATTGTTTTAATGAATTTTGAATGTTCGGTTATATATGATGATATATGGTACTTGTTTTTTTGGCCATATGTGATGACATGATGAACTATGTATATTTGGGCCATACAAGTAAGTAATTATAAGGTGAAATATATATGTGCTTATTGAATCTTGATTATTCAACCAAATAGGTGTGTATATGTGATATTATATTTGATTTCTTACAATCGGCCAAATGAATGATGTTGGTTGATAAAGTTGAGTTTAATTCATGAGTATATATGTTTGAATGTAAGTATAATTGGAATAGTGTTATTTTGAGAATGAAAAGTTGAATAGTATTATTAAATAAGAAATATTAACATTCTGCCAAAATAATTTATTTATGTTAAAGCATAATGTTAATGCTTCAATTCGAATTGTTGAAATGTTTTAATTAATCATTTGAGTTGTTTAATTTGCTTAAGACTTACTAAGCTAATTGCTTACTGTGAGTGTGTGTTTTTATTTCATTTTATAGATTCGATTGAAAGCTTACGAGCTCGGGGATTCAATATCGAAGTCATCCA
Source organism: Gossypium stocksii (assembly GCA_020496765.1). Lineage (NCBI taxonomy): Eukaryota > Viridiplantae > Streptophyta > Magnoliopsida > Malvales > Malvaceae > Gossypium > Gossypium stocksii. The sequence goes on from CM035629.1 coordinate 43,740,382, forward strand.
CACTATCGTCTACTTGTGGTACTCTTGAAAAAGTTTATATTTTCGAACTTATGGCATGTATAAGCGAATATGTGTTTTTGGTTATTTTGAACTTGTATAACCTATGCCATGCGAATATGGCTCGGTCACTTGTTTAGTTGGATTTCACTTTTAAATTATAATAGTGAGGATGGGCTTAGTAAAATGTGTAATGGTTTGATTGTATTCGGTTATAGCCTTAAATTGACCATACAAATAGTGTTTATTTTCTAAAGAGACTTTTATAGTTTGCATGCTAGTTTAGTGTATGTCTTATAATTACATGCACTATGAGAAGTTAACCTTTTAATGTTTCGTTAAATTGGAAGTGTGATTTATAATTATGGTATGACTTAAAATATTCTTATTTAGTTTTAATTTAAATTTGGATATGACATATGTGGTTAAGTGAATGCCAAGATCTTATGTGTGTTACATTTTATTGGTGTTAGAGCTACGGTTTAGTCGATTGTAGGACTAACGTAGCGTATGTGAGTATAGCTACACATGCTATAATGTGATAATACGATAGTGTGATGACTTCTGACAATTAAATTGTGTTTTTCGTATAGTAAATGAATCCGGATCCCGATGGAGCCTTAGCAGACGATGTTGAGAGTGTAGTGCCTGCTCTTGCGCAAGGGATAGTGCCGATTGACTCTCAGCCGAATATGAGTAATCGAGATGATGAGGCTAAACAAGCCTTCTACACTATGATGAACGATTGGTTCACTCAATAGATCGAACAAATTTGGCTGTTCCACAACCCCCACCTCCGGATAATCCACTTTCGACACTTGTGGTGCCTCTTGTGATCGATCTATTGAGATTGAGAAAGCCCCGGTTGATAAAATTAGAAAATATAGGGCTGAAGAGTTTAGAGCCACAGTTAATGATGACACTGGGAGGGCCGAGTTTTGGCTTAATAATACTATACGCATTTTTGATGAATTATCGTGCACACCCGAAGAATGTTTGAAATGTGCTGTGTCTCTGTTACGCGATGTTGCGTATCATTAGTGGAAAACCTTAGTTTCTATTGTGCCGAAAGAGCGGGTTACTTGGGAATTCTTTCTGACAGAGTTCCGTAAAAAGTATATCAGCCAGAGATTTGTCGACCAAAAGCGCAAAGAGTTTCTTGAGCTTAAACAAGGCCGAATGTAAATTACAGAATATGAACGAGAATTTATAAGGCTCAGTAGATATGCTCGTGAGTACATCTCATCTAAAGCTATCATGTGTAAACGCTTCGAGGACGGGTTAAATAAAGATATCAAATTGTTAGTAGGCATTCTAGAAATCAAAGAGTTCGTGGTACTTATTGAGCAAGCTTGTAAAGCCGAAGAGCTTGGAAAAGAGAAAACAAAAGCTGAAGCTGGAGCTAGAGAGTTTTGTAAAAGATCTTCAGGGAAAACCTTTCAACAATCATCGAAGAAATTTCGAGATGAATCGGGCCGATCCAAGACTACTTCGGGCTTTTCCATACGAGATCGCGATTGACCTCCTGTGAGTTCACGAGCTACCTCAGTTGCTAGTGTTGGCAATGATCATCAGGGCAGAGCCGAGTGCAAGCATTGCGGTAAATGGCATTCAGGGAGCTGTAGATTGCATGATCGCTCCTATTTTAAGTGTGGATCAGCTGATCATTTCATCCAAGAGTGCCCAAAGTTAGCTGAGCAGAATACTGATCCGAGTGGGAGACCTAGTAATACTGCAGCACGAGGTAGACCACCTAGACATATGGGTAATGCTAGTGGCAATCAGAAAGGGACTAAAGATACCGTTGTGTGATTTAAGGCTCATGCACCTGCCAGAGCTTATGCCATATGCGCTCGCGAGGAAGCTTTTTTCCAAGCCGTTATTACTGGTACTTTCACTTCGTATTAAACTGATGTTATTGCTTTGATTGATCTCGGTTCGACTCGTTCCTATGTGTGTGAAACTTTGGCATCTAATAAGACTCTACCTATTGAGTCTACTGAGTTTGTGGTTCGGGTGTCGAATCCTTTGGGCCGATATGTATTAGTTGATAAAGTGTGCAAGAAATGTCCCCTAATGATCTGGAATTCTTGTTTCCCGGCTGATTTGATACTATTGCCATTTGACGAGTTTGATATCATTCTCAGTATGGATTGGTTAACCGTGTACGATGCTGTAGTGAATTGCAAACAAAAGACAATTGACTTGCGATGTCCAAATGATGAAATAATTCGAGTTGACTCTATTGATTTAAACGGGTTACTGGCAGTAATATCTTCGATGTTGGCTCAGAAGTATGCGAAAAAGGGTTGTGAAGCTTATCTTGCGTATGTTCTAGATAATAGGGTATTAGAAAAGAAACTCGAGACTGTGCCAATTGTATGTAAGTATCCGGATGTATTTCCCGAAGAATTACCTAGGTTGCCACCTGTTCGGGAAGTAGAGTTTGGTATAGAATTAGTACCAGGAACAACTCCGATTTCGATAGCTCCGTATCATATGGCACCAACTGAATTAAAAGAATTGAAATCTTAGTGGCAAGAATTGAAATCTTATAGGTTTCGCTAGACCAAGTTTCTCTCCCTGGGGTGCACCAGTGTTATTTCTGAAAAAGAAAGACAGAACCATGAGAATGTGCATGGATTATCGACAACTGAACAAAGTGACTATGAAGAATAAATATTCGTTGCCGTGAATAAATGATTTATTTGATCAGCTAAAGGAGCTTCAGTGTTTTCAAAGATAGATTTGTGATTGAGTTATTATCAGTTACGAGTTAGAGACTCGGATGTGACTAAGGCTACTTTTCGAATGAGGGAGGGTCATTATGAGTTTTTGGTGATGCCGTTTGGGCTCACTAATGCCCCTATAGTTTTCATGGATTTGATGAATCGGGTGTTCAAACAGTATCTGGATCGGTTCGTGGTTGTATTTATTGAAGACATTTTGATCTATTCACGCGATAAAACTGAGCATGCAAAACATTTGAGGCTTGTGATACAGATTTTGCGTGATAAGCAATTGTACGCAAAGTTCAGTAAATGTAAATTTAAATAAATATAGTTTACCGAAATATTTATTATAATTAATGTAATTATAATTTTCGATTAAAACATTATTATATTTATTTATTATGATTATTATGTTCGAATTAAAATTTAATGAATTAAGAATTCATTATATACATACCAATTAAAATGGGAGTTATATATAGAAAGAGAGGAAAAAACCCTAAAACGAGAATAAATATAAAACCCCATTTTTGCTACAAGGTCTAGCAGCCGTCAAGCAAAATATCTCTAAAAATAGTTTTTTAGGGATTTCTTCGTTCATCGTCAACTGGGTAGATTACTAGAGGTCGGCATCTCAAAAGGTTGCGGCTTGGTTCGATAGTAGATTAGCATTCTAGTTGCCAAGGCATCGCTGTCTACTTAAATTGAAATTTTGGTAATTTCGAAACCTTTTCACCCCGATTTGTTCCTCACACATGGATCCATGGTTTGAATCACCGAAATATTTTTTTTCCACTGTGCCTTGGGGGTACCGGTGATGCAACAGTGTATTCTAGAAGGGCATGGAGGTATGGGTTTCAAAGATCTATATAAGTTTAATATTACTTTACTAGCAAACCAGCGATGGTGACTGATGGAAACTCCATACTCTTTAACAGTCAGATTACTTTGAGCAAAATATTATCATGGGTCTAATTTTTTTGGATGCCCTATTGGGTTCTAACCCATCTCTGATTTGGAGAAGTATATAGTGCTCCAAAGCTTTGCTTCAATCTGGTCTTGGGTGGAGTATTGGATCAAGGTTATCGATTTTGATATGGGAGGATTATTGGCTACCGGGGAAGAGTATAGCACGAGTTAGTACGAGTAGAGTAGGGGGCTTGGAGTATGTGAGTGATTTGATTATCCTGACTCCAAATCAATGGGATAGACAACTAATATATTCAACTTTTTTGGAGGAAGAAGAAAAAAAGATTGTAAGTATCCCTCTCCCTACTACAAATCAATCTAATAAAGCAAATTGGATTAGAGAACATTCGGGTACTTATTCTGTCAAAAGTTGTTATAAAGCCCTTTTAGAGTCTTCCTAGTTGAGTTAATTAGAACAATTTAATGTTAAGCAAATTTTGAGTTTAATGTGCCCAGCCAAAATTCACATTTTATTGTGGAGATTTGCTAAAAATTACATTCCTACTTTTCAAAATTTTCACTTCAGAAGAATTATGCACGATAGTAATTGCCCACGTTGTCGGGATTGTAGTGAATCGACTGCTCATGTTGCATGAGGCTACACGTTTGGTATCCAGTTCTGGTCAAAGTTAAATTATCGGTGGCAAAGTTATGTTGCGGATTTGAATTTCAACGAATGGTTAAACTGGCTATTCGTTAATTCTGCCAGTACTAATAAAGAGGAAACCACGATTACAATATGGGCAATCTAGTTTGCCCGCAACAATCTACTGCATAAAAGGGAAATGAAAAGTGTGGATGAGATTATTACCTTTATTTAAGGATATGGTAGGGATTATAGAGAGATTTCATGAATGTTAAAGCATCTCAGACCCCAAGCCTTAATTAATTGGAAGCCTCGGCCTATAAACTTGGTCAAAGTGAATGTGGACGTTGGGTTTTCTGAGTCAAATAACCACGTAATATTAGGGTTTTTAATCTAGAATGATGATGGTAATTTAATGGGCTCAAGATTCAAAATGCATAACTTGGTTAGGACGGTGGTGTTGGCTGAAGCAATGGTTGTTCTATATGGTCTTCAGTTTGCAAGGGATATGGGTTTCTCAAGAGTCATCCTAGAAAGCGATTCGAAAATGGTTATTAGGAATCTCCAAACATTGGAGGAGGATTATTCAGAGATGAGGCCAATTACCTGGGATGTGAAAACTCTGGTGAGGGGCTTCACATCTTGTCGTTTCGAATTTGTCGAGAGAGAACGAAATACAGCAGTGCATGCAATGTCGTATGATGGAATGAAACACTTAAAAGATTTCTTCTGGGTAAATGATGCTCAGCTTCGGGTCTTAGAACTGGGGATTTGGATCATTGTTTCCACCAATCGTGTAACAGCCTGTTTTAGGGCCTAAATGGAATAGTGGTTTCGGGACCACGAATTCGAAGTAGAAAAATTTATTGCAATAAATTTTTAAAGTTTATTATGAGATTTAATGCATGTGTGAAATTTTGGTTAAGAAATTTTGTTGACAAAGTGTCCAATTTGATTTTTAGGACTAAATTGCAAAAAGTGCAAAATATTTGTTCTAGAAGCATTGGGTGCTTAATTGTAATGAATTTGTAAATTAGAGGTCCTTATTTAGTAATTAGACTATTATATATCATGATGGACAAAAACGGACATGGAAGGGTAAAATTTCAAAGTTAAGCCTTAAGGGCATTTTGGTCATTTAGTTAATTAAAGATTAAAAAGGGAAAAATCAAGCAAAAGTTGCTCATCTTCTTGAAGCTAGGGCCAAAATTTCCATGCTCACCATAGCTACGGTTTCTTCAACTTTCTAGTTCAATAATAAGTGCATCCTAGCCCCGTTTTTAATGTTCTTTGTATTTTTGACGTTGTCATCAACCAATCTAGCTATTTCTACCATTTATTTGAGCTAGGGTTTATGTTAAAAAATTTACCCATGTGTGACATGCATGTATTTTGATGTCTAATGGTGGAAACCGAAAGTTTAGTGATAGATAAACGACTTTTACTAAGTGATTTTCGGTAAAACCATCAAAAAGGACCTAATTGTAAAAGTTACAAAAAGGTGTATAGAAAGTGTGAATAAATGGAAAATATGGGCTATTATGAGCATGGAAATGGTTCGACTAGGCTTGGGACTTGAGGAAAATGAATACATTTCATTTTACGAGCCTGGGGACTAAAGTGTAAATATGTGAAAGTTTAGGGGAAAAATGTAATTTTTCCATAGTGTGATTTTTGGACAGTATTGACTAATGTGATAATTAAATGAGTTAAATTTGGTATTATAGATTAAGAAAGACGAGGAATCGACCTTGATCAAGAAAAAAGAAAAGATTTTGGATTAAATTGAATAACTTGTCATTTTGGACCGAGGTAAGTTTGTATGTAAATAATGCATTGTTATATTATGTTTTTGAATACGTAACATTAGTATGCTTTTTGAATCACTATTTGAATGTGTATACCGACCAAGCTTCAAAAAGTGAGAAAGATCCCAATTGAACCTTAGGAATCGAATAGGATACAAGTGACATGTCACTAGGAAACCAAGTGTTTAAGTGATAAGTGATAAGTGGTAGCTCCAGCTACAAATGATAAGTGGTAGCTTCAACTGCAAGTGATAAGTGGTAGCTTCAGCTACAAATGATAAGTGGTAGCTTCGGCTACAAATAAATATGGCACTAACATGCAAGACTTCCTATAACACCCCAAAATTCATACTTTTGTTTTGATAAAATATGACACAAATATCTGTATGCTTCAGTGGTTAAGTGTTCTGGGTGTGTGAGAAAGGTCCCATGTTCAAGCCTTATCTTGGGTAAATTTTGATATTTTTATCACTAAAGCCCTGTCTTTAGTCAGTAGGCTTAAGTTTATTTATTTGTAAAAATATGGCAGAATGGGCCTATTGGTCTGGAGGTTAAGTGGAGTCTTGGTGGGAAGGAGGTCCTATGTTCAATTTTCTACATGGGCAAAAGGGGTTATTTTTGCTACTGGCACCAGGTAGGAATCTATGGTAATTAGGGTTTTGAGTAGTAGTTAGATCAAGTGGGTTAGTGGGGAGTAAGTTGGAGGATTTGGGGTTTATAGGTTTTGATTACATATTCTTCTCAAAAAAATTTTGCTTCTTTCTCACCTCCAAAATCCCTAACGTGAACCTCCCTCTTCCCTTCTCTTCCTTTTTTCTTCTTTGTTCGTGAAATTATTGCCTCATTTTTTTTTACGCTTATCTGTTGTCGTTTCGAAATTTTGACCTCCCACTTCTATCGTCTTTGGTGAGTGATTTTAGTGTGTCATAGTTTCGATTTCTAAGTGACTGTTTGGATGTGTATTTTATGCTTGGCAGCAAGGAATCGAGTTGAGCGGGATTGTCTTTTCACGGAATTCTAATTGGAATCACTCATGGTAATAGGGTGAGTATTGTGCCCATAACTTGAGCTATTGATAGTTTTAATTGTTTTAGTAAATCGAGGAAGAAACTGATTTTTATGTACTACTGGTCTCAGGACTATTTTTACTAAGAAATCATATCAAGTGTGTACCCAAATCGAAGAAAACGGGGTTCAACAAAAAGCCAAAAAAGTAATCTGTCGATGCCACACGGGTTTGTGGTCGCCTATGCGGTAGGCCGTGTGGGGGGGACACGGCCGTGTGATCAACAAGGCCAGGCCTTGTGCAAAGGACACGACCATGTGATGGTCGGATAGGCCATGTGCAGTACACGGTCTAGACTAAATTGGGCTATGTGGGCCACACGAGCGTATGGGTCCACACGGGTACACCACTCAGGCGTGTGGGATTCTGGGCCAGGTAGTGTGATCCACACGGCCAAGGCCAATTTAGGCCGTGTGGGCCACACGGGTAGGCCACATGGGCGTGCGAGCCTATTTCTCTGAAAAGTTCCTTTAGGTTGCACAGGTCGCCCAAGTCGACTGTGGACTTACTATAGGGTCGATAAGTATTATTTACACCCCTTAATTATGTGATCTTATTGTATTATTTGTGACTGAGCATGATATCTGTAACAGCCTGAATTTGGGCTTAGTCGGAATAGTGATGTTGAAATCACTTACCCGAGGTTAGAGAAAATTATTTTAGTATTATTTTATGTGTTACAGGATTTTTATAAGGGTGCATGAAAATTTTGATGAATTAATTCATGCAATTGAGGGCTCAATTGTGAAAAAGGATTAAATTGCATAAGGACAAAAGTTGTAAATTGTTAGTAAATTGTGTTAATTAGCTAGAGAATCAAAATTTGGGGTTTTAATGCATAAATAGACCCCTTCCTATTAGTGTGGGCAGCCATGAGAAGTCAAGGGGGACAAAAGAAAAGAAAAGTCAAAAGGGTTGGTAAGATATTTGGTGTTTTAATTGATAAAATAGTACATAAATAGCCTAGCCTTCTATTAGTTTAATTTTACTTTATTCTTCACCGAAATTTCAACCATTTTTTGGGCTTTTGAAAGCTCAAATTTGCAGCCACTTATTCCTTCTTCAAGTAAGTGATTTTGATGACTTCCTTTGATATTTTTTGCATTTTTGGAACCCTTGTAGCATGGGTTACCTATTGAGGGGATTAATTTGCAAAATGGTTGAAAGTTTAGAATGTTTCTATGAATGTATAAATGTTGTTTGTTGGGTTTTCATGGAAGAATATGAATTCTAGTTGTCAAATAAACAACTTTTGTGAAAGGGTGTTTAGGAAAAACACCTAAAATAGACTAGTTTGTAAAGTTGATAAGTTGATGTTATCTGTGTGAAATATTAGGTACTTTGTGTTGCCATAAGAGTGAAAGGAGTTTGGTTAGGCTTGGTGAATAAGGAAATTCGATAAAAATCGATTTCTGAGCCTAGGGTAAAATGGTCATTTTGCCAAGGTCTAAGGGTAAAATGGTCATTTTGCTGAATTATGATTCTTGACTTGTTTAAATTAGATTGGTGATTAAATTAGTGAATTTTCATTGTTATAGATCAAGATTTACCAAATCCGAATTTAGATCGGGGGAAAGCCAAGCAAATTGACTAAACCGAGTGATTGCTCACATTTTGTATATCGAGGTAAGTTGTAGGTAAATAATGCAATATTTTAATATGCATTAAAATATTGATTTGTCATAAGATTATGCGTTGTGATATGAAATATGTATGAGAATGTTTACTCGAGCATAAATTGTTGAATGATGAACTTTAGTTATGTAATGACAAGAACATATGCATTAGAGCCTGGTTGAACTTTGAGAATAGATTGGATATTCATGTCGTGATACTAGGGTTGATACGAGAGCTAGTGTAAAACCATGTTGGGGACATGGCATTGGCCTCATTATGTGTCAGTGTAAGACCATGTCTAGGACATGGCATCGACACCGAGATGGAAGAACCAGTGTAAGACCATGTCTGGGACATGGCATCGGTTCGATATGTGCTAGTGTAAGACCATGTCTAGGACATGGCATCGACGTAAACTGAGGAGCGCTAGTGTAAGACCATGTTTGGGACAAGGCATCATCCTCGATACGAGAGAGTCAGTGTAAGACCATGTCTGGGACATGGTGTTGGCTCGAGATGTAAGCCACTATAAGACCATGTCTAGGACATGGCATTGGCCTCGACATGTGAGCTAGTGTAAGACCATGTCTGGGACATGACATTGGCTCGATACCTTATGTTGGTGACTCATTGAATATCCTTTCGTATTCTAAATAGTTCAACGGGAAAACTTAAAGATAATGTTAAGTCGAGAGATGTTGTGATGATTTTTGCAAGTTGTCTAGTTGCCTAAGTGCAATGTATAAAATGTGAGCTCACTAGCATGTTATATAATTAGAAATGGATGAAAACAAGTAAGTCAAGTTGTGTTTATTCTTTGTATCGTGCATAGATCATGATGTGTTGAGAGTACGACTTACATGATAATTATGTTGTCTTCTATTTACTTATGACTTACTAAGCTTTATGCTTACCCCTCTCATTTCCATTTTTTTATAGTGTCGCCTAAATAGATCGAGGATCAACTATCGTCGGAGTCATCGCTCACACTATCCATTGAAGCACTTGGTATAGTTAGTTCAAATCTTTTTGAATATCGCATGTATAGGACTCTATTCTTTTGTTAAGTGTCATATTACTTCGGGCCAAATGTGTTGGCTTGTCTTAGAAATTGATTCTTTTGTGTAATGCCATGAATGATGGCTAATATTGGAAGTTAATATATGGAAATGATGATGTTATTCATGAATGTGTGTACTAGGATTAGAATTATGCATACTTTGTTGGACTGATTTATATGAATGTGTTCAGATGCCAATTTATGGCTATTAGTTGAGTTTAAAAGTCTTGGTATGTTTGGACATACATTTGGTTTTGTTTCAGGGTGGCAAAGAGGCTTGGTAGATAGCCTATTTTTGTCCACACAGGTAGACACACGAGCGTGTGTCTAGGCCATGTATGACACACGGTCCACCCCATGGGTGTGTAGTCAGGTCGTGTGTCCCCTGCACCTTGAAATTTTTGAATTAAATGCTCAATACTAAACACACGGGCTGAGACATAGCCATGTGTCTTAACCGTGTGGAGGGCACGGCCAAGCACACGGGCGTATGGCACGTCCGTGTGAGTGATGACGTTAGAAATAGAATGTCAAGTTTTTTTCATACGAACCGCGACACGGGCCTGTCATGGTCGTGTGAAGGACACGGGCTGGGCACACAGGGGTGTGCTAGATAGTGTGAAAACCCCTAGAGGTTCGATGTTGGAAAATAAATCCACACGGACGAGGGGCACGGGCGTGGCCCAAGGTTTCTTAGGCCATGTGAACCACACGGGCCATTAGCATGGCCATGCTAGAGGCCACACGGGCGTGTCGCCCTCCCACATGGGCATGCGTCCTATTTATAGCAGTTTTAGAAAAAAATTTCTTAAGCACCCGAATGGACCTCGATCGTTTCTAAGTCAACTTTTTAGCCTCATTGGCCGATATGGAGGTCGGTAGGACTTTTTTGAAAAAGTTTTAAATTCAGACGTATTTCAAAGAGGATGAGTTGAATGTTTGCATGTGATTTAGTAAGGTAACGCCTCGTACCCTATCCCGTCGTCGGATATGGGTAAGGGGTGTTACAATATCTGTACTGAACTGAATGTATGTTCTAATATTAGCCTATTTGCATGTCACGTATGGTATGTTGCATTGCATCGGGGTGGGTTGATGAACTTTGAAGGAAGTATCTGAAAGGCTTTTAAAGTCTGTTATCTGGCACACTGCTGCTAGAGGTGTGCATGGGCTGGGCCGGGGTGGGTTCAGGCCGGGCTCAACTAAAAATTTAGGCCCATTCATCGGGCTCGAGTCGAGCCGGTACAAAAAATGGGCTTAAAATTTTACCCAAGCTCGACCTATATAAAAATGCTAAAACCCGGGCCCAGCCCGACCCCCTGTATTAATTTTTTATATTATTTTTATATAATTTTTAAATATATATAATACATCAAAAATACTAAAAAAATCAAAATAAATATTTTCCAACAAATTGAAAATAAATTTTAAAAAAATATGTAGACTTAAATAAGATTAACATAAATGCAACTTAACAAGCAAATACCTTAAAAATAATAACAAAATTAACAAATGCCTTTAAAATAATAACAAAATTAACAATAAAATAAGTTTTATACGATATCCAAATAATAACAACAAACTAGTAGCAACATAATAGTAATATGGTAGCAAAATAGGGAGAAAACAACAAGAAAATAACATTGAAAAAAAAATAGCAGATTTTTTTATCATTTAGTGAATTCGGGCCAGGCCGGGCCGGGCCCGGGCCAAAAATACCTTACACGAGGCTCGACCCATTTTTTAAACGGGCCTTATTTTTTGTCCAAGCCCAATTTTTGGGCCTATATTTTTGCCCAAACCCTCCCACATTTCAGGCGGGCCTATATTTTACCCTAGAATAAAAGCTAAAGGGTGATGTTTCATTGCTTTGCGATGAAGCATATCAATAGTGGCTAACCATTAAGGAGGGCACTCAGCCGGAACGACTGACATGGGATTTCAATAAGTCTTCTTTCAAAGGTAAACATGTAGGGGCAAGCTACATCGATGCTAGGCGGCGTGAGTTCCTGAATCTCACACAAGGGGATCATTCAGTGGCAGAGTATGAGGCCGAGTTTCTTAGATTGAGCAGCTATGTTGGGGGCATGGTGGCGACTGAATATGAGCGTTGTGCCTACTTTGAGGATGGACTCAGAGACTGTTTGAGAGTCTTGATAGCTCTGCAGAGGGAGTGTGACTTTTCAGCACTAGTAGAAAAGGCAAAGATCACCGAGGAAGTAACGTACACTGAGTGCTAAAATCAGGATAAGGAGAGAGGGAAGAGTAAGAGGGATTCGGAGCCCTCGAGTTCTACACTGAGGCCTCAGAAAAAGGCCAGATCTGATTGGCTAGTTAGAGTTGGGCCCCCTATTGCACCTATTGGGATTTTTCCTTGTGAGCATTATGGGAGACGCCATTCGAGCTAATGTTATAGGACGACTGGGGTATGTTTAAGATGTGGGTCTACTGAGCACCGTGTTCTAGAGTGTACGCTGAGAGCCGCTCAAGTGCAAGCTCCATGCTCTGGTACTGTTTAGTCGTTAAGGGTAGTTCAGTAGTCGCCTAGGGGCCGTGGTCAGGCTAAGGGTGGTAACGGCATAAGCCATAGATAGAGAGCACCGGGCAAAGGTGCTGGACAGGCTAAAGCGAGACAACTTGCCCTTGTTTATGCTGTTCATCGCCGTGAGGATAGAGATGCTTCAGACATCATCACAGATACGTTTTTAATTTATGATGTACCTTATCTGGCATTGATAGACATAGGTTGTACGCATTTATATGTAGCTAGCACTGTGTTGAAACTTTAGGGATTTCAGTGGAGAGTACTTTTAGTAAGGTGATGGTTTTGAGTCCTTTGGGGCAATTTGTCTAGGTTAGTAGATTGTTTAGAGATGTTTCGTTAAGAGGTTCAAGGGACAGTATTTCTGGCTGATCTGATGGAGCTTTCGTTTAGGGAATTTGAGTTGATTCTTTTAATAGACTGGCTGGTCAAACACTGGGTAAGTTTGGACTGTGAGACAAAGAAGGTCGTTTTGAGGACCGAGAAGGACAACAAGGTAGTTGTGATTGGGGAACGACGAGACTATCTGACTAATATGATTTCAGCTTTGGTGGCGGAAAAGTTGGTGCAGAAAGGATGTGAGGCATTTCTGGCCTACATAAGAGTTTCAGATTCTAGGGACTCTTCAGCTAAGGAATAAGCTTGGGACTATCTCTATGTCTTTCCTGAGGAACTACTGGGTTTGCCTCCAAGCCGAGAGGTGGAGTTTGGGACTAAGTTTACTCTGGGTACAACTTCGGTGTCTATAGCCCCCTACAGAATGGCACTGAAAGAGCTTACAAAGCTTAAGGCTCAGATTCAAGAACTGTTAGATCGTCGGTTTATTCTTCCCAGTGTGCCTCCGTGGGGAGCACCTGTTCTTTTTGTGAAAATGAAAGATAGGACAATGAGGATATGTATCGACTACCGACAACTGAACAAGCTAACCATCAAGAACAAATACCCACTTCTGGGGAGAGATGATCTATTCGACCAATTTAGAGGAGCTTCTGTGTTTTCTAAGATAGATCTACGTTCGATATATCATTAGTTGAGAGTTAAGGAGGCTGATGTGCATAATACAATATTTAGGACTCGATATGGGCATTACGGGTTCCTAGTTTTTCCTTTTGGGTTGAGTAACGCACCAGCGACATTTATGGACTTAATGAATCTAGTGTTCCAGCCCCATCTAGACCACTTTGTGGTGGTATTCATTGACGATATCCTAGTGTATTTTAAGTCTGAGGATAAGCACGATGGGTATCTCAGAGTGGTGCTACAGACATTTCTTGAGAAACAATTGTATGCGAAGTTTAGTAAGTGTGAGTTTTGGCTACGTGAGGTGACCTTTTTGGGACACATAGGTTCTGCTAAGGGGATTCGAGTCAATTAGAAATAGCCAAAGAATGTGACTAAAATTTACAGTTTTCTGGGGTTGGCAGGTTACTATCGACATTTTGTGGAAGGGTTATCCATGATTGCAGCACCGTTGACTAAGCTTCTGCGTAAGGGAGTTCCTTTTGTCTGGACTAATGCGCAACAAGAGAGCTTTGAGAAGTCAAGTCTACTTTGACTTAGGCTCCTGTTCTGATACAGCCAGAATCAAGAAAGGAGTTCGTAGTATACAGTAATGCGTCACATGTGGGTCTAGGTTGCATTTTGATGAAGGATGGTAAGGTTGTAGCTTATGTGTCACGTCAACTTAATACGCATGAGGTAAACTATCCGACGCATGATTTGGAGTTGGCTACTGTAGTCTTCACTCTGAAAATTTGGAGGCACTACCTATACGGTGAAAAGTGTATTATCTACATTGATCACAAAAGCCTCAAGTATCTTCTCACTTAGAAGGAGTTGAATCTTAGGCAACGTAGATGGGTTGAACTCAAGTATCTTCTCACTTAGAAGGAGTTGAATCTTAAGCAACATAGATGGGTTGAACTGCTTAAGGATTATGATTGTACCATTGAGTACCATCCCGGTAAGGCCAATGTGCTGGCTGATGCATTGAGCCGTAGGGCTATGACTGATCTAAGAGCAATGTTCGCTTGACTTAGCCTATTAGACAATGGAACTTTGTTGGCAGAACTTTAGGTTAAACCGACAAGGATTGAACATATTTGAGGTGAACAGTTAGGGGATAAGACTCTTGAGTTACGGTTTCGTCAGGTTGAGAATGGTAACAATGTTGATTTTGGGATAAACAATGATGGGGTACTTTGTTTCCACGGTCGGATTTGTGCACCAAATGATGAGCATTTAAGATAGTCGATTTTGAAGGAAGCGTATAGTAACCCTTCGAGAGTTATACTGGTGGCCAATGTTGAAGCGTGAGGTTACTAACTTCGTTGCTCACTGTTGAACTTCCCAGCATGTTAAGGCTGAGCATCAGTTACCTTTGGGTTTGCTGCCGTCAGTTAAGATATCTTTATGGAAGTGGGAGCGAGTAATGATGGACTTCGTTAGTGGGTTGCCTCTAACACCCACCAAGAAGGATTCTGTTTGGGTCATCGTGGATCGATTGACCAAATCTGCTCACTTCATCCCAGTGAAGACAAACTTTTCTCTTCAAAAATTGGTTAAGCTCTACATATTTGAAATAGTGAGACTGCGTGGGGTTCCAGTCTCAATTATCTCCAGAAGGGATCCTCGCTTCGTGTCTCGGTTCTAGAAGAGGCTATATAAGGCTCTAGGGTTAAGGTTAGACTTAAGTGCTACTTTCCATCCTCAGACATATGGTCAGTCGAAAAGGGTGATTCAGATACTGGAGGATATGTTGAGGTGCTGTGTGATTGATTTCTGAGGCAGTTGGGTGGAATACTTGCCATTAGCGGAGTTTGCCTACAATAACAGTTACCAGTCTAGCATCCAGATGGCACCTTACGAGGCCTTGTATGGTCGTAAGTGTCGTACTCCCTTATGTTGGACTGAGTTGGGTGAACGACGTGTTTTGGGTCTGGAATTGGTTTCTGAAACTGAATATAAGGTCAGATTAATTCGGGATCATCTGAAAGCGGCTTCTGACAGGTAGATGTCCTATGCAGATCTGAAGAGAAAGGATATCGAGTATTCCATGAGGGACTTCGTGTTTCTCAAGGTCTCGTCATGGAAGAAGGTTCTGAGGTTCGGTCGCAAGAGTAAGCTGAGCCCTAGGTTTATCGGGCCGTACGAGATTTTAAGGTGAGTGGGGCCAGTGGCATATCAGTTAGAAATACCTCCGAAGTTGGATTGCATTCACGATGTATTCCACATCTCGATGTTGAGGTGCTACCGCTCTAATCCCACACATAGTGTTCTGGCTGACGAGATTGAGGTTAGCCGAATTTGACCTTCAATGACAAGTCGGTTCAGATTTTGGATCACGATGTTAAGGTCCTGCGAAGGAAATCTATCCCCTTATTGAAGGTGCTATGGCAGAATCATAGCACTAAGGAAGCCACTTGAGAGCTTGAGGATTTGATACGTCATTAGTATCCTCACCTTTTCTAATTAGCTAAATTTTGAGGTCGAAATTTTCTTTTAGGGGGTAGAGTTGTAACGTCCCAAAATTCATACTTTTGTTTTGTTAAAATATAACACAAATATATGTCTACTTTAGTAGTTAAGTATCCTGGGTGTGTGAGAAAGGTCCCAAGTTCAAGCCTTATCTTGGGTAAATTTTTGTTTTTTTATAACTAACGCACTGACTTTAGTCAGCAGGCTTAAGTTTATTTATTTGTGAAAATATGGCAGAATGAGCTTACTGGTCTGGTGATTAAGTGGAGTATTGGTGGAAGGAGGTCTTATGTTCGATTCTCTACATGGGCAAAGGGGATTATTTTTGCTATTGGCTTCAGGTAGGAGTTTGTGGTAATCGAGATTCTAAGTAGTAGTTGGATCAAGTGGGTTAGTGGGGACTAAGCTATGGGATTTGGGGGATTATAGGTTTTGATTATATTTTCTTTTTAAAAAATTTTTGCTACTTTCTCTCCTCCAATATCCCTAATATGGACGTCCCTCTTTTCATTTCCATTCCTTTTTTCTTCTTTGTTTGTGAAATTGTTGCCTTATTTCTTTTTCTGCGCTCATCTATTGCCGTTTTCAAATTTCAATCTCCCACTTCTGTCATCTATGGTAAGTTATTTTAGTGTGTTATAGTTTCGATTTCTAAGTGACCTTTTGGATGTGTATTTTATGCTTGGCAACAAGGAATCAAGTTGAGCAAGATTGTCTTTTCATGAAATTCTAACCAAAAACGCTCGTGGTAGAAGGCTGATCGTTTTGCCCATAACTTAAACTCTAGACAGTTTTAATCATTTTAGTAAATCAAGGAAAAATGATTTTTGGCAGTTCTGTTTGTTAATAATAGGTACTACTGGGCTCGGGAGTGTTTTTGCTACGAAATCATATCAGGTCTGTACCTAAATCATAGAAAATAGGGTTCGACAAAAAGCCAAAAAAGTAATCTATCGATGCCACATAGGCATGTGGTCGCCCGTGTGGTACGCCGTGTGATCTACAACACCAATCTGTGCGCGAAGGACACGGCAGTGTGATGGTCGGATAGGCCGTGTGCGACACACGAGCTAGACTAAATTGGGTCGTGTGGGCCATACGGGCATGTGGGTCCATACGGGTGTGTGGCATTCTGGGCCAGGCCGTGTGATCAACAAGGCCAAGGCCAATTTGGGCTGTGTAGGGCACACGGGTATTTGGGCCCACACTTGTGGGCCACATGGGTGTGCAAGCCTATTTCTCTGAAAAGTTCTATAAGGTTGCACGGGTAACCTAAGTCGACTGTGGACCTACTGTAGGGTCGGTAAGCATTACTTAGACCCTTTAATTATGTGATCTCATTGTATGATGTCTGATTGAGCATGATATCTATACTGAACTGAATGTATATTCTAATATTAGCCTATTTGCATGTCACATATCGTATGTTGCACTGCATCGAGGTGGGTTAATAAAGTTTGAAGGAAGGATCTGAAAGGCTTTTAAAGCCTGTTATCTGGCAGCACAACTGCATATTTATGATTATGTGCCTCATTTCGGTATAGCACGGTGTGTAAGGATGGATAGGTGTTCTAAACCACACATGGTGTGCAGGGATGGGTAGGTGTTATAAACCCCACATGGTGTGTAGGGATGGTCGGAGATGGTGGGAGGGCTGGTGGGTGGCACTCTGACTCTGTTACTGCATGTTATATCTGAGATGGGCAAAGGCTCTAATGTTATATCGAGACTACATCTAAATGGGCTAAGGCCCGAACTGAATATATGATGGGCTCAGGCCCCAGACTCTATATATATGATTGATTTCTAACATTAATCTCTGTACATGTTTTCTGTGGGGATTACACACTGAGTTTGTGAAAACTCACCCTTTGTCTATTTAATCTGTTCAGGTAATCCTTAAACTTAATGGGACAGTGCAGCGGAGGACTGGACGGTGCAGCGGAGGACTTGATGGTGGCCACACGTAATTTTAAATTATTTTCTGGTAGTTTCAGATTTATTGTTTGTTTGGGTAATTTTTATGTAATTTGGACTTCATGGACTGCTTGCTTTTAATTTTGGGATTTTAACAACTTTTATAGTTTGACAATTTTGATCACAACAAAATACGGTTTTCTAAATAAGTAAAACCAAGATTTCATCAAATGCAAACGACTTTCTTGAAATCAATGGTTGCCAAAGCTTTCTCTAGAAAGAAATGATTTTGACTTAACAAAGCATATGCATTTTTACTCCAAATTAAGATAAAAGCTAATTAAATGGAACAGTTTTAAACTCGACATCTCGCTTTCAAATTTTATTCCATGTGATATCGCCAGATTCGGCCATAACGTCTAGGCTGGGTATGGGGTGTTACACTTATGAGTATCCTTTAGAATTCCAAGTGGTTCAACGGGTGATGCAGCTAAATAACAAAGTGTGAGTGCAAGTGGTTACATAATGGTTGGCACAGGTACGTTTGTGGAAGTCCTAAAAGATGAGTTTGTTATGTGATGACTATTGTAAGGTTATGAATGAGTAACTTGTGATCGTAAGTTTTGATAGTATCCATGAAATTGTTATAATTTCAATTGTATGTTAAATGTGTGTTTATAATGCTCATTATTTGTTTATAAACTTACTAAGCTATTTATATTACTCCTCACTTTTTCCCTTGTCTTATAGTGTTACCAAGCTAACTCAGATTGGGAGAACATCGGAGGATCGTCTCACATTATCAAATTATCTTTTGGTATATGTAGTTATTGGCATTTTAAGTTATGGCATGTATAGAGGACTTGGTTATTTTGTTATATGTGTCATATTTGATGAGGCCAAGAATGTTGGTTTATTTTGATGAATGATCATTTTGTATAATGCCATTAAAAGTTAGCCAATATTGATACTTGGTGTATGCTTATGATGATGTTATTCATGATTGAGGTAGTTTGCATGTTTAAGTTGCTAAGTATGTGAGATATATGCATGATGATGTGGTATGCAAATGTTGTATGGATGACTTGAATTGGGGTGTTTGATAGCTTACTTATGTTATGTTATGTGCCTTTGAAGTGGTGTAAGTGCGCTCGTGTTTCAGGAGGGCAAAAGGCTTGGTAAATAGCCTTATATTTCTAGGCTATGTGTGACACATGGTCTGCACCATGGGCGTGTTGTCCTGCCATGTGTCCCCCGCACCCTAGTTTTGCAAAACAAAATATCCAATAGTAAACAAACAGGCAGAGACACGACCGTGTGTCTCAACCGTATGAAGGACATGGCCCCGGGACATGGGCGTGTGAAGTCTGCACCTATTTTTTAGAAATTAAATTCACCACACGGCCTGGCACACGGGCATGTGGCTTGTCCATGTGACTCCGTTTGGTGCATGACGTCATAAACAGAGAGTTACATGGGTAGAGAATACAGGTGTGTGTGACCACACGGCCTACCCAGACGGGCGTGTGACTCTTCAAAACATGAAATTTTTCTCAGTGTTCCAAAGATCTCGGTTTAGTCCCGAACCGCTCTCAATGTATGTTTTGCCTCGTCGGCCTATAATAGGGACAATATGATTACATATGAAAAGTTTTAAATTTGAATGGAAATTTATGACTCGGATTGGTATGATTGTTTGTGTTTAAGTGAGGTAACGCCTCATACCCTATTTTGGCGACGGATGTGGGTAAGGGGTGTTACAAACCGTCATAGTTGCCTCTCTATTCTGTTCGCAGTTCTTGGTTGAGAATGTTTGCCACTTTATGCATTGAATTTTAACTTTCTTCCTCTAGTTGGTGGCTCTGTTTTCCAATCTTGGGAACGTTTCTGGCCGTTTTGTGTTGCTGGTCATCGAAGGGTTTGGAAGAAGCTTCTGGATGTGTTTCGTTTGTTACTTTATTGTTTCTGATATGGTTTTCTATCTGACTTTTGTTGGGTATTGTTTTGCTTTTGTTTGGTTTGGTTTGGGTTTTGTTCTACTTTTGTTGTGTTTGGGTTTTATTTGTAATTTGTTTTGGACTTCCAAGCCTAGTTAAAGCAAAACGGACCGTATTTTCAAAAAAAAAAAAGAATTTTAAAATAATTTTAGTGACAATTAGTTCTAAAACAATTCTAAGACATTTGTCGCCTATTACATGTTGATATCTCAACATGGTTTGATTTCATAATCAAATTATTAGTGAAACATTATAAAAAAAATAAAATAAATTCATAAAATTAATAAGTGCATTTCAATTAATACATACAATTGGCTCATGCATCACACATATATACATATTAAATTACATATATTAGAAGGTTTTGGTTAAAAATGAAAATATACACACCCTTTTTTAACTTATTTCCTTCCTAAATTCTTAAAATATTGAGGGCTTCACAATTTAACACATCTTTCAAATAGTATAGAAATTAATTTACTTAATATCATTTTTAAAATTATCCATGAATAATTATTTTAAATATTTATTAATTGAATATTGTCCACTTATATTTTCATAAAATGATTAATTTTATCACAAATCATATATTAATAATTCAAATGAAATTTTTAGTTCTTTTTTTATTTTAAAGAAAAAAGTAAAATTTTTAATTTATTTTATTTTTAAGTTAATTTAAACATTTTTAAATGAATAGAATTACTTTTGCTTATAATATGTTAATACTATTATTTAAAAAAAGTCATAAAGTATCTGAGACACAATATCTTAAGCAATATATCAATATAATATATATATACACATAATATGATGTTCTTTTTTTTTTCCATATTGATTTATATATTAATTAATTTAATTATTTAAAATTTTACAATAGTTCAGAATTATGTAATAACGAATAACGATAATTTTTAACATGAATATAGATTTGGTATATATGAGTACTAATTTATACGAAATTACATTAAAAATATTAAATTAAATACGTACTTAAATATTTATTTTTTAAAATTAATATCATACATAAAAAAAATACCATATATGAGTTTTACAATTACTAAATACCATAAATGAAAGGGTAAACTATAAAAATAGTTAGTTTTGTTTGCCACAGATTACATTTTAGTCACTTATGTTTAAAATGTTACATTTTAGTGACTTACGTTATCATTTTGTTTTGAAATGGTCACTTTACCGTTAAACTTTGTTATGTCCCTAATGGCGTGTAACGCCCTAAAAATTTGTATATTTGATTTTGTGTAATTGTGACACAACTGTTTGTCTGCTTCAGTGGTTAAGTGTTCTGGGTTTATGTGAGATGTCTCAAGTTCAAGCCTTGACTTGGGCAAAATTTGTGTTTTTATATGAAAAAAGCTCTATCTCTAGTCAGTAGGCTTTTAATTAAATGTTGGTAAAATTCTATCAGAATGGGTCTGCTGGCCTAGTTTGGTGTGTATTCGGTAAGCTAGAGGTGTGTTTTGTTTCCATTCGATGAAGAGATGGATTTTTAAGAATTTGTTTTCTAATTAAGGGCAATCAAGGATCTGTAGGCTACCATTCGGTAGACTAGCAGCGAGAAATAACCATTTTTGGTTAGAGGTTTTGAAGTGATCGGGGACTATTTTTGCATCTATCATAATCAGGTGTATACTCGACTACATATAAAATGGGAATCGACGAAAGCTGAAAAAGCATTCTGTTGACGCCACACGAGCGTGTTGTCGCCCGTGTGGTAGGCCGTGCGACGGAACACAAGCGTGTAATCGATTAGCCAGGTCATACGCATATGACACGGCCGTGTGATGGCCTGGTGAGGCCATGTGCGACATACGAGCTCGACCAATTGGGCCATATGAGCCACACGGATGTGTGGGCCCACACGAATAGTCCACATGGGCGTATGGGAATTTGGGCCAGGTCGTGTGATCCATACGGCTAAGGCTAATTTTGGTCGTATGGGCCCACACGGGCAGATCACATGGGCGTGAGAGCCCATTTTCACTGATTTGTTTGCTAAGGTTGCACGGGTCGCCCGAGTCGACTATGAACCTACTGTAGGGTCGATAAGCTTTGTTTAGATCCCTAATTGAATGAAAAGACTGAATGACTGATATATGTGTACATGTTTATCGAGCATGATGACATTCCACATAACTGATATTATATGTATTGCTACCATGAGACGGCATGTCATAATTGTATGTTGCATTAAAAGGGCTTTGGCCCAGACTATGATTATTTGCTTACTTTCTGTTTGTTTTGTATGGGGGTTACACACTGAGTTTACGTGAACTCACCCTTTCTGCTTAATCTATGCATGTAATCCCCAAACTTAGAGAGATCGAAGCGGCGAAGGACTCAATGGTGGCCACACGACTTCTTACTATTTAAAACTTAGCCATGGTTTTAATTTTTAATTTGGGAGAATTTTTGTTGTAATCATGGCCTCTGTGGATTTTTATTTAAATTTGGATTTTAAATTGCTTTATGATTAATATCTGCTAGTGGTAGGTAAAACTCAGATTTTCAAAAGAATTACAAGGTTTTATAAAAAAATACCCACGATTACATGAACTATTTTAAAAGCTTTTGCAAAGGATAACGTTTTGAAAACGATCGACACGATTTTAGAATTAAAAAAAGATAATGAAAAGTTGTAAATGGAAAAGTGGTTTTTACCGACGATACGATTTTTCAAACATACTCTCATGTCACATTGTCAGATTCGGCCATAACATCTAGGCCGAGTTTCGGGTGTTACATTTAGTGGCATCAGAGCCAGGTCGCAAAACTCAGCTGTGGATTTGGGTTTTAAAACTTGTTTTCATAATTAATTTTTGAAGACTTGAATATTTCTATTGAATGTGTAGTACACCGAGTCTTCGGCACCGATCCTGTAAGTTTTCTGAAATTGTTCTATGTATTACATTGAAACTGTTAGGATTTTGCAACTACTATAGGTAGTATACTATACAAAAACACTTTAATTAGTGTAAGCTTTAAGCTGTTAACTGTAGAGAAACTAAAAACGGTAGTGAGACTGCGATACATGGAAACGAATACTGAATTATCGATACTACTTTACATAAAATTGTTAATACAAATAAACGTGATTAGATAGTGAGCACAAGAGGTACTCACAGACGGGGTACAAGAGGCCGTGGTAAAGGCCATAGAAGGGCTCGAGCTGGGCCTCGTCATCTGGGTACATGCCTAATCTAAACACTAGCGAGACATCAGTGTCGCCTATTATTGACACTGGGTATGGGTCTCATGCTCATGCGGCTAGGGATGACACACTGTCCCAAGCAATGTTAAGGGGGCCCGCATACTGGAGCGGGAGGTCGGGGTCAGTTATGGAACGACTCCGGTCTAATGGAGCTGAAATATTTAGGGATGTCGCTAGGGTCACCCCTAATGTGCCTGAGTACTGGATTGAGGCCACATAGAGGATCATGGATGATCTAGACTGCATCCCCGAGTAGAAATTAAAGGGTGTAGTGTCGCTGCTGCGTGTTGAGGCTTACCAATGGAGGCTTACTGTTAAGGAGGGTACTTAGCCCGAATGACAGACCTAAGGGTTCTTCAAGTCCACCTTCTAAGGGAAATATGTGGGGGCCAGTTATGTGGATGCTCGTAGGAGAGATTTCCTAAATTTGACTCAAGGAGATAGAACAGTGGCCAAGTATGAGGCCAAATTTCTGTGACTGAGCCGCTATGCGCGAGGTATGTGGCGACTGAGTATGAGCAATGTGTTCACTTTGAGGATGGCCTTAGGGACAGCTTGAGGGTTCTGATAGCTCCATAGAGGGAGCAAGATTTCTTTACACTGGTGGAGAAGACAAAGATTGCCGAGGAGGTTAAGCTTGCTAAGCGCCAAAACCGCGATAGAGAGAGGTAGGAATAGGAGGGATTTAGAGCCCTCAAGTTCCGTACGGAGGCCTAACAAAAAGGTCAGAGTTGATGGGCTGGTTAGAGTTGGGGCCCCTGTTGCTACTACTGGACAGCAGCCATGTACTGATTGTGGTAGACGCTATCAGGGCGAGTGTTGGAAAAGAACTAGGGCTTGTTTGAGGTGCGGTTCATTAGAGCACCATAGTAGGGATTGTCTGCGGAGGCCCGATCAGATGCAAGATCTAGGTACTGGTACTGCACAGCCACCAAGGGTGGTTTAGTAGCCACTGAGAGGCCGTGGTCAGACTATAGGTGGTAATGGCATGGGCCGGGGGTAGAGAGCACCAGGCAGAGGTGCTGGTCAGACTAAGGCGAGACAACTGACTTTAGTTTAAGCTACACGTCGCCGAGAGGATAGAGATGCTCCAGATGTCATCACAAGTACATTTTTTACTTATAACGTATCGTATACTGCATTGATAGATATAGGATCTAGTCACTTCTATATAGCCTGCTTTGTTACTAAAAACTTATAGATTCTGGTTAAGAGTACTTCTAGTGAAATTACCGTATTGAGTCCATTGGGGCAGTCTGTCCGGGTTAGCAAGTTATTTAGAGATGTCCCTTCAGAGGTTCAAGAGGCAATCTTTCTAGTGGATCTGATGGAGCTTCTATTTGGGGAGTTCTACTTGATATTAGGAATGGACTGGCTGGTCAAGCACCATGTTAATTAGGATTGTGCGACTAAAAGGGTTGTGTTGAGAACTGAGGAGGACAGCGAGGTAGTCGTAATTGGGAAACATCGAAACTACTTGACGAATGTGATTTCTGCACTGATGGCAGAAAGGTTGGTACGAAAGGGATGTGAGGCATTTCTAGACTACATAAGTGTTGTAGATTCTGGGGTTTCTTCTATTAAAGATACCAGAAAGGTAAAAGATTTTTTGGACATTTTTCCTGAAGAGTTACCTGGATTACCTCTGAGTCGTGAAGTGGAGTTTGGGATTGAGCTCCTTCCTGGTACAGCTCCAATGTCTTATCGCTTCCTATAGAATGACACCAAAGGAACTTGTGGAGCTTAAGCCTCAAATTCAGGAGCTTTTGGATCGTGGGTTCATCCATCTTAGTGTGTCTTCGTGGGAGCACCAGTGCTATTTATAAAGAAAAAGGATGGATCCATGCGTACGTGCATCAACTATAGGAAACTGAACAAATTGACCATTAAGAATAAGTACCCCCTACCAAGGATAGATGATATGTTTGACCAGTTTTGAGGAGCTTCAATTTTCTCTAAGCTTGACCTCTGATCAGGGTATCACCAATTGAGGGTAAAGGAGGCTGACGTGCATAATACGATATTTGGGACTTTTTATGGTCACTACGAGTTCCTAGTAATGCCATTTGGACTGACTAATGCACCAGCAACTTTCATGGATCTGATGAACCGAGTGTTCCAGCCCTA
This sequence comes from Gossypium stocksii, assembly GCA_020496765.1. NCBI lineage: Eukaryota > Viridiplantae > Streptophyta > Magnoliopsida > Malvales > Malvaceae > Gossypium > Gossypium stocksii. The sequence continues at coordinate 43,765,506 of CM035629.1, forward strand.
TCTGGATTGGTTCGTAGTGGTATTTATTGACGATATACTGGTCTATTTGAGGACTGAGGATGAGCACAATGAACACCTTAGTGTGGTACTATAGATTCTGCGAGAGAAACAACTGTACGCTAATTTCAGTCAATGTGAGCTCTGGTTACGTGAAGCAACATTTCTAGACAGATACTGATACTGAAAAAGGGCTTAAGCCAGACTGTGATTATTTGCATACTGTCTGTTTGTTTTGTATAGGGTTGCATACTGAGTTTACGTAAACTCACCTCTTTTGTTTAATCTGTACAGGTAATCCCCAAACTTAGACGGATCGGAGCAACGAAGGACTCAAGGGTGGCCACAGGACTTCTTACTGTTTAAAACTTAGTCATGGTTTTAATTTTTAATTTCGGAGAATTTTTGTTGTAATCATGGCCTCTGTGGATTTTTACTTAAATTTGTATTTTAAACTGCTTTATGATTTATATCTGCTAGTGGTAGGTAAAACTCAGGTTTTCAAAAGAATTACATGTTTTTATCAAAAAAAAACCCACGATTACGCGAACTGTTTTAAAAGCTTCCGCAAAGAATAATGTTTTGAAAACGATCGACATGATTTTAGAATTAACAAAAGATAATGAAAAGTTGTAAATGGAAAAGTGGTTTTACTGACGATACGGTTTTTCAAACAACTCTCATGTGACATCGTTAGATTTGGCCATAACGTCTAGGCTGGGTTTGCGTGTTACATGGCGGACTTACGTGATAGTCCAAATGGGTTTTAAATGCCAACTTGGATATCCTACGTGGTAGTCCAAATTAAATTTATTTAATTAAAAACCTATTTTCATTCCAACAAGTTGGCATTTAAAACCCATTTAGATTGCCACGTAAGACTGTCGTTAGAGAGATAACAGAGTTTAACAGTAGAGTGGCCACTTTATAATAAAACAATAATGTAAGTGACTAAAACGTAACATTTCAATCATAAGAGACTATAATGTAATTCGAAGCAAACAAAAGTGACTATTTTTGTTGTTTATCCTAAATTTAAAATAAAAAAATAAAGTATTTATATTTTTATATTTTTTAAAAAAATATTTTTCAAACTTTACAAATCTTAAAATTAATTTAAATTAAAATAATTTAATAGACATATATAACAAACTTGTGCATTGCACAAGATAAAAAAATAGTGTATACACTACAGCAATTTAAAGTTGCAATTAACGAAAGCATTCTAATGTGGCATAGTTAAAAAATTGCCATTTGGCATGCTAATTAGTTGCCATGTGTCTTTATTAACTAAAGTTTAAATTGAATATTCTTTCAATCTAATTTCCTTATAAAAATAAATCAACATTGAATATCAATTCATACAGGCTTAATATAACATTTGGTACCTGAACTTGACATTTTTCTTAATTTGGTACCTAAACTTTTTTTCGTCTAATTTGGTACCTAAACTTGACACTTTTTCTTAAGTTGGTACTTAAACTTTTTTGGGGTCCAATTTGGTATCTAAACTTGACTATTTTTCCTAATTTGATATCTAATCTTTTTTTTATTTGATCCTTTTCAAAGGTTTTACGAATTAGTCCAATATATTAACAATGTTATTCGTTAAGTATAGCTCAATACCTATTTTTTTAACATAAATTTCCTCTAATACTAACAATATTTTTGGAGCATAACAAAAAAAATTAACACTGTTAGTGTTTTGCATAATTTGTATAACATTTAATAATTTTAGATACCAAATTGAACCTAAAAAAAAGTTTACGTACCAAATTAAGAAAAAGTGTCAAGTTCAGGTACCAAATTGGGCCCAAAAAAAGTTTAGGTACCAAATTAGGAAAAAGTGTCAAGTTCAGGTACCAAATCAGGCCAGAAAAAAAATTAAGTACCAAATTAGGAAAAAGGCCAAGTTCAGATACAAAATGTAAGATTAAACTATTCATGTAACAAGGATCATATATGTCTCAATAATTTTTGCTATAATTAATTATCATAGATTACGAAAAAAATATAAATTTAAATATACTTAGTCCAGTTTTACTTTTTCTTAATATTAAGTCCTTATATGCAATTTTTAATATCCAATATTAGAAAATATAAATATGTGCTTCAAGTTCGTAAAATTTAAAATTTTACACATTCATTTATACGCTCATTTTTTAATTATTGAAATTTATATATAATATATATCAAATATTTCTTTTAGAAAGATCTTAAACATATTATTGAAATCATATTTTGTTCTACAACTTTTCTTTATGTATTTTTTTAATAACTTAATTTACATAGTGTTTTCTTTTTCTTTTTTTTAATCTTTAAATATATTCTAACTCTTTTTTAAGAGTAAAGCTAAAGTTATAATTTGTAATATAAAACCATTCAAGTTTATTTTAAATATTAACTTTTTCATCTTATTCTATATTGACTATAATTTAAATTATCATCATTATAAAAAAACTAAATCTTTATATTATTTTTAATTTGTCGATAACATTATTGGTTAATACTGGTAGAATCTTAGTAATCCCAACCTTACGAATCAACATCGTAGATCTTTTAATTTTTGCCTTAGCATCATTATTTTCACAACTCTAATTGTTTACTTGATTGTTCTGTACATTTTATTCAAAATTATTCTACTAATTGCCATTACATTTTTATTACTGCTTTTGCCTTAGCGTTATCTCGCTTTACCATAATAGCTTACCAAATTAAACCTATCTAATCCCTGTAGAGACCAACTCACTTATCACTTTATTACTTGATCTGACTTGTACACTTGCATAATTTGCTTAGTATATTCACACGCAACAAGTTTTTGGCACCGTTGCCAGGGATTGGCAATTTGGTGAAATTTGGTTTGGTTATTTTATTTAATTCCATTCAGTTTTAGTTAATTCAGTTGTATTTAATTTTTGTACGTTTGTTATCAGTGCATGAGTAAAGGTCATTCCTGCTAATGAAGAGTATCCTTTTGACCCTGAGATCGAGAGAACTTTGAGAAAAAGGAGAAGAAAAGTGCGTAACATGGCTAGGGACAGGAATGATCCTGGCATAAATGATCCATTAATTCTAAGTGGTCAGGATGTTGATCTTTCTATTCATTGCGTGATAGACAACCGAGACAAGCCAATTCGTGAACATGTTGTCCCAATTTTGGATGATTTGAATTTAGGGATAGTTAAACCACACATTCAAGCTTAGCATTTTGAATTGAAACAGGTGATGTTTCAAATGTTGCAAACACTAGAATAGTTCAGCGGGTTGCCTATTGTAGATCCATGATTGCATTTAAGAATTTTCCTAGAATTCTATGACTCGTTTAGACAACAGGGTGTTCCTAAAGACGCACTGAGACTTAAATTGTTTCTGTATTCCTTGAAAGACCAAGCAAGAGCATGGTTAAATGTTTTACCATTGGCGATAGCGGTATCATGGAATGATCTTTGCCAGAGGTTTTTGTTACAATAATCCGCCAAACATGAATGTCGAGCTTAGAAATGACATCACGTCTTTTTGGCAAATAGAGGATGAAACATTATAAGAAGCTTGTGAAAGATTTAAAGAACTACTTCGAAAATGTCAAATGCATGGGTTTGAACATTGGACAAAGATGGAGATGTTTTATAATAGGTTGAATACACATACGACAATGGTAGTTGATGCTTCTGCCAATGGTACCTTATTGGATATATCTTACAATAGAGCGTATTAGATTTTAGAATGAATTTCCAATAATGATTATCAATATCCTACCACGCGATTTAGGACGGCAGGAGAGCTGTTGGCACTATGGAACTTGATGCAATCACTTCATTGACTGTCTAGGTATCATATTTAACTAATATGATCAAAATAATGAAGAGCCCAACTGTAGTTCAAGAGATGAAAGTAGTGAGCTAGTGTGTGTTTATTGTGGTGAAGACCATGATTTTGACGAATGCCCATCAACTCCAGCATCTGTGTGCTACATAGGTAATTTCAATCGGAACAACAACCCCTATTCCAACACATATAATCCAGGGTGGAAACAACATCTGAACTTTAGTTAGAATAATCAAGGTGCGGGGAATTTTAACAATGCAGCACGATAAAATGCCATCGTGCACCACCTGGTTATACTTAACCTATGTCAAGGCAAAATGTCCAGTAAGGTCAGGCATCAGCTTCATCATTATCATTATCATCTATTAAAGCCTTGTTGAAAGAATACATGGCCAAAAATGATGCCGTAATTTAGAGTTAAGCTACATCCCTTCGAGCTCTTGAGAAACAAGTGGGGCAGATAGTAAATGCTTTGAGTTTGAGACAACAATGAGCTCTACCAAGTGATACTGAGACTTCAAAATCACAAAGGAATGAGCATTGTAAGGTAATTACTCTCAAAAGTGGGACTCATCTGAATGAAATCATTAAAGATGCCATGGAAGAAAAGGGCAAATCAGAGTACAACAATAGAAAGATTTCAAAAACATCTGAAAAGTACACTACATCTAAAAAGGCTAAGAAAAAAATTGTTGCAGCAAAATTAGATTGTGTTACCGACAAAAATACTATGGCAGAACAACATTAGCAACCTGAAGGATGGCCACCTCCACCATTTCATCAACAATTTCACAATTGTAAACAAGAGGCTCAATTCAAAAGATTTGTAGATGTCCTTAAACAACTTCACATCAACATACCACTAGTTGAAGCTTTTGAGCAAATGCCCAATTATGTGAAGTTTATGAAAGATATGCTATCGAAGAAACGCAAATTGGGAAAGTTTGAGGCAGTTGCTCTCACTGAAGGGTGCACAGTAATGTTAACAAATAAGTTACCTCAAACGTTGAAGAACCCAAAGAGTTGCACTATCCCATGTTCAATGGGAAATCAATATGTTGGTAAGGCATTTTGCGATTTAGGAAAAAGTATAAATCTGATGCCTTTGTCTATTTTTAGAAAGCTAGGAATTAGGAAAGTAAGACCTACTATGGTTATGTTACAACTGGTTGATCGATCCTACGGATATCCAGAAGGTAAAATTGAATACGTGCTGGTAAGAGTAGATAAGTTTATTTTTCCAGCAGATTACCTTATTTTAGAATGTGGAGCTAACAAATATGTGTTAATTATTCTTGGAAAAGCTTTTCTTGCTACATGCAAGACTTTAATTGATGTGTAGAAAGGTGAACTGACCATAAGGGTAAATTAATAGCAGATTACATTCAATGTATTCGATGCCTTGAAATATGTTGATGAAAGTGAAGAATGTCATGCCATTGACCTAATAGGGGCAGCATGGAGGAAGATTTCACAAGATTTTACCACAACAATTCTAATAGTAATGAAAACTCACTTGAAAGGAGTGACACAATAATTTTTAAGAACTTTGGTGGACTTGTGAAAGCCAAGCAACTTGTTGATAGACTAGGGGAGAAGTTTGAGTCATTAGATTTATCAAATCACTCTTTCAAGCCTCCTAAACCTTTTATAGAAGAACCTCCCACACTAGAGTTGAAGCCTTTGCTGTAACAATTAAAATATGCTTATTTAGGAGAAAACAACACATTGCTAGTAGTTCTTTCTACCGATTTGACACCCCATGTAACGCCCCGAATTTTGGGCCTAGAAGTATTGGGCCTTGGGTATGGATCAGTAGGGAGGTTGTACATAAGTATTTAATTGTGCAAGTAAATGGCACTAATTTGATTATTTGCTTTAGTGGCTAAGTGAGTTAAGAGTGTCTGGGAATGTTAGGGAGGCCGTAGGTTCAAGCCCTAACTTTTACAAAATTTTTGTTTATCTCTTAAGTGAACCTTGATGTTGGCAGATAGGCTTTAAATATATTTGTGGCAGAAATATGACACAAAAGGAGCTTGTAGCTCAGTGGTAAGTAACGTGTTGCTTCTGTTGGGGAACCTGAGTTTGAGTCACTCCTTACTCAAGGAAAATTTGTTTTATCTCTTTGCTACGTGAGAGGTGGAGTTTAACTAAAACTTTGCTGGGAGAGATAGTTGAAATGGTTTTGGGAGAGAATCAGGGGATATGGACAAAGGTTGGTTTGGATATGGAGAGAATTACGTGGAGAAAATTATGGAATTTGAAAGTTGAGTGTTGTAGCCGAATTGGTAAGCTAGCTACTTAGAAATTCAGTTTGGGCTAGTAGTGAGGGGTTGTCGAATTCTCTTGTTGCCATTTTGGGTTTTTTTTCCTTTTGGCATTTTTGGTTTCTGTTTATTTTTCTCTGTGCTGCGAATTCATTGTGGGAAACTGACCATTCCTGTCATTTCTTTTGTTGGTGCCCAAATTCCCTACTGCTATCGACTGCTTCTTTCTCTTCATCTTTACTTCTTTCTTTCTCTCCTTGGCCGAATCTAGCACCTACTCTCCTTTACTATTTCTTCTACAATTGGTTTCTCACAAAGCCAAACTTTCTCATTTTGCTTCTTTTTTTCTGTTCCTTCTCTCAATTCTCCTATTCTTAGTTGGCTGAATTCTCTCTACCTTTTTTATTAGTCATTTTCACCTTACCTTGTAATTTGGTCCTTGCCCGAAACACAGTACTGTTCCCCCTCTATTTCAGTTCTGCAAAGATTCTGACAATCGGTAGGTACTCATATGTTCGTTATTCTTTCTTTTGTCGTTAACTCTACTTTCGTTTGATTTCTTCCCTAACAACCAAAGTTTTCTCCTTACGCCTTTTGACTGCAAAATACATTTCTTCTCTGTGATATGGCCATCGTTAGGCTTAGGGATTTCGATGGTGTGAAGGGGCACAACTGGCTTGAAGCAATCAAACTTTTATTTTCTGTTCATCGTTCAATCAAGGTGAGAACGATTATCATAATTTGGGTTCTGACCGAATGTGCTTTTGTGCCTGCTAGCACGATATGTGTGGAGTTAAGCCACACTTGTGAATGTTTTTGTTTAATGAGATCTATTATGCTATAGATTTTTTATAAACGCGTGTACTAGATTGTGATCAGCGATCTTGGGAGGTATAAGGACGGTCGTTCAGACAGGGTAAGGAAGGTGTATTTTTGGGGTAAGTATTAAAAGTGATTACCCCTAGTGGACAACAGACTAACGAAATATTCTAATGGATTATAGGTTTGATACGAGTGGGATAATCGCGCATTTGTAAATAGGTGTGTATAGCACTACCCTGTATCTAATAATCGATTGAAGAGTCGAAAGATGTGTACGCACACACTATTTTTAACTATAGATTGACAAAAAGCCAAAAAGCCAAAAGATTGGGCTTTGAGGCCACATGGGCATGCGAACGCACATGTGATTCACTGAGCCCATGAAATATAGGTGTACAACGATTAGGGCTGTAATAGGCCACGTCGGGACAAAATGGGCCATGTGGGCCCATACGGGTAAATCTCACGACATGTGGTAAATATTGGACTGGGCTATGTAGTTTGCATGGTCGTGGTTAATTCTGGGACACATGGGCCACACAAGCGTGTGGGCCCACTTAGGCCGCATAATGGGCCTCTTAGGCCCAATTACACTGTTATGACTATTAGGGTGCACGTGATGATGATCGTGGACCTGCTGATGGGCCAGTAACTGTGTCTAGACCCATTCAGGGTAATAACCCCATAGGGTAAAATGACTGATATACTCTCATAGGATAAAATGACTGATATACCCACATAGAGTAAAATGACCGTAATACCCCCGTAGGGTAAAATAATCGATATACTCCTATAGGATAAAATAACCGATATACCCCCGTAGGGTAAATGACCGTAATACCCCCGTAGGGTAAAATGATCGATATACCCCCGTAGGGTAAAATGACCGTAATACCCTTGTAGGGTAAAATGAGCGATATACCCCCGTAGGGTAAATGACCGTAATACCCCCATAGGGTAAATGACCGATATACCTCCGTAGGGTAAAATGACTAATATACCCCATTATGGTAAAATGACCATAATACCCCTGTAGGGTAAAATGACCGTAATACCCCTGTAGGGTAAAATGATCGTAATACCCCTGTAGAGTAAAATAACCGTAATACCCCTGTAGGGTAGAATGATTGTTATGCCTTATATGATGTTTCATTGATTGAGTATGTTATGTGATATTTATGTGTTTTGCATATATGCACGACGTCCTGCATGGGTTGGTTTACTGTTATGGAGGAAGTACTAATCTGTTAGGGTCACACGGGTCACACGAGACGACTGTGGACCCACCGAAAGCTTTAAGCCATCTTTTGTACAGTTCTGTTAAGGTCACACGAGTCACACGAGATGACTGTGGACCGATCGATGGCTTTGTGCCGTTCATAGTATCGATGGCTTAGTGCCGTTCATTTTATCGATGGCTTAGTGCCATGCATATAATTGATGGCTTAGTACTGTCCATTCCATCGAAGGCTTTGTGCCGTTATTATAGGCCTTGTGCCATTATTATAGGCTTTGTGCCTTTATTATAGGCTTTGTGCCTTTATTATAGGCTTTATGCCGTTATTATAGGCTTTGTACTGTTACCGAAGGCTTTACGCTATTATTATAGGCTTAGTGTTGTTATTAAACGCTTTGTGCCGTATCTGAAGGGCTTGTGCCGTTTTTGATGGCTTAAAGCCACTTATTTATCTGGCAGCTTTGTTGCGATTCTAGTTAGTGCTGCAATCGGTGCTAACTCTTGGTGTGTTGGTTAGGTGGGTCGATTTTATCCCCACAGTAAGTGCAGGGTTGGATGGAGGCAAGTGCAGGGTTGGATGGGGGGTACAGGCATCATACATTATACATACTGCATTTTGATTCTATTTCTATTATGGGCTGAGGTCAACTGTTACTGTAATGGGCTCAGGCCTAGACTGCTTCTGTATTCTGTATTTTTGACTGACTGTTTTTATATTAGGGGATTATACACTGAGTTTTCATAAACTCACCCCGATTTAACTATACAGGTAATCCCCAGCATTAAGTGGATCGGTGCTGCGAGGGACTCGAGGGTGGCCACACAACTGCACCTATGTTACATCGACTATTTATTTTTTAATAACTTATATTTTGGGTTTTTGATGTAGTAAGGCCTCTCTAATTTTCTAACCTTCAATTTGCATTTTTATTTATCATAATTTCATATCTGTTAGACATAGGTCGCGGTTTTTCCAAAATGATAATTGTTTTCAGAACAACACGTTTCGCAACATTATTGAAATGCTTCCGCACCAAACAAAGTTTTTTTTAAAAGTAAAAACGTTTTAAATGGTTAAAAAATGACTAAAAGGATCTAAGAACCAACAAGAGGCTTTAACTTTCAAACGGGCTTTTATCAACAAGATCGAGTTTTTAAAAAGAACACTTTAATGTGATAAGCCAGATTCGGCCATAACATATAGTTCGGGTTTGGGGGTGTTACACCTAATCAAGTGGTGGGGTTGTTGGAATTACTCTAACGATTTAAGAAGGCATTGGGATGGACAATTGCCGATGTTAAGGGAATCAGCTTTGCTATCTATATGCATAAATTTTTACTGGAGGATAGCCATAGTAATTCTATTGAATAGTAGAGGAGGTTGAATCCAATCAAGTAGGAAGTTGTTCAAAAAAGATATTATCAAGTGGCTAGATGCTAGTATTATCTACCCAATCTCTGATAGTTCAAAGGTGAGCCCTGTCCAATGTATACCCAAGAAAGAAGAATAATGATGTATAAAATGTACGGAACAATCAAGTAAACAATTAGAGGTTTTAAAACAAAGATGCTTTGAAAAAAATCAAAAGATCTACGATGTTGATTCGTAAGGCTAGGATTATTAAGATTCTACCCATATTAACCAATAATGTCTCGACAAGATCAATTTATTCTACTGTTTGGAATAATTCTATTGTAGTTTATTTTGTTCTAGAGCTAAACCTTGAGTTACCACACCTAAGGCACTATATATCTATAAGCTTTAAGTCTGGTTCCTACTTCTATTCTTCTTCTTCCATATAGAACGTTGCTATATGTCTAGACTCTGCTATAAGTATTCTTTCCAGTACTTGCTCATGTCATTCAATTTTGATCTAACTAACCTAACCTTATCAATATTAGATTAATTTCATAAACATGTTGCACATTCATCTATGTCTAGAGATTATACGCATGAAATTCATAAATACCATTGAACGAAATAGTAAATTAAAACTAATCTAAGCTTTAATTGTTAAAGGAAATAAAGGTTTCATCAAGCAATCCCAACTCTATGAGATTAACTCATGGGCTGTAAATAACATCCAAATTCAGAATAACATTCAACATCATTCTTTCTCGATTCAATTCACAAAGCAATAAATAAAGAAGTATAAGAACTTCAGAAAGATGGCTTTCATCTATCCAGCCCACAACTTTGGCATCGCAATATCCAATAGTGGCCAAGAGGGACTGCCTTCTTCTTCTCCCTTTCGATTCTACCTTGTTCATAACTATTATCCTCTATTCTCGTCCAATGATCTTTTTTTCCAATTATCTCTCTAATTTTCCCCTCTCCAAAAGTCCCCCTTTTTCATTTTTTTATTTTTGGGTTCTATATCTCCTCCTTAAGGGTAGACCCATCATCCCATGATCCCATGTTCTTTTTCCTCTTTTTTAGGTTGATTTTTCTAGTACACTGATATCGAATAAAACAGAGGAAGCGGAAGAAGGATTGAATTTAAGTTGTTCAACTTGAAAAGGAAAATTTTAGATTTGATCTAAAAAAAGGTATAAATAGTAATAAAGAAGTCGAAAACAGGTAAAGAAGAAATTTAAGAATAAAAAACAAATAATAATAATAATAATAAATGAATAAATAAAAAAATTAAAAGTGAAAGATGGAACAATAAACTGATGGCTATGATGGATGGATGGATAAATGTTCAATTGAACCCTTTAAGACATAAACTCCAACAAGCTCAATTAATAGCTCTAATCAATCCTTCAAGAAATAATCCTTGGCAAATTGAAGGGTGAAGAATAAATTCTCACGACTCCTTGAAGAAAATCGAGAATAAAACTACTTCTCAAAACCACGAGAACGAACTCTTGCTCAAAGAAACAAACTCCCAGAGTTGAAAACTTTATTAATGACAATTATTGTGTCTTTAATAAACAATGAAGAAGCCTTTATATAGGCTACCTAAGTACATCCAAATAAAACTCTCAGGTTTAAAAAAACTCTAATTGATCTAAACAATAAGTAGTTTTAAACAAAACTTTCTTGTTAACATAAAACTCTTAAATAACATAAAATACTTAATAAAAAATAATAAAATAATAATAGATAATAAATATAATATTGGGCTCATGTATAATAAAAATTAAGCCTAGAACCTGAACCTAATATGAAACGCCTAAGCTTATGGGATTGATTAGGGTCCTTGAAGTGAAATGCCTAAGCTTGTTAACATTCTCCACATGGCCTTGTTATTATACATTAAGAGTTTAGGCCCATGAGCAAAATTAATCCTTTCTAATTCATCATTGCTCTAAAATCCATCATCTTAAAGTTTCAACTCTTCCTGTTGAATTTTTTTTATAAAGTCTTGAATGAATAAGTTGAGGTTTATCTTTAACTGACTAGATTTGGATCTCATGATTAGGCCTTGAGGGAAACTAGGCCCATATCTATTATGGCCTTTGAATTGGGTCGAGTTGCTCGTATCATTCCTTCTTCCACAAAAGGATTCGCCCTCAAATTTTTAATATCAAAAGGAGAAAGGTCAACAACATTAAAAGTGGCACTAACATTATACTCATCGAGAAGATCAATTTGATATGCATTGTCGTTAATGCGCTTAAGTTCTTGAAAAGGTCCATCACAACGTGGGTTTAATTTCATCTTGCGTTTAATCAAAAATTGTTATTTTCTCATATGGACCTAAACCTAGTCACCGAGCTCAAAGATAACTTTCTTGTGCCCCTTGTTAGCTCTGTTGGCATTCGCTTCATTTATTTTGGTGATTAGTTGTCTTGCTTTCTTATGCACAGATTTCACCAATTTAGCTTTCTTCTCCCTATTTAAATTACAAATGTTTTCTATAGGCAATATCATAAGATCAAGTACAATTAATGGGTTTAAACCATAAACAAGTTCAAATGGGGAATAGCCAATTATAGAGTGAATAGATCAATTATATGCAAATTCAACAAATGAAAAACAATCTTTCCAATTTTTAAGGTTCTTACCCACAACCTCTCATAGTAAAGCACCTAAGACTCGATTGACTACCTCAGCTTGTCCATCAGTTTGGGGTGACATGTAGTAAAATATAATAATTTAATACCAAGCTTACCCCCACAACACTTTCCAAAAGTGGCTAAAGAACATTACGGCTCTATCAGATACAATGGTAAGAGGTATCCTGTATAGGCGCACCACCTCTTTAGAGAATAAGTCAACCACATGTGTAGCATAATCTATTTTGTGACAAGGAATAAAGTGAGCCACCTTTGAAAACATGTCAACAACAACAAATATACTATCTAGACCATTTTAAGTTTGAGGCAAACCAATTAATGAAATCCATGGATAAGTCTACCATGGCAAAGAAGGAATCAGCAAAAGAGTATAGAACCCATGAGGCCTTACCTTTGATTTTGCTTGTTTACAAGCAATAATACATTTAGAACATACCTTTCCAATGTCCTTCCTCATGTGCAGCCAATAAAAATGTTCTTGTAGAATATTTAGTGTTTTGGCAACACCAAAGTGTCCTATTAAGCCTTCACTATGTGCTTTATGAATTAATAACTCTCTCATGGAACATTGTGGAACACATAACCCGTTTAGGCAAAAAAGAAACCTATCTACAAGATAAAACTTGTTAAAGGCACTATTCCCATAATTGGAAAAAAATATTTACAAAATCAACATTATTTAAGTATAAATCTTTTATATGACCAAACCTTAAGACTTTAGCATTTAATGTAGTTATCAAAGAATATCTACGAGATAAGGCATCAGCAACTACATTTTCTCTACCTATTTTGTATTTCATTACATATGGAAATGTCTCTATGAATTCTACCCATTGAGCATGTCTCTTACTCAACTTACCTAGTCCCTCTAACCATTTTAGGGATTCATTATCCGTATGGATAATGAATTCATATGGTAGAAAGTAATGTTGCCAAACTTGTAGAGCTTGAACAAATGCAAGCAACTCATTGTCGTAAGTTGAGTAGTTTAATTGTGTCCCATTCAGTTTTTCACTGAAATATGCTATTGGTCTTTTTTCTTGCATTAACACGGCACCAATTCCAATACTTGAAGCATTACATTCAAATTAAAAAGTCTTAGAAAAATCAGGTAATTTAAGAACCGGAGCAGAACATAATTTATCCTTTAAGGCTTGAAAAGCCTTTTCCTAAGCTTCTCCCCATGTAAAACCCACAGACTTTTTAATAATCTCAATTAATGGGGTGGCAATAGTGGAGAAAGCCTTCACAAAACGTCTATAAAACCTTGCTAAACTATGGAAAGATCTCACCTCGGTAATTGATTTAGGAGTGGTCCACTCCCTAATTGCCTTTACATTGTCCTTATCGACATCAATACCTTGAGAACTTGTTATAAAACCTAGAATGATTTGTTTATCACAACCAAAACTGCATTTATCAAGGTTGGCAAATAACTTTTTAGTCTCAAAATGTCTAAAAGAAAATTAACATGGAAAACATGACCATCCAAAAAGTTGAGTAAATCAGAATATCATCGAAATATATTACCATAAATTTACCCAAATATGGCCTTAAAACATGATTCATTAATCTCATGAAAGTACTAGGTGCATTGGTTAGACTGAAAGGCATAACAAGTCACTCATATAATCCGAACTTAGTTTTAAAGGTTGTTTTCCATTCGTCCCCTTCCCTCATGTGAATTTGGTGATAACCACTTTTTAAATCAATTTTAGTAAAAATTGTTAAACCATATAACTCATCAATCATGTCATCAAGTCTAGAGATTGGATGTCTATACTTTACTGTTATTTTATTGATTGGGCGGCAATCAACACACATTTAGAATGAACCATCCTTCTCAGGCACCAATTGGGCAAGGACGGCACAAGGGCTCAAACTTTCTCTAATGTACCCATTTTGTAATAGCTCTTCCACTTGCCTTAGTAACTCTGTTGTCTTCTCTAAATTACTTTGGTAAGCTGGACGATTTGGAATGGTTGCACCAAGTACTAAGTCAATTTGGTGCTCTATGCCTCGTAGAAGTGGTAAACCTTCAGGTGCCTCATTAAACTATCTTCATCATCTGGCGAAAGAGATGTAAAGACACTAGGCAAAAAATCGTTAAGGTTAGCTAAAGATAAATAATTTTTCCTAAACCTCACCATTGGGTCGTTTGTATTTTGACTTTTATCACTAATGGTCTCTTTTCTCTCTATCTTTTCAATTATATATTTCTTCCCTATAACCCCCTCACAAAACTTTTTCATCTTAAGTTGATTATTGTGTACATCTTTTGGATCCAAAGGGGCTAGAGTAAATTTCTTCCCTTCAAACACAAGAGAGTAACGATTCAATTTTCCATGCTGCACCATATCATGATCATATTGCCATGGTCTACCAAGAAGCAAATGGGGGCATGCATGTACATCACACCAAATCTCGTTAGAATAATTCCCAATCTTGAATGCAATTAAGGACTGTTTAACTACCTTAACTTCAAAACCTTCATTAATCCATTGTAAGTGATATGACTTAGGGTGTCTTTAACAAGGTAAAGATAAAGTATCCACTAAAAAACTACTCACCACATTGGCACAACTACCACTATCAACAATAAGAGAACGTAACTTTCCTTGAATCAAGCACCACGAGTGGAATATGTTAGTTTATTGCACTCCGTCAGAATTGTCCTTTAATTGAATACCTAAGGGATTGTCACACTACAAGACAATGGAACTTAAGCAAATCCTCCCCATCAGTAGGAGGTTCTAAAACCTCTTCATATTCTTCCTCATCATCATAGTCACAAATGACATTAGTAGCATTTAAATCATCATTCTCAGAATCAGAAATAAGGGTAACATCATTACTTATCAACATTACCCTTTTATTGGGACAATCACGAGCATAATGTTCATTGATATTACATTTGTAGCATTTAACATCATGAGAATGATTCAAAGTAGGTTTAGAAGAAATACCTTTAGGTGCCGCCCCATCTTTCCAACTAAGTCACTTAGGTTAGTCTTTAGATGGAGGCAGACGATTCACTTGTATCAAAATGAATTTTGAGCCCTGAAAGGTAGAGGTCGATGTATTCCAATTAGATGCATGACCCCATGAATAATTCTTAGATTTTCGTTTCAATTATTATTCAATCGTACAAGCCTTTTGAACTACTTCATCCAAATCAATAAAAGTTTGAAGATTTAAAATCTTAGTGATATTTTCATTCAACTTATTTACAAATCAAGCTATAGTATCTTCCTCCTCCTCATCTTGATTAGCTTGTTGCATCAAAATCTCCATCGCATGAAAATATTCCATCACAGATTTATTACCATGAACAAGATTTTGAAGCTTCCGTTTGTTGTCCCTATAGTAATAGGGTAGTACATACCATATTTGCATGATTAGCTTTAAATCATCCCATGAGTCAATGGATCTCTCATAGTTCATTTGTTGGGATCGTAATAATTGAGTCCACCAACTTAAAGCATAATCGGAGAACTTCAAGGTAGCTAATGGGACATTCTCTTCCTCAGAACATTTGCAATATTCAAATAGCAGCTCAATTTTATTCTCTTAATCACAATAGGCATCAGGATCATGCTTGTCGTTAAATTGTGAAACACTAAATTAGGGTTTATTCACAGAAAACTGGCTATGAGAACTAGTGCCAGAGGTTATATCATGAGCACATGAGCCACGTATAATACATCCAAAAGACTGTTGCGGCTCATATCCATCATCATAATCATCCGTCTTATCATCATGGTGAAGAGGCCGCTCATCATCATCATCATTGTTGTTAGTTTCCATTGGAGCTAAAGTTTAACTGAAATTTTGTTGGACCACTTCAGGATAATGGACTTGAGCTTGCAATGTGGCAAACTTATTGTAATAGAAAATTTTGGCCCAAAAGAAAATCAAATCAATTAAACAAAGTAAAATATCCAAATTTTATAGTCCATAGAGTCCATTTACAAACCCGAAACCCAAAGCCCGACTTTCAAATCAGACAGCCCAAATTCCTACCCCAAAACAACCAACCCTAACCCAATTCAAAACCTAAAACCTAGACCCAAAAATACAAGCCCAAACGGCCCAAACATCTAAACAGCTAGGGAACCCCAACCCCAGACGTGCCGCGGCCTGACCATCGTGCCTCCATACGCTCTACCGCTTCAGCAGCCACGTACGCGCCATGACAACCCCCTCCAGTGCACTCTGTACCTGTAAAAAACAGCGAGCGCAACAGCAGCAGAGAGCATGACAGAACATTTGTATTTTTTGTATTTTTTCTATTATTCGGCTATAAAGCCCAAACAAACAGTGTATTTTCATTCTTTACAAATGCATGAAAATAGAAGCAAAAAACCAATCAAAAAATCAAATTTTTCGAAGGTGATTTCTTTGATTTGATTCAACCTTGTGTGTTTTTCCATTTCTTGTTATTCTTATCTGTTTTCTTTATTTTTTGAACCTGTTTGCAAAGGAAAATAAAAAAAAAAAGGAAAAGAAAGGATAAGGGTTTACCTGTGTCGGGTGGCCTTCGAATCCTTACCCCTTTATTGCAATCGAAGTTCGGACGGGGGTTTTGAAGGTTTGAGAATAGCGAAACCATCGGGTATAGTTGTGAACAAGCCTAAATCGAGCCTATACACGACGCCATTCATCGATTTCAGTGGTGGATTGGCGGTCGGAGGTCTCTCTTTTATCAGCCGAATATGGGAGCAAATGGGGGTGTTATGTTTTTTTAGTGATAAGGGATTAGAGTTAGGGTTTATTTTGAGGATTTAAACGGCGCACGAAACAACACCATTTAGGGCCTATTTTAGTGGCTCTAAAACGGTGCCGTATAGACCAATAACCCAATGCCCGACCCGAGCGTGGCTATGACCCGCGTGTTTTGGTCCCTGAGGGTTTATTGCATGTTTAGTCCTTCTATTTTGCATGAATGTTCGATTGCCTCTTTGTCTTTATTTCTTTTGCTTTTTAATTTTGCCCCAGTATTCGCATATTGTTTCAAATTAGTCCGCGTTTAAACACAGAGTTTTAAAAAAAATGGAAATAATTATATACTCGGTCCCCTCTAGTTCACGCGCGCTTTATTTTAGTCCTTAATCCGGTTTTAGCACCTATTTTTTTTGCCGATTACCCTTAAAACTTTGCTTTGGTTTTCAATCTTGTCCTTGGCTTATTTAACCTACTTATTTATTTAGTTTTAAAACATTTATTATATGATATTAAAGTCTTATATGTATTATTTAGTTGTAGATTATTTTTTTTATTGTTTATTTTTAACTTGTTTTAATATAAGGTTTATTAGACTTTGGTTTTACTATTTATTTAAGATAATTTCATATGTTTTCATCTAGATATTTCGTTTTAAATTATATTCGACCTATTTTAACCTTTTTTAATAATTATTTGTATATATGTATACGTTTTGCATAAATTTATTTCTTATAATATAAATATTTAGCTTTTATGTTATTTCATGTCCTATTATATTTTAAATTTATCCATGTGTATATATTTCCTCGTGAATATAGTTATATATATATAGCTTGCTTTAAAAATTTATTATATTTTTGGCTATTTCCAAACTCTTGTATATTATTTTATTTTAATTTCCAATTGCAAAATATTTGTCTCAAACTTGTTTATGTGGTATATTGTTTTTCTTTTATTTGTTTTGAACTTCGTTCGCAATTGTTTTCAATTCATAAAACTTTGAATATTATTGTTAACATTCGCATAATTGGTGTGAACTATTGCTATGTTTTTTTTTTTAAATTTGTCCTCTCGTATGGAATTATTCGTTTGTATGCCATCATTGCCATGTATTGTTATCATTTCGTGATTGATTCTACATTTGTATTTCTTGTCATCGTATTCCAACATATTTGAGCCTTTGGTAGATGCATCATTTGTTTTAGCCCGAGCAAATCAAATAAGTTCATTTTTTAAACCAACTTTCTAATCGCTTATGCGACAATTTCTCGAAAATAAGGCAATATTTCGCGTTTGGAAACTCGAGGAATCGTGCCCTAACGTGCTGGTTTTCGTTTTTCGTTTGACCAAATAACCGAATATCCTTTTTAGAGTTCACTCGTCTTCTCTAATTTTTAAAAATAAGGCAATGTTCTCTGTTCGGAAATCTGAGAAATCATGCCCTAGCGTGTTGGGTTTCATTTTTTGGTTGGATCGAATACGTGAACACCATTTTTGTAACTTTCAAATGTATAAGGTTTTAGGACAAGATTTGATCATGGTTTTGAGGGTTTAAAGGATCATGTCCTAATGTGCTGGATGTGATACTGTATTCCTTTGAAACGAGAGAATCTCGCCGTCCAATTTAAGCCGTTCAAATGCTTTAAAAGAAATCATTTCAAAACTTTTGATATAAGGGCATTGTTAATAAATTTGGTACCAATTTTGGGCATTACGAGGGTGCTAACCCTTCCTCGTACGTAATCGACTCCCGAATCCATTTTCTCAAGTTTCGAAGACCAATTTAATTGTTTTAATAAATCAAAATGTTTTATTAAAATAATTTAAGGTGATTCGATCGCACCTCGAAAAAGGGTCGATGGCGACTCCATTTTTGAATTTTTAAAGTCGATTCCCATTTTCAAAAAAATGGTTTTGATAGCTTGGTGACTCCATTTAGGACCCCGAGAGAGTCAGGCCGTAAATTGATTTTGTCCTTTTATTGAAAATTGAAAAATCGATTTGAAAAGATCATCATTTCTTTGTTGCATTTGTTTGTATTGTTGCGGTTCGAGCTTCATTGAAAATTTCAGCATGGCATTGCATGACCGTTGTGGTCACACCTGTAAGTGGGAGTGGGAAGCTATGCCTTCGTGAGGTTTTCACCTCCGCATGGGCTAATGGACCGCTTCCGAAATACATCCGTACCTATGTGTTTCATGAGCTTTTCACCTCTGCATGGCCATAGGGAAATGTATTCCCCTGAACTGAACTCGATCTATATGAACCTATAATGGGTGAGGATCGAGGAATCTGCGGGTTCAGGTACCCTTTTCTTAGAACAGAACCACATATACTGAGCCTTAGGAGCCTACCCTAGGTAGAGCCATCCTGAATTTCAGTGGTCACCCAGATAGGTGTTTGACTATTTACTACTTGTCTTTTACTATCTTTATATGTTACTGACCGGTTGTATTTAGTTTTGGCTATGTTTGCATGTCATCGCATTCTTAAAAGGGTGTCGATTCGAATTCAATTACTAAATTAGAAAGTTTGACATGGAAAACGATTTTCGTGATAAAGTGAAGCGTAGTGCAGAAATCCGTAAATGGTCAAAGGAACTACAATTAGAAAAAGGGGACAGTCTAGCCGAAGGATACACATCAGAATTGTGGGATTTCACCCGCATCAGTGTGACACAAAATGAGCTCCAGGAATTGAGAGACATATGGGCTCAGTGGGGCAATGAGACTAAGCAGCTGTTCTACCGCAATTATGGTGATCTACCCTACCTGCTCGACATCAAAGTGGACAAGAAGTTGTTTCGGACTATGACACAGTTTTGGAATCCAGCCTATAGCTGTTTCACTTTCGGGAAGGTAGATCTGGTGCCCATTGTGGAAGAGTATAGGGCTCTGCTTCGTTGTCCGAATATCCAAGTCGACAAGGCTTATGTTAGAGTCGCTAATGCCCCAACCTTCGTAAAGTGGCTGATGAAAATTACTAGGATGAGCGAACAATGGGTTACGGCCAGAATTCAGTAAAAAGGTGATGGCAAATGTATTCCTTAGGTTAGTCTGAGAGACCTGATCCTAACACATCCGGATATGAAGAAGAAAGTCGGCGTCTTTACCTTGAGCATCTATGGATTGGTAATCTTCCCCAAGGCCTTAAGACATATCGACGAGGTGGTCACTAACCTGTTTGATCAACTTGATAAACATGTCACGCCTATCCCATCCATCCTGGTGGAGACATTCAGATCATTGAGTATGTGTCAAAGGGCAGGTGAAGGTAGATTTGTCGGATGTGCGCAGCTGCTGATGGTGTGGTTTCACGGCCATTTTTGGAAGGTAGAGAAACCCCTCCTGCCAAGTCTTCCTTAAGAATTATTCCCCGCTGAAAGAAGAAGTAGCTACACCAATAAGGGAGGACGTGTTAGAAGAAGGGTGGATGGAAATTCATCAAAATCTTCGAGAGGACGATGTTGAGTGGAGAGCTCCGTGGATGATCCCGACATGATCCTTTATTGGTGTGAGACTTTTGATTGGGTGCCTCTACCAGGAATTTAGGGGGCCGTTGGATACGCCCCTTTACTCGTATTACAGCAGTAAACACTAAGCAGTTTATTCCGACAACATATAGGCTAGCTCAATATCAGTTCTCATATAAGGGGACAATTACAAGAAAAAGATTTAAGAGATGTCTGATGCCTGGAAAAAACAATCCGAATGAAGAGATTGGACGCGGGCCCAACTGCAACTCCAGAATACAGTGGATGGTTTAGTAGACGCATTAATGATAACATCCCCAAGATGAGTTTAGAGGCTGTTCGATCACTAGAAGAATGCTTGCGAGTGGTCCCATCGGAGATAGAGATCATAAGGCAAGACTTGGAAAAAAAGAGTTCTGAGCTCAAAAAGAGGATTGAGTAACTGGAAGAAGAGAAAATGAATTTAAGATTAGATGTGGATGTCCAGAAGCTAGAAGCTGAGAAATTGAGAAAAGGGAAGAACAAGGCCGAGGAAGATCTGGACAGTCTGAAAAGGTATTACAAAAGGATGCGTCGATCAATACGAACTGCTGGGTTGGGAAAAACTTCTGAACAGTGGCAACAAGAAATTTAGGAAGAAAGAAACCAAGCTGATCAATGGGAAAGGAGATTCCAGCAGGCTCGAGCGCGAAACGAGATTTTAGAAAAAAGTTTGTCAGAGAGGCAGAACGAGAAGGGTGAATTAAAGGCTAGAGTGGCAGAACTCGAAAAAACCCTTCATCAGCATAGAAGTCATAATTCTACGGTGGAGCTAAAGGCGAGCTTATGCAAGATTGAGGAAATGAAAGAAAGGATAGAGGAATTGGAAACAGCTTTACAGAACTATGAAATACGAGTTGACCTCCTTCAGGCAATATGCCCAGCGGTGAAGAGAGGTGGCCACACAAGTCCAACCACCACTCTCAGAGAAAGAGACAACCATGCTTTTCATCAGTACTCTGAAGGCCCTCTTTATCAACCACATGTTAGGAAGTACGACTAAAGGCTTTTCTGACATGGTAATGTTAGGGGAGATGATAGAGAATGCGATAAAATGTGGGAAAGTTGAAGCCAGAGAAAGCACCAAGCGATCAGCCCCAAGGAGGAGGGAAAATGATATGAATAACACGAGTATGTATGACAAGAGGCATTCGAGGGCAATCACGGTGAGCTAGCCAAAAGCAGCAACTGCTAATCATCAAGGGCCCCCGAGGTAAGAGCCTGACACAATAACAAACCCTGAAAGGACACAGTTCACGCCTATACCTATGATGTTTAGAGAGTTGTACAAAAGCCTCTTTGATGCACATGTGGTGTCTCCTTACTACTTAAAACCATTGCAACCCTCGTTTCCCAAATGGTATGATGCAAATGCCTAATGCGAATATCATGTTGGAATCACGAGACATTCAATCGAAAACTGTACCGCATTCAAGAAAGTAGTTGAAAGGCTGATAAAAATGGGGGTCGTAAAGTTTGATGACCCATCCGTGCCAAATGTAGTTACCTAATCATGCTGATCAAGGGGTGAACCAAATAAATGAAGGTGGGGGTAAGAGGATCAAACACGAGATTTCAAAAATCAAAACCCCACTGAGACAAGTTTGGAAGGAGATAGTGAAAAGAGAATTGGTCACATCGGATTCAGAAGAAAGATCTGAAGGGAAGAGAAACCATTGCGAATTTCACAATGGAGAGGGGCATGAAATTCAAGAATACACTAAATTCAGAACTATAGTGCAAAATTTGATGGACAACAGAGAGATGGAATTTTATGAAGAGATTGAGGGAGGAGAGGTTTATGCCTCATATGAAGGATCAACGAAGAGGGTCCAAAAAGGTAACTGCTCGGTAGTGATCATCTCAAAATCAAGAGCCAATGAAGCTGAAAAGTAAGTAGCTCCACGGGTCATAATTCAAAAACCAGTAGCATTCCCTTACAAGGATAGCAAAAGGGCTCCTTGGAACTATGACTGTAACGTGATGATACTAGTTTCAGAAGAAGGACAGGAGACGAGCTTTTACACACGCAGCAGAAAGCGCTATGATACCCCAGCTACAAAAACTGAGTCTATTAAAGGAAAATCTGTAATAGAGAACATAACAGAGGTTGAATCGCATGTTAATGAACCGGTCACCAAAAAAGAGGCTAGAGAGTTCTTGAAGTTTTTAAAGCATAGTGAGTATAGCGTTGTGGAGCAACTGCATAAGCAACCTGCTCACATATTGGTACTGGCCTTACTGTTAAGCTCGGAGACACACCACGATTCATTAATGAAAGTGCTAAATGAAACTTATGTCTCGGATGACATCTCCATTAACAAGCTCGACCGTTTGATCAACAATATCACCGCCGATAATTTCATCTTCTTTAATAATGATGAGATACCACCTGGAGGTAGGGGGATCTACAAAAGCTTTACATATCACAACTCGGTGTAAGGGATATACACTACTGGGAGTCCTGATTAACAATGGATCGACATTGAATGTCTTGCCCCTTTCCACGCTAAATAGGCTGCCACTGGATAATTCTCATATGAAGACATGCCAGCATACAGTAAGGGCGTTCGATGGCACAGAGAGAAGGGTAATGGGCAAAATTAAAGTACCTCTTCTGATTAGTCCTAACACATACGAGGTGGATTTCCTAGTAATGGATACCAAGCCCTCATATGACTGCCTGTTGGGAAGACCATGGATTCATTCAGCAGGGGCAGTTCCCTCTATATTGCACCAAAAGCTGAAGTTGGTGACGGAAGGCCGACTAGTAACCATAAACGCGGAGGAAGACATTATCACAGCTGTGACAAGTGACGTACCATATCTGGAGGCAAATGATGAGGCCATCGAATGTTCTTTGCGATCATTAGAGTTCATAAATGCCACCTTTATTGGTGAGGGGAGTAAGATCCCGAGGCCTAAAATATCCAAGACCATGAGGATGGGCCTACAATTAACTGTTTGGAGAGAAGCATTACCCGAAAAAGCACTCGGGAGATACCTCCAAGGTAGGGTAAAGGTACCATTGTTGAAGGATAAACGAGACTGTTTCGGCTTAGGGTTTAGGCCGGACACCAGACAGAGAAGGAGAGAGCTGGAAAAGAAGCAAGAGAGGCGAAGAGCACGGTTGAGCGGGGAGGAAATCAAGTAGGAACCAATGGTTTTCCCCCACATATCCAAGACCTTTGTATCAGGAGGAATCATTAACCCTGAGCAAGGGACCCCAAGAGAAGGAACCATGGGAGGAATGGTGAAGGACATACACATCAATGCCATATCCGAGAAGGGAACCAGAAGAAGAAGCCTATCGGACATCTGCCCTTTTGAGCTTGGGAGCGTTCTGAACAACTTGACTGTAGAAGAGATTCCTGTAGTGTTTAGAACTATTTCAGAGTAATGTCCTAGAACATTTGTTGCACTAGGCATAGAAGTAATGGACATCCTTTGTGAATTGAGTTTATCTCGAAATCTTTAATTCAATGAAAATGCATCTTTTGAGCAAATATTCTTTCATTCTTTCCAATTCATACATAATCATTATTACTCTTTTATTTGTTTTTCTTCCAAATACCCATTTATTTATTCATAATCATACCATGCAAATAATTATTCTTAGATGCTGCTATTTCTTTGCATCTTCTACCACCCCCGAAATAGGTTCCCAGACGTCAATGACATGAGTGACGCTACGAACTACTCGGAGTCTCCTTTTGAACGAGATATGTGTATAGAGGATTCTGAGGATTTTGAAGATAATCAGGATTGTAACCTATCTCTCGAACTGTTGAGGATGGTCAAACAAGAGGAAGAACAAATCCTATCTCACGAAGAATCAATGGAAATTGTGAATTTAGGAGAAGAAGAAGAGGTGAAAATTGGGACTGGTATCGCCGCAAAGACAAAGCAAGACTTGATTAAATTACTCCAGGAGTTCAAGGATGTGTTCGCATGGTCATACCAGGACATGCCTGGCTTGAATACTGATATAGTGGTGCATCGACTTCCCATAAAAGAAGAATGTAAGGCAGTCCAACAAAGGCTTCAGAGGATGAGACCCGATGTCTTGCTGAAAATAAAAGAAGAGGTCAAAAAGCAATTCGACGCAGGATTTTTAAAAGTAGTAAAATACTCAGACTGGGTGGCCAACATTGTCCCTGTCCCTAAAAAGGATGGAAAAGTGCAAATGTGCATGGACTACAGAGACATAAACAAAGCTAGCCCAAAAGATAATTTCCCACTACCTCATATTGATACCTTGGTGGACAACACGGCAGGCTATTCATTGTTTTCCTTCATGGACGACTTCTCGGGATACAACAATATAAAGATGCATTCTAAGGACATGGAGAAAACCACATTCGTAACCGTGTGGGGGACCTTCTGCTATAAAGTAATGCCATTTGGACTGAAAAATACAGGGGCAACATATCAGAGAGCTATGGTAACCTTGTTCCATGATATGATGCACAAAGAAATCGAGGTCTATGTTGATGATATGATCGCAAAATCCCGAACGGAGGAGGAGCACCTGCAAGTCCTAAGAAAATTGTTCTTAAGGTTGAGAAAGTTTCAGCTAAAACTCAATCCGGCAAAATGTACTTTTGGAGCTAGGTCCGGGAAGTTGCTAGGGTTTGTGGTTAGCGAAAAAAGGATTGAGATTGACCCAGACAAAGTCAAAGCCATACAAGGGCTACCTCCACTTCATACTCAGAAAGAAGTCAAAGGATTTCTGGGAAGAATCAATTACATCGCCCGATTCATTTCACAACTAACCGAGAAATGTGACCCCATTTTTTGTCTCCTTAAGAAACACAACCCGGGTGTATGGGATGAAGAATGCCAAAAGGCTTTTGACAAGGTCAAATAGTACTTGTCCAATCCCTCAGTACTGATGCCACCTCACCCAGATAAGCCATTGATAGTATATTTAGCAGTATTCGAAAATTCCATGGGATGCGTACTCGGCCAGCATGATGCGTCGGGAAAGAAAGAAAGAGC
Organism: Gossypium stocksii; assembly: GCA_020496765.1. NCBI lineage: Eukaryota > Viridiplantae > Streptophyta > Magnoliopsida > Malvales > Malvaceae > Gossypium > Gossypium stocksii. Next base: position 43,790,920 of record CM035629.1, read on the forward strand.
TATTTATTACCTCAGCAAAAAGTTTACTGAGTGTGAAACAAGATACTCACCAATAGAGAAGCTATGTTGTGCTCTAGTTTGGACAACCTAAAGGCTAAGACAATACATGTTATATCACACCACTTGGCTCATTTCGAAACTAGATCCTCTGAAGTATATGATGGAGTCAACAGCTTTGAATGGAAGAATGGCACGATGGCAAATTCTACTTTTTGAATTTGACATAGTGTATGTGAACCAAAAAGCCATAAAAGGAAGTGCGATAGTAGATTTTCTAGCCAGTAGAGCTTTGGAAGATTATGAACCCTTAAACTTTGATTTCCCGAACGAAGACTTAATGGATATTACAGCCACCTAAGAAGACACTCAGGAAAGCCTCCCTTGGAAACTAAATTTCAACGGAGCTTCCAATGCTGTGGGTAACGGAATTGGGGCAGTCTTGGTATCTCCAAGCGGAGGTCATTACCCCATTACCAGGAAACTAAATTTCGATTACACCAACAACATGGCAGAGTATGAGGCATGCATTATGGGAATCCGTGCCACCATAGAACGCAAGATCAAAATGCTAGAAGTTTATGGGGACTCGGCACTGGTGATCTATCAACTTAAAGGCGAATGGGAAATGAGAGACCCTAAGTTGATCAATTATCGAAAAATAGTCTTGGAGTTAGTGGAGGAGTTTGATGACATCACTTTTTGCTACCTCCCAAGAGATGAAAACCAGATGGCTGACGCCCTAGCCACTCTAGCCTCCATGATCAAAGTGAATGAACAAAAGGACATGAAACCCATTCAAATGAGTATCTATGAGACTCCATCTCATTTTTGCAACATTGGAGAAGAAGAAGAAAAAGATTATCACCCATGGTACCACGATATATTGCGATATATGAGAAATCGTGAATACCCGGATCATGCGACCGAGAACGACAAAAGGACGTTGAGTAGATTGGCTACCGACTATGTATTGGATGGGGAGATTCTGTACAAGAGGAGGAAGGATCAAGTACTGTTGAGGTGTGTGGATGCCATTGAAGCTAAGAAAATTCTAGAAGAAGTCCATGAGGTCGTCTGCGGGACACACACTAACGGCTTTACAATGGCCAAGCAAATTATGAGATTTGGTTATTACTGGTCCACCATGGAAGGGGATTGTATTAACTACGCCAAGAGATGTCATAAGTGCCAGATCTACTGAGATAAGATTCATGTGCCCCCTTTGCCTCTTCACGTTATGACTTCCCCACGGCCCTTCTCTATGTGGGGCATGGACGTGATTGGGCCGATATCGCCAAAAGCTTTCAATAGACATCGATTCATCTTCGTAGTCATATATTACTTCACCAAATGGGTTGAAACCGCTTCGTATGCTAATGTCACCAAGACGGCAGTTAGCAAATTCTTGAAAAAAGAAATTATATGCCGATATGGGATACAAGAAAGGATCATATCAGACAATGCTCTGAATTTGAACAATAGCACAATAGCAGAAGTCTGTAGTCGATTCAAAATCAAGCACCACAACTCGTCGCCATACCGCCCGAAAATGAATGGCGTAGTAGAAGCAGCAAATAAGAACATCAAAAAGATTGTAGGAAAGATGACTGCAACCTATAAAGATTGGCATGAGAAGCTACCACTCGCCTTTTACGCTTATCGAACGTCTGTCAGGACCTCCACCGGGGCAACGCCTTTCTCTCTGGTTTACGGAATGGAAGCGGTTCTACCCATTGAAGTTAGATTCCCTCGCTCAGAGTTTTGTCAGAAGTGAAGTTGGATGAAGCAGAATGGATCCAGTCCCGATACGATCAGTTGAACTTGATTGAGGAAAAAAGGCTAAGAGCTATTCGCCATGGCCAGATGTATCAAAAATGAATGATGCGAGCTTACGACAAAAAGGTTCGCCTAAGAGAATTCCATGAGGGAGATCTGGTTCTGAAAGGAATCCTTCCAAAACAAAAGGATCTCAGAGGGAAATGGATGCCAAACTGGGAAGGACCTTACGTGGTAAAGAAAGCTTTTTCTAGAGGAGCGTTGATTCTAGTCGAGATGGATGGTAAAAACATGCCCAATCATGTGAATGCAGATTCAGTCAAGAAGTATTTCACTTGAGAAATGAAAAAGCCAAGGTGAAAACCCGCAAAGGGTACCTTTTGACTCAAAAAAAAAAGGAGAGGCCAAGGCAAAAACCCACAAAGGGCGTCTTGTGACCAAAGGGGTTTTTTGAGTTGAAATCCCGCAAATGGGCGGCTCAAATCTTGGAAATGAGGCATGTGGTAACCTAGTCTTCTCAGAATTAACAAAGCGGGGTGGTGCATCTCGGGACATTAACAGAATGCTCTAAATCCCCTAAACACATGTGGAGCTTAAAAAGGGTCCTCAAGAGGTTATGCAAGAAAGCTCATGCTGCGACGTTTTGGGGCACTTATTTTCCTCTTATTCACTTTGTAATTTAGCAAAACATGCTATTTGGATGATTAATTTATTTTTATTCTGTATTCTGGTGAAGTACTTCTCTGATTAATTTATTCATTCCAAACTTTGCTATCAAATGTCAATCTTCTTTATCATCATGGCCTTTTTCGTGTATTTTTCATTGACACAATGATTGTCAGATTTACAGTGTTCGTAGGGATAGAGTTCTGCATATTACTCTGAAAAGTTTAAAAATAGTGCAACCACTAGTTAGAACTAACCCAAGCTCAAAAATAAAAAAGCATTAGAGGTGAAGTAGTCCAAACCATGGCTGCTTCTTCAAACCTTCTGTAAGAAGACGTGATAGCATATCAGTGATGAGCAAAGACACCCTAATCATTAAAAAGGGAATCATTTTCGAAAGTAAAATCCTGCATTCATGCAAATATCATTCACGCACATCTAGTTAGGTGCAGTTGATTCATTCCAATCATAGCATCTTAATCATTTGGCATAAGCAGATGTATGAGGCTGATTCTACAAGTCATATCCCTATAGGACGGTGTAGCAACATCGGTGATTTAACAGTCTGGCATCCCTGAGGTTGTAGGGAGCAGATTGAAAATGGCAAATCTGGCTTTCCTAAAGTTGCAGGAGCAGATCAAAGATTTGGGTCTGGCATCCCTGAGGTTGCAGAGGGCAGATTGAAGATAGCGAATCTTATTTCTCTGAAGTTACAGTGGAACAGATTGAAGCTACAAATTACAGATCCTATCTCACTGAAGTTGTAGTAGAGCAAATCATAGCAAACCTCATCTCCCTAAAGTTGTAGTGGAGCAGGTTAAAAAATCAACAAATCTGATCCCCTTGAAGTTGTAGTGGGGCAAATTGAAGTTACCCCAACAAGTCTTATCTCCCTAAAGTTACAGCGGGGCAGACTGGAGATAGCAGATTTGGCTTTCCTGAAGTTGCAGGAGAAAATCGAAGATTTGAATCTGGCATCCCTGAGGTTGCAGGGAGCAAGTTGAAGATTGTAGATCTGGCTTTCCTGAAGTTACAGGAGTAGATCAAAGATTTGAACCTTGTCTCTCTGAGGTTACAGGGGAGCAGGATAAAATTACAAGTCTTATCTCCCTAAAGTTGCAAGGAGCAGATTGAAGATAGCAGATCTGGCTTTCCTGAAGTTGTAGGAACAGATCGAAGATTGGAATCTAATGAAGTAGACTAAAGCCACAATTCCTATACCCCTGAAGATGCAGTGGAATAGAATGAGGCTAATTGAACAAAAAGGTACTTGAGAAGCCAAGATTCGGTGAGACTAGGCAAAATTGGCTATTGGGAGGTCTGTGCTCCATTCTTGTTACACGACAATGAGAAAAGAGGGGCAGCTATAATAGCCACTTTTAGCCCAAAAGAAAACCAAATCAATTAAACAAAATAAAATATCCAAATTTTACAGTCTATAGAGTCCATTTACAAACTCGAAACCCAAAGCCCAAATTTCAAATCAGACAGCCCAAATTTCCTACCCAAAAACAACCAACCCTAACCCAAATTCAAAACCCAAAACCTAGACCCAAAAATACAAGCCCAAATGGCCCAGACACCTAAACAGCTAGGGAACCCTAACCCCAGACGCGTCGCGGCCTAACCACCGTGCTTCCGTACGCTCCAGCACTTCAGCAGCCACGTACGCGCCACGACAATGCTCTCCAGTGCACTCCGTACCTTCAAAAAATAGCGAGCCCAACATCAGCAGAGAGCATGACAGAACATTTGCATTTTTTGTATTTTTTCTCTTATTCGGCTATAAAGCCCAAACAAACAGTGTATTTTCATTCTTTACAAATGCATGAAAACAGAAGCAAAAAATCAATCAAAAAATCAAATTTTCCGAAGGTGATTTCTTCGATTTGATTCAACCTTGCGTGTTTTTCTGTTTCTCGTTGTTCTTATCTGTTTTCTTTATTTTTTGAACCTATTTGCAAAGGAAAATAACAAAAAGGAAAAGAAAGGGTAAGGGTTTACCTGTGTCGGGTGGCCTTTGAATCCCTACCCCTTTGTTGCAATCAAAGTTTGGATGGGGGTTTCGAAGGTTTGAGAACAGCGAAACCATCGGGTATAGTCGCGAACGAGCCCAAATCAAGCCTATACACGACACCGTTCACCAATTTCAGTGGTGGATCAGCGGTCGGAGGTCTCTTTTTATCGGTCGAATATGGGAGCAAATGGGGGTGTTATGCTTTTTTTTTTTAGTGATAAGAGATTAGATGTAACACCCCAAACCCGGCCTAGACGTTACGACCAGATCTGGTGCGTCACACGTTCCTAAAACTAAGTTTACGACCCTTTTTGTCTTGCTGTGTCTTAAGTGAGGTTTGAATCAAAAGAGTAAGTTTGCTAAAACCAGTTTATTAATCCTTTAAGTTATCCATATTATACACTCGTCGAGTTTTGAAAACGTTCTTTAGATTTTGAAACCAGCGCAGCCTAACTAGCGATTCTATAAAATGTAATTTAATCATCAAAGAAAGATTAAACCAAATAAAAACTTAGATAGCGGCCTTATTACAAAATAAAACCCAAAAATAACTTAATAATAAAATACTTTAGACAAAATGAAAACCAGTTCTGCAGATGCGGTGGCCACTCCGAATCTCTCGCAGCAACAAGCCCACTATGGTTGAGTGTTACCTGCAGGGATTAAATAAAAGGGGGGTGAGTTTGACAACTCAGTGTGCAACATTATCTCAACCATAGGCCAAAATAGATCAAGCCTCAGAATCAGATCAGTTGGGCCTTGGCCCATACAGAAATCAGGTTAAGCCCATAGGCCCATAACAGATACAGATCAGATATAATATGCAAATAGTAACCCAACCCAGATCCATCCATAACACCCCCGTACCAGCCTTACACCATGTAGGGAGACTACTCGACCCACCCAACCGCTACACACCACAGATATTTGCAGCGAGGCTGCCAGATATAGTTTGCAGCGAGGCTGCCAGATATTGTGACGAGGTCACCAGATCAGATATTGTGGCGAGGCCACCAGATTGCAGCGAGGCTGCCAGATAATAATGTGACAAAGTCACCAGATTGCAACGAGGCTGCCAGATAATAATGTGACAAAGTCACCAGATTGCAGCGAGGCTGCTAGAACGCTTCCTCCGACATAAACCCATACCCCAGATGTAATCATACTAGCATGCAACATATAGCATCTCATGCATCAGATATATTCATAATAAAGATTACTCATGCATATACATAAAATTATACATTCCATACAGAATTGACCCTAGGGGTATAATAGTCTTTTTACACCTAGGGGTATTTTGGTAATTTTCCATATTTAAGGATATTTTAGTCCTTTATCAAGTTTTCAGAGTTTTTATGCACGTTCGGTTAATTATTAGTCCTTAAGTAACCACGGAAGTCCATTTAAGCCCAAATTGCCAGTTTTACCCTTTTAACTTAAAACCCCCTAATGGGCCTTACTAAGTCCGTTGTCATCTCAAGCCTGTTAAATCTAACTTTTAGGTTTAGTTTACCAACTTAATTGTGTTCTTATTAACCAAGTCACCAGAATAGCCTATAATAGTCATTTTACCGTTTTGGGCTCGGAAGCCCATTGGGCCCATCTTTGGCCCATCAAAGCCCATCTTACCGGAATGCTCGAAATTGCACCTTCTGCAATTTCGCCGTCGTCAACTCCTAGTTTGACCACAACAGAGTATTCGGCTACTCTTAGATCCCTCCAAGACTGATTTTCGGTCACTTTCGATTGGTCACTTTAGCACAGTTTTCGGTTATTACGGCCTTTAGCCATCCTAGACTATGATGGAGATACGTTACACACCTGATACTGTTGAAACTGTTGAAGAAATCCACGTACGAAGAACCTACAATTGAACGCTAACTTTCAGTCTAATTAATCGATAACCAAAGAGCTATAATCCCTTACCATAATCGGCCTAGATGGCCTAAGTCCTTAAAATCTTACCCTCTTTCGGTTATGGACTAAATCGCAACGTCCAACTGCGTTGATCTTCACGATCCTTCGATGCTCGCTCCTCTCCTTGACTACGCTATTACACCTTCAACAAAAGAAAGAGGCCAAAGAGCCTTTTAATTCAAATGACAATACCCCTAAGGGGTTCGGCTACTTGCCTTAATATCATGAAACCAACGCTATAAGGCTACGAAATACTTACCAATCCAAGTCCTCACCACCGCCGCTGCACTTGTAATAGTGGGAAAGAAAGAGTTGAGAGAGGAAAGGATTCGGCCAAACACAATGAGTTTCGATCAAAAATAAGGTTCGGCAAAAAGTAGGATGAGAAGAGATGATATATTTAATTGAAGAAAGTGGATTCGGCAAGTTGAATATTTCGGCTTATGGAAGGTTTTAGAAGAGAAAGTAAAAGGATAAGAGGGTTCGGCTTATGGTTTAAGAAGAAGAGAAGAAGAAAACAAATAGATGAGAATAGAAAAGAAACAAAAAAGAAGTGCTTTCGTCGACTGCAGATTCGGCAACAAGGGGAAATAGGGTTCGGCTTCAAGGTTTAATGAGAAGAATGAAGTGACAACAAAAATACCTAATAGGCTAAGCGTGATTGACAGAAAAGGAGAGCTTCCACACTTAAGGAAATCGGCACTAAATTATCAAAAAACAAAAGGAGCATTCGGCACTCTCTAGCACCTATTACCGAAAATGCAAATACAAAGTCCCCTAGCCGAATTGCACTTGCAAAGACCCAGAATCGGCCACCTTCTTTGAAATTCAAAACTCCTTGTTTTACTCCTCAATATCCTCTCATGACCGATTCAAACACTCCCCAAGCAGAGTTCAATTCGGCTTCAACCTCTTACCTGCTCAAGCTCAAAAATAAAACACTACCTTTGCCACCTCTGGCGCTTGAACCCCTGACCTCTAAGCTCCTTTAGGTGCCACCTTTTAAGGAGCCTAGTGGCGTCCCCCTTGCCACTTTGCCACTGATTCATTTGTGCTATATTTCGCACATAATTTCTTAAGACCCTTGCTTTCAATGGTCCCCTATCTCCTAAGTCAAAACACAAAATTTTGCCGAGCCTTTAACCCACACATGGGCCTTCCATAGGCCCATTATCATACTCCAAACATGCATTACACACCCAAATACTAACATTTAAACATTTTATCAGATAAGGACCAATCTAAGAAAAACCCGAAAATTAGGGCGTTACATTAGAGTTAGGGTTTATTTTGGGGATTTAAATGGCGCATGAAACGGCACCGTTTAGGGCCTGTTTCAGTGGCTCTAAAACGGTGCCGTATAGACCAATAACCCGATGACCCGACCCGAGCGTGGCTATGACCCGCGTGTTTTGGTCCCTAAGGGTTTATTGCGTGTTTAGTCCTTCTATTTTGCATGAATGTTCGATTGCCTCTTTGTCTTTAATTCTTTTACTTTTTAATTTTGCCCCAGTATTCGCATATTGTTTCAAATTAGTCCGCGTTTAAACACAGAGTTTTAAAAAAATGGAAATAATTATGTACTCGGTCCTCGCTAGTTCACGCGCGCTTTATTTTAGTCCTTAATCCGAGTTTAACAACTGTTTTATTTACTGATTACCCTTAAAACTTTGCTTTGGTTTTCAATCTTGTCCTTGGCTTATTTAACCTACTTATTTATTTAGTTTTAAAACGTTTATTATATGATATTAAAGTATTATATGTATTATTTAGTTGTAGATTATTTTTTTATTGTTTATTTTTAACTTGTTTTAACATAAGGTTTATTAGACTTTGATTTTACTATTTATTTAAGATAATTTCATATGTTTTCATCTAGATATTTTGTTTTAAATTATATTCGGCCTATTTTAACCTTTTTTAATAATTATTTGTATATATGTATATGTTTTGCATAAATTTATTTCTTATAATATAAATATTTAGCTTTTATGTTATTTCATGCCCTATTATATTTTAAATTTATCCATGTGTATGTATTCCTCGTGAATATAGTTATATATATAGCTTGCTTTAAAATTTTATAATATTTTTGGCTATTTCCAAACTCTTATATATTATTTTATTTTAATTTCCAATTGCAAAATATTTGTCTCAAACTTGTTTATGTGGTATATTGTTTTTCTTTTATTTATTTTGAACTTCGTTTAAAATTGTTTTCATTTCATAAAGCTTTGAATATTATTGTTAACATTCGCATAATTGGTGTGAGACTATTACTATGTTTTTTTTGAAATTTGTCCTCTCGTATGGAATTATTCGTTTGTATGCCATCATTGCCATGTATTGTTATCATTTCGTGATTGATTCTGCGTTTGTATTTCTTGTCATCGTATTCCAACATATTTGAGCCTTTGGTAGATGCATCATTTGTTTTAGCCCGAGCAAATCAAATAAGTTCATTTTTTAAACCACCTTTGTAATCGCTTATGCGACAATTTCTCGAAAATAAGGTAATATTTCGCGTTTGGAAACTCGAGGAATTGTGCCCTAACGTGCTGGGTTTTGATTTTTTGTTTGACCAAGTAACCGAATATCCTTTTTAGATTTCACTCATCTTCTCTAATTTTTAAAAATAAGGCAATGTTCTCTGTTCGGAAATCCGAGAAATCGTGCCCTAACGTGTTGGGTTTTGTTTTTTGGTTGGACCGAATACGTGAACAGCCTTTTTGTAACTTTCAAATGTGTAAGTTTTTAGGACAAGATTTGATCATGGTTTCGAGGGTTTAAAGGATCGTGTCCTAACATGCTAGATGTGATACTGTATTCCTTTGAAACGAAAGAATCTCACCGTCCAATTCAAGCTGTTCAAATGCTTTAAAAGAAATCGTTTCAAAACTTTTGATATAAGGGCATTGCTAATCAATTTTGTACCAATTTTGGGCGTTATGAGGGTGCTAACCCTTCCTCGTACGTAATCGACTCCCAAATCCGTTTTCTCAAGTTTCGAAGACCAAATTAATTATTTTAATAAATCAAAATGTTTTATTAAAATAATTTAAGGTGATTCGATCGCACCTCGAAAAAGGGTCGGTGGCGACTCCATTTTTGAATTTTTAAAGTCGATTCCTGTTTTTAAAAAAAAAAGTTTCGACCCTTATTTTCTAAACTTTATTGCGCCTCTTTAAATTCTTGTCAAAGTTCGTCCAGCATTGCTGTAAGTTGGTCCATGGTAACCATGGATAGATTATGATCCTCATCCTTACTACGTGTACGTACCATTATCAGAGGCTGAAATAAAAAACACTTAGAAAAAAATTGATCAAAGAGAATTAAACCTCACCGTTATACACTCGCAATAAAAAAACTCTGAGAGACAAAGAAAAGAAATTAAGATTTTCTCGCTTGTAACTTTTAAAGCGTAATCAAAATCAATAATATTCAAAAATATGTGGCATCACTCTCTAACAAAGTTGACCTAAGGCTCTAAGAAGCCAAAGAAAAACTCGACTCCAAATGAAGTAAGTTGCGCGAAGAAAGGAGAGGCAACTCTTTTCGTACCTATTAACAAAAGAAACAAAAATGTGTTAGAATGCATAATAGAATAAAAAAAAAAAAGCTAACACAAAAGAAAACCTAATGCTAGAATCAAAGAAAATAAACTACCAATCGAAAACCTGAAATAATGGAACATAACTTGAATTTTTTCATTGGAGGTGTTCTCGATTTCCAAAACTCACGAAATTTAAACCGAAGTCTCCACAAATAATGTAGAACTGATCTGGAAAATTTTGGCACAAAATTCAACTCAATGAATATTTTTTTATTTTGATTTTTTTCTTATTTTCTTTTTTCTGTAATTTTTTATCACTTTTTTGTGGGAAATTTTTTTTATATTTTAAAATAGTGCCAAGAAACAATAAGTAAAATTTTAGATCATTTGCAAAATGTTTACCCACTAAAAAATATTTTTTTTCGAAAACTCTCTCGGTAAAAAGAAAAAAAATTGTTTTGAGATTGTTTGCTAGAAATTAGTTTATAAGAACACAAAGAACACCTAAAACACCCGAATCTAATACCAAATGATATGGAATGAAGCAAAGGAAGTGGAAGGAGGATCAAATTAAAGATTTTCGACTCGAAAAGGAAATATTTGGATCTGATCTGAAAAGAAGAAATAAATAAAATTAGTAACAAAGAAGTCGAAAACAGTAAAAGAACAAATTTGGGAATAAAGAACAAATAATAATAAATAAATAGATGAAATTTAAAAGTGAAAGATGGAACGATAAACTGATGGCTATGATGGATAGAAGGATAAATGTCCAATTGAACCCTTTGAGTTATAAATCCTAACAAACTCAATTAATATCTCTAATCAACCTTCCAAGAAATAATACTTGGCAAATTGAAGGGTGAAGAATCAATTCCCACGACTCCTTAAAGAAAATCGAGAAGAAAACTACTTCTAAAAATCACAAGAAAGAAATCTTGCTTAAAGAAATAAACTCCCAAAAAATTATTGTGTCTTTAATGAACAATAAAGGAGCCTTTATATAAGCTAGCTAAGTACATCCAAATAAAACTTTAAAGTATACTAAAACTCTAATTAATCTAAACAAGAAGTAGTTTTAAACAAAACTTTCTTGTTAACATAAAACTCCTAAATAACTTTAAATACTTAATAATTATAAAAAGTTCTTAATTAAAAAATAATAAAATAATAAGAGATAATACATACAATATTGGGCTCATGTATAATAAAAATTAAGCTTAGAACCTGAACCCAATATGAAACACCTAAGCTTGTGGGATTAATTAAGGTCCTTGAAGTGAAATGCCTAAGCTTGTTAACATTCTCCACATGGGCTTGTCATCATAGGTTGAAAGTTTAGGCCCACGAACAAAATTAATACCTTCTAATTCATCATTGCTTCAAAATCCATCGTCTTAAAGCTTCAACTCTTCTTCTCGAATTTTTTTTGTGATAAAGTTCTGAACAAATAAGTTGAGGTTTTACTTTAACTACTTAGATTTGGATCTTGTGATTGGGCCTTGAAGAAAACAAGGCCCATTTCTATTATGGCTTTTGAATTGGGCTGAAATGCTTGTATCATACACATACAATAGGGCTCATAACTGTTAAGTGTTGACTAGGTCGTTTCCTGGCATTGCCACGACATTCGCATTAGCAAACTGTCCACCCTTTTGCCACGACAAAACTTCACTCATTTTCTTTGTTTCCTCATTCTGCACCTACCACTCAACAAACAAATCCTTCCCAAAAACAAGTAGAAGTCACATGTAATAACATTTAAGTGCAGTTGAAGCTTTTTAATGCAATTTCCTAAAAATGCTAATGGGAAATCCTAAAATGCAACTAAACTTACCTCAGTATCAGTAATTAACCAAGTCTAAAGACATGAAATATAACTCTTTTCAAGAGTAATCACACCCCTAAACCTGAGTTATTGCTTGTCCTCAAGCAAATATGCATGAATACATGAATTGCCACAATAACATAACCACCTTGAACTGTCATTCTACTCAAAGAATAATCTATACATCAGTTCTCAACCATCTTCTTTCTCCAAAAACTTGTTCGAGTTTCGAAGGTTTGCTTAACCAAGGTAGTGTAAAAAAATTTCATCCTAAAGCCAAAATTTCCTAACTGCCCATATATGTTTTCTGGTCATAGTAAGCATCTCCGAATTTACTTAGTTCATTTGTTACCTAAACTCAAGTTGCTCCAAGACTAGTAAAAATGCATATATTTTTTCTTTTTTTTGAAACTAATCTAAGGGATTTAGCATGTCACAAATTTCTTTGACTCGATAATCACAATCAAGTAAACATTAAATTACTGAATACTCAATCATGTCACATTTTAAATAAAAGTCACTCTTGAAGCTAAAGCTTTTAACTTAGAAGATGGATGGATCAAAAAACTACCTCCTTAGCTACTCAGCCTAATACTATAATGGAGCGCCCCTTATATTCTTCTTGCACGCTCTTACTTAAAGTCACCTTACTAGTCAATAGCACAATGAAGCAAACAAAGTAATGCTGACTTACTTGGCAATTCTAAGCATTGGAGTGCCTACTATTCTTTATTTAAGTGCTTTCGCAATTTAAATGATTTTGGCTTCAAAAGTCCCTAAGTTCATTAAAGGACACTCACTGTAGTTCAAAACTTATTGAAGTTAGGAAATCTCATGTTTAAGAGTTAATTTTCAAGCAACTCTCCTAAGCCAAATTCACCTAACCCACTATCACATGTTCTAAGTATATTGAAGAATTTACACTCATCATTGAACATCATAAATAAAGATTGTAATCATTATAAGAAAAATAATCCGTCATAATTATGTGTGACTGATCGTGATTTCGATGAAGTAATAATAATGATCATACCTGGAAACTAACTATTATCATGATAAAAGGCAAGCGCACTTATCGAATAGTAGTATAGCTTGTGGCAAGACCGGAATATCGAATCCAAGGAACCAAAAGTACTAGTAATAACTTTCTTCCTATTATCTAGCCTAAAAATAAAGGAGGATTTGGTTGTAAACTAACTAATCTAAATTAAACTACGGACACGACAAAGAATAAATTGGGAAATTACTTTGGGAAGACTGAATGATAAAGGCAATACCCTTCAATGTGATCAAGGCGTTGAAAACACTGTTGCTTGAATCATGTAAAGTGCTCAGAGATGTTAGAATCTGAAGCGGCCACATGAATTGGATGACGAATGTGCGATGGCTACTCGTGAGATTGAGAGACATCATCAGTAATGTTCTCTGGGTCCTCCTGCTTAGTAGATTGAGCTAGACGGTACTGCGGAGGATCTATCCCACGTCGGCGCTCAATCATCCTCATGTGTAGCATGCTTTGGATGCCCTATGGGGACATCTGGCCGATGAGAATATAGGAGGATGTTTGGGCTACTGTGTTAAGGAGGATGAAGTGGCGGACCAGGCGAGTCACATATGGGCCCATCGAAATCACACCCCTACGATGTTGCTTCATCTAGTGTTGAATGGCGTAGGCAACGAAGTAAGTGGGGTCGAGCACATGCCCGTGTGACATACTCTAGAAGAAGTAGGCATCGTGGGTGTTAACGACATCGGTGCTCTCTCATCTACCTGTCAATGTATGTGCGAGTAGGGCATGACGGTACTTCAGTGATAGGGCGAAAGCTGTCGCCTTAGAGCAACTAGGGTCGTAGGTAGCCGGAATAGGGACCAAGGTTGCCAACACTTGGATAGAGGGAAGTGGATATGGTGGTAAAGCTTGGAGAGGTCTTCCTCTTCCATGAATTGTTCAGTGTCTAGGCCCAGCGCTATACCGAACTCAGATACACTAAGTTGTCGAACTAGATTACCGAGATGGAACTGGACCATTTTGGGATCTTCATATCTGGACATGACCGTTTGGAGGTGGAATGTGGAGCATAGTTCTAGAGTATGCTTAAGGTATGTGGGCTCAACGATCGCAAAGAACTGGTCCCATGGGTCTGTCGTTAACAAAGCCCGAACCGCGTCTGCCAATTGGACCTACTCCAATGCGGCCCAATTGATACATTTCCCCGCTCCAAGCAGCCTTGCTTTGAGAATCTGAAATAGTTCCTCTTGGGAACTTTTCGGGAACTGGAGGAAGGGGTGTCTAATTTTTGTGGTGGCTCTAGAGGAGGTACCACCGGGCCCTTTTCACTTTTTGGAAGTGGGGACGGCTCTTCGTCAGGACGACATTGTTTCTAAAAGAAAATAAGAGTAACAGTTTAATGAAACATAGGAAAGGTTGATGTATACTATGAATATTTATACGTTACTAAACTAAATGACAAATTAAACTAATCAAGAATATTAAGTACTCAATGCAAAAGGTAGTTTCAATAAATTCGGTGTTTTGGGTTATCCTAAGCATAGAACAAAGTAATGGAGATAGTAGTAGCTATGGTTAGCAATATATACTAAGAATCAATTGCTTCAGATAACTAAAAATGGCATCCAAAGAATGGTTCAAAATGGCATGATAAGTATTCCAAATCAACCATGCAAAATGTATGAGAATCATATAAGTAACTAGGTTAAACAACTGAATAAATGTAACAGTGAAAATATAACAAAATAAAGTAAAAATTCAGAGGAAAGGGGGAAAAGGGAACTGATAAAGTAGATTCGAGGGCAAAACACGGTCGTGGAGGTGCTACACGAGCATGATGGCTTGGGCTAGATCAGCGGCAGCGCAAGGAGTGGCTGGAATGAGTGGTGGTAGCAGAGGGGTTAGGGTTTTGATTGAGGAAGATGATGAATAGTGAAGGGTTAATATAGAAATTAGGGCACACGGGCGTGGCACATGCTCGTATGAATCGTTTTTTGCCCGTGTGGTTCAAATTTTAAGGGTTTTGGCGCACCTAATTAGTGTCACACGCCCATGTCCTTTGGGCATATTAAGGCACATGGTCGTGTTGAACGGCCGTGTCCTTCGATGTTCGCTTCTCCCACGCCCGTGTATGAGGTCACACGCTCGTGTACGAATTGACAGGTTCGACCACGCTCTGGGGACACGGGCGTGTCGCACGCCCGTGTCAATTTGTTAGGATTGGCCACGGCGGTGTCTTTGCTGCGTGATGCTGCTTACCAATGGTGGAATACCTTGGTTTCTGTTGTACCTAGAGAGAGAGTCACCTGGGAATTCTTTTTTACAGAATTCTGTAAAAAGTATATCAGCCAGAGGTTCATCGATCAAAAGCGCAAAGAGTTTCTTGAGCTTAAATAGGGCCGAATGATAGTGATAGAGTATGAGCTAGAATTTGTAAGGCTCAGCAGATATGCTCGCGAGTGTGTTTCATCTGAGGCTATTATGTGTAAACGCTTCGAGGACGGGTTAAATGAAGATATCAAATTGCTGGTTGGTATTTTGGAAATTAAAGAATTTGTAGTACTTGTCGAGCGAGCTTGTAAAGCCAAAAAGCTTGGGATTGAAAAGAGAAAAGCTAAAGACGGAGCCAGAGAGTTCCGTAAGAGATCTTCAGGGAAATCTATTCCGTGGTCATTGAAGAAATTTCGAGATGAGTCGTACAGATCTAAGGCTACCTCGGGCTTTTGCAGACGAGATCGAGATCGACCACCTGTGCTTCACGAGCTACTTCAGTCGCTAGTGTTGGCAATGATCGTCGGGATAGATTCGAGTGTAAGCATTGTGGTAAATGGCATTCGGGGAGCTGTAGATTACATGACCACTCCTGTTTTAAATGTGGATCTGCTGATCACTTTATCAATGATTGCCCGAGACTAGTTGAGTAGAATACTAATCAGACTGAAAGGCCTAGTAACACCGCAGCACGGGGTAGACCACCCAGACACTCGAGTAATGTTAGTGGTAGTCAGAAGAAGACCAGAGACACTGCTATTCGATCTGAGGCTCGTGCACCTGCCAGAGCATATGCTATCCGCGCCCGTGAGGAAGCTTCTTCTCCAGATGTTATTACTGGTACTTTTACTCTCTTTGACACTGATGTTATTGCTCTAATTGATCCCGGTTCAACTCATTCATATGTGTGTGAAACTTTAGCATCTAGTAAGACTCTCCCTATTGAGTCTACTAAGTTTGTGATTCGAGTGTTTAATCCTCTGGGTCGTTGTGTGTTAGTTGATAAAGTGTTCAAGAAATGTCCCTTAATGATTCGAGATTTTTGCTTTCCAGCTGATTTGATGCTATTACCATTCGACGAATTTGACATTATTCTCGGGATGGATTAGTTAACTGTGCACGATACTGTAGTGAATTGCAAGCGAAAGACTATTGATTTGCGATGTTCGAATAATGAGATAATTCGGGTTGAGTCTACTGATCTAAACGAGCTACCGGCAGTGATATCTTCTGTACTGGCTTGGAAATATATGAATAAGGGCTGTAAGGCTTATCTTGCTTATGTATTAGATAGCAAAGTATCGAAATAAAAGCTTGAGACCGTACCTATGGTTTGTGAGTATCCGAATGTGTTTCTCGAGGAATTACCGGGATTGCCACCTGTTAGAGAGGTTGAGTTCGGCATAGAGCTTGTACCAGGTATGACTCTGATTTCGATTGCTCCATATCGTTTGGCACCGATCGAGTTGAAAGAGTTGAAGTCTCAGTTGCAAGAGTTGACAGATAGAGGTTTTGCACAACCGAGTTTCTCTCCTTGGGGTGCACCAGTTCTATTTGTGAAAAAGAAAGATAGAACTATAAGAATGTGTACAGATTATAGACAGCTGAACAAAGTGACTATAAAGAATAAATATCCGTTGCCGTGAATCGATGACTTATTTGATCAATTAAAGGGAGCTTCAGTGTTTTTAAAGATTGATTTACGTTCTGGCTATTATCAGTTGCGATTTAGGGATTCCGATATTCCGAAGACTGCTGTCAAAATGAGGTACAGACACTACGAGTTTTTAGTGATGCCGTTTGGGCTCACTAATGCCCCTGCAGTTTTCATGAATCTGAGGAATAGGGTGTTCAAACAGTATTTAGATCAGTTTGTGGTTGTGTTTATAGACGATATTTTGATTTATTCTCACGACGAGTCCGAGCATGCCGAACATTTGAGGCTTGTGCTACAGATTTTACGTGACAAGCAGTTGTATGCGAAATTTAGTAAATATGAGTTCTCGTTACGCGAGGTCAATTTTCTGGGACATGTGGTGTCTGCATCAGGTATCTGGGTTGATCCGAGCAAGATATCAACTATACTGGATTGGAAACCACCGAGAAATATTTCAGAAGTTCAGAGCTTTTCGGGATCGGGTATTATAGACTGTTCATGAAAGGCTTTTCAATGATAGCAACACCGTTGACAAAGTTGCTTCAAAAAGATGTCAAATTCAAATGGTCGAAAAAGTGTCAAAAAAGTTTCGATCAGTTGAAAGCCCTTTTGACCGAAGCCCCAGTGCTAGTTCAGCCGGAATCCGGTAAAGAGTTTGTGATTTATAGTGATGCCTCTTTGAACAATTTGGGCTATTTTTTGATGCAAGAAGGCAGAGTCGTTGCTTATGCCTCGAAACAGTTAAAACCTCACGAGAAAAACTATCCGACTCATGATCTCGAGTTAGCTGCCATTGTTTTCGCTTAGAAAATTTGGCGCCATTACTTCTTCGAAGAGAAATGCCATGTCTATTCCGATCATAAAAGCCTTAAATATTTAATGACTGAGAAAGATTTGAATTTGAGACAACGACGATGGTTAGAATTATTAAAAGATTACGAACTTGTCATTGATTATCATCCGGGAAAGGCTAACGTGGTACGGATGCCCTAAGTCAAAAATCACTATTTACCCTTTGAGCTATGAATGTTCATCTGTCTTTGTCCACTGGTGATGTGTTGATAGCGGAATTGAAACCAAAACCAGTGTTAATACGACAAATCTATGACGCTCAGAAAACCGATGATGATTTGGTTGCTAAACGGGCTCAGTGTGAGTCAAACGTGGATTTAGAGTTTCAGATTGATGATAATGATTGTTTGAGGTTTAGAGATTGATTTTGTATTCCGAGAAATTCAGAGATTATTTCGATGATTTTGAATGAAACTCATAATAGCCGAATGTTAGTTCATCCGGGTAGCACGAAAATGTACAATAATCTAAAGTGTCAGTATTGGTGGCACAGTATGAAACGAGACATTTCTAATTTTGTTTTGAAATGTTTGATATGCCAACAAGTGAAAGCCGAGATCAAGTGCCTTCGGGATTACTTCAACCGATTATGATACCTGAGTGGAAATGGGATCGAGTCACGATGGACTTTGTATTCGGTCTACCGTTGACCCCGAGCAAGAAACACTCCATCTGGGTTATTGTTGATAAATTGACGAAGTCAACTCATTTCATCCCTGTTCGTACAGACTTTTCACTTGAGAAGCTAGCAGAATTATATGTCTCTCAGATTGTACGATTACACGGAGTGCCTACTTCTATTGTTTCGGATAGAGACTCCAGATTTACATCGTAATTTTGGAAGAAATTGCAAGATGCATTAGGCACCAGGTTGCATTTTAGCACTACTTTCCATCCCCAGATAGATGGTCAGTCCGAGCAAGTTATTCAGATACTCGAGGATATGTTAAGATGTTGCATTCTCGAGTTTAGTGGTTCGTAGGAGAGATATTTACCTTTGATTGAATTTACCTACAATAACAGTTTTCAATCGAGTATCAAGATGGCACCTTACGAGGCTTTGTATGGTCGTAAATGCCGTACACCTTTGTTTTAGACTGAGCTCAGTGAGAATAAGATTTTCAAGGTTGATTTGATCAAAGAGGCTGAGCAGAAAGTAAAAGTGATTCATGAAAGTCTAAAAGCAGCATCAGATCATCAGAAATCATATGCGGATTTGAAACAGCAAGATATCGAGTATCGAGTCGGCGAAAAAGTGTTTCTTAAAGTTTCACCGTGGAAGAAGGTGCTCAGATTCGGCCGTAAAGGCAAATTGAGTTCGAGATTTATAGGACCGTACGAGATTTCTGAACGAATTGGGCCGGTTGCTTATAGATTGATTCTGCCACCTGAACTCGAAAAGATTCACGATGTTTTTCATGTTTCGATGCTCCGTCGGTATAGATCTGATCCCTCGCATGTGATTAAACCATTTGAGGTTGAAATTCAGTCTGATTTGAGTTATGAGGAAGAACCGATTCGTATTTTGGCTCGCGAGATGAAAGAATTGCGGCATAAGAAAATTTCGCTAGTTAAAGTTTGTTGGCTCAAACACGGAATCAAAGAAGCGACTTGGGAGCTTAAAGACTCGATGAAAGAGCGTTACCCTAATTTATTCGCTGGTAAGATTTTCGGGGACGAAAATCCCTAAAGGAGGGAGAGTTGTGACAGCCCTAATTCGACCCTAGTTGGGAAGTGGTTTCAAGACCACTAAACCGAGTCTCAAAAATAATTAAATGTTAAATTTCATGCCTATTATATGTGAAAATTTATGTGTGAAATTTTGACTCTTTGATTTTTTCATTTGAATGTGAATTGATTCAAAAAGGGCTTATGTGGAAGACCTTAAAAATGTGATAGATTAATTTGCTATAGTGGTCGATTGTTATATGGTCTAAATAGGAGGGGTTTGCATGTCAAAATAACCATTTTAACTTTAGTAACCAGTCATGATATGGTTGACTTATATTATATACATTTCTTTTAAGTTAAAAATGGCATAATGGTTTTATATTAATAAAATAGAGAATAAAATAATCAAAAGGTGAAAAGAACAAAGTTTGTTTACCTTTGTTCTTCATTGCCGAAAATCATCAAAAGAAAAAGAGTTAGGAGAGAACAAGACATTCGGCCATTCTTGTGTCAATTTTAAGGTAAGAATTCATGTTATTTTCCTTTGATTTTGTGAAATTTAATTAAATGTCAGGTGTTTATCATGGCCCATGTATTAATTTTTGTAATGGTGATGAATGATGCTTTCGGCCAAGATCTTTATATGCTAATTTTGTTGTTAAATTGTGGTTCTATATGGGAAAATGATTAAAAGTATGTTTAAATGGTTAAATGTTGCAAAGATTAGCTAAATTGAGTAGTAACATTCGGCTAATAAGGAAATGTGATAATTTTGTACATTGTTATTATTTTTGCTAATTAAATTGATAGTGTATATTTATATGCTAGCTGAATATGTGCTAAAATGAGAAATGAAAGGAATGATTAAGTTTGAATATTTCATTTGAGGTTCAAAATGGAGATTGCCGTATAGGGGTATTTGGGAAAGAAACATTTTCTTTGATTAAATTTCCGATGCCATTGTTGAATTGAGCTAGGAAATAAGGAAATTTAGTGATAAATAAAAGGATTTATATTCGGCCATGTTTGTGATGAGTTAAATTGAGAAAACAATTGTTTAAATACCAAGAGAGATATTTGAGTATAATTGCTAGTGAAAAAGATTCATGTTAGTTAATGGTAGTTAAGATTTGAATGTTAAGCTAGTTTTTTCATATATGGCTAATTAAATTAAGGCTAATACATGGTTAGTTTGAGTGGATTTGGATCGAAATGGATTTAGAAGGGTTAAGTGGACCTTGTGATGTCTAAATGCATGTGTATTAAATTATGAGTTTAATATATGAAACCTATGTTTAGTGTAGCCTAAATCCATGTGAAAGCATTTGGTTTTGGTCTTAGAGTTAATGAATTATTATTGAATTTTTGCCTTGAGCGAAATGTGAAAAAAAGCATAAAATGAGTATCTATTTTTCGGTTAAGTTATTTTTTTTAATGAGAAGTCTTTAGTTAAATATTAGAAAACTAAGGCTTAATGTCAAATTATGTTTTGTGATGGTCGAATGACTCCCTTGAATATTGAATTGTGCTTGTGTTTGTGTTTGTGAATTAGATGGTTGAAAATGTGAATTAGATGTTAGATAGTATGCGACTTGTGTATCCTTGTATCAAAGAATTTCCGATTGCAAACTTAGGTAACAAGTGTGTATTTGTCGATTTTATAAGTGATTATTAACTTAGTAAATGTACATTGAGATGTTTGTGAATGAGTTGTATTTGTGTATATATATATATATTCAGTTGTGCATAAATTTGATTAAATAATGATTTTGTGATTTTGGTAATGGTTTATTGAATGGTAAACTCTGTTTAATTTAGCTCAAGAACCAAGGACACCAAATTTGGATAGGGGGAAAGATAAAGTACTCGAATAGTTGTTTTCAATCGTTCAACAACTTTTGAAGTAAGTTTTTAAGTAATTGAGTTAATTCTTTTGTAAGTTTTGAATATTAAGTCTATGATATGATTGAGTATGTTATACTTAATATCTATTAAAAAAACCATGATCCTTCTGTATTTAAATGTATGTAGCCGAATGGCTATTATGAATCATAGGTAATTTATATGAGTGAGGTTGCTAATGGTTACAATAATAAGATGATGAAATTGAAATGGTATATATGTTTATATATATATGTGATGTGGCCTAATGGCTCTTATGAAATAGAAATAATTATATTGATATGTGAATGAGTTCGAATGAAAGTAATATCTCACTAATGTGTTTATGTTGGGGAAATCGAAAGTATTTGAATAGATGTGTATAAAATTCTATGAATTAAATATCGCGTGTTATTATCGGGTCTTTAACTTAGCAAGCTTTTGAGCTGGTGATTGATATCAGGCCTTGAGCCTAGCAAGCTATAATGCCGGTGAGATTATATCGGGCCTCGAGCCTAGCAGGCTATAATGCCGTTGAAATTATAACCGGTTTCGAGCCTAACAGGCTGAATGCCGGTGAAAGTGATCAGACTGAAAGTCTAGCAGGCTTCGAGCCGGTGATGAATTCAGATTTATAAGATTTTTAGACTCCATGATAAATAGCAATTGAGTTAGCTCAGTACTATAAATTGGTCAGGTATGTATCCTATACTTATATTTGAGCTTGATTGGAATTGAACTAAATATGTAATGTGATGGATTTGTGAATCAGCACTAAGACTATATGTATATGATCTTGAGGCATTCGGTCAATGTGTGAAACTATGTGAAGAGATTTGAATTGTCTATGTTATATGAATCTATATTCAAGAGAAGTTAAAAAGTTTAATGCAAGTTAAGTGTTTGTATTTTTATATATATGTTCGGCCAAAAAGGGTAATAGGCTAAAGGCTTGTTATTTGATAATTTCGAATGATAGCTATACAAATTGAGTTTAAATGGTTGCATTGCTTAAAACTTACTACGCTTAGAAAAGCTTACTCCGTTTATTTTTGATTCTCTGTTTTATAGATCTCGTCGGAAGCTACAAACTTGAGGATTCAAGTTCAAAGTCATCCACACCATCTGAACTTTGTTTCGGTACTTAGTAACATTATTTTTGATATGGCATGTATAGTTTAAACCTGTTTTGGAACAAGTTGGTTATATTGTAATTGAAAGCCATGCGAATATGGCTCAATCGTTTTGTGAATTTATGTTTCGTAAATAGATCATATGTATTTAATGGTTATTATCTGGTGTGTTTATTAAATGTGTTTTATAATTAAGATAAACATGCATGTGTTATAATAGGAAAATATCATTTGTTAATGTTTGAAACATCAATGTAGTAGTAATGATACGTTTTCAATATGATTATTCGTTTAAAAATGCTTTGATGATGGTTGTTATAACATCATATGAGTATTTATGAGTATGTGATAGTTGTGTTTCGTTTAGTAATACCTTATAGCTCTTTTCTGGTGACGGATAAGGGCTAGGGGTGTTACAAAGTGTGAGTTCGCTTGTGCCTAGGTCAATTATAGTCCTTGCAGTTGCTAAAAAGGGTCGCCCTAGAATTAATGGTACTTTGCTATCCTCATCTATGTCTAAAACAACAAAGTCTACTGGGAATATGAATTTGTCAATTTTAACTAGCACATCTTCAATTATACCCCTAGGAAATCTAATGGCTTTTTAAGCCAATTGAATGCTCATCCTAGTTTGTTTGGGTTTTCCAAGACCTAGTTGTTTAAACAATTTGTAAGGCATTACATTAATACTGGCCCCTAAATCAGCTAAAGCATTTTTAACATCTAAGCTACCAAGTAAACAAGGAATTGTAAAACTCCTTGGATCTTTTAGTTTGTTGGGTAGCTTATTCTACAAAATGGCTGAGCAGGCTGCATTCAGCTCTACATGCGACGACTCATATTTACTGAATTGTTCATCGTGCGGTCTTTCCTTCTCGCATTATGATATGGTACACGAGGCTTATACTCTTTGACAATTGGTTCTATGCGACTTACCTCACCCTTACCTCTACTTACCATAGTTTCCTTTTTTGGCTCTGATTTGGTTTTAGCTAACCCTCCTTCATCAATCGTGTCAGTGGCGTGGGGTTGCTCCTTAGGGTTAGTCTCGGTGTTGCTCAGTAAACCACCTTGTGGTCTTTCAGAGATTAGTTTAGCAAGCTAACCTATCTAAGTTTTTAGTCTTTGAATGGATGCTTGCTGGTTTTTAAGTGCCGTCTCGGTGTTCTAGAAACAGGTTTTTGATACGGAGATAAATTTCATAAGCATCTCCTCAAGGTTTGGCTTTTTCTCTTGCTGGTAAGGTGGTTGCTGGAATCCCGGAGGCAGTTGTGGTCTCTGATTTCCTTGGTTGCCTTGTCCTACCTATGAGAAATTGGGGTGGTTCCTCCAACCTGCATTGTAAGTGTTACTATAAGGGTTATTTTGAGATCTAGAATTATTACCCATATAGTTGGCTTGCTCGTTCTCCATGCCATATCCATAGGTGGGGTACTCAGAATTGCTCATGTTTCCTTGGCTTGAGTCATACTGCATCACTGGATGTACCTGCGTAGAACCAACTAAATCATCAATCTTTTTATTTAAGAGTTCTACCTGATTTGACAGCATTGTGACTACATCAACATTAAAAACTCTGACAGCTTTTTGCGGCTTTGTTCTCATGACTTGCCACTGATAGTTATTCAGTGACATCTCCTCTATAAAATCGTAAGTTGCCTCTGGTGTTTTGTTATTAATTGTTCCACCGGTGGCTGCATCGATCATTAGCCTTGTTGAAGGCTTCAAACTGTTGTGAAAAGTTTGAACTTGTAACCATAGAGGTAACCCATGGTGATGGAACCTTCTCAATAAACCCTTGTATCTCTCCCAAGCATCGTAGAGTGTTTTTAAATCCATTTGCACAAAAGAAGAGATATCATTCCTTAATTTTTCCATTTTAGCTGGCGAAAAATATTTAAGTAAAAAAATTTCGGTCATTTGTTCCCATGTATTGATAGACCCTCTGGGTAGAGAGTTTAACCATTGTTTGGCTTTATTCCTCAAGGAAAATGGGAATAATCAAAGACGAATCGCATCATCAGAAATGCCATTTATTTTGAATATGTTGCAGAATTCCAAAAAGTTAGCTAAATGAGCATTAGGATCTTCATTCTGCAAACCATCAAACTAAACAAACTGTTGTATCATTTGAATAGTGTTATGTTTAAGTTCAAAATTATTTGTAGCAATAGTAGGCCTAACAATACTAGATTCAGTACCAACCAAATTAGGTTTAGCATAATCATACATAGTACGCGGAACAGGATTTTGATTAGCAGGATCTGCGGCTACCATAGGAGGTAGTTGATTATCCTGATTTGCCTCCATCTCTTCAGTAGATTCAGGTTCTTCTTCTTGTTCGTGTTCTGGGTACTGTAGGCTTCTTCTTATCTCTCTTCGGTTTCTGTGAACTGTAGTTTTTAGGTCATCATAAAAAAGCAAAGGTCCTGACGGGTTTCTTCTAGTCATAAACTAGAGATACCTGTCAAGGAAAAATAAAATTTTAGTAAATAAACCTAAAATAAAGATAGAAAATAAATTGCAATAAAAATAAAGATGGCTAAAGTAATAGGAATCGAGTATTCCTAATATCTTAGTTCCCCGGCAACAGTTCCAAAAAATTGATCGTGATTTCAATGAAGTAATAATAATGATCATACCTGAAAACTAACTATTATCACGATAAAAGGCAAGCGCACCTATTAAATAGTAGTATAGCTAGTGGCAAGACCGAAATATCGAATCCAATGAACCAAAAGTACTAGTAATGACTTTATTCCTATTATCTAGCCTAAAAATAAAGGAGGATTTGGTTGTAAACTAACTAATCTAAATTAAACTAAAGACACGACAAAGAATAAATTGGGAAATTACTTTGGGAAGACTGAATGATAAAGGCAATACCCAAGGAAGAACCCACCTAGACTTCACTTGTTATCTAACTCTAAACTAGATGATTTCTTTATTCTACTTGATCCGTAGAGATCCCTAACTTATGTTAATATCTCTATCAAGAATAAGAACAACTAATCCTAGGCTGATTAATTGAAATCTCTTTCTAATTAAAACCCCTAGTCTTGCATTAACTCAATCTATGGATCCGCATATTAGATTTGACTCTAATCTGGTAGATTTTTGTCATCCTATGTCTAGGATTGCGATCAACTCCACTTAATTGTGTTGGATCTACTCTTACACAAGGACTTTTGCTCATTTGCATAAGCACATTCGACTTAAATTAATATCCCGAAAATATAAATTTAAGAATTAAAAACACAATTAAGAACAAATCGAATATTTATCATATAGTTCAGATAACAACAACAAGATTCATCTTAGGTTTCATCCCCCTTAGGTATTTGGGGGTTTAGTTCATGTTCATAAAAGAAAACATCTCAGAATAAAGAAAATAACAAAACATAAAGAAAACCTAAAACTCCTGAAAGGATTGAAGGGAGATCTTCAGTCTTGATGTAGATCCTGGCTTCTGAGATGGATCAATCGGCTTCCTTCGAGTAATTCCCTGTCTTCTACTTTTAGTCTTGGCAAGGACACTGTACACTCCTGTAGTTGCCTCCTAGGGTCTTTATATAGAGTTTGGAATGTCTTTCTTAGCCCCTAAGTAGCTTTTTCCGTGTGAAGTTAAACTTCATAACGACAGGGACATGCCCGTGTGACATGCCCTTGTGAGTCGAGTTTAGGCAGTGTTCAAGCCTGTTAATGTGGCACGGCCGTCTGGGTTACTCGTGTGGTGAACTCCAGGCTGTGTTGTTTCCTTATTTTGGCCGATTTTCTTCGTTTTCGGCCCATTTCTCATTCTTTTCATTCTCTTATGTCTCCTGAGTATAAAACATGAAATTAAAGGATTAAGAGCATCAAATGCCACAAATTCAATGATAATTCATCCAATAATGTGCTAAATGTGGGATAGAAATATGTATAATTTACAGTTTATCATTGACATGGCAAAATGAATGACAATTAAACCAAAAATTAAAACATGCTCAACTAACTACTTAAGGCAATACTAAATGCTTAACGCTTGCCTGACAGGTGGCACCATTGGTGAAGCCTTCCCAATAGGCGGCACCAGTGTCAGCTCCTAACTTCACTGGACGCTGCTGTTGGGTGATGTGACTTGACTCTTAAGGGTCTCATGAATTTGGGGTTTGGAGGACCTTATAACCACGGTCCCTTATTGTGAAAAAAAAGAATGCAGAATAGAGAATGATTAGGTAAAAAAGAGAGAAAAAGATATTAGAAGAATATAGAAGAGAAGGAGAAGGAGAAGGTAAAAAAAATAGAGATTAGCAGTGTAACAACCCATTTTTTAGTGGTATAGAAATTAGTGGTTTTGGACCAGAAAACTGATGAAAGAATCTGTAAATATTATTATTTAATATTTACGAGTCAAATATAGTATTATAGTAAATATTGAATTCAAAATCTTAGTTAATTTAATGATTAGTTATGTTGAAGTGGGTTATCTCTAAAGTCAAGTAGTTTTAGAAAATGAGGTATCGAGACCTCGTTTCTATAAATTAAGCATAAATATTTAAAATATTTACGGAATGGTTATATAGGTGTATTAAAATTTGGTTAGTTAATTTTGATGTTTAATTTGTTAATTAAAGGAAAATGATTAAATTGTAAAAGCTGGAAAAGTTATTTATTACTGATTTATTTTAACATAATAGTTAAATAATTACAGTAGGGGGCTTATGTTGAAATTAGATCATGAAAATTGAGTATGGATGATAAATGGGTAAATAGTAAATAATTAAATAATGTATAAAGAAATAAAAGAAACAATGTTATCATCTTTTTCTTGATACATTGCCAAAAAGGGGAGAAGAAAAACAATAGCCATGGAAGTAGCTTGATGGTTGGAACGACAGAAATCTGCAAGTGTACACAATTGCAACAAGTAATAAAGTGACAATTAAATGTCGAGTTATCGTACCCACAAGGACTGTGAAAAGAATTATTTATGAATACTATTTAAAACACTTTGGTGAAGAAAAATATTTTGTTTGAAAAGGGTGATTAAAAACTAAGATTTTAAACTAAGTAAAAATAAATAAAAGTAAAATAAGAGTTCCAATGCACGATTTCAAAATACAATTTTAATCAAGATGACATAATTGTGTTACATTAATTACATTTCTTAGCTTAGAATTATTAAACTCATGTTCATGTTGTTACGAATAAATTCACGAAAACTCAGTAATTTGTTAATTTATGAACATACTCACCTATCAAAATCCATTCATCTCTTGACTATATCTCTATGTCAATTCAACCGATTAAACAAATCTTAATAGGCAAATATGTTAATGCACATACATACTTATTGAAATGAAATAATATCTTGTACATATCCCTATGTCAATTTAAACGATTATTTAAATCTAATAAGCACATAAAAGACTGTGTGAGGTAACAAGGTATCCCTACCTTGAAGCATCTTACCAGGGCCTATAACAACATAAACACAATTTTAACAATTTCAGCAGATGAAATGAAATCAACCTAACACGAATTAAATTCAAGCTAAATTGATTAAATTAACCATTCCAACAACATAAATATTAATAAACATGTTCATCATACCAACAACAAAAATTAAAAAGATAGGGAACAAGAATCAAATTCGGTGTTTTTCCGTAGCTTGACAAGGTTGCTCCATTCTTCCTTCTCTGTTGTCCTCGTTGACCAAGGCTACTATGAACACTTAATTGCTACTCCAAATTGGTTTCTAAGAGGAGAAATCGTCAAGAGAGCAAGGGAATTTGGATGGGAAATGAAGAGAGAAAGTGGAGAGAAGAGAAAAGAGATGTGAATGCTT
The DNA here is from genome assembly GCA_020496765.1 of Gossypium stocksii. Classification (NCBI taxonomy): domain Eukaryota; kingdom Viridiplantae; phylum Streptophyta; class Magnoliopsida; order Malvales; family Malvaceae; genus Gossypium; species Gossypium stocksii. The sequence continues at coordinate 43,818,984 of CM035629.1, forward strand.
GAGGTGTGTCTCAAATGATCAGCCAATGGGGGTTTTATAGCTGATGAGGGCTGCTAAAAATAGCTAAAATTACCAGCCAAAGAGCCATCCCTTGGCTGGCCACACATGTGGCGAGGTTGACGGTTTCAACTTTGCTAATTTAGGCTTGGGGCAAATCTATAAGGCCACCAATTGTGGAGGGATTTGTTTGCAACTTGAACAATTCTTCAAAGGCCTCTTTGCAAGCTAAATAATCAGCCAATAAGCTGATTTGGGTTAGCATATGGACGGTTTGGGGCTGTCTATTTCTTGGTTAGATCGTTTCACTCGATTCTGCTCAACTGGACCACTTTTTCATAATTAATTAATAATAATTTAGTAACCCAAATTAAATTGGATATAAATTAAAATTAATTTGTCTTGATACTTCAAATTGCTTCTCGGTTTTGTGCTTCTAGCAGTGTCTACCGAGTCGTTTTTTGCCCTTTGTGCAAATCTTTTGAAAATGATAAGAATTAATCAAAATTAATTATAAAATTAATTAAAATTCAACATGTTCATAATTTAAGTAAATTTTAAATATTTTATAAAAATTAATTATTTTTCGACAAAAATTTTATCGAAACTGCATGAATTTGAGTTAAAAAGGGCATGAAAAAGTGTATAAATTTTCTTGTTTCCAATGGTTTGACAATTAGTCTCTTGCATGTAAGCTTATTTCTTAATCGTTTCTTGTACTTTTTATGTTTTTGATATTGTATTAGCATAATCAAACTAACTCAGGGGTTAATTTGTAAAACTGTTAAATAATTTGGAAGATGATATTGTTGAATTTAGTGTGTGTTTTAAGTTTAATGGTAGAATATTAATCTTGGTTGTTGATTAAGATTGTTTTGTAAAGTAGTTTTTGTTGATTTTAATGTTTAAAGGACTAAATTATTCAAATGGCAAAATCTCAAGCTTTTATTGTGAAATTATAGTGTATATAAGGCTATATGGAAGCCTTAGATAATCAACTAGCAAGGGTGTGAAAAAAATTATGATTAACTTGTATGTTTTGGGTTTGAGGATTAAATTGAATTAAATGAAAAGTTTGAGGCACATGTGTAAAATTGATTATTACACATGTGAAACTGGGGCCAATAATTGTAATAAAATTATCTTATAGATCAAGAACAAGTTGACAACTGTGGAAAAACGAATAGTTCGGAATAGTCCCTGGACTTTTGTCATTACTGTGGTTTAGTCCTAGTAAGAATTCGAACTCTATTTATTTACTTTAAATAATTTAATTATTACTTTGATATTTTAATTATATTTATGAATATGCAAATGGTTGAATTATGAAATGTAAAATTTGGATTGGGTAATTACATATGTATTTGTCGATTTACCTGACTAACGCTAGGCACAAATCATTGTCAATTTATCTGACTACTATTGGGCACACATTTGATATTGTCGATTTATCTTACTAGCGCTAGGCACAACTCATTGTCGGTTTATCTGACTAGTGATGGGCACACATTTGATATCATTGATTTATCCGACTAGTGCAAGGCACACCTATCGTCAGTTTATTCGACTAACGCTGGGCGCAAAACTTTGTTACGGTTTATCCGTTGGACATTGGGTGCCAATAACAAGTTGATCCATGTTGATGATACATAAACGATCCATTGAAGAAGGTTGAAAAAGATGTATCTGAAAAGGATATAAATGAAAAGTCAAAAAGGATATCAACGAAAAGGTCAATACCTCATCCTTCAATCATTCGCTATTTATGTAACATGTTTCGGGTGAGATATGTATCACAAGTAGGAATATGAGATGAATGTTTGATTAGTATAGTTTGGTGATGAATATAAATGCATTATTGTAATTATATGTTTCATGAGTCTTCAAATATGTTAACTAGTTATGTTTGTGGTGGGTTTAAAGAGTAAAATGGATATATGAGTATTTTCTAAATATTCGATGTTATTTCATTAGGTACATCGAGTAATCAAGGATTAATGGAATGAATATGAATATATGTATGAAAGGTTCCATGGTTATAATTTGTAAATTGAAATTGATATAGGATTTGATGATGGTGAATTAAGTGTTAAATGGAATTTAGAAGGCAAAGCTTATTACGCAAGTTCAAGATTGGTTGTATTTATATGTCTTATTGATTCATTTTCTAACCTTTGAAATGTGTGCATATAGAAATGAAAGATGTGCAATTGACATATAAATGAATTCATGTTTGAATGGTTTAAATTTTGTATACTCAGTAAGACTAAGTTCATATTATACTAACTTACTAAGCTTAATGCTTATGTTAGTTATTTCATTTCTTTGTAGGTGATTGGACAGCTAGATCGATTGGGAACATCGACGAAGCACGATCACACTATCCATTGATCCATTTGGTGGTTTTTGAATGTTTTAACCTATGGTTATAAATGGCATGCATAGGGTTGTATGTAAAATTAGTATGCTTTGGATTGTGCCAAGCTTTGGTATGTTTTAATCTTTTTTTTTACTGGTTGTGCATGGTCTTTTGAAATTAGGAAAGAAATGGTTGATTGATATGTGTTTGGTTCATTGAAGTAATTAATTATGTGCTTTGGCATGTAATAGGTGCTTATCTAGTCTGATCACATGGTGTATTTTGGCTCTTCTTGTGTCTAGTTGTGCATATATATAGTTTGATTTGGCTTGTATATGTTTAAACTTTTTTGAATATGGTTATTTTAATTTTGCGTATCTAAAGTTGTAAGTTTTGGTGGTATAATTTGAAAAGAAATGGCCTTTTGGTATTCATGACATATGATTGATTTATGATATTGTAATTTAGTTCATGAAAGGTTTTAGAGTGTAAATTACAGAGTCTTGCAACACCCCTTACTAGTATTCAACGCTAGAATAGGGTACGAGGCATTACCAGACTTATCAAATGAATAAACAGACATTTTCTATGCCGGAATAAGGTACGAGGCATTACTAGATTTATCACACGAATAAACATACATTTTCTAAACTTAAATATGCATCCAAACTAAAACTAATCACATTCAATCATAATGTAAAATGAGCCTATGAGGCCCAAAACATACATTGGAAGCAGTTCAGGACCAAACTAAGAACTTTAGAAAATCTTATGGGACACGCCCGTGTGGTTATGGGACACGCACGTGTGGGAAGGCCGTATGGTCACATACGCTTGTGTCCCTCTCCTATGTAACTCTCTGTTTATGACGTCATCAACATTTGAAGGTCACACGGCCAAGTCACACGCTCGTGTACTTAGGCTGTGTGGTCAATTTAAATTTCATAATTTTTCATAAAATAGGTGCAGACTTCACACGCCCTAGGCACACGCTCGTGTTCCAGGCTGTGCTGTCCACACAGCTGAGACACACGTCCGTGTCTCTGCCTGTGTGCTCAATTTTGAGCATCATGTTTCTCCAAATTAAGGTATAGGAGACACACAGCCTATCCACACGCTTTTGGGACTAACCATGTGTCACACACAGCCTAGACAGACGCCCGTGTGTCTACCCGTGTGGACAAAATAAAGGTTATTTACCAAGCTATTTGTCACCCTGGTATACATACACACAAATACTAATTCATAGAAATAAAACATAGCATAATTAAGTAAATAAATGTCCACAACCAAGACATTAACACATCATTCTCATGTTATATCTGTCATACTCAAACATCACACACTTATCAACCCAAATCATGCAAATTTCCACATCTATGAAATGCATCATCATATGATTAAACTTATAATCAACATTAGCCAATTCCCAATGGCCTTATACAAAATAATCACTTAACCAATATAAGCCAACACCATTGGCCCAATCAATTATGACACATGTAACAGCCAAAATTAGGGCTTAGTCAGAATAGTGGTTTCTAGACCACAAATCCGAAGTAGAAAATTTTTATTTCCATGATTATTTATGAGTTAGTACATGCTTGTATGGTAATGAGAAATTTTCATGGAGAAATTTTTATGAAATAGGAGCTAAATTGTCCTTTTGGACTAAATTGCAAAAGATGCAAATTATGGGTTTCTAGAAGTTTTAAGTATGAAATAGCATAAGAAAATATATTAGGAGTCCTTATTTGGCAATTAGACCAATTTTTAACATTATGGACAAAAATGCCCATTAAAGGGAAAAATATCAAAGAAAGGACCCAAGGGCATTTTGGTCATTAAGTATATTAATGAAATAAAAAGGGAAAAAGAATAAAAAAAGTGACCATCTTCTTTCCCAAGTGTGCTGAAAATCACAAGCCTCCATAGCTAGGGTTTTCTTCATTTTCAAGCTTCAAGTAAGTGTCTCCAAGCCCCATTTTTCATACTCTTCGTCTTTTTTAGATCCTCGTAACATAACCTAGCTATTTCTACCACTAATTTGGGCTAGGGTTTATATTAAAAAATATACCCATACATGACATGCAAGTCAATTCATGCCTAATGGTAGAAAATAAAAGATTAATGTGTAGTAAACACTTATTTCTAGGTGGTTTTTCATGAAAGTCCCTAATAGGGACCAAATTGCAAAGTTAATAAATTGTGTAGTAAAAGCATGAAATTGTGAGAATGTGGGCATTTATGGACACTAGGGAGTGTCAGCTAGGCTTGGGTAGCCAAGAGAATAGATACATTTCATTTTACAATCCTAGGGATCGTTTTCTAAATATGTAAAAGTTTTGGGGCAAAATTATAAATTTTGCCAAAATATTAATTACGAGTTAATTAGTCAATGTGGGCACTAAATGAGTCAAATTTATCATTTTAGATCAAGAAATGCGAAGCCCGGATCGAAACTGGGGAAAGGGAAAAGTCGTGGACTAAACCTAGAAATCTCCCACATTTTGGACTCGAGGTAAGCTGTATGTAGTAGTTTAGCTCATATGTTATGTAAATTCACTAATATGACTTTTTATGAAATTTTTGTATTTCATGAATACATGTATATGATTTTGCATGAGTTATGATATATTTAATGATATTGATTTGTTGAGGAGACGTATGAGATTCATGAAATTGTAGATGTGAAATCTTTACTAAGAAATGATGATAACGTAAAAAGCGATATTACATTAAAGTGAATAAGGATATGAAGGATACCATAATCATGTCATGAGAAATTGTAGGTCCCGTATAAGACCATGTCTGGAACATTGCATCAGCACCAAACCGAGATCCTATGTAAGACCATGTCTGGGGCATGGCATTGGCATCAAAATGTGATCTTCTGTAAGACCGTGTCTGGGACATGGCATGAACATCCAAGATTAGGTCCCATGTAGGACCATGCCTGGGACGTGGCTTTGGCATCGAGAAATGATAGGATCTCTTGTAAGACCACGTCTGGGACATGGCTTGGACATCCATTATGAGATCCCATATAAGACCATGTCTGGGACATGGCGTCGGCATCAGAGTATGATCTCATATAAGACCATGTTTGGGACAGGGCATCGACATCAACATGTAATCCTATGTAAGACCATGTCTGGGGCATGGCATTGGCATCATTTCATGAGATTGATTTACGAGTGTCCTTTGGTATTATAAGAGTCATAAAGATAAGTATTTGTGTTGTTAGGATTTCAAGAAAAGTACTAAGTTTTATATTGAGTGTTGCAGGTTTATGAATATAGTAGGTTATGAGAAATACAATACAAAGAGCATGAGTATGTTATGATCATGAATGTTTCATGAGAATAAGTAAGTTATGAGTATGTCGTAAACCATGAAGTTGAGTAAGTATGTGAATAAGTAAGAAAGTCTATAATGTTTCAAGGTGTTTAATGAAATTTTATGTCATGACTTCATTTGCTATATTATTCATGCAACTTAGTAAGCATTTTATATGCTTACTCCTTTTGTTCCCTTTCCATGTAGATTTGCCGATCTAGCTCAGGATCATTTGAAGTCGGAGCTTGTAGTCACACTATCAAGCTAACTATTTTGGGTATAGTAAGTAGCCTCTTTATTGTATGGCATGTATAGGAGGTTGGTCATTTATTTATAATGGCCTTAATGGGTAAATAAACCAATTCATATGATGATGGAATATTATGACCTTATTATATATGTTTTATGTATTAATTAATGAAGGATAGATTAGTAATTCATGTTTAGACATGAAATATAGCAAAATAATGTGAAATTGTGTTTAGAAATTACTTGTATTACCAAAAATCAAAGAAAAAGAAAGGAACAAAGCCTTCTTAGGGTTCGGCTAGTGTATTGGATAATTAAAGTACGAATTTTGATCTATTTTTGATAATTTTTACGTTTTTGTAATTGTTGCTTAGTATACTACAAAGCCCATGTCTCAATTTCTGTTTCTATTGAAGATTTCATGAGATGCTATTATTGATTTTATAAGTTTTGAAGTGTTAATGGATGGAAATAAAAGATATGTGATGGATTAAAGTATTTTTGGTTTTTGAAATTTGATGAAATTAAGTATATAGGGCTAAATTGAGAAAAATGAGAATTGGGAGGACTAAATTGTGAAATAAATGTGATTTATGGGCTTTTATGAACACTATATGAATTCGGCTAGATACATGTCTAAAGAGATTTTGTGAATTTGATGATTTTATGAATTAGGGACAAATTTGTTAAAATGTGCAAATGTAAGGGCTAATTTGAAAAATGCCCTAATTTTATGTTTTTGGATTAAATTGAATAAGTTAGTAAATAAAAGAGCTTAATTTGAATTTATATAGATCAAGAACTAAAGAAAACGGAATTAGATCGAGGAAAGTCGAAAGTCGTTGATTAGCCGTTCATAATCGTCTGAATCTGTACAAGGTAAGTTGATATACAAATAAATGCGTTAAATTGAATTATAATTGCTATTAAGTTGATTGAATTGTATTATATGATTATGAGAGCTGAATATGTGAAATTCGAACTAAATTACGAGCATGTAAGCAAGTCCGAAAAGCCCTGTCCGAACCTTAGAAATAGTTGGGATACATATGTCATGACATAGGAGATATGTCTTTTTCATGTAAGACCACGTCTGGGACGTTGGCCTTGAAATGAGATTAACGTGTAAGACCATGTCTAGGACATTTGCATCGTATTGATTCGAGTAAGACCCTATCTAGGATAGTGGCTTCGATATCCAATTACATGTAAGACCACGTCTGGGACGTCGGCATTGTATGAGTTTTCTGAGCTATCCACATATCCTAGTTAATTCTGATTGGTTCAACGGGCACTCTAAGAAAGTGAAGGAGAATACGAATGCAGATCTGAACTCATGTATGTATGAATGTATATGAAATTTGGAGAATAAGAGGTATGTAAGTATATGATCATTTGATATGTTAGCTATATGAATGTGATATGTGAAATTGAGTAAATGAATTTGGTTAGTTGAGATCAATGTGAATTTTAATTTATGCTTATGATATGCCATATATTATATGTTTCTAATGGTTAAAAATTGTACTTGTTATGGATTTATTTGTATATGGCTTACTAAGCTCTTTGTAGCTTACTTTGTGTTTACTTAATCTGTTTTATAGATATCGAAGCTACCGAAAGCTCTAGGATCGTTAAGGATCATCACCACACTATCAATCTTTATTTGGTATATTTTGTAAGTGAATATGTTGATTTATGGCATGTATAAGCCAGATGTCTTTAGGTTATGTTTTGAAATGTTTATAAGTTATGCCATGAAATGTGGCTAACAAATGGTTATGAAAATGCTTGTTTTTGGTAAGTTTATGTGATGCAAGTATGGCCTTGGGTAATGGTCATTTTGGAATGAAAAATGTTTTGATTTTAGCAAGTTTAATAAGTGATTGAATATGATGTTAATAGGTTAAGGTAAGTGAATATTGATAGGCTATTGTATTCTAGACTTTAGTATGATTTATTTTGGATGATGAGTATGAATTGGATGAGGATGAATAGAGCTATGTTTTGGTTTGGTAGTTGGCTAAAATGGTTGATTATTGTTGCATTTTGAATGTCATACAAGTTGTATTGTAGGTACTTGGCAATTGGATGGGAAAATGTGGCTTAAACCAAGCCCATTTTGTACCACATGGCTAAAGCACACGGGCGTGTGCCTCAACCGTGTGATCCTTGTACCTTAGCCGAATTGGTCAGGAAGTCACACGGACTAGACACATGGGCATGCCTTGTGGCCGTGTGTGCAAGTTAATAACCTCCTTAATTTTCACACGGCCGAGCACACGGGCTTGTCTCGTGGCCGTGTGAACAAGTCTGTATGTATGCCCTATTTTGCCACAACCTAGACACGTGGGGATGTCTGGTAATCGTGTGAGGCACACGGCCTAGTCACACGGGCATGTGACCTATGCAAAAATGAAAAATGTTAAAGTTTTGAAAAATTTTCTAAGTGTTCGGTTTAGTCCCAACCTTCTTCTAATGTATGTTTAAGGTCTCAAATATCTTCATAAGGGACTATATGATTATATTTATGTTTTGTGATGAATGATTATATAACATCTGTAAAAGTTTAGATCGGTCTGGTAATGCATTTAACCCTAGTTTAGTGACGGATATGGTTTAAGGGTGTTACACGAAGTCATACATAGGTCATACAATGTCATATCCCTGATATGGTCTTACATGTAATCCAATATCGATGCCTATATCCCAGTTATAGTCTTACACGAAAACTCATATCGATGCCATGTCCCAGGCATGGTCTTACACGAAATCTTGTACCAACGCCAAGTCCCAGACATTGCCTTACACGTACTACCATACTGATGCCATATCTCAAATATGGTCTTATACATAATCACATCTCGATAACCTAAATGTTATGACCTTTGTATCTTGTAATGTTCTTAGAGTTCGTACCGGACTTCCACAATTAACGAATTATCGTCAAACTTGTTCTACAATTAAACTCAACCACATGGTCAATTATACAATTCAAGCAATAATTTAATCTTTTAAACATAATATAATGATGAATTATTTACACATAAACTTACCTCGGTACAAAAATAGGTAATAGTGCAATTTAGTCCACAATCTTGCCCTTTCCCCGATCTAGGTCAAAACCTCATTTTTCTTGATTTATGATAAAAAATTTAGCTCATTTAACTATCACATTATCTAATCCAGTCCAAAAATCATATTATAAAAAAATTATATTTTTGCCCCTAACTTTTCACTTATTTACCTTTAGTCCCTGGGCTCATAAAATGAAATGTATTCATTTTTCTCAAAACCCAAGCCTAGCCGAGCCATATTCCTACTCATACCAGCCCATGTTTTCCTCTAGATCACACTTTTACTACTCATTTCGTTACATTTTACAAATAGGTACTTTTTGGCATTTTCACCGAAAGTCACTTAGTAAAAGTCACTAACATTCATATTCTACCAATAGACCTCAAAATACATGCACGTCTAACATGGGTAAAATTTTAAACATGAACCCTACTTCAAACTAGTGGTAGAAATAGGTAAATCAGGTGATAACGACTTCAAAAACGTAAAGAGCATTAAAAACGGGGCAAAGATGCACTTACTATCAAGCTCAAAAGTTGAAGAAACCCTAGCTATGGTGAGATTCACATTTTTAGCCAAGGGTTGAAGAAGATGGACAAATTTTGGCTTTATTTTACCTTTTTATTCTTTTATTAACCAAATGACCAAAATCCCCTTTTTGCCTTTTATTGAAATTTCATCTCTCCATATCCATTTTTTTCCACTAACTTAACAAATGGTTTAATTACCATCTAAGGACCTCTAATTTAAAATCTCATAGCAATTGGACACCGCTAACATGTAGAACTCAACTTTTGCACTTTTTACAATTTAGTCCTTTTGACTAAATTAAGTGCTCAAACGTTAAAATTATCGAACGAAAATTTCACAAAATTATTTTGTGAAACTGTAGACCATAAAAAATAAGAAAAATGAATTCTACTGCATCAAATTCATGGTCCCAAAACCACTGTTTTGACTAGCCTAAAATCGGGCTATTACAACTCTCCCCCTTTAAGGATTTTCGTCCACGAAAATCTTACAAAAAAAGAGGTTGGGGTACTATTTTCTCATGGTCTCCTCGGGTTCCCACGTAGCCTCTTCTACCCCTTGTCATTGCCATAGAACTTTTACTAAGGCTATACTTTTATTTCTCAATTGTTTAACTTTCCGAGCTAAAATCTTGATCGGTTCTTCATTATACGTCATATCCGATCGAATCTCAATCTCTATTAGAGAAATCACATGCGAAGTATCAGAACGATATCGTTGCAACATCGAGACATGAAACATGTTATGAATCATTTCCAACCCTGCCGGTAAAGCTAACTGATATGCCACTGGCCCTATTCTTTCAATAACCTCATACAGACCAATAAAATGTGGACTCAACTTGCCTTTACGGTCAAATCTCATAATTTTCTTCCATGGAGATACTTTTAGAAACACTTTATCACCAATCTAAAATTAGATCCCTTTTCTTTTCAAATCCATGTAAAACTTTTGTCGATCTAAAGTAGCTTTCAAACAATCACGGATTACTTTCACTTTTTCTTTAGTTTCCTTAACCAAATCAACCCCGTGAATCTGTCTCTCACTGAGCTCGGTCAAATACAAAGGAGTTCGACATTTGCGGCCATACAATGCCTCATACGGTGCCACTTTATACTCAACTGAAAGCTATTGTTGTAAGCAAACTCAACTAAAGGTAGATATTTTTCCCAACTACCTTCGAATTCTAGAACACAATATCGGAGCATATCTTCAAGAATCTGAATTACTCTTTCTGATTGACCATCTGTTTGTGGATGAAACACGGTACTAAAATTCAATTTTGTACCTAGAGCTTCTTGCAACTTTCTCTGAAATCTCGAAGTAAATATTAGATCTCTATCCGAAATAATAGAAATAGGCACTCCATGTAATCTCACAATCTCTGCAATGTACAGTTTAGCTAGCTTATCAAGTGAACAATCGGTACATTCCGGAATAAAATGAGTCGATTTCATCAATCGATCAACAACAACCCAAATGGCATCTTTCTTTTTTAGAGTCAAAGGCAAACCCGTTACGAAGTCCATCGTAATCCTATCCCATTTCCACTCAGGTACCATCATTGGTTGAAGTAAACCCGAAGGCACTTGATGTTCAGTCTTTACTTGTACATTTTCGTACTACCCAGATGAACAGACAAACAACCACTGTGCGCCTCATGCAAAATTTTTTGAATCAGCTCATCATTTTTCAGTACACATACTCTATTTCAAAACATCAAGCAATCATTTGAACCGATCTAAAAATATGAATCACTACTCAATTCACACTGAGCTCTTTTGGCTTGAAAATTACTATCACTTTTCTAAGCTTCACAAATTTGCTGAAGAAATAACGGTCTAGCTCTCATCTTGACCACAATCGAACCATCATTAGACATAGTCAGCTCTGTATTCATAGCTCTCAAAGCAAACAAGGACTTTCTACCCAAATCATCCACAACTACATTCGCTTTTCCCGGATAATAATCGATTACTAACTCATAGTCTTATAACAACTCGAGCCATCTTCGTTGTCACAAATTCAAATCCTTTTCAGTCATCAAATAATTTAAACTCTTATGATCAGTAAAGGCACTGCAGTTCTCACTGTACAAATGATGACGCCAAATTTTCAAAGCAAACACAATGGCAGCCAACTCTAGATCATGCGTTGGATAGTTCTTCTCATGTAGTTTCAACTGTCTCGAGGCATAAGCTATCACCTTGTCTTCTTGCATTAATACACAATCGAGACCATTCAATGACACGTCACTGAAAATTACAAACTCTTTTCCCAACTTAGGTTACACTAACATTGGCGCCTAGTCAATAAAGCTTTCAACTGCTCAAAACTTTTTTGGCATTTCTCTGACCATTCAAACTTAACATCTTTCTGTAATAACCTTGTCATTGGAGTAGCAATCATCAAAAATCCCTTAACAAAATGTCTATAGAACCTAGCTAAGCCCAAAAAGCTTCTACCCTCGGATACATTTCTTGGCGACTTTCAATTAACAATTGCCAAAATTTAGCTTGGATCAACCCTTATACCTTCTGCAGAGACAATATGTCCCAAAAATTTGACTTCTCGAAAACTCACTTTTACTGAAATTAGCAAACAATTTCTTATCTCTCCAGGTCTGCAACACAATTCTTAGATGCTCAGCTAATTGAACTCATCTCGAGAGTAAATCAGGACATCATATATAAACACAACCACAAATTTATCCAAGTATGGTCGGAAGGTTTGATTCATCAAGTCCATAAAAAGGCAAGAGCATTAGTAAGTCTAAAAGGCATAACAAGAAACTCATAATGTCCTTACCTCATTTTGAACTCAGTTTTCAGCACATCTGACTCGTTAACTCTCAATTGGTAGTAGTCAAATCTCAAATCTATCTTCAAAAGCACTATTGCTCCTTTCAACTGGTCAAACAAGCCGTTAATCATTGGCAAAGGATACTTATTCTTTATAGTCACCTTGTTGAGTCATGAAAAGTCAGCCAATCCATACCCAATAACTTTTTGTCGACAATTCACTACTACATCATGAAAAGTCAGCCAATCCATACCCAATATAACATTGAATTCATCAAATGGCAACAACATTAAGTCAGCCAAAAAGTAGTGACCTCGAATCACCAAAGGACAACTCTTACAAACCTTATCAACTAGTACATATTTGCCTAAAGGGTATGAAACTTTAATCATAAACTCGGTAGATTTAACAGGTAAATTCTTATTGGATACCAAATCCATGCAAATATAAGAATGAGTTGATCCAAGATCAATCAATGCAACAACATTTGTATCATAAAGAGAAAGTGTACCAGTAATCACATCGAGAGATGGCGCATCTTCACAAGCACGTATGCAATAGGCATTAGCAAGTGCTTTGGCTTCAGATCTCACAGTTGAGTCTGCTAGCTCCATTTCTGGTACTCCTTGGTGGCCTACCTCTATTGGTACTATTACTTGGCCTTGCACTCTAAAATTTTTCTTTCACGTCCCTCTCAGGGCAATCTCGGATAAAGTGCTCTTGAGAACCACATCTGAAACAAGCTCGATTATTCATCCTACACTCACCGGGATGTCGTCTACCACAATGCTGACATTCAGGCCTATTAAACCTAACATTACCCACACATCCATCGAGGTAGTCTGAGCTTTAGAACCCGAATATTGTTTCTCAAGGTCTTTGTGTGAACACCCAGTTGTAACATTCGATTGAGAATTCATTTCTTTGGATTTCTTTGACTGAGATGGGAATGACTTACTCATCGGCCTTTTTCTTGCATCTCTAGCCTCACTCTCAGCCTTTCTCTTCTCTTTACTTAATTCTTCTACTTTGCAAGCTCGTTCAACCAATACAAAAAATTCTTTAATTTCCAAGATCTCAACTAACAGCTTAATGTTCTTTTTCAGCCCATCTTCAAACCTTTTACACATAATAGCCTCGAAAGAAACACACTCTCGAGCATACTTACTGAGCCTGACAAATTCCCGCTCATATTCTGCCACTGACACTCAGCCTTGTTTCAGCTGAAGAAATTCTTTACGTTTCTGGTCAATGAACCGCTGGCTAATGTATTTCTTTCGGAACTCCTCTTGAAAGAATACCCATGTGATCCTCTCTCTTGGAACCACAAATACTAGTATCTTTCACGAGTGATACGCTACGTCCTTCAGTAAAGATATAGCACATTTCAAGCATTCTTCGGGTGTGCAAGATAACTCATCAAATACTTTAATAGAAGCTTCAAGCCAAAACCCGGCTCTCTCAGGATCATCATTTATGTTTGCTCTAAATTCTTCAGCCTCTTGCTTTCAGATCTTATCAACTGGAGGCTTATTCAATCTTACCATTTCCACACCTTGGGGAGCTATGGGAACCGGTTGAGGACAAGGATGGGTGAAGGATGTTGAGCATTCGAATTTGTTCGAACAAACTCTGAATACCACTAATTCATCATTTGGAGGAAGACTTCTCAAGCCCTTTCTCCCTGACTAATCGTACAAGGTCTACTATCAGATGGCGCTGCCCCTTGAGTAGGAGCCAACACATTACTTTCTACTTCATCGGCTACAGCTCGATCAGGATCCATTTACTATATGAAAATGTAATTTAAATTGTTAGGAGTCATCACACTATCACAATTTATGTATGGCATGTATAGCTAGACTCTTACACAAGCTAGGTTAGCCCGAGAATCGACTAAACCATAGCTCTGATACCACTAATGTAACACTCGTTACCTGTATTCAAGCCGAAACAGGGTACGAGGCATTACCGGACTTATCACAGAATACACATACATTTTCTAAACATAAATATGCATCCAAACTAAAATGGATCACATTCAATCATAACGTCCCTAAAACGAGCCTACTAGGCCCAAAACATAAATTGGAAGCAATACGGGACTAAACTAAGAACATAAGAAAATCTTACGAAATATAGATAATTTTTCACTATACAGGGGTCACACGCCCATGTGGGCAGGCCGTGTGGTCACACACGACCATGTCCCTACCCCTGTAACTCTTTATTTATGACGTCATCAACATTTGAAGGTCACACGACCAAGTCACATGGCGTGTGCTTAGGCTGTGTGGTCAATTTAAATTTCATGATTTTTCACAAAATAGGTGCAGACTTCACACGCCCAAGGGGCACGCTCGTGTTCCAGGCCGTACCGTCCATACAGCTAAGACATACGCCTGTGTCTCTGCCTATGTGCTCAATTTTGAGCATTCTGTTTCTCCAAATTAAGGTACAGGAGACATACTGCCTATCCACACGCCCATGGGGCTGACTGTCTGTCATACACAGCCTAGACACACGCCTATGTGTCTACCAGTGTGGACAAAATAAACGCTATTTACCAAGCCATTTGCCACCCTATTACACATACACACAAATTGTGACAACCCTATTTTGGCCCTAATCAAAAAAGTGGTTTCAGAACTACAAAACCGGGTCAGAAAGTTTTTAAAATATTATTTTCAGTGTTTTTATTATATGAATTGCCTATTGTGAAAATTTGGTGTTTTCATTTTGTGATTTGAACGTCAATTAGTAAATAATGGCTCAATTGTATAAAAGAAAAAAATAGAGGTGCAAAATGCAAGTGCCGAATTGTGAATTCTTTTTTTTTAGAGAGCACTTGCATGTCAATTATACAATTTATGGTATAATGGACAGTAATGATGTTTAATGATGGATAAAATATTAGTTTTATAATAATGTTATAATAAGAAATTGTCTTATAATATGAATAATAAAATAGACTATAATATAAGCTATTGTGGTGATGAAAACAAAGCCAAAAACAATTTTGTTTTTGTGTTTTGGCCGAAGCTTGAGAAAAGAAAAAAAAAAAGAAGCCAAGCATTCGGCTATAATCCTTGCTTAAATTCAAGGTATGTTTGAATGATTGTTTTTAAATTATTTATGCATTTGAGATGGTATTCACGTAGCTTATATTACCCATGATTTAAATTTTGATTTTGATGGTATTAAGGCATTCGGCCATGGATGACATTTGCTTAAGGGATAGTGTTTAATGCTTTGGTATTAAAAGTGATGATAGATGAGTTAAGCTTGTTGAACAAGGATAGTTGTACCAAGATAGATATTTGGTAATCAGCCATTAGAGTATAAATGCAAGAATTGTTCATGATGGTTTAAAATTAAGACTTGAATGGAAGATAGAAATTGCTAAATGAATTTTGATAGATGTTATGAGATTAAATTCATGATATTATAAGTTTACAAGCCTAAATTAATCAATTGATGTTTTGAATGGCTAAATTTCACATGAGAGAGAGAGCATTCGACTATTAGGGAGTAATACAAAATTGTGTTTATTTTTTTAAGTTAATAATTTAATTGTTTAAGTGAGTCTATATGGAGGCCGAATATAGACTTGAATTAAGAGGCTAATAAATTGTTGTTTATTTAGAGACATATTTATACACGGTCAAAGAGGAAATTGAAGTAAAAATTCTTGTGCCATTACCGAATGAAATTGATATTAAGGCATATTTTGGTTAAATGCATTTGACATGAAAACAATTGAGTTGCCGTATATGTGATTGGAACTAATAAAATTTAGTTTATGATGAATTAATGAGATGATTGAACTAGTTAATTTGTGTAATTCAAGCTCAAGAGTGAAAGGAAACAAAGTCAGATCGAGGTAAAGCAAAGTTGGTCGAGTAGTCGATATAGCCGTACGATAACAGTCGAGGTAAGTTCTTAAGTAATTAAGTTCGATTATATATATGATTAAAGGTTAAATGAATATATATAAATGGGAATGATGAGTATATGTGATCAATATATATATAAATGACATATGTATTTCTAAAGAACAAGGGTAAATAGCTTGTGCATTCCTTTTTAAATGGCTAAATGTGATAGCCGAATGTATTTGGAATTAATATATGTGTATGGTATTTTGATGAGTTATGTGATGAAATTTCTGAATGCATTATGAGATGAGTTATGGATTAATGTTATAAAGTGAGTGAAATTTCTAATTGTGATTTGGAATTCGAAGGAAAGAATTTGAGATCTTAATGAGTTTTTGTTATGTCAATTGAGGTATTATATATATGTGTGTAATGTTCGGACCACGAGCCTATCAGGCTAGTTGCCATTGAAATAAAATCAGGCTAAAAAGCCTAGCAGGCTGAGTGCCACTGAAGTATACACGGGTTATTACCTAGCAAACTCCAAGCTGTTGAAATGAGCGCCGATGAATTATTTCAGGCATGAGACTTAATGGTATACCTATAAGGTGATATATAAATATTTATTGAAGGCCTATCAAGTTAAAATGTATTCGGTTAAACATGCAAATACAATGTATGAAGTATGTTCGTTTATTTGTATATATTTATATATGATAAGGACATGGTTGATCCTTTATGTACTTATATGACAATTTAATAGATGTCCTAATGAATTAATAGAAGATATAGATGTAATGATGAATTAAAGAATTTAGTTTCTATATGCGTATATACATTCATGTATGTGTATGAAATGAGTGAATATGAATTAGTGATTAGAAGTATTGAAAGGTCCAATTTTTGTTGAATTGGTACTTTATGTTTTAAGAGTTAAGTTAATGGAATGCATAGGCTATGTTTTTAATGTATATGCATAGCTATGTGAAAATAGCTTATTAGCTTGATTTTGTTGTTATGATATTTGTTTGGATAAGCAATGAAGATGTTAAAATGTTTAGTTGAAATGTTTCTGGATGTTATCTTGAAAGCCTTGTATTCAAAGTATAAGTATATGTATATAATTATATATGTTTGCTATGGGATGCTGCAAGTAGGTGAATTTAGATGTTCGGATTTGATTTTTGATTTACTTGAAATGAAAATATATATGTACATGTTCTATTCGGGTTATATGCAAAATTTTAAAGTCATAATGATAGCGTAAGTTAGTTATTAAAAGTGAGTAATGAAGTACTCAATGGATTCATATAGATAAAACAATGTACATTAAGAAACTGCGGTAAATGTGATATATATAAGTAATTGATAGCGCAGGTATATGACAGCTAAATACTTTATAATAGCTAGGTAAGTTTGCTATTTAATTTATGATACAAATTAATATATCTATGAGGTAAAAGATGAAATTTGAAGTTGTGATTAGCTCTGTGTATAGTTGGCCTATGTCAAGTAAACGAGATATCATGATTAGGATATATATATATATATATTTGGTCAAGGATGTGTATGAAATTCGTTATAAAAGTGAAATTGAATTAAGAAACCCTATGTTATATTCGACTATATAAGGATATCAATCTGTGATATTATATTGAACTTGAGTGTTTGGCTACATGGGTATCTATACATATGAGGCATTTTTGGACCTTGTATTATCAGCTTTATGAGTAAGTATTTATAAGACATTTGATCCTGCTTATTTGGCCTATCGAGTGATGATGATATTAGAAATGAAATTGGTTTCAGGAGCTTGTATAAATGTGTGATAATATATTGAATTTTTAATAAATATGTGGACTTAGATAATCGTATGTGTATGAGCTAAATTATAAAGGCTGTTTTGGTTGTGAAATTCAGCCATTTTGATATTGTTAATTTGGGTATGAAAGGTTGGTGAATATATTGATAAATAGAAAATAATAGCGTTCAGCCAAGTGACTAATTTGTTTAAAGTGTAATGTTAAAAGTACTTTTAAATTGTTTGAGGTGTGTGATTAATAAAATTGAGTTGTTTAGATAGCTTAAGACTTACTGAGCGTAATTCGCTTACTCTGTGGGTTTTTCTTTTATTCCTGTTTGTAGATATCAAATTCAAATTGCTGACTCAAAAGTCACCAAAGGAGTTGTCACACTATCGATCGCCCTCGGTATTTTATAATTTGAAATTTGAGGTTATGGCATGTACAAGCTAGAATGTGCTTTGTTGGTTTTGCAGTATTGAAATTTTAATGAGCCATGCTAAATGGCTTAATTATTGAACTAAACTTGGTTTTTAATCTTTAATCAATGATTTAAGTTCAATTTGTTTATTCTATGAAACATTTCATTTTATCGATTTTGTTGCGTTGATATGTTATTAACTAAATGACATCATGTAGAACTAAATTTCTAAGTTTTAATTGGTGATCAAGTGAACGCATGAAGGCTAAAGCTTTTGGGTAATGCCTCATAACTCATCCGGCAACGGACTCGGGTTTTGGGGTGTTACACAAATACCAATTCATAGGTACAAAGCATAGCATAATTAAGTAAATAAAAGTCCACAACCAAGACATTAACACATCATTCTGATGCTATATCTGTCATACTCAAACATCACACACTTATCAACCCAAATCATGCAAATTTCCACATCTATGAAATGCATCATAATATGATTAAACTTATAATCAACATTAGCCAATTCCTAATGGCCTTATACAAAATAATCACTTAACAAATATAAGCCAACACCATTGGCCAATCAACTATGACACATATACAAAATAACCAAGTCCCTAAGCATGCCATACTTTTAAAATGCTAAGATCATCAATATACCAAATGAAAGAGTTGATAGTGTGATCTGAAACTTCGACGATCCCTGACCCTCGAGCTAGCTTGGTAACACTATAAAACAAGGAAAGAAAAAGGGAGTAAGCTACATAGCTAAGTAAGTTTATATGCAAATAAAAAGCGCCTAATCTTCATAATTATCATACAAATCATATAATAAGCAACAACATGAATATCAATAAAATGTCTTAGCCATAACTCAGTCCACCTCGACCTTGCCAAAAGTTCATCACTTATCATTATTTCTTAACTCATCATTATTCTTCCCTTCAATAGTCGTACAGACTTCGTATGTACATGTACTATTTACCTTGAATATACTTTCATTCCCATCTAAATTAGGCTCGTTGAACCATTCAGAACCATTAAAGATACTCAGAGTCATACATAGGTCGTACAATGTCATATCCCAGATATGGTCTTACATGTAATCCAATATCGATGCTAATAGCCTACCTATGGTCTTACCCGAAAACTCATATCAATGTCATGTCCCAGACATGGTCTTACACAAAATCTTGTACCGACACCATGTCCCAAACATGGTCTTACACATACTACCATACCGATGCCATATCCCAGATATGGTCTTACACGTAATCACATCTCGATAAACTCAATGTTATGACCTTTGTATCCTATAATGTTCCTAGTGCTCGTATCGGACTTCCACAATTAACGAATTATCATCTAACTTGTTCATACAATTAAACTCAACCACATGGTCAATTATACAACTCAAAGCAATAATTTGAACTTTTAAACATAATATAAAGATGCATTATTTGCACATAAACTTACCTCGGTACAAAAATAGCTAATAGTGCGATTTAGTCCACAATCTTGCCTTTTCCCTGATCTAGGTCAAAATCTTATTTTTCTTGATCTATAACAAAAAATTTAGCTCATTTAATTATCACATTATCCAATTCAGTCCAAAAATCATATTATGGAAAAATAACATTTTTGCCCCTAATTTTTCACTTATTTATGCTTTAGTCCCTAAGCTCGTAAAATGAAATGGGATCATTTTTCTCAAAACCTAAGCCTAGCCGAACCATATTCCTACTCACACCAGCCCATGTTTTCCATTAGATCACACTTTTACTACTCATTTCATTACCTTTTACAAATAGATCCTTTTTGACATTTTCACCAAAAATCACGTAGTAAAAGTCGTTTATCACACAACTACATTCATATTCTACCATTAGACATCAAAATACATGCATGTATAACATGGGTAAAATTTTAAAGATGAACCCTACTTCAAACTAATGGTAGAAATAGGTAAATCGGGTGATAACGACTTCAAAAACGTAAATACCATTAAAAACGGGGCTAGTATGCACTTACTATCAAGCTTGAAAGCTGAAGAAACCCTAGCTATGGTGAGCTTCAAATTTTCAGCCAAGGGCTGAAGAAGATGGACAAATTTTGGCTTTATTTTCCCTTTTTATTCTTTTATTAACCAAATAACCAAAATTCTCTTTTTGCCTTTCTTTGAAATTTCATCTCTTCAATTTTTGTCCACTAACTTAACAAATGGTTTAATTACCACCTGAGGGCCTCTAATTTAAAATCTCATAGCAATTGGACACCTTTAACATGTAGAACTCAACTTTTGCACTTTTTAATATTTAGCCCTTTTGAGTAAATTAAGTGCTCGAACGTCAAATTTTTCAACGAAAATTTCATGAAATCATTTTTTGAAACTATAGACCATAAAATATAAGAAAAAAAAATTTTACTACGTCAGATTCGTGGTCCTGAAACCACTATTTCGAATAGCCCAAAATCGGGCTGTTACAAGTGTATTGATGACATATTGGTTAGTCATAGGTTGGATGGGAAATTAGCATGTTTTTTATGCTTTAAATGTACTTTTAACCATGTGAAATAGGTTAGATATGGTCTGCATTGGTATTCAAGCAATGGTATGTGAAACCATCCATTTGTATAGTTGGGGTTCAGCAGTACCAGCTTTGTTTTATCACAAGCTTTGTCAGATGACAAAGCCTCGAGCCGTGGACATAGATAGGTGCCTCATATTGCTGCAGTCCTGGGCTCTTTATCGAATGTGATTCTTGGCATCAGTTAGTCACCAAGCATATGTATTCCCACTCATGAATAGGTGATAAAATTTATGCATTATAACAATTATTTGACATTTTTTGTGTAAATTTGTTCTAACAAAGTTTGCTTTTATCCTAGATGGAGTAATTTTCTTGATATCAGGAGGTCATACACGGTTCCGATATACCATTAGATGATTAAGACACATGCTTGGGAGGGGGTAAGTTATTCTAATATTCGTGACATGTAATTACTTTATTTATCTTATTTGCCTCGTGTTAGTATGACCATGTTATTAATTGTGTAGTTCATCTGGATGCCCTATTGCTTCCTAAACATTGCGATTGTTATTCCCTTGTTTGCTTACATCCACTCACATCTGTGGTGCATTAACGCACCCCTACTCAATTTTTAGACAGTGAAGTGGTATAGCGGGGATCGAGTACTGTGATAGTTCACATGCATACAGTATATTTTGGCATCGCTAGTAGAATTGGGGGAGATCCATGGATTTAACAAAATGGGGAAATGAGAAAAGAACTAGGTGGTAGAGCATCAACAATATGTTGTAATGTGGAACAATTGGATGGGGGCGGAGACCTCATATGGATTTTTCTTTCAATTTGCAGCCCTCATTAGAGTACCTACGCTAGTACTCTCATATAGACAAATTAAGTAGGATGGGGAACTCATTTCCCTAGATATGTAACGTGCGCCTAAGAGTGTACACCTCATCGATAAATTGTTAAATATTGATCAAGGCGCGAGCACAAGCTACAATGATGTGCACACAAAGATAACAAAGTGATTGGAACCTCCAACAATCGCACTGCCTGTTTCAGATATTAGCTCCATAGGACCTAAGTGGGATATCGAGTTGATGACTAATGGAATCCGTAACTTAAAATGTTTCAAATTATTGATGATATACTTCTACATTCATCGACCTCACTATCCTACTGTTCAGACTCAATCCCTTCCTGACATATTCGACAAATACGTGTCCCGCCACTATCTGGTTGACTTGTTTCAGCCTCATTCTTGGCATCAAGGTAGCCAGCCTGTAGAATGCAGCTGAGAAAACAGACAAAATCGAAAGATGTCGTATTCGCCTCAACATGGAGTTAACCGCCTCTATAAAGGTGGTGGTCATATGAACATATCGATACTTGTCATCGAAAATTTGAGCATTACCACGGTTTCATGGTACCCAACCACTCTCGGAAAGAAGTGTTCATTTCACCTTGCATGTCAACCTCAAGTCTGGTCATCCTTTGCCGAAAAAGGTGTGACTCTAGCTCATACACTGTGTATGTATTAAGACAAGAAAAGTTACAGTCTCGAATTAATTTGTTCTAGCATTAAGAACATTAAAACATATGTTGAAACTAAATTTTACCCATTTCACAACTTTTCTCTGCTAGTCTGCATTCGTATAATCTCAGTAGAAGTTAGCCACAATGTGCCAGATACAATAAATGGATCTCCACGGAACACCAGACCGCTTAATGGTGGCAATTATTCTCTTCCCTCTATCAGATATGATGCAAATATTATCATCCCTAACAATATACGTCTGCAAGTTCGTGAGGAAGAATTCTCATAGTTTCATGTTCTCCTTATTGACAATGGCAAACGCTATTAGGAGTAAGTTTCGATTCCTGCCTGAGTAGCTGTAATAAGTAGGATCTAAGTATATTTTTCATATAATTAGGTCCAATCAACCTGCACAAGCGGCTTGTAGTAGGGAAATGCCCTCACATATGGATCAAATGTCCAGAACATCCGGTGCAAATTTCTTCTTCCCAGTTATAGTTGGTCGTCCGGGCCGTAATACAGTCGTATCTCCAACTCAATGACAGTCCTTGACACATACTCCCGCATAGCGGCTATCCAACCCCTGTAGCTCATTGTACGACGCATCTCAATTCCGTATAACTGCCTCATTGCCATTTGTTTAGCTATCCAAGCTTTCTAGTATGATACTGGATACTGGAATCGTGCTTGCATTTCAGCAATTAATACTGAAACAAGCTCATATGAAATATACATCCAATTGTTGGCAACATTCAAATATACATCCAACTGTTGTTGTCAAAATTACTCTATCAAAATAAACGCATACGAAAAATTGATGTTCCATCTTCAATGCTAAAAATCTGTTAAAAAAAATTAAAATTCTCAATATAATGTCAAAAAACATAAACTGTAATTTTTTTTTTTTTTTTTTGCTCTTCTCTTCTTTATCTTCTAAACCATCGAAAACACTGGTTAAATCCACTGGGTGCCACCTAGGATGTACCCACCACTAATGTTGCCACTGAGAAACCCACTACTGGTGCCGCCTCTGACGTGCCCTCCACCAGCCTCCACCACCTTGAACATACCATTTCGGTAATTAACGGTGGTGGAATACTATTTTGGGTTTCTTTTATTTTATATTATAGGAGTAAAAAAGCCCTGAATTTACAAGCAATGCTTTCTCATTTTTTAAAAAAATTTTTAATTATTCATTAAATTTTTTTAATAAAATCAAATTATATATCATTAAAATTTTTAATAAAAAAATAATTAGTTATAATATATTAAATTAAAATAGTTTTTAATAGTTACGCATATAAATAAGATATTGTAATATAATTTTAATTTATTCAATTATGAATGTGATAGTTTTTTCTTTCTTTATTTTTTTAAATATATTAAAATAATATGATAATAGTTACGCATTCATATTATTAATAAATGTTTTATTATATGTCTATTGTATTAATATGGATGTTACATGCAGGAATCATATGGTTAATAAATAATATTAATAGTTATGCATTTTTTTAATTGTGTATCACAATATTTAATTAATTAATCCTCACGATCAATCAGATATCAACATTCATATTATAAATTTTAAAGAGGGGGTTATTTAAATATATTATTACATATTTATCGATATTATTTACAAAATAATTTAAAATTTAATTAATATGTCATTATTTAACTGCAATATTAACTAATTTAGATATTTACCGTCAATAAATATGTACAATAGCTTTAACTTCAAATAATTTTTATTTATTTTGAAAATGTAATGTTGATTTCAAATGTGTTTATAAAAAATAATTGTTATATAATTAACAGTCCAAAAGATTGCAAAATTTAGTGCAAGAGAGAAAAAGAAGATGGAGAGTAAATTCTATTAGGATTTGAAAATGGGCAATTTGAAAATATAATTAGGAAAAGAAGAGAAAAAAATGTGGAATTCTAATTTTATTGGAATTTTGAGAAAGGGTAAGATATGAATTCTAATTACGAAAGGATTGGTTAAATTTTTAGGATTTCCTTAGGGGCAGCACATGCAATTTACCCAAGTATTAAAATTAAAATGAAGGGGAAGGAGGAGGCTCAAACCTAGGCTATTCAGGAGTATGCTCTATCGCCTAACCATTCAGATAGTGTCCCATTTCTTGTTTATTTTAGACACTTAATTGTATATATTTTGGGGCGTATTTGTCGAAAACATAGATTTAAAAGGGAAAAGAGGGCTTGAACTTGGGTTTTTTTAGAAGGGCTCTAGCGCTTTAAGCATTTAGCTAATTGCTTATTTCTTGCTTAATTCAAAAACCTAACCACATATAAACTTCAGGGCAGCAATTCGAGCATTTAAACAAGGCTTTGCCAAAAATTAAAAGAAATAATTGGAAGGGGACTCAAACCCAAGTCCCTAGCAAAATTCTACAACTACACGACCACTTGGTCAGATATCATTTTTATACTCAAAGGTTCACAATATCACCATAAAAATTGAGGTGTGACAACTGGATAGCCAAAATTAATAAAAATATGAGGGAAGGGGGTTAGAACTAAGGATCTCTAGGAAAGACACTAACACTTAACCATTAGGCCAGTAACTTTCCTTGTTTAATAAATGCACAATGATAATCTTATACATCAGGGCGTGAATACTCTTGGTTTCACAAACTTGACCAATGTGACACCCCAAACTAGACCAGGACGGGCCGACCCGAATCTAAAATGTTACATTAGTCACTTACGTGACCTCTGTACAACCACTAATCACACCACAAAAATTTATATACATGCATATTCATCAATCATATAGTTCAAAGTAAACATACAACTCTAAAAAAAATGCTTCTGCAACGTTACTCTTGATTTTTAAAGCAATGTTTAAGGACTAAATCGTAAATTTAGTAAAGTATTTAATAAAACCTTTTTTGTAAAATTGGGAGTAAAATTATGGAATTATCCATATAAGATTTAATCATGCAAATTTTCAAGTCATTTCATAGCCTTTACGGACTCCAATTACATAGTATAAAAATCAGGACTCAATTACAAAGATAACAAAACAAGCCCAAAACCTACATATGACACATTGACACCTATAAACATATATTATTTCGTGTTTTCTTTCTAATTTTCCTATTCTAACATATCATAGAACATACGTTGATCATTCAAATCATACTTAATTACACTAAAACATACATTAACACACTTTAACACTCTAACCAATTAATTATACTAGCATGCAAACCTAAAGTCACAATTCATATTACTCTACATGTCAAAATTTCATCTACTACATTTCTAAGTGCATTTTATGCTTATACCTTACTGTTTGATCATTTTAAGCTTGTCTCAATATTCAGCAAACCATTCAAGCATCTATAACAATAATTTACTAAGCACATGCATATCATCTACCATGCAACCAAAACCTAACAATCATGCCTATTCAAGCTTAAATTCAATCAATCAATCAATCAATCAACCACAAACTAAATTCTTCTAACCCTATTTTTCTTATGTGACATTTATTCCCTCTTATAAGCATTTTAATATGTATATTTTATTTCATGTTATGTAACACCCCTAACCCAATTCCTTCGCCAGAATAGAGTTACGAGCCATTACCGGAGTTTATAAAACTATTACTGATAATTCAAGTAAACTACTATTAATTTCTCGAAATTAGTCATAACGTCCCTTATATGAACCCACAAGGTCCAAAACATGCATTAGAATCGAGTCAAGACTAAATCGAGATCTCAAGAAATTTTTCACAAAATTTTAAAATTTTCTTTACTTTAAGGAGTTACACACCCGTGTGGTAAAGGACACGCCCATGTGGTCAGGCCATGTCGATTCACAGGCCCGTATCCCTTACCCATGTAACTCTCTAACATGTAACTCATAAAGAAAATTGAAGTCACATAGCCAAGTCACACGCCCGTGTGCTAGGCGGCCGTGTACATCACATGGTTGAGACACACGCCCGTGTCTCTAGCCGTTTGCTCGATTCAGAGCATTTTGTTCCTCAAATCTAAAGATTCAGATGACACACGGCCAGGCTATACGCCCATGTATCAGGCTGTGTGTCATACACGGTCAAGACACATGCCCGTGTGTCTACCCATATGGACAAAATAAGGCCATTTTCCAAGCCTTATTTCTCACCCAATTGGTCCATTACCTATTCCTACACTTAAACACATTTAAGACATTGAACCAAGCCTTAATTAGGTCTTATAAATGATATATCAATTCATATGGTCAAATATACAAAAGTTTACTAATTAAACCTACTTACATATAGGCATATTTATCAATCTTATAGTGTCACTAATTACTCAACTATATATTTATACCATATCATTATTTGTCTATTCCAAAAACATATCATCATATTATAGCCATTAATACATATCAAAACATGTTCATCATAACCCATTCCAATGGCTTGTTAAAATTAAAACACTTACATGCCAACAGTGGCTAATCAACCTATACATGCCATTATAACCATAATTCATTTACCATTTGTACCAAAAAGGGCCAATGGATAGTGTGAGTGATCTCTCCCAAGCTTCCCAACTAACGAGCTCCGAATCACTATTGAACAGGGGAAACTAAAACGGAGTAAGCATAGCATGCTTAGTTAGTCTGTATAACTTGATAATTAACTTACCCTTCACTTATATTTACAATAAACATGTAAAACATATTCAATCAAGATCACGAGCCCTAGCACACATCCTTATCATCTTTGTTAGTCCTAAAATTCATATAAATATCAAGAAATATATATGGACTCAACACTCATTAGATTTTCCCTGTACATATACTTTCTACATCATGTATTCATATAACTTATATAAATCATATCTCTGTATTTCAAGTACATTCATAATAATTTGCCTCGAGTTCAAATTATTTCACGTCGAAACTTTGTTAATTAAATCATTTAAAATATCATCTCCACACGGATAGTGCACTCGAGGTGTACAATTCTATAATCATGAATGAACATATTTATCAACCAAGTTTCATGTTCATATATCATCATCTCATATTTCCATACATATTTTGTATCATTATTTCCATGTACTTTAGGTAGATACATGTAGTAGTTCATTTCATGTTCATGTTCCTCCTCTCTTGTCAAGATTTTGCCCGTTGAATTTATTAGAAATATCGATGGATACTCTCATGTAGTACACTTAAAGTGTACGAAACTCTTGAGCAACATTTTCAAGTCATTCGGGTAAATCATATACTTTAATGCTCACGATGAGCTACGGTAGTTCCACAACTTATGCAGAATTACTACCAATATCTTTAATACCTCGATGCTCACATAAAGCTACGGTAGTCCACAACATATGCAACTACCAATCACTATTCTTATACATCGATGCTCATACAGAGCTACAGTAGTCCATAACATATGCAACTACCAATCATTAAATTTGCAGGACTTTATCTCATAATGCTCAAGAGGCTTATCAGGATTACTCGTCCGAGTTAAATCCTGTCTGCAACACATGCAGAATCACCTTTTCACTAATCTATCGAATTTCCTTTACTCAACCGGGACTTATCCCTTTTCTCAAGTAATATCAAACATTTTATTACATTTTACTTAATTAACATTTCCAAAAACATTTAACATTTATCAGATATTCAATATATTTCTTGAACCTAACAATTATATATTTCAGTTATATAATCCTTTCATTCAAACGTGAGTATAGTCGAGCATGTGATCAATTCATACACAAGACATTCATACATTTCACACATACAACATTTAATCCAAGCATAAAATATACTCAGTCTAGTTACACTAACTTACCTCGACAATTGTTTGTGTATGTAAAATATGTAAAATCTACTATTTCATACTAATTTACATTCAATTTACATCTTAGGCAAAATTATTGTTTTGCCCCTAAACTTTTCATAGATTCTAATTTCGTCCCTTGGCTCTGAAAATAAAGTTTTTCTAATTTAATCCTTATTACAAGCCTAGCCGATTTTTACATATAATATTTATAGCCCATGTATTTCATAAAATTTAGAATTTTTCTTCAATTTTTACAACTTTACAATTTAATCCTTAAATCATGTTTTCAAAATTCACTTTGTAAAAGTTGTTAATCTATCAACATTTTTGAAGTCATTATCAACCGATCTAGCTATTTCTACCATTATTTTGAGCTAGGGTTTATGTTCAAAAATTTACCCATGTGTGAAATGCATGTATTTTGATGTTTAATGAATGAATATGAAAGTTTGATGTGTGATAAACATATTTTACTCAGTGACTTTTCATGAAAACACCTAAAAGGAACCTTTTTTGTAAAAGTTGTAAAACGAGTAGAAAAAGTTTGAATTGAAGGAAAATGTGGGTTGTTATGAGCATGTGTTAGGTTCAATTCAGCTTGGGTAACAAATAAAATGAGTACATTTCATTTTACGAGCCTAAGGACTAATTTGTAAATATGTGAAAGTTTAGGGGCAAAATTATAATTTTTCCAAAGTATAATTTATGGACTGATTTGAAAAATATGATAATTAAGTAAGTGAAAGTTGCTAATATAGATCAAGAGGAAAGAGGTCTGAACCTAAATCAAGGAAAGATGCTAGAAATGTAGTGAAAATGATGTGATGGTGTCTTAGTTGTGGACGTGTTGGTTACTTAAATATGCCATGAATTATACCAATGCTTTAGTGTTTGTGTGTTTATGTTTCAAGGTGGCAATTGGCTTCGTAAATAACTTATATATTGTCCATATGGGTAGACACACAAGCGTGTATCTAGGCCATGTGTGACACACGGTTAGCCCCATGGGAGCGTGAAGAGGTTGTGTGTCCCCTGCACCTTAACTTGTAAAAAACCAAATGCTCAGTATAGAGCACACGGCCAAAGACACGGGCATGTGTCGTGGCCGTGTGAAGGCCACAGCCTGGATCACGAGCGTGTACTAGGCTGTGTGAAAACTATTTTAGCTTCGAAATGAAAAATAATTCAACACGGGCTGAGCATACGAGCATCTTTCTCAGCCGTGTAGACGGCACGGCCTTAGGCAAGAGCGTGTGCCAAGGGCGTATGCTAAGGGCGTATGAAGTCTACACCTAATTTACGAGAATTTAATTCGTCACACAGCCTAGCACACGGGTGTGTGGCTTGGCCGTGTGGTTTCATTTAGTTGATGACGTCATAAACAGACAGTTACATGGGGTATGGACACGGGAATGTGTGACCACACGGCCTACCCACACGAGCGTATCATTTATCCACACAGGCGTGTGACCCCTGTTTTGATAAAAAATTTTCCAAGTTTTCCAAAGTTTCTGGTTTAGTCCCAAACCACTCCCAAAGTACGTTTTGAGTCCCATAGGCTCACTTAAGGGACAATGTGCATTTGTTTGAATGATTTTAAAGATGAATGAAATTTTATGGCCCAATTTTGGCATGGGTGTTTACGTTTAAGTCCGGTAACACCTCTAACCCTGTCCCGACGTTAGATACAGGTAAGAGGTGTTACATTTAATGATATCAGAGCTATGATTTAGTCAATTCTCAGACTACGTAGCGTGTGTAAAAGTCTAGCTATACATGCCATACATATATTATGATAGTGTGACGACTCTTGACGATTTTAAAATGTGTTTTTATATAGTAAATAGATCCCAACTGAGCAGTGGCAGATGAAGTAGAAAGTAACATGCCTGCTCCCGCGAAGGGATAGTGCCGCCTGAGAGTAGACCCATGACTATAAGTCATGGAGGAGGAGAATGAGCTAAAGATGTCTTTTTCCAAAAGATGAATGCATGGTATATGGACCTTGTTGGAACGAACTCGAACGCTCAACCCCCTCCACCCCCACCTGTTCCTCAGCCTAACCCCATAGCTCCTCAAGGTATGGACTTCATGGAATTGAATAGACCTCTTGTTGATAAGATTCAAAAATAATGAGCCGAGGAATTTTGAGCTAATAAAGATGATGATCCAGAAAGAGCAGAATTTTCGCTCGACAATACCATCAAGGTATTCGATGAGCTATCTTGCACACTTGAAGAATGCATGAAATGTATGGTATCACTCCTGCGGGATTCGGCTTACCAATGGTGGAACACCCTTGTGTCGGTTGTACCAAGGGAGATGGTAACTTGGAAACTTTTCCAGGAAAAGTTTCGTAAGAAGTATATTAGTCAGATATTTATCGATCAAAAAAGAATGGAATTTCTTGAATTGAAACAAGGCCGAATGACCGTAACAGAGTACGAGCGTGAGTTTGTGAGGCTTAGCAAGTACACTTGGGAATGTGTATCTACTGAAGCCATTATGTGTAAAATATTTGAGGATGGGTTAAATGAAGACATCTGATTATTTGTTAGTATTCTTGAACTGAAGGAATTCATTTTGCTTGTTGAGAGAGCTTGCAAGGCCGAGGAATTTGTTAAAGAGAAAAGAAAAGCTGAAATGTTGTCACGTGATTCAAAAAGAGACAGATGGGTAAATTGTTTCAGTCATCATCTAATAAATCAAAAGATTTTAATACCTGATCGAGTGCTTCAGTTGGATTTTCAAACTGAAACCAGGAGAAATAGTATTCGAGTCATAAAGCTAAGACCATTTCGATAGTGAGTGTAGGTAATACTCGACCTAGTCGACCTAAGTGTCCGCAATGTAGTAGACGTCACCCTGGAGAATGCCAAGCAAATGATGGAACTTGTTTCAAGTGTGGTTCCCAAGATCATTTTACTAGAGAGTGCCTTGAAATGGTTGAAAAGGAGAAATTTTAGAGTGCAAGATCTGGTAATACTACCCCTAGACGGAGACTATAGAGAAATCCGAGAAGTGGAGCAAGTAGCAAGAATGGATCTAGAGACCTACATGTGAGACCCGAGGGTAGAGCTCCTGCAAGGACATATGTCATTCGCGCTCGCGAAAAGGCTCCATCTCCTAATGTGATTACGGGTACTTTTTCGCTCTATAATATTTCTATAGTTGCTTTGATTGATCCGGGATCTACCCATTCGTATGTTTGTATGAATTTGGTATCTAGTGTGAATATGCCTGTTGAGTTTACAGAATTTGTAATTAAAGTGTCAAACCCTCTAGGCAAGTATGTATTAATTGACAAAGTATGTAAGAATTGCCCTTTGATGATTAGAGGTCACTGTTTTCGGCTAATCTTATACTATTGTCGTTTGATGAATTTGATATAATTCTCGGTATAGATTGGTTAACTACTCATGAAGTAATAGTAGATTGTGGAAAGAAAACTATTGAACTGAAATGCGAAAATAGGAATATTCTTAGGGTTGAACCAGGTGAATGGGATAACTTTCCTGTAGTGATTTCATCTATGACTGCTTAGAAATATATAAGAAAGGGTTATGAAGCTTATCTTGTCTTTGTATTCAATACAAAAGAGTCTAAGTTGAAAATTGAATCAGTGCCAATAGTATGTGAGTATCCAAATATGTTTCCGAAAGAGTTGCCCAGATTGCCTCCTATTAGAGAAGTAGAATTTGGTATTGAGTTAATTCCTGGTACATCACCTATTTCGATTGCCCCGTATAAGATGGCTCCGACGGAATTAAAGGAACTAAAAGTTTAGTTTCAAGAATTAACGGCTAAAGTTTTTGCGAGACCTAGTTTTTCTCCGTGGAGAGCACCGGTATTATTTGTGAAAAAGAAAGACGACTCTATGAGGCTTTGCATAGATTACCGATAGCTCAATAAGGTAATCATAAAGAACAAATATCCTCTGCATAGATGATCTGTTTGATCAATTGAAGGGAATCACGGTATTTTCAAAGATAGACTTGAGGTTTGGTTACTACTAGTTAAGAGTTAAAGACTCAGATGTGCTGAAAACTGCATTTCGGACGAGGTATGGTCATTATGAATTTCTTGTCATGCATTTTAGTTTAACGAATGCTCCTGCTATATTTATGGATTTAATGAACCGTATTTTACGACCGTACTTGGACAAATTTGTTGTTTTCATAGATGATATTTTGGTTTATTCTCATGATGAGACTGAACATGTTGAACACTTGAGAAGGTTTTACAAACTTTGAGAAACAAACAGTTATATGCCAAGTTTAGTAAGAATGAATTTTGGCTTAGAGAAGTTGGATTTTTGGGACACATTATTTCAGGTGACGACATTAAAGTGGACTCGAGTAAAATTTCGGCTATTGTTGAATGGAAACCGTCGAAGAATGTGCCAGAAGTTAGAAGTTTTCTAGGCTTAGCCGGTTATCGCAGACGGTTTATTAAAGGATTTTCCATGATTTCTACCCCGATAATGAGGTTGTTACAGAAAGATGTCAAGTTTGAATAGACAAAAAAGTGCCAACAGAATTTTAAGAAACTAAAGCCATTGTTGATCGAGGCCCTGGTTTTAGTACAACCTGAACCAGGAAAGAAATTTATGGTTTATAGTGATACATCCTTGAATGGATTGGGTTGTGTACTTATGCAAGAAGGCAAAGTGATAGCTTATGTCTCGAGACAACTAAAGCCGCATGAAAAGAACTATCCTACACATGATTTAAAGTTAACCGCCATTGTGTTTGCATTGACGACTTAGAGACATCATTTGTATGGTGAGAAATGTCGAGTATTCACTAACCACAAAAGTCTAAAGTACTTGATGACTCAAAAGGATTTGAACCAACAGCAATAGAGGTGGCTAGAGTGGATAAAAGATTACGAGCTAGTGATTGACTACCACCTAGGAAAGCCGAATGTGGTCACCGATGCATTAAGTAGGAAGTCATTATTTGTATTAAGGACCTCAAATACTTAGTTAACTATACCTAATGATGGTTCTATTCTAGCAGAGTTGAAAGCTAAGCTGTAACACCCCTTAACCCCATACCATCGCCGGAACAGGGTTACAAGGCATTACCAGACTTATACACTAGTAAACAAACAAAATCGAGTTATAAATCTAAGTTTTATTCAAAAATCTTCTAATTTCTATCAAAAAGCCCTTAATATGGGCCTACAAGGCCAAAAAATGCTTAGGAAGTGATTTGGGACTAAACCGGGGACTTTGGAAACTTTTCTTTGAAAATAGGGGCACATGCCTGTGTGGCCTGGGACATACCCGTGTAGCCTACCCGTGGGGCTCCCACGGTCGTGGGGCCAGGCCGTGGTAGATCTGACTTGTTACACACGGCCGTGGGACTAGCCCGTGGGCAAGTCTGACTTTGCCACACAGCCTGGGCACATGCCCATGTGTCTTGGCCGTGTGAAAACATGATTTTTCTTCATTTTTAAGCTACTTTCACCCACCAAACATACCTAATTCATGCCCAAATCATTGGCTTATAAATCTTGATCAAATAACATTCATTTCATCTATTAGACTTAGCAAATATTCATCTATTCACATCAAATACTTCATAAGTGTTATATATCACATTATACCCAAAATATAATATATACATACACAAGTGACTTAAACAAAACCTAGTACATGCCACCTTTATATTGATAATTTGATCTTTTAACCATCAAACTAAGTTTTATACACAAATGCATGCCACCACTTTTCACATAATATAACCATCAATAACTTTATCTAACTAAACATTTTATACATGTCATATAAATCAAAAGATAATAACCCAAAAACTACCGGAGAATATCAGGATAGTGTGATTCTTTGAGACGATCCGATCCTCTGCACTCATGTTAATCTACAAAACATGTCAAACACATTCAAGTAAGCTTATGAAAGCTTAGTAAGTTTATAGGCTTGGAAAATAAACCTACCAAATATTGTAACACATTCATATAACATACTTATACACTAATTTCTCCTGTGGATCACAAATCAAAGTTAAGTTCGTTTAATACTGCTTAATATCATTCGTAATAAAATATTACTTTGTTGGGCCCTTTTTCCACTTACCACTCTTATTCAATTTAGGGAATTATATGAAATTGAGAACTTCATCTTCAATTTGCCATAGTAAAACTATGGACTTGCACATGTTCACTTTTCCTTTTCCGAAGCAGTGGCCCAACCATGGTCTTACACGGTCACATATTACACTGATGCCATATCCCGGATATAGTCTTACATGGAAGTACTTATCACTTTTCTCCGATGCCACAGCCCAGCTATGGTTTTATACGGGTCACTTATATCACTTTAATCCAATGCCATAGCCCAGCTATGGTCTTACATGGAAATCACTTATGATTTCTCACCGATGCCATAGCCTAGCTATGGTCTTATACGAGAATCATTTGTCACTTGTTACCATAGTCTAACCATGGTCTTTTTCCATCAATTCATCATTTTTCATAAAACAGAAGTACTCAATTCAATATTCCCCTTTTATTTGTTCATTTCTTTCATTTCATACTTACACAATATTCACGAATTTATCCAATACATATAGCATAACACATTATAAAATTCACAAGATTAATAAATAAATTCTAAAATTTAGCCACGTGAACTTACCTGGGCTAATTCACAAAAGTTGTAGAAGTTCAGGAATTATTCGACTATTTTCTCCTTTCCTCGATTTACTTCAATTTCTTGATCTATAATTGCAAAACCATTCATTTATTAGCATTTATTTCAATTTTACTACAATCCAAAATTTGAACCTTTTAATTCCTGAAATTACACTTTTGCCTCAAATTTTGTAGTTTTCCCAATTTGGTCCTTGACCAATTAACTCATCAATAGAATCTTTTCTTCTCAATTAACACTTTATCTAAATCCTATAAGCTATTTTATAACCATTAGAATTCAAAATTTCCAGATAAAACCCTAATTTCAAACTCTTTTACAAATAGGTCCTTAAATATTCACTTTCTATTCAATTCTTTCAATAAAATCAACATATAGACAAATTAAAGCTTTAATTACATGCTAAATCATCACATACTTCTAGCACATATTCATAGCAACTTTCAAAATCAACCATGAAATCAAAAACTATTGAATTAGATAAGAGGACCTAGTTGTAAAGGTTATAAAAATACAAAAATTTCAAGAAATAATCAAGATTTGAACTTACTTGCAGTAAAAATAAGAAAAACCAGATTTTAGAAACCCTCCTATGGTGTTTTTTCTGGAGAATATGAAAGAAAATGAAAAATCTAGATATTTCTTCTAATTTAGTCCATATAACACTATTAGATTTCTACTTCTTTACAAAATTGACATTAGTTCACACTATATTTCAGCTAATTTTTAACCCATCCATCGAGCCCATTTAATTTTGGGCTTAATTACACTTTAAGTCCCTCCTATTTAATTAACTAAGCTATTTGGTCACTTTCCATAATTTTGCACTTTATTCAATTTAGTCCTTTTTACTCAATTGACCACGAAAACCTTAAAATTTCTTAACAAAATTTTAATATTAACTTATTAACACTCCAAAAACATTTATAAAAATATTTATAGCTCGGTTTAATATCCCAAGGTCTCGATACCTCGTTTTCACTTCTAAATTATTTAGTATTTATTTCTAAAATACTATTCACTATTTCAATTATTTTCCTAACTTCAAATTTAACTTATACTCATTAAATTAATAATATTTTCTTCTAATTTATTGGATTTAGTGATCTCAAATCACTGTTCTGACACCACTGAAATTTGGGTCGTTACATAAGCCGATGTTTCTCCAAGAGATTTCTGAAGCTCAAAAAAGTGACAGCTATTTGCAAGCCAAGCAAATTCAGTGTGAGTCAAGCATTGAATTATATTTTCAGATTGATTTCGATGGTTGCTTGATGTCTCGAGATAGGATTTGTGTTCTTAAGAATTCTAAGTTGATTCAGAAGATTTTGAATGAGGCACATAGTGGTTGCTTGTCTATTCATCTGGTAGTACGAAAATGTAAAATGACTTGAAGAAATTTTATTGGTGGCCAAGTATGAAGAGAGATATTTTTGAGTTTGTATCGAGATGTCTGATTTGTTAGCAAATGAAAGTTGAACACCAAGTACCTTCCAATTTACTTCAGCCTATTATGGTCCCGAGTGGAAATGGGACCGTATTACTATGGATTTTGTGACAAGTTTGCCTTTTACACCGAGTGAGAAAGATGTTGTATGGGTTGTGGCTGATAGACTTACGAAATTAGCTCATTTTATACCGATACAT
The DNA here is from genome assembly GCA_020496765.1 of Gossypium stocksii. NCBI lineage: Eukaryota > Viridiplantae > Streptophyta > Magnoliopsida > Malvales > Malvaceae > Gossypium > Gossypium stocksii. Next base: position 43,855,661 of record CM035629.1, read on the forward strand.
ACTAATTATTCACTTGATAAGTTGGTAGATTTGTATGTTTCTGAAATTGTGAGACTTCACGGAGTGCATTTGTCAATAATTTTGGATAGAGATCCGAGGTTTACTTCGAGGTTTTGGAAAATGTTGCAAGAGGTTTTGGGTACAAATCTGAACTTTAGCACAGCTTTCCATCCTCAGACCGATGGTCAGTCGAAGAGAGTAATTCAGATACTCGAAGACATGCTCCGATGTTATGTACTAGAATTTCAAGGTAGTTAGGAAAAGTATTCACCATTGGTAGAGTTTGCCTACAACAACAATTTCCAGTCAAGTTTGAAAATAGCACTTTATGAGGCATTGTATGGACGTAAATATCGTATGCCTTTGTATTGGACCGAACTCAGAGAAAGTTGGATTCATGTGGTTGATTTGATTAAAGAAACCGAAGAGAAAGTAAAAGTGATTCGTGATTGTTTAAAAGCTTCTTCGGAAAGAAAAAAGTCTTACGCGAATTTAAAATGTAAAGAGATTGAGTTTCAAGTCGGTGACAAGGTGTTCTTGAAAGTACCTCTGTGGAAGAAAGTTTTGAGGTTTGGCCGAAAGGGTAAATTGAGTCCACGTTTTATCAGACCATATGAAGTTACTGAGAGAATAGGACTAGTAGCATATCAGTTGGCTTTGCTGTCAGAATTGGAAAGAATTCATGATGTGTTCCATGTGTCTATGTTGTGCCATTACTGATCGGATCCCTTGCATGTGATTTCACCGACAGAGGTTGAGATTTGTCTGGATATGACTTATGACGAAGAGTCATTAAGATTTTAGCTCGGGAGGTCAAACAATTGAGAAACAAGAGTATTTCCCTTGTGAAAGTGTTATGGCAAAGACATAAGGTTGAAGAGGCTACATGGGAGTTTGAGGAGGTCATGAGAAAATATTACCCAAACCTTTTTATCGGTAAGATTTTTGGGGATGAAAATCCCTAAAGAGGGAGAGTTGTAACATCTCGATATAGGGCCTATTCAGAATAGTGGTTTCGAGACCATAAATCCGAAGTAGAAATATTTTTTTATGATTATATTAAGGACTATGACATGTTTGCATGATTGTGTGAAAGTTTCATGAAGAAATTTTGTGAATAAGTGCCCAATTTGACTTTTAGGACTAAATTGCAAAAATTATGAAATATGAGATTTTAAAAGCTTTGGGGTACTTAATTGAAATGAATGTGTAAATTATAGATCCTTATTTAGTAAATAGACCATTTTATATCATACTGGAAAAAAAATGGGCATAGAAGGGAAAAATCTCAAGGAAGGGCCTTAGGGCATTTTTGTCATTTGGTTAATAAATTAATAAAAAGGGAAAAAGAAGTCAAAATGGTGTCCATCTTCTCCAAGTAGCTGCCAAATTTCACAAGCCCTCCATAGCTAAGGTTTTATCATTTTCAAGCTTAATAGTAAGTGCATCCTAGTCCCGTTTTTAATGTTCTTTACATTTTTGAAGTCGTTATCAATCAATCTAGCTATTTCTACCATTATTTTGAGCTAGGGTTTATGTTCAAAAATTTAACCATGTGTGACATGCATGTATTTTGATGTTTAATGAAGCAATATGAAAGTTTGATGTGTGATAAACATCTTTTCCTAAGTAATTTTTCAGGAAAACACCTAAAAGGGACCTTTTTGTAAAAGTTGTAAAACGAGTAGTAAAAGTTTGAATTGAAGGAAAATGTGGGTTGTTATGAGCATGTGTTAGATTTGGCTAGGCTTGGGTAACAAAGAAAATGAGTACATTTCATTTTACGAGCCTAGCGACTAATTTGTAAATATGTGAAAGTTTAGGGGTAAAATTATAATTTTTCCAAAGTATGATTTATGGACTGATTTGAATAATTTGATAATTAAATAAGTGAAATTTTCTAATATAGATCAAGAGGAAAGAGGTCCAAACCTAAATCGAGGGAAGAACAAAGTTGAGGACTAAATCGAATAGTTAGTCGTATTTTGGGTACCGAGGTAAGTATACTAGAAATGTAGTGAGAATGATGTGATGATGCCTTAGTTGTGGACATGTTGGTTGTTTAAATATGTCATGAATTATACCAATGCTTTGGTGTTTGTGTGTTTATGTTTCAGGGTGGCAATTAGCTTGGGAAATAGCCTATATATTGTCCACACGGGTAAACACACGGGCGTTTGTCTAAGCCGTGTGTGACACACGGTCAATGCCATGGGCGTGTGAACAGGCTGTGTGTCCCTTACACCTTAACTTGTAAGAAACAGAATGCTCAGTATGGAGCACACGGCTAGAGACATGGGCGTGTGCCTTGGTCGTGTGATGGACATGGCTTGGAACACGGGCTGAGCACACGAGCTTGTTTCTCAGCCGTGTGGACGACATGGCCTTGGGAACAAGCGTGTGCCAAGGGCGTGTGAAGTCTGCACCTAATTTACGAGAATTTAATTCGTCACACTGCCTAGCACACAGGCGTGTGGCTTGGCCGTGTGGTTTTATTTAGTTGATGACATCATAAACAGAGAGTTACAGGGGTATAGACACGGGCGTGTGTGACCACACGGCCTACCCACACAGGCGTGTCCTATATCCACACGGGCGTGTGACCCCTGTTTTGATGAAAAATTTTCTAAGTTTTCCAATGTTTTCGGTTTAGTTTTGAACCACTCTCGAAGTATATTTTAAGTCTTGTAGGCTCACTTAAGGAACGATGTGCATGTGTTTGAATGATTTTAAAGATGAATGAAATTTAATGGCCTGATTTTGGCATAGATGTTTACGTTTAAGTCTGGTAACGCCTCTAACCCTATCCCAGCGTCGGATACGGGTAAGGGGTGTTACAAGCATATTCATCAGGTTTATACTATCACTAATTACTCATCTATATGTCTTTACCATATCATTTTTTGTCCATTTCAAAACATATCATCATACTATAAGCATTAATACATATCAAAACATGTTCATCATAAACCATTCCAATGGCTTGTTAACATCAAAACACTTACATGCCAACATTGGCTTATCAACCTATACATGCCATTATAACCATAATTCATTTACCATTTGTACCAAAAAGTGCCAATGGATAGTGTGTGTAATCTCTCCTAAGCTTCCCAACCAACGAGCCTCCAAATCACTATTTAACAGGGGAAAATAAAACAAAGTAAGCATATCATGCTTAGTAAGTCCGTATAACTTGATAATTAACTTACCCTTCACTTATATTTACAATAAACATGTAAAACATATTCAATCAATTTGATCATGAGCCCTAGCACACATCTTCATCATCTTTGTTAGTCCTAAAATTCATATAAATATCAAGAAATATATATGGATTCAACACTCATTAGATTTTCCCTGTACATATACTTTCTACATCATGTATTCATATAACTTATATAAATCATATCTCTGTATTTCAAGTACATTCATAATAATTTGCCTCGAGTTCAAATTATTTCACATCGAAACTTTGTTCATTAAATCATTTGAAATATCATCTCCACACAGATAGTACACTCGAGGTGTACAATTCTATAATCATGAATAAACATATTTATCAAACAAGTTTCATGTTCATATATCATCATCTCATATTTCCATACATATTTTGTATCATTATTTCCATGTACTTCAGGCAGATACATGTAGTAGTTCATTTCATGTTCATGTTCCTCCTCTCTTGTCAAGATTTTGCTCGTTGAATTTATTAGAAATATCAATGGATACCCTCATGTAGTACACTTAAAGTGTACGAAACTCTCAAGCAACATTTTCAAGTCATTCGGGTAAATCATATACTTCGATGCTCACGATGAGCTACGGTAGTTCCACAACTTATGCAGAATTACTATCAATATCTTTAATACATCGATGCTCACACAAAGCTACAGTAGTCCACAACATATGCAACTACCAATCGCTATTCTTATACATCGATGCTCATACAAAGCTATAGTAGTCCACAACATATGCGACTACCAATCATTAAACTTGCAGGACTTTATCTCATAATGCTCGAGAGGCTTATCAGGATTACTCGTTCGAGTTAAATCCTGTCTGCAAGACATGCAAAATCACCTTTTCACTAATCTATCGAATTTCCTTTATTCAACCGGGACTTATCCCTTTTCTCAAGTAATATCAAACATTTTATTACATTTTACTTAATTAACATTTCCAAAATTATTTAACATTTATCAGATATTCAATATATTTCTTGTTCCTAACAATTATACAATTCAGTTATATACTCTTTTAATTCAAACATATACTTTTAACATTTTTCATTTTGACGAGGTTTATCATTTATTGAGTATAGTCGAGCATGTGATCAATTCATACACAAGACATTCATACATTTCACACATACAACATTTATTCCAAGCATAAAATATACTCAGTTTAGTTACACGAACTTACCTCAACAATTGTTCATGTATGTAAAATCTACTATTCCGTCAATTTTTTCTCTTTTCCTCGTTCTAACTCTGAATTTGTCTATCCGAATCTATACGAATAAATTTAACATCAATTTAATTCATTTCATACTTATTCGCATTCAATTTAACTCTTAAGAAAATTACTGTTTTGCTCCTAAACTTTTCATAAATTCCAATTTCGTCCATATGCTCAGAAAATAAAGTTCTTGCAATGTAATCCTTATTCCAAGCCTAGGCAATTTCTACATATAATATTTTCAGCCCATGCATTTCATAAAATTCAGAAGTTTTCTTCAATTTTTACAACTTTACAATTTAATCCCTAAATCATGTTTTCATCAAAATCTCACTTTGTAAAAGTTATTTATCTATTAACAACCTTTTATATTCTACCATAAATTTTAGATTTTCAGCATATTCATCCATGGCGTAATTTCTCTACTTTGATAACTTTTCAAATTAATCCCCCAAATAGATAGATTAGACTATCTCGATTTCAAAAATATAGAAATTACTAAAAATGGGACTTGAATACTTACCTAATTTGGCCAAGAAAGCTTGTTTTCTCTTTCCTAGGGTTTCTATAGAATATTTGGGGAAGAAGATGATATGAAATGATTTTTATTTCTATTTAATCATCTATCATCTTTTGATTTTATCACTTTCCAATTTAGTCCTTAGCCTTTTTTTCTAATTTTCCATGGATGATTCATCCAAAAATATCTACAAACTTTTCTTTAGTGGTCTATTTCCATATAAGGACCTCAATTTTTGAATTCTATAACTATTTGGTGCTTATAGCTACTAGAACTCAACTTTTACATTTTATGCAATTTGGTCCTTTCATCGATTAAAAATGTAATCGATAAAATTTATTTACAAAATTTTCACATGACATTTCTATAATATCGAAGACCATAAAATAATAATAAAATAAATTTCTTTCTGGAATCGGATTTGTGGTCCCGAAACCTCTGTTCCAATTTTTTTACCGGAAATGGGCTGTTACATGTTATTTAAAGCTTTTTTTTTTAATTTTTAATCAATGTTTATAATTAATAAATATATTATTTTCAAGTTTTTTTTAATTAATAACTCTTTTATTTATAAAATCAAATAATAAATATGTAATTATTTTTTAAAAACATCAACAAATTCTTTTGATATATTTTTATTTATATATAATATTTTTATGTCAAATATTTATTTTCTCCACCTATATTGTGGGACTAATTTTTCAATATATGCTGAAAAAAACTTATTTGAGTATATGTGTTGTTTATTTTTTAAAATTTACTGATGTAACACCCTGAAATTTAGGGGGTTAGAATAATTAGTTATTATTGTATTAATCTAAAACGAAACTTGATTAGGAGACCTAATTTGAAAATTGTGTGTTTTCATTGAGTGACAACCTAATTGGAAAAATGGTAAAAGTGAATTAAAAATATTAATGGTGAGTCTTGACTATGAGTATTAACTATTATATATAAACTAAATTAGAAGAGTATTAAAAACTATAGGTTAAATAAGTTAAAGAAAAATTAGGTAAATAAGGCAATAACAAAATATGTAAGTTGAAGTAGAAACGAATATATATAATTAAGTAACTAAAATAAAATAAAAAAATAAGCCTTAGGCTTGATGGTTAAATAGCTTGCATATTCTTTAGAGAGACTAGATTCAAATCTCACTCCTTCCATTTATTTTCCTTTTATTTTGAAAATTCAGCAAGCCTTCAGCAAAAAGCAATAGGTATAATTCAATGCAAAAACTTAATAAGAAATGGGCTTTGGCTGAGTGGTAAGGTATTAGCACTCTTAAACACTTGGGCTCAAATCACATTTACCCTTCTATTTCTTTTTAAATATTAGAAATTCACCCTAATCCAATCTCAATATAACACCCCAAACCCGACCTAGACGTTATGGTCGAATCTGGCGATATCACATGATAAGGTGTTTGAAAACTAAATTGTCATGATAAAACTATTTCCATTTAATTACTTTTCTTTAGCTTTTATTTATTCCGAAACTGCTTACTCATTTAATCGTTTGCATTAAAACTTATTTCATTGCGGAAGCTTTTAAATACTATTTTAAGTAAACTGTGATGTTTAAGAAAAATCGTTTGCATTTAGGAAAACATTGTCTTTGCTAAAACTGTGTTTTGCAGTCTAAAAATTTGTAAAATAATTAAAAAACTAAAATAAAAGAAAACAGTCCAAAAGTCCCAATTTACATCAAAATACCCCATAAATAATAGAAACATAATAACCAAATCAAAGGCAGAAACAAAACAAATGATGGTGGTCATCGTCGAGTCCTCCGTCGCACCGATCCGTCTATGTCTGGGGGTTACCTGTACACATTAAACAAAATGGGTGAGTTTACGTAAACTCAGTGTGTAATCCCCACAAAAAAACATATAGTCAATCACAGTAGTAAATGATCAAATGCAGTCTGGTGCCTAAGCCCATTACAGTTCCAGTAGCAGTTTAGGCCTTAGCCCATTTCAGTTACAGTATCAGATATGCATTAGGGCCTTAACCTATCACAGTAACAGTTATGCATGCAGTGATTAGAAAAAAGAATCCTACCCAATAGCCTCTAATACACCATCTCTGTCCATCCCTACATTTCCTGTGAGGTTTAAAACACCCACCCAGCCCTACACTCCAAGCTGTACCGAATGTGGCACATATCAGTATACTGCAACTGAGCTGCCATCAAATAGGCTTAAGATCCTTTCAGTATATATTGCAGCTGAGCTGCCAGTCAATAGGCTTAAGAGCCTTTTAGTACACTTCCTCCAAAAATCATCATCCCAACCCAATGCAATGCAATATACAGTATATGACATGCTATCACATGATTATCAGTTATACATACAGTACAGTATGCAGGCATTATTATCACGCTCAGTACATACAACATACATTCAGTTCACACATTTAAGGGTCTAAGTAGTGCTTACCAACCCTACAGTAGGTTCACAATCTACTTGGGCGACCCGCGTAACCTTAGAAAGCATTTTAGTTAAATGGGCTCAGACGGCCATGTAGCCTGCGCGCGTGGGCCCACACATAGTGTGGCCCATACGGCCCAACTTGGCTTGGCTGTGTGGATTACACAGCCTGACCCAGAATCTCACACGTCTGTGTGGACTACCTGTGTGGACCCACACGCCCATGTGACCCACATAGTCCAAATCAATCTAGCCCATGTGTCGCACATGGCCTAGCTGGCCATCAGACGATCGTGTCTTGCACGCACAGCCTGGCCTTGCCGATCACACGCCCGTGTTATAGCACACGGCCTACTATATGAGTGACCACACGCCCGTGTGGTGTCCACAGTACAGTTTTTTGGCTTTTCGTCTAACCTCGTTTTTTGCGTTTTTGGGTACACACCTAGTTTCGATTGATGCTAAAACGATCCCCGAGCACTCCAGAACCTGTAATTAACCAATTTCCACTTAATTTATCACTTAATCAATCGATCTAAAACTGAATCTGAAACGGGAAATGCATCCCCTAAGCAACGAAAACTTACCCCAACACCTCGAAATAGTTGATTACGTAATAGCACGATAAGATCCTTAATCCAAGCAAGATGCTACTACCAAACGTCAAAAATCCCAATCAACATTTTTACAAAGGCGCAAATTCAAAATACAGAATCATACTCACCAGAACATGCGACGGAAATGGAAAACGCGGGGGCAAGGTTATGACAGTCGAAAAGAAAACAAGAGGCAAAATCGATAGAGAAGTAAAACAAACTAAAAAAAGATAGTAGAGAGAATCCAGAATTAACGTTTAGAAAACTCCTTGAGCGGAAAAAGCAAGAAGAAAATCTGATAAAAAAAAGAATAAAGGAAGATATGGCATATCCCCAGAATTCCTCCCACTCCCCCACTAACTCTAACTGCCACAGAATTCTAACTCCCCTGAAACACTAACGCATATTCGAGCACAAAATTGAACTCTCTGGCTCACGAAGGGATTCAAACACCTGACCATCAACAAATGAGCATTCCACTTAACCACCAGACCAACAGGTCTATTCTGTTATAAACTTACCAACAATTAAACTTAAGCCTAGTGAACCAAGTTAAGGTTTTATTCAGAAAAAATTCAAAATTTTGCCAAAGGCATGGCTTGAACTTGGGACCTCACACACACACCCAGAACACTTAACCACTGAAGTAGACAAATATTTGTGTCACAAAATCACAAAAACAAAATTAAGAGTTTTGGGGCGTTACACCCAACAAGCATTCCATATCTTTTTATCTTCGTGTCCTAATTTGAATTCATATTACTCCTTTTCAAATACTAATAGAATTTATCTTCCTTATTTCTATTTATTCCCATTTTCATCTTCATCTTTTCCTTTGAAAATATTTTCTTTCCATTGTTAATAATTATTTTTGTTCCCGAATCAAAATCTATCCCTGATTTCAACTTGTTTTTCTAACTGTTGAATTTTCGTCAATTAAATCTCGTATTTTCATCAAGATTTTGACTACTGTAGGAGATTAGATCAAGCTTGAGCACAGGATAATCACCCGAGCCCCGAAAAAGTTAAGAGTGTGTCTTTTTACAAAAAATTAAGTCAAATTTTGAAATTGCCTAGTTGCACACGACCTACCACACCGGCGTGTGGCCTACCTCTGTGGACCAGACAGCCTCTCACATAGCCATGTCTCCTTATTTTCCCTTAGATTTGTGTTTTGCACATGGTCATGTGGCTCTTATACCTCACCATTTTGTATTGCACATAGCTTGAGGCTTCACACATGGGCTAGTCACACGACCGTGTGGCCCCTAAAACTTAAAAACTATAGTTTTTCCTTATCTTCAATTATTTTATACAATTCAGCCCCTAAGTAGGTTTTTGATAACATCTAGAAAACTAGATTATGCAATTAGGTCCTAAACTAGGAATAGAATGATCGAATGTATGAATAAATGAATTTATGATCTTAATTGCTTTTGATTGATTGCTTGATCCATGAATGATTTTATATTTATCAATTTCATAAATGTCGAATGAACGTCTCATATGCCTAAATGATTGAACTATTGATTGATGGATATAATCGTGCATGTCGTTATTATGCAATGAAATAAAATGTTGAAAGTATTAATGATTGAATGAATGATTGCATTACATATGCATATGCATGGGAGAGACGATATGAAAGGAGGAAGAATGGCAACTCGGATTGACTATATGAACGAATGATTAACTATGTACCCAAAGAAAAGAAGATTCCAACTGCAATCTTATTATGCTACACGATCCCTCTGACAGCTATTTTCTACGAGTGGTCGTGAATCCACAGTTAAACAAATGTTTGTTGTGTACTCATAGCCTCAGCAGATTCCAAGTACGATGGTCTTATTGTGTATCCATAGAATAGCAGATTCCAACTGCAATATTATTGTTATTGGGCATCCATGATCCCTCAAATAGCTTTTCACTACTAGCAGTTGTGGACCCTCAGCAAAACAACAGCTTTTATCTAGACCCAATGAATGTAATGGTAAAAGTCCACAAACGAAGTAAAAAGGTAGAGGGGTTTTGGGGAACTCCCTATTTATGTGTAATTTAGTGCTCGAGGGTAGGATTATCATTTGTTAAACGAAATTTTAAACGATCATTGCATGATATATTACGAATACTCATTGAAAAGTACATGATGAAACGATTGAACTGATAAAGGTGCATATATCTAATGTGAATGATATTATGACTCTATAGTAGATTTATTTAATTGACTTCGACTGACTATTAATGTTCTACTTGTTTAAAGTGACAAAATTGAATTGTCATATTGATTTGATTATTATGATTAACATATATATTCGAATATTAATTTGATTTATTATAAAGGGATTCTCACTGAGCTTCCATAGCTCACTCCCCTTATTTTCCATATTTTTAGATAACCTAATGGACTAAGACGTAGACACAGCCCTCGAAGGGTCTCGGCTTATTCTCGCTAATGATTTATTATTTATTATTACGATTATCATTTTATTTTATTAAAAACTGTGGTATGGGGCAATTATTTTTAATTACAACAATTAGGATGTATGATATTAATAGGTATTTATATAGATGGAATGATTTATACTTAATATTTCTTATTGATAATGATTTTAGAATGTTGTTTATTTATTAAGTGTTTTAAATAAGTTAATTTTTATGCAAAGATTATTGATTTATTTTTGCTGTTAAATTAATATTAGTTTTTTAATTGATTAATATGAGATATTCATTATTATAGAATAAGTTTAGAATTGAGAATGGATTTGAAAAAAAAAAGACAAGATCACTTCGGTAATTAATGTGATCATTTCAGCTCATGTCTACAATCTAGGTCAGGTTGGGGTGGTTACAACTGATCTATTTTATTTTTGGAAAGAGAAAGAAAAATGTATCCTACAGGTTGCGCTTCCATCCACATCAGTTGAAAATAGACAACTCATTTCTTTTGGTCAAATGGTTAAATATTAGTGCTTTTTTCCTTGAGTCCCAGGTTCGATTCCTTTAGCTCTTTTTTTTATTATTTTTAATTAATGTTTATAATTAATAAATATATTGTTTTCAAGTTTTGATTTTTAATTGATCTTTTTTAATGAATAACTATTTTATTTATAAAATCAAATAATTATTAAAAATATAATTATTTTTAGTAAATATAATTTTTATATGTGTACTATTAATCTTTCAATCCATATCATGAGCGTAGTAAATTGACATATTATATATTTTTGTATGTGTATTTGAAATAATTATTTAAATATTTCACATATAAACATAATGATATTTGAAATATTTCACCTATAAAAATATTGAAATATCATACCCACAATGTAGATGAAAAAATAATGATATTTGAAATATTTTACATATTTAAAATAATTATTTGATTTTATAATATTAGAAATCATCATATCCCAAAAATATAAGTGGAGAAAATAAATATTTAACATCTAAATATTATATATAAAGAAAAATATATCTAAAAATTAGTTAATATCTTTAAAAAAATAATTACATATTTATTATTATGATAAAATAAGATGGGATTTCTTTGAGGATACTCTTTGTGAAGCTGGTTTGCCTCCACTTTTGATCACTGTTACCATGAGTTGTGTGTCTTCTACGTCATTTCAGATTTCATGGAATGGTACTATTACTAATAATTTTATGCCAATGTGTGGGTTAAGACAAGGAGATCCTTTATCACCTTAACTTTTTGTATTATGTATGGAGAGACTGGGACATCTCATCAATGAAGTTGTCAATTGCGGAAAGTGGTCACCTTTATTTCTATCTGGAAGGGATCCTACTTTACTTTTTACAGACGATCTCCTTCTCTTTTGCGAAGCTAGCAGGACTCAAGTATTTTAGGTTAAAGCAGTTTTGAATTTATTTTGCCACTTCTCTGGTCAAAAGGTGAATAATAACAAATCGCAGGTTTTTTTCTCACCTAATACTCTTGACGATTTAGCCCATTTGATATGCAGTGATATTGGTATGAGGCATGTTGAGGATTTAGGCGTTTATCTTGGTATGCCTCTTTTGCACAAAAGAGTCACTATGAATCACTTTGATTTTTTTGTTAGCAAGGTTCGTAATAAGTTAAATGGGTGGGAGGCTAGGAAACTTTCGTTAGCAGGAAGAATTACGTTGGCTAAGTATGTTCTACTTGCTATCCCTAACTATTTTATGAACACGATTTGCATCCCGATTTCTATTTGCAATGAGATTGAAAAAATTGCTCGACATTTTATTTAGGGTTCAACTTTGAAGTCAAGAAGACCATCTCTTATCACTTGGATTGATTGCTGTAAACCGATTAAGTATGGAGGGTTAGGGATTCGGAGTTTGATTGTTCAAAACAAGATCTTCCTCTGATCAAATTGGGTTTCCAACTCTTGACCAACACTGATGCTTTGTGGGTTAAGTTGATAAAGAGCAAATATAAGCTACATGGAGTCTTGCTGAACTCTATTGATAGAAGTAACTGCTCATATATATGGAGATCTCTAGCTAATGTATGGTCGGATGTGATAAAAAATGTTTATTGGTCTTTAAGTGATGGTTGCTTAATAAATTTTTGGAATGATATTTGGGTTCATCAAGTCGACAAGCTAAGGGATGTCTTTCAAGGAATTGGGTATCCTGATGATGCTTTGCAGGTATGTGATGTGGTGATGAGTAGTGCCGAATGGGATTGGTGCCGAATGGGATTAGTGTCGATTGCGAAGTTTTCTTCCCGATAATGTTGTTAACATTATTGCCTCCATGGTGCCTCATTTGTATGACGCGGGTAATGACAGGTTAGCTCGGAAATAGATGAAAAATAATGAACTTTATTCTGCAGAAACCTACAAGAATTTTTTCCAAATTGATGCTGGTGGTTTTTCCAGTTGGTAATTGATTTGGAAGACTAATGCACATCAACGAATTCAGTCGTTTCTTTGGGTTTTCTGGCAAGATAGGCTACTGACAAATGGAGAGCGTATGAGAAGACATATGACAAGCAAGTCTTACTGCCTTAGATGTGGTAATGTATTAGAGTCGAATCTTCATGCTATCGGGGATCATTCTTTTTCCAAAGCGATTTGGCTTTCTATCCTACCAATGTCTATTCGGGAAACCTTTTTTTCGGTTTCGTATAATAATTGGCTCTTCTGGAATTTGAGAAATGGCATGAAGTGGCGGGAAGAAGATTTTGAATGGCATTCTTTTTTTTTTTCCTATTATTTGTTGGTTGCTATAGAATAATTTCAATTCTTATGTTTTTTCTAGTAGTAACACTTGTGTTCAGGATCTTGTGGTTACAGGTATTACTTGGGCAAGGAGTTATTTATCACCAAGTTTACGGGAAATTTAGCCATTCGCTACGACATTGGCGACATACTGGTCTCCTCCGAATCTTGGATGGATTAAGATGAATTTGGATGGTGCAATGTCAATGAACGATGATAACGCCTCAATTGGAGGTCTTTTTAGGGATGTAAATAGTCATTGGTTATGCAAGTACTCTTTGAAAGTCAGCAAAGAAATGATCTTTCGCATAGAAGCTCGAGCTATTCTTGAAGGTTTACGTATTGCATCGGAGAAAGGTTACAAACAGTTGGAGATTGAATGCGACAATACACTACTTGTAGAGTCCATTCTTACGGGTAGTGCTGCTAGTAGTAACCTAGTTGAATTACGTTTAATCAATGCTTGCCTTAAGAGAAATTGGAAGACAAAAATCTGTCACATTCCTAGATCTCAGAATATGGCTGATGATCGAATGGCAAAATGTACTTATGATAATCAGTTTGGGTTAAAGCTTTTTGAGATCCCCCAATTCCAGTTCAAGAGATTTTACAATCAGATGGTGATTTCCTAAGTAGAGTTGTGTGATTTCATTATTTTCGCTTAATGTTGTTTGTTTCTACTAAAAAAATAAATAAATAAATAACTTGAGAACAATATATGTATTAAGTATAAACATTAATTAAAAATTAAAAAAAAGCTTTAAATAACATGAAATAGAAAAAACATATTAAAATGTTTATAAGAGGAATTGAACTTAAGATTTAAGGATGAAATCACAATTATTTAACAATCTAACCAAAAAGCTATCATGTTAAATATATTAATTAAAAAGAAAAAAGAAAAACTTAAAACAACATGAAATAAAAAAATACAAATGTGAGTAGGAGAAGAATCGAACCTGGGACTCAAGGACAAAAACACCAACATTTAACCATCTAACCAAAACAGATGGATTGTTTATTTTCAGTGAAAACATGTCCTGTAGGACACGTTTTCAGCTGACATGGCTAAAAATGCATCCTATAGAACGCATTTTCACTGACACGATAATGAAAACGCGCCTATAAGGCGCGTTTTCCTTTTTCTCTCCAAAAACAGTATAGATCGGTAAATTTTAAAAATTATATATTTACTAAAAATATTATTATAATAATAATAATAATAATTACTACATTCATGGTAAGGATTGAAAAATAAATATTACACATATAAAAATTTTATTTACTAAAAATAATGGTATTTGTAATAATTACATTCATGGTAAGGATTGAAAAATAAATATTACACATATAAAAATTTTATTTACTAAAAATAATGGTATTTGTAATAATTATTTGATTTTATAAATAAAAGAGTCATTAATTAAAAAGATGAATTAAAAATAAAAAAAACGTAAAAACGATATATTTATTAAGTATAAACATTAATTAAAATTAAAAAAAGTTTTAAACTACATGAAATAAAATGCTTATAAGAGAGATTAAATTTGGGACTCAAAGATGAAATCACAATTAACAAAATCTAATCAGAAAAGCTAATGTTTTAAAAATATTAATTAAAAAAGACTTGAAACAACATAAAATAAAAAATACAAATATAAATAGGAGAGGAATCGAACTCGAGACTAAGGATAAAAACACTAACATTCAATAATATAACCAAAAGAATTGAGTTATCAATTTTTAGTGAAAACATACCCTATAGAACACATTTTTACTTTCTCTCCTAAAAAATAGCGTATTCTCATAAATATAAAAAAAAAAAACCTAAAATCATAAATATTAAGATAACGTCATATAGCCATAAATTAACCATACTTATAATTATATAGATTATACTAACTAATATGCTTCATGTGTTTTTTTCATTCCCAAAAGAAATGGAAAGCCTTTTCTCCATTTCTTCAATTTCTAAATCCTAATCTAAATAATATACCTTAACATACTTTCAATTTTCTAAATATTTCTTTACCTAATTAATAAATAATTTTGCATTCTTACTTATATTAAGATTATGAATCTTTAATTATATATCTACAAAGTATAATAAGTTTATCTTTCAAAATTTTTCTCTGCATAAATTATGTTATATTATATTTTAAAAATTTATACATACAATCAACTCATGCATCGCACAAGATAAAAAAATTAGTATATATAATATAACAAGGTCCTGTGTAAAAATTAAAAAAAAAATTATGTTCACACTATAATTTTTTTGACATTTGACAGTTTAATAATTGTACACGTGTACTGTATTAAAATGTAAACAATAACACAATGTTGTTATATTAAATATCATAAAATGAAATTATTAGGTGTGGTATGATGGTTACTCACATCATTTTTTAATCATGTAGTTGGGGGTACGATTCTACTTATAAGAATAAAGTATATTTCATAATCAATCGTTTAACTCTTCAGAAAACATTCACGGTGAGAAGATTAGTCATTGCTACCCGCCATGCATATCATAGTTATGACAAAAAAATCATAAAATGCAATTATGATTTACTTAAATAATTTTTTTAAAATATTGATAGTTTCACACACATATTACAAGTTTGGCTCAAAATGGAAATAGACACTTATGTTGACATTTTAGTTTTTTGGCATTTGGTAATAAAGTATTTGACACATGTTGACACCTTTTTTTGGCTTATTTACTTTATAACTTTTTTAAATATTGATAGTTTCACAATTTAATCCTTCTTATTGAAATTAATTTATTTAATAATTATAGACACCAAATTTGGTTGGGATCCAAATCAAACCCTTTATAATTGTCTTATTTAAACCCGATTTCAGTTGTCGATTTTTAAAGCTTGCAAGTTCAATTATTTGTCGATTTTAAACTCAAAATATTACTTATTTAAGCTAAAATATTCGACTCTTCAAACATGATTAAAATTTGGGCTAATGTGCTTAAAGAAAGGGATTTGGGGCTATTTTATTAAATGAATTTTGGACTTTGACCCATTGGTTTTTAATTTAATTTTGAGTATATATAACACTATGTTTTATTAATTACAAAATACCAAAAAAAAATGAAAAATTACAAAATACCAAAAAAGTTGGAAATGAAAACGGCCCTTAACTTCTTGAACATTACGTCCCCCCCCCCCCCCGGTTAACTTTTGTAACTTTTGCATTTTTGTCCTCTTTTCTTTCTCCTCTATGCCGCTGACAGCCATGCTCCTCTCACCAGCCACGCTACCGCCATTTCCATCAAACTATCATCCTCCCCCTTCATAAAAACAACCAAAAAAAAAAGTAAAAGAACTGGAGGGGGTGATTTTTTCACCATTTTCTCTTTCTCCTTCGGCTCCCTCCTTCAGCCAAAACCAAGCCTCCAACACCGCCACCATCACTGGTCCCTTGACCACCGTCCACCACCATTCCTCTCTTACAACCTCTGCTACCACCGTTCACATCTTGAAACTCCCAAACTTACCACTACTTCCTCCCCAAACCCGAGCCAACAGCCAACTAAAGACATCAATAAAAACACCAATAGACCGAGCAATAATCACAACACAGCAAAGCAAAAGGGAAAAAAAAAAAGTCAAAACAATTAGTAATGCTCATCCATTTCAGTCCCTCAACTATTTTTTAAATAAATTGCAGTTCAGTCCTTGTAGTTTTGTGTTTTTATTTCCGTTTTATTTGTTTGCATTTCGGTAAAACCAGATTGATGGCATGCACGGATAGGCTAACGTAGATAGCTCGGTGCATTTTGGGTATAATTTCTAACCATTTTAATTTTATATATTATTTGCATTTTTTTTATTTTAAGTTAATTTGAAGAAAATTGAAATTGCTTTCTGAAAATAAAAGAAAAACGTTGACAATGAATTCGATTAAACTTTTGTTGAAATCTATAAAATTTTATTAAATTTTTAAAAAATAAAATTAAAATATTTAGTAGAATTGTTCATATATTTGTTTTTTTTAACGAGACAATATCTTCGAATTAATTTGATCAATGTTTCCTTCGTTGCGTCGGGTAGGATTCTATTGATACTTATTAATAACGAGGTATCCTTTTTCTTAATCGAGTGGATTCACGAGTTTTACTTCCCTTAAAAAATATTTTTGGTATTTTGTGGATACCACGATATATCAAAAATCATTTTACTATGAAATTTAATTCACTTGAAAAATAAGTATTTTATTTTAAACATTAGATTCCTTACTTTTAAATTTCAAATATTTTTTAGGGACTGCATAATTAACAAGGTACCAATTTTTATCATTTTTTAAATTGATTATCATTGGATAATATGCACGATTGCTTGTTTGTTAACTGATTGATTGTAGTTGCTTCGACAACGAATGCACCTTATAGCTCGGATTCAGTATCTGGATTAGGTATTAAGTGTTACAATGTTTTAAAAAATAAAAAATAGCTTTTTTTTTAAAAATACCATAAAATTCTTTTTAAAAATTCATAAAATAAGATTTTCTTAAAACCTTAAATTCCAAACAAATTTTTTAATTTTTTTAAAATTTTGCATACTTAAAATTTTAAAAAAATTATAATTTTCTAATATATATAAATTTCTAAGTTTTAAGATTTTCGGGTTTTGTATTTCTTTCTTTTTTTTTGGCATTTTTAATGATTATTTAATTATTTATAATTTTTTGAAATTTATAAATATTTTTTATTTTCTTTAACATGTGACAACGTGTCATTGGTTGATTTCACTTTTTTAATGGAAATTTGAGTTGGGGTAATGGGATATAAAAAATGAAAGTACAAAGATCAAATTGATAAAAGAATAATACAAGTACCAAAATGATAATTTAGTTGTAGTAAATAGCCAAAAGATGTATTAAGCTTCTTTTCTTTTCTTTTTTCTTTTTTTTTTTTTTTTGTGGAATAAGTGTTTTAAGAAAACCCAAGTTAATATTTAAATCAAAATAATCTATGGTGTTAATTATTTAGATTAACTAATAATATTATAAAAAAGCTTAACCGATGTGGATGTGGGGTTGAGACGAGTCCATGCGGCGAGGGATTGCTCCCTTCCACATTCAGTTTGGATGACGTTAGTACCACGTCAGAGCCAGGTACTTTTCTTTTCTCTTTCTCTTGAGGATTGACTGAAATGGAATTTAAAAAATGTTACTACTTGCTGTGAGATGGGATCCCTTGAAATTTTATCTTCTCTATATTTGTTGGCTACTTTGGAAGAATCGAAATTTGTTTGTTTTCTCGGATGGTCACAGTTGCGTGCAAGAACTTGTGGATAAAGGCACAAGTTGGATGCGGAGTGTTTTATCTTCAGGACTCGGGCAGTCTTTTTCTAATCCAAGGGAAATAGCTTCACATAGGTCATGTCTTGAGGAGAGTTATATTAAACTTAACATTGATTGTGATGTATTCTCACTAAGTAATTGTGCCTTTGTTGAAGGTGTTATTAGAGATGCTAATGGGGACTGGTGATGTAGTTTTACAATGACAATTGGAGATGGTACTATATTTCAGGTGGAAGCAAAGGCGATGCTTGAAGGGCTTAGCTTGGCATGGGATAAAGGGTTCCAAAAGTTGGAGTTAGATTGTGACAATGGCTTGTTGATTGAGACCATTCTTGCTAGAGGTGCCACAAATAGCAGGATGACGGAACTAAGGTTGTTACATAGTATGCTTATTTGTCCTTGGGAAGTTCGTGTAAAACATATTCTTCGGGCTTAGAATACAATGGCAAATCAGTTGACAAAATTTGTACATCAAGAGTTGATAAGATTTAATTTGATGGAGGATCCCCCGTCATCAATTAGGGAGCTACTTATGGTGGAATCCAATTTTTCTTGTTTGAATTAGGGTGCACTTTTGTCCTGCTATTGCTATTTTTTATTTACTAAAAAAAAAAAAAACAAAGCTTAACCTATAAACTGATATCTAAACTATACCATTTTCCCATCTTGATATCTTTTTTTTTTTTTGTCACAAGTGGTACCTAAACTATTCTTAAGTTGTTATCTTTGTTAGTCAAACCGTTAAGTCTATTTAAAAAAAAAAAGAACTTAACCACAAATTGGTACCTAAACTATGTTTTTTTCCTATTTTGGTATCGAAACATTTTTTTGTCACAAGTAATGCCTTAATTACTTTTTTTCTCCAAGTTGGTACTAGTTAAGTAGTCAAGTTTATTTAAAAAATGATAAAAAAATTTAAAAAGAAATGACATGCATAAAAAAAAGACAAAAATATTATTTTCTCTTACATGTATATATTTTTATTTATTTTTTCTTTCTTCATAACCAAATCTATGGTTAAACCAATTAGGCCACTAGTTCTTAGTTTGCTAGTTCGTCTGGTTCGATCAATTAAATTATTAAAAATATACAAATAAAAATATTTAAAATAAAAAAATCAATTCAACCAGTCTGTATCGATTCAACTATTATCTCTGAATTGATACCATGACCGACCGATTCGATCTGGTTTTGAAAATACTAATTTTGATCAATGAAATAACTTTTTTCAATATTGTTAGGTCGAGTAAGCAGGTGGTGAAATTTGAAAACATAATTAATTATTAGCGTCTCAACCTCAAGAGGAAAATTTTGAGTATTGTTGGTATTTCAAACATTATAAAAGAAGAGAAATAATATAAAAGAAAAAAAAGAGAAATAATTTAATTAAAAATTTTTTAAGCCTATACGATGTGGCAAACTATTATTGATTGAATTTTTTTAATGGATATAGCATTTTGGTGTAAAATGGGTGTTGGGGATAAACTCAGTTAAGCAACGAACAAAGTGAATAAAATAATAATCGAAAAAATTAAACATGCAAATTTTACGTGAAAAAACTCCTCAAAAGAGGATAAAAAATTACAAACAAAAGGAAATTTCAATATAATAAAGGAAGGTATAAAAAATGGAATAATTAAAAGAAAAACCCGAAGTCCCACAAGAAAAATCCGACTAAATTATTTTTGTTATGAGTAACCAAGGCCTATTTATAAGCTGAAATTTGTAGCATATATGACTACAACAACTCTAGGTTAATCAGAGCTAAAATGAGAAACTAAAAAATGGAATTTAATTGGGAGAAAAAAAATAAAATAAACTTTAGTCAAAATAAGAGGTATTTTCCCACAATTGGTAATATAAGAATACTTTTGGGACCACTTGTAACAAAAACATATTTAGGTACCAAAATGAAAAAAAAAACATAGTTTAGCTACTAATTTGTGGGTTATGCTTTTTTTTAAACAGATTTAACAGTATGACTAATAGAAGTACCAACCTGGAGAAAAAAGTAATTTAAGTATTATTTGTGAAAAAAATTTTGGTACCAAGATGGGAAAAAGGATATAGTTTAAATACCAATTTGTGAGTTAAGCCTTATCAACATAAAAGATAAAATATGTCAAACAAATATAATAATTAAATCCTAAATTTAGATATGGCAAAAATACCAAAATTATAATTTGGCCTTCATAAAAATTTATTTTTTTTGACAATTTACTGTTTTAATTTTTTTTTAAAAAGTTAACTGAATTGTTAAAATGGTATTGATATGATAGTTCATGTGCACTTCATAAAAAATAATAAAATTTCTAAAAGAATATTCACATTAGCAATAAAGTAAAACTGGTTTGCCAAGCATGCTATTATGTCAATATTGTTAAAATTTCTAAAATTCAATCGATTTTTTTTATCTAAATAAATGCATTATGATTAAAATTTGAAGATTAAAAATGATTAAAAAAAAAAAGAAAAGAAAGAAGGAATTAGGCCAAAGTGATAAAAGAGTAAAAAGGCTAAATTTATATGCCAAAAAGTGGACAAGGAAACACCTTTCTGGGTAAAATTTGTTGTCTCGGTTCACTGCTCCTATTCCTATTAGTTCAAAGTTTGGTTTAGGAATTTTCCTTTGGAGACTAAAATGGAACCATCTGCAAATTATAATGATTGCATGAACAATTAGTTGCATCAATTATTTGATAGATACAAAATGGTCACTAAAACTTAGCTTAAAGAAATGGAA
This sequence comes from Gossypium stocksii, assembly GCA_020496765.1. Lineage (NCBI taxonomy): Eukaryota > Viridiplantae > Streptophyta > Magnoliopsida > Malvales > Malvaceae > Gossypium > Gossypium stocksii. The sequence continues at coordinate 43,876,965 of CM035629.1, forward strand.
TGAGAGCTTGTCATTGGCTCATTAGCCGAACATTGCCTTAGCAGCTGCCGCCCGCCCAATACTTGCCTATACAACTATGCTCTTGCAGCTGTTGAGAGCCCTGCTGCAGCATTTGCTTAAAGGTTTTAAAGGCATAGTGTGGCACTTCCCATGCATTGCACCATCACCATGACCTGTGCCTGTTCTCCACAGGTTGCAATCAATTCTTGACAGGCCTTTTTGCTAATAATAGACTCGAGATGTGCGAATGTGAGAGCTATTTTCCAGCCACTTGATTCGTCTCAGAATTTAATGAGGTGTGCATAGGACAGTGGGGCCAAACATTCACAGCGTGCCACCGGTTGTGATCTTGTAAAGAAAAAGGCTCAAGACTTTTAGGTACATACAGACCGTGCTGCCTGTGTGCAGGAGCTATATGCAAAATTTCAGTCCCAATGTCGAGTAAAATGCAAGTGTAGATGTTGCAGGGGTTAGAGCAAATGCTCCATTCCCTTTTTCTACCAACGCAGAAAAGGGGGGGTCGATCTTGGCCAGACCACATCTTTCGTTGTGCGATTATCCGATGGTTTTGGTTAATATTAGATAACTTCGCTAGCAAGTTGGCATTAACGATTGTAATTTGTTGGATTCCATGTACAATATTTGTGATTCTTTAATTTATTTTTTTTATGCTATCAAATGTGGAAGTGTTAGTAGTAATTGAAAGATGAAGTGAATGTGAAGGAATTAAATGTTAGGTAGAATTTTGTTTGACGGAATTATAATAAAGATAAATCAAAACTTATTTGAAGTTTGAAAAGAAAGAGGTGGTATTCAATTAGAAGATAAGTTGACCCATCAAATTCTTCCATTTTCTTGTTGGGCGGCTGTGAATCTGTGATCGTATACTTTTGAGGATTGCCCCTGGCCCATCCTATACATACGTAAACAAATAAATTTCATATTCAAAACTTGTTGGTAGTAGTAATTACGAGCCCCGAAACAACAAATCACCTTTAATATATCCAAAACAATTCATGATATATTAGATAAAATTCAACCATATGTGCTTTTTTTTTATTGATTTTATATAAAAATATAAAACAACCTCGTAAATATAATTTTGCTTTTTAAAAATAGTATGTATATATGATAATGAATAATATAGATTTGAATATTTAATTTGTTGTTTTGCTTTGCGGATTGAAACATTTTAATTACTCTCTAAAATAGATTTGAAGTAGATGCAGAAATGAAATTTCAAATATTTTGCATCTTAATTCTATCTACTATTTTGAATAACAAATTTGGCTTTAAATATTCATTATTTTAATTTTTTATTCTTTTAATTCGGGCAATCGAATCCTTTGCCTACTTTGCTTTTTAAGATATATATTATGATATTAACATAATCAACTTGGCTCGAAATATAATTTTTAAATTTCATTTAAATCCTACTTATAAATCTAATTATTTTGTCTAAGTGAATCAAATATTTTTATTCAAGAAATGTTGAAAATTAAAAGTAATGAGAGTGTTTAAAAATAAATAAAGTAGAGTAGAAAATCAACACAAGAAATGTAGGATAATATTATATAAATTCAAAACTAGTTGTCAACAATCTGGTTTAATTTTCAACTTCTTATGATAATTTAATTAAACCAATGACACGTTTTATGGATAGGAAAATTAGCATATAGTGAAAGACAACCTTGGAATTGGTCGCTTTATTTGCTGTAAGAAAGTAGGACACAAATGTTGTCACACCTCATGGTCGCCAACAATAATTAAGGTGCTGCTTTACCAATTGGAAGCAAATTTCGATTACCAAACCGTGCACGTTGGGTTCAAAACCAAGGCAAATATGGATCCAAAGTTAAGATAATATGCTTTGAACTTTGTATGAAGTTAGACTAATCGACTCTTGAGGTTTGAGGTTCCACCATGCCTACAAACTTGACTTGAAAACCCATTTTGCGGCCAAAGATCTGTGGCCAAATATGCACTAATTCTCTTTCATCTTCTGTTCCATTACATGCATCTCTCATCCTTATTTTCCCCAAATATCCCTACACTAACATGTTTGGTAATGGTGAGTGAGGTCAAACGTTTGTTTTGGGAATCATTCTGAGTGTTATGCCTATGCCACCATGAATGATAATCTTTTTAGCTGGTTGAGTGGAGGTAAACTCTTTTCGGAAAAGTTTTTAAATTATTATTTTTCGAGAATTGATGGATCAATATTTTCTTAAAATGACAAGGCATTTCTATTCTATTAAATGTTTTGCCTCTTTAGGTAGTCTCAAGCACTCGTATCATTTTTTTACTACTAGTAGTAGTACATATTGATACCAGTTTATTTCAATGTATTGTTTTGGATTTACTGTTATTTTTAAAAAATATTTTATACATCTATGTAATAAATTATTTACAAATATCAAATAATGAGATGAAATAAATCTTAAATATAAAAAACTCGTCAATTATATGAAATACTCTTTAATAAGCTTCACAAATACAATCCATCATTAAACAAACTTCAAATAAAAAAAATCCAAAAATTTAATAAAAATTTTAAATTTTAAAATTCATTTTTTTGTACTGATTGTTACACAATATTCAAGTTGATACGAGCAAAATCAACCGGGAGGACCAATACCAACTGAGATTTACATTGGAATGAAACCTAAAGTATGTTTTTCAGATTTACTACCGGAACAAAGCATTCTAGCCAATACAAGCGATACCGATTGATTATATTTCATAAACTAAACAATAAAATCATCTTAAACCATGCATATAACAATTCTTCAACAAATCAATAATAAGTTATATTTTAAAATTCATTTTTTTACCAATTGGTACAAACAAAGTCAGCTAATACAATTAGTATTAACTGAAATTTATATAGGAACGGAACTACAAAAATTCTGACCCGGACATTAATTATTTTGGTCCACAGAGTTGAGAAACAAAAATAATTGTATAAGAGTGTGTCAATTTTTGATGGATAACATTTGGGTTACTCCTAACACGGATCTAAAAGCCTTTTAATTTTTTAAAAATGCTTATTTTTAACTGTAATAGGCCAATTTTAGCATCGGCCTAACTCCAAAATAAAAAAAATTTTAAATAAAAATAAACAACTCAATTAAACCTACAACACCAGAACCCAACTACCCTAGCCCAAAACAATTAACCCAAACCTAGCTCAATTCTAACCCAACCTATAGTAAAAAAAAGAAAAGAAAAAAATAAAAACCCTAAACCTAATGCAGCCGTTGGCTCTTGGCCTCCCTCTTCAACGCCGCATGCCACCGCCGCTGCAGGTCAGCCTCCTCCACGCGCGTCTGACACCTGCAAAACCAACCCAACATGCAAGCAGAAGATAACAAGCAAAAAGACAATGACAAAACGACAAAAAATAGAAACAAACTGTCTTGTAATTTGGCTATAAGAGCCCAAAATTCACCTTTGTAATTTTTTTACGAACACATATAAAGAAATCAATCAAAAAACTGAAAAAAGTTTCAAAGGTGGTTACTTTTATTTTTGCTCTTAAGTTTCTGTTAGTTTTTTTCTTTATTTCTTTTTATTTTTTTACATGTAAAAATAAAGAAAAAAAAAAGGAAAACGAACACATACCTGAGACATTTGGTCTGCTCGTCGTCGGAAAAGCCCCTCTCCGGGGTTGTTTTCGTTCTAAGGGGAAACCAAGGCCCCGTTTCTTTTGCATTTTTCAGGTTAAAAGGGGTTTGCCTTTGGACCCGTTTAAAGAGAGGTTGAGACAGCCGATGAGGGTCCTTTTTGGAACTCCAGCCGCTGTGAGTGGCGCCGGTCAGCGGCTGTCTGATGACCGGAGCTCGTCGGATCCCTAAGCCGACCGCCGAAGACTAAAGAAGGGATAAAGGGGTTGAGAGCTTTTTTTTAGTTTTTTTAAGAAGGGATGGCTGAAATAGAAAAAAAATATGGGCTTAAATAATTGGTATGAAATGACAATGTTTTGGGTGGCCTTCCTAGATGCAAAACGACGTCGTTTTGGGGAAGGCCAACCCGACCCGACCCATTAAGTGGAAGATCCGCGTGTTTTTAAGGCTCGAATGGGCAAATTTCTATTTTAATCCCCCTTTTTTCTTGTACGTTTCAATTTGGTCCCATGATGGTTTGATATGTTTGATATTCAGCAGCATAATTTTCTTTTTTGATTATATTTTGGCCCTTGGATAAATCACAGCGCATAAAGGGCCTGGGACATTTGCTCTTTCGATCCATGTTCCTTCGCATGCGTTCTAATATAGTCCCTGGCAGCTTTTATTTTTTTTACGATTTATACCCTGAATTTCAGTCTGATTTTAATTTCGTCCTTGGTTTGTTTAATTTGTTTATTTTTTTTCAAAACTATTTTATTATTATTATTATTATTATTATTATTATTATTCATTTTTTAGTTTTTAGTTTTTTATATTATCTATATTAAACTGTTTTTTTATATATTATTTATTTTAAAGTTCTTTTTACATATTATTTATTTCAAATTATTTTATTTATTTTAAATTTTATATATTATTTATATTAAGTTGTTTTATATTATTTATTTTAAGTTGTTTTAGATATTATCTGTTTAAAATTATTTCATATATTATTTATTTTGAATTGCTTTACATATTATTTATTTTAAATTTGATTTCATGTATTATTTATTTAAAAATTGTTTCATTATTTATTTTAAATTATTTTATATACCTTATTTTAAACTATTTTTATTTTTTTAAATTGTTTTATTATTGTTTATTTTAAGTTTTTTTTAATATATTATTTATCTTATATATATATATATATATATATATACTATCTATTTTAAACCTTTTTTTTTTATACAATCTTTTTTCAAATTGTTTTGTATGTTGTTGATTTTAAATTACTTTTTTCACATTATTTATTTTAAACTCATTTATTATCATTTTAAAATTGTTTTACATTTTATTTATTTTAATTTGCTTTATACTAATTTTTTAATTATTATTTAACTTATTGGTCTTTATTTATTGATGTTAGTGTTTAAATGACGTATCTTGTGTAATTATTGCCATTATGTGTACTATGATTCATTCATTTGTATTTTCATATCATTGTCGTTCACTTGTATAATATTGTATTCATGTATTATTATTCCATGCTCATTACTATGTTTTTATTTCATGACATCGCATCGTGAATTAAACTCCAACATGTTTATCCAATGTAGATCTTTTTATTTTCACTCCAAACAAACTAGATAGCAAGTATCATTTCGGTTTTTGTAATCGTTATCGTTCTAAAATTTTAAAAAATAAGGCAATGTTCTTTTTTTTGGAAATTCGAGAAGTCGTATCCTAACTTACAGGGTTTTGATTTTCTCGTTAAATCTAAACAACCGAACATCCTTCTAAATTTGAAATATATAAGTTTTAAATAAAAAATAAAAGGCAAGCTTATTCTTAAGGATTCGAGGTGTTGTATCGTAACTTACTGGATGTGACATTTTGCTATCTCGAGATGAGAGGGTCTTTAACATTCGTTTCGATTTATTTAAACAATTTTTAAGTAAAAATAAGATTAATAAAAAAGGGATCGTATTTTTAATTCTTTCCAAATTTTCAACATTCAACATTAAGACATTAATTAATCAATTAGGCACCAATTTTGGGTGTTACGAGGGTGCTAATCCTTCCTCATATAGAACCGACTCCCGAACCCGTTTTCTCAAATTTCGTAGACCAAAATCATTGTTTTAGTAAATCAAAACATTTTATTAAAATAATCAAATTACGAGGTGATCCGATCATACCTTATAAAAAAGATTGGTGGCGACTCCATTTTTGTTTTTAAATAAAAGTCGACCTTTTGTTCAAACAAATGGTTACGATAACATGGCAATAGCATGGCAACTCCGCTAGGGACAAATAAGAGAGTCAAGCCGCGATTTGATTAATTCTTGTCTTATTGGTCGAAAATTGATAATTTGATTTGAAATTACGATACTTTCATTGCATTTCATCCGTCATTTTCGTGATCTTTACTTTATTAGTTCGAATCTTTTAGTATATCTCTGCATATTGCATTGCATAACTGCTCGGTTATACCTTTTTAAGTGGGAGTAAGAAACTATTCCTTCGTGACGTCTTCACCTCCGTGCAAGATAGTTGATCGCTTTCGGGATACATCTGTATCTATGTCTTCGTGAGATTTTCATCTCCGTGCAGTCATAAGAAAATGTATTCCCCTAAACTAAACTCGGTCCATATGAGCCTATAATGGGTGAGGATCAAGGAATCTGCCAGTTCGGGTACCTTTACTTTAGAACCAAACCGCATATAATGAGCCCTAAAAGCTCACCCTAGGTAGAACCATACCAAAACCTAGTGGTTACTTGAATAGGTACTCTATTTGTTATTTATTTCTTCTGTACTGACGTGTTTTGTTTTGTTTATGATTGCATTGCATTACATCATCATAGAAAAGATGTGCTGATTCATGTTCAGTTACTAAATAGAGAGCTTGTCATGAAAAATAGATTTTTTGATAAAGTGGAAGACAATGCGGCTATCCAAATATGGTCTGAGAAAACACAACGAGAGAAGAGTGATAGTCTAACGGAAGAGTACATGGCTTTGCTTCAGGATTCAAATCGACAAAGCCTATTCAAGAGCTGCTAGTGTCTTGACCTTTTTGAAGAAATTGATGAATATTACGAAGATGACCGAGCAATGGATTGCAACCCAAATTAAACAAAAGGGAGATAATAAGTGTATTCTTTGGAAGAACTTGAGAGATCTGATCCTAGCGCATCCGGATATGAAGAAGATGGTTGATGTTTTCACCTTGAGCATTTACGATTTGGTCGTCTTCCCCAAAGCTTTGGGACATGTTGACGAAGCAGTTGTAGAATTTTTTGACCAGCTTGATAAGAGGGTCACACTTGTTCTGGCAATCTTGGTAGAAACTTTCAGATCTTTGAACCCATGCCGGAGAGTGGGCGAAGGAAGGTTCATAGTGTGTGCGTAGGTTTTGTTAGCTTGGTTCCATAGCCACTTTTAAAAGGTAGAAAAGGTATCCTACCGAGTTTTCTCCGAGAACTACTCTCCATTAAAGGAAATTATGGTTACACCAAGGCAAGATGACAATTTAGAAGAGAAATAGATGACGATTCTCCAGAACTTACAAGTCGAAGACGTTGAATAGAGGGCTCTATGGATGATCCCCGATGAAACTTATACTGTTGTGGTAACTTTGACTGGGTCCCTCTACTCGGGATATGGAGAGCCGTTGAATATGATCCACTACTCGTGTTAAGGTAGTATCAATCAAGGCAGTTCATAACGGCGACACAAGGTTTAGCTCAGTGTGAGTTTACATATAAGGGCGACAATTACAAGAAGAAGGTTCGTAAGATATCGAATGCTTAGAACCAAACCCGTAGAATGAAAGGATTCGTCACAAGACCGATGACGGCTTCTGATTACGATTGGTGGTAGGGCAAAAGAGTCAACGATAACATCCCTATGTAGAGTCAAGAAAATGCTCGGCCAATAGAGGAGCATCTACGAGTAGTCCCGTCCGAGTTAGAGATTATCAAGCAAGACTTTGAAAAAAGGAGCTTAGAATTGGGAAGAAGATAGAGCAATTAGAAGAAGAAAAGATGCGGCTAGGACTAGATGTCGACATCCATAAGATAAAGGCCGAGAAATTGAGGAAGGGAAAGAACAAGGCCTAAGAAGATTTAGATAGCCTGAAAACAGATTACAAGAAGCTGCGTATGTCGATAAGAATTATTGGTTTGGGCAAGACATCAGAGCAATGGCAACAAGAAATTAAAGAAGAAAAGACTAGGGCTGATTAGTGGGAGAAAAGGTTCCATGATACTCGAATAAGGGAGGACGCTTTAAAAAAGAGTTTGTTAGAGAGACAAAATGAAAAGGAGATGTTAAGAGCTCGGGTGGCAGATTTGGGAAGATCACTACATTAGCATCGTAGTTGTAACTCCATAATCGAGTTAAAGGCCAGCCTAAGCAAGATTGAGGAGTTGAAAGGGAAAATAGAAGAGCTTGAAACCGCACTACAAAATAATGAAATTCAAATCGAACTCCTTGAAGCAAACAACGAACATTGGAAAGAGCAACTCCACCATTCTCAATGTTAGTTAGGGACCGGGATCATTTCATGGGCGAAACTGTAGCTCAGGTTCAAGAGGTTGTCGATCATCTGTAAACCCTGGTAGTTCAGGCTGATGTGTTAAGTTTAAAGTACGAGTCGAAATCAGATCATGGCCAAGACTTAGCTGGGCTTCTTAGGAAAGTCAAGGCCTTAAGTATTAGGGTAATGTCGTATATGTAATTATCCGCCTTATGCAAAGAAATTTTTTATCTATTAAAGTTGAGCTAATAGGATTGAATTAGAATCAATGCCTCTTTTTGCATTCATTTCATTCATATGCATTGCATTACATCATATGCATTAAATTTCACAAAAAGAACTTGATTAATTAAAATTATGATAGTTACCCTAGAAATCAACGAAAATCCAACAACTAAATATCACTACGGTACCCGCTACAAAACTAAAACGATTGACCAAAGGTTGAAGAGATTAGAGCAAAAGAAAATATAGATGCAAGAGCAATTTTCTAAAATTCAACAAGATATGAGGGATCAGTTGCTAGAATTTCAAAGAAGTGTGATGAGCCAGTTAACCTAGTTGCTAGCTAGAGGGTTAGAAAAAAGAAAAAGCCCTTTGGTCAATCCCAGGGACGATAATGAGGACCTTGTTGATCATTTAGGCTTTGCCTCAACAAACACCCATGTACAACCAAACGCGTATCCACAAAAGGTGTCTGTTAACATCAAAACCCAATACCAAACCAGTACCTTGGCACCGTTGAACTTCCCAACGAGTTCAGGCCTAGCTTGGGGGATAACCCAATCAATACTGTTGTCCTTGATCTGGATAATATAGTAAAAATAGAAAAGGTGAGAGTGGTGTTCCCAAAACAATTTGAAGATCATTACAAATGAAAAAAGCGAGAGTGGAGCTCCCAAATCAATACTTTAAAGGCCCCGATAAAGAAGAAAAATGAAGAAAATAATGTGAGTATGCATAATAAGGGTTATTCAAAGCCGATTACGTAAGCTAGACAAGGACGATAACTACTAGCCATCAGGTCCCCCTAAAGCAAGAATTCAATCAAAGGCCAAACTTAGAAAAACTCCAGTTCATGCCCATTCCAATCTCGTATAGGGAGTTGTACCATAGTTTGTTTAATGCACATGTAGTATCTCCTTTCTACCTAGAACCTATGCAGCCCACATACCCCAAATGGTATGACGCGAACACCTAATGCGAATACCATGCGAGAATCACAGGACACTCGATCGAGAACTGCACCACTTTCAAAAAGGTACTCAAAAGATTCATCAAAATGGGCATTGTGAAAATTGATAATCCATCTAGTGTAGAAAATCCATTATCCAACCATTCTGACAAAGAGGTAAATGCAATAATCAAGAATACGGGGAAGAGAATTAAGATGAATATAATAGAAGTGAAAACCCCACTGAGAGGGGTTTGAAAGAAAATGATAGAAGAAGGATTAATCGTACAAGATTTAGCGGAGAAATCTGGAGAAATAAGGAACTACTGTGAGTTCCATAATGAAGAGGGTCACGAGATCTAAAAGTGCTCTGAATTCAAAGCTTTGGTGCAGAGTCTAATAGATAATAAAGAGTTGGAATTCTTTAAAGAAGTCAAAGGTCTAGATAGAATGTTGAGGAATTTGAACATTAATGTCGTATCTAAATAAGAAGTCGGGAAAGAGAATTTATCATGCATTCCCCCTTATGAGCCTGGAAATGTTTTGAACAATTGGACTGCGGAAGAAATTCCTGTAGTTTTTAGGATTAATTCAGAGTAATGTTCAAAACACACTTATTACTCTAAGCCTGGGAGCAATAAGAATCCTTTTGTGAAATAAACTCATGTCCAACATATTTATTTTCAATGAAAAATGCATTTTTGTATCTCACTTTAAGCAAATATTCTTTTAGTCCTTCATTCATATTCATACCACATAAATAATTGTTCTTAGATTCATTTATTCTTTGGAGTATTCCTTCGTACCTACAATAGGCCTCTAGATATCAACGACATAAGCGAGGCCGCTACTAACCTAGAATATCTTTTTGAGCAAAATATGTATCTAGAGGGATGTAGCGCCCCAAAAATCCTGAACTTTCTTTTTCGATTTTTTTGTGGAATGTGTGTGTTTGATATTTTTTTGAGTACATATTATTAAAGTATAAATAAGTCATTGAGAAAATTTTGAGTTCAAGTCTGAAAGTGGGAAAAAATTTAGTTTGTTAAAGGAACCTTGATGGCAAGTAGTTTAGTTTTTAAATAAATAGAGGAGGATTTTGACACGAATAAGCTTGTGTTGGGGTGGCAAAGGGCGCCACATGTGAGACATGGGGTTGGCATCAAAAGCATGGCAAGGAGGTCTGGGGTTCAAATCCCTCCCTGCTCAAAAAGAAGGTTCATTTTTTCTCATTTAAAAGGATAGTAGTGGCGTTGGATGTGGACTCTAAAGGGTGTGTCCATGTGATAAATTCAAGGAGGAGATTAAGGAGCTATCTTGGAGAAAAGTTAAGAGATTGGGATATGAGAAGTATTGGAGCCAAATTGGCAATTAAGGGATAGTAATTTCGACTATAAAAGTATATTGTCGAATTCTTTAGACACTTTTCAGCATTTTCTCTTTTTGAATTTGGTTTTCCTCTGTGCACCTAGGTAAACTTTTAATCTCTTTTCTTAAATAGTTTATTTGTTTTTCTTACAAAAGTCGAGTATTGAATCTGCCCTCTTGGATTTTTAGCCACTTAAACACCTTCCTTTCGAAAGCATTCAAAAGTCGAAAACCTCTTTTTATTCCTTTTTGGCGTGTCTACTTCTTCTTCAACTTAGGCCGATTACTTCTTGGTAAGAATCTCACTCTTTCAATCGGTGTGACTAAGAATCGACCCTTATTTCTTCACTCTCTTAGTCAATTTGTAAGGAATTAAGTCGAATCTTTGCTTTCCAAAACCCTCTACCAATTTTACCATATGCATTTCTAGTTTTAGGGGTAAGTAACTCATCTTCATATTTGGATTAGTTGATGGCCGAATGGTTATAGGTATTATAAGGGTGACTCGTGTAGAATACAAGTAACCTACTATTCAGTCTCTAATGGTTGGTTGATGCAGATCTGCGAAATATTAGCGGTTAGCGGTTGAAGAAGGGCTATTAAGAATTGTCACATAAGGTAAGGTTGATGGTAAGATTTCGGTTTCGGTCAAGATATTTATTAAGTCTTTGATTAATTGAGAAGTGATATTGATTGTAGAAGCGTGGCTAAGGAGATCATAGTACGTTTCGATATCATGTGTGTACATACACTGCACACACATGATAGATCGGTAAATCTCGAAAATGGGCAGTGTCATTGCTCAAGGAGGAAGCCTATCAGTGCTGGTTGACTGTGAAGGAGGGCACTCAACCTGAGCGGGTCACTTGGGAGTTTTTCAAAACTATGTTTCAAGAGAAGTATGTGGGTGCGAGCTATGTGGATGCTAGAAGGAAGGAGTTCCTTAACTTGACCTAAAGGAACAAATCGTGGCTGAGTACGAAGTAGAGTTTCTACGCCTTAGTAGGTATACAAGGGTTATGGTGGCAACGGATTATTAGTGTTGCGTTAGGTTTGAGGATGGTCTGAGAGATAGTCTTAGAGTATTGATAGCTCCACAGAGGGAACGAGTTTTCTCGGAACTAGTTGAGAAGGCAAATATAGCAGAAGAAGTAAAGTGCACTGAGCGTCTAAATCAGGAAAAGAAAAGGGTAAGAATAAAAGGGAAGCTGAGACTGCTGGTGTTGGACAGAGGCCTAGAGCTAGGGCTAGAGTTAATGGGCCAGTCAGAGCGAGGGCCCTTGCTGCTAATCCAGGGGTGCCATTTTGTGCCAATTGTGGGAAAAGTCATACAGGCGAGTGTTAGAAGAGGACAGGAGCTTGTCTAGCTTGCAAATCTATGCATCATAGGATCAACAATTGCCCTAGAGTGCCGAGCCAAATACCAATAGTGGGCCAGGGTAATGTTCAGCCACCAAGGAGTGGTCAGCTACCGTCGAGGGGCCATGGGGAGGCCAGGGGTGGTAATGGTAGTGGACATGGATGTGGAGCACCGGGCAAAGGTGCAGGCTATACTGAGGCAAGGCAACCAGCCTTGGTATATACGGCTCGTCGACGAGAGGATGGAGATGCCCCAGATGTGATAACGGGTATGTTCTTTATACATGAGTTACCTTACACTGCTTTAATTGACATTAGATCGACGCATTCATATGTTTCATGCAATATGACTGAACCTTTAGGTGATACTTTTGAAATTATTACAAATGAGATTACAATGTTAAGTCCATTAGGCCAGTCGGTAGTAGTGAATAAGTTGTTTAGGGAAGTACCCTTGGTAGTTCAAAGGGTTATCTTCTTGGCGGATTTGATGGAACTGCCTCTTAGCGAGTTTGATTTAATCTTAGGTATAGATTGGCTGGTGAAACACCGAGCGACTTTGGATTGTGCCGTAAAGAGAATGGTGTTAAGAACGGCGGAGGATGAGGAGGTGGTGGTACTTGGTGAACGCCAAAATTATTTATCAAATATAATTTCGGCACTAAAGGCTGAGAAGTTGGTACGTAAGGGTTGCAAAGCCTATTTGGCTTATATAAGTGATACAGAGGTTAAGAGTCCTACTGTTAAGGATTTGAGAACGATTAGGGAATTTCTTGATGTCTTTCCCGATAATTCGGCATTTTCTCCTTTTAAATTCGGTTTTCCTCTGTGCACCTAGGTAAACCTTTAATCTCTTTTCTTAAATAGTTTATCTGCTTTTCTTGCAAAAGCCAAGTATTGAATCTTCCCTCTTGGAGTTTTAGCCACTTAAACACCTTCATTTCGAAAGCATTCAAAAGCCAAAAGCCTCTTTTTTTTTTCCTTTTTGGCGTGTCTACTTCTTCTTCAACTTGGGCCGATTATTTCTTGGTAAGAATCTCAGTCTTTCGATCAATGTGACTAAGAACCGACCTTTATTTCCTCACTCTCTTAGTTGATTTGTAGGGGATTGAGTCAAATCTTTGCTCTCTAAAACCTTCTGCCGATTTTACCATATGCGTTTGGGTTTTAGGGGTAAGTAACTCATCTTCATATTTGGATTGGTTGAAGGTCGAATGGTTATAGGTATTATAAGGGTGACTCCTATGGAGTACAAGTCACCTACTATTCAGTCTCTGATGGTTAGTTGATGCAGATCTAGGAAATATTAGTGGTTAGTGGTTGAAGAAAGGCTATTAGGACTTGTCGTGTAAGGTAAGATTGATGGTAAGATTTCGGTTTTGGTCAAGATATTTATTAAGTCTTTGATTAATTGAGGAGTGATATTGATTGTAGGAGCATGGCCAAGGAGATCATAGCACGTTTCGATATCAAGTGTGTACATACACTGCACACACACGATAGATCGACAAATCTTGAAATACCAAAAAGCCGAAATGCCAAAATGCCAAAAGTTTGGCTACGGCAGTCTCACGAGTGCGCGAACACTCGTATGAGAGTAACCGATATGATAGCAAAGGCCCCATAAGCGATCTCATGGACTTGGGCCACGTTTTGGCCAACTGGGCCAGAATGGAAAAAATGGGCCTGACGGGCCTATGAGCCCAAATAAGCAAAAATTGATAATTTGGTAAAATGTGATGAATTGATTAAGTTTGTTGAATGGTTGGGAATGGATTCAGGCCTGATGGGCCACATAAATGTGATTGGGTCTAATGGGCCATATGAATGTGAGTGAGCTTAATGGGCCATATAAGAGTGATTGGGCCGGATGGGCTATATGAATGTATGAAAGCATGTAGACTTGCTAGGGTTTTATAATGGACTTTTAGGCCTAGTATTAATGAATTCTTAAGCAAGCATAAAACTTAATTAATTTCTCAAGTGCGTCTGAAGACATGTCATAAGAGTAAAGTGTGGTAATGGGCATATGCATGTCTAGGATTGGATCTAGGGAGAGCTTGGTACTTAAGCGGTCTTAATGACCCACCTCCTCTTCTTTGAAATCCTACCTGGTGCATAGTGTCTGTTCACTTTAGCCAACGAGGACTTGTTGACCAGCAAAAGTTCGTAATTAAGACCCATACTGTTAAGAAATTACTGAAATACTCCTGTAGGGTAGAATTACTGAAATACCCCTATACGGTAGAATTACTGAAATACCCTTATAGGGTAGAATTACTAAAATGCCCCTATAGGGTAGAATTACTGAAATACCCTTGTGTGTTATAAGTATGACTTATGTATACTGTATGCTATGTTTTGTACTCATGTGTTATGATGTTGCATGTGGGTGGGAATTATATTGGAGGAAGTGCTAGATGAGGATCGCATAGTCTCTTGACGACCATGGGTCCAACGAAGGCTTTTAAGCCCAATATATGATCAGCAGCTTTGCTGCAACGTTAGGTAGTACCGCAACTGGCACTACCCTTGGAGTGTATCGGATGGGTAGGTCGATATAGTTATCCCTACAGGATGTGTTTCAGTTGGATGGAGATGATATGTATCAGTTGGATGGGTTGGGCATTGCATCACTACTTTATGGCATACATGATTGCTCTAGATTTTGTGTTATTGTTGTATTGGGCACAGGCCAAAGATGACTTGAGTTGCATGATATATATATTGTTGCTGAGGGTTGTACACACTGAGTTTCGAAACTTACTCCCTTTTTTATTTTTCTCAGGTGAACCTCAGTAGGTGGTTCGACGGATGGAGGGACTCAAAGGTGGCCAACTAGCAGGACGTTTTAGACATGTTTTTCTTATAAATTTCTAGTATTTTAATTATTTCAGTCCGGATTGTAATAAGGTCTTTTCTCTGGTTATTATTATTCATTATGATGCTTTAAGACTGGAACATGGATTTATTCGTTTTAAACACATTTAAAGTTTTTTTACTGAAACCACTTTTTTTTTTTTTAAATTAAGCTTCCGCAGTTAAAGAAAATTTTCCAAAGTGACTTTTAACATGAAATAAAAAAAATGACTTTTGAATATACCTTGTTATAAAAGAAAATACAAATTGGGTTTTACTTGAAATTCTTAAAAGGGTTTTCAATGAAAACAAGGTTTTCGATAAAATACTTCAATGTGACACGCTGGATTCGGCCATAACGTCCAGGCTGGGTTTGGGGTGTTACAAGGGATCTCAGGACTTTGAAAATGACAAAGATTGTAACTTGTCTCCTAATTTCTTAAGGAGGGTAGAACAAGAAGAGAAACAAATCCTACATTACAAAGATACAGTGAAATTGTGAGCTTAGAAAAAGAGAAAGAAGTGAAGATCGGAGCCTGTATCACCATAGAAACAAAGCAAGATGCCATTAAGTTACTCTAAGAATTCAAAGATGCTTTCGAATGGTCGTACCAAGATATGCCTGGGCTACTAAGATGTATGGACACTGTTGAGGCTAAGAAAATCTTGAAAAAAGTTCATAAGGGTGCATGAGGAACACATGCTAATGATTTTACAATGGCCAGGCAAACCATGAGGTTCGGCACTACTCGTCCACCATGGAAGGGGATGGTATCAGTTATACCAAGAAATGCTGTGAGTGCCAAATTTATGGAGACAATATTCATGTGCCTCCTTCATCTCTTCATGCTATGACTTCTCCATAGACTTTCTAGGCCAATCTCGCCAAAAGCTTTTAGCAATCATCAGTTCATCTTTGTGGTCATTCATTACTTCACTAAGAGGGTGGAAGTAATTTCATATGCCAATGTTACAAAGTCGGCAGTCATAAAAAAGAAGAAGAAGAAAAAGAAAAAAAAGAAAAAAGATAATGTACTGATAGGGAATGCCAAAAATGATCATATCTAACAGTGCACTAAAATTGAACAACAGCACGATATCAAAAGTTTGCAGTCTGTTAAAGATCAGACATCATAGCACCCCAAAATGAACGGTACAGCAGAAACAACCAAAAAAAAATCGTAAGGAAAATGACTGAGACTTGTAAAGATTGACATAAGAAGTTACCATTCACCCTCTATGCTTATCAAACGCCTGTCAGGACCTCTACCGGAGCAACTCCTTTCTCTTTGGTTTATGGAATGGAGGCAGTTTTACCCATCGAAGTTAAGATTCCTTCCCTTCAAGTCTTGTCAGAACCGAAGTTGGATGAGGTAGAATGGATCCAATTTTGATATGATCAGTTAAACTTGATTGAAGAGAAAAAGGTTGAAAGCTATCCGTCATGGTCAAATATAACAAAAAAACGAATGATGCAGGCTTATGACACAAAGGTTCACCCCCCATGAGGGGGACTTGGTATTGAAGAAGATCCTTCCTATACAAAAGGACTTTAGAGGAAAATTAATGTCAAATTGGGAAGGACCTTATGTTGTAAAGAATATCTTTTTCTAGAGGAGCATTAACATTGACTGAAATGGATGGCAAGATTCTGCCTAATCCAGTGAATTCAGATGCAATTAAGAAATACTTCACTTAAAAAAAACAAAACAAAAAAACACAAAAAGGAAAAGAAAAGAAAATGAAAAGAAAAGGAAAAAGAAAAAGGAGAGGCCAAGGCGAAAACCTGCAAAAGGCGCCTTGACACCAAATGGGTTTTGAATTGAAAACCCATAAAAAGTAATTCAAATTTTGATAAAAAGTGGGTCATGCGGTAGTCTTGCTATGCCTGAATTAACAAAAAGGAGGTATGTTATGTCTTAGGGCATCAACAAAGCACTCTTGATCTCCTAAACACAAGTCGGGCTCAAAATGGTCCTAAAGAAGTTTGTACAGAGAAGCTCAGGCTGCGACATCTGGGGCACTTATTTTCCTCTCACCTATTTTGTATTCCAATAATGTTTGCTTTCTTTGATTAACCCTTCTTTTTAGATTTTATTCTTAATAAAGTACCGTTTTATCTATCATTATGATATTTTTCAAGCATTTTGCATTGAAATAACGATTAATGGACTAATAATACTTTCACAAAAGGAGTTCATCATATTATTCTGGAAATTTCTGAATAATACAAGAACTTGAAACATGACTATTATTTAAAACTCAACAAACTTAAG
Source organism: Gossypium stocksii (assembly GCA_020496765.1). Classification (NCBI taxonomy): domain Eukaryota; kingdom Viridiplantae; phylum Streptophyta; class Magnoliopsida; order Malvales; family Malvaceae; genus Gossypium; species Gossypium stocksii. The sequence goes on from CM035629.1 coordinate 43,894,152, forward strand.
GGTTGGGAACATTGGAGAAAGAATAGTCTAAATTGTTACTATTTCTTCGGGTTTTTTATCAAAGATATCAGCTGAGCAAGAAGGAAGCGTAATATGTCAGTGATAAAATCCTAATGAACAATGAGCAATGACAACCTAAGCATTAAAAAGGGATCATTCTCATGACATTCTGCATTCATACAAATATCATTCATAACACATCTAGTTAGGAGCATTTGATTCATTCTGATTATAGCATCCTAAATATTTGACATTAGCCCATGAAATCGATTCTACAAGTCATGTTCCCTAGAGGATGGTGTAGCAAGATCGATGAATCCATAAATCTTATCTCCCTGAAGTAGTAATGAAGCAGATTGAAGTTATAGATCTTATTTCCTTAAAGTTGCAGTGGAGCAGATCGAAGACAACGAATCTTACCTCCCTGACATTATAGTGGAACAGATTAAAGTTACAAATTATGGCAGATCTTATCTTCCTGAAATTACAGTGGAGCAGATTGAAACCAACAGATCTTATCTCCTTGAATTACAGTGGAACAGATTAAAGACAGCTAATCTTACTTTCCTGACGTTGCAGTGGAACAGATTAAAGCTATAAATTATGGCGGATCTTATCTTCCTGAAGTAGCAGTAGAGCAGATTGAAGCCACCAACCTTATCGCCCTGAAGTTGCAGCGGAGCAGACTGAAGATAGCGAATCTTATTTCCCAGATGTCGCAGTTGAATAGATTAAAGCTACAAGTTATGGCGGATCTTATCTTCCTGAAGTTGCAGTGGAGCAGATTGAAGCCACAAGCCTTATCTCCCTGAAGTAGCAGCGGAGCAAACTGAAGACAGCGAATCTTATTTCTTTGATGTCATAGTGGAATAGATTAAAACTACAAGTTATGGCGGATCTTATCTTCTTAAAGTTGCAGTAGAGCAGATTGAAGCCATCAGTCTTATCTCCCTGAAGTTACAGCGAAGCAGACTGAAGACAGCAAACCTTATCTCCTTGAAGTTGCAATAGAGTAGGAAAATACACAAACCTTATCTCTCTGAAGTTGCATTGGAGCAGGTTGAAATTACCAATTCTTATCTTCTTTAAGTTCTAGTGGAGTAGATCGAAGCTACAAATCTCTTCTCCCTGAAATTACATTAGAGCAGATCGAAGCGCCAATTCCTATACCCCTGAAGATGCGGTGGAATAGAAGGAGGCTACTTGAAGAAGAGAAGCACCAAAGAAGTCGAGACTTAGTCGGTCCAGGCAAAATTGGTCCTTTTTGAAGTCTTTGCTCCATTCTTGTTACACGACAATGAGCAAAGAGGGGAAATTGTAATAGGCCAATTTTGGCCTGGGCCTAACCCAAAATAAAACAAAATTTAAATAAAAATAAACAACTCAATTAAACCTACAACACCAAAACCCAACTACCCTAGCTCAAAACAATTAGCCCAAACCCAGCCCAATTTTAACCCAACCCACAGCATGAAAAAGAAAAGAAAAAAAACCCTAAACCTAATGCAGTCGCCGTCTCTTAGCTTCCCTCTCCAGCGCCGCATGCCCTCTCCACACGCCACCGCCGCTGCGGTCAGCCTCTTCTACGCGCGTCTAACACCTGCAAAACCAAGCCAACACACAAGCAAAAGATAACAAGCAAAAGAAACAATGACAAAACGACAAAAAATAGAAATAAATCATCTTGTAATTTGGCTATAAGAGCCCAAAATTCACCTTTGTAATTTTTTTACGAACACATACAAAGAAATCAATTAAAAAACTGAAAAAAGTTTTCAAAGGTTCTTACTTTTATTTTTGCTCTTAAGTTTTTGTTATTTTTTTCTTTATTTCTTTTTATTTTCTTTTTGCATATAAAAATAAAGAAAAAAAAAGGAAAATGAGCACATACCTGAGACATTCGATCTGCTCATCGTTTGGAAAAGCCCCTCTTCGGGGTTGTTTTCATTCTAAAGGGAGATCAAGGCCCTGTTTCTTTTACATTTTTCGGGTTAAAAGTGGTTTGCCTTTGGACCCGTTTAAAGAGAGGTTGAGATGGTCGAAGAAGACCCTTTCTAGAACTCCGGCTGTAGTGAGTGGCGCCGGACGGCGGTGGTCTGATGACTAGAGCTCGTCGGACCCTTAGGCCCACCGCCGGAGACTGAAGAGGGGATAAAAGGGGTTGAGAGCTTTTTTTTTTATTTTTTACTTTTAAAAGGAAGGGCTAAAATAAATATATATATATGGGCTTAAACAATCAGTATGAAACGGCAGCATTTTGGGTGGCCTTCCCAGACGCAAAAAGATGTCGTTTTGGGGAAGGCCAACCTGACCCAACCCATTAAGCGGAAGATCGGCGTGTTTTTAAGGCCCGAATGGGTAAATTTTTGTTTTAATCCCTCTTTTTTCTTGTACGTTTCAATTTGGTCCCATGATGGTTTGATATGTTTGACATTCGACCGCATAATTTTTTTATTATATTTTGGCCCTCGGATAAAATGCTGCGCATAAAGAGCCTGAGACATTTGCTCTTTCGATCCCTGTTCCTTTGCGCGCGTTCTAATATAGTCCCTGGCAGCTTTTATTTTTTCTTTTACGATTTATACCCTGAATTTTAGTCTGATTTTAATTTCATCCTTGGTCTGTTTAATTTGTCTATTTATTTATTTTTCAAAACTGTTATTATTATTATTATTATTATTATTATTCATTTTTTAGTTTTTAGTTTTTTATATTATTTATATTAAACTGTTTTTTTATATATTATTTATTTTAAAGTTCTTTTTACATATTATTTATTTCAAACTATTTTATTTATTTTAAATTTTATATATTATTTATATTAGGTTGTTTTATATTATTCATTTTAAGTTGTTTTAGATATTATTTGTTTTAAATTATTTCATATATTATTTATTTTGAATTGCTTTACATATTATTTATTTTAAATTTGTTTTCATGTATTCTTTATTTAAAAATTGTTTCATTATTTATTTTAAATTGTTTTGTATACCTTATTTTAAATTCTTTTTATTTGTTTTAAATTCTTTTATTATTGTTTATTTTAAGTTTTTTAATATATTGTTTATCTTATATATATATATATATATATATACTATCTATTTTAAACTTTTTTTTTTGTATACAATCTTTTTTTTAAATTGTTTTGTATATTGTTGATTTTAAATTACTTTTTTCACATTATTTATTTTAAACTCATTTCTTATCATTTTAAAATTGTTTTACATTTTATTTATTTTAATTTGTTTTATACTATTTTTTAATTATTATTTAATTTATTGGTCTTTATTTATTGATGTTAGTGTTTAAATGACGTATCTTGTGTAATTATTGTCATTATGTGTACTATGATTCATTCATTTGTATTTTCATATCATTGTCGTTCATTTGTATAATATTATATTCATGTATTATTGTTCAATGCTCATTACTATGTTTTTATTTCATGACATCGCATCGTGAATTAAACTCCAACATGTTTATCCAATGTAGATCATTTTATTTTCACTCCAAACAAACTAGATAGCAAGTATGGTTTCGGCTTTTGTAATCGCTATCGTTCTAAAAATTTAAAAAATAAGGCCATGTTCCGTTTTTCTGGAAATTCGAGAAGTCGTACCCTAACTTATGGGGTTTCGATTTTCTTGTTAAATCTAAACAACCGAACATCCTTCTAAATTTGAAATACATAAGTTTTAAATAAAAAATAAAAGACAAGCTTATTCTTAAGTATTCGAGGTGTTATGTCCTAACTTACTGGATGTGACATTTTGTTATCTCGAGACGAGGGGATCTTTAACATTCATTTCGATTTATTCAAGCAATTTTTAAGTAAAATTAACATTAATAAAAAAAAAGGATCGTATTTTTAATTCTTTCCAAATTTTCAACATTCGACATTAAGACATTAATTAATCAATTAGGCACCAATTTTGGGCGTTACGAGGGTGCAAATCCTTCCTCGTACATAACCGATTTTCGAACCCGTTTTCTCGAATTTCGTAGATCAATATCATTGTTTTAGTAAATCAAAATATTTTATTAAAACAATTAAATTATGAGGTGATCCGATCACACCTTATAAAAAAGATTGGTGGCGACTTCATTTTCGTTTTTAAATAAAAGTCGACCGTTTTTTTAAACAAATGGTTATGAGATTAACAATTAAAATAAAGAATGTTAAATTTATAGGGTAAAGTGATATTGCAATTATTGAAAATATAAGATGGTATTTTAAGTAATTTAACCTGTTATATATTAAAACATTTTATAATCATCAACACATACATGCATCAAAGAATTGTAGATAAGATGGATGTGTTTAGTTGGTAAATTATGTGAAACAGAAGGTAGGTCCAGATATAAAGACAACCATGGGTCTTGTTGGATGGCATGGCCCCATTTAAAATTAAAAAGATGCTCCATTTAAATAATGGTGTTTACTTTAACACCAAAATTTTTTCCAATTTCAAATCTTATTAATTGGAAATTAAAGTAATATCTTTAGTCTTAAGGGATAAGATAGGTTTGGTAATGGCTAAGCCTAGGTCCTCACCTCAATATCCAAACATAATTAGGATTGCCCCTTCCCCATTTCATTTTTTTAATTAATCTCTTTTTTTTTGGGTTATTCCCAACTTATGTCCCTGGAAGCTTTAAAATGTTTCAATTTGATATCGGCATCATATTAATGGGATTTTTTTTAGTTAGCCTAATCATTACCTTGGGAGTTAAATGGCCACTCAAAATTTTATAAAAACATCTCACTTGAATTAAAACAATAATCTTCTTAAATTTTAATGAAGTTGCATATTTATCTATACAATTAACATACACATGGTTAGACCTGCTCATGGGTCAGCGGCCGGGCCCGGCCCGAAGGCCTGCCCGAAATGTGGGAGGGTTTGAGCAAAAATATAAGCTCGAAAAATGGGCTTGGGCAAAAAAATAAGGTCCGTTTAAAAAATGGGCCGGGCCTCGGGTAAGGTGTTTTTGGCCCGGGCCCGGCCCGAATTTACTAAATGAAAAAAAAAGTCTGCTATTTTTTTTTTATTTTTGAATGTTATTTTCTTGATATTTTCTCCCTATTTTGATACCATATTACTATTATGTTGCTACTATTTTGTTGTTATTGTTTGGATATTGTATAAAACTTATTTTATTGTTAATTTTGTTATTATTTTAAAGACATTTGTTAATTTTGTTATTATTTTAGAGGTATTTGCTTGTTAATTTGCATTTATCTTAGTGTTATTTAAGTCTACATATTTTTTAAAATTAATTTTCAATTTGTTGGGAAATATTTATTTTATTTTTTTAGTATTTTTGATATATTATATATATTTAAAACTTATATAAAATAATATAAAAAATTAATATGGGCGGGCTGGGCCGGGCTCGGGTTTTAGCATTTTTATATGGGTCGGGCTTGGGCAAAATTTTAGGCCCATTTTTAAGCCCGACCCGGCCCGAGTCCGATGAATGGGCCTAGATTTTTAGTTGAGCCCGGCCCAAACCCAGCCCGGCCCGGCCCATGAGCACCTCTACACATGGTGAATAACTTTTAATTTCCATTGGCGTGAATAAATCTCAATTAGGCAGTGAAAAATCTTGGATTGGCTTAACATGATCCCAAGCTTATCCCATTAATGATATTATATTATGCGATTATCTTTTACTTTAATTTTCTGAATTTCTCAACCAATCCTTAATTCCATCCACGCAATAAAAATAAATCATATTTACAAAATTGTGCAAGTATGGACCAATACATATTTTATATTAATTAGGATAATAAAAATAAATTAATATTTTTAGCTGAAATGGAATTTAAATATTTGCAAACACTAAAGTGGGATTTAAATGAATGTATAATGATTTATTTGGTCTTCTAACTTAAAAAAAATTATTTAAATTCTTATTTTTTAGCTGTTAAACTTATATTTTTTTTGTCAAGTTACCCAAAATTGATGGAAAAATTAACGTTTGCTAATTTTGTTGACATGACATACATGTGGATTCTACATGGATGACACATTGGCATTTAATTATTTTTTAAAAATTTTAAAAGTTTAAAAAAATTATTTTTAAAAATTAAAACTCATTAAAAATATAAAAATTTTTAAGAAATTAATTAAATGTTGGCATGTCATCCACGTCATCAAAATTAACAAACGTTAACTTTTTCATTTAATTTAAGGTGATTTGACAAAAAATACAGTTTAAGGACTAAAAGAGGTAAAAAAAAAATTAAATGAAGTGCTAATATAATTTTTTTTTTTTATAAAATTTGAGTGCCACAAAAGTCATTATGCCTAAAATAAATGAGAGAATATGTGTTTGAATGAAGATTATTGTGGTTGTAAAATAAGAAAGAAAATAGTTATTACAAAAATTAAAATAAGAGACTAGTAATAAAAATTTAATAATATTTGAGGCTTAAATTTATTTAAGATTCTATTTTAGATATTTTAATTAATTCACTAAAGTATCTAAATTAGTTGTAAAATGAGGTGGTTCAAATTCTATCCTTTCTCTACCTCAATTTTGAATTTATCATGGAAAAAAAGCTAAGGAATTTGAATGAAACATTTGGATAATTTCCATTATGTCACTTAATTTAGCATTAATTTTCATTTAGGCCACAAAACTTTTTTTTTTCAAATTACATCTTTAAAATTTTATTATTAACAAATTAATTCACTTATACTGATTCCTTTAAGTAATTCTAAGGAAAAAAAAGTTATACCGACTTATTATGCATTTAAGACTTAGCGTAACATCCTATGGTTGATTATGTCCAAAATATATATATTCATGTAAGGGATACAAGAAAAGTCACTAACCTAATATGTTTGTATATGAGCCAAATCAACTAATTCTAGAATTTAACTTTAAAGTCCCCATCATACATTAATATTTGATTATTATTATTAAAGTTATATAATTAAAAATTAAAAAATACTTTGTTAATATAAAATATAACATTATGACTTAAGGGGACAAATGTTATACAATGTGAATACCAAATCTAAAATACATGATAATTTATATATAAAATTCAAAAATCTGAAAATTTCAAGGAGGCGAACCCCCACACCCCCTGGATCCATCCCAGCTTTTTACTTTAAAAACATTATACAAAATTAACCAATTTGTTAATAGTAATAGTATAATAATATAATTTGATGAAATAAAGATTTGTGACTTATATGAAAAATGATGTTAAAGTTGAATAACCTAAAATGTAAATTACCCATAACCATTTTTTTTACAGCTAATATGTTAATTTTTTAAAAATTTATGATTTATTTTTGCTATCATAAAGAGGAAGTTAAGACATGTGAGTGGTGTCCGTACTAACTTTCAATTACAATATTAAATTCTATGTATCCCCAAATGAATGTATGTATGAAAAAGAAAAGTTAAGTTTGGCATGAAATGGATTAAAATATACCCCGTACAGTTAATTTTTTATTTTTTATTTTAGAGATATAGTATTTCTTTTATTTTTAAAAATTTAAAATTCTTACTAACATTACTCAAAATTTTCTATTAAATTAAATTTATAGCATAACGATTTTTTTACCCTCTCGAATTTAAAAAAATAAAATTTATTTTAGCTCTCCATTTAAATTTTTACCACTTTTAGCTATTGAACTTGTATTTTTTGTCAAACCACCCCAAAATAAATGAAAAATTAATGTTTGTTAACTTTGCTAAAGTGACATATATGTGGATGACATGTCAATATTTAATTATTTTTTAAATTTTAAATGCTAACGTGTCATCCACGTATATGTCACGTCCGTAAAGTAAAAAGACGTTAACTTTTCTACCTATTTTGAGGTGATTTGACAAAATATAAGTTTAAAGGTTAAAATAAATTTTTTTATAAAGTAAAGAGTGAAATAAATCATTTTAAAATAAAATAATACTCACTTAGTAATTATATTAAAAGTATATATAATAATATGATAGTTTTTTAAAAAAAAAATCTAAAAGTAGGAATAGATGTGTGTTAAAATTGTAAATAAGAAATTAGGGGAAGAAAGGAAATTAGATAAAAAGGTCTTTTGGGATATTTCTCATATTTGTGGTTGCCACCTATTTTTGTCCCATCGGATATTATATTAAATTCAATTCCTTTTACGTATGATTTTTAAAAACAATATTAATGAATGTTTAGTGACATTAATAAATGCTTCCGTTCAATTTTATTAAATAATATCACTGTTTGAAAAATAAATAATTCCATAAATATTTTTAAAAAATAATGATTTAAAAATTCGTGTTAATTATCAAGGAGGCTCTGGTTTTTGAGTATTTTAATTTAAATTTTATCATAGTTCTCTGGTTTCATCATATACTCAATTTGTAAATAATAGACATTTCTCAAGTTAATTTTACATCTAGGTAAATTGGATTGAATGAATTTCAGTTTGAAATTTTTAAGTTTTTTCTTCTTCTTTTTTTTTTTGAGTCTAACTCATTTTCCATCTTAGTTTATTTTGGGTTTGAGATATACAATTTTAATAATTAATTTTTTTATCATTATAAATTCAGATCATTTTGACATCTTTTTTCGTGACTTCAAATATGAGTTGTACAGAAAACTGAAATTAAATTTATAATTTGAAATTTAATTATTTTTATAAATATAAATAATGGATAGAGTTGATGACAATGAAAATAGGGGAGTATATTAAAAGACATCTACAATCCATAGCCATCTTCTTATCTGTTCTGCCCATTTTTCCTTCTCTCTCTATTCTTTATATTTTTAATGAGTAAATGAAATAGACATGGATTAGCTTAGCCCTATTGTTGTTGGTCCCTTTGTTATCCATATTTCTGTGCTTATAAATCCTTAATCTGCGCCACCCCTTCACTCCTTGTTTTTATCTTTCCCTTCTTTAAACCTCTATAGATGGAAGTGCTGATGGGACCTACCTTCGCCATCGACGTTGCCGCATCGGCCGCGGCCTACACTAGAGACCGCTCTAAGGATACGATTCCCTCTCCTTGCTTGTTTATCAAGGACGATGAAGCTTGTCCCGTCTCGGATCCCAGGTCTCCGGATCTATCCTCCGATAGTTCCTCCTCGATCGGCTCCCCCGGAGACAGCGACGTTGAAGAAGAAGACGACGGCGTCGTTTCATCCGGTGAAAGTAAAGGGTTGTCTTTCGACTCTTTAGAGGACTCTCTTCCCATCAAGTTAGTATCGATTTTTTTCTTCTTTTTTTGTAATTTTCTCTGTTCTGATTTTCAACTCATCTTTTTTCTTTTCTTTTGGTTTTAGGAGAGGATTATCGAATCACTACGTGGGAAAATCAAAATCATTCGCAAATCTATCTGACATAAACTCAGTGAAAGAGCTGCAAAAAGTGGAGAGCCCCTTCAACAAGAGGAGGAGATTATTGCTTGCAACTAAATGGTCAACGAGGTCCAGGAAATCATCTTTCTATTCATGGCAAAACCCCAATTCCATGCCTCTTCTTGCTTTGGTTGAAGACGATGAAGATACAGACAACAACAGCCACAATAAACAAACACCATCATCATCGCCGCCTTCATCGTCCTCCTCCTCGTCGGAGTATGATAAAATAACATCAACGAAACCTAAGTTGCAGCAAAGCAATCTGAGGGCTAGTTTCAAGTCTCAAAGTTGTCTCTCTCTTACGGATCTGCACGTACAAGTAGATCATCAATAACCCAGTTTTTGTTTTCTTTTTCACCATGAAAAATGCATTAGGATTTAGATTACTTGCAAAAAATTTTTACCATCAAAGTATATATGTAAAACTTTTAAACTTTTTTATATAAATAAAATATTTTCACTAGTTTTTTTTGTTTTTTGTTTTTGGGGGGATAGACAATTAGTTTGTAGTTATATGGATGATGGTGGGATGGATGGATGATATTTGTTTTGTCATGTTATGGTGATGAATGAATGGGGGGGACGGCGTTGATATTTCAGTGTAGAATAAAGGAGAGGAGGATGTAAATGGATTAATAGACCAATGTTTTTTTCCTTTATTATCACCATCATCTATTTTATCTAGGAATAGTATTGGTTGAATATAGTGAAGGAATTTTAATTTTCCAAACATCACTCACCTATTGTTTATTTTTTATTTTGGCTTAATACTTTTGTGATATATAGGGTGCTTTTTTTGGTAAAAATAATTATATCAACTTATTGATTTGATTGGAATTAATTTTTATTAAATACTTTAAATTATTACTTTTTAAAATAAATATCAAATCATATATTAAGTTGGATGAATAATGTTAATGTGTTTTCAGAGATGCGTGCCAACTACCAATGATGACGGGTTAGGTGGAAGAAAGATGCCGGAAACCTTCTTTCTTTTTAATATTTAATCTTTATTTTAATTATCTTTTTAAAAGTAATTAAAGTTTTTTATTTTTATTTTAGATTTTGATATCCCCTAGTCATAACCCGCTTTAATTTTTATCTCTTGGATAATATATATTAATTAAAATTTATTAGGCTTTGTATTATTATAAAAAATATTAGTCTAAATAAATAAAAAAATTAAAATCTAATCATCGTATGTGTTAGGTTAGTTTTAAAAAATAGTTGATAATATGATTATTAATAAGCATCATATGGAATTTTATCTAATTATTCTAGTCCATTCTTGTTGGGTTATTCTCTCTTTAATAATTAACGTATGCTCTTTATAATTATTTGCTGCTCATTAATTGAATTCATCATCATCTAAATTGAAATCTGCATCATTAAGATTATCAACATCTCGTATATATCATTTCAATTCTACGTATAATTGAAGTTATGAAATATGTAACATTTTAGTACGATTCAACCTTATTTTTTATGACAAACTAAGGTGGTAATGTTAACATGTGAAATATTTTTTTAGAACAAAAATGTCTTCTCAACTACATTTTGAAGCTTTGAATATCTTAAATTGAGGAGTTCACAAGTTGAATATGATGTTTGTGTCTGGTACCATTCTCTCAAATGGTGTGATATCCACGATATGGTGCAATAAAACCCTTTCTATTTGCATAATTATCATTGACCTTATAATATTTGAGTTTACAATCCAAATAATTTGTAGCTTTAATCATAAAAATTTATATAAATTTAATTTGAAGAAAGATTATGCTAGGTTTTGCAATTTTTAAAATTCGTAAATTAAGTAAAAATAATATAAAATTTAAAATACATAACATTTATTAAAAAGTTCTATAAATTATTTAAAACTTTCATAATATTTCTTATAAATAATGTAATTTTTTGCCATAACTTTAGAAAGTTACTTTTTATAAATAAGTTATGATAAAAAAAAAGTTAAAACATTTTTTATTAATAAATATATTATTTTTATAATATATAACATGAACACATAAATAAGTCTTGATCATAACTTTTTATAAATAAATATATCATAACGCTTTTATAACATGTAAATTATTTTTTTATAAAAAAATTATTGTTCATAACTTTGAAAATTTTTTAGCCTTTAAATAATTAGAAAGTGTAATTAAGGTGCTCCAAATTGCATTTAATTCAGTGAGACCTACCAAGAGGAAAGATTGTATGAAATTGTGATTTAATGACATCCATATCCCTTTCCAATAGGACAATGACAAATCAGATTTTTTTCTCCTAAAAAAATTCAAATCCAATTGAGAATACTAAAAATCAAGAGAAAAAAATTGATTTATCATTCTCTTTACCTTATTTAAATAATAGCAAAATTGTTGGAGGGGAGGGAATGGTTTTATATTTTTAAGGGGAAACATGAAGTGGGGTTGTATTTAGGTAGATAAGATAGGATAAGATAGGATGCACCCACTTTGTGATTGTGATATTTGAATTTTGGAACCCTAATAATAATATAATTGAAAAAAAGCACGTGGCCTCCATCTCCCATTCCATGCTGAATGAAGAAAGAAAATGGATCTGCTTTTGGACAATAAAAATAGACATACATGTAATAACGTGCATGTTTAGTACAAAACCAAAAACCATGGTTTTGTTTGCTTTCCCTAAAAGCAAAATAACAATAAGGCTGGGTTAGGGAATGAGTGTAAAACTTGGATGTGTGTTAGTGCAAGATGCTGATGGGGATGGCCATGTCCAGACATGCCTTTTGGGTTTTGGGCACTCACAAATGTTCTAAAATGACAAAACCTTTGGCTCAAACAAAAAACCCATTGCCTCTCAATGCCATCACATTGGTGCATGCATATTGCTTGCACGACTTCTATTTATTATTTCATTTCCCATTCATAAATTAACATCCTAATTCTTCATGCTTTTTTGGTCTTTGATGTTGGATTTAAGAATTACAGCGGTCCGATATTTTTTATTTTTTAAATTATATGAAGCTCAATTCAATAATTTTTCGAATATCTAAATTTAAAAAAATTCAAACTTTGAAATTAAATTTATGAGCATTCTGAATCCATATCGTTATTCAAATAAGTAATACGAATTGATATAATGGATATGTAGGATATCTATTCACATCCGTTCTAAATTCACGGTGGATAGTAATTTAAAATCCAAATCTGAGTATTATTTAAATCCATAGACCGAATTGTCATTCCTAATTACTATTTCTTAATTGTTCAATTTCAAACTTTAGATTAAATTTAAAGGGAGGTGGCTTTTTTAATATATACACACTTGATAAAGTTATAATAAAACACAAATTTAATTGAAAAAGAAACTAAAACAACAAATTTTATTATAAGAATATTTACGTATACTTTTATTTAAATCAAATATCTTACACCACAACCTTAAAAAAACCTGATAAAGTTGGAAGATATTACTTATTTTGGATGTGAGTTTGATTTTTATGTTAGGTGTTGATTTTATATAATTTTTTCTTCACTATCACATAATTTAGTTTTTATTACACTTAGTGTGAATTAGAGGGATCAGATTGGTTTTTAGTAGCATCAATTTCAATCGGGTGAATTCAAAGTTTTAAAATATTCAGGATAAATATATATAGTTGGCCTTAAACTTCGCACATTCACTCAATTTTGTATTTAGGGTTTTTATTTTGTCTCAACTTTGTACTCAGATTTTTTCTCTCTTTTTTATCATTTTCGTACTCTAGTACAAATGGCGGTATGAGACATTGGTAGCACTACAATGGGTAAAAGTTCTATTTTAAGAGTCAAATTGCATTTTGCTCATTCTACTAAAAAAATAGATAAATTAGTCCATATACGTTAAATTAAAGAGTAAATTGATACTTTTGTTAAAAATTGTATCCAATTTTGCTATTAAAAACTAGTCACCGTATGTTAGCATGAGGTACACATGGTATGTCATGTGTCACTGTTTGGTTATTCCGTTAGCCACATCAGTTTTTAATAGAACAAGTAGATGAAATTCTTAACAGAAATGACTAATTTGTTTTCTAGTCTAATGTACTGAGACTAATTTTCTCATTTTTAAGCAAAGGGAACAAAATGCAATCTGTCTATTAATACAAAGGCCTTACGGCACTTTTATCCATTACAATAACATCAAAAATTTTAAAAAAATATAAAAAATGTTAAAAACAAAATTAATAAATAAAAATATATAAAATTTGAGAAGTTACCAAAAAAAAATTAAAAACTAAAATTCCTTTCTTCTCGTATCAAGTAAAACTTGGGCAAGAAAACATTTTGGAAGGTGAGCCAAACACACCGAACAATCTTCAAAATTGAACCCATTCGTGCTAAACTCAAATTGCAGACCCTTAAAACATGGTGAAATGAGCATATCACTCCCAATCTTCACCTCATCCAAAATGGGTCCAACAAATGGTTATAGTATGTACGAGAGCCAAGAACTTGGAAACAAGATATATTTATATATACACCAATTTTCTTTCATTCTTTAAATCAGAAAAGAAATAAACTATGCTCTTAATTGAGTTGATTTTAAGAATCAATCAAATATCAATTTAATTATAAAAATTAAAAAAATATCTTTTCTTAATTAAAATAAATTATATTATTCTAGTCTTTTTATTTTCTTTTTAAAATTCAATAAAAATTACATAGGATTGAATTTGAACGGTTATTTAAATCAATTAAAAATTAATTTTATCACTAAACTAGAGCTTTATTTTAATATAATATTTACATTTTAATGATATTTTGTGTACTTTTTACCTTTATCAATTGTATATCTATACTTGCATTATTTAATCTCATGACTTAGTGTCACGAGTCAACCATGCATCAAATTGGTTAGGAATATTATAGAAATATTCTTCTATAATTAAAATAAGTTATATTATTTGAGGTTATTTTAATCTTTTTATTTAAAAGAACACAATAAAAAATTTACATTTGGTGGGATCTAAACCCGTGTTATTTTAATCAATAAAATATTAAATTTACCATTAAATCAAAATTTTATTTTAATATAATATTTACGTTTTAATTTTATTATGTATATTTTATTACTTTCGTCAATTTTTTTTAAAAAAGCCAATAAAAAAATTACATTTGGTGGGATTATAATATGTGTTATTTATATCAATAAAGCATTAATTTGTATACTTATGTAATTAAAATAAGTTATATTATTCGAGAGTATTTTAGTCTTTTTATTTAAATAATATATATATATATATATATATATATATTACGTATGATTGGATTTGAAACTATGTTATTTACATCAATAAAATATTAATTTTACAACCGAACCAAAACTTTATTTCAATGTAAGATTTACATTTATACATTGTTTAATCCATTGACTGAGTTAGTGTCACAAGTCAACCGAACATCACTTTGATTAGAGAAATTACGAGAATGCCCTTCTATAATTAAAATAAATTATATTTTTTGAGGGTATTTTAGTCCTTTTATTTAAAAAAACCAATAAAAAATGTGTAAATTTGAACCTTGTTATTTACATCAATAAAACAATAACTTTACCATTAAACCAAAGTTTTATTTTAATATAATATTTACATATATACTAATATTTACATCATGACAATACCATGATAAACAATTGTAGTATATTTAGTATTCTTAATATGATGTGTACATGTGTTTAAATTTTATTTTATTCACAATTTAATCTATATATTTTCTCATTTTATATTGTACATATTTCATGTGTTATTATTAATTAGTTTCAAATCACATGTTTCATTATTTATTCTATGTTATTTTAAAACACACCTCTATATTCTAAGTACGTAGTTTCCACACACAAACGCATGTGATAAAACTTTTAGTTTTGGTAATTGTAATACCCCTCACCTACCCTAATGGCTGGTATGGACGAAAGATGCTACTAGAACACATATGAGCTGAAATTCTTAAAATCATTAGAGAGTTGCAATTTAATTACACTTTTATAAAATCAATAATCAATTTTTGAATGTTTGAATAACTTTAAAAATAATTTAAAATCATTTAAAAATGGTTTGAAGTGAATTAGAGATGTTTAGAACTCAAATTGGGGCCCAAATGGCCAAAATGGCTTCAAATAGTGTAGGGATCAATGCCTTGCACTGTGGTATCAGTACGAGTAGGAACAAGTACCAATACTTCTCCCTAGTACTGTATATCTTGACATTCTATTTAACTTGTAACGATACCACAAGGTCTAGATAATGATATTTCTATGAATGAAGCCAAAATTGCCTTTTCTTTTTCTTTTTTCTTTTTTTATACCTAAGAGTATAATACTAAAGTTTAAGTTTATAGGATTCAAAAATCAAGTTTAAAACATTGAAGACAACTACCGAAAGACCTCATGACTTTGTAAACAAAAAGCATACTTATAACATAACACATCCCAAAATTTGGTCTAGTAGATTTGAGTTAGTGGACCGAGTATCCGATTTGGATTCTAGAATTAATTTCAAAAATTGAGGGCCTAATATTAGGTTTAGGAATTTAGAATTAAGATTTCAGAAATCTTTTATTTGAAAACGATTTTTAAAAATAAATTTGGATTTAAAAATAAGTAAGAATTTTTTTTTAATTATAAGATGACTAATTTGTAAAAGGGTCAAACTTGAGAGTTGCCCAAAAGTAATTAATCCAAGTTTTAAAAATTAATTATTTTTTCATGCAACTATGAAACCCATTCACATTTCTTCCCTCTTTCATTTTCTCATTTGAATTTTTGCCAAGTACAAAATTATAAATCTCTTTCTCCAACCAACTAAACCATTTTGATTTTCTCACTTCCCAAACACTAGATTTGTCACACCTAGTTTTCTTTAAGTCTGAAATTTAGAAATAATTGGGGGTTAAATTGAAAGAAGTCGTAAATTGGCGACTTCTATTGAAAAATGAGGAAAAATCTAGTGGCTGGTTTGGATATAGTTGAGTTCCAATTTTGGTTCGATTAGATTAAGACCAACTGGTTTCTTAGTGGTGGACAAAATGATTACTAATGGACGATTTTTATAGGGTTGATCACTAGAAGTGATTGGCTATAAATAGTCAGGAAATGAATTCTTAGGGCGAATTCCTTTCAACCCTATTTGGTTCTCTCTGTCATTTTCTTCAGTTACTAAGGAGAAGAAGAAGAAGAAGAAGAAGAAGAAGAAAAAGATAAGAGAGCTCTCTATGGAGCAATATTCGTGAAGATTGAGTCAAGAGGATAGATAAGCAAGGGGATTGATAAGCTTTTAAGTTGTTCGATATTCGTAAATTTGAGAAAATAAAGTTAAGAATTTTCAAAACCTTTGAGGGGGTTCTGCATGTTTTTGAAAACATAGTTTTTCAGTTGGAATGCTGAGTTTAACTTATGACTTTAGTTGTAATGCTTAGCTACCAAGAGAATGGAAGCTCTAGTGTTCGAAAAAGCTAAGCTTTGGAGGTAAAGAAGCATTAATTGAGTTTCTATACTCCATTCCTGGGATGCTGTATGATTGGCATGAATTTGTGTTGAATTCAGAGAGAGTTCTGTGATTTTGTATGATTTATGCTGGTTGAGAATTCTTTTGCATATATAGGATTGTGTAGGTATATGAGTATCGAAAAATGTATTCCGATATGTATGAAATGATTATGATTCCATGCTAAAAAAAATAGCGTACTCTATGATAATATATTTATGAAATACGTGTATTACAAGTTTGTAACGGTGGAGTACGGAGGGAAAATAATTGATGGGTTAGATGAAGTTAGAATTTGGTAATGTGGATGATTGGGCAGATGGTTTGGGAAATAGAGTTTCCGTTTACTGTAATCCAGAATTGCTGGGTGCAAATCGTAATGTGCGAAGCTTCGGGCCTTGTAAAGGGGACATTATAGTGTTCGAGCATCAATGTTAGAAGTGAGGCAGAATGGATGAGCTATAATGAGGTATGATGTGTAAGACTATAGCTCGACTATGGCAACATAGAGAGTTTGCCTAGACATTAACATGGGGTATGATGTATAAAACCATAGCTCGACTATGGTAGCATATGGAGTCCGCTAAGACAACAAACATAAAATAGTCCACTAGGATAGGAAAAACAGGATAGTCTGCTGGGACAGTAAATATGAGATTGTCCACTGAGATAGTAAAAATGGGGTAGTCCATCAGGATAGTAAATATGGGATAGTCCACCGGGATAGTAAAAATGGGGTAGCCTGCCAAGATGGTAATCATGAAAAATCATACAAATTAGGAAAAAAGGTTAAAGGAAAAATGTATGTGTTGACAAGCAATAGCTAGCCAACGGGTTTGAGGAATCTGCCGAAAAAGGCAAAGTAATTGAAAAGGGAAAAGTTTGCCTTGTATATAGGCAAATGAAAGAGGATTTATTCGAGGATAGTAGATAAGGGACTGCCATTAAGAACCATAAGAAAGTGCTCAAAGAAACTCTGTATGTTAAAGGGAGGGCTTGGAAGGGTAATGAAAGATTCACTCTCAGTATAAGGCTCCACTGAACCGTAGTCTATACGAGGAGTGTAACACCCTATACCCGGTCTAGTCACCATCCTGAACTATAAGGTATTATAGCTGTAAAACCTTAATCTAAAACATATTTCATATCAAACATAATCAAATATAAATCATCATTAATCATTTCCATGCTTTTCAATCAAATCGGGACCTAAATCAAGCTTACGAAACATTTAAAACAAATCAAGATCAATTCTGGATTAAATTGTAACTTTTATGAAGTTTTGATGAAAAAGTGTAAACAGGGGTCACACGGCTGTGTGACAGAGGCCATCCCGTATGGCCTCAAATATGGCCTTGTGGCTACTCCACACGCCCGTGTTCTCTGACCATACACGATTCGAAGTTAGGGTCACACGACCGTGTCACCAGGCCATGTAATTCACTGTAACTATGTGGGCATCTGTAACATGGTTTGTGCAAGTGTACATAGTCGTTCAAGTAATAAGTAAGTAAAAATGAGTTATCATCTCCACAAGGACTGTGTATGTTAATCGATCATTTGTAAAATTATAAATTCATAATTTTATACAAAAAAACTCAATAAAGTTTGGATAGTGATGATTAAATTAACTAAATGCAAATAGTTATCCTTATGCAATTTTAATCTAGATGCAATTTACCTAAATGTATGAATGAATGACTTTAGCAACAAAAAAATCAACATTAAATGAGCTAGGATAATTATATTAATCAATTCAATTTACTTTGCCATGCTTAACAATGTTCAGAAATACTTCCATGGCAACTTGATCTTTCATGAGTTTGGAAACCAAATTAAGTCCTTTTGGAGTTTTTTACTTAGTTAAATATGCATTTTATTGATCATATTAACTAAGGGTTTCTTAGCATTTATGAAAGGTTATAGGGATATTTACATTTGCAATAGTTTAATTACATAAACTTAAAAACTATGCAAGATAATAGAGCTAACTAAAGATATTATGAACCACAACTTCGTCGGGTTTAAGGATCTAAATTAAGTATTACACTTTTCAATTATGTGTCTACTAGCCGTCATCTAGTTAGGATCGTTTAGCTAATCTGAGTGCACCCAATCACGTATGAATGAAATGCATCTTGATATTAATTGAAAACATGATCGGCTGGGGCCTAAACACATTAAACATGAATAAAATAAATCTTACTGAATTAACATAATCATCCTGGCAAATAGGATTTAAAATATCATTGTTGATGTTAAAAAGAATAAACTCAAAGCAAACATAATTAAAATAAATAACAAAAGGAAAGAGTAAACTCTATTCATTTCAGTACCCTTTTGAATCTATTCTGACTGATGCTTTCCTCCGTTCTGCTTGATGCTTCTTTTACTAAGAAGTTCCTAAGGTGGTCAGCCAAAGAACACTTTTGACAAACCTTTTGTGGCTAAAGGATGGAAAAGGAAATGGGTGGCTATGCAAGGGAAATGAAAAAGGAAATGAAATGTTGAGAAAATGCTAATGAGAGAAGAAAAATGGGTTATGAGGGATGAAGGATGATTTGAGAAGTGATAGGTGCATGGTATTTATAAGTGAAGGTAAGGGGTAGAGTTTGCTAAAAATAGAATTTGAATTCCTTTTTTTTTCTATCACACATGGCCGACTGAATTTCAAAGAAAAAGGGATGACTTAGTCTCCTCATTTTAAATTCAAACCAAGGCTATTAATAGTTATAAAGTGGACGGTTTCAACAGCAAAGTTGTTGGGTTGATTTTTGATTATTCTCCAACTATAAGGACCTTCAATTAAATACCCCAAAGCTTGCTTTTGGGTAGCCATCTACTTATGCCGAAACTGGGCTTTAATTCCCCCTTGTTGGATGGTTTCTCAGTCTAATAATTTAGTAGACATGTCCATCTTTTACTGGGTCAAATTATCAACCTCATGACCCAAGTTTCATGGTCTTTGTAACACCCCAAACCCGGCCTAGATGCTATGGCCGTATCTAGCGATGTCACAAGATAAGGTGTATAAAAACTACATTGTTGTGATAAAACCATTTTCGTCTTATTATTTTCCTTATCCTCTTATTTAATTAACTGGAATTTTGAAAACGAGGTTCGTTACGGAAGCTTTAAAAATAGTTCAGGTACTCGTGTGTTTTAGAGAAAACATTTATCAATTTTGGAAAAAATCAAACTTCCTACAACTAGCAATTATAAATCCCTCAAGCATATAAGTAAACCAAATCAAAACCATAGTCCATAAGTCCAAATTACATCAAAAAAATAAAAATAAAAACCATAAGTCATAAATTAAAAATCATGGGAGTCCAAAACTGTGGTCACCGTTGAGTTTTCTATCGTAGTGATCCGTCTATGTCTAGGGATTACCTGTACAAATAAAACAGAAAGGGTGAGTTTATGTGAACTCAGTGTGTAATCCCCACAGAAAATAAGCATTCAGTTAAACACAGTAACAGTCAATACAGTTTGAGGCCTAATCCCATTACAATATCTGTAGCAGTTTGGGCCTTAGCCCATTACAGTACAGTAACAGATATGCATTGGGGCCTTAGCCCATTTCAGTAACAGTTATGTATGCAGTGAACAAAATACAGAATCCTACCGACCAGCCTCTAAAACGCCATCTTCGTCCATCCCTACACTTACTGTGGGGTTTAAAACACCCACCCATCCCTACAATTACAAGTTGTACCGAATGCGACACATATCAGTACAATGCAGCTGAGCTGCAAGTTAATAGGCTAAAGAGCCTCTCAGTATAAAATGCAGCGAAGTTGCCAGTAATAGGCTTTAAGCTTTTCAGTACATTTCTTCCAATATCATTATTCTAACCCCATGCAATGCAACATACAATACAGGATATGCTATGTTCATTATTAATAGTACATACGTTTAGATCAGTACACATGCATAATAATAACATGCTCAATACATTGATCACATAATCAGTTTCAATTAGTTAGGAGTCAAAGTAGTGTGCTTACCGACCCTACAGTAGGTTCATAGTTGACTTGGGCGACCCGTGTAACCTTAGTAATATTTCAGTAAAAATGGGCTCACACATCCGTGTGGCCAACACAGCTTGACCCAAGATCCCACACGCCCGTGTGGCCTACACGGCCCAATTCAATCCAGCCCGTGTGTCGCACACAGCCTGCATGGCCATCACACGGCCGTGTCCTTCATGCACAGCCTGCCCTCGTCAATCATATGACCGTCTTAGGGAACACAGCCTACCACACAGCCTACCACACGCCCGTGTGGCGTCGACAGTGAGGTTTTCGGCCTTCACTGAAACCTCATTTTCTGTGTAATCTGGTACACACCTGTATCATTTTTGCAGCAAACGCAATTTCAAAGTCACCAACACCTAAGATTGAGTAAATAATACCAACTTAGTCACTTAAATCAATTCTTAAATACAAACACAAAGAGACGACCTTAACAAAACTACCTAAAATCGTTACCTCTCTACCATGATGATTCTTTCAATACTATTAGGATGCCAAATCACGACCAACAGCCTCTCGTGCTCCTTTTAAGTACCTCTCTACCCGTGTAACCTTAGCAATATTTCAGTAAAAATGGGCTCACACACCCGTGTGGCCAACACAGCTTGACCCAAGATCCCACACGCCCGTGTGGCCTACACGGCCCAATTCAATCCAGCCCGTGTGTCGCACACAGCCTGCATGGCCATCACACGGCCGTGTCCTTCATGTACAGCCTGCCCTCGTCGATCATATGACCGTCTTAGGGAACACGGCCTACCACACAGCCTACCACACGCCCGTGT
Source organism: Gossypium stocksii (assembly GCA_020496765.1). Taxonomy (NCBI): domain Eukaryota; kingdom Viridiplantae; phylum Streptophyta; class Magnoliopsida; order Malvales; family Malvaceae; genus Gossypium; species Gossypium stocksii. Next base: position 43,915,860 of record CM035629.1, read on the forward strand.
GGCGTCGACAGTGAGGTTTTCGGCCTTCACTGAAACCTCATTTTCTGTGTAATCGGGTACACACCTATATCATTTTTGCAGCAAACGTAATTTCAAAGTCACCAACACCTAAGATTGAGTAAATAATACCAACTTAGTCACTTGAATCAATTCTTAAATGCAAACACAAAGAGACGACCTTAACAAAACTACCTAAAATCGTTACCTCTCTACCATGATGATTCTTTCAATACTATTAGGATGCCAAATCACAACTAGCAGCCTCTTGTGCTCCTTTTAAGTACCAATAATTTCTTGTTAGACAAAGAACCATTACTCAAACCCAAACTACAATAATCTACACTTACCAGCAACGCCTGAAAGGAAATACGGAGATGACGGTGTAATAACCTAAATTAGGGCTTAGCCGGAATAGTGGTTTTGAGACCACAAATCCAAGGTATAAAAGTAAATTTTATGATCATTCCTAAGTTTATAAAATGATTGCATGTTAGTGATAAAATACCATGAAGGAAATTTTATGAATTTAGGGCTAATTTGTCTTTAAGGACTAAATTGAAAAATATAAAATTTGGAAGGTTTAAGTGTGAAATAGTATTATAGAAAATCATTTAGTATTATTTTATGTGTTATAATATTTTATGAGGATGTGGAAAAATTTTGGTGAGTTAATTTACGCGATTGAAGTTCTAATCGTGAAAAGGGACTAAATCGCATAAAAGGGTAACATTTGATTTTATTAGCAATTTGATTTATGTAGCTAGAGAAAAAATATGTGGGGGCTTTAAAAGGCAATTAGGCCCTTTAATGATAGCATGGCCGACCAAGTAGATGAAGAAAAAGAAAAGTCAAATTTTTTTATGTATTAGGTGAAATATTTGAGTAAAATAGTAACCTAATAGCCTAGTTTCCAATTTGTCTCATTTTAGTCTTCTTCTTCCACTGAAATATTTAGAAAATTAGAAGTTTTGAAGCTTTTCAACCATCTTTAGCTCCCAAAAGTAAGTGATTTTAAGGTTCTTTCTTGAATATTTTTACATATTTGAGACCCTTGTAACATGAGCTTTCTTTTGAGGGGAGTATTAAGCATTTTGGTTAGGAGTTTGAAGTTTTTCCATGGATGAGTAGATGTCATTTATGGGAGTTTTATGAAAGATAATGAATGTAGGATGCTTGATAAACAATTTTTGGAAATGGGTGTTCATAGACAACACCTAAATAAGACTTATTTGCAAGTAAATAGGTTATTTTGGTAAATGCATGGATAATGGTTATTTGAAGCTGCCATATGAATGAAAGGGCTTAGATAGACATAAGAAATGAGGAAATTTGATAAAAATCAATTTCTGAGCATAAGGGCAAAATGGTCATTTTGTAAAAGTTTAGGGGCAAAATGGTCAAATTTCCAAATTGTGAATTTAGGGTCGTTAGTATAAATTTGATGATTAAATTATTGAATTTTATCCATTATAGATCAAGAAACTCGAAGCCTAAATTAAAACCGGGGAAAGGGAAAAGTGGTGGACTAAACCAAGCGTTTGTCACATTTTAGGGACCAGAGGTAAGTGTATGTAATAATTTAACATCAAGTATTATGAAAATGATCATGATGAATTTTCTATATATATTCTATGTTAATTTTATGAAATCTTGTCATAAAACGCACAAGAAATGACTATAGAATAAAAGAGAAATTCTAAGTAATTGTTAAAGTATGCGAAGGATACCGTTGCCATATCAAAGAATTGTAGGTCCTGTATAAGACCATGTCTGGGGCATGACATTGGCATCGATATGTGGTCCCGTATAAGACCATGTCTGGGACATGGCATGGGTATCTAAGAGGGATCCCGTATAAGACCATGTTTGGGACCTGGCATCGGCATCCTATGAGATCCCATGTAAGACCATATCTGGGATATGGCTTCGGCATCAGTTGGAGATCCCATGTAAGACCATATCTGGGATATAGCCTTGGCATCTTAGCAAGAGAATGGCATTACGGTTATTCTTCGACATTCTAAGTATATTAATAGAGAAAGTATTCAAGTTGATTAAATTATTGATAAAGACTTAAGTCTATGATGAGTTTTACAAGTTCACTAGAATATAGTTATGAGAAAATGATAATGTAAAGTATGAGACTGAGTGTCCTATGAGAACGAGAAAGTTACAAGATTAAGTAAGTTTTAGAAACGAGTAAGTCAAATTGATGAGTAAGTCTTAGAAACAAGAAAGTTACAAGCTTGAGTAAGATATTAGATGAAGTATCAAAAGCCTATAAGTTTACTTATATTTCATTGTTTATGATTGCTATATTTATTTCATGCAACTTACTAAGCAATTTTATGCTTACTCCCTCGATTTCCCCTTTCCATGTGGAATCACCGTATCAGCTTGGGGATCGTTATTGGTCAGAGCTCGAAGTCACACTATCAAGATCTTCATTTTGGTATAGTTATGTTAGTCATTTTGGTTATGGCATGTATAGGCCTTTAGTCATTTTGTTGCACAATTCATGCTAGCTAGCCACTTGTGTTGGGCATTTATACTTATAAGTTTCATTTTGTAAATGGCCTTTGGAATTGACTTAAAACCATTCAAGTTGCTAAATGAAATGAGATGAATTCACATGGAAATTGTGCAAGACTGTTTAGTAGTTTATGCATGCATTTTGAACATGAATTGGGCGATGTATGAATGCCTATTTAGGGACATTTAGATGAGTATTGATGCTATGTTATGATATATGAAGACTGAGGTTATGTTTGTATGTGTTTGAGGGTGGCTAAGGGCTTGGTAAATAGCCCTATATTGCCCACACGGGTAGGCACACGGACGTGTGTCTAGGCCGTGTGAGACACACGGGTTGCCCACGGGCGTGTGGCTTGACTGTGTGTCCCCTACACCTTGTATGGATAAAATTAAATGCTATCAGTACAGTCTACGGGCATGAGACATGGCTGTGTGTCTCAACCGTGTGGAGGACACGGCTAGCACACAGGCGTGTGCCACTGCCGTGTAAATGATGGCGTTAGAAACAGAATACCTAAGTTTCTCCACATGGGCCACAATACTACGTGTCAAGGCCGTGTGAGGGACACAGTCTGGGCACATGGGCGTACGCCAGGCCGTGTGAAAACCCTATAGGTTGATGTTAGAAATTAAATTCATACAAGTATTGAACACGGGCGTGTCTTTAGCATGCTTAGGCCGTGTGGGGCACATGGGCCATCAGCATGGCCATGTTTAGAGACCACATGGGCGTGTGGCCCTCTCACACTAGCGTGTGCCCTATTTTTGCTAGTTTTTGGAAAAATTTTCTCAAGTGTACAAAATGGTCTCGGGTTAGTCCTAAGAAATGATTTTGGCAATGTAGGCCCATAAGAAGGCTTGTAGGACAATGTTTTGAAAAGTTTTTAATTGGGGCACACTTTCTTGAGTTTAAGTCGAAGATTTGCATGAGTTTCAGTACAGTAATACCTTATACCCTATTCCAGCATTGGTTACAGGTAAAGGGTGTTACAGACGGGGACTAAAGAGTGTTAACAGAAAGAAAAAAAATAAAAGATGAGACAGCAGCAAGAAGGAGAACGACGTGGGGGAAAAAGAGAAGAAGAAAAGACGATAGAAAGAAATTGTTGGGAAACAGAAACTAACCAAATCAGAATTAATTACCCCTTAACTTTACTCCCACTATCCAACTAACTCATAACTACTTAAGTGTTTTTACTCCACCAAAATTCTGTCCATCAATTGAGCAAAAATAAACACTCATGCTTATGAAGGGATTTGAACACAGGACCTCCATTACACCAACACTCCACTTAACCACCAGACTAGCAAGCCCGTTCAGCTATGGTCTTACAAGCATTTAATTAAAAGCCTACTGAACAATGTTAAGGCTTATTCATAAAAAAACCAACTTTTACCCAAGAAAAGGCTTGAACTTGGGACCTCATACACACACCCAGAACATTTAACCACCAAAGTAGACAGACAATTGTGTCACATTTTCACAAAACAAAGATAAGAATTTTAGGGCGTTACAGTCTTGTCGTCCAAATGAATTAATTTGTGCATGTCCATGTTTCATTCACATTAATCACATCTTCAATGGTCATCCTACTTAGTGAAAAATTACATATTAATAAATTAACATGAAATAATATAAAATATGTACAAAGACCATGTAATTAAACACAATTTCACATACTTTATAAATTCATGCCCAATATTACTAATTAAATAAAATTCACTTATTTAATAATAAATACTCAAGATGAACATATTTATTCAGTAAAAAGGTGGTAAAAACATATAGAAAAACCCTATATAATTTGAAGTTTACACGCCCCTAAACTTAAATCATTGCTCGTCCTGAGTAATGTTCATGCACAACACAAGTTTTGCTAAGGTAATTTTGCAAAATGATAAAGTAGCATCAATCTTCGCACATAATCATACATCAACAAAATCATGCTCAAAAATACTTTTTATTGATAAGTAGCTCAAATGCTAATATTATTTCTAAACTTTATACTAAGCACATCATAATATCAACATGAATCATTGTTTGCATGCATTTTTAAAGTTATACATAACATTCACCAATCAATATCCTTTCCTTATCAACTAAACATAACAATCTCAAGGTTTAATTAGTGGTATTCATAAGTTGAGCTTAGTAATTCCTCTCCACTAATGTAGTCGGTATAATCATTTAATCAATAGGTATTTTATTAGGGTGTAATGGGGCTAGGCTAAAGTTAAGGATAAAAAGAAGTGAATTTTGAGGTTCAATCTTAACTCTAATTTGTCTTGGATCTTTCTGTATTACAACCTTCATACAATTGGGTTTTTGGAACAACCCAAGACTTATTTCGAACTCATGCGTAACTTTTATTATTTTTTCAAAATTTGAACAAACTTTGCTCTTTATTTTTGAGAATTTGAGCAATCTTTTCTTTGTTTTTTATTCTTTGATTCATTCTTTTTTAAACATGGGAAGAACATGTACATCTTTTCATATTTTTCCTCAAACTTTGATCACCAAGACAAATTTAGTTAAGATAGGTGTAAAAGAATAGTATAAAATAAAAAAGATGATAATGCGGCTTATAATACAGGTACTTTGCAATAAATAGGCCATTAAGTTCAAAAATTAAGTTCCAAGGGTTAAATTAATAAGGTTGGCTTGAAAGGCTCAAACGATCCAAAGAAAGTGTGCTTATATCATATTAGATACTTATAACTAGGGGTGAGCAAAACTCGATTCGACTTAAAAAAATCAAAAAAAATTTAAATTTCGAGTTAAACGAATCGAGTTATTCAAATTATTCGAGTTATTCGAGTCAACTCGAATTTTTTTTGAATTTCGAGTTCAAATCGAGTTGAGTTTTTAAATTCAAATAACTCGAATAATTCGAATAATTCGAATATCAAACTATAATATTTTACATTTTTACCCCAAACTTCCAAACCTTTTTACTTTTTCCTCAAAACTTTTACTCCTTCCCACTTTCTCCCAAAACTTTTACTCCCCTCCTGTCCCAACCCCTCATCCACCCAAAATCCATTTCCCACCAAAATTTTACCTTTTCCTCAAAATTTTACTCCTAAAACCCTTAAAACTTTTTATTTTCCCCCAAAATTTTTACTCCCTCCCACTTTCCCCTTAAAACTTTTACTCCTTTTTCATCCCACCCCCCATCTACCCCAAACTCATCTCTCCAATTTTTTTTAATATTTTCCCTCTAAAATTTTACTCTCCCTATTTACTTTCCCTCAAACTTTTACTCCCAAAACTTTTTATTTTCCCTCTAAACTTTTACTTCTCACTATTAACTCCCAAATAAAAATTAAAATTATCCAAAAAAACCCCATAAACATAAATAGTAATAATTTTATTTATATATGCTATTTATATTATTAAATTAAATTTCACATTTTATATTATTTATATTATTGAATTGTTTATTCATATTGAATATTTATATTAAAATTGAATTATTAATTATGCCATAAATTATTCGTGTTAAAATTTTATATTGGTATTAATTTCACATTTTATCTTTAAAATAACTTTTATTAAAAAGTCACATTATTACATTTAATATATTTTTTAATTCCAAAATACATAGTGACAAGAATCTGAAGATAATTGAAACAACTAAGCAAACAAAAAAGCTAAACCGTATATAAAAGATTAGTAAATAAATTATGAGGTGATGAAAGTTAATAAAAAATTTGATTATAGTGGAAAAATTTTATTACGATGCGTGATAGTGGTTACAAGAACCCAAAATTATTTTTTAAAATTTAACTCGAACAAATATATTCGATTCGATTCGATTCGAATTCTATCTCATTCGACTCGATTCGAGAAAACTTCAAATAAAGTTTAAATGATAAAATAAGATTCGAAAACTCGATTAACTGGAAATTTTTTTATTCGATTCGATTCGATTCGATCGAATGCTCACCCTTACTTATAACCCCTAGGATTTTGCCTCAAGAAAGTTATTAAGTCAATTCTAAAGGCCTATTGATCCTAATAGTTATGCTGACTACATTAGTGGAGAGAAATTATTAAGTTCATCATATGGAGACCACTATTAAACCTTGGGATTATTTTGTTTAATTAGAATAAGGAATAATAAATTGGATGGTGAAGATTAACATGTGACTATGAGGGACATATAAGATCATGATCTAGGTTAATATCTTTCTACTTTCTTGGTGTTAGATGTTGAAATAATACTTGTATTGAGTGACTTGTTAATAAAAAGAGTTTGTGGGCATATGTTTATGAAAGCATGATTATGTAGAAATTGAATTTGATTAGAGATAGAGTTACAAGGTTGTGATTGTAAATTTGGTGAATTTGCATGAGTTATTACTCGGGATGAGCAATGAATTAAGTTTTGTGGTGTGATAACTATAAAATTATAGTTAACTATAGTACTTTCAAACTCGTAATTCTTGCAATTTTTGAATAATTGATAGCAAAATTTGTGAATTTTATTCATTATTTGTTAAATTGGATAAAAATATAAAAAAATATATTTTACTCAATTCCATGTTAAGTTTACTTAATTTAATTTATTTTTGCAATTTTGGACTAGTTTGTGCAGGAAAAAAATTTTCGGCCTTGCAACTCACCCATTGAGGTCCTACACTGCATCAAGTGAAGAAATTGAGTAATTAATTAGCATAGGGACGCCCCAAATAATTATTAAAAATATTATTTGGACTCTCAGCTAATTAATCACAAGAATGCTTGAAGCTAAAAAGGCCCAAAGAAATTTCCACGTAAAAGGGACGCAAGTGTGCATCATGAAGGCCTAATTTGCAATCAAATTATAGCAAGCCCAAACCACACCTATAGCCGTCCAACTCAACTAAAATTATCTTATTTTTTCTATTTAGAAAATAGCCCACAAGTTTCTTTAATCTTAGTTTCACCCCTCTATGTAACGCCCTAAATTTAGGCCTAGTAGGATTGGGCTTTGTGCTTGGGAGCCACTTGGAGGCTGCACATAAAGGTTTATGTGTGTAAGAAATATCACAAATTGTGTGTTGCTTTAGTGGCTAAGTGATTTAGAAGTAGCTGAGGGTGTCTGAGAAGTCCTGGGTTCGAGCCCTAGCTTCCACAAAATTTTTGCTTGTTAAGGATAAAACCCCTATCTTTGGCCAGTAGGGTTATAAGTTTATTTTGGTAAAGTATGACACAAAGTCTACTAGTCTAGTGGATAGTGACGTGTGGAGTGTGCTAGTGGTTTGAGGTTCGAATCCCTGCTTGTGCAAATAGAGATTGTTTTTGCTGGTGACCATGGAAGGAAGTTGTGTTTGATTGAAACACTAAGAATTTGAACAGGTTTGAATGGGTTGGTTGTTAGCCGAATTTAAGGAGATGGAGGGGGATATTGTGGAGGAAATCGGGGAACTTGAGTGGTTTGAAGGTGTTGTGCCGAAATTGGACTGTAAGCACATAGAGTTTCGGATGGGGTTGGCTAATTTATCACAAGTTCCGGTTTTTGTTTACTTGGGGGATTCTTTTGCTTGGTGGTTGAATGTGATAGAGTTCTTTTAGGGCAGTTTGCATTTTGTTACTTTATTTTTGACAATCAATACTGCTTTTGATTTCTCCTTTATGTTGTGGGTTGGTCGAACTCTTTCTTTTTAGCCCCTCATTCACAACTATGCTTTTTATTGGATCGATTGGTTCTTGCCCTCTCCCTTTCTTTATTGTAACTATTGTAGCCGAATACCCTATTGCCCTATTCTATTCTTTTAGGTTGCTAGCCTTTTTCTTAAGACTGAACCTTTTCTCTTTTACCTTTCCAATCGGTTGTTGGTTCTCAACCAAATACCATTCTTCTCCTCTCATTCGGTTTCCATCAATCACCATTTCTTTTGTTTTGTTGATTCATTTAATGGAATGCTCCATCTCCTTTAAGTCAATTGTTGGCGTTTTGTTTTCGGTTGGTAGGAGTTCTCTAACGATCGGTAAGTGCTAGTATTTCCCTTTTTGCTTTTGTCTACCATGGAGATCTTTTCTTTTGAGCATCTCTTTCTTTCTGCCGATTGATGATAGGGGAAAACGATTGTTACACTTTGCCTCTATTCACTCTATGTAGTTTCGGCATTGGATGAGTGTGGCCGATTGTACTTTCTCTCAAATTTGGACGTTGCGGTTTCGATAAGTGACTTCTCGATTAGTACTACTGTTCAGAGATTGGTAGTTGATAAGTATGGTGTGAATTGCAGATAGCCCTAAGGCCTTTTGATTGGTCTTTTACAACGGAGTCGGGGAGTGAGCTATAATCGGATTGATTGGTTCTAGTGAGAGATTGGAGTACTCGTGGACTTTTTGGCACGTTCTCGTTAACAGATGTGTAACTGTATACCATGTTTGTTAATCGGTTGAAAAGCTGAAAGTGTGTGTTCTAACATCGCTTTGACTGTCGATCAACGGAAGTTGAAAAGTCGAAACTTCGACTTTTGATGCCACACGAGTGTGTGATCGAACGTATGGTGAACCGAGCCCACGAACATGGGTGTTAGACTGAAGGGGCCGCCATGAGCGTTCTCATGGGTTTGGGCTATTATGGGCCACGTTGGGCCAAAATGAGTAGTGTGGGCCTATAGGCTTATGGGTCCCATATAGATAAAATGTACGTCGTGTGGTAAGTATTGGTTTGGGCTGTGTCGTTCATATAACCGTGGCTAAATCTGGGCTAATTGGGTCGCACGAGCGTATGAGCCCACTTGGGCCGAGTAATGGGCCTTAGGCCCATTTACATCGTTATGTCTATTTAGGTTACTTAAGTCGTTCGAGGCGACTGTAGACCTTCAGTGGAGTCGTTGACCATAATACCTCTATAGGGCAGAATAATCGTAATACCCTTATAGGGCAGAATGATCGTAATACCCTTATAGGGCAGGATGACCATAATACCCCTATAGGGTAGAATAACCTTAATACCCTTATAGGGTGGAATGACCATAATACCCCTATAGGGCAGGATGATCGTAATACCCTTATAGGGCAGAATGATCATAATACCCCTATAGGGCAGAATGACTGTAATACCCCTATAGGGTAGAATAACCGTAACACCCCTGTAGGGCAGAATAACCGTAACACCCCTGTAGGGCAGAATGACCGTCATACCCTTATAGGGTAGAATGACTGTAATACCCCTGCAGGGTAAAATGACCGTAGTACCCTTGTAGGGTAAAATGATCGAAATAACCCTACATTGGTAAATCTCACAAACAGGTGAAAATACTGGACCTAGATGTGTCGCACACATTGCTAAGGTTGTTTCTGGGTTTAGTGAGCCACACGGGCATGTAGGCCCACATGGGCCGCATAATGGGCCTTCGACCCATTCACACTATTATGTATGTTAAGATTACACGAGTCGCCCTAAACGACTGTGGACCTTCTGATGGGTTGGTAAGTGTGTCTAGACCCATTCTGATGAAAATGACCGTTATGCCCTTAGTGGTGAAATGATTGATTTGCTTATGTTATGTATGTCTGTAATTGAACATGACTGTTCTTTCTTAGCATGACATTTTGCATTCACATAGGATGACATGACATGACATGACTTATTGCATAGGGTTGGGATATTGTTATGGAGGAAGTATTGTATTGATTTGTTAGGGTTGCACGGGTCGCACGAGATGACTGTGGACCTACATAAGGCTTTGTGTCGTTCTAAGGCTTTATGCTGTTCTGAGGCTTAGTACCATTCATTTTACCGATGACTTGGTGCCATGCACATTATCGATGGCTTAGTGCTGTCTACTTTACTGATGGCTATGTGTCACGCATATTACCGATGGCTTAATGCTGTCCACTTTACCGATGGCTATGTGCCATGCATATTACCGATGGCTTAGTGCTGTCTATTTTACCGATGGCTTAGTGCTGTCCATTTTACTGATGGCTTTGTGCCACGCATATTATCGACGGCTTAGTGCCGTTCATATTATCGAAAGTAGGTTGTATTGATGGCTATAAGCCACTTATCTTGCTAGCAGCTATGCTGCGATTCTGATTACTGGCAGCTAAGCTGTGATTCTGTTATCTGGCAGCCTTGCTGCAATATTGGTGTGTTGGTTGAGTGGGTCGAGTTATCCCCACATGGTGTGTTGGTGGTACAGAGTAGTATGTTGGCTAGATTGGGGTGGGATGCACTATTGCATTATTGTTCTGAACTGATACTGTATTGGGCTTAAGCCCACATATGTTCTATTTCTAATTCTACTACTGAAATGGGCTAAGGCCCATCTGATACTATCTGCTATAATATGTTCTATTTCTATTTCTGTATTCTGTTTATCTGACTGGCTGTTCTCATATTAGGGGATTACACATTGAGTTTTCGTAAGCTCACCCCGTTTTTAACTGTGCAGGTAATCCCTAGTGTTAGGTGGGTCCTTGCTGTGAGGGACTCGGAGGTGGCCACACATCTACAGATATTTGCACATTTGGTTTTTGTTCATACCTTTCCTTTTATTTTAGGGTTTTCATTTGTGTAATAAGGTCTGTTACAGTTTAAATTTTTAATTGGGCTTTGCTTACTTATTTAAAATTGCTAAACATAGATTTTCAAAGTGATATCTGTTTTCAAATACATACGCTTTAATGTTCAAAAGTTTAAATGTTTCCACAGAATATTGCAAAAGCTTCCGCAACTTCCTTGGTTTTTAAATATAACAACAAACTGATAATGCTTTAAAGTAATAACGTTTTAACATAGTGAACAAATGACTAAGACGATTTGAGAATTAACAAGAGGCCTTAGCCTTCGAACGGGTTTTTATTAAAGAAATATGGTTTTCGAAAGGCACTTCAATGTGACACTGCCAGATTCAGCCATAACGTCTAGGTCGGGTTTAGGGGTGTTACACTCCATTTTTCACTCTTCACATTTTTAAGCATATAGCTAAAAATAGCTTAACAAAAAAACCACCCATCTCCACTTCTCAAGGCCGGCCATGGAAGAGAGGAAAAGGAGGGGGTTGCTACCATTTTTAGCAAATTCTTAAGCCTGCCTCTAGTATAAATAACCTCCTCCTATCACTTCTCAAACCATCCCTTCACATCTAAACATTTTTCATTATCTCTTTTTCTTCTATGCATAAAGCTTGAGTTCTCTAGTTTTCCTTTGTTATTTCTTTAGTTCAAAGGCTAAGCGATTTTCAACTGAGGAAAAACCTCTCTTGGTCGGCAACTTTGAGGAGCAATTGGCAAAAGAGCAACCACAAAGATTGGAGGAAGCCATTACAGCCGGTTCTCGGGAAAACACTGAAAGCATCGAGAAATCTTCTTCTTTAATCTTTATTTTTTTTCTTGTTTATTCAAAATGCTTGCAAGTTCCTTTGATGTTTTTTCGTTGAAAATAATGAATTAATTGTGTTTTAGCTAGAATAATTACATAAATTTGATAAAATTCATTCGATTCATATTCACAATATTTTTGTGCCTCAGTTACTCATGCTTTCAATTAAAATCATTTACGTATTTTATGCATTAAAATGTGTTTGAATGCATTAGAATTAGTTGCTCAGTCCTAACTAGATGACGATTAATAGACACAATAATTTGAAGATGCATGCTTAATTTAAGTCTTAATCTGATTAAATTAAAGGTTCGTAATAACTCTAGCGAGCTCTTCTACCTTGCATAACTTTAGGTTTATGTGGTTAAATTATTTGAAACCTAATCCGTCCCTGTTACTTCACATAAATCCTAAGAAATTCTTAGTTAACTATAGGCATAGAAATATACATGTTTTTCTAAGTATAAGACTTCAAAAGAACTTAATTAGATTTCAAGTTAATGAATGATCAAGTTGCCATGGAATATTTTCTAGAGTATTGTTAACATGATGATGAATGGATTTGAGTCAAATGTCGTAATTCTTTTAGATTACTCATATTATTATTGTTAAAACTTGTGAGTTACTATTTTTATTTATTTTTTAAAATTTTCTTTGCATATTTAAATTTTAGTTGATTAGATTTGTAACACCCCAAACATGGCGTAGACGTTATGGTTGAATCCAGGAGTATTACGAAGAAGGGTTTTGAAACTGACAATACTTCGATAAAACCATGTGTAGTTATTTGATAAAACGACCATGTTTTTTTAAACAAATTCATTCATATATTATTGAAACCGTTATAAGTTGTTCTTTAAAGTTAACCATTTATTTCGCAACAGAAGTTTGAAAATCGTTTAAAACAAAACAAGCTCATGTTTCCAAAAACTATTTGTGAAAACCATTTGTTTGCGTAAAGTGTTTTTGTCAACGTTGCAGAAAAGAAAACAAAACAAAATCCAAATCCAAAAGTTAAAACCATACAATTCAGAGAGTCCCAAAAAATTACAAACTCTCAAGAAAAACTAGATTCTAAAATAAAACCATTACTACAAAATAAAAACATTTCTCAGTTGAGCGGTCAGCACTGAGCCTCCGTCGCACTGACCCACCTAAGTCAGTGGATTACCTAAACAGATCATCAGATAAACATATGTGAGTTTTCATAAACTCAGTGTGTTACCCAATAGAAATGGTCATGCAACATACACAGAATTTCATGTATAGTCAGATACAGATTCGAACCTAAGTCCATAACAAATACAAATATCAGAATCAAATAAACATAATTCTACCCCCATCCTCTACACATCATCTCCGACCATCCAATCCCACCATGTGGGGTTAAAAATACCCTCCCATACCAACACACCATATAGTGTCGATGCGACACAAAACATATATGTAGTCAAACTATCAGAATATAGGTGAAAGGTCGCCGTCCAGATCACTTCCTCCACATATGCAAATCCCACCCCAAACACAGATATAAAATATAGAATTAACAGAATTAACATGCTTAACATGCTCGTATATAGATATTATATATATACTCAAACAAAACAGTCAGACATACCTATCAGTGTCCTACTTAGATTAGACTATCAGAATATCATATCAGAATACCTATCAATGGGCCACATGCCTAGATTGGCCATGGTCGTGTGGCCCACACGGCCACACCCAATCTGGCCTAGCCTGTGTGGCCCACACGACCACACTCACACTGTCACACGATCGTATCTTACGCATGACCACACCTACGACATTCACACAGCCGTGTCTCACACGCGGCCAGCCACACGGCTGGGCACACACCCGTGTGGCATCGACAGTGCTTTTTTTGGCTTTTGCCAAACCTCAATTTTTCGTGTTTAGGGTACATACCTGGTACCATTTTGATGTAAAAACACTCCTGAGACCACTAGAACCTAAAATCGACGTAACAAATTCCCAAAATCAATCTAAATCCTCAATTAAACCGAACTAACAAAAACGAAAATGGTGAAACTCAAGTGCTCAATAGTTACCCGATTTCCCGAATGATTCCGACTACAATTCCACAAGAGAAGAACCTCGTTCCTCGCAATTCACTGCTGCCAAACCCAAAAATCAAAACTACTGAAAAGCAAACCTGACTTAAATGAACTTTAACAATTGCTCCCAAACCAAGAGAAAAACTCATCATTTCCACTTACCTAGACGCACATAGCGATCAGAAATTCATAACACCAAAATTAGAAAAGACGAAAACAAAAAATATGCTAGAAATTTAGAGGAGTGGGAAGTGAAATTGTTGGCAAAGAAGGAAAAAAAATCAACAGAAAGAGGGGAGAATAAAACTGACAAAGAAAAGTTTTGAGAAGAGAGAAAAATTAAAGAAAATAAAATATAACTAATTAATATCTTAACCTCCCCCTAACCACAAAATCTCTACTAACCCACACCTTAATCCTTATCCAACAACCTCAGAATCCTAATTCCACCCAAACTCTTCCAGACAACCGACGTAAAAATTAACACTCACGCTTGCACAGGGATTTGAACACAAGACCTCCAACACACTAACTATTTACCACTTGAACTAGCAAGCTCATCTTAATATGAGTTTACAAACAATATTACATAAGCCTACCCAGTAAGGATAAGGCTAGGATTAAAAATAACAGAATTTGCTAAAAGAGGGACTTAAACCCAAGATCTCACACACACACCTAAAACACTTAACCACTGAAGCAGATACACATTTATGCTAAATTTCACCAAAAGTAGATTTAAATTATTCAGGGCATTACAAGATTAATTGCCACATCACACTATTTGATTATATTTCACCAATTTTGCGATTAGTAAACTTTTACAAATATTAATTAGCATATATAATCCTTGTGGAGATGATAAATCTTAATACTTACATATTACTTAATAATGATTGTGTATCCTTGCACATTCTGCTGCGAACCAAAAGCTATACTAAACTTCAATTCGGTACCCAAGATCTCGTGTAGCTTACTCTAAAACCTAGAGGTAAATCTCGGGTCGTGGTCTGATATAATCGACAACGTAACACCATGCCATCTGAAAATTTTAGAGACATAGTTCAACTAATTTTTCAAGTGAGTAACCCGTTTGTACGTGTATAAAATGCGCAGACTTTGTTATCCAGTCAATGATAAAACAAAACATATATTTCTTTCTCGACGTTAAGTGTAATCCTAATAAAAATCCATTGTAACACGTTCCCATTTCCACTTGAGAATCATGAGCGACTGTAAAAAATCAGATGGAACTTGGTGTTCGACTTTTACCTATTGACACACAAGACATCTCGACACAAACTCAGAAATTTCTCATTTCATTCTTGGTCACCAGTATCTTTGTTTCAAATCACAATACTTTTTCGTGCTGATCGGGTGTACTGAATAAGCACTTTTATGAGTTTAATTTAGGATATCCTATTTCAACGGTGGATCTTTCGGTACACACAATCTATTACAAAAATACAAACTACCATCAGCTCCAATGCTAAAATAAGCTAGCTAACCATTTTCAACAATTTTCTGCTTAGCCAACAAGTTTGGATCTTTAGTCTATAGTTTCGAATCCTATGAAAAAATAAAGGTTTAACCCACAAATCAACTAAAATGGACCTATCACATTCTAAAATAAGTTGAGCATTCATTGATCAAAGAGCGAAAAATGGATTTCTGGCTCAAAGCATCAGTAATAATGTTTGCTTTACCCGGATGATAATCTATTATGAAATGATAATATTTTAGTAATTCAATCCATCTTCAATGACGCATATTCAACTCTTTTTCGGTCATCAAATATTTCAAACTTTTATGGTCTGTAAAGACATGACATTTCTCACCATATAAATAGTGACGCAAAATGTTCAATGTAACCACCAGTACAGCAACTTAAAGTTTTACCATTGTCAGATATTTAATTAACATTTCCATAATTTAACCATTCACAAGCATGTTGCACCAATATTCATTAAACATGGTCTTTAACTATTCAATAAGCATACATAACAATTTCATCAAGTTTTATATCTTACATGCTTTTGAGCCATTTTATACCCATTGACACATTACTTTAAACACAAAAACAAGTAGGTGTAGTAAGTTCCAATTGAACTTATCTATTTGAATGACTAAGATAAGTGAAATTTCTTCCAATATTCATCACTCTCCAATCTTACCTTTATCCAAGATAAGTGAAAGTTCTTCCAATATTCATCACTCTCCAATCTTACCTTTATCCATAGTGTTTGGAGCTTTTTCTTTTAACTCTTTTTCTACTTAAACGTACAAAACACACAACTAGAAAATGAAGTCACTAGATAGCCATGTAATGGCTAATCTTAATTGAGATTTCATGAATACTTAGCCTTTGGTACTTGAAACTTAAATGTCCAAATTTTGTATAACTCAAAATTATTCTATTCAAATGTAATTTCGACTTTAGAACTATAATCTAGGAACATCAAGGCTTCCAAAAACATGTTTATTGTTTAAGTTTTCTCTACTCTCTCTCTACACTTTATAAGTACTCTACCATGTCCTTTAAGCATTTTCCTATCAATATTCAACCTTCACATATATGGGCTCATGCCTAGCCATCACCTTAATCATTAATTAATCAAAATTTAAGGAAGAAATCACTTATCCCTTTAATAGAGGCTCACGACCATGGAGGAGCTTGAAGAAAACATTTCCTCTCTTTCATTCCTTATTGCCATCGTTTGAAAAAGAAAATAAATATAAAATCATCACTTTCTCTTTCCCACTTAGCTTATTTAATTCAATTATGAACCTTTTTAATTAAAACATCAATGGTTGAGATTTAAGCATGAGAAATTGAGTGAAAATCTATGGCTTTTGCAATGCTTCTCCACTAACTTACAAAAATGGTTTATTTGTTATTTAAGGCATTTGATTAATTATTCATTCAATCCTCTAAATCTTGCTACCTTATGATTTAGTCATTATGTATCAATTACTACTCTTAGTAAATCTTGCTACCTTATGATTTAGTCATTATGCATCAATTACTACTCTTAGTTAAATCATTTAATAATTCTCATCTACATTTCCATATTCGTCTCTTATGCCTCTTGACTGAATAATAATAATTGTTATAAAATAAAGAGAGACAGAGAGAGTAAAGAACAAAGAAAATATGAGAAGCAATAGAGAATGTATTTTATTGATTAATGGGATGATTACAATGTTTTTTCAAAGTTTCTATTTATAGGCATAAGAAGTAAAAATGAAGTAGAGATATAATTCTAATGACTATTAGAATTTAAAGTACATCAAAACTTATCTTGATCTTGATGGACATCAACTTAATAAGATATTCAGAACACTCCCCCTTGGATATCCATTAGTAGATAATGTGCCTAATTAAAACCTTATTAGTAAAAACCTATAGGATAAAAAACCTAATAAAGGAAAAATAGTGCACAATCTTCTATTACAAGTTGCCTCGTTAAAAACCTTTACTAGGAAAACTCAATGGGACAAAACTTTGGTTAAAGGAAAAGAGTATAACTTGTGTTTAGACTCCCTCTAATGGAAACATTACATTACATCTTTGAATTGACGCATTCTAATTTTGTATAGTAGTATTTCAAATGTTGAAGTTGGCCATGCCTTAGTAAAAAGATCTGCTAAATTATCACTAGAACGAATATGTTAAACATTTATATCACCTCTTTTCTCAAGATCATGGGTGAAGAATAATTTTGGTTAAATATGTTTCGTTCTGTCACCTTTGATGTAACCACCCTTCAATTGAGCTATACATGCTGTATTATCTTCGTATAAGATAGTTGGAATCTTTTCCTATAAAGGCAAATTACATATATTTTGGATATGTTGGGTCAATAACCTTAGCCAAATACACTCTCGACTTGCCTCATGCTTTACAATTATTTCTGTATGATTTGAAGAAGTGACAGCTAATGTTTTCTTTGTTGAACACCATGATATGCTAGTACCCCCACATGTAAATAAATTACCTGTTTGAGATCTACCTTTATGTGGATCCGATAAGTATCCAGCATCAACATAGTTGACTAATAGAGATTTTGAATCATTTGAATAAAATAGCCCCATATCAATGGTACCTCTAAGATATCTAATACATGTCTAATTCTATCCTAATGTCTATGTGTTGGAGAAGAACTAAATCTTGCTAACAAGTTTACAATGAAAGTTATATTAGGTCTTGTGTCATTTGCAAGATACATCAATAGCCCTATGACATTTAGATATGGTATTTCAGGACCAAGAAACTATTTATCATTCTCGCAATGACGAAATTGATCTTTATTCACATCTAACGATCGTACAACCATCGAAGTACTCAATGGGTGTGCTTTATCCATGTAAAATTTCTTTATTATCTTTTCTATATAAGTTGATTAATAAATATGAATTCCATCTTTTAAATGCTCAATCTGTAAGCTAAGACAAAACTTTGTATTTCCAAGATCTTTAATCTTAAATTTTTTATTTAAATAATTTACCGTATTTCAAATCATCAACATAAACAGCAATTATCACAAAATCCGATCCAAACCTTTTTATAAAGACACATGGACAAATTGGATCATATTTGTAACATTCTTTTAATAAGTATTCACTAAGACGATTGTACCAAATACGTCTAGATTGTTTTAATTCATATAAACTTTTTTTTAATCTGATCAAGTAATTTTCCCGAGAAACTCTGCATCCTTTTGGAATTTTAAATCCTTCAGGGATTTTCATATAAATTTCACCATCAAGTGTACTATACAAATAGGCTGTAACAACATCCATTAGATGCATGTCAAGTTTTTCACTTACTGTCAGACTAATAAGATATCTAAACTTGATTGTATTCACTACAGGAGAATGTCTCTTCATATCAATACCGGGCCTTTGTAAAAATCCTTGTGCTACAAGTCGTGCTTTATATCTTACGACTTCATTTTTTTTTCATTTCATTTTTGTATAAATACCCATTTATATCCTACTGGCTTTACACCTTTAGGTGTTTGGACTACAAGCCCCAAAACTTCATGTTTTGAAAGTGAATTCAATTCTGCTTGAATTTCATCTTTTCATTTTAGCCAATCTTTTCTATTTTTACATTCCTCAATAGATTTAGGCTCAGAATCCTCATTTTCTTTTGTTATCTCAATGGCAACATTATAAGTAAAATTATTGTTGGCAACTGTATTTTTTTTCAGTTTCATCTTTTTCTCGTTTTGACATAACTTATCGAGATCTTTTTATTTTTATCATTTTCATTTTCACTTTTAGGTATTTGAATCTCTTCTTGAGTTTTATAATTAGTTATGTCATGGGTCTCTTCAGAAACCCCCGCCTCACTATATGACCATCTTGAATGTTTACTCATTTTCTTTTACGAGGATTTTTATCTTTAAAATCGATTAGTCTTCCATGCTTCAAGCGTATTGGAGCATTTTCAACTGATATGTGAGATTTAATGAATCTAACAGTTGATTTATAAAATGAATTATTTGTTAAACTTTTAGTTCACGTTGTTTTGTACAAGGATCTTAGACATTGATAATTCATTTCAAGTACTTTATTAATCTAGCTTTTTATTCTCTCCCACTAATGTTGGGAAAATTGACAACTCATGTCATAACTAAATCTCGAATTAATAGCTCAAAAATATTTAATAATATAAGTGGACCCATATAAATATACATTCTCAATCTCTTATGATGACCTATCTTTGTGTGTTGTGGTGGAGCAGTTGGAACATATACCGCAAATCTAAAAATTGTAAGATGGGAAATATTTGGCTTTTGACCAAGAATCAATTGTAATGGGGAGTGTTTATAATTTATTGGCTTGATGTGTACAACATGTAAATAAATACAATCTCATGCTGAAATAGAAAGTTTTGTTATCATAAGTAAAGGTTTAGCTATTAGTTGGAGGCATTTGATAAACGATTCAGCTAAATCTTTTTATGTGTGAACATGAACTACATGATGTTTAACTTTTATCCCGATTGACATACAATAATTATTGAAAGCTTGGGAAATAAACTCACCAATATTAGCAAGATGAATTGTTTTAATTGCATAATCTGAAATTAATCATTTAAACAAGCAATCTCACAAATGACAGGTTGCGAGTTGATAACACACATGATTATTTTGTATATGCATCTACCAAACTCATATAATATCGAAATTATCCACATGGTGGATGAATGGGCCTATATTCATTTAAAAAATGCAAGAGATTAAATCTCAACTTTAGCTAGTGAGTTTGTAATAATCAATTATCATTGAGAACAAGCAACACATAAGAATTCTTTAAATGAAAAAATTTTCTGGTTTCTTTAATCAATGTCTATATGAATTCTTAATTAATTTTTGCATCATAAATAATTTAGGATAATCTAACCGGTTATTCCAAATAGTAAATGTTTTTGTATCAGTAAACTTCTGGTTTAGTTTAACATGTTTTTCAATTGTACTAATAATGTTAATATAAATTTTGATAATTGATAATTTTATCATCATTCTTTTTATTTTGTATCCACATATAAGCAAATATTATGACATTTACTTCTAAAAATGTCTACATTAATGTAAAGCCCATAATGTTATTAACTCAATAAAAGAAATATAATTTGCAAAGAATTATTTGTAATTTCACTTTAGGGAATATGTCAAAATCTTTAAATGTTCAAATTGACAGTAATAATCAAAAGTGATTATACAATGTGTTATATTTATTGCAAACATTCACTTTAAGGAATGTGAAAAAAAATTTAGACAATAGTAAGCATATATCGTATTCCTTACCAATGAGGTTATATAGATATCATTCGATTCAAGGAATAATAAATTAGTATGAATTATTGGTCATTTTGTTCTAAGTGTAACGCCCCAAATTTTTGTAATTTCGGCTTTTGTAAATTTGTAGTATAGAAAGTGTCTGTATAAGTTTTCGCATTAATTTGATACGAATAAATGTCTCTTTAGTGGCTATGTGTTCTGGGTGTGTTGGGGGAGGTCCCAAGTTCAAGCCATTTGTTTGGAAAAATTTTGGTTTTTATTTGAAAAAGGCCTTATCCTTGGCTTTAAGGCTTATGAGTATTAATTTGGAAAGATATGACAGAATGGACCCGCTGGTCTAGTGGTTGAGAGGAGTGTTGTAGTAAAGGAGGTCTTGGGTTCAAGTCTCTGCGGAGGCAAAGGAATTATTTTGTTGCAAATTTCGACTAAGAGTTTGTGTTTTACTAAAAATCTGAATAAGGGGTTGGTGGAGAGAATTAAGGGATTATGGGTAGGGGGTTAACAGTTTCTGGTCAGTATTGCTTATTTTCTTTGAAAATTCGATCACTCCCTTCTCTCTTTTTCTCGTTTTCTTTTACTTTTTCCCCTTAAATTACTGTCAAAATCTCCATTAATTTTTTCATAATCCTTCCTCTTTGTGTGGAATTCCATCATTGTTGGTGTCTATTCTGGTTCAGTAAGTTTCCTCTCTTCTTCTTGTTGTGGAATTCATAGCAATAGTTTAGTAATCTGGGTGGAGGCCTTGAACAGTGATATTTGCACCCTAGTGTGAACGATTCTAACGAAAGGTTTCTGTCGTCTGTAAGTTGGGTCTCTGTTAGTTCCTAGTTATTGAATTGGGATAAATCTCTCGAGTTACGGTTTTGATAGATTGAGACTGAGGTTACTTCAGATTTTGGGTTGAATGATGATGGGGTTTTATGCTTCCGATGGTAGATTTATGTATCGAATGATGAGGACTTAACACAATCAATTTTGAGGGAAGCGCATAGTACCCCTTATGCTATGCATCCCGGTGGGAACAAAATGTATAGAGATCTTCGAGAGGTGTACTGGTGGTCTAGTTTGAAACGTGAGGTGACTGACTTCGTGGCTCGCTGTCTGATTTGTCAGCAGGTTAAGGCTGAGCATCAAATGCCTTCGGGTTTACTACAGCCAGTGAAGATACCGATGTGGAAATGAGAGTGAGTGACGATGGACTTCGTTAGTGGGTTGCATCTAACATCCATTAAAAAGGATTCTGTATGGGTCATCATGGATTGATTGACCAAGTCAACTCACTTCATTCCTGTTAGGACAGATTTCTCCCTACAGAAGCTAGCGAAGCTCTACATCTCAGAGATAGTGAGGCTTCATGGGGTTCCTATATCAATCATTTCCGATAGGAACTCTATGAGGATAGACAGTCAGAAAGCGTGATACAGATATTGGAGGGCATGCTGAGAGGTTGCATCATCGATTTTCGAGGTAGTTAAGAGGAGTACTTGCCTCGGTTAGACTTCAGCACTACTTTTCATCCTTAGACAGATGGACAGTCAGAAAGGGTGATACAAATATTGGAGGACATGCTGAGAGGTTGCATCATCGATTTCCAAGGTAGTTAGGAAGAGTACTTGCCTCTACCAGAGTTCATTTACAACAATAGTTATCAGTCTAGTTTCTAGATGGCACTTTACGAGGCACTATATGGTCGTAAGTGTCGCACTCCCTTATGCTGGACTGAGTTGGGTGAGCGACGTGTACTGGATCCAGAGTTGGCATCAGAGATTGAGGACAATGTCCGGTTGATTCGAGAGGGTCTAAAAGCGACTTCTGATAGGTAGAAGTCCTATGTAGGTATGAGGAGGAAGGATAATGAGTATTCTGTGGGAAACTTGGTTTTTCTTAAGGTCTCGCCATGGAAGAAGGTTCTGAGGTTTGGTCGCAAGGGCAAGCTGAGTCCTCAATTTATTGGGTCGTATTAGATTCTGAGATGAGTGGGGCCAATCGCATATCAGCTGGAGCTACCTCCAGAGTTAGATAGTATACATGACATATTCCATGTCTCGATGTTGAGAAATTACCGTTCTGATCCCACGCACATTGTGCCTGTGGAAGAGATTGAGATTAGACCAGATCTGACGTTGGAGGAGGA
This sequence comes from Gossypium stocksii, assembly GCA_020496765.1. Classification (NCBI taxonomy): domain Eukaryota; kingdom Viridiplantae; phylum Streptophyta; class Magnoliopsida; order Malvales; family Malvaceae; genus Gossypium; species Gossypium stocksii. The sequence goes on from CM035629.1 coordinate 43,938,748, forward strand.
GCTGGTTCAAATTTTAGAGTGCGGCTTTAAGGTTCTACGAAGGAAGTCTACTCCTTTAGTGAAGGTGTTGTAGCAAAATCATAGCACTGAGGAGGCTACTTGAGAGCCAGAGGATTCAATGCGACAGCAGTATCCTCACCTCTTCTGATCGGTAAGTTTCGAGGATAAAATTTTCTTTTAGGGGGTAGAGTTGTAACGCCCCAAATTTTTGTAATTTTGGCTTTTTTGAATTTGTACTATGGAAACTGTCTGTATAAGTTTTCGCATTAATTTGATACGAATAAATGTTTGCTTTAGTGGCTATGTGTTCTGGGTGTGTTAGGGAAGGTCCCAAGTTCAAGCCATTTGTTTGGCAAAATTTTGGTTTTTATTTGAAAAAGGCCTTATCCTTGGCTTTGAGGCTTATGAGTATTAATTTTGAAGGATATGACAGAATGGGCATGCTGGTTTGGTGGTTGAGAGGGGTGTTGTAGTAAGGGAGGCAATAAGTTTCCTCTCTTTTTCTTGTTGTGGAATTCATAGCAATAGTTTAGTAATCTGGTTTTTTTTTGTTGAAATTGGCGTAGAAGAAGGCCTTGAACAGTGATATTTGCACTCTTATGTGAGCGATTCTAACGAAAGGTTTCCGTTGTCGGTAAGTTGGGTATCCGTTAGCTCCTAGTTGTCGAATTAGTTGATTAATCCACTAAATCGATGATTGGGTTCACTGATCATAGGTACTGGAGTGCTCGGGAGTGTTTAGGCATCGAAAACGAACCAGGTGTGTACTCCGATTTCACAGAAAACAGGTTTCGGTGAAAGCTAAAAAGCCTACTGTCTACGCCACATGGGCGTGTGGACTATCAGTGTGGAGGCCTTGTAGTGATACACAGCCGTGTAATCGATGAACCAGGCCGTGTGCGCTCGACACGAGCTCGAAGACACGGTCATGTGACGGCTGGCTAAGCCGTGTGTGAGGTACAGGCTAGGCAAATTAGGTCGTATGGGCCCACATGGGAGAACCACACAAGCGTATGGAATTTTGGGCAGGCTATGTGATCCACATGGCCAAGGCCAACTTGGGCTGTGTGGGCTACAAGGGCGTGTGGGCCCATACGGGCAGGCCACATGGGTGTGTGAGCCCACTTTTTTGTATTGTACTGTAAGGTTGCATGGGTCGCCCTAGTCGATTGTGACCTATCATAGGGTCGGTAAGCTTTACTTAGACCCAATTCCTATGATCTGTTTATCAGATGCATGATTAAGCATGTGATGTATGTATTAACATGTTATCTCTAGCATGTACATCTGTTCTATTCTAGTTATGATATGTATGATCTGTTTATCTGCATTAAAGCATTCCATGATATTATGTTGCATTGCATTGAGGTGGGATTGTTGCTGAAGTGAAGGAAGTCTGAAAGGCTATTAGCCTGTTATCTAGCAGTTATGCTGCATATATCTGATATGTGTCGATTTACGGTACCTTATGGTGTGTAAGGTTGGATGGGTTGATTTTATCCCCATACTTGGTGTGTAGGGCTGGGTGGGTCGATTTTATCCCCACATGGTGTGTAGGGTTGGATGGAGATGGTGTGCAGGGTTGGTGGGCATGTTCTGATATGATATTCTATTCTGATATGCATATCTATGATAGGCTAAAGCTCTAAGACTATATCAGATTCTATTTTGAGTGGACCACAGTCCACACCGATTCTGTAATGGGCTTAGGCCCGAATTGTGACTGTTATTTGTCATTGTTATCTGTATATATGCATGCTATTCTGTGGGGATGTACACACTAACTTTGCGAAAACTCACCCCTTTATTTGTTTATCTGCTAGGTAATCCCCTATAGTAGATGGATTGGTGCGGTGGAGGACTCGACGTGACCACAATTATATGCATCCTGGTTTATGAAATTTTTGCTTTTACTATTTTATTAATTATTTTGGGACTATTTCTTTTGTATTTTGGACTTTGGACTGTTTTGTTTTAATTTAGGGATTTTATAACGTTGTTATTGATTTATAAACTATAACACCATAAAAATGCATTTTTCCTAAACTAAACTACGAGTTTTTCTATGAATGAACAGTTTCAAAGCTTCCGCGTAAAAGAAATGTTTTCAAACAAATTGAACAGTTTTGCTTTCTGGGCTTAAGTATAAGATAATAACTGGAATGATTTTTAATTATCGAAACGGTTTGCAAAAACACTCTCATGTGACATCGCCAGATTCGGCCATAATGTCTAGGCTGAGTTTAGGGTGTTACACTAAGAATGAACAATTAGCAATCTTTTGAATCATCCATCTTCTATTCATCTATTTGTCAATAATGACAAGATGTTCTATTTTATAATTGCTATGTATTGCTACATTCACTTTGAGGAATAGAGCAGAATCAGTGGAACAAATAATTCATTATTTTGTTTGGCATTAAGAAGGTAATAGATCAATCCAAAATACTTTTAAAGCCTTTTTCACAAGAGTTTTTCATCATCAATTAACTAGAAAGAAATAACCAAGTCATGTATGAAGTTTATTGCAAATCAAATGTACAAATAAAATTGACATTTAAAATATCAAACTTGATATAACGCTAGTGCCAACAAAAAATTCATAAACCATTGCAAACATGTATGAAAGTTACTTCAAAATCATACATCTCATGTTCACTAAAACTTTTCCATTTATAATTGCTCATATAATTTCTCTAAATAATTAACAGATATAAAGTGTATGAACTACCTTTAACAACTTTACGAAAGTAATAAGTTTCCTAGGGTTGTATAGTAAGAAAATATAAGGCTTTTATAAAATCAAACCACACGAGTTGTTTTAATGCTTCTTGTGAAACAGCAAATGGTTAATACAAACCATATTCATAGAAATGCAAACAGTCAAATTAAGGCTCCGTTTGTTTGCAGGAAAACATTTTCCAAAAAATGTTTTCCTGCTTTTCCAGTGTTTGTTTGCCTGAAAACATTTTCCATTTAGAGAATGTTTTCCAACACACGGGTAAAATGTCTTACGTTTTCTGGAAAATGTCTTACAGATTTCATTTCTGTAAGACATTTTCCATCTCCTTCTTTATCAGTCCTCCTCCTTTTTCTTCCGTTCTCCTTCTTCATCAATCCATCTCATTCTTCTTCATTCCTTCTCTTTCTTTTGTTTCTCATCTTCTTGCCCTTGCATATCTTCTCTTCTCAGGCTGCTGTTTCGTTTCCTCTCTTATTTCTCAGGCAAATCGAGGTTCCTCTTCGCTAGGTCTTGGCTTAAGGTATGGCATAAAGCTCTTTTTTTTCTTCTTGTTCTTCACATGTCCACATTTTAACTGATTTTATGCCTAAAATTTTATGCCTGAATGATTTTGGGATTCCCGAGCTCAAATTTTTAGAAAAGAGAAATACCGGAAACAAGCTTGAAATTGAAACCGATCGGTTTCAAAAATCTCTTTTTTTGTTCTTTTCATTGTTGATCTCTCTTCAGATTCATCCTCTTGTTGCAGTTCCTCAAGATTCCGTTGTTGTTTCAGGTAATTCTTCTATTTTGGAATCTAATTTCTGTTAGATTTTTCTACTGTTGATTCGATGAATTTATTGTATGTATATAAACTATTTCTGTTAGATTCATCTCTAATTCATCTCTAATTTTTCCGTTAGATTTTTTTGCTGTTAGATTCTTCTGTTAGTCAAAATGAGTTGAAATTAATTGAAACTATTTCTAATAGATGATAACAAAAAAAAAAAGGACTTCTCTTTTTGTTGATTGAACCGGTTACTTTTGGTTCATTGAATGGATGATGGATGTATGTCTTCTTGTATGTATATAAACCAAAGCTATAGTTTGATCGAGGGATAAAATCAAGATTTTACTTGATATTTTTTGTGGATAAAGTTAATTATGTGCTTGTTTCAGTTATGATGCCCTTCATCTTGTTTCAAATTATAGTCTTCTTATTCGAGTATTGTTGTTTGAAGTATTTTCTACATCTTATGAGTTACATTCTAGAAAGGTATAATCTTTGCTTGGCACATGCCATAATAAAATCCGAGGTATCAGTCCTTTTTATTATCTAAATTTTGCAGCTGATGCTGAAACTTCACTGTTCCAAAACACATGTTTGATGGTATGTGCTGTGAATCAGATTTACATGATTTTAAAATTTTCTTTATTTATTTCATGTAAGGTTTAGGTTCTTTTGCTTATCTTAATTAGCCAAATATTCCAAAAAAAAAAAAGGCAAAATAGCTTTAACATGGCCTTCTGTATATCAAAACATTTTCCTATTTCTGTGGGATTTAAACATATTCTTTATGAATGCTTGTGATTTGTTTTGTAATTACCTTCGTATATCAAACATAAAATATTTTTCTCATAGTAATGTAGACTAATCATAGAGAAGATTCAATATTTTGCTCACAAATGTGATAAACTAGCAGCTAGAATTGGAGTTTCTTTTATGTTGGATTAGTTTTTTCGAAACCATTAATTGCCTCGTAATCTCTAGGTGCCCAACCATCCCTTTTCTCTTGGTTTTTGATTTAATATTGTAGTTTTCTGTTTGGTTGCTGAGAAATTGAAAGAAAATAAAGGAAACTGTTGGTTTTTGTTCTTTTTCGAAGGGTTTAAGCTTTGTGCTTTGAAGCTTTTGTTTGACTGTGTTCATATATTTTTATTTCTGATCAGTTTTCTTATCATTTAAAGTATAGTTTTTTGTCATGCAATTACAAATATTGCAAAAAAAAAAACCAGTGTCAAATGCAATCACCTTTTTACATTAAATTTTATGCCTTTCGGTTATACAAGTTGAAGTGAATTACAAGTTTTTTTTTGTCTGTGATGATATAATTCTATCGATTCAGTGCAATGAAATTGTAATCTAGTGTCACATTTTGTTTATAAATGTGCTTGATTCTTGTGCTTGTTGTTTTTGTAAATGATACATCTTTTCAGTTTTCTCCAGAACATGAGCTACCAATATCAAAAACCATGACCCTTATCGCTTCGAATAGTCTTTCACTCGTCTCGTAATTTTTGTCTTTGTAGTCTAGCAAAAAGGATTGGCTTATCCTGTACATAGAATTAGTAGCCAATATCTTGATAGGCTACTTTGAAGGGCTTATTTTTGAAACAGTAGCATACATTAGTCAGATAGATTTTAGTTTAACATCATCTCAAGCTCAGTATGAGAACTTTTTGAGAAAAACTGTATATTTGACAAAAGGCTAGTGGATATTTGTCAAACCACATATCTGCAGTAGATAGTTTGACATTATGTAATCAACTTTGTCAGTGAAACTATTGTTAATTCAGCTCGCCTTCATCATATTAAATTTTATGAAGAAAATTTGGTCTAACTTTTTTTATATTCATTAAATTATTAAATTATGCTCCATCATGTGTATGTAAACTTTGATTCTGAGCTTGCTTCTATATTATCATTGGCTTTCAACAAATGGAAAATCAATTACAAAAGGATAACTACTCATTTTTTCCTTAAAATTTTTTTTTAAGAAAAAAAAGGTCAATGCTTGAAAGGTAGGTCTTCATCAATCTCATCTTATCCAAGCTTTTCTTTGAGGAATTTAAGTGGATTTATATAAATCTTAACAAAATGATTTGATATTTTTTTTCTCAAGATGGTTATGGACAGGCTGCTATCCTTTTTATTTTATTCAGGCCATAGGCAGCTTTCCTAGGCATTCAAGCCCCATTTTTAATGCTCTTTACATTTTTAAAGTTGCTATCGCCTGATTTACCTATTTCTACCATTAATTTGAGCTAGGGTTCATATTTAAAAAATTTACCCATGTATGACATGCATGTATTTTGATGTCTAATGGTAGAAAATGAATGTTAGTTATGTAATAAATTACTTTCATTAAGTTGTAAAATAGGTGGTAAAAATCTATTTGAAAGAAAATGTGGGCTATTATAAGCATGAGATAGGTTCAGCTGGGCTTGTTTTGAGAAAAATAAATACATTTTATTTTACGAGCCTAGGGACTAACGTGTAAATAAGTGAAAAGCTAAGGGCAAAAATGTAAATTTGCCTTAATATGATTTTTGGGTCAAATTGAATAATGTGTGTAATAAACGAGCTAAGTGTGTTATTATAGAGCAAAAAAGACGTGGAATCGACCTTGATCGAGGGAAAGAAAAGGTCGTGGACTAAATCGTAAAAATAATCATTTTTGTATTGACGTAAGTTTGTATGTAAATAATGCATTGTTATATTTATGTTTTGAATGCTTTAATATTGTATGCATTGTGAATAACTATCTAAATGTGTATATCGACCAAGTAGCGATAAGTGAGAAAATCCCGATTGAACCTTAGGAATCGAATAGGATACAAGTAACATGTCACTAGGAAACCAAGTGTTTAAGGGATTAAGTGATTCGGGTGTTGGCCTAGTACGTCCTACCAGTGGCTGGGTAATCCAGCATGTGTTGCGGATACTTGTCAGCTTGTGTGTGCAGCACTGTGTAGCTACGTCACGACCGTCATCTTTTGTGAGTAGACCCGTGATTAGCTCGAGAGTGAGCTCTTAAGTGATAATTAATAAGTGGTAGCTTTGACTACAAATAGGTGTGGCACTTATGTACAAAACTTCTGAGTATCCTTTAGTATTCCAAGTGGTTCAACGGGTAGTTAAATGATATGGCATATTGTGAAAGTAAGTGGAAATGGTTGTGTTACGAGCTAATGTAGGTATGAGTGTGAAATTCGTAAACAATGTGATCGATGTGTATATTAGACTTTTGGTAAGGTTAAAATGAGTAAGTTGTGAACATAAATCCTTAGTGTGAATTATGCAAATTCTTTCATATTAATTGTATGTTTTATATGTTTGAAAAGTCCATTATTTGCATATAGACTTACTAAGCTATGTGGCTTACTCCCTTTCTTTTCTCTTTTCCCTATAGAGTTGTCAAGTTAGCTCGAGGTCTGGAGATCAACGGGGTTCTATACATACTATCAACAATTATTTTGGTATTTTGATTTCAGCATTTTAGATTATGGCATGTATAGGTGACTTATTCATTTTGTTATGTGACGTAATTGTTTTGGCCAAAAATATTGGCTACTAATGTTGATGATTTGTTTTGTATAAGCCCATTGAGAATTGGCCAATATTAGTGCAAGCTTTCATGATTAAATTGAGTAATGTGCGATGTGTATGTGTGATAAATGTGATATGTATTTGATGTGTGGATGTCTCAATTTATGAATATTTGGTTGTATAATTATGCCTTGCTATGTGTTGTTGAAATTAGTATGAATGTGTTTATGTTTCAGGATGGCAAATGGCTTGGTACATAGCCTTATTTTTCTCCACACAAGTAGATACACGGGCGTGTGTCTAGGCCGTGTGTGACACACGGTCAACCCTATGGGCGTGTGCATAGGTCATGTGTCTCCTGCACCCTATTTTTGCAAAATAGAATGTCTAAAAATAAACACATGGGTAGAGATACGGTCGAGTGTCTCAGCCTTGTGAAGGACGTGACCTTAGGACATGGGCGTGTGCCCAGGCCATGTGAAGTTTACACCTTAAATGCGAAAATTAAATTCGTCACACGGCCTAGCACACGGGCGTGTGACTTGGCCGTGTGACCCTAAATGGATGATGACATCATAAATAGAATGCTCAATGTTTTTTACACGGGTTGGGACACGAGCGTGTGTGACCACATGGCCTGCCCACATGGGCATGTCCCAAGTCACACGAGCGTGTGACACTGTTTTGATGAAAAATTTTCTAAGCATTCTAAACCTATCGTTAAGTCCCCGAATTGCTTCCAAAGTATGTTTTGGGCCTCATATGCTCATTTTAGGGACGATATGAAAGAATGTGAAAAGTTTTAAAATTAGACGCAAATTTTATGGCTCAAAATTGTACGTGTATTTGTGTTTAAGTCCGGTAATGCCTCGTACCCTGTTTCATTGTTGATACGAGTAAGGGGTGTTACAATTAATGGTATCGGAGCTATGGTTTAGTCGTTTCTCGGACTAATATAGCATGTGTAAGAGTCTAGCTATACATACCATAAATATAAATTTTGATAGTGTGATGGTTCCTAACTTTTTTAAATTGTGTTTTCATATAGTAAATGGATCCCGACCGAGCTATAGTTGATGACGTAGAAAGTAATGCGTCGGCTCCCACCCAAATGACTGTGCCACCTGATAACAGAACGTGACAACTAGTCACGGAGGAGAGGCTCAGGAAATCTTTCTCCATATGATGAACGAGTGGTATACAGAGTTTATTTGGGCAAACCCAGATGCTCAACCTCCTCCACCCCCTCCCATTTTTCAACCGATTCCCATAGCTTCCTAAGGTGTGGAGATGGTAAGATTGAATAAGCCTTTGGTTGATAAAATTTGTAAGTATAGAGCCAAAGAATTCAGGGCTAATGTAGATGATGACCTTGAAAGGGCAGAGTTCTGGCTAGAGAACACTATCAGTGTGTTTGATGAGCTTTCATGTACACCCAAAAAATGTTTAAAGTGTGCTATATCACTTCTGAGGGATTCGACATATCAGTGGTGGAAAACTTTAGTATTAGTGGTACCGAAGGAAAGAGTCACTTGGGATTTCTTCCAAGAGAAATTTTGAAAGAAGTATGCAAGTCCGCGATTTATTGATCAGAAATGAAAGGAATTCTTAGAGTTGAAACAAGGCCGAATGACTGTATCTAAGTACGAGCGAGAGTTTGTTAGACTCAATAAGTACGCTCGGGAATGTGTTTCTACAGAGGCTATTATGTGTAAGAGGTTTGAGGGCGGGTTGAATGAAAACATCAGCCTGTTTGTAAGAATTCTAGAGCTAAAAGAATTTGTTGTGTTAGTTGACCGAGCTTGCAAGGTAAAAGAATATTGTAAGGAAAAGAGGAAAGCTGAGCTTGATGCTAGAGATACGAGAAAGAGAATGATGAGTAAGTCTTTCTAGTCTTCATCAAAGAAATTGAGGGATATGCACACCCGCTCGAATGTTTTAGCTGGGAACCCTAACAGAGATCGTGGAAAGTAATTTTTAGGTTCTAAGGCTCGAACTACATCTATAGTGAGCATTGGTAATGTGAGATCTGAAAAGTCTAAATGCCAACAGTATGGTAGGCGACACCCTGGTGAATGTTTTATATGTTTGTCCATTATTTGCATATAGACTTACTAAGCTATGTGGCTTACTCCCTTTCTTTTCTCTTTTCCCTATAGAGTTGTCAAGTTAGCTTGAGGTATGGAGATCAACGGGTTCCATACACACTATCAACAATTATTTTGGTATTTTGATTTCAACATTTGAGATTATGGCATGTATAGGTGACTTATTCATTTTGTTAGGTGTCGTAATTATTTTGGCCAAAAATATTGGCTACTAATGTTGATGGTTCATTTTGTATAAGCCCATTGGGAATTGGCCAATATTAGTTATGTCTAAACATCACATGTTAATGTGGTTAAGAAAGTGCAAACTTGCATGATTAAATTGAGTAATGTGCGATGTGTATGTGTGATGAATGTGATATATATTTGATGTGTGGATGTCTCAATTTATGAATATTTGGTTGTATAATTATGCCTTGCTATATATTGTTGAAATTAGTATGAATGTGTTTATGTTTCAAGGTGGCAAATGGCTTGGCAAATAGCTTTATTTTTGTCCACATGGGTAGACACACGGGCATGTGTCTAGGCCATGTGTCATGGGCTTGTGAATAGGCCATGTGTCCCTTACACCCTAATTTTGCAAATTAAATGTCCAGTAGTAAACACACGGGCAGAGACACGACCGTGTGTCTCAGCCGTGTGAAAGACACGGCCTTAGGACATGGGCGTGTGCCCAGGCCGTGTGAAGTTTGCACTTTAAATGCGAAAATTAAATTTGCCACACGGCCTAGCACACGGGCGTGTGATTTGGCCGTGTGACCCTAAATGGATGATGACATCATAAATAGAATGCTCAATGTTTTTCACACGGGTTAAGACACGAGCGTGTGTGACCACATGGCCTGCCCATACGGGCATGTCCCAAGTCACACAGATGTGTGACACTATTTTGATGAAAAATTTTCTAAGGGTTCCGAAGCTCTAGTTAAGTCCCAAATTGCTTCCAAAGTATGTTTTAGGCCTCGTAGGCTCATTTTAGGGACAATATGAAAGAATGTAAAAAGTTTTAAAATTAGACGCAAATTTTATGGCTCGAAATTGTACGTGTGTTTGTGTTTAAGTTCGGTAAGGCCTCCTACCCTGTTCTAGCATGGATACGGGTAAGGGTGGTTACATAATGAGTCTTTAAAGAGTGAGATCAATGTCATGCTTGGTTTTCACGAAGTTAATGATCTAGGTCATTATCTTGGGGTTCCACTCTTTCATAAAAGAGTCACTAATGGTATTCTTAACCTTTTAGTGGAAAGAGTTTGTAGTTGGCTTTCTAGTTGGGATGCAAAACGACTCTCTTTTGCTGGGAGGGTTACTTTAGTACACTCCGTCTTGTTGGCTATCTCGAGTTACATCATTCAATCTACTCTACTCTCTAAAGGGATTTGTAACTATTGAAGAATTAGCTAGACAGTTCATCTGGGGGGATGCAGAAGGGAAAAGAAAATTGGCCTTGGTAGAGTGGAATAACATTTACCAACCTAAAATGCATGGAGGCCTTAGACTTCGATGATTGGAGGACCAGAACAAAGCTTTCATGATGAAAATCGGTTATAGTCTTATTACTAAGACTGAAGATTTATGGGTTCAAGTCCTTAAAGCTAAGTATGGTTTCCATGATGATCTGTCAGATCTATCATAAGGCACAGGTGCTTCTATATGTGGAAAGTATTCGCTAAAGCTTGGCCTTTGTTGCGTAGTAATATGATCTGATCTATCGGTAATGGAGGGTCTGTTCGTTGTTGGGAGGACAATTGGGTTCCAACTGTTCGGTCCCCTCAATCAGTATGTATTGACTCAAGGTAATATTCCTTCACAAAGTAAAGTTAATGAGATGGTTTTAGACAATGGGGAGTGGAACATTGATCTTTTCAGATTGTGGTTGCCAGAAGATGTGGTCAATCGAATCATTAGCATCCCTCCTCCGACTGAGTCAACTGGGCCTGATATTCTTTCCTGGTCCAGGACAACGTCTGGTGTCTTTTATATGAAAAGTGCTTACTTTATACTTAAGGAGAAGTCTTGGAACCTGAAGGACGCGAACTGGAATGTTGTTTGGAAAGTTCCAGGGCCACAATGAGTTAGACAGTTTATCTGGCTAATTCTTAAGCAGCGACTTTTAACTAATTCGAAAAGGGTTAGAAGAGGTATTTCGTAGAACGCTTCGTGTTAGCTCTGTGGTCTTTCTACGGAGGATATCCTTCATACTTTAAGGATTGTTCTTTTGCGAAGGAAATTTAGAAACAAGCCATTCCTTCTAATCATTCTGATAGCTTCTTCGCTGGTAATATTTCAGAGTGGTTGTTCTCGAATTTACACTCTTATCCTTCTGTTAGCGCAAGGGATTCAACCTGGACTTGTCTTTTTAGGATACTTCTAATCATTTTTCCTCTAACTATAATGCGACGTTGGAGTACCGCTCAAATCAGTCAACTATTCCTCAAAACTCAGGTATGTGTTTTTACCTTAATAATGATGGTGTTGCTCACTTTGTTTCTGGTTTTTCTGCTACAGGTGGAGTAATACGCGATGGTAAAGGAAAGCGGATCATAGGATACAACCAGTATTTGGGAAGATGTACAGCAGCGGTTGCTGAGCTGTGGGGAATATTGGATAGGCTTCTACTTCTTCAGAAACAAGGATATGATAATGTCATTATACAGTCTGATAACCTTGAAAATGTTATTTCTATTTGTGCCAGCAAGCTTGATGGTCCAAAAAACCCCCCTAATTAGGAAGATTCATCAGATTCTAGCCTTTGAAAAGAAGTGGTCCTTAAATTATATTCCAAGAGAGTCTAATCGGGTAGTAGATGCTTTGGTAAAAATGGCTTTAACGAGCAGCGAAACTTTGTAGATTTTTAAAAAACCCCCTTTGGAACTCCAAGTGCTATTAAAGGATGAATGTATTTTAGATAATGTGACTAGAAATTAATTTTGTAGTACTCTGTTTTATTTACCAAAAAAATATATAATTGATTTATATGTTAAAAAAAGCTAAAGGGTATATTTGTCATTTCAGCATTTAACACTTTTGGTTTTTTTAATAATTTTTACAAAAATAAAAACGTAATTTAATTTATTAGAGGGCATATCCGTCATTCGAGTATTTTTTTTTTTGCTATTACATATCTATTTCTCTCAACCAAACGCATGAATATTATTACAATACTCATCCCATTACATCCAACCAAACCACTGTTATGCCTATTCAATTTCATTACAGTTTTATTCCATTCTAATCAAATAGCTATTTCATTCTAGTGAATCAAATGTGCAGTTATAATTTTTTCCTTTTTTGAAAAGAATAATTTAAAAAAAAAATGAGTGATTAAAATATAAACTTACTAAAATTGAATGAATAAAATGAATATAAAATAACATTAGTTAAGCTCAAATTAATGGACGCAAATTAAAAGAAGGTGACCACAATGAAAATAGTTGCTAAGACAATTTTATTTTCGGTAATTTACCTTTTTCTTTTTTTTGGGAAAGACCAAATTCTATATTATCAAAATTGAGAGGGAGAAGATGAAGTTTTTACCGAATTGAAATTACCACAAACTAGCTGTCTAAACTCGAAATACATCTGTAGATCTGGTAGAACAATAAGAAGGGGGGGGGGGGTGGAGAACGAAAGAAAGAAAGCAAAACGATGCGCTTGTTTTGAAGATCGAATTTTCCTCATTTCCATCCGCTAAAAAAAGTGTCAGTTTCTCTGATCGTTCGAGGTTCATTGTTCTCTATACGTCTCCAATTTTTCGAGATCTGTGGATTTATTTTCTACATAGTTTCGCGGCATTTTTCTGTTGTTGCTGGTTTTTTTTGTTTGTTTGTATTAGAAGCTTGAATGTTTGGATTTAGGTTTCGGATTTCCTAATATTGTGATTTGAAATTTTGATCGAATCCTTTATAGTATTACTACAAATTAGAATAGAACTTTGCTCTGTGGATTCAATATGGTTTTACCATTTTACACTTTCTATGTTTAGTTGCGCTTTCTCTCTGCTGGTATATTTTTGTTTCTTACTTTCGTAATGCTTTGATTTTAAATGATGAATTCAGCATTAATATTGGAATTAAAAATATGAAAACTAACAGATCTCATCCTTTTCTTTCTCAGTAGACAGATCAACGGTGATCTTACATTAATAATTTTCTGAAATAACCACGATTCAATTGTGGCATTAAGGTCGATTTGCCTGAGTTGTAAATTTAGCTCCTTTTTTTCTGTGAATTATGAGATACCTAGTTTAATAGCCCGTTAAGTATTTGCTAGCAGTCTGAAAAATATATGTATGCGGTATAGTTTTCATGCAAGATTCTAGCCAAGTTTTTATCGAAACAGTGCATTAGTTGGTGACCTTATTGTTTAGAAGTGTTCAGGAGCAATGTTCTGTGCATGATCTGTCTGCAAATGTTGTAGTTATGATATGTTGTCATTACTCAAATATGCACATTGGAGGTAAATGTGAGAGGGTATTGTTTAGGAAGATGGTCATGGAGCTGATTTGTCTTTTAAATTTTTACCGAACTTATGGCATTTGAAGTAACTGGCAATCTTTTTACTAAATTGGTCCTATTTTAATTGGCCAACAAAAGTTTTGTTCCTGTTGTAAGACTTTCTGAATGATTTGTATAAGCTATGTTTAAATTTCTTGTTATAGATGCATATTTTACACTGATATAATTTTATTCTAGTCCTCGCATTGAGAACCATCATTTGCATTATATATATATTGATGATTTGAATTTTGTTCAGAAAAGTAGCAAGAAATGGAGAAGTCTTGTACACTTCTTATTCACTTTGACAAAGGAACACCAGCAATTGCTAATGAAATTAAGGAAGCACTCGAAGGCAATGATGTTCCTGCAAAGATTGATGCCATGAGGAAAGCAGTTATGCTTTTGTTGAATGGTGAAACCCTCCCCCAGCTTTTTATTACCATTGTCAGATATGTTTTGCCTTCAGAGGATCACACCGTCCAAAAACTTTTGCTTCTATACTTGGAGATAATTGAGAAAACTGATTTGAAAGGGAAGATATTACCTGAAATGATCTTAATATGCCAAAATTTGAGGAACAATCTTCAACATCCTAATGAATATATTCGTGGTGTGACCTTGAGATTTCTCTGCCGCTTGAATGAGACAGAGATCATTGAGCCACTAATCCCTTCAGTTTTGCAAAATCTGGAGCATCAGCATCCATTTATTCGTAGGAATGCTATATTGGCTGTCATGTCAATATATAAGCTTCCACAAGGCGAGCAGCTCCTGGTTGATGCACCTGAAATGATTGAGAAGGTCCTTTCGACAGAGCAGGATCCATCTGCCAAGCGAAATGCATTTCTCATGCTATTTAATTGTGCACACGATCGAGCCATTAATTACCTTTTGACCCATGTTGATAGGGTTTCTGAATGGGGTGAATTGCTTCAGATGGTTGTGTTGGAGCTGATTCGTAAGGTTTGCAGAACAAATCGTGGGGAGAAAGGGAAGTATATTAAGATTATTATATCTTTATTAAATGCCCCCTCAACTGCAGTTATTTATGAATGTGCTGGCACCCTTGTTTCTCTGTCATCTGCTCCTACTGCTATTAGAGCTGCTGCAAACACTTATTGTCAGCTTCTTCTTTCTCAAAGCGATAACAATGTGAAGCTTATTGTGCTAGATCGGCTGAATGAGCTCAAGTCTTCTCATAGAGATATTATGGTTGATTTGATCATGGATGTGATTAGGGCACTTTCAAGTCCAAATCTTGACATCCAAAGGAAGACACTTGATATTGTTCTTGAGTTAGTAACTCCCCGAAACATCAATGAAGTTGTTCTTTTGTTGAAGAAGGAAGTGATGAAAACTCAAAGTGGAGAACTTGAGAAGAACGGAGAATACAGACAAATGCTTATTCAAGCTATCCATTCCTGCGCAATCAAGTTCCCAGAAGTTGCAAGCACAGTTGTGCATCTGATGATGGATTTCTTAGGAGACAGTAATGTTGCTTCAGCTATTGATGTTATAGTTTTTGTTCGAGAAATAATTGAAACCAACCCTAAACTTAGGGTGTCCATTATAACACGGTTGTTGGACACATTCTATCAGATTCGAGCTGCACGGGTTTGCTCCTGTGCCCTTTGGATCATTGGAGAATATTGCTTTTCTCCATCTGAAGTTGAGAGTGGCATAGCAACCATCAAGCAGTGTCTTGGAGAGCTGCCTTTCTACTCTGTTTCTGAGGAAGTGGAAGCTACTGATGCTTCAAAGAAAACTCCTCAATCAAACTCCATTACCGTCTCCTCCAGGAGACCTGCTATTCTTGCTGATGGTACTTATGCAACCCAGAGTGCTGCATCTGAAACTGCTTTCTCCCCTCCTACCATTGTTCAGGGATCATTGACTTCTGGGAATCTCAGATCTCTTCTCCTCACTGGCGATTTTTTCCTTGCTGCAGTTGTTGCTTGCACACTGACTAAACTTGTTCTGAGACTGGAAGGGGTACAGCCTTCAAAAGTTGAAGTTAACAAAGCAACCACACAGGCATTGCTGATCTTTGTCTCTATGCTGCAATTAGGACAATCTCCTGTTCTTCCACACCCAATTGATAATGATGCTTACGATAGAATTGTTCTGTCCATAAGATTATTGTGCAATACTGGTGATGAGATCAGAAAAATATGGTTGCAGTCTTGCCGTCAGAGTTTTGTTAAAATGCTTTCAGAGAAACAGTTGCAAGAAACTGAGGAATTAAAGGCAAAAGCTCAGGTTTCTCATGCACAACCGGATGACCTTATTGACTTTTACCATTTAAAGAGTCGAAAGGTAAGGACTTTTTTGTGGTCATTAACTTATGTGCATGATTTAACATCTTTGGTTTGTGCGAATATCTTGCCATGCATGCAATTTCTTTTCTGGGTTAAGCTTGTATTTTGTTTGTTTTGATAGAATTTTCTGCTTTATCCCTTTGGTTCACCTTTGTGCTTTTGCATCTCTTTGATTATTGACTCATTATTTTTTTTCTTGGTTTTTTTGTCATGAAGTTGTGGTATCTCAAATTTCCTTTGCTAACTTCCAGGGTATGAGTCAGCTGGAATTGGAGGATGAGGTTCAAGATGATTTAAAACGAGCAACTGGAGAGTTTGTCAAGGATGCAGATGATGCAAATAAGCTCAGCCGCATTCTTCAACTGACAGGATTTAGTGATCCGGTATATGCCGAAGCATATGTCACCGTCCATCACTATGATATTGTTCTTGATATTACTGTTATCAACCGAACCAGGGAAACCTTTCAGAATTTGTGCTTGGAGTTGGCTACTATGGGTGATCTGAAACTTGTGGAGCGTCCTCAAAATTATACCCTAGCTCCTGAATCTAGCAAGCAAATAAAGGCCAACATCAAGGTGTCTTCAACTGAGACTGGAGTCATATTTGGCAACATCGTATATGAAACTTCAAATGTGCTTGAGAGAACAGTAGTTGTTCTGAATGACATTCACATTGATATCATGGACTATATTTCTCCTGCTGTTTGTACGGATACTGCATTCAGAACCATGTGGGCAGAATTTGAGTGGGAAAATAAGGTATTTCTTGAACTATTTCCATTTTTTATTATTACCACGTTGCATTTACAGCCGTCTTATTTCTGTTAGTCAGCTGGCCAATATGGATGGCTTTCAAATATAATTTGTTTCTTAGGGTAACTGATATGCAATTTTGAAGCTTCTCCTAACTTATCAGTTCTCATCTGCATTGATGTTTCAATTTTATTATTATATTTCTTTTTGTTTGTGATTCAGGTTGCTGTAAACACTGTAATTAAAAATGAGAAGGAATTCCTCGACCATATTATCAAGTCAACTAACATGAAGTGCCTCACTGCACCGTAAGTTTGTCTTGTTTAGAAATATTATATAAATTTGAAAATAAACCGAGCATCCTTTGGTTCTGTGTACCAAGCTGTAGGTTGCACATTATTAATAATGCAGCCTGATATATGATTTATAATATGGTCACTTTATTGTTGTGAAAAAGGTATTTGAATCTGTTATCAGTTCGTAGACTGATAACCTAATGTTGGTTTTGCAATACATCTGTTTGAACACAGTAGTAAAAATTCACTCAAGTGAGATCCTCATAGATGATTCTCGAATCCCTTTTGCTGGCTGGTTTGCTTTTCAGATCTGCGCTAGATGGTGAGTGTGGATTCCTGGCTGCGAACTTGTACGCAAAGAGCGTGTTTGGGGAGGATGCGTTGGTAAATGTGAGCATTGAGAAGCAAGCTGATGGGAAACTGAGTGGGTACATCCGGATAAGGAGCAAGACCCAGGGGATTGCACTTAGTCTCGGGGACAAGATCACTCTTAAGCAAAAGGGAGGCAGTTGATGCAATAATATTTCGATATCAATTGTTTCATCGATACCGGTAGTCATTGTTAGTTAAATCTCCTATTGAATTTTGAAATGCATAGTAATTTTGGTGTTTTATGTTTAAAAATACAGGGTATTTAGGTCCTCTTGTTTTGAAAAAATGGCTGGGCTGCCTTCAATAGTCAATAGTGTTGTGGTAGCTATCAGCAGCTGAGGGGCACCAAAGACTTGACATTTGTTGTATTTGGAGTTTACATATTTGGAAACTAAAAAGGATCATTGAACCCATAGCTAAAATAGTGCTTTTTGGCAATGTTAAAACGGGAATTTTATTTTATTTCGCTGATTCTTTGAAGAGTGTTCCACTCGGTTCCTTCGCTCCATAATAAAGGTTACCCTTAGAGTTGTAAATGAACATCACGTTGGGTTCAACGAGTGGTTTTGTTTTTGTCCATTTATCAAATTAAATTAATAATAACAAAATTTGAAGGCTCATTCGATTCATTTATATTAATAAAATTTTTTTATATTCATTTACTAAATTGTCTATGTTCAGTTATTATATAATATAATTATTAAAATTTAGACATGACTGTTTTTACATCAAAAAGAGATTTGTTTATTTATGAACGTTATTTGTGAAAATATTCATGAACATGAACAAGTAATTATTAACAAACACAAACTTAAAAATAAACAAATTATTCGTTCATTAACGGCCTGGCTATCCTTATCCTTGCTTGTGCTTGTATGCTGTTTTGTGATATATAATCTGAATTAAATTCAAGTAGTACTATCCAAACCAGAACTAAAACTACACAAATTAGAGTGTGCATTTCATCTTTTATTTAAAAAAAAGAAAAAACCCAATCTTCTTGAGTTTTGAGAATCCCTATGCAAATAGCTCTAGCTGCTTCAATACTGAATATAAAAATTTAAACTCGTACAGGGAACATATGTCAAAAGAATCATAGTTTAGAACAAAAGAGGGTTTCAACAGAATCAAGCTAAATTATTATGATTTAGAACCCACCATCAAACAATCACTTGCAAAGTTTCAATTTCTTGAAAAACGGCGATACCATGGACTTGGGGTAGGGTTTTGTAGCCAGGCAAGTTGGGAAGTTTTCAGGCTGTTCAATCCACAGTTTATGAGCAATACCCGCCGCCAACAGCTTTTCTGACAAGTTCAATATCTGGGTTTCTCCCTTCACCTCAAGTGTTACCTACATGTTCCAAAACCTCACCACTTAGCTCATCATCCACAACTCTAGATACAGCAGCAAATCACCCTACAATTAACACCTCATGGTTTTCATTGTTATGAGATATGGTCAAATTTTTGTTTAATTTGAAACCATGAAGTATGCTGTATTTACAACAGTGTAAGAATAGAATTGGATAGGTATCCAAAATGTTTGTCTTGCATTAAACACCCTTGTCGGATAGTTTTATGGGATAAATGCCTCTCTCCTATGTTTCTCAGTTCTGCTATGGGATTATTTGTAACTTAAAAATGATCAATTCTCATTACGTTTGGGGGGATAAAACTCCAAGCAAATCTAAGGTCTACAACAAACCCAGTATGAGAAGAGAAAATAATGTGCCACAATGAGGATTGCCTCCAATTGACCAAAAATCATAAACAGGGTTTTTCGAAACAATACACCATACTCTGTTGAAAGTAAAAGAAATCATTCATGGTGGGAAAAAAAGAAGAAGAATAAACACAAGAACATTGGTTACCTTGTGCATAGAGTCAATGTTATCAGGGTTGCAATACTGGAGGGTGTGGGGGTCGTCCTTGTGAGACCAAATGGCACTGACCGAAGCATGGCATCCCTGCGTCACCACGCTCCCCAAAGGCCACTTGTCTATTAAGTCTCTCCGAAGCACCACGTACTGCAGCAGCACATCGTCGTCGGTCGGAGGATCGGTTTTGTTGGCGACAGGTTCGGAGCTTTGTAGACTCATTGAGGTCGAAAGGTTCCGAGAGGGATGAACCCTAATATTAGAAAAGCTTCTCGGGGAAGGGCGGAAGCAACCAAGGAATGTGGTGAAGGAACACGCAGGTTGAGCTAGTGCGGCCATCGACAACTAAAAACGCTGCGTTGCGTAACTTGGTTGTGGATTTTCGTATTGAGGATTATAAAGGTATTGGGCCGGATTTGTTGATTGGACTGCCTCTTTGTAAAATGTAATGATTTCACTCTCCAATTAAAATCTTACCTTAATTCACATATTACCGCTTGGATTTCAATTTCTCTCAACTTTAATTCACAACATGAAATGATCATTCTATTCAACAAAAAAAAGAAAAAAGAGTTTGAAACTAAATATAATAATACATCAAATATGTATGGCATTAAAATAAAAAAAAATAGATTAAATTGTAAGTAAAATGGAATTTAAACATGTGAATGCATCATATTAATAGTACTAAATGTACTACGATTATTTATCATAATGTTGTCATCAATTTTGAGTTAGCGTCGAGTTGATCTATGGCATCAACTCAAAACTCAATCAACAACATTATGAATACTAAAAAATTTTATAACACGCATATATGTGTGGAAATTACATATTTAGAACATAGAAGTGTGTTTAAAAATAACAATAAATAAATAATGAAACGTATGGTTTAAAACTTAATAATAATAACACATGAAATGTGTACAATATTAAAATGAAAAAAGAGATTAAACTGTGAGTAAATTAAAATTTAAATACTTGAGCACATTACAATTATTTATCATGGTGTTCTTATGTTGTTATCATCAATCCTGAGTTAGCATCAAGTTGACTTGTGACACCAACTCAGTCAATAATATTATTATAACACCCCAAAATTTTCGATGTCATAACTCGTATCAAAGAAGTAGATGAGTAAAAAAAATTTCGAGTACGAGTGTCAGTTAAATGTAAATTATTGATTAATTAAATATGACATCGGGGAAAGATATCAAAACTAAATGTGATATACTAGTAGTAAAATAACTTATGGACCAACCACGGGAGTTAAGTGAGATGGCAAGGGTCTCTCCTACCTTAACCAGTGGTCAAGGGTTTGATCCTCGCCCTGGGTATGGAGCAGCTTTAAAACTTGTGGCCAGTATTTACCCCCTTATGGGCTTATAGAATGCGGTGGATTAGTTACTGGACTTGCTCCAATAGATACATTGGGAAATAAAAAAAAACTTATGGGCCAAGTTGGAAGACGAGAATTGTAATACTCACTTTTCGCCATTATTGAAAAAAATTGATTTTGGATCGAAATTTCTTAAACTAAGTTGTTTTGAAAAGTTATTATTATTATTGTTATGAATATATTATTAAGTATATGTCCATCAAAATCAAGATTTAAATTCTAATAGTCATTAGAATTAGATTTCTACTTCATCTATACTTCTTACGCCTATAAATAGAAACTTTAAAGAAGCATTGTAATCATCTCATTGATCAATAAAATGCATTCTCTATTTCTTCTCATATTTTCTTTGCTCTTTACTCTCTCTATCTCTCTTTATTTTATAACACGTTATTAGCACGATCTTGCTCAAAGTGATAAAACATTTTGTCGATAATCAAATTTATTCTCCATGATTTTCAAGATCTTAGATGATAAGATGCAAAACTTTTGCAGAAAATTTCTTTTATTTAATGTTTCATATTTAATTATTTTTAGCAAATTCATATCAATTTTAATTATTTTTATTAACTTATTTTATTTTTATGTTATTAAGGATGGTGACGGATTTGGTATTACTATCTATATGAAATTTTGAAATAATATCTATTCTCAAAGTTTGCCATTGATAAATTTTGATTGGATTCAAAGTCTAATATTGAAGTTTAAATTTGCTTACTTGTTGATAAAACCATCAAAACTTCGTTGAACAAGAAAGGTACATCAACTTAATTAGATCTCTATCTTTACACTTTTTCTCAATAATAGCATCTTTAGATATTAAATTAATTTGATATATGGTTTAAATATTTAAGATGATTTTATTTTAAGTTTTGGTTCCATGGATTACTTATGGTTTCAAACATCTTATTTGTTCATGAAAATGAATATTTATTGATTTCTTTATGTTACTATGGTAGATTTTATAATTAAATTATGTACTTGGCTAAAAATATATTAGTATATAAATTTTTGTTGGTAAACCTATGAAATTTATGATTGTTCAGATTTAATTTAGTTCGAATATAAATTACGTTCACTTAATGTCTTTTATTATTTTAGTTATACAATTTTAAATTTTTCAATACTCATACATGCGTAGTTCTAAAGACAATTTTTTTAGCAATGTCAAAATTGATTTTTGGGTTGGTTCTAATATTGAATTTCATGTTTAATTGTTGTCATTTTTAATTCTTGAATTATTTTGGTTGAAAATATTTTCATAAATTTAAAAATGATAATTACTATATTAGGCTCCGTTTGTTTGCCAGTAAAATATTTTCCGAAAAATGATTTCTGGAAAATGATTTACTTTTCTGGAAAATGATTTACTTTTCTAGAAATGATTTATTTTTCTAGTGTTTAGATGAAACTGTGTAAAATATTTTCTGTTGTTTGGCAGATTTCCTGAAAATATTTTCCGAAAAAACTGTTTTTACATGTATTCATAAATTTTTATATATATATATATTAATAAATTTATATTTTAATTTTTTTTTACATATATTGCAATGATTTATTTATAAATAAATTAATCAAATTAAATATATAACAATACTCAATTATTAAGCTAGAATATTAATCGAAAGTAAATTGAAACCAACCAAAGTCAAATAAATTATTTGTAATTGTGCTATAAAAAAATAAAAAACAAGGATTGAATAATTATAAATTAGCTTTCGAACCACAATTAATACTAGAAATTAGTAATATTATCCAAATGCATAATTAGTAGTACACAACATAATAACAACAATATTGTCTAAGTGCATAACTAATATTACACCACATTAATAAAAGTATCAATATCTTCAACCTTGAGAAAATTTTTGAAGCCAAATTTTTCTATGCTTCTTACTTTTAACTAAAAAAGCTTTGGCCTCGGATTCATGACTCACTAGATAATCAAACATAGAACACAGGAAGCCATCATCAAATCCTTCTTCATCCATCAACATCACTTCTTCGTAAAGATGTGGTGTCTTATCCGCAGTAAATTGCTCCAAAGCATTAGTAATTTTGCCAAGTTGTTCACCCACAAATTTAATTTGTTCATCAACGACACTTTCTTGAGCATTTTTTCTTTTATGTTTAGATGTGCCGGATGAAGATACTTTTGTTCTTACCTCTTCAGTCTCTTCATTTTCGTAGTCTATAGGCACTGAATCTTGGTTACCATCATCCAAATCTATGTCAGCAAATGTTCTGGCAAAACTCCCTGTTGCCATATCTTTGCCAACAACCAAAGCCATTTCATCATAATGATCAATACTTTTATTCAAAAATGGTTCATACTTCTTGTGTGCCTGTTGGATATACACAATTAAAATAACAAGTAAAAAACAATTGAAATATACTTAACATATATATACATATATTACCATCACTGCTGCATCATATGTCGCTCTATCACATGTAATCATTTTCATGTTATCATCCCATCCAAAACCACTTTCACCCCGAATTGTGCATATAATCTGCCACTAGTTTTTTACAGTCCTCAAATGATTTTCCACATGCTTCACATCGTATTGGACTTGAAATCTTTCAAAAATAGCTTCGGCAACTCGATTAATAGAAACTGCTTTGAAAGTATTAGAAGGCTTATTTCCTTTCTGAGCCTCCTCTGCTAGAATTTCAAGAAAAAGATGTTTCATCTATTTTATCCACCTGAATTGCTTGGAGGTCCCTTCTTTGTTGCCCTTACTCATTCTACATTTATAATCAATATCCAACAAGCTTAAAACATAATAAATTCAATATTTAACAAGCTTAAAACATAATCAATATCTAACAAATTCAAGACATAATAATTTCAAAATCCAACAAACTAAAATTTCAATATCATTATCCAACCAACATTAACAAAAAAATAATAATTTTAATACTTAAACATACATAAAATAGAAACAATAACCCTAAGCCCTAAACCTACCTAATATTTTTAGCCATATAATCAGACCACATAGTTTGTGCAATTTCATCTCTCTTAGTAGACCATTCTCTTGCTTCTTCTCTCTTTTCTCACTCTGTAAGACTTGGTATATCAAATCAGACTCAGGCTCCTCGTATAACCCTTGATTAAGTAAATCACTAGGATTAACTCCAATTATATGATTATGAATGATACAACAAGCCAAAACTATATCTACTTGAGTTTGAAAATTCCAAAATGGTTTAGCATCTAATACACGAAACCGTTTTTTCAAAATCCCAAAAACACGTTCAATAGTGATTTGCAATGATGAATGACAAAGGTTAAAGAGTTCCTTTGCATTTTTAAGCCTCTGCGCACTAAACTCTTTTAAATGATATCGGACACCACGATATGGGGTAATATATCCATTTCGGATGCCATATCCAACATCAACAAGATAATATTTACCTACAATTTTATAAAACATAATTAATACTAATAAAATATGAGCTTACTAGAACTATTTGGTATTTTAATGATAATTATTACCTTTCGGAATTCTTAATCCTCTTGGGCGTGAAAGTGCATCACTTAAAATACGAGAATCATGTGCACTACCTTCTCAACTAGCTAGAACATAGAAAAATTTCAAATCAAATGTAATGGAAGCCAATACATTTTGTGTCATCCCCCCTTTACGGCTACAAAATATTCTTTGAATGCTAAGAGGAACGGATGT
Organism: Gossypium stocksii; assembly: GCA_020496765.1. NCBI lineage: Eukaryota > Viridiplantae > Streptophyta > Magnoliopsida > Malvales > Malvaceae > Gossypium > Gossypium stocksii. Next base: position 43,963,119 of record CM035629.1, read on the forward strand.
ACGAACATGAGTTCCATCTAATGCTCCAATACAATCTTTAAAATAAGGGTAAAACCTTGGATTACTTCTAATTTCAGTAGAAGTTGACTCATCAAGGAATCTAATAACTAGTTTATACAATTTCAAAATAGCTCTCTATACAACCCTAAAGTAATAGTGAATTATCTCAGTTGATCTATAATATCTAGATCCAATCACTCAAAACCTTACATTATGACCAATTATATGTAAAAATATAACTACTTGCTCCCTAATATTAACGGATTTAGTTGATTGTAACAAATTATTCCTACTAAGAATATCACAAAAATTAAAAAAAGGCAATCGGTCTCATCTTTATCACGTCAATACAATGTTGGTCACCACTATATAAAATACTATTAATATAACTTTCTCTTTCATAATCTCGATTCACACAAGGGTGAGAAGCAATTTCCTTCCTAGTTTTTAATTTTTTAATCCAAAGAGCCCCAAAAGCTAAAATTGAAGCCACGACTCCGAAAATTGCATTTTGATCTTGACTACGATCCATCTACACAAAATAATGCCACACAAATATTGATCACTACAAAAAAGATGCAAGCTTTTCATAAGATCACATATATGAATAAAGTTACCATGACTAAAATGCCTACATACATATATGAAAATTGATACCTAATACACTAGTAGCTCATGAAGATATCTGAAAACATATGAAAAAAAAAACTCTGGGTTTTGCAGAAGACAAACAAATCAGTCCAGAAAGTGATATATATAGAGAAAGGTAACGAAACTGAAACAGATGAGAGAGTGTGTCAATGCTTATGGGAAGAAAATACTTGAATTGGTAGGTAGTTCAGTATTGAATAAAAGACAAAACTGTGAATGAAAGATGGGTGAAGAGGACTTTACATGATGACAGACTACTAATCAACTGGGAAAAAAAGCACATAGTAGCTGTATATATAATATATTGAATCTGACTAGTTGAACTTTTTTTCTAAATCTATTTAAATATCATTTTACTGTTTATCTACTATAATTTTTATAGCTTATTTTCGTTAACATCTTCATTATGATCCAACCTTGATAGAAATATTTAGAAATATAAGATTAGGATGCACTTACTATCAGGCTTGAAAGTTGGCCAAACCCTAGCTATGGCTTCCCCTAAGAATTTCAGCCAAGGAGAGAAGATGGACACCAATTTTTACTTGATTTTTCACTTTTTATTCTTTTATTAACCAAATGACCAAAATGCCCTTAAGACATTTCTTTAAAATTTAACCCTTCCATGTCCATTTTTGTCCATCATGACATATAATGGTCTAATTACTAAATAAGGACTTCTATTTTAAAAATGCATTTCAATTAAGCACTAAAAGCTTGTAGAACACTTATTTTTCGACCTTTGCAATTTAGTCCTAATATTTAAATTGGACACTCTATCGATAAAATTTCTTAACAAAATTTTCACACATGCATTCATTCATACCTAGAACTTAAAACAATCACAAAAATAATATTTTAGCTTCAGATTTGTGGTTCCAAAACCACTGTTCCGCATAGGCCCTAATTCAGGCTGTTACACACATTAAAACCCAATGAGAAGAAAGTATTTGTTTTCCTGGCATTTACTTTATGACCCAAAAGTGCACAAAAATTGCTCAAGAAAATCTTGAAGAGTCCACTATGAGTCAAATCTGCACGACTGAAGATCACTAGATCATCTGCTAAAAACAAATGTGAAAGATTCAGTCCTATGGAGAAAGTCGAATAGGGCTCCATTCCCCTAAAGAAATACCCGCATGAAATCTGTGACCCAACCATTCCATACAGAGAACGAAGAGACATGGAGATAAAGGACATCCTTGCCGAATACCTCTAACAGGTCTAAACTTCTGAGAAGGAGCACCATTCCATAAAACCTGCATAGAGGAAGACAAAATAGCATTCATAATAACTTTAACCAAGTAAAAAGGAATACCTGCTGCATTAAGAGAAGCTTCCACAAAATCCCATCTGACTCTATCGTAAGCCTTCTCCAAATCGATCTTGATAACCATCCACTGAGACTTCTTTTTGGATCTCATTGAATGTAACACTTCCTGGGCAATGATAACATTATCAATAATGTTCCTTCCTGCAATGAAGCCTGCTTGTTCTTGATCGGTGATCTTCGAAAAGATACTCTTAAATTTATTCGCAATGATCTTCATGACCAGCTTGTACAGTACAAAGCAAATACTAATATGACGAAACTGTGAGAAGTTCTCTAGGTTTGGAACTTTAGGAATTAATAGAATAAGAGTGTTATTAAACTCTGGATCAATAGTTCCTCCTTCAAAAACCTTCTTAACCCATTCACAAATAGCTCCCCCTATATTATCCCCTTGGTTCTGAAAGAAAGCGACTCGAAATCCATCATTACTCGGGGCTTTCAAGGGTGCCATATCAAAAAGTGTAACCTTAATTTCCTTATTTGTGATGCATTTCCCAAGAAAATCAACATCTTCAGAACTGAGCCTTGGAAAAGCATTAGGAGGTAAGGACTTGACGAGCCTGGATTCTCCACATAGAGCTTTTGGAAAAAGTTAATTGCCTCCGTATTAAGAACCTCAGAATAAAAAATCATTCCCCATCAGCATTATGTAAAGCGGTGATTTTATTAAATTTCCTTCCCATAATTGTATGCCTGTGGAAGTAGCTAGTATTGTGATCTCCTAGATTTAGCCACTCACATCTAGACTTTTGCTTCCAAAGCATCTCCTCATGATGAAGAATATTTTCAAGCTCATCACGAACGAGTACTTCTTGTTAAAAAGGAGAATTAGATCCCGAGAGGTTTAAAGCATGCTGTATCTTAGCAAGCTTGTGTAATAACTGCCTCTTACGTTAGGTAATATGGCCATAAACACCTTTATTCCGCTCTTTGAGCTTATCCGTAAAATCCTCAATTGTACTTTTCAAATCACCATTGAAGCTCTAATTCTTGACAAATTCAGGTAAATTTTGATGATGAAGCAAGCCAGCAAGAACCGAAAAGGCCGATTAGGAACACAATTATTGTTATAATAAAATTTCATGAGCAAAGGCCGGTGATCCGATTTAATTCTAGGGAGGTGAGTGATGAAACAGTTAGGGAATGATTCCACCCAAGCGTGATTCCCCATAACCCTATCAAGTCTTTTAGAATGAAAATCCCAATGCCACGTGAATAGGGGTCCTTGGAAACCCAAATCATGCAGAAGAGCGTTATCTATAAAATTACCAAAGGACTGGCATCTATAGCCTTTAACATGACTGCCTTTTTTATCTTTTGAGGAAAGGATGGTATTAAAATCACCAATGGCCATCCAAGGGACATACTCCCGAAGCACAGTGTGACTTAAATCCTTCCACAAAATTTTCCTTTTTTATTTGTCAAGTCTCCCACAAAAAAAAGCAAAAAAGAATATATGGGGATGTAATTTGGAATATATACAAACCAAAATAAATTGAGGATGATTACCGACCACGTCCAAATCAATTGAACTCTTCCAACCAATCTAAATTCCTCCAGAAAATCCCACCGCTTCCACTTGGTGTGACTTTTCCCAGCCTAACTTGGCAATAATTGTGTCAGCTTTAAACCCACTAATTCTAGGCTCCAGAAGGCTGACTACATTAGGCTTGTGCTAATTTTTATATTCACGGAAGGCTCACAAAAATTTATCAGACGTACACCCCTACACATTCCAAGAAAAAATAGATATATTCATCATAATAAAATTAAAAAATTAAAAAGAAACTTATCTCAATGTTGACCGGTAGAGGCGAACTCCTCTTGCTCTCCTGTTTTCCACGAAAATACCTTAGCAGAATTTCCATCAAATTTTGACATAATAAGCTTTGCTACCTTCTTTATAGAATCAACAAAGTGAACCCGAGTATTTTTAGAGTTTTTAAAACGATTACCCTGTCCTTTAAGTGTTTTGTTAAGTTTCCACCCTCCTTTGGAGCTAGTAGCTTTAACATTAGAACCCTCTAGGCAATTTAATTTCAGACGGATAGACACTACCCCCTGACACCTCGCTAACCGGCTCCAGCATGCTGCTATTTTTGAACACCATTGCCGAATGATTTTTAGCCTCCAATACTCATTCCTTTACCGCCACATTAACAAACAAACTTTCTTCAAATGTTAGATTGCAATGTACTATATGTTGCTCTTGCTTATGATTTGAAACAGAAGTGCCCACCTTCGCATGATCTGCATCACAAATATTCTATAAATTTGAAATTAAAGGACAAAAGGCGTCAGCATCACCTGAAATTAATGACTGAATATTTTTTTCCAACATTAGGGTCCGAACCATTCATGGCATTATGGAATTCATAAAATCTAATCGGGCCTCCTTCAAATTCTGAGTCTTAAGCTACTACCCAAGAATGACACTGCTAGAAGTCTGCTGCTTGTCCAAAAAGGCCTGTTGGTTTGCTGGCAAAGAAGAATGAGATACCTAGCCCGTCTTCAGCCTAGTGTGTTTGAGGTACTTCATCAATGTGTTATTCTTTGGGTCACGGGTCTGTACAATAGGCACATATCCAACCAACAGGCCCACATTCCCTTTTTTAGAACCATTAAAACTTGATTTTTTGCCCGCTACAGATTGCTCTTGAGAATCAGTTGAAATAACTTTCCCTTTTTTCTTCAAATCCTTCTGATTCTCCTTAATAAAATCTTCCCCCCATAGAATTGGGCTCCATATCTGCTAGTGAATTAAATCTTGATCCCATGATTTTCTCACCTTTAGAAAAATGTCCTTTTTTGATCCTATCCAAGGTGTTGCGTCTACTTCTTCGTTCCACTAGCATCCAAGGGCCATATTCCTCATCGCCGACTGTCGCAAAATGAGAAGAGGTTTGTTCCATCGTCTCTCCTTTTTCTTTTGATTCTGAAGAAATTGTACTGACTGGATAGTTCTCCTTAATGTGTCCATAACAGCCACACTTAAAACAAACTATAGGGAGATTTTCATATTCAATTCTTTGAGGGCTGCCATTGATGAGAATTTTAGAGATTAAGGGTCTCCCTAAATTATCATAAACTCCCATGCAAGTATAGTGACCCTGAGCTTTACTATCTGTGTTGAAATCTAATTTAGTCACTTTGCCCACCATTCCCCCAATCTCCAACAGAATCTGTTTTTGATACAAATGGCTAGGCAAACTGGGGAACCAAATCTAAGAGAGCACCATATTAAGGTAAGGTAGGTTCGGGTTGAAATCAATCGTCTATGGTTGAATGATTAGGTAATGACTGAAAATAACACACGGACCCTGGGAGAGAACCTTATCATAATCAACAGTGCTTTGGAATTTAGCGAGAAAATAACCATTCTCTACATCCATTAGTTGAAAAAGGCTTGTATGGTTTCCAAATCCCATATAATCTATTGTGCAGGGTTGTGATTCCAAGGTTCCTACCAAGCATCTTAAGAACCACAGCAATCGACATCTCTTTTTCTAATATCTTATATACTATCTCCGAGAAGTCAATTGAAGGGATGCCATCGACAACCGATTTCTTAACATCCTATTCAGTGAGGGAGAAATTATCAACCAGGAGGTGACCATTATCAGAAACATTCTTCGCAGGATTCTCCTTCCCAACCAGCATATCTTTCCAAGAAAACGAGGGCATTGGTGATGATTCCACGACCATCACGTCTTCAGGAATCACATCTGATTCCTTGGGATAGACTTTCTTAGTGATGGAGTCCTCCACAACCATCATACATTTAGGATTCACACCCAATTCCTTGAAATGGACCTTCTTTGTGTTAGAGTCCTCAGGAAGAGAATCTCCTTCCCCATTATTATCCACATTAGAAACCGAAGAAGACAGGGGCATTTTCAGAGAATCAATTATATTGAAATATACTTTATTGTATACTATTATATTTGTATTCGCACATAACCTTTTGTTTTATAAATTAAAGATCCAATTATACCATTTAAATACATTTACCAAATATCCGACATTATATTCCATTATAATAACATTATATTTTTGCTTAATACCATCGCTAGTATTGTTAAAGAGTGTTACCATCCAAATAAAAATACTGTTAAAGAAGTAGCACCAACATAATCCAATAATCATCTCAGCATCCATCTTAACATAAGAAATCATGGTTGGCTTTCAAGAGTCCAATTATAGTAGAAAACACATTTACACATATACAAAAAGTGACAATATTAGTATTACATACTTCCATTTATTATATCATCCTACAATTACATACAAAAAGTTAAATTACTCCACCACCACACCCAATTACACATACAAAAAAGTGACAACCTACAATTACATACAAAAAGTGATATTAGTTGACCACCGCACCCATTTACACATACAAAAAGTGACGAAACTCTATAACATACAAAAAGTTATATTCATTCACCACTACAACCACATCTTTAATGGGTAGAAATAAATTTTCTCAACCATGCTAATTGCATTGAAGGTGGTAGACTTAGGAAAACGAGCATTTGCATTGGATGAGCAAGAATTTTGATCAATGCATCAACTGTTTATCATCTGTTAAACCTTTTATTTCACCTAAAGACATAAATAGAGTTTGTACCTTTTCTTGAATGAGCATTCCTGAGGTAATGCTCCTACTTAATTCAAGGTCAATTGTCTTAATATTATCCCCTAATAATGTGACAGCATTGATAAGTGAAGTAGAAGAAATTGGTTCACTAACCTCAGAACTCTTTTTCTTCTTCTTTGAAAATATAGAATCAACTTTGTTTGGATTAGACAGATGCGATTGTGTAGCTGAGACGTCCATCTCATCTAAGGAAACATCAACTTCACACCCATTGTCATTGCTTCTTTCTCCAATATTCCTTTCATTAGCAACATCCTCAACATGTAATTCTTCTAAATATCAGTAAATGTTTGAGTATCTTTCCTTGTGGCTTTTGTGTATATGGAAGTAAGTTGCTCATAATAAGGGAAACTTCGAGTTTTTAATTGCCCAACTTCTTTATGACTCTATAAAAAAATACTTCATAAGCGTTATTTACTATATGAATATAAGTAAGTCAAAAGAAGAAAAGAAATACAATATGAGTCCCATACTGCACCTTCAGTAACAATTATCTACCCATGCTCATCCCAACCAAAGCTACTATTGTCTTTTCCTTTGAGCATATAGTAAATGATTGCCAACCCTTTTTCAATTTCTTAATCCTTGATTCAAGATTAGGTTTACCCTTTAGCATTGCATGAAGTAAAGTTTTTCTATCATTCTTTCCAATTTAAGTAAATAACCATCCTTGAATCCAATATTTGTATTAAAAGTTTCAACATTGTGCAAGTCTACTATACATGAAATCAACACAACAACTTCTTTTAGAACCTATTCCCTTTTGGTTCCTCTGAATTTTGGGTAGAAGTTACAGTTGATTGTGAAAAGCCTAACATACTGTTAAACAAAATTGCACACAATCAATTAATAGATAAAAAAAACCAATTAATACAAGAATACCATAAACACAACATCAAAGATAAATAAAATACTATAAATCCTTTCAAACAACACTTTCAGCCCTATTAATTTCTAGATGCTTGCCATTCATTGGACGTTTGATTTGCTAGTTTCATCCTCTAATTTGCCTATGCATTAGTTGGATGAATATTGATTATATTAGGTTCATCATCCTCTATCACATTACTATTTAAACCTTCTCTTAGCATCACTTCAATAGGATCAAGACTCATTTAAGTTCGAATAAATTTATGAAGTAAGCAACAAGCAATAATGATTCGATTGTACACAATTACAAGATAAAAGATGGACCACTAAGTATACCTCATCTAAGTTTTAATAAACCAAAACATCTTTCAACAATGTTGCGCGCTGATGCATGTTTCATATTGGAAATTTCTTTTGGAGTACTTGGTCGGTGAACTTGGTGTCATTCATTGAAATGATATCTTTGTCCCTTGAAAAGTACAAGAAATCCCTCACAATTTGTATAACCAACATCAACTAGATAATAACAACCTATATTAAGAAAACAATATTTATGAATAAATTGTTTTCAATATTAGTATGATCTAAAAAAGTAATTCAACTTCCTCCATGTCTATACTTTACCATGAGGAACTTTTAGTCTATGTTTCCTAGTAATGGCATCTCGAAGAACTCGTCCATTAGCAACAAAACATTTTTGAGTTTGATTTCTAAATTTATCACTTTTTCACCTAACATATTTGTTGATATGTCACCTTTTCGAGTTCGATTTCTAAAATTATCAACTAATGAAACCTCAATCTTGATATAGGTTCCATCTAAAGCACTTAAGCAATTCAACAAATAAAGTAAAAGTCAAGTAAGGATACAATATTGAAATCTAAATCAAGTGAATTATTTCTAAATAATATATATACTTACTTCAATAACTTGAACCATTTCCACCTAGTGTCTGTAGAATTAATTGGAACTGGCTTTTTAAATAACGCATCTTATAAGCGTATTACACCATTTAATACATTGTGAAATGATCTACTAATGGTTTCCCCAAACCTATTAAAGTGATGGTTGATAACTCGATTTTTAAGGTGATGAGCAATAAAATATAAGAACATTGCCACTTGCTCATCTACAAGCATGTTCCTTGATAACTTCAATCCTTCTAAAGTTTGTAACATCTTACATAATGTAGAAAAAATAAATCTATTCATTGTAACTTGTTTAATTCATGTCTTGTCACTAGCATGTACAAGTCGCTTCACATAATCTCTTTGAGCATAAAAATCTAAAATGTATGATCTAATCCTTGGTCTATAAGTTTATAGTCCAGAGACGACACCCAACATAATTAAGAGCCACCTCACAATTGTATACATTTGCAACCATATTGTCAATGGAAGACTAATTCTTTTTCGCCTCTCACTTTGTACTATTAAAGATAAATGAGTCATTACTACAAGATACTAAAGTGTTACACATCTTCAAATCATAGTATAAATTAATCTTCATATCATATTAAAGAGAAAAGATGAAACAATTCTCTAACTAAGAAGATAAAGAGCAACAAAGATGCCACCATAATCAAGCTAAAACAACCATAATGTTAAAAGCTTCCAAAGCAAACCAATAATAAAGATGAAACAAATTTAAATCAATTGTAACAGATTTAAATAATTTGAAACAAATTTAAATTGATTGTAACTAATTTAAATTGCTTGAAACTGATTTATTTCGATTAATTTTTATAATTTATCGAGTGATTAGATGCATGTGTTAGAATATCGATAGAAAATTGCATGAATTGCATGTCTAATTTGCTTATTAGGACTTAATTACAAAAGTTGATAAATATGAATTCTAGATGTTAAAGGATTAAATTGAAGAGCATAATTGAAGTAGAGGTCCTTAAATGGTAATTATACCATTAGGTTTTCATGGACAAAAATGGACATACATAGGTAGAAATAACCAAAGTTTTTAATAAAGGGTATTTTAGTCATTTGGTAATTAAAAGATTAAAAAAAGGGAAAAAGATGGCAAAATATGTCCATCTTCTTCATTAAGACGAAATTTCAAGGGTTTTCCATAGCTAGGGTTTGTTTCAAGCTTTCAAGCTCCATAGTAAGTGATTCCAAGCCCCATTATTAATGTTCTTGACGTTTTTGGAGTCCCGGTAACTCGATTTAGCTTATGCTAGCAATAATTTAACCTAGGGTTCATATTTGAAAAAATACCCATAGGTGAAATGTGTTTATTTTGATGTTTTATGATAGAATATGAGGTTTTAAATTATGCTAAACAACTTGTGCTACTCGGTTTTAAGTAAAAACGAGTAAAACGACATAATCGGTAAAAATACCTGATGTTCATAAGTATATGTTCGAGTGGGAATTTGATGTTGCCGTTGGTAAATAAATGATCAGAATGTTCTAAAACATAAGAATTAGGGAAAAAGTTTAATTTACGAGCTTTGGGGCAAAAGTGTAAATATGCAAAAGTTTAGGGGTAAAATTATAATTTTTTGGAAGTTAGAGTTAAGGAATGTTTTGATAAATGTGAGTATTAAATAAGCCAAATGTGTTATTTTAGATCAAGAAAGACGTGGAATCGACCTTGATCAGGGAAAGGAAAATATTGTGGACTAAATTGCAAAATTTCTATATTTTGCACTGAGGTAAGTTTGTATGTAAATAATATATCATTTTTACTTATGTTATAATATTTTGTTATTATATGAGTCATGGTTGCATATTGAATACTCACTTGAGGTAAATTATGAATTGAAATTGAGTATGGATGAATTGGTAAAATGTTGAAAAGTGAAGAATTTCCCGGTTGAACCTTTGGAATAGAAAAGATATGAATGATCCATTGTGAGAACACATGTGTAGTACTATGTGCAGGCTACTATGTGTTCAAGATGGTTTAGGTCGCGTGTGTAGTACTAAGTGCAGGCTACTACGTGTACCAAATGGTTGGTTCGCATGTGTAGTACTATGTGCAGACTACTATGCGTACCCGTTTATTTCGATCACATGTGTGGTACTAAGTGCTGGCCACTATGTGTAAGAAATGGTTTTGGTCACATGTGTAGTATAAGTGCAGGCTATTATGTGCACCAATTAGCTTCGGCTACAAGGGTGGTACTATGTGCAGGCCATTGAATATCTGTTACTATTCCGACGTGTTCAACAGGAAAACCTATTAATTGCAAATTCATATGAAAATATGGTGTTAAGTATAGGGATATGAATATATGTGTTGTGAGCAATGTGCTCAATAAGTAATGAAACTTTGGTAAGTTTGATATAGTTAAGTGTTACTATGAAATATTGAAACAAGGAAATTTATGAAAAAGTGAAACTTGAAATATAACAGTTTTTGGCAGCGGTAGTTAGGTAACTTTGAAAAATCTCCAAAAATGGTAGAAATTTAATTAGAGATTTAATGACCTATTGAATTAAAGCTTATTTAGTTTATTTTCATATAAAAGAAACAGAGAAAGAAAAGAAATTCTGTATTTCGAGATATTTATATTTTTGTAAGATTGGTTCAGATTGATTTTGTAATCCCCTATTTTGATTTGTAAAAATCATCAAAAATTGTAAAAAAATATTTATGGAACATAATTTATATGGGTGGATTCCTTATTGAGTCTATTTTTAGTAGAAACAAACGTGAACATCTTTCAAATTTTGTATAAAGAGAAATTGAAATTTTAGTGAAGAGTGGTCAGGATTGTCGAGTAGCAAAATAGGGGAAGCTTTAATGAATATAATATATTAATTGGTTTAACCAAAATTCTTAAGTTTTTATGGTAAGAAGAAATATGAGTCTAGTTTCTGGAAAAATTATCTGATCTTAATTTGGAGCTCTGTAGCTCTAGATAAAAACAATTTAGTGATTGGGACTCGAATTGACAGCTTGTACTGAACTTAAGTAAATGATAAATGCATGTGAGAATAAGGTTGTGTAATTGGAGATACATATTTTGGAATCTATAAATGCCATTATCAGTTTGTTATTATTATTATTATTTACATATTGCTTACTAAGCTATAAGCTTTACTTTGCTTCCTTTTTCTTTCTTGTCTTATTTTATAGTGTAATCGAGTTTATTCGTGATTCGGGGGAAAAATTATCGGAGGCTCACCAACGTTATCCATCCTTCCTTTTGGTATTTGATAAACATATTTAGGATATATGGCATGTATAGAAGACTTGAGTATTTCGTTGTAAATTTTAGTAATATTACTTGAAAAGTTGATTTCTAATATTACATATATCAATTGTATTATGTTATCGATATAATCTAATATTAGTTAAATTACAAATTTAAGATATATGTGAATTTAATATTTAAAAGATGAGTGAATAATTGACGGGTTTTAATTTAGATAATCATTTTATGTCTCAGTTTGATATGATTGCACGTATGTGATACTGGTAATACTCGTATCTTGTTCCAGTATTGAACACGGGTATATGGTGTTACATAGCCAACTTCTGTAACAAGTAATCAGTACGGATCGGTATAAAATTGGCGGATTTGGTCAATCGATCTATGATGACCCATATCGAATCTTTCTTAGTAGGCGTTAAGGGCAGCCCACTAACAAAGTCCATAGTTACCCTCTCCCACTCTCAAAGTGGAATCTTAACCGGTTGTAATAACCCTCAAGGTAGCTGATGCTTAACCTTAACTTGTTGGCATGTCAAGCACTTACTTACAAATTCAGTCACCTCATGGTTAAGTCTTGGCCACCAGTAAAGCTCATGAAGGTCTTGGTACATCTTGTTTCTACCAGGATGCATAGCATAAGGGATACTATGCGCCTCTCACACTATAGATTACCTTAAATTAGTATCTCCTAGTACACAGACTCTCCCACGAAAACACAGTACCCCTTCGCTGTTCAGTTGAAAATCTGAAGGTTCCCCATTCTCAATCCGTTGGAAATGAGGACCCAGTGACTCGTTCACCAACTGTTTACCCTTAATCTGCTCAATCCACAATGGTTTAACTTGAAGCTCGGCCAGCAGACTACCATCATCAGATAAACTTAAGTGAGCAAACATCGCCCTCAAATCAGACATAGCCCTATGGCTCAGTGCATCGGCTACGACATTTGCTTTACCAGGATGGTATTTAATTGTGCAATCATAATCCCTAAGCAGCTCGATCCATCTACGCTGCCTAAGATTGAACTCCTTTTGAGTGAGAGGTACTTGAGGCTCTTGTGATCCGTGTAAATAATACATTTCTCATTGTACAGGTAATGCCTCCAAACTTTCAGTGCGAACACCACCGCGGCCCACTCCAAGTCATGTGTTAGGTAATTCACCTCGTGAGTCTTAAGCTGATAAGACGCATATGCAACCACCTTACTCTCTTGCATCAACACACCACCTAAACCAATGTGTGATGCATCACTATAGACAGTAAACTCTTTCCCAGGCTCTGGCTGAATCAAGACAGGGGCCTCAGTCAGAACTTTCTTAAGTTTCTCAAAACTTTCCTGCTGCGTATCAGTCCAGTTAAAAGGCACCCCTTGACGCAATAACTTAGTCAAAGATGCAGCAATCAACGAGAACCCCTCGATAAACAGTCTATAATACCCTGCCATACCCAGAAAACTTCGAATCTCAGACACAGTCTTAGGTGGTTTCCAATCCAGACAACTTCAATTTTCCTAGGATCAACCCTAATTCCCTCGACAGAAACTACGTGGCCCAGAAATGTCATCTCTTGTAGCCAGAATTCGCACTTGCTAAACTTTGCATACAGCTATTTCTCCCTCAAAATCTGCAGAACAACTCATAGATATGCATCATGTTCATCTTTAGTTCTCGAATACACCAGAATATCATCTATAAACACCACTACGAACCGGTCCAGATAGGGCTAGAACACTCAGTTCATCAAATCCATAAAGGCTGCCGGTGCATTCGTTAGCCCAAACGACATCACTAGGAACTCGTAGTGACCATAACGAGTCCTAAACACTGTCTTATAAACATCAACCTCTTTAACTCTCAGTTGATGGTACCCAGAACAGAGATCAATTTTGGAGAAAACCAAAGCTCCTTGTAGTTGATCGAAAAGATCGTCTATCCTTGGTAAATGGTACTTATTCTTGATGCTCAATTTGTTCAATTACTGATAGTCGATGTACATTCGCATGGACCCATCCTTCTTCTTCACAAATAAGACTGGTGCTCTCCATGGAGACACACTAGGTCAAATAAATCCTCGGTCTAGTAACTCTTAAATTTGAGCCTTTAATTCCACAAGCTCCTTGGGTGCCATCCTATAAGGGGCAATGGACACTAGAGCTGTACCAGGAAGAAGCTCGATCCCAAATTCAACTTCACAGTTTGGAGGTAGTCCCGGTAGCTCATCGGGAAAAACATAAGCAAAATCTCTAATTGTTCTCAAATTCTTGACAGAAGGACCCTCAGAATCTGATTTACTGATATAGGCTAAATATGCATCATAACCTTTACGAACCAATTTCTCGGCCCTTAATGCAGTAATCACGTTCGAAAAATAATCTCGACGCTCCCCAACCACAACTACCTCCTCATCCTTTGTAGTTTTCAGTACCATCATGTCGCAGCACAATCCAAACTTGCTCGGTGTTTTACCAGAATCCATACCCAAGATTAGATCGAATTCTCCAAAAGGCAGATCCACCAAATTCACTACAAAAGTAACTCCTTGAATTGCTTATTATTTACATACCAACTTACTAAGCTGTATAGTTTACCCCCTTGGCTTTCCCATGTCTTTAAGAACATTTAAGCTAGCTCGGGTTGGAGATAACTAGAGATACTACCACACTATCAAGTGATCCTCTTGGGTATAAATGAATTCGAGTACTTTATGTTTATTGCATGTATAGGGATTCAGTCATTTGTTATATATGTCATGATTAGTTCGGCCACATGGGTTGGCTTGTAATCGTTAATGTTGCTTCTTATATATATATAGCCATAAGTGATGGCTTATGTTGATTATAAGTTTGTTTATATGTTAATGCCCTCTTGTGAATGTGTGATTAGTATGCTTTTAATGGGCTAAGTATGAGGTTTTAAGCATTTTAGTTGATGACATGAGAATGACATGTATTTAACTTAGTTCTGAGTGTTTGGTTGCCCAAGTACAATATGTTTGTACCATTGAATTGCGGGGAGTGCATATGTGGTTAAGGGTGAAAAATGGCTTGGTAGATAGCCTTATTATTTAGCACAGGGACAGAGACACGAGTGTGTGTCTCGGCCGTGTGTACTACATGGCCTAGCACACGAGTGTGTGACTTGGCCGTGTGACTCAAATTTGATGATGACATCATAAACAGAGAGTTACACGAGTGGACACGGACGTGTCTTGATCCACACAGGCGTGTGTGACCATACGGCTTGCCTATACGGGCGTGTGACTCTCCAAAACAAGAAAATTTTCTAAATGTTCCAAAAGTTCTTAGTTTAGTCCTGAATTACTCCCAAAGCCTGTTTTGGGCCACATAGGCCCATAATAGGGACATCATAAGTATGTATGAAAAGTTTTAATTTGGGATGGAAGTTCATGACTCGATTTTGTATGTTCAAGTGAGTTTAAGTCCGGTAACGCCTCGTACCCTATTCTGGCATCGAATACGAGTAAGAGGTGTTACAACTTCCTTCTTCAACAAAAGAACAACTTCGTTGATGTTTCAGGGTGTTACTAACTCAAGAACAATATCAAGTGTCTTCCTTTGAAAGCGCCTTAAGCACATGAAACTTTATTTCTAGGGGAATATAAAGAAACTTTATTTCTATGTTTTTTGTTGTAACATGCAAATGAAATTATATTATGAATAGTTATATACTTGAGTAATTATAATTCTTTGTTAATTAACCAAGTGACATAACTTTTCATATTTAAGAGACATATCTTATCACTATGAATAGTGACAACTCCTAATTAATATGCAAGTGATATAACTTTTGGATCACTTATAACATGTCATTTATAACTATTGGAACATTATAAATATTTTGAAAATGTCTCAACACATAAAATCATTATACCCTAAATTATAACAAATAATTAAAAAACAAAACAAATGAAAGATGGAGTTTATATTTGAAATAGTAGTAGAAGACAATGCAAAAAGGTATCCACTTTAGGCATTAAAGAATATGAAATTCGAAATTGTCTTCATAAATATTTTGTTGTTCATCTAACAATCTCGAAGCACATACTAAGCTCTTCTTCGGTACGAGAATCAAAGATATGGATCCACATATCTTCGCTTCCAGCATTGAAATTATTTATCTTACATTGGTTCCAATGAAGTTGCATGGCATGGTGATCGCCTTCTGATGTGCAAACGTCAAGAGTGTAAAATTGAGCAAAAATATAAAGATAAGAGTTACGTGCGATCTCTGCAAGCGTACATGTCAAATTGTAATATAGTTAGCTTACAACGAAACACTTGGCAAGTATTCCGAGAATCGTACCCAAGGGATTACAGATTGGAGAAAATCACTATTAAATTAATTGTAAAAAATAATTACTAATCTAATTGAGTTACGAATTAGTACTGTTAAATCCAATTTAAGATAATAAAACAAACTAAACTAATTAAAGTAAACTAACACTAAATCTAACCTTAGGTTAAGTTGCTCAGTTTTCTCCTATTCCCTATTTTGACTACGCGAGCTACTTAGCCTAGAATCAATTACATTGCCAATTATTAATTAAGCCATAATTAAGTACTTACCACCCTTAGCTAGGAATACCCTCTTAGTATCATCTGCTGATGACGTCACAGAACTAACTAGAATCACGACAAAAGCAAGCGCACCTATCGAATAATAGTATAACTATGATGACTTGGGAATATTGTATTTATGATGTAACAGCTCGATTGAGGGCCAAACCAGAACAGTGGTTTTGGGGCCATGAATCTGAAGTAGAAAAATTTATTTTGATAATATTTTAAAGTTTATAGTATGACTGAATGCATGTGTGAAAATTTTGTTAAGAAATTTTATCGATAGGATGTCCAATTTGACTAGTAAGACTAAATTGCAAAAAGTGCAAAATATGTGTTCTAGAAGCTTTGGGTGTTTATTGTTATGATTTTTAAATTAGAGGTCCTTATTTAGTAATAAGACCATTATATCTCATGATGGACAAAAATGGACACGGAATGGTAAAATTTCAAGTTAGGCATTAAGGGCATTTTGGTCATTTGGTGAATAAAGAAAAATAAAACAAAATAAAAAGTCTTCATCTTCCCCAATTTAGTCCCTTGTGCTGAAAAGTTGAAGGGTTCTGTAGATAGGGTTTTGGCCACTTTCAAGCTTGATTGTAAGTCCATCCTAACCCCGTTTTTAATGATTTTTATGTTTTTGAAATCCTCGTAACCTAATCTATCCTTTTCAAGGACTAAATTGAAGTATTAGCAAAGTTTAAAATTTTACCCATGTTAGACATGCATGTATTTTGATGTCTAATGGTAGAATATGAATATTAGTTGTGTGATAAATGACTTTTGCTAGGTGATTTTCGGTAGAAATGTAAAAAAGGACCTAATTGCAAAAGTTGTAAAATGAGTGTAGATATATGTGAATAAGAAAATGTAGGCTGCCATAAGCATGTATAAGGTTCGGCTAGGCTTGGGTTTTGAGAAAAATGAACACATTTCATTTACGAGCCTAGGGACTAAAGTGTAAATAAGTGAAAAGTTAAGGGCAAAAATGTAATTTTGACATAATATGATTTTTGGACTGAATTGAATACTGTGATGATTGAATGAGTTAAATTTGTTATTATAGATCAAGAAAAATGAAGTTGGGACCTAGATCGGGGGAAGAACAAAGTATTTGAGGATTAGGTCCATTTTCTACTATTTTGTACCAAGGTAAGTTTGTATGTAAATAATGCATCATTATATTATGTTTTAATGCTTTATTTTTTTATAAATTATGTGATCGACCCTTCGGATATATTTGTTAATGTTTCGATAAGTGAGAGATCCCAGTTGAACCTTAGTAATAGAATATGATACGAGTGACATGTCACTAGGAACTTATGTGTGATTATGTGATTGTGTGATTCTGGGTGCTGGTCTTATACGTCCTACCAGTGGCTAGGTACTCTGGCATGTGTTATAGATACCTGTCAGCTTGTGTGAGAAGCACTAGGTAGCTATGTCCAACCGTCAGCTAGTGTGAGTAGACCCGTGACTAGCTCAAGAATGAGTATATAAGTGAAATGAGAAATGAGGTAGCTTAGCTACATATATGGCACTTATGTGCAAACTTTCTAAGTATCCGTTAATATTCTGAGTGTTCAACAAGAATGAAAAAGATGTGAAAATATGTGTTTGTATGATGATATAGTACATGTATGTACGTGAAACTTCATAAGCATGAATTCTATAAATGATGATCTTATGGTAAGATTGTGCTTGAGTAAGTAAGCTTATATGATTTCAGTGATAAATGTATTATCTTTCATTATATGAATTTGCATGGTGTTATGTGGTTAAGATGTTTATTATTTGCATATGAACTTACTAAGCTTTTTAGCTTACTCCCTTTTTCTTTCCCTTATTTTATAGTGTCACCAAGCTAACTTGGATCTGAGATATCAGAAACCTTATTTTGGGTATTGAAGAAAATATTATTTTGAAAGTATGACATTTATAGGGTCTTGGTTATTTTGTATATGTGTCATAATTGATTGGGCCATTGGTGTTGGCTTATATTGGTTAAGTGATCATTTTGTATAAGGCCATTGGAAATTGGCTAATGTTGGTTATAAGTTTAATCATATGATGGTGCATTTCATAAGTTGCATGATTTGGGTCGATAAGTGTGTGATGTTTGAGTATGATAGATATAGCATGAGAATGATGTGTTAATGTCTTAGTTGTGGACATTTAGTTAATTAATTATGCTATGTTTTTTATCTTTGATTTGGTATTTGTGTGTATGTGTAACAGGGTGGCAAATGGCTTGGAAAATAACCTTTATTTTGTCTACACGGGTAGACACACACTGCCTGCCCCATGGGCGTGTGTTTAGGCCATGTTTCTCTTGCACCTTAATTTTGAGAAACAGAATGCTCAAAATTGAGCACACGGGCAGAGACACGGGTGTGTGTCTCAGCCATGTAGATGGGATGGCCTTGTACACGGGCGTGTGCCCAAGGTGTGTGAAGTCTACACTTATTTTATGAAAAATTATGAAAACTAAATTGACCACACAGCCTTAGCACACATGCGTGTGACTTGGCCGTGTGACCTTTAAATGTTGATGACATCATAAATAGAGAGTTACACGGGCTAGGGACATAGGCGTGTGAGACCACACGGCCAACCCACATGGGCGTGTGACCCCTATAGTAGAAAATTTTCTAAGTTTCGTAAAAATTTCTAAAGTTCTTAGTTTAGTCCTGAACTGCTTCCACTGTATGTTTTGGGCCTCGTAGGCTCATTTTAGGGACTTTATAATGGCATATGAATGGATTTAATTTGGATGCAAATTCATGTCCCGTAATTGTATGTTTGTTCGTGTGGTAAATTTTATAATGCCTCATACTTTGTTCTGGCATTGAATATGGGTAAGGGAAGTTACATTTAGTGGTATCAGAGTTATGGTTTAGTCAATTCTCGAACTAACCTAGTGTGTGTACGAGTCTAGCTATACATGCCATATATAAAGTTTAATAGTGTGACGACTCCTGACAATTTAAATTGCATTTTCATATAGTAAATGGATCTCGATCGAGCCGTAACTGATGACGTTGAAGGTAATGTGTCGATTCCAGTCCAAGGGACCGTGCCATCCGAAACTAGACATGTGACAATTAGTCAAGGAGGAGAGGCTAGGGAGGCCTTTCTTCACGTGCTGAATGAGTGGTATTAGGAGTTTGTTCGATCAAATTCGAATGCTCAACATCCCCCACCCCTTTCTTGTCCTCAACCGGTTCCTGTAGTTGCCCAAGGTGTGGAAATAGTAAGATTGAATAAGCCTCCTGTTGATAAGATTCAGAAGTATGGGGCTGAAGAATTCAGGGCTAATGTAGATGATGATCCCGAGAGGGCAGAATTTTGGCTTGAGAATGCTGTTTGGGTATTTGATGAGCTTTCTTGCACACCAGAGGAGTGTTTGAATTGTGCTATATCACTTTTGAGGGATTCGACCTATCATTGGTGGAAAAATTTAGTATCAGTGGTACCAAAGGAAAGAGTTAATTGGGATTTCTTCCAAGAGGAATTTAGAAAGAAGTATATAAGTTAGCGGTTTATTGACCAGAAATGTAAAGAGTTCTTTGAGTTGAAACAAGGTCGAATGACTGTGTTTGAATATGAGCAAGAGTTTGTTAGACTTAGTAAATATGCTTGAGAAGGTGTTTCCACGGAGGCTAACATGTATAAGAGTGAAGATGGGTTGAATGAAAATATTAGATTGTTTGTTGGAATTTTAGAGCTGAAGGAATTTGTGGTGTTAGTCGAACGAGCTTGCAAAGCCGAAGAGTTGAGTAAGGGAAAGACAAAAGTTGAGCTTGAGGTCAAAGATTTGAGAAAGAGGCTGATGAATAAGTCATTTCAATCTTCGTCAAAGAAAATGAGAGATATGCACATTCGTTCGAATGTTTCAGCTGGAAACCCTAGCAGAGATCGTGGGAAGCAATATTCGGGTTCTGAGGCCCGAACTACGTCCATAGCGAGCATTGGTAATGTTAGGTCTGATAAGCCTGAATGCCAACACTGTGGAAGGCAACATTCTGGTGAATGTTGGATGATCAACTGGGCTTGTTTTAAATGTGGCTCCCAAGATCATTTCATTAAGGATTGCCCTGAAATGATTGAAAAAGATAACTTTTAGAATGCTAGATCGAGCAACACTATTATTAGAGGGAGACTAGTGAGAAGTATGGGAAATGGAGCCAATAGCAACGGTGTATCCAAGGATTCAGCTGTGAGAACAGAAGTTAGAGCACCTGCAAGAGCTTATGCCATCCATGTTCGGGAAGATGCATCATGTGATCACTGGTACATTTGCTCTTTATAATACTAATATAGTTTCATTAATTGATCTTGGATCGACACATTCCTATATTTGCATGAATTTGGTATCTAGTAAGAATTTACCTGTTGAGTCTATTGAGCTTGTGATTAAAGTGTCAAATCCCTTAGGTAAATATGTGTGTAACACCGCTAACCGCATTTGACGCCGGACTAAGGTTAAAGGCATTACCGGACCGATCTGAACTTTTACAGACATTATACAATCATTCATCACAAAACATAATCAAACATATTCATATAGTCCCCTTATGAAGATGTAACACCCCTATCCCGTAACCGTTGCCGGAATAGGAAGGGGTATTACGGGATATTCAGAACAGATCAAAATAGAATATTCACAGATTATAACAAGATTCAGACATAACATCCCTTTTTGGAAGTCTACTTGACCTCAAACATGCATTAAGACAGAGCCGGGACTAAAACCTCAAACATGCATTAGGAAAGAGCCGGGACTAAACCGAATACAATCGTAAACTTTAGAACACATATAAAATTTTCCAACTTAAGAAGATCGCACGTTCGTGTGACCAGGCCGTTTGCCTCACACGGGACTCAAGCACGCCCATGTGCCCAAGCCGTGCCAAAACAGGGTAGGCATGCTGACTTTTTGCCGCGGCCATAAGACACGCCCGTGGGTCTTGGCCGTGTGAGTCTTATGCCCAATACTGGAAAATCAACACGGCCATAAGGCATGCCCGTGTGCCATAGCCGTGTGGCACTAAGTAGACTTGATTAAAGTCATACTTCCCACTCATCAAAGGGTCATTCTTACAAGCAAAATTCATGCCACAATAATACCACAATTCCAACTATATTCAATGACTAAAACATACCTCAACATGATCAAACCAATCACATACATATTCAATTTCAATTCTCACACCAAAAATATCCATAACTTAACCGAAGTTCAAGATTAACCACTTGATATATAATTCATTCATAACACATCCAAAACTTACCATTTCTTCACCTTGTCATAATTCATGAAGATCAAAACATACCAATTCATATAACCATTATAAACTTACACCATTTGGCATCACAAGCCATAAACCAAAACTAAGCACAAACATACCATTTGCTAGCCAACATCATGGCATTTCAAATAAACCTATCATATTTAATACCTAAACCTTCTAGCCTATACATGCCATATTTAAACTATATACATTCAAAAGATACCAAAATCAAGCTTGATAGTGTGGTGAAGATCCTTGACTATCCCCGAGCCCTTGTAGCTACGATATCTGTAAAACAATTGAAAGAAAATACAGAGTAAGCTACAATGAGCTTAGTAAGCCAAATACAACCATACGCAATCCTTAACATATTATAAAAGCAATCTCGTATAAATAACTCATGAACCAGATATGCTCATTCCTCGCATACTCATAGTTCACAATAGCATACCTTTCATGCTCATAAATTCAATACAAAACAGACATACCTAAGTTAGACAAATAGAGTATGCATTATGATAAACGATAAATTATACATGTTTTTACCTCATGCTTAACCTAATTTCTGGACGAATTATCATTTAATTTGTGGAAATTGGTGCTCTTAATCCCTTTATCTCATGTTTTATACTCAGGTGAGCATAGGGAAGTGAAAAGAACGAGAAATGGGCCAAAAATGAAGAAAATGGGCCAAAGTATGAAAACAACACGGCCTGGAGGTTCGCCACACGGTCGTGTCACACGGCCGTGCCACCTTGAGCTTGAACACGGCCCAACCCCGACTAACACAGCTAGACCACACGGCCGTGCCACCTTAACAAGCCCGAGCATGGCTTGGGCTTTGATCCACACGGGTGTGGCACACGGGCGTGTCCTTGTCGTGAGGAAGTTCAATTTCACTCAGAAAAGGCTGCTTAGAGGCTAAGAAAGGCATTCCAAAACTCTATATAAAGACCATAGTAGGCAACTTCAAGGGTGTGCTTATTTCCCACAAAGGGTGTGCTTGATTCCACATTAAGGGTGCTATTTTCCTGCCAACATAGAGAGTAGAAGTAAGGAATTACTCCAAAGGAAGCCGATTGATCCATCTCAGAAGCTGAATTCTCCTTCAAAGACTGAAGATCTCCCTTCAAATTCCTACAGGGGTTTTTGGGTTCTTTATGTTTTATTATCATTACTCTTCTAAGATGTTTTCTTTTATAACTATGAACTAAATCCCCCAAATACTTGAGAGGGATGAAACCTAAGACAGATCTTGTTATTATTTTCTCTTGAATTACATGATAAATATTTGATTTGTTCTTAATTGTGTTTTTAACTCTTAAATTTATCTTTCTGGGAAATTGATTTAAGTCGAATGTGCTTATGTAGAGGAGCAAAAGTCCCTACATAGGAGTAGATCCAACACAATTAAGTGGGGTTGATCGCAATCCTAGAGATAAGACGACGAAAATCTATAGGACTAGGGTCAAACCTAATAAGGGAATCCATAGATCGAGTTAATGCAACACTAGGGTTTTAATTAGAAAGAGATTTTAATTAATCAACCTAGGGTTAGTTGTTTTTAGTCTCGAGAGAGATATTAACATAAGTTAGGGATTTCTATGGATCAAGTCAAGTGAATAAATCGTCTAGTTCAAGCGTTGATAGCAAGTGAAGTCTAGGTGTATTCTCCCTTGAGTATTGTCCAAATCAATCAATTTTCCTAAGAGTTTTTCCCCAATTCACTTTTTGTGCATTCTTAGCTTAGTCTAATAATAGTTTAGTTTAATAAAATCCCCTTTTATTCTCAGGTTAAATAATAGAAAGAAAGTTAGTACTAGTACTTAAGTTAGTACTAGTACTTTTAGTTCCTTTGGGTTCGACATTCTGGTCTTGCCACTAAGCTATACTACTATTCGATAGGTGCGCTTGCCTTAAATCGTGATAATAGTTAGTTTTAGGTACGATCATAGTTTATAAATTTATTACTTCATATCACGCATATCAAGTTTTTGGCGCCGTTGCTGAGGAACTAAGATATTAAGAACACTCGATTTCTATTACTTTAGCCATTATTATTTTTTTATTTTTATTTATATTTCAGCCTTTATTTTTATTTTTATTCATTTACTAAAATTTTCTTTGCCTTTTCCCTTCTAGGTGTCTCTAGTTTATGACTAGAAGAAACCCAGGAGGACTACTACTGTTTAACGAAGATTTAGAAGCTACAGTTCACAGAAATTGTAGAGAGATCAGACGAAGCCTACAGTATCCCGAGCAGGAATAAGAACCTGAGCCTACTGAAGAGATAGAAGCAAATCAAGACAATCTACCACCTCCCGCGATAGCTGCAGAACCGCTGAACCAAAATAATGCTCTTCGTACTATGTATGATTATGCTAAACCTAATTTGGCTGGTACTGAATCTAGTATTGTTAGACCTGCTATTGCTGTAAATAATTTCGAGTTGAAACGTAACACTATTCAGATGATTCAACAATTTGTTCAGTTTGATGGTTTATAGGATGAGGATCCCAACTCACACTTAGCCAATTTCTTGGAATTATGAGACTTTTAAAATCAATGGTGTTTCTGATGATGCCATTCGCCTCTAACTATTCCCTTTTCTCTAAGGAATAAAGCTAAACAATGGTTAAATTCCTTACCATGAGGCTCAATCACTACATGGGAATAGATGATCGAAAAATTTTTACTTAAGTATTTTCCTCCAGATAAAAAAGCTATATTGCAGAATGATATCTCTTCTTTTGTGCAGATGGATTTAGAGACACTTTACGACGCATGGGAGAGATACAAAGATCTCTTGAGAAGGTGCCCTCACCATGGGTTATCTCTATGCTTACAAGTTCAAACCTTTCACAACGGTTTGAATCCCTCGACAAGGCAGATGATCGATGCAGCTGCTGGAGGAACAATCAATAATAAAACACTAGAAGCAGCCTACGAATTTATAGAAGAGATGTCACTGAATAACTATCAGTGGCAAGTCATGAGGACAAAGCCGACAAAAGCAGTAGGAGTTTTTAATATTGATGCCGTAACTATGCTTTCTAATCAGATAGAACTTTTAAAGAAAAAGATTGATAATTTTGTTGGTTCTACGCAGGTACACCCAGTGATGCAGTGTGACGCGATTCAGGAAAACGTGTACAATCCAGACTACTCCTCCCATGGACATGGCATAGAGACCGAGCAAGCCAACTATATGGGTAACAATTCTAGATCTGAAAATAACCCTTATAGTAACACTTACAATGCAGGTTGGCGGAACCACCCCAATTTTTCATGGGGTGGACAAGGAAATCAAAGACAACCACCTTATTTGGGATTTCAACAGCCACCACTCCAACAAGAGAAAAAGCCAAACCTTAAAGAGATGCTCACAAAATTTATTGTCGTATCAGAGACCCGTTTTCAAAACACCAAAATGGTACTAAAGAACCAGCAAGCATCCATTCAAGGACTCGAAACACAAATTGGTCAACTCACAAAGATGATAGCTGATAGACCACAAGGTAGTTTACCGGGTAATACTGAGCCAAATCCTAGAGAACATGTAAAAGCAATTACTCAAAGGAATGGAAAAGTACTAGCTAAACTGGAAAAGAAGCCTGTTCAAGAATCTAAAAAGGACAAGGCAGAGGAATAGGAACTTAAGGAAAACACTCCACCAGCATTTAAAAATATAAACCACCCATACCATATCCAGCAAAGTTAAAGAAAGACCGCACGAATGCTCAATTTGGTAAATTTCTTAAACTTTTTAAACAGCTACATATTAACTTACCTTTTGTTGAAGCAATTTTGCAGATGCCGAAGTATGCAAAGTTTTTAAAGGAACTTCTCACAAATAAAAGGAAGTTGGAAGAACTATCCACGGTAGAACTCAACGAGGAATGCTCAGCTATTCTCCAAAATAAACTGCGAACCAAACTGAAAGATCCAGGAAGTTTTACTATTCCTTGCTTAATTGGTAGTTTAATCATTGAAAAAGCCTTAGCTGATTTAGGCGCTAGTATTAACTTAATGCCTTACAAAATGTTCAAACAACTAGGTCTAGGGGAACCAAAACCCACTAGGATGAGTATACAATTAGTTGATAGATCTATTAAATATCATAGGGGAATCATTGAAGATGTATTAGTAAAAGTAGATAAATTTATATGCCCTGTTGATTTTGTTGTGCTTGACATGGATGAAGATATTGAGGTACCTTTAATTTTAGGATGCCCATTCTTAGCTACTGCTAGAGCTGCTATCAACGTAGGGGATGGTAAACTAGTACTTAGGGTTGGTGAAGAAGAAGTTGTTTTTAAAATTTATGATGTTATGTGATTTTCTAGAGAACAAGATAATTCCTATTATTTCATTGATTCTATTGATTATTTTGTTCAAGACAATTTTTAGGAAATCACTCTTGAAGACACGTTGGAATTGTGTCTTGTCCAAGGTGGGGAGGAAGATAAAGCCACCACTGAAGTAAAAAAAGGAATAAAGGATTTAAACTTTAATGAACTTGCTACAAGGCACATAAGTTATGAGGGTATTAAGATAAATGACGAATTGAGACAAAAATCCTCAATTGATGAACCTCCTAAATTAGAGCCAAAACAATTGCCTGATCACTTGGAATATTCAGTTTTGGGAGATGATTCTACATTACCAGTAATTATCGGATCAGATTTGAGCACTGAAGAGAAAGAAGAATTACTTCAAGTATTAAGAGAACACAAAAAGGATATAGCTTGGAAGATTTCTGACATTAAAGGAATTAGCCCTTCTTTTTGCACCCATAAAATTTTAATGGAAGATGAATATAAGCCATATGTACAAATTCAGAGACGATTGAATCCCAACATGAAGGAAGTCGTAAAAGCCGAGGTAATTAAACTTCTAGATGCAGGAATTATTTATCCTATTTCTGACAGTTCTTGGGTAAGTCTTGTGTAGGTTGTTCCTAAAAAGGGAGGCATGACTGTGGTGTCTAATGACAAAAAGGAATCAATACCTACAAGAACAGTCACTGGATGGAGAGTTTGTATTGATTATAGAAAGTTGAATGATGCAACTAGAAAAGACCATTTTCCCTTACCCTTCATCGATCAAATGTTGGAAAGACTGTCAGGACATATGTATTATTGCCTCTTGGATGGCCTCTCTGGTTACTTCCAAATCCCAATAGCTCCAAAAGATCAAGAAAAGACAACGTTCACATGCCCATACGATATGTTTGCTTATCGTAGAATGCCTTTTGAATTATATAATGCCCCTGTTACTTTTCAGCGATGCATGTTAGCTATCTTTGATGAACTCGTGGAAGACATCATGAAGGTATTTATGGATGATTTTTTGGTTTTCGATAATTCTCCTCAACTCTGCCTTAATAATTTAAAACGTGTTTTAATAAGATGTGAAGAGACGAATCTAGTGCTCAATTGGGAAAAATGCCACTTTGTGGTTTAAGAAGGAATTGTATTAGGACATAAAATTTCTAGTAAAGGGATAGAGGTAGACAATGCAAAAATTAAAACCATTGAAAAATTACCTCCCCCTAATTCGGTTAAGGCTATAAGAAGCTTTTTAGGACATGCTAGCTTTTATAGACGGTTTATTAAAGACTTTTTTAAAATAGCTAAGCCTTTAACAAAATTACTAGAAAAAGATGTGCTTTTCAATTTTGACCAGGAATGTTTAGAGTCTTTTAACGCTCTCAAAGAAAAATTAGTTAATGCACCAATTATGATTTCACCTGATTGGAATCTACCTTTTAAACTAATGTATGATGTGAGTGATTTTGTAGTAGGTGCAGTTCTAGGACAACGAAGAGACAAGCACTCCCAGCCGATTTATTATGCTAGCAAAACTTTGACGGCTGTGCAAGCAAACTATACTACCACGGAAACAGAATTGCTAGCTGTTATTTTCGCATTTGACAAATTTAGATCATATTTAATATTGTCTAAAGTCATCGTTTATACTGATCATTCCGCTTTTCGTTATCTTTTAACTAAAATTGATGCAAAACCTCGATTAATAAGATGGATTCTATTGTTACAGGAATTCGACTTAGAGATACAAGACAAGAGAGGAGCTAAAAATTTGGCAGCGGATCACCTTTCAAGATTGGAAAATCCACACCCCGAGGACCTCGATAAAATAAACGACTTGTTTCCTGAAGAACAACTCCTAGTCATAGCAGAAGCTGCAATTCCTTGGTTTACCGATTTCGCAAATTATTTAGCAGCTAACATAATCCCAAAAAGTTTGACCCATCAGCAAAGAAGCGATTCTTCGTTGATGTGAAAAATTACTTTTGGGAAGACCCTTTTCTTTTTTGTATTTGTGTAGATCAAGTCATTCGAAGATGCGTTACTATGATAGAAGCATATAAAATACTGGATCACTGCCATTCTGGACCAATAGGAGGACACCATGGTGGAACTAGAACTGCTCACAAAGTACTCGAATCAGGTTTTTACTGGCCCACCCTTTTCAAGGATGCCAACAGGTATGTAACCTCTTGTGATAAATGCCAGAGGACAGGTAATATCTCTCAGCTTAATGAAATGCCTCAAACGTATATATTCTCATGTGAAATATTTGATGTATGGGATATTGATTTCATGGGCACTTTCCCTACTTCATTTGGGAATAAATACATACTAGTAGCAGTAGATTACATGTCAAAATAGGTGAAAGCCCAAGCTTTACCTACTAATGATGCTAGAATGGTGGTACGTTTTCTAAAAAACCTTTTCTCTCGATTTGGAACACCTAGGATAATTATCAGTGATAGGAGTACTCACTTTTGCAATGCTCAATTTGATAAAGTTTTAAAACGATATGGAGTGCACCATAAAACAGCTACCCCTTATCATCCACAAACCAGTGGACAAGTTGAAGTAACAAATAGAGAATTAAAACGCATACTAGAGAAAATAGTAGAAACAAACAGGAAAGATTGGTCAAGAAAAGTAGATGCTTTATGGGCCTATAGGACTGCATTCAAAACTCCCATAAGAACATATCCTTATAAACTGGTTTACGAAAAAAGTTGTCATCTACCATTTGAACTTGAACATAAAGCATTTTGGGCTATTAAATTCCTAAATCTTGATTTTAAACTTGCATGTGAGAAACGTCTAGTGCAACTAAATGAGCTGGAGGAATGGCGCTGCAATGCATACGAAAACTCACGATTATATAAGGAAGCCACAAAGCGACGCCATGACTATCGTTTAAGGCAAACTAAGTAGTTTAAAACTGGCAATCTTGTCTTGCTATACAACTCAAGGCTCAAACTATTCCCTGGAAAACTTAAATCAAGATGGTCAGGCCCATTCACTGTTCAAACTGTCTTCCCATACAGCACAGTCGAGGTAACTCATCCAAACCACGGCACTTTCAAGGTAAATGGTCATCAGCTTAAACATTATAAAGGTGAGGAATTTAAGAATAATAGGAGGAGCTTTAGCTCCACGACCCCTCGCAATGACACACGCAAGCAGAGTCGAGCTTAGACTCTAAATAAGCACTTCTCGGGAGGCAACTCGAGCACTGACTTAGTACATTCTTTTATCTCAGCTTTCTAGTACATCAACTAACCCTTTGAATGCATATTTTTTGAGCCACATGGCCATGCCCACGGGTGTGCCTAAGACCGTGTGGACACTACGAGCAGAGACACAGCCGTGCGATATAGCCGTATACGAGCGGGGTAATATTTTTCTAACACACGGGCTTTGACAAATTGCCACGGCCGTGCGATGTGGCCGTGGCCGAACCTGTTAAATCAAACACGGGCTTTGACAAGTTGCTACGCCTGTGTCTCATAACCGTGGCCAAACCTGTTAATTCAAACATGGGCATGCGACACGCCCATGCCCCAGGGCCGTGGTCGAACTTGCCATTTTAGACACGGGCGTGTGCCCTCCTACACGGACGTGGGAGAAGTGAACATTGAAGGACACGACCGTGCGACACGACCGTGTTCCCAAACACACCCAATGAACATGGGCGTGTGTTACGAAATCGGCACGCCAAAACCCCTAATTTTGAACCACAAGGGCGTGTGCCAAGGGTGTGTGCCACGGGCGTGTGCCATGGGTGTGTGACCCAAAAACCCATATAAACAGCCCACTATTCACCTTCTTCCTCACCCAAACCCTAAAAATCTCTCAACCCAACTCCCATACCCACCATTCCTAGCGCCGCCGCCGGCCTCAGCAGTATCTCCAAGCCCGTGCAACGTCACCATGACCGTACCCCATAACCACCTATTTGATTCTCCTTTTCTTATTTTTTCTCTTCATTTTAACATCTTATATCTATTTTATTTGTTCATTTTCTCATTCATTTAGATATTTGCTTTATTGTTAACAAGAAATTCATTCATTTAGCATGATCATTCTAGATTTTTAATAATGCCATTTAGACCCATCCTTTAGCTGCCACTTTTACTTATCTAGAGTAGTATTCACATAGTATAAATTGATACCCATGCCTCCATCGTTTGATACTATGCTAGGAAAAGTAGAATATATTAATTATGTTAGTAAAATTAACATTTCAATACTGTACTTAATAATGTTTTGCTTGAACTTATTAATATTCATATTTTAGCTTCAATTTTTTAGGACTAATGCATATCTTTCTGTTTTTAGGAATTATGTCATCTTCACGCGGAAAGAAAGCTACCGTCCCTACTTCAAAGAAGTGAAAGGGCCCGGTGGTTCATCTTCCAGACCCACAGCCGAAGCTCGCCATCCTTTTATTCAATTCCCACAGAACTCCCAAGAGGAGTTATTTCAGATTTTGGGAGCACGACCTCTAGAAGTCGAAAGATGCATTGACTGGGCTGCCTTAGAGCAAGTCCACTTAGCGGACGAAGTCCGGGCCTTATTGATGACAGACCCCTAAGACCAATTTTTCGGGATTGTGAAGCCCACCTATCTCGAACTCACCCTCGAGTTCTGCTCCACATTCCATCTTCAGACCGTGATGAGCCGACATGATGATCCAGGGATGATACAATTCCGTCTAGGAGGCCTCGTTTGCCATCTTAGTGTACTGAAATTCGGTATAGCCTTAGGCCTCTACACGGAGCAATTCATGAAGGAAGAGGACCTTTCTAAGCTCCACCGCCACATCCACGTTTCTCCAGTCAAATGCTGGCGCACCCTAGTCCCTGGCCAACCTACATACGACCCTAGTTGTTTGAAGGCGACAGCCCTCGCCCTATCTCTGAGGTACATACATGCCCTCCTTGCATACACATTGACGGGCAGATGCGGGAGCACAGGTGTCGTCAACACCCACGATGCCTATTTTTTATGGAGCATGGCGAATACACATGTCATCGGCCTTGCTTACTTCATCGCTCATGCCATCCAGCACCAGACCGAGAGGCATCGAAGAGGTGTAATCTCGATGGGTTCGTACATCACTCGACTGGCCCACTACTTCGGATTACTTAACACTGTGGCTCGGACATCCTCCTACACCTTGATCGGCCAGATGTCCCCACAGGGCATCCAAACTATGTTACACATGAGGATGATCCAGCGCTGATATGGGACCGATCCTCCACAATACCGTCTACTTCGAGATGCCGAGCAAGAGGACCCCGAGGACATTACTGATGATGTCCCACCAAGAAAGAAGCCACAGATCGAACCACCACCCCCTCGCCGCCCAGTTCATGCGGCAGCTTCACATGCTGACATATTCGAGCGCCTCACATGATTTGAGCAACAGTGCTTTCAACGTTTCGATCATATCGATGCCACTCTTCAGCAGATATGCCAGCATCTATACATCTCATCACCGCCCTCACCTCGCGGACCATCTGAGGATTAGGACTTCCGAATCCTCTTTTCTTCTCTTTTATTTTCATTTTATTTTTCCTTTTTCTTTTCTTTCATCTTATCTTTTTCATTATTTGAATTTTGTATTTTGAGAACTTAGTTTATTTTTTTCCTTTATTTCAATTATGTCATATCGGCTATTTCCTAACGAGTAATTGTTCTAATCTTTGAATATCTAAAATATCTTAAGTGTTATCGCAGTTTCAAAGGAGCTCTACAGCTAAAACAAAAAATCTAATGGGAACCTTAGCCACCTAATATCGACAAACATACCCTCTCGGCATAGCAGCTGTGGACAAACAACCACTACCACCACCAGAGTATCTACCTCCGCACCTTCCTTTGTCCCAGACACTCTGTAGCCACAACCACCTCACAAAATTCATCCAATTCAGGGAGTTTCATTTCTTTCCCTATCTTATGATATTATGCTTCTATTGCTACTAATGTATCTTTGTACATTGAGGGCAATATACATCTTAAGTGTGGGGGGGACTTACTTTCAGTCATTGCATTCTCTTCGAACCCCTGAAAAGTTTTTACAACTAACATTTTGCATTGTTCTCAAAATTTCAAACTCTCACTTTCACTCTCTGCATTATCTTCATTCTCCTATTACGAATTAGTTCTGATTGATTTATGATTGTTATTGATGTGTTGAGAATTAAGACATAGGCACTTATGCTTTGATTATTCAAACTTTAAGACATTCGGGAATCAAGCATGATAAGTTGAAATTTTGAGAATTTAAATTTTTTCTAGGTTGTTTTCCCTAATTTTAAGTGTTATCTTGAGATTTGAAATTCGTAGGATTAACATCAAAAAGCCATAATTCTGGTGAGATTTTTGAGCCTTTTGAGCATACATTCTTTTGTGCTCACTTTTATTGTTGCTTTGAGTGAGTCAATACTGATTTGTTATTCTAGAACTTGCTTCGATTATACATGTCGAGACCACATCATTGATTTGATATACTAAGATGATAAAGGCACCTAGGTTTAACCCACTTACTCCATAAAAGACTACCTTCATAAAATAACCCTAGTGAACCCCATTGAGCCTAAGAACTCACTCTTTGACTTACCTCTAATATTAACCTATAACCCCTTTTTGTTGAATTCCATTCAATTATTTTGATCCCTACTTTTTTGTCGAGATTTGAGTTGAAATTATTATCTAGTATTGTTCTCTTGTTCAGTTTATAAAGTTTGTAAACATTCAAAGTATTGTATTTGATTTGTTCTTAAAAAATGTATATACAGTTAATTCAGTTGTAATCTGTAATAGTTCAATAGTTTTTACATATTTCTACAAGCTTCCAAATCTAGAACAATGTCATCATAAGACTTAGCTTTAGGAATATATTCCAGTTCAGTAATCAACACAGCCTGGAGGTTCGCCACACGGCCGTGCCACATGGCCGT
This sequence comes from Gossypium stocksii, assembly GCA_020496765.1. Classification (NCBI taxonomy): domain Eukaryota; kingdom Viridiplantae; phylum Streptophyta; class Magnoliopsida; order Malvales; family Malvaceae; genus Gossypium; species Gossypium stocksii. The sequence goes on from CM035629.1 coordinate 43,995,982, forward strand.
GCCACACGGCCGTGCCACATGGCCGTGCCACTTTAACAGGCTCAAACACGGCCTGGGCCTTGATCCACACGGGCGTGGCACACTGGCATGTCCCTATCGTGAGGAAGTTCAATTTCACTTGGAAAAGGCTACTTAGGGGCTAAGAAAGGCATTCTAAAACTCTATATAAAGACCCTAGGAGGCAACTACAAAGGTGTGTTTTTCTCGCACCGAGGAGGTGCATTATTCCCGCCAAGACGGGGAGTTAAAAGAGGGAATTACTCAAACGGAAGCCGATTGATCCATCTCAGAAGCCAGGATCTACATCAAGACAGAGGATCTTTGGGTTTTCTTATGTTTTGTTATTTTATTTCTTCTAAGATGTTTTCTTTTATAATTATGAACTAAAACCCTAAATACCTAAGGGGATGAAACCTAAGACAGATCTTGTTATTGTTATCTGAGTTGTGTGATAAATATTTGATTTGTTCTGAATTGTGTTTTAACTCTTAAATTGATAAGTCCGTGATATTGATTTAAGTCGAATGTGCCTATGTAGAGGAGCAAAAGTCCCTGCATAGGAGTAGATCTAACACAATTAAGCGGAGTTGATCGCAATCCTAGACATAGGACAACGAAAATCTGCTGGATTAGAGTCAAATCTAATATGGGGAGCCATAGATCGAGTTAATGCAAGACTAGGGGTTTTAACCAGAAAGAGATTTCAGTTAATCAACCTAGGATTAGTTGTTCTTATCCTCGACGGAGGTAGTAACATAATTTAGGGATCTCTACGGATCAAATCAAATGAAGAAATCATCTGGTTCAGAGTTAGATAACAAGTGAAGTCTAGGTGGATTCTTCCTTAGGTATTGCCTTAATCAATCAGTCTTTCCCAAAAGCAATTTCCCAATTTACTCTTTGTCGTTTCTTTAGTTAGTTTAGTTTAGTTTATAACCAAACCCTCTTTATTGTTAGGCTAGATAATAGAATGAAAATCATTACTAGTACTCATAGTTCCTTGGATTCGATATTTCGGTCTTGCCACTAACTATACTACTGTTTGATAGGTGCGCTTGCCTTTTATCGTGATATTAGTTAGTTTTCAGGTATGATCAAATTTTGGTACTTCATCACAAATTATGAGATCAAGTTTTTAGTGCCGTTGTCGGGGAATTAAGATATTAGGAACACTCGATTTCTATTACTTTAGCCATTGCTATTTTTATTTACTTTCAGCCTTTATTATTATTATTTTATTTATTTACTAAAATTTTCTTTGCCTTTTCCCTTCTAGGTATCTATAGTTTATGAGTAGAAGAAACTCGGGAGGACTACTGCTTTTTGATGATGATTTAGAAGCGACAGTTCGTTCAACTCACCGAGAGAGAAGAAGAAGCTTGCAATATCCAGAACAAGGACAAGAAGAAGAACCAGAACCTACCGAAGAGATGGAAGCAAATCAGGATAATCAGCTACCTCTTGTAGTAGCCGTAAATCCTGTTGAACAAAATCTGCTCCGCGTACTATGTACGATTATGCTAGACCTAATTTAGTAGGCACTGAATCTAGCATTGTTAGGCCTACTATTACTGCAAATAATTTTGAACTGAAACCTAACACTATTCAAATGATATAGCAATTTGTTCAATTTGATGGTTTGCAGGATGAGGATCCTAACTCGCATCTAGCCAACTTTTTGGAATTATGCGATACACTCAAAATAAATGGCGTTTCTGATGATGCCATTCGTCTTAGGTTATTCCCTTTCTCCTTGAGAAAGAAAGCTAAATAGTGGTTAAATTCTTTACCACAAGGGTCTATCACTACATGGGAACAAATAACCGAAAAATTTTTACTTAAGTATTTTCCTCCAGCTAAAATGGCTAAATTGCGGAATATGATCTCTTCTTTTGTGCAGATGGTTTTAAAGGCACTTTACGACGCATGGGAGAGATACAAAGATCTCTTAAGAAGGTGCCCTCACCATGGGTTACCTCTATGGTTACAAGTTCAAACCTTTCACAACGGTTTGAATCCCTCAACAAGGCAGATGATCGATGCAGCCGCTGGTGGAACAGTCAACAACAAAACACCCGAAGTAGCTTACGAGTTTATAGAAGAGATGTCACTGAATAACTATCAGTGGCAAGTCATGAGAATAAAGCCACAAAAAGCTGTAGGAGTTTTTAATATTGATGCAGTGACGATGCTTTCTAACCAAATAGAACTTTTAAATAAAAAGATTGATAACTTTGTTGGTTCTACACAGGTACACCCAGTGATGCAGTGTGACACAATTCAATGAAATATGTACAATCTTGATCACTCCTTCAATGGACATGGCATGGAAACCGAACAAGCCAACTATATTGGTAACAATTCTAGATCTCAAAATAGCCCCTATAGTAACACGTACAATGTAGGTTGGCGAAACCACCCCAATTTTTCATGGGGAGGATAAGGAAATCAAAGGCAACAACCCCCTCCGGGTTTTCAACAGCCACCATTCCAACAAGAGAAAAAGCTAAACCTTGAGGAGATGCTCACAAAATTTATTACCGTATCAGAAACTCATTTTCAAAACACTGAAACGGCATTAAAGAATCAGCAAGCATCCATTCAAGGACTCAAAACTCAAATAGGCTAGCTCGCTAAACTAATTTCTGAAAGACCGCAAGGTGGGTTACCGAGCAATACTGAGGCTAACCCTAAGGAGCAACTTAACGCCGTGGATACAATAGATAAGGAAAGGTTAACCAAAACCAACCCAGAGCCATGCAAGGAGACTGTGGTAAGTAAAGGTAAGGATGAGGTAAGTTCCAAGGAAGTAACTATCAAAGAATATAAACCTCGTATCCCATACCCAAATGCGTTACAAAGAGACCACACAGATGAGCAATTTGGTAAGTTTCTTAAACTCTTAAAAAAATTACATATCAACTTACCGTTATTGAAGCTTTTTTGCAGATGCCAAATGCTGTTAAGTTTCTAAGAGAGCTCTTGACAAACAAGCGGAAGCTAGATGAGAAGTCTCATGGGGAGCTGAATGCAGCATGCTCAGCCATTTTACAGAATAAGCTACCCAACAAACTAAAAGATCCAGGGAGTTTTACTATTCCTTGTTTACTTGGTAGCTTAGATGCCAAAAATGCTTTAGCTGATTTAGGGGCTAGTATAAATGTCATGCCATTTAAATTGTTTAAACAATTAGGTCTTGGAAAACCTAAACAAACTAAGATGAGCATCCAATTAGCTGATAAGACCATTAGATTTCCAAAGGGAATAATTGAAGGTGTGCTTGTCAAAATTGATAAATTTATATTCCCAGTTGACTTTGTTGTTTTAGACATTGATAAGGATAGCAATGTACCCTTAATTCTAGGGTGACCCTTTTTGGCAACTGCTAGAACGATAATTGATGTAGGAATAGGTGAGCTTACACTACGTGTAGGTGATGACAAAGTTACTTTACAAGCTAGAAACTCGATTATGACTATTGCTGATAAGAATATATTTATGAGTCCTTGTAAAAACATTGATCTCACCACCCAACCTTCTTTGCTGGATACATTCCACATAAAGGCGACCCAACCACAGACAAGTCCATCCAAGGGAAATGTGCATGAGAAACGAATGCTTCAGATTGAGGAACTAGACGAGTGGGTGAGCTATCAATAAGACAAGCCCAAAATATGCCACACCGACCCAGAGCATCACCAAGATGACCCTCAGGTACAAACAAATCAACTCAAGGTAGAGGATAAGGTAATCTTAAGGGAAGACGATCCTCGAATCTTAAATTCAAAAGAACATACAAGTGATACACCTTACTTCATGGTAACGAAAGTCTTTCCCTATGGTACAGTCGAGATAAAACATGAGTCATACAGTGCTTTCAAGCTAAATCACACTCGACTCAAATCTTACATTGATAATGAAATTGAAAGTAGGATAGAAGAGTATCAACTCTTCAAGCCACCGTGACCAAACAAGCTTGAGAAAAATCGAGCTTAGATTATAAACAAGCGCTTCTCGGGAGGCAACCCGAGCACTAACTTAGTAAATTCTCTTATTTAGGCTCTCTAATATATCAACTAACCCTTTGAATGCAGATTTTTCGAGCCACACGGGCGTGCCTAAGGCTCTGTGGCCACTACGAGCAAAGACACGGCCGTGCGTAATAGCTGTGTATGAGCAGGGTAAGATCTTCCTATACACGGGCTTCGATAACTCACCACGGCCGTGTAATGTGGCCGTGGCCAAACCTGTTAATTCAACACGGGCGTGTGACATGCCTGTGCCCCAAGGCCGTGGTCAAACCTACCATTTTAGACACAGGCGTGTGACCATCTACACGGCCGTGAGAGAAGCAAACATCAAAAGACACGACCGTGCGACACGGCCGTGTGCCCCAACACGCCCTATGAACACGGCCATGTGACATGAAACTGGTGTGTCAAAAACCCCAATTTTTGAACCACACGAGCCAACCACGAGCCACACGGCCATGTGCCATGCCCGTGTGACCCAAAATCCTATAAAAACAGCCCACTATTCACCTTTTTCCTCACCTAAACCCTAAAAACCTCTCAACCCAACTCCTATACCACCATCTCTAGCGCCGCCGTCGGCTTCAACAGCACCACCACGCCCGTGCAAACCTCACAACGACCGTGCTCCACCTCATAACCACCTATTCGGTTCCCCTTTCTCAACTTTTTCTCTTAATTTTTAATGTCTTTTATCTATTTATCTGTTAATAATCTCATTTATTTGGTTATTTGCATTATTATTCATTCATTTAAGCATGATCATTCTAGAATATCCATTATGCCATTTAGGAACATCTCTTGGCTGCCACTTATCACTATCTTGAGAAATTTGAATTTTCTATATATTGAGACCCATTTGATAATCCTATGCTTGCATGACCTATTTAGAATTTTTGGTTAGTTTAAGTTGTAAATAAGAAATTATTAATATTCCTATCTTTAGTTTTAATTTTTAGGACTAATGCATAGCTTTTTTTCCGTTTTGTTTTTAGGAATCATGTTGTCCTCTCGCGGAAAGAGAGCTGCCGTCCCTACCTCTAAAAAGCGCAAAGGGCCCAGTGGTTCCTCCTTTAGACCCACCGCTAAAGTTCGGCACCCCTTCCTTCAATTCCCGTAGAATTCACAAGAAGAATTATTTCAGATATTATGGGCAAGACCCCTCGGAGTCGGAAGGTGCATTGACTGGGCCACACTAGAATAGGTCCAGCTAGCTGACGAGGTCGGGCCTTATTAACAACGGACCCGTGGGAGCAGTTCTTTCAAATCATAAAGCCCACCTATCTAGAACTCACCCTCGAGTTCTGCTCCACATTCCATCTCCAGACGGTGATGAGCCAACACGATGATTCGGGAATAATACAATTCCGTCTTGAAGGCCTCGTTCGTCAACTTAGTGTACCAGAGTTTGGTACAGCGCTAGGCCTCTACACTGAGTAGTTTGTGGAGGAAGAAGACCTTTCTGAGCTCCACCGCCACATCCACTTCTCACCTTTCAAGTGTTGGCAAGCCTTGGTCCCAGCCTCAGCCACATACGACCCCAGTCGCTCCAAAGCAACCGCTCTCGCCCCATCTCTGAGGTACATACATGCGTTACTCGCACACACACTGACGGGCAAACGGGAGAGTACCGGTGTCGTCAACACCCATAACACCCATGCCATCCAATACCAGACGGAGCGACACCGTAGGGGCGTGATCTCGATGGGCCTGTACATCACTCGATTGGCTCGCCACTTTGGCCTACTTAACACCGCGGCCCAGACATCCTCTTACACCTTGATCGGCTAGATGTCCCCATAGGGCATCCAAACTATCCTACATATGAGGATGATTCAGCACCGACGTGGGAGCAACCCTCTTAAGTACCAGTTAGCTCATTCTACTGAGCAGGAGGACCCCGAGGACATTATTGATGATGTCCCACCATCGCAGGAGGAGGCACCGACTGAACCACCACCCCCTCGTCGCCCAGTTCATGTGGTAGCTTCATATGCTGACATATCTGAGCGCCTCACACAATTTGAGCAGTACCGCTTTCAACGCTTCGATCACATCGATGCTACTCTTCAGCAGATATGCCAGCATCTACACATCGCACCAGCACTCCCACCTCACGAATCGTCTGAGGACTAGGACTTCGAGTCCTCTTTTCTTCTCATTTATTTTCATTTTTATTTTCCCTTTTTCTTTTATCTTATCTTTTTCATTATTTGAATTTTAGTATTTTCAGAACATAGTTTATTTTACTTCAATTATTTCATATTGGTTGTTCCCTAACAAACACATTTTGTTAATCCAAATTCCCCAAAACTGATAAATGCTTTCGCAGTTTCAAAGGAGCTCTACAGCTCAAATCCAAAATCTAATGGGAACCTAAGCCACCTAATACAGACAAACGTACCCTCTCAGCATAGCAACTGTGGATAAACAGCCGCTACCACCACCAGAGTATTCACCTCCACCCTTCCTTTGTCCCAGACACTCTATAGCCACCTCCACCTCACAGAATTCATCCAATTCAGGGAGTTTCATTTCTCTCCCTATCTTATGATATTATGCTTCTATTGCTACTAATGTTATCTTTGTACATTAAGGGCAATGTACATCTTAAGTGTTAGGGGGGAAGCTTACTTTCAGTCATTGCATTCTCTTCGAACCCCTGAAAATTTTTACAACTAACATTTTGCATCTTTCTCAAAATTTCAAATTCTCACTTTCACTCTCTGCATAAGTCTCAATCTCCTATTTGGAATTAATTCTGTTTGATTTATGATTTTTATTGATATGTTGAGAATTAAGACATAGGTATTATTCTCTGATTATTCAAACTTTAAGACATTAGGGAATCAAGCATGATAAGTTGAAATTTTTGAGAATTCTAAATTTTTCTAGGCCATTTCCCCTAATTTTAAGTGTTATCTTTAGATTTGAAATTCACAGGATTGACATCAAAAAGCTATAATCCTGGTGAGATTTTTGAGCCCTTTGAGCATACATCCTTTCGTGCTCACTTTTATTGTTGCTTTTAGTGAGTTAATACTAATTTGTTATTCAAGAACTTGCTTCGATTATACATGTCGAGACCACATTATTGATTTGATATACCGAAATGATAAAGGCACTTAGGTTTAATCCACTTACTTCATAAAAGCCTACCTCCATAAATTAACCCCTAGTGAACCCCATTAAGCCTAACAACCCATTCTTTGACTTACCTCTAATGTTAACCTATAACCCTTTTTTTTTTGAATTCCATTCAATTATTTTGATCCCTATTTTTGTCGAGATTTGAGTTGAATTATTGTCTAGCTTTGTTCTCTTTTTTAGTTTGTAAAGTTGTAAATATTCAATATATTGTATTCGACTTGTTCTTAAAAAAAAGGTGTGTATATAGTTAATTCAGTTGTAATTCATATTTTAGTTATAGTTTAATATTTTTTTTGCATGTTTCTATTATAAGCTATCAAATCCAGAACGATGTCATCATAAGGCTTAGCTCGAGGAATATGTTCTAGTGATAGAGATTTTTATAGCTAGATGATTTTTCAATTCAATCTCGATTCTAACCCCCATTTTCAGCTTGTGACAACACCCCTAACCAAAGCCCCATTACAACCATTGAAAGACTTTTTGATCGATGTGTCATATCAATCTATAGTGGTGGAGATTTGATTTTCTTGCAAGCCTATAGTAATAACTTTTCAGGTTGACTAAAGAGTGCTTAATTTTTGAACCGTAAACACTTTGAGTGGATAGAGTGAATCTTTAGTGAGGGTGTCAAATCTTGTTGATTTTAATTGAAAGGTAATTACTTAGGAGAAGGGAGAAAACCTATGTTTCTGTGATAAAATTCTCAACTTAGAGTGCTTGAAACTTTAAAGTTCTTTAAGTTGAATTTTCATTGTATGATTATTTATGGATTAGTTTGAAACATTATTGATAAGAATTATGAGTTGAGAAGAATGATTCTTAACTGTGAGTTGAGATTTTGCTTGAGGATAAGCAAAGGCTTAAGTGTGGGGGTATTTGATAAGCGATAAATTATACATATTTTTACCCCATGCTTAGCCCAATTTTTGGATGAATTACCCCTTGATTTGTGTAAATTGATGCTCTTAAACCTTTAATTTCATGTTTTATACCTAGGTGACCTTGGGGAAGAGAAAAGAGCAAGGAATGGGCCAAAAACGGGCAAATTAGGCCCAGTTCAGTAATCAACATGGCTTGGAGGTTCGCCACATGGCCGTGCCACACGGCCATGCCACTTTAACAGGCTCAAACACGGCTTGGGCCTCGATCCACATGGGCGTGGTACACGGGCGTGTCCCTGTCGTGAGGAAGTTCAATTTCACTCGGAAAAGGCTACCTAGGGGCTAAGAAAGACATTCATAAATGCTATATAAAGACCCTAGGAGGCAACTACAAAGGTGTGCTTTTCTCCCACCAAGGAGGTGCTTTATTCCCGCCGAGACTGGGAGTTAAAGGAGGGAATTACTCGAAGGGAAGCTGATTGATCCATCTCAGAAGCCAGGATCTACATCAAGACAGCGGATCTCCCTTCAATCCTTTTAGGATTTTTGGATTTTCTTATGTTTTGTTATTTTATTTCTTCTAAGATGTTTTCTTTTATAATTATGAACTAAAACCCTAAATACATAAGGGGATGAAACCCAAGACAGAACTTGTTATTGTTATCTGAGTTGTGTGATAAATATTTGATTTGTTCTTAATTGTGTTTTTAACTCTTAAATTGATATGTCCGGGATATTGATTTAAGTCGAATGTCCCTATGTAGAGGAGTAAAAATCCCTGCATAGGAGTAGATCCAACACAATTAAGTGGAGTTGATCACAATCCTAGATATAGGACGATGAAAATCTGCCAGATTAGAGTCAAATCTAATATGGGGAGCCATAGATCGAGTTAATGCAAGACTAGGGGTTTTAACTAGAAAGAGATTTCAGTTAATCAACCTAGGATTAGTTGTTCTTATCCTCGACGGAGGTATTAACATAATTTAGGGATCTCTATGGATCAAATCAAATGAAGAAATCATCTGGTTCAGAGTTAGATAACAAGTGAAGTCTAGGTGGATTCTTCCTTAGGTATTGCCTTAATCAATCAGTCTTTCCCAAAAGCAATTTCCCAATTTACTCTTTGTCGTTTCTTTAGTTAGTTTAGTTTAGTTTACAACAAACCCTATTTATTTTTAGGCTAGATAATAGAAAAAAAGTCATTACTAGTACTCATAATTCCTTGGATTCAATATTCCGGTCTTGCCACTAACTATACTACTGTTCGATAGGTGCACTTGCCTTTTATCGTGATATTAGTTAGTTTCCAGGTACGATCAGATTTTATTCTTCATCACAAATCACGAGATCACAAGCTCTCATGGCCATCCAAATTCAGTTTGTAAAACAAGAATTTATAACAGACATCAATATAACGCATATTTGTATTTTGACTTACCTCGTACGGATTTAACGGATTTGAGTCGACTGTTCAATGATTTGTGACTTCCCCCGATCTAAGTCCATTTTTCTTTGTTCTTGATCTAACCAATATAAATTCAGCCATTCAATTATTCATTTTATTCAATTCAATCCATGAACACAAATTTAGGGCATTTTACATTTTAGCCCTCACAGTTTCATACTTTGACAATTGGGTCCCTAATTCACAAAAACATCAAATATGCACAATTTCATCACAAAATGGCCTAGCCGAATCTTCATAGCTCTCTTATAAGCCCATATACACATTTATTTTGCAATTTAATCCTCTCAAAAATCTCATTTTCACAAATTAGCCCATATAGTTCAAATTCATCAAAATCTCATGGCAAAAAATATTTATTCAATACCTATCCATCATAATTCATTCAATTTCGTTACAAAGCTTTAAATATCAACAATGGCACTATTCATAAACTTCATCAAAAACATAAATTCAGACATGGGCATGGAAGATTTCGAAGCAATGATCACAGAAACGTAGAAATTATCAAAAACCAAGCTCAAAACATACCTTAATCACCAAACCAAAGTGCCGAATGCAAAAACCTAACTTTGCTCTTTCTTTTCTTTCTAATTCAGTGGAGAAGAAGTATTATAAGGCCATATTCCTTTTGTTTTATTACAGCATATAATTGATATAATAATTACTAATTTAACCCTTATTAAAACCAAAACAAAACATATGTTTTAAGGTTATTTATGTCCACTTAAACCTTCAATGGTTCAATTACCTATTAAGGCCATAATTATTAAAAGCCATTCCAAAAGCATATATGCAAATGTGACATGCTAATTTATCACATATACACTTTAATCCGTTTTCACAATTAAGCATAGAAACAGACAAATTAATTCATAGAAATTTCACAGATGCTAAATGATATATCACAGACATAGAAATTAATATCAGAGTATTTTTCAGACCCAGATATGTGGTCCTGAAACCACTATTCCGGCTAGGGTCTAAACCGGGCTGTTACAATTCTCCCGCCTTAGGGATTTTCGTCCCTAAAAATCTTACCGTTAAACAGATTCGGATATTGCTGTCTCATTGCACTTTCAGGCTCCCAGGTAGCTTCTTCCAATCCGTGACAATGCCACAGTATTTTTACTAATGAAATTTTCTTGTTTCTCAATTCTTTCATTTTGTCAAGCTAAGATATGATATTGTCTTTATTATAAGACATATAAGACTTTAATTCAATCTTAGAAGGGGATATCACATGGAACGGATCAGATCTATAACGTCGAAGCATCGACACATTAAATACATGATGTATTTTTTCTAGCTCAGTGGCAACATCAGTCTATAAGCAACCGGCCCAACTCGTTCAATAATCTTATACGGCTCGATAAACCTCGGACTCAGTTCCACGGAGATACTTTCAGAAATACTTTGTCACCAACCTCAAATTCAATATCTTTCCATTTTAGATCAGCATATGATTTCTGACGATTGGAAGCTGCTTTCAGACTATCTTTTATCACCTTTACCTTTTGTTCGGTTTCTTTTATCAGATCAATTCCATATATTTTATTTTCATAGAGTTCAGACCAGTATAATGGAGTTCTATATTTTCTACCATACAACGCTTCATACGGGGCCATTTTTATGCTTGACTGAAAACTGTTATTATACGCAAATTCAATCAAAGGTAAATATTATTCCCACATACCTTTAAACTCCAGAATACAACATCTTAGCATATCTTCAAGTATCTGAATGATCCGCTCAAATTGACCATCTGTCTGCGGATGAAAAGCACTATTGAAATGCAATTTCGTTCCTAAAGCTTCTTGCAACTTTCTCTAGAATCGCGAAGTAAATCTTGGATCCCTATTAGATACTATAGTGACATTTCTCACCATACAAATAGTGACGCCAAATTTTCAATGCGAAAACAATAGTAGCTAATTCAAGATCATGTGTCGGATAGTTCTTTTCATGTGACTTTAATTGTCTATAGGCATATGCTATAACCTTTTCCTTCTTCATTAAAATGCAACCAAGTCCATTTAACGAAGCATCACTGTATATAAATAATTCTTTACCCGATTTAGGTTGCATGAGTACAGGAGCTTCGGTTAACATAGCTTTCAACTGATCAAAACTATTCTGATATCTATCAGACTATTTAAACTTTACATCTTTTTGAAGTAGTCTTGTCATCGAAGTTGCAATTGTTGAGAAACCCTTTACAAAATGACGGTAATACCCGGCAAGTCCCAGAAAACTACAGACTTCCGAAACATTGCTTGGTGTTTTCCAATCCAAAATAGCTATGATTTTGCTCGGATCAACCTGGATACCTGATGCAGATACAATGTGACCCAGAAAACTAACTTCGCGTAGCCAGAATTCACATTTGCTAAATTTTGCATAAAGTTACTTATCACACAGTGTCTGAAGTAAAATTCTTAAATGTTCAGCATGCTCACTTACATTCCGCGAATAGATCAATATATCATCAATGAAAACAAAAAAAAATTGATCTAGATACGGTTTAAAAATTCTGTTCATCAGATCCATAAATACAGTAGGAGCATTTGTTAATTCGAAAGGCATAACTAAAAATTCGTAGTGCCCGTACCTCGTTCGGAAAGCTGTTTTTAGGATATCAGGATCTTTCACACGCAACTGATAATAACCTGATCTCAGATCTATTTTCAAAAATACAGAAGCACTTTTGATCGAATAAATCTTTAATTCAGGGCAGAAGGTATTTATTCTTTACAGTCACTTTGTTGAGCTGACGGTAATCAATATACATTCTCATCGTGCCATCTTTCTTTTTCACGAACAGAACAGGAGCACCCCACGGTGAGAAACTCAGTTTGGCAAAACCTCGATCTGTTAATTCTTGCAACTGAGTTTTTAATTCTTTCAATTCGGTCGGTGCCATTCCATACAGAGTTATCAAAATCAGAGTAGTTCCCGGAATCAATTCAATCCCAAATTCAACTTCTCGAATCGGAGGTAAACCCGGAAGTTCTTCAGGAAATACATCAGGAAATTCGTAGACAACCGGCACAGATTCAATCTTTTTATCGGATACCTTAGAGTCAATCACATAAGCTAGGTAGGCTTCACACCATTTTCTCACATATTTTTGAGCTTTTAATGTAGCTATCACAGCTGGTAAACCATTCATTTCACTAGACTCGATTCTAATAATTTCACCATTCTTGCATCTCAAGTCAATAACGTTTCATTTACAATTTACAATAGCATCATGCAGAGTTAACTAGTCCATACCCAAAATCATATCAAATTCATCAAATGGAAATAACATCAAATAGTAGGGAAATAGATATCTCAAATCATTAACGGACAATTCTTGTAAATCTTATCTACCAGAATAGTTTTGCCTAAGGGGTTTGATACTCTAATTACGAATTCAGTAGACTCTACAGGCAAAGTCTTACTATATGCTAAATTCATATAGATATAAGAATGCATTGATCCAGGATCTATCAAAGTTACAGAGGTAGCAGGCGCTCGAGCTTCAGATCGTGCAGTTGTATCTTTAATAACGCTTTGACCAACACTAGCATTTCCCGTGCTACTAAAAGTTTTGCCTTTAATAGAAATATTACCCGATCGTGGATTTTGTACTATCTCTTGCTCAATAGACTCAGGACAGTCTCTAACGAAGTGATCCAGAGATCCACATCGGAAACAAGCTCAGTCTTTCAATCTATAACTTCCCGGATGTTTCTTGCCACAATGTACACATTCAGGTCTCTCAGATCTTATATTCTTGACACTAGCAACAAATGTAGCAGGAGTTTTAAAACTTGAACGTGATCTATCACAATCTCTGCCAAAATGCCCCAGATTAATCTTCAAATGGTTGGCATCGTCTCTAAACTTCTTTGAAACTAACTGAAATGATCTACCCAAAGATCTCTTTTGAACTTCTCTAACTTTAGAATCAGCTTTCTTCTTTTCTTTATTAAGTTCTTCAGCTTTACAAGCCCTTTCAACTAGCACAACAAACTCATTCAGATTGAGAATTCCAACCAGAAGTTTAATGTCTTCGTTCAAGCCTTCGAAAAATCTTTTTCACATAGCGGCCTCTGAAGCTACACATTCCCGTGCATACTGGCTCAATCTTACAAATTCTCGTTCATATTCCGTAACAGATCTGTTGGCTTGTTTCAATTCAAGAAACTCTTTACGTTTCTGATCAATGAAACGTTGACTGATATACTTCTTTCTAAACTCAGTTTGAAAGAAATCCCATGTAATACGTTCACTCAGAATTACAGATGTCAATGTTTTCCACCAATGGTACGCAGAGTCTCGTAACAATGAAACCGAATATTTAACACTTTCCTCTGGAGTACACGATAGTACATCAAGAACCCGAATCTTATTTTCCAACCAAAATTCAGCCCTCTCGACATCGTCATCAGTAATGGCTCGAAACTCTTCGGCCCCATACTTTCTAATCTTATCTACCAAAGGCTTATTCAGATGAATCGGATTAGTCACAGATGGTACAACCGAAGGTTGTTGAGGAATAGTCGGAGGTGGGGGTTGAACAGCCGGATTTGTCCGTACATATTGAGTAAACCATTCATTCATCATTTGGAAGAAAGCTTGTTTAGCTTCTCCCTCATTACTACTCGTAACTGGTCTAGAATCAGATGGCACTGTCCCTTGAGCGGGAGCAGGTGCATTGCTTTCAACATCGTCAGCTACGGCTCTTTCGGGATCCATTACTATATGAAAAACACATTTCATTTTTTAGGATTCATCACACTATCACAGTTCAAATATATGGCATGTATAGCTAGATTCAAACACGCTATGTTAGTCCTAGAATCGACTAAACCGTAGCTCTGATACCAGCCAAATGTAACACCCCTATCCTGTAACTGTTGCCGGAATAGGAAAGGGAGTTATCGGATATTCAGAACAGATCAGTACATAATATTCACAGATTATAACAAGATTCAAACATAAAATCCTTTTTTGGAAGTCTACTTAACCTCAAACATGCATTAAGACAGAGTCGGGACTAAATCGAATACAATCGTAAACTTCAGAACACATATAAAATTTTCCAACTTAAGGAGATCACATGCTCGTGTGACCAAGCCGTGTGCCTTACACGAGACTCAAGCACGCCCATGTGCCCAAGCCGTGCCAAAATAGGGTAGGCATATTGACTTTTTGCCACGGCCATAAGACACGCCCGTGGGTCTTGGCCATGTGGGTCTTATGCCCAATACTGGAAAATCAACATAGCCATAAGGCACGCCCGTGTGCCATAGTCGTGTGTCACTAAGCAGACTTGATCAAAGTCATACTTCCCACCCATCAAAGGGTCATTCCTACAAGCCAAAATTCATGCCACAATAATACCACAATTCCAACTATATTCAATGACTAAAATATACCTCAACATGATCAAACCAATCACATACATATTCAATTCCAATTCTCACACCAAACATATCCATAACTTAATCGAAGTTTAAGATTAAACACTTGATATATAATTCATTCATAACACATCCAAAACTTACCATTTCTTCACCTTGTCATAATTCATGAAGATCAAAACATACCAATTCATATAACCATTATAAACTTACACCATTTGGCATCACAAGCCATAAACCAAAACTAAATACAAACATACCATTTGCTAGCCAACATCATGGCATTTCAAATAAACATATCATATTTAATACCTAAACCTTCTAGCCTATACATGCCGTATTTAAACTATATACATTCAAAAGGTACCAAAATCAAGCTTGATAGTGTGGTGAAGATCCTTGACTATCCCCGAGCGCTTGTAGCTACGATATCTATTAAACAGTTGAAAAAAAATACAGACTAAGCTACAATGAGCTTAGTAAGCCAAATACAACCATATGCAATCCTTAACACATTATAAAAGCAATCTCATATAGATAACTCATGAACCAGATATACTCATTCCTCGTATACTCATAGTTCACAATAGCATACCTTTCATGCTTGT
Organism: Gossypium stocksii; assembly: GCA_020496765.1. Lineage (NCBI taxonomy): Eukaryota > Viridiplantae > Streptophyta > Magnoliopsida > Malvales > Malvaceae > Gossypium > Gossypium stocksii. The sequence continues at coordinate 44,011,537 of CM035629.1, forward strand.
AAATTCAATATAAAATAGACATACCTGAGTCAAAAAAATAGAGTATGCATTCATTCATTTCTCAAAATTTCTCCTCGTATCATTCAGAATCGTTATAGAAATCATATAGGCCTTATACAATGCAGACGTCCCTGACGTCCTCTTACATGTTATTCAATATCGATGCCACTATCTCGGATAGGGTCTTACACAAAACATATACGATGCCAGTGTCCCAAACACGGTCTTACACAAAATTTTCAGATCAATGCCTACATCTCGGACGAGGTCTTACATGTTATTCTTTTATCATTTCTCCTTCAGAATAACTCTGAAATACACGTCAGGCTCTCATGGCAATCCAAATACAGTTTGTAAAATAAGAATTTATAACAGACATCAATATAACGCATATTTGTATTTTGACTTACCTCGTACGGATTTAACGGATTTGAGTCGACTATTCAATGATTTTGGACTTCTCTCGATCTAAGTCTGTTTTTCTTTGTTCTTGATCTAAGCAATATAAATTCAACCATTCAATTATTCATTTCATTCAATTCAATCCATGAACACAAATTTAGGGCATTTTACATTTTAGCCCTCACAGTTTCATACTTTGACAATTGGGTCCCTAATTCACAAAAACATCAAATATGCACAATTTCATCACAAAATGGCCTAGCCGAATCTTCATTGCTCTCCTATAAGCCCATATACACATTTATTTCACAATTTAATCCTCCTAAAAATCTCATTTTCACAAATTAGCCCATATAGTTCAAATTCGTCAAAATCTCATGGCAAAAAATATTTATTCAATACCTATCCATCATAATTCATTCAATTTCATTACAAAGCTTTAAATATCAACAATGGCACTATTCATAAACTTCATCAAAAATAGAAATTCAGACATGAGCATGGAAGATTTCGAAGCAATGATCACAGAAACATAGAAATTATCAAAAATCGAGGTCAAAACATACCTTAATCACCAAACCAAAGTGCCGAATGTAAAAACCTAACTTTGCCCTTTCTTTTCTTTTTAATTTTGGAGGAGAAGAAGTATTATAAGGCCATATTCCTTTTGTTTTATTATAACATATAATTGATATAACAATTACTAATTTAACCCTTATTAAAACCAAAATAAAACATATGTTTTAAGGTCATTTATGACCACTTAAACCTTCAATGGTTGAATTACCTATTAAGGCCATAATTATTAAAAGCCATTCCAAAAGCATATGTGCAAATGTGACATGCTAATTTATCACATATACACTTTAATCCTTTTTAACAGTTAATCACAGAAACAGACAAATTAATTCATAGAAATTTCACAAATGCTAAATCATATATCACAGACACAAAAATTAATATCAGAGTATTTTTCAGACTCGGATATGTGGTCTCAAAATCACTATTCCGACTAGGGTGTAAACCGGGCTGTTACAGAAGATATTTGAGACCTTCAACATGCATTAAAAGAAGGTTGGGACTAAACCGAACACTTAGAAAATTTTTGGAAAACTTTAACACTGCTTTATACTGTAGAGGTCACACGCCTGAGTGACTAGGCCGTATGCCTCACGCGGCTACTAGACACGCCCATGTGTCTAGGCCGTGGCAAAACAGGGCATACATACTGGCTTGTTCACACGGCCACAAGACACGCCCATGTGCTTGGCTGTGTGAAAATTAAGGAGGCTACTGACTTGCACACATGGCCAGAAGGCACGCCCATGTGTCTAGCTCGTGTGACATCCTGACCAATTCGGCAAAGGTATAGGGATCACACGGTTGATACACACGCCCATGTGCTTTGCCCGTTTGGCACAAAATGGGCTTGGTTTAAGTCACATTTCCCATTCAATTGCCAAGTACCTACAAAAAAACTTGTATACCATTCAAGATGCAACAATGAGAAACTATTTTAGTCAATTACCAAACCAAAACATAGCTCAATTCATCATCATACAATTCATACTCATCATCCAAAATAAATCATACTAAAGTCTAAAATGCAATAGCCTATCAATATACACTTACCTTAACCTAATGGCATCATATTCAATCACTTATAAAACTTACCAATATCAAAACATTTTTCATACCAAAATGACCATTACTCAAGGCCATACTTGCATCACATATAACTTACCAAAACAATCATATTCATAACCATTTGTTAGCCACATCACATGGCATAACTAAAATATATTTCAAAACATAACCTAAAGACATCTAGCCTATACATGCCATAATTCAACATATACTCATTCAAAATGTACCAAACGGAGATTGATAGTGTGGTGATGATCCTTGACGATCCCCAAGCTTTCGGTAGCTTCAATATCTATCAAACAGAGTAAACAAACACAAAGTAAGCTACAAATAACTTAGTAAGCCATATACAAATAAATCCATAACAAATAAGAATTAAAAATCATTTTAAAACACATGATTTAGGGCATAACATAATCCCAAGTCATATTTCTCATAGATCTCAACTAATCAAATTCACTTACTCCAATTCACATATCATATCCATATAGCTCACATATCAAATGATCATATACATACATACCTCTTATTCTCTAAATTTCTTATACATTTATACATACCGGAGTTCAAATGTGCATTCGTATACTCGGTCACTTTCTCAAAGTGCCCGTTGAACCAATCTAAATTAACTAGGATACGTGGATAGCTCAGAAAAACTCATACAATGCCGATGTCCCAGACGTGGTCTTACATGTAATCAGATATTGATGCTATTGTCCTAGACAGGGTCTTACTCGAATAAATACAATGCCAATGTCCCGAACATAGTCTTACACGTTAATCTTATATCGATGCTAACGTCCCAGACATGGTCTTACATGAAAACACATATCGGATCCTATGTCATGACATATGTATCCTAACTATTCCTAAGTTTGGACGGAGCTTTTTGGACTTGATCACATGGTCAGAATTTATTTTAGATTTCACATTTTCAGCTCTCATAGCCATATAATACAATTAAATCAACATAATAGCAAATATAATTCAATTTAACGTGTTTATTTGTATATAGACTTACTCATACAGATTCAGATGATTTCGAACAGCTAATCAACGACTTTTGAATTTCCCTGATCTAATTCCGTTTTCTTTAGTTCTTGATCTATATAAATTCAAATTAAGCTCTTTTATTCACTAACTCATTCAATTTCATAATCATTCAAATCAATCCAAGTACACATATTTAGGGCATTTTACAAATTAGCCCTCACATTTGCACACTTTGACAATTTAGTCCATTTTTCACAAAATCACAAATATGCTAAATCCACCAAGACTATGGCTTGACTGAATGTACATGTAGCTCATACCAATTCATACATTTCATTTATTTTACAAATTAGTCCTCCAAAATTTTCATTTTCACAATTTAGCCCAATAAATCAAATTCATAAAGAACTCAAGTACAAAACTTATAATCAACTATCTAGCTTTCATAATTTATCCAAAAAATCATAAAACTCATGATATTACCAATGACATCTCACGAAATCTTCAAAAAAAATAGAAATTAAGACATGTGCTTTGTAGTATACGAAGCAACGATTATAAAAACCTAGAAATTATCGAAAACAGAAGAAAATTCATACCTTAATTGAGCAAATTTCTAGCCGAAATCTAAAGAACACTCTTCCCTATTTTATTTTGGCATATTCGGCCAACTTAAAGAAAAATATGCATGTATTTTATGCCTTTATTTTATTAATAACACATTAATAATAAATTACCAATTTTATCCATAATTAAACTAACAAATAAAACATATCATCAAGGCCATAAATGTCCACTACTAATTCAAATGATTTAATAACCATTTAAGGCCATCATTTAATAAGCCACATTCAAATTAACACTAAATCAATTTATTAGCCACTTTTACTTTTTATGCGATTTAATCCTTTTTTCATAATTCAACCCAGAAACAGACAAATCAAATCACAAAAATTTCACAGAAGTTAATTCACATAACACAAACATAGAAAATAATATTAAAATATTTTTTAGACTCAGATATGTGGTCTCAAAACCATTGTTCTGACTAGGGTCCAAACCTGGCTGTTACAATTCTCCCCCCTTAGGGATTTTCGTCCTCGAAAATATTATCGTTAAACAGATTCGGATGTTGTTGTTTCATCACATGTTCAGGTTCCCACATAGCTTCGTCTAAACCGTGAGGATTCCATAATACCTTGACTAACGGAATCTTCTTATTTCGTAGTTCTTTCACTTCACAAGCTAAAATGCGGATCGGTTCTTCTTCATAAGTCATATCGGACTGTATTTCAATCTTAGATGACCTAATCACATGGGATGGATCAGATCTATTCCTTCTAAGCATCGATACGTGAAATACATTGTAAATCTTTTCAAGCTCGGATGGCAAGAGCAATCTATAAGCAACCGGCCCAACTCCTTCAATGATTTCATATAGTCCTATGAACCTCGGACTCAATTTGCCCTTTTTATCGAAATGAAGCACTTTCTTCCACGGAGAAACTTTCAAAAATACTTTGTCACCAATTTCAAATTTAATGTCTTTGCGTTTCAAATCCGCGAATGATTTCTGACGATCAAAAGCTGCTTTCAGACTATCTCAAATTATTTTCACTTTCTGCTCAGTCTCTTTAATCAAATCAACCCCGTGGATCTTATTTTCACTAAGCTCATACCAATATAACAGAGTACGGCATTTTGTACCATACAAGGCTTTGTACGGTGCCATTTTAATACTCAATTGAAAGCTATTATTATAAGCGAATTCAATCAATGGAAAATACTATTCCCACGTACCTTCAAACTCAAGAATGCAACATCTCAACATATCCTCGAGTATCTGAATGATTCGCTCAGATTGACCATCTATTTGCAGGTGAAAAGTAGTGCTGAAATGTAATTTCGTACCTAAAGTCTCTTGTAATTTCTTCTAGAGTCACGAAGTGAATCTTGGATCTCGATCTGACACAATAGACAATGGCACCCCGTGCAATCTCACAATATCAGAAATATAAAGTTCAACTAACTTTTCAAGTGTGTAATCGGATCGTACCGGAATAAAATGAGCTGGTTACATTAATCTATCAACTACAACCCAGATTGAATCTTTCTTTCTTGGTGTCAAGGGCAATCCTGATACGAAATCCATTGTAACTCTGTCCCATTTTCATTCCAGAATCATCCCTGGCTGTAATAAACCCGATGGTACCTGATGTTCAGCTTTGATATGTTGACATACTAAGCATTTCAAAACAATTAGAGATGTCTCTTTTCATTTTCGGCCACTAGTATAGCTATTTCAATTTGTTATACATTTTTGTGCTTCTCGGATGTACAGAGAATTTACTACTGTGAGCTTCACCCAAAATCATTTGAATCAACTCTTGGTTTCTCAGAACATAAATTCGATCTCAGAATCTCAAACAATCATTAATATCAACTCGAAACTCAGAATTAGATTCGGAATCACACTAAACTCGTTTGGCTATTAATTCATTATCAACTTTTTAAGCATCAAGGATCTATTGTAAAAACAAAGGTTTCGCCTTTACTTCAACTAATATCGAACCGTTGATGAATAGATCTAAACTAGCATTCATAGCACGCAATGCATATAGTAATTTTCGGCTCAAAGCATCAGCTACAACATTTGCTTTATTCGGATGATAATCAATGACAAGTTCATAATCTTCCAATAGTTCTAACCGTCTTCTCTGTCGCAGATCCAAATCCTTTTGAGTCATTAGGTATTTTAGGCTTTTATGATTAGAAAACACATGGCATTTCTCACCGAACAGATAGTGACGCCAGATTTTCAAAGCAAAAACAATAGCAGCTAACTCGAGGTCATGCGTCGGATAATTCTTCTCATGTGGCTTTAACTGTCTAGAGGCATATGCTATAACCTTGCCTTCTTACATTAAAACACAACCGAGTCCATTTAGTGAAGCATCACTATAAATTACATATTTCTTACCCGATTCAGGTTGTACGAGTACTGGGGCTGCAGTTAACATAGCTTTCAACTGATCAAAACTGTTCTGACATTCATCGGACCATTCAAATTTCACGTCTTTTTTGTAAAATCTCGTCAACAGAGTTGCAATCATAGAGAATCCTTTGACAAATCGATGGTAATAACCAGTAAGTCCTAGAAAGCTGTGGACTTCAGAGACATTTCTCGGAGGTTTCCAATCTAGAATTGCTGAGATTTTACTCGGATCAACTCGGATAGCAGGTGCTGATATAATATGACCCAAAAAACTAACTTCGCACAGCCAACATTCACATTTATTGAATTTCGCGTATAATTTCTTATCACACGGAGTTTGAAGCACAATTCTTAAGTGCTCAGCATGCTCACTTTCATTTCATGAGTAAATCAAAATGCCCTCAATGAATACAACAACAAATTGATCTAAATACGGTCTAAAAATTCTGTTCATTAGATCCATATACACAGTAGGAGCATTCGTTAGTCCAAAAGGCATAATTAAGAATTCATAATGTCCATATCTCGTTCGAAAAGCTATTTTCAGAATATTCGCATCTTTTACTCTCAACTGATAATAACCTGATCTCATATCTATTTCGAAAAACACAGAGGCAGCTTTTAGTCGATCGAACAAATCATCGATTCTGGGCAGAGGATAGTTATTCTTTATGGTCACCTTGTTCAACTAATGGTAATCAATACACATTCTCATCGTGCCATATTTCTTTTTCACAAATAGAACTGGAGCACCCCATGGTGAGAAACTCAGTCTCGCAAAACCTCTATCAGTCAATTCTTGTAACTGAGACTTTAGTTCTTTTAATTTGGTTAGAGCCATTCTATACGGAGCTATCGAAATTGGAGTAGTTCTCGGTATCAATTTAATGCGAAATTCAACTTCTCTAATTGGAGGTAATCTCAGAAGTTCCTCAGGAAACACATCAAGAACTCGTAGACAACAGGCACTGATTCAACTTTCTTTTTCAACATTTTCGAATCAATCACATAGGCAAAGTAAGCTTCACAACCCTTATACACACATTTCATAGCTTTCATTGTAGATATCACAATAGAAAACCCACTTAGATCACTCGACTCAATCCGAACTATCTCACTATTCTTGCATCTCAAATTGATAGTTTTCCTTTTGCAATTCACAATAGCATCATGTAAAGTTAACTAGTCCATACCTAGAATTATATCAAATTCATCAAAGGGTAAAAGCATTAGATCAACCGAAAAACACACATCTCGAAACATCAACGGGCAGTTCTTACAAACTTTGTCAACTAGGACACTTTTGCCTAAGGGGTTCGATACTCTAATTACAAATTCAGTAGACTCTACAGGAAAAGTCTTACTGTGCACTAAATTCATACATATATACGAATAAGTAGATCTTAGATCTATTAATGCAATCACAGAAGTATCGTATAGAGTAAAAATACCTGTTATCACATCCGGTGTCGAAGCTTCCTCCCGAGCTCAGATAGCATAGGCCCTGGCTAGTGCTCTGGCCTCAGATCGAATAGTAGTGTCTCTCGTAGCTCTCTGACTACCACTCACATTTCCCATATTCTTGGGGGGTCTTCCTCTTGCTGAAGTATTACTCGATTTCAAATTCTGCGCAATCTCTGGTTTTGCAGACTGAGGATAATCTCGAATAAAATGTTCCATAGCTGAAACAAGCTCGATCATTCAATCTACAACTTCCCAGATGTCTTTTACCATAATGCTTGCATTCAAGTCATTCGGATCGAACATTTCTAACACTAGCAAAAGAAGTAGCAGAAGTTTTGAAACTCGAGTACAATCTGGCTCTATCCCTACTCGAATGTCCCACATTAGACTCTAAATGGCTACAATCATCTCAAAATTTCTTTGATGCAGACTGAAATGATGTGCTTGTAGATCTTTTTCTCACTTCTCTAGCTTCAGAATCAGCTTTTCTTTTCTCCTTACTGAGTTCTTCAACTTTACATGCTTGATCAACAAGTACAACAAACTCTTTAATCTCGAGAATATCAACTAACAGTCGAATATCTTCATTTAAACCATATTTAAATCTTTTGCACAATGTTGCTTCAGTCGAGACAAACTCTTAAGCGTATCGGCTCAATCAAACAAATTCTCTCTCGTATTCTGTAACAGACATACGGCCTTGTTTATGTTCCAGAAACTCTTTCCTTTTTTGATCGATGAATCTCTGATTGATGTATTTCTTACGAAATTCAGATTGAAAGAAATCCCACATTATTCGTTCTTTTGGAACAATAGAAGTCAGAGTTTTCCACCCCTGATAAGCTGAGTCTCTAAGCAAAGTAGCCGTGCATTTCACACACTCATCAGGAGTACACGACATTTCATCAAAAAACACAAATAGTGTTCTCGAGCCAAAACTCAGCTCTCTCTCAGCATCATCAGCACTTGTAGCCCTGAACTCTTCGGCTCCATATTTTCTAATTTTATCCACAGGAGGCTTATACAACAGAATCAGATTCATTACTAAAGGTACAACAGATGTCTGAGGGGGAATAGGTAGGGGTGGAGGTTGTTGAGTAGCCAGATTAGTACAAACATATTCTGTAAACCACTCACTCATCAAATGGAAGAAGGCTTGTTTTGCCTCTCCCTCGTGGCTACTAGATAGGTTTCATGAATTGGGAGGCACTGCCCTTTGTGCATGAGCTGGTGCATTACTTTCAACATCATCGGCTACTGCTCGTTTGAGATCCATTACTATATGAAAAACACATTTTAGATGTCAGGATTCATCACACTATCATATTTTCAGATATATGGCATGTATAGCTAGACTCACATGTGCTATGGTAGTCCTAGAATCGACTAAACCATAGCTTTGATACCAACCAAATATAACACCCCTAACTCGTATTCATCGCCGGACTAGGGTTAAAAGCTTACTGGACTAATTTGAACTTTTGCAGACATTATACAATCATTCATAACAAAACATAATCAAACATATTCATATAGTCCCCTTATAAAGATCTTTGAGACCTTAAACATGGATTAAAAGAAGGTCGGGACTAAACCGAACACTTAGAAAATTTTTTGAAAACTTTAACACTATTCTATAATGTAGAGGTCACACGCCCGTATGACCAGGCCGTGTGCCTCACATGGCTACTAGACACACCCATGTGTCTAGGCCATGGCAAAATAGGGCATACATACTGACTTGTGCACACGGCTACAGGACACGCCCCTGTGCTTCGCCGTGTGAAAATTAAGGAGGCTACTGACTTACACACACAGCCACAAGGCACGCCCGTGAGCCTAGCTCGTGTGACATCCTGACCAATTCGACTAAGGTATAGGGATCACACGGTTGAGACAAACGCCCATGTGGTTTGGCCGTGTGGCACAAAATGGGCTTGGTTTAAGCCACATTTTCCCATCCAATTGCCAAGTACCTACAATACAACTTGTATACCATTCAAGATGCAACAATGATCAACTATTTTAGTCAATTACCAAACCAAAACATAGCTCAATTCATCATCATCCAATTCATACTTATCATCCAAAATAAATCATACTAAAGTCTAAATGCAATAGCCTATCAATATACACTTACCTTAACCTAATGACATCATATTCAATCACTTATAAAACTTACCAATATCAAAACATTTTTCATACCAAAATGACCATTACTCAAGGCCATACTCACATATAACTTACCAAAATAAGCATATTCATAACCATTTGTTAGCCATATCACATGGCATAACTAAAATATATTTCAAAACATAACCTAAAGACATCTAGCCTATACATGCCATCATTCAACATATATTTATTCAAAATGTACCAAATAGAGATTGACAGTGTGGTGATGATCCTTGATGATCCCCGAGCTTTCGGTAGCTTCGATATCTATCAAACAGAGTAAACAAACACAAAGTAAGCTACAAGGAGCTTAGTAAGCAATATACAAATAAATCCATAACAAATAAGAATTAAAAATCATTTTAAAACACATGATTTAGGGCATAACATAATCCCTAGTCATATTTCTCATAGATCTCAACTAATCAAATTCACTTACTCCAATTCACATATCATATCCATATAGCTCACATATCAAATGATCATATATATACATACCTCTTATTCTTCAAATTTCTTATACATTCATATGTACCAGAGTTCAAATGCGCATTCATATACTCGTTCACTTTCTCAGAGTGCCCGTTGAACCAATAGGAATTAACTAGGATACGTGGATAGCTCAGAAAAACTCATACAATGCTGACATCCCAGACGTGGTCTTACATGTAATCGAATATCGATGCCACTTTCCCAGATAGGGTCTTACTCAAATTAATATAATGCCAATGTCTCAAACATGGTCTTACATGTTAATCTCATACCGATGCCAATTTCTTAGATGTGGTCTCATACAAAAACACATATTGGATCTTATGTCATGACATATGTATCCTAACTATTCCAAAGGTTCGGACGGGGCTTTTCGGACTTGATCACATGGTTGGAATTTATTTCAGGTTTCACATTTTCAGCTCTCGTAGCCATATAATACAATTCAATCAACATAATAGCAAATATAATTCAATTTAACTTATTTATTTGTATATAGACTTACCTCGTATAGATTCAGACGATTACGAACAACTAATCAACGACTTTCGACTTTCCCCGATCTAATTCAGTTTTCTTTAGTTCTTGACCTATATAAATTCAAATTAAGCTCTTTTATTCACTAACTCATTCAATTTCATAATCATTCAAATTAATCCAAGTACACATATTTAGGGCATTTTACAAATTAGCCCTCACATTTGCACACTTTGACAATTTAGTCCATTTTTCACAAAATCACAAATATGCCAAATCCACCAAGACTATGGCTTGACTGAATGTACATGTAGCTCATACCAATTCATACATTTCATTTATTTTACAAATTAGTCCTCCTAAATTTTCTTTTTCACATTTTAGCCCAATAATTCAAATTCATAAAGAACTCAAGTACAAAACTTATAATCAACTATCTAGCTTTCATAATTTATCCAAAAACACCATAAAACTCATGATATCACCAATGGCATCTCATGAAATCTTCAACAAAAATAGAAATTAAGACATGGGCTTTGTAGTATACGAAGCAACAGTTATAAAAACATAAAAATTATCGAAAACAGAAGAAAATTCATACCTTAATTGAGCAAATTTCTAGCCGAAATCTAAAGAACACTCTTCCCTCTTTTATTTTGAGATATTCAGCCAACTTAAAGAAAAATATGCATGTATTTTATGCCTTTATTTTATTAATAACACATTAATAATAAAATACAACTTTTAGCCTTAATTAAACCAACAAATAAAACATATCATCAAAGCTATAAATGTCCACTACTAATTCAAATGATTTAATAGCCATTTAAGACTATAATTTAATAAGCCACATTTAAATTAACACTAAATCAATTTATTCGCCACTTTTACTTTTTATGCGATTTAATCATTTTTTCATAATTCAGCACAGAAACAGACAAATCAAGTCACAGAAATTTCACAGAAGTTAATTCACATAACACAAACACAGAAAATAATATTAAAATATTTTTCAGACTCGGATATGTGGTTCCAAAACCACTGTTCTGACTAGGGTCCAAACCAGGCTGTTACAATGTGCTAGTTGATTAGGTTTGTAAGAGTTGTCCTTATATGATTCAAGGTCACTATTTTTCGGATAACTTAATGTTGTTGCCATTTGATGATTTCGATGTTATATTGATTATGGATTGGTTGACTTTTCATGATGTAGTAGTGAATTGTAGACAAAAAGTTATTGAATTGAAATGTTAGAATAATGAAATAATGACAACTCAGAGGTATGTAAGAAAGGGGTAGGAAGCATTTCTTGCATATGTATTGAATACAAAAGTGTCTGAGTTGAAGATTGAATTAGTACAGGTAGTTTGTGAATTTCCAAATGTATTCCTAGAAGAGTTGTCGGGGTTACCACCGGTGAGAGAGGTGGATTTTTCTATTGATTTGTTACTGAAGACTGCACTGATATCCATAGCTCCGTATAAAATGGCTCCGTTTAAATTAAAACAATTAAAGACTCAGTTGTAAGAATTGAGAGATAAAAGATTTGTAAGACCGAGTTTTTCTCCCTAGGGTGCTCTATTGTTATTTGTAAAGAAGAAAGACGGATCCATGAGACTGTGTATAGATTAACAACAACTCAACAAGGTGACTATAAAGAATAAGTATCCTTTGCTGAGGATTGACTACTTGTTTGACCAATTAAAATTAGCAATATTGTTTTCGAGGATAGATTTGAGATCTGGCTACTACCAGTTGTGAGTTAAAGAGTCGGATGTGCCAAAAATCGTATTCAGAACGAGGTATGGACATTATGAGTTTCTTGTTATGCCTTTTGGACTTACTAATGCTCTTGTCATTTTTATGGACTTGATGAATCAGATCTTTCGACCGTACTTGGAAAATTTGTGGTTGTGTTTATAGATGATATCCTGATTTACTCTCGAGATGAGTCTAATCATGCTGAGCATCTAAGAATTGTGTTGTAGACCTTGAGAGATAAGAAATTGTTTGCTAAGTTTAGTAAAAGTGAGTTTTGGCTTCGAGAAGTCAAATTTTTGGGACATACTGTCTCTGCAGAAGGTATAAGGATTGATCCAAGCATAATTTCGGCAATTATTAATTAGAAGCCGCCATGAGATGTATTCGAGGTTAGAAGTTTTTTGGACTTAGCCGGGTACTATAGACTTTTTTTAAGGGATTTTCGATGATTGCTACTCTGGTGACAAGGTTATTATAGAAAGATGTTAAGTTTGAATGATCAGTGAAATGCCAAAAGAGTTTTGATCAGTTGAAAGCTTTATTGACTGAGGCACAACTGTTAGTGCAACCTCAGTCGGGAAAAGAGTTTGTAATTTTCAACGATGTGTCCTTGAACAGTCTTGGTTTTCTGCTGATGCAAGAAAGCAAATTGATAGCTTATGCCTCGAGATAGTTGAAGCCACATGAGAAGAATTATCCGACGCACGATTCGGAGTTGGCTGCCATTGTGTTTGCCCTAAAGATTTGCAGACACCATTTGTTCAGTGAGAGGTGCCACATCTATACCGATCATAAGGGTTTGAAGTATTTGATGACTCAAATGGATTTGAACTTGCGACAATGAAGATGGCTCGAGTTGTTGAAAGACTATGATTTGGTAATCGATTATCATTCTAGAAAGGCGAATGTAGTCACGGATGCTTTGAGCAGAAAGTCCTTGTTTTCTTTGAGAGCTATGAATACAGAGCTGACTTTATCTAATGATGGTTCGATCGCGGCTGATATGAGAGTTAGACCGTTGTTTCTTTAGCAAATATGTGAAGCTCAGAAAAGTGATAGTGATTTGCAAGCCAAAAGAGCTTAGTGTGAATTGAGTAGTGATTCAGATTTTCAGATCGATTCAGATGATTGCTTGATGTTTCAAAGTAGAGTATTTTTACCCAAAAATGATGAGCTGATTCAAAAAATTTTGCATAAGGCACACAGTGGTTGTTTGTCTGCTCATCCTAGTAGTACAAAAATGTATAATGATTTAAAGGAATTGTATTGGTGGCAGGGTATCAAAAGAGAAATTTCTGAGTTCGTATCAAAATGTTTGATTTGTCAACAAGTAAAGGCTGAACACCAAGTACCTTTGGGTTCTGTAACGCCCTAATTTTTGGGTTTTTGAGATTTTGCTTGAATTTATCTAATGCTTGTCTGATGTGCTAAATTATGTTTTGCGTGTGTTTAGTGGGCCTTTGGAAGGCCTAAGTTTAAGATAAAGCCTGAGATGTAACAGCCCACTTTACACCCTAGTCAGAATGGGTGGTTTTGGGACCACTTAACCGAGTCGAAATATTATTTTTACTGCTTTAAGATGTTTTACAGCATGATAGAATTACCGTGTGAAAGTTTCGTATTGAAATTTTACTGTCTGATCGGTTAATTTGATAAAAAGGATTAAATCGCATAAAGCGATAAATAGGAGTTCTATTTTATAAATGGCTTATTTGATGATGGCTTTATAAGTGGAAGGCCTTAAATGGTTATTTCACCATTTTTAAAGCTAATGGACACATATGCCCTTATTATTATGGTTTATAAATGATAAAATAAAGGTTAGTTTTGGTTTTTAATTAATATATGTTAAAATAGATTTAATGAAACAAAATACCACCCATTTTCATTTGTTTCTTCACCGATTCTTCATCAAAATATTAAGGGTTTTCAAGCTTTTAACATTCGGTCACTTTAAGCTCCAAATTGAGGTTCATTTTTATCCCGTTTTCAATAATTTTTATGTTTTTGTAATCGTTGCTTCATATACTAGTCGACCCGTACCTCAATTTTTGATTTTGTGAATATCTTTGAAAAATGCCATTGATGAATCCTTGATATTTTGATAGATTTTGATGAATTATTGTATATTATGTGAGAAAATACAAGAATTTTAAAGTAAATTTTGATGGAAATGAGTTTAAGGATTTATTTGCAAAAAGATAGAGTTTTTGAGGTTAAATTTATGATTAATTGAAAGATATATGCTTGTATAAGTCCCTTGAATATTCAACTAAGGGAAATTAGGGATTAATTGTGTAAATTGTCATTTTTGTGATAAAGGACTAAATTGCAAAGTATTGAAAATATAGGGGCAAAATTGCAAATACATCAAAATATATGTTTTTGGAATTGAATTGAATATGTGAGTTAGTAAATAGCTAAAATTTTTATTAATTTAGACAAAGACGATCGAATCCCGGAACTTGATCGTGGAAAACGGAAAATAGACGAGTAGATATCGGGATTACGAGGTAAGTTCGTCGAATTTGGAATTCACCTTATAAATGCTTATAAATGTTGTTTAATGATCATGTATATGTATAAAGTTGCTGAATGGATTGCCTATTAAGTATATACATGTGATTTGGAATGGAAATGTTAAATGTTTCAAGTAATGCATGA
Organism: Gossypium stocksii; assembly: GCA_020496765.1. Lineage (NCBI taxonomy): Eukaryota > Viridiplantae > Streptophyta > Magnoliopsida > Malvales > Malvaceae > Gossypium > Gossypium stocksii. The sequence continues at coordinate 44,026,607 of CM035629.1, forward strand.
ATACCGAGTTCCCGTTAGAACCGTAGAAGTCATAAGGATACAAGTGACATGTCACTAGGGCTACAGGGTGGTTCGAGCTCTTGCAATTGTTGCGGACTCACCACGTGCTCATGAGCTACACGTTCATCCTTCAAGATCACATGTTTAGTCTTCAGACTCACCGTTCAGCCTACGGGCTTACCGTTCATCCTTCGGGATTACATGTTCAACCTCCGGGCTTACCGTACAGGCTCGTAAGAGCATATATGACGTATTGACAGATTTCAGGTTATATGTATATACACTGTGTGTGTATCACCTGGGTATCCTCGATATTCTTATAGGTTTAATGGGAAATACCGATATAAGTTACATGAATTACAAGATGATATAGATATAAGTATATATGATACCTGTTATATGAACTACATGAAAGGTATGATCCAACTCATATGATTTATATGTTACATGAGATATATGAAAGTGAATGCATTATATGTCATATGAATTATGATGTTTATATGTGCTAATGGATATGAATTATATGGTAAACTCTTGTATAAGATGGTTTATGAAGTCCTATGAACTAATTTGTGTGAGCTTGTGAAATAGGCTACAAGAGCATATGAATAGAATTGGCCTGACTAGTATATGTAGGGATTACCTAAATGAATTGGTAAGTTAAATTCTAAGTTTTACGAGCTTACTAAGCTTTAGAAGCTTACTCCGTTTATTTCTTTCATTTCCTTATTCGGAAGCTAGCTCGGATAACGGACGGGTTGGAGATTGCTATCACACTATCGATAAAGCTTCAGTACTTTTGAGCATCTTGCAAACGTTTTGGTCATGGCATGTATAGGCTAGATATTTAGTGAACATGATATATTTTGGTAAATGATCAAGCTATGAGATGTGGCTTGGTTCATATATGTATATAATGAAGTATTTTGAGTTGTTCTTTGGCTATATGTGCTTATGGAAAGATATGTGATCTTGATGAGATTATAAGCTTGCATAGTTGATATGTTTATTATGTCATATGTGCAAGTTATGTGCATTGTTAGTCTAGAGGAAAGGTAAGGAATGATTATGTATATTTATGTGTGGATGAGTTCATGAATGTGGCTATTTTAGCTATTGAATTGTTATGCCTAGTTGGTGCAAGATTTATAATGATTTTGGGTCTACTGTATGCTTGAATTGGTATGTTTTGGTTGACAAATTGGCATGAGATGTTGCATAATTATGGCTAGTAGAAATGACCCAGATTTTAGGTGGTAATTTGGCCTAAACCGAGCCTATATTGTGCCACACGGCCAGGGAACACTGGCGTGTATTTCGACCGTGTGTCACCTGGACCTTAAATGTTTTGGACAGTTTGGGTACACGGCCTAGACACACGGGCGTGTCTGGTAACTTGTAGCCGTGTGAAATTTGGCAGTATAGTCACACGGTCTGCTCTATTTTGTACACAGGCGTGTGACCAGCCGTATGATTTTTGACAGTTTCGACCAGGGCTATGTGGTTTGGGCGTGTCTGGTAGGACACGATCGTGTGAGAAGAGCACGGGCAAGAGACACGGCCGTGTGCCCCTAACTAGAAAAATTTATGAATTTTTCCCCATCTTTTGGCATGTTTTCAATTTGACGCTAAATGTGTTATATGTATCTTGATAAGCTCAATTGATCTATGTTTTGATGGTTGTTGATACAAGTTTATTAATGATTAAACAGTTTAAAATTTTACTATTTCGACATAAGTTACAAGTCCAGTAATGTCCCTTACCTACTCCGGCGATAGTTTCGGGATAGGGGTGTTACATGAGAGAATTTTTAATTTTAGGCTTAAAAGAGAAGAGGCGTTGGATAAGTGAGCTTTTAAGTAAATGTTGAGAAAATAAGACATAAGAAGATCTGTGGTAAAGTGGAAAAGTAGCGCCACTTAGAGCCTAAGGAGGAGGCGTGTAGAGGCTATGAAAGAGCTAAGGTTCAAATCCTGTGGTAAGCATGGTGTTGTTTTTATTTTTAATGCATGTGCAAGGTAAGTGGTGGATCTCAAGTGAAACTCTGAAGGAGAGTGTTTGAATGGCTCATGGGATTGAATCAAGGAGGATAAGGGGGAGAAAATTTAGGAATTTTGAATGGTAAGCAAGTGATGGCCAAATATGGGTCTCTTGGGGGACATTTTCGGTCGGGGTCTTTTGGTTTTGGCACAATCGGCAAGGGGAGTAAAGGGGTGCTACCCGAATGCTTCTTGGGTTCTTTTGGGGTTTTAGTTTTAGCATTTTGGGTGTATGTGTCGATTTTTTTAGTGGTTAGTCTTCGGGATTTGGCAATTCCTTTTTGCCGAATTAATGTAGTACTTCTTATGGCTCTTTGTTTTTTCCTTGTTCTCCTCTCCTTAGTTATAAAAGCCAAAAACGCAAAACATCATCTCTTTTGTGCCGATTTCTGCAAAGAACCAAACTCTTCCCTTTTCTTCCTTTCTCTTTCAAGTTGAACCCTTTTCATCACCTTCTTCTTTAGCCGAACCCAGCCTCTACCTCTTCTCCCTTCACTCTTCTTTTCTTCTTCACCTTTTCTCCACCGATTGAAGTAACCATCTTTCTCAAGTCTTGTTAGCTGATTACTCTCAAAAGTCAAAACCCAAATCTATTGTTGCTGATTTCTTCATTGGCTAAATTTCTTCTTCTTTTTATTACTAATCTTTCAAGAGCGCAACCCTCAAACCTCTCATCTCTGCTGATCATCTACTCTTCTTTCATAAACATTTGTTCTCCTTCTATCTTTTCTCTCAAAACTGAAACTAACATACTCTTTAGTGGGTTTCCAAAAGCCGAATCACTTGGATCTATCCTCTTCTCGCATTTTGATCAGATCTATAATAGATCTGAACTAGGCTGGTGTTTGTGGACTCTTCCTTGGTAAAACAAAGCAGTGGTAAGTATTCAAAATTCTTTCGCTAGTAACCTTGTGATTCAAGAAAAGCCGAAAACCTCTAACTCTTAAGTGTGGCTGTCGATTTTGACAAAGTTTTATGTTGGCCTTTTCTTTTGGTTCTCTTGTGTTCTAGTGTGGTTAAGAAGCGATCTAACGAGGAGTAGTGGAGGCTAGGCCATTCAAGCAATCTAGATCTTGTGATCTAGTGGTTAGAATCGACAAAGGTAAGAGAATAGTGATGCTCTATTATGGCCGAATAGGTATAGTCAGTTGATAGTGACTATTCAATTGGGTTTTTAGTTAATAGTACGATTTAAATGATTATAGGATATTCACGCAAGGGACTTCGAAGTATATCGCAAAATAGGTATGTAATCGACACCCTCTAGTAGACTAGATCGGCAAAAGCCAAAAAGTCGAAATGCTAAAATTCTGGCATTTCGTGGCCTTGCGAGTGTAAGTGCTCGTGGATCGGTTTGAATGGTAACATTGGTAATCGTGAATGGTCAGACGGTTGTGTGCACGATTTCGATCACGTTGGTGGTTTTGGGCCTCGAAGGGTCGAGTTTGGGCCCATGGGCTTACGGGCCCATATGGGTGAAAACGAGCGGTAAGTGTATTCTGGTAATCTGATTGTTAAGATCTACTAAAACGGGTGTATAATTGGACTTAGTGGGCTGTAGTAGCTAGTGGACTCCGTCGGGCCCATTAGGGGTTTTAGTGCCCGATGACTATAATAATGAAATGGACTAAATAAGTTAATTGGACAGTAATAGGTCTATTAGTATACTATAACGAGCATGAAACCCTAAAATCTAGCAAATTTACTGAAATACCCCTTAAGGGTGAAAATTACTGTTTTACCCTTAGGTGCTAAAAGACCATTTTACCCCTAGGGTTAAGTTGACTTATTTGCATGCTAATATATTTGTTACTCTGTAAGCCATGTCATAATATACTCTGTTGCATAGGGTTGGGTTATTTTGATGGAGGAAGTGCTAAAGTTGCAATGCCACGTATACTGTTAGAGGCTTTGCCTCGTATTACTGTTCTGGTGTCTTGCCACAATATCTGATGAAGCAGCTAAGCTACGACTGTGGTGTGTAGGGCTGGGTGGGTTGAGTTATTCCTCACATGGTGTGTAGGGCTGGTACGGGTGGTGTGTAGGGCTGGATTGGGTTTGGGCTTTACATACATGCATAATATTATGATCTGTCACTGAAATGGGCCTAAGGCCCACACTATTTTCTGAATAGGGCTAAGGCCTAGTTATCACTGTTTTCTGAATTGGGCTAAGGCCCAGTTAACACTATACCTGAATAGGGCTTCGACCCAGTTTGAGCTTGAACTGATCTTGACTCTGGTCAGGTGAGCTTACACACTGAGTTTTCGCAAACTCACCCTTTTCTTTTCATCCATGCAGGTGAACCCCAACCTTAGAGGACTTGGAGCTGCGAGGGATTCGGAGTGGCCACGTGAACTGCTTTCGGTTTTATATTCTTCTTAAATTTACTTAATTTTAGTTTTCGTTAATTTCTTTTGGGTTTTAATCTGTAATAATGCCGCTCAGTATTGATATTTATTTGGTTTTAATTATTTATTTATTACTTGTTTAAAATTGATCGACTAAGGTTGTGCTGATTTTTATTTCAAATTAACAAACGTTTTCAAAACCTTCTCTACATGACAAGTGGATAACTTAATGTCAAAGACTCGCTAATAAGATCTTTTAAAAAGTAAACTCCAAACTGATAGTGGATGGGATTTTTAATAATTTAAATATCCTTCTATTTTTTTCTCAAAACACAATGGAAATGGTTTTGCTAAGTCAACCTAAAATCTTGAAAACAAAGAACAAGGTGTAATTAATTGTCCATGTGACTCACCAGATCTGGCCATAACGTTTGGGCCGTGTTTGGGGTGTTACATTTAGTGGTATCAGAGCCCGTTTGCAATAACTCAGCTGTGGATCAGGTCAAAATGTTTTCTTAAAAAATATTTTTTAAGGCCCACAACGGTATTTTGAAAAATCGGTTTTGAAAATTTCTTAAGAAAACCCATTTCAAATTGATTTTCTTCAAGATATTCGTATTTTACTAAAAGTTTATGGTTTTACTTTTGGAAACAAAGTTTATTTAAAGAATTTAGTATTACTAAAACTTGGTTTTCTAAAATCTGGTTTTTGAAAAGTAGCACACCAAATCTCCGGCACCAAGTCTGTAAGTATCTTTTTGCTATAATGTACCTTACTATAATATTGTTACATTACTGTAGATAGTACTGAGACCCTACTAAGATTCTGTAGTTAGGGCAATACTGAAATTGTAGAGATTGAGACAGTAAGGAAAACTGAAAACTCTAGAAGACTGGGACTGTAGCTAGGCTACGATTATACGAAAACAAACCTCTGAAATACTATCTGTACATAAGACATTTTTAATGAATACCGAAATACTGAACTAAGTCATAAAATTTGTAATCAGATAATACGATATGAGTGCAAGGGTAGCTCATCGAAGAGGCCGTGGACTTGGCCGAGGAAGTGCGCAGGCTAAGTCTTCATCTTTGGGACATATGCCAGTCGAGGAGGCATGAGTGCCACTGGCAACTGAGACTGGGTCGTACGATCGAGCTGTAGGGGACGATTTTTTGTCTTAGGCGATGTTACGAGTTCTGGAAAGGGTCGCTGGAGCGGGTACGGGGACTGTGAACCGGGGATCTATTTCTGAGTGACTCCAAGCTAACAGAGCGGAGATTTTTAGGGGCGTATCTAGTGTAGCCCCAAATGTGGCCGAATATTGGTTGGAGGCCACAGAGCGGATCATGGACGACTTGAATTATTCAGTGGAGCAGAAGCTGCTATGAGATGAGGCCTACCAGTGGTGGATCACTGTGACGGATAGTACCACAGCTGAGCAGGTAACTTGGGAGCTGTTTAAGACGGCCTTCAAAGGGAAGTACGTCGGGGCGAGCAATGTGGATGCCTGAAGGAATGAATTTCTTAATCTGTCCCAAGGTAATAAGTCTGTCGCGGAGTATGAGGCTGAGTTCTTAAGGTTAAGCTGGTATGCTAGTGGAATAGTCACTACAGAGTATGAACGCAGCGTGTGATTCCATGATGGCCTCAGAGATGAGGTAAGGGTGCTGATTGCTCCGTAGAGGGAGCGCGATTTTGTGGCTCTAGTGGAAAAGGCTAAGACAGCTGAGGAAGTGAAATGCATGGAGCTGCAGAACTGTGAGAAGGACTAAAATCGATTCAGGAGGGATTCTGGAACCTCGGGTGCTACGGGCAGGAATGTCAAAAGGGCTAGAGTGGACAAATCGGTTTGAGTAGTTTCGGTGAATGTGGTTAGACCGCAGGCTTGCAGAGATTGTGACAGAATGCACCTCGGTAAGTGTTGGAAGCATACTGGGGCATGTTTCCGGTGTGGGTCCAAGGAGCATAGAGTCAAGGACTGTCCTTAGAGGCCGGCTCAGACGCAAGCTGCTGAATAAAGGGTTGCTCAACCAGTACGAGGTGGACCACAACCGCTGAGAGGCTATGGTCAAGGTAGGGGCGGCAATGGAAATGGTCGAGGACGTGGAGCACCGAGCAGGGGTGCTGGAAATGTTGAGGCTGGTCAGCCAGCATTGGTTTATGCTGCTCGTCGCTGAGAGGAGGGTGACGCACCTGGCGTCATAACCAGTACGTTTTTTATTTTTAGCATGCCATACACTGCTTTGATAGATATTGGTTCTACCCATTCATACGTTACATGTGATGTATCTGGGCCATTGGGTGTGCACTCTGAGGAAACTGTAAGTGGGGTAACTGTGCTAAGCCCACTGGTTCACTCGGTTAGGGTAGACAAACTCTTTAGAGATGTACCTTTAGAGATTCAAGGTAGGATTTTCTTTGCAAATTTACTGGAGCTATCGTTTAGAGAGTTCGATCTGATCTTGGGAATGGACTGGCTTGCTAAGCATAAGGCGACTTTGGATTGCACTGCTAAGCGGATGGTATTAAAGACTATGGAGGATGAGGAGGTGATGGTTATAGAAGAGCGAAGAGATTACTTGTCCAATGTTGTCTCGGCTTTGAGAGTTGAGAAGTTGATTTGCAAGGGTTGCGAGGCATTTTTGGCATATGTGAGTCAGTCTGATGTTGAGGGTTTGACCGTAGGAGAGGTTAGAACTGTCAAGGAATTCCAAGATGTGTTTCCTGATGAGCTTCCTGGGTTGCCTCTGAATCGTGAAGTCAAATTTAGAATCGACTTGTTGCCTAGAACGGCTCCAGTATTCATCGCACCTTATCGGATGGCACCAAAGGAGTTAGTGGAGTGGGAAGCGCAAATCTAAGAGCTATTGGATAGAGGTTTTATTTGGCCAAGTGTGTCTTCGTCAGGAGTACCGGTGCTATTCGTGAAGAAGAAGGATGGGATGATGCGTATGTGCATCGATTATCGTCAATTCAGTTGAACAAACTGACGATTAAGAACAAGTACCCTCTGCCAAGGATTGATGACCTGTTTGACTAGTTAAGAGGAGCTTCGGTATTTTCCAAGATCGATCTTGGATCTGGATATCGTCAGTTAAGGGTCAAAGAGGTGGATATTCATAAGACAGCATTCAGAACCCGGTATGGTCATTACGAGTTTCTGGTAATGCTGTTTGGATTGACGAATGCACCAGCAGCTTTCATGGATCTGATGAATTGGGTATTCCAACCCTACTTGGATCAATTTGTGGTTGTCTTCATAGACGATATTCAGCTATATTCGAGGATTGAGGAGGAACATGATGAGCATCTCCGTATTGTTCTGCAAGTGTTGAGGGAGAAGCAACTGTATGTGAAATTCAACAAGTGTGAATTTTGGTTGCGAGAGGTGACGTTTCTAGGTCACGTTATTTCTGCTAAGGGGATTAGGGTGGATCTTCAAAAAATTGAGGCGGTTCTAGAAAGGAAGTCACCGAGATCTATATCAAAAATTCAGAGTTTTCTGGGTTTAGCAAGGTACTATAGAAGGTTTGTGGAAGGATTTTCTTTGATTGCTGCACCATTAACGAAACTGTTGAGGAAAGGAGTACTGTTTGTATGAACTGAGAAGCAGCAAGAGGCTTTTGAGAAGTTGAAGAAAGTTTTGACTAAGGCTCCTGTTTTGATTCAGCTGGAGTTTGGGAAGGATCTCACTGTGTATAATGATGCATCGCATGTTGGTTTGGGCTGTGTACTGATGCAAGAAGGTAAGGTGGTCGCTTAGCATCACGATAGCTTAAGCCTCACAAAGCGAACTACCCAATGCATGATCTAGAGTTGGCAGCAGTGATTTTTGCGTTAAAGATTTGGAGACACTATTTGTTTGGAGAAAAGTGTATTATATACACGGACCGTAAAAGTATCAAGTATTTGTTGACACAGAAGGAGTTGAACCTTAGGCAATGAAGATGGATAGAGTTGCTTAAGGATTACAATTGTTCTATTGAGTATCACCCAGGCAAAGCGAATGTGGTGGCTGATGCACTGAGTTTAAGAGCTGTAACTGAGTTGAGAGCAATGTTTGCACGTCTGAGTCTATATGACGATGGTAGCTTGTTAGCAAAATTACAAGTGAGACCAACTTGGGTAGAGTCGATTAAGGAAAAGCAGTTAGAGGATAAGTCACTGGTTCCTCAATTCCAACAAGTTGAGAACGATGAGACTTCTGATTTTGGATTGAACAATGAAGGAGTTCTGTGTTTTCGGGGAAGAGTTTGTATTTTGAAGGACTCTGACTTGAGATGGTCAATTTTGAGAGAGGCTCATGGCGGTCTCTGTGCCATGCATCTGGGAGGGAATAAGTTGTATCGGGATTTACGAGAGTTGTACTGGTGGCCTGGACTTAAGCATGATGTAACGGAATTTGTGGGTAAGTGTCTGACATGCCAGCAAGTGAAAGCTGAGCATCAACTGCCTTCTGGACTTCTACAACCAGTGAAGATTCCACTTTGGAAGTGGGAAAGGGTAACCATGGTCTTTGTGAGTGGGTTACCCTTGACGCCTACCAAGAAAGACTCGGTTTGGGTGATTGTGGATAGGTTAACTAAATCTGCTCATTTCATACCTATTCGAACCAACTACTCACTTCAAAAGTTGGCCAAGTTATATTTGGCGGAGATAGTGTGACTTCATGGAGTGCTAGTTTCGGTTATTTCTGATCGGGATCCTAGGTTTACATCTCGATTCTGGCAGAAGTTGCATGAGACATTGGGTATACGGTTAGATTTCAGCACTACTTTTTACCCTCAGATAGATGGACAATCAGAAAGGGTGATTCAAGTTCTAGAGGACATGTTGAGAGGATATGTTATTGACTTCCGAGGTAGTTGGGAAGGTTACTTGCCACTAACGGAGTTTGCTTACAACAACAGCTATCAGGCGAGTATTCGAATGGCTCCGTATGAGGCGTTGTATGGATGAAGGTGTCGTACTCCTACTTGTTGGACAGAATTGGGAGAAGGTCAAGTTCTTGGGCCAGAGTTGGTAGCAGAAATAGAAGACAAGGTTAAGCTAATCAGGGATCGGTTAAAGGAAGCATCTAATAGGTAGAAATCTTAAGCTAACTTGAAGCGTAAGGAAATGGAATACTCAGTGGGAGATATGGTTTTCTTAAAGGTCTCGCCTTGGAAGAAGATATTAAGGTTTGGTAAGAAGGGCAAGTTGAGTCTGCAGTTTATAGGACCTTATCGAGTTCTTTAGCCGGTGGGCCGGGTAGCATATCAGTTGGAACTACCTCCGGAGTTGGACTGGAGTCATGATGTCTTTCATGTCTCCATGTTAAGGCGGTATCGATCTGATCCTTCTCATGTCGTACCGGTAGAAGAAATTGAGGTTAAAGCTTATTTGACTTTTGAGGAAGAACCTGTGCAAATTTTGGACCGTGATGTCAAGGTATTAAAAAAGAAGTCAGTTCCTTTGGTGAAAGTGCTATGGCAAAATCATGGCAGAGATGAAGCTACGTAGGAGCCAGAAGAGGCAATTTGTCAATAATACCCTCAACTATTTGGACCAGGTAAAATTTTGAGCCCGAAATTTCTTTCAGGGGGTAGAATTGTAATGCTCTAATTTTCAGGTTTTTGAGATTTTGCTTGAATTTATCTATTGCTTGTCTGATGTACTAAATTATGTTTTGAGTGTGTATAGTAGGCCTTTGGAAGGCCTAAATTTAAGTTAAAGCCTGAGAGAATTTTTAATTTTGGGCTTAACAGAGAATGGGCGTTGGATAAGTGGGCTTTTAAGTAAATGTTGGGAAAATAAGACATAAGAAGATCTGTGGTAAAGTGGCAAAGTAGCGCCACTTAGGGCCTAAGGAGGAGGTGTGTAGAGGCTATGAAAGAGCTAAGGTTTAAATCCCGTGGTAAGCAGGGTGTTGTTTTTATTTTTAATGCATGTGCAATGTAAGTGGTGGATCTCAAGTCAAACTCTGAAAGAGAGTGTTTGAATGGCTCATGGGATTGAATCAAGGAGGATAAGAGGGAGAAAATTTAGGAATTTTGAATGGTAAGCCAGTGATGGCCGAATATGGGTCTCTTGGGGGACATTTCCGGTTGGGGTCTTTTGGTTTTGACACAATAGGCAAGGGGAGTAAAGGGGTGCTACCCGAATGCTTCTTGGGTTCTTTTAGGGTTTTAGTTTTGGCATTTTGGGTGTATGTACCGATTTCTTTAGTGGCTAGTCTTCGGGATTTGGCAATTCCTTTTTGCCGAATTAGTGTAGTACTTCTTAGGGCTCTCTACTTTTTCCTTGTTCTCCTCTTCTTAGTTCTAAAAGCCGAAAACGCAAAACATCATCTCTTTTATGCCGATTTGTGCAAAGAACCAAACTCTTCTCTTTTCTTCCTTTCTCTTTCAAGCCGAACCTTTTTCATCACCTTCTTCTTTATTCGAACCAAGCCTCTACCTCTTCTCCCTTCACTCTTCTTTTCTTCTTCATCTTTTCTCCACTGATTGAAGTAACTATCTTTCTCAAGCCTTAACCGATTACTCTCAAAAGCCAAAACCCGAAACCACTGTTGCCGATTTCTTCATTGGCTAAATTTTTTCTTCTCTTTATTACTAATCTTTCAAGAGCCCAACCCTCAAACCTCTCATCTCTGCCGATCATCTACTCTTTTTTCATAAACTTTTTTCTCCTTCTATCTTTTCTTTTAAAACCGAAACTGACATACTCTCTAGTGGGATTCCAAAAGCCGAATCACTTGGATCTATCCTCTTCTCATGTTTTGATTAGATCTATAATAGATCTGAACTAGGCTGGTGTTTGGGGACTCTTCCTTGGCAAAACAAAGCGGTGGTAAGTTTTCAAAATTCTTTTGCTAGTAACCTTGTGATTCAAGAAAAGCCGAAAACCTCTAACTCTTCAGGGTGGCTGTCGATTTTGATAAAGTTTTATGTTGGCCTTTTCTTTTGGTTCTCTTATATTCTAGTGTGGTTAAGAAATGATCTAACGAGGAGCAGTAGAGGCTAGGGCCATTGAAGCAATCTAGATCTAGTGATCTAGTGGTTAGAATCGACAAAGGTAAGAGACTAGTGATGCTCTGTTATGGCCTAATAGGTATAGTAAGTTGATAGTGACTATTCAATTGGATTTTTAGTTAACAGTGTGATTTAAATGATTGTAGGATATTCACGCAAGGGACTTCTGAGTATATTGCAAAACATGTGTGTAATCAACACCCTCTAGTAGACTAGATCGGCAAAAGCCGAAAAGCCGAAATGTCAAAATTTTAGCATTTCACGGCTTTGCGAGCGTGCTAGCGCTCGTGGGTCAGTTTGAATGGTAAGGTTGGTAATCGTGAATGGTAAGACGGTTGTGTGTGCGATTTCGTGCACGTTAGTGGTTTTGGGCCTCGAAGGGCAGAGTTTGGGCCCAATGGGCTTGCAGGCCCATGTGGGTGAAAATGAGCGGTAAGTGTATTTTGGTAATCTGATTGTTAAGATATGCTAAAACGAGTGTAGAATTGGACTTAGTGGGCTGTAGTAGCTAGTGGACTTTGTCGGGCCCATTAGGGGTTTTAAGGCTCGATGACTCTGTAATAATGAAATGGACTAAATAAGTTAATTAGACGGCAATAGGTTTGTTAGTATACTATAATGAGCATGAAACCCTCAAATTTGGAAAATTTACTGAAATACCCTTTAAGGGTGGAAATTACTATTTTACCCCTAGGTGCTAAAGGACCATTTTACCCCTAGGGTTAAGTTGACTGATTTGCATGCTAATATATCTGTTACTCTGTAAGCCATGTCATAATATACTCTATTGCATGGGGTTGGGTTATTTTGATGGAGGAAGTGCTAAAGTGGCAATGCCACGTATACTATTAGAGGCTTTGCCTCGTATTATTATTTTGGTGGCTTGGCCACAATATCTGATGAAGCAGCTAAGCTGCGACTGTGGTGTGTAGGGCTGAGTGGGTTGAGTTATTCCCCACATGGTGTGTAGGGCTGGTACGGGTGGTGTGTAGGGCTGGATTGGGTTTGGGCTTTGCATACATGCATAATATTATGATCTGTCACTGTAATGGGCCTAAGGCCCACACTAATTTCAGAATAGGGCTATGGCCTAGTTAACACTGTACCTGAATAGGGCTTCGGCCCAATTTGAGCTTGAACTGATCTTGAAGGTGAACCCCTTTCTTTTCATCCATGCAGGTGAACCCCAACCTTGGAGGACTTGGAGCTGCGAGGGATTCGGAGTGGCCACGTGAGCTGCTTTCAGTTTTATATTCTTCTTAAATTTGCTTAATTTTAGTATTCCTTAATTTCTTTTGGGTTTTAATCTGTAATAAGGCCACTCAATATTTATTTTTATTTGGTTTTAGTTATTTATTTATTACTTGTTTAAAATTGATAGAGTAAGGCTGTACGGATTTTTATTTCAGATTAACAAATATTTTTAAAACCTTCTCTACGTGACAAGTGGATAACTTAATGGCAAAGACTCGCTAATAAGATCTTTTAAAAAGTAAGCTCCAAACTAATAGTGGATAGGATTTTTAATAATTTAAATACCCTTCTATTTTTTTTCTCAAAACACAATGGAAATGGTTTTGCTAAGTCAACCGAAAATCTTGAAAACAAAAAACGAGGTGTAATTAACTGTCCATGTAACTCACCAGATCTGGCCATAACGTCTGGGCCGAGTTTGGGGTGTTACAGGTTTACTTCAGCCAGTGATGGTACCCGAGTGGAAATGGGATAGTATTACGATAGACTTCGCAACGGGTCTACCTTTGACTCCGAAGAAGAAAGATGTCGTATGGGTCGTTGTTGATCGATTGGCAAAATCAACTTATTTTATTCCGGTACGTACCGACTATTCACTTAACAAGTTAGCTGAGTTGTACATAGCCGAGATGGTGAGACTACATGGAGTGCCTGTTTTTATTATTTTGGATAGGGATAAGAGGTTTACTTTGATGTTTTAGAAAAAGTTGCAAGAAGTTTTGGGTACAAAAATTGAATTTTGGTACCACGTTTCATCCGCAAACTGACGTTCAATCCTAAAGAGTAATTGAGATTCTTGAAGACATGCTCCGATGTTGTGTTCTAGAATATGAAGGTAGTTGGGAGAAATATCTACCTTTAGTTGAGTTTGCTTACAACAATAGCTTTCAGTCGAGTATAAAGATGGCACCGTATGAGGCATTGTATGGCCACAAATGTCGAACTCCTTTGTATTGGACCGAGCTCAGCAAGAAACAGATTCACAAGGTTAATTTGGTTAGAGAAACTGAAAAACAAGTTAAAGTAATCTGTGACTGTTTGAAAGCCACTTCGGATCGACAAAAGTCATACGCAAATTTGAAAAGAAAAGAGATTGAATTTTAGATTGATGACAAAGTATTCTTGAAAGTGTCTTCATGGAAGAAAATTCTAAGATTTTGCCATAGAGGCAAGTTGAGCCCACGTTTTATTGGTCCGTATGAGGTTATCGAAAGAATAGGGCTAGTGGCATATCGGTTATCTTTACCGACAGAGTTGGAAAGGATTCATAATGTGTTCCATGTGTCGATGTTGTGACGATATCGTTCCGATCCTTCACATGTGATTTCTCCAACAGAAGTTGAGATTCAACCTGATATGACTTATTGTAACGCCCCAAACCCAGCCTAGACGTTATGGCCAAATCTGGTGTGTCACATGGACCCTTGACTGCTCTTCGATTTTATTTAAATACTCGTTATGCTGGCTTAAGTAAAACCATATTATACCTTTGTAAATAACCGACTTAGTTCATAAAAACCCTATCCTCTTCCATTTAAAGTTTAAGTTTAAAAGATCTTATCAGTGAATCATCGTTATTAGGTTACCCATTTGTTACGTAATGAAGGTTTTGAAAACGTTTGTTAAGTTTGAGATAAAAACCAGCTCAAACTAATCATATTGTTTTAAAACAAGTACTGAATAAAAACATCAAAAAATACCCAAAGATAAAAATAAAAATACTGAGCGGCCTTATTACAAATTAAAACCCAAATTAATATTAAAGCATCAAAGAAATGAAATTAAAAACTAAAAACCAAGTAGAAGATCACGTGGCCACTCCGAATCCCTCGCAGCTCCAAGTCCTCTATGGCTGGGGGTTACCTACATGGATGGAGAAGAAAGCGGGGTAAGTTTGTGAAAACCCAGTGTGTAAGCTAACCCAACCAGCATTAGAGATCAGTTCAAGCACATACTAGGCCAAAGCCCTATTCAGATCCAGTGATAACTGGGCCTTAGCCCTATTCAGAAAATAGTGAGGCCTTGGGCCCATTACAGTAATAGATCAAATTACAGTATTATATGCATGTATGCAAAGCCCAAGCCCAATCCAGACCTACACACCACCCGTACCAGCCCTACACACCATGTGGGGAATAACTCAACCCACCCAGCCCTACACACCACAGTCGCAGCAGAGCTGCTTAACCAGATATTGTTGCCAAGCCACAAGAACAGTAATACGAGGCAGAGCCCCTTAGCAGAATACGTGGCATTGCCACTTTAGCACTTCCTCCGTCATAATAACCCAACCCCATGCAATCAGAATATAATATGCCATGGCATACAGAATAACAAAACAATAATCATGCAAATCGATCAGCTTTTCTCTAGGGGTAAAATTATTTTTTAGCACCCAGGGGTAAAACAGTAATTTTCACCCTTAAGGGTATTTCAGTAAATTTTCCAGATGTTAGGGTTTCATGCTCATTACAGTCTACTAACAGACCTATCGTCACCCGAGCGACTCAATTAGCCCAATTTATTAATACGAAGTTATTGGTCCCCAAAACCCCTAACGGGTGCGACGGAGCCCACAAGCTATTGTGGCCCACTAGTCCATTCTCCCCTAACTAGCTTAGGTCCATTCTCCCCTAAGGTCCAAAAATAAAATTTTGCCAGACTTAAATCTTAAACTTAGGCCTTCTAAGGGTTCACTAAAAACACCCAACACAACAATACAACACATCCAACCACGAAAAAATAAATTTTAGCAAAAATTCAAAATCCTAAAAAATTGAGGCGTTACAACTCCACCCCCTTTAAAGAAATTTCAGACTCGAAATTTACCTAGTCCGAACAGGTGGGGGTATTGTTGACGAATTGCCTCTTCTGGCTCCCACGTAGGTTCTTCTCTGCCATGATTGTGCCAAAGCACTTTCACCAAAGGAGCTAACTTCCTTCTTAATATCTTAACATCACGGTCCAAAATTTGCACAGGTTCTTCTTCAAACGTCAAATCAGCATTAACCTCAATTTCTTCAACTGGTATGATGTTAAAAGGATTAGACCGATACTGCCTTAGCATGGAGACATGAAAGACATCATGAATCCTATCCAACTTCAGAGGTAGTTCCAACTGATATGCTACCAGACTCACCCGCTTAAGAACTCGATAAGGCCCAGTAAATCGCAGACTCAACTTGCCCTTTTTCTCGGACCTTAAAACCTTCTTCCACGGCGAGACCTTCAAGGAAACCAAATCTCCCACCGAGTACTCAATTTCCTTACGCTTCAAGTTAGCATAGGATTTCTACCTATCAGATGCTTTGTTTAATCGATCCCTGATGAGCCTAACCTTATCTTCTGTATCTGCCACCAACTCTGGCCCAAGAACCTGACGTTCTCCCAACTCTGTCTAACAAGTAGGCGTATGACACCTTCGACCATACAACACCTCATATGGTACCATTCGAATACTCGCTTGATAACTATTATTGTATGCAAACTCCGCTAACGGTAAGAAGTCTTCCTAGCTACCTCGAAAATCAATAACCAATCCCCTCAACATGTCCTCCAGAACTTGAATCACCCTTTCTGACTGTCCATCCGTCTGAAGGTAAAAAGCAGTGCTGAAATCTAATTGTGTACCCAACGCCTCATGCAACTTCTGCCAGAATCGAGGTGTAAACCTAGGATCTCGATAAGAAATAATCAAAATTGGCACTCCATGAAGTCGCACTATCTTCGCCACATACAACTTGGACAACCTTTGAAGTGAGTAGTCAGTTCGGACAGGTACGAAATGGGCAGATTTGGTTAGCCTATCCACAATCACCCAAATCGAGTCTTTCTTGGTAGGTGTAGAGGGAAGCCTACTCACAAAGTCCATGGTTACCCTTTCCCACTTCCAAAGTGGAATCTTCACCAGTTGCAGAAGTCTAGAAGGTAGTTGATGCTCAACTTTCACCTGCTGGCATGTTAGACACTTACCCACGAATTCCTTTACTTCACGCTTAAGTCCAGGCCACCAATACAACTCTCGTAGATCCCGATACAACTTATTCCCTCCAAGATGCATGGTACAAGGACTGCCATCAGCCTCTCTCCAAATTGACTGCCTCAAGTCAGAGTCCCTCGGAATACAAACTCTTCCTCGAAAAGATAGAACTCCTTCACTGTTCAATCCAAAATTAGAAGTCTTACCACTCTTAACTTGTTGAAATCGAGGAACTAGTGACTCATCATCTAACTGCTTTTCCTTAATCAGTTCTATCCAGGTTGGTCTTACTTGTAATTTTGCTAACAAGCTACCATCGTCATATAAACTCAAACGAGCAAACATCGCTCTCAACTCAGTTACAGTTCTTCGACTCAGTGCATCTACCACAACATTTACTTTCCCTGGGTGATACTTAATAGAACAGTCGTAGTCCTTAAGCAACTCTATCCATCTTCGTTGCCTAAGGTTCAAATCCTTTTGAGTCAACAAATACTTGAGACTCTTGTGATCCGTGTATATAATACACTTTTCTCCATATAAATAGTGCCTCTAGATCTTTAACGTAAAAATCACCGCTGACAACTCTAGATCATGCGTAGGGTAGTTTGCTTCGTGAGGCTTAAGCTGTCGCAATGTATAAGCAACCACTTTACCTTCTTGCATCAGCACACAGCCCAACCCAACGTGTGATGCGTCGCTAAACACAGTGAAATCCTTCCCAAACTCCGACTGAATCAAAATAGGTGCCTCAGTCAAAACTTTCTTCAATTTCTTTAAAGCCTCTTGCTGTTTCTCCATCCAGACAAACGATACTTCTTTCCCCAAAAGTTTCATTAAAGGTGCCGCAATCAACGAAAACCCTTCCACAAATCTTTTGTAGTACCCTGCCAAACCCAAAAAACTCTAAATTTTGGACACAGATCTAGGTGGCTTCCATTCCAGAACCGCCTCAATTTTTTGAGGATCCACCCTAATCCCCTCGGTAGAAACAACGTAACCCAAGAATGTCACTTCTCGCAACCAAAATTCACACTTACTGAATTTCGCATACAGTTGTTTCTCCCTCAACATTACAGAACAATTCAGAGATGCTCATCATGTTTCTCCTCAGTTTCTGAATACACCAGAATATCATCTATGAAGACGACTACAAATTGGTCCAAGTAGCATTGGAATACCCGATTCATCAGATCCATGAAGGCCGCTGGTGCATTCGTTAATCCAAACGACATTACTAGGAACTCGTAATGACCATACCAAGTCCTGAATGCTGTCTTATGAATATCCACCTCTTTGACCCTTAACTGATGATTTCCAGATTGAAGATCGATCTTGGAAAATACCGAAGCTCCTCTTAGTTGGTCAAATAGATCGTCAATCCTTGGCAGAGGGTACTTATTCTTAACTGTCAATTTGTTCAACTGGTGATAATCGATGCACATACGCATCATCCCATCCTTTTTCTTCACGAACAGTACTGGTGCGTCCCACATAGACACACTTGGCCTAATAAAACCCCGATCCAGAAGTTCTTGAATTTGAGCTTTCAACTCTACTAACTCTTTCGGTGCCATCCTATAAGGAGTGATGGACACTAGAGCCGTTCCAAGCAACAAGTCGGTTCCAAATTTGACTTCACGATTCGGAGGCAACCTTGGGAGCTCATCCGGAAAAACATCTTGAAATTCCTTGACAGTTCTAACTTCTCCTACGGTCAAACTCTCAGATTCAGACTGACTCACATACGCCAAAAATGCCTCGCAACCCTTGCGAATCAGCTTTTCAGCTCTCAAGGCTGAGATAACATTGGACAAGTAATCCCTTCGCTCCCCTATTACCGTTACCTCCTCATCTTTCGCTGTCTTTAACACCATCCGCTTGACAGCATAATCCAAAGTTGCTCAATGCTTAGCTAGCCAATCCATACCCAGAATGAGATCGAACTCTCCAAAGGGTAGCTCCATCAAATCCACAGAGAAAATCGTACCTTGAGTCTCTAAATGTACATCTTTAAAGAGTTTGTCTACCCTAACCGAGTGACCCAGTGGACTTATCACAGATACCCCACTCACAGTTTTCTCAGATTACACGCCCAACGTCCCAGACACATCACAAGCAATATACGAATGGGTAGATCCAATATCAATTAGAGCAGTGTATGGCGTGCTAAAAATTAAAAACGTACCAGTTATGACATCAGGTGTGTCACCTTCCTCTCGGCGACGAGTAGCATAAACCAACATCAGCTGACGAGCCTCAGCATTTCCAGCACCCCTGCCTAGTGCTCCACGTCCATGACCAATACCATTGTCGCCCCTATATTAACCACGGCCTCTCAGTGGTTGTGGCCCACCTCGCACTGGTTGAGCAACCCTCTGTTCAGCAGCTTGCGTCTGATTCGACCTCTAAGGATAATCCTTGACTCTATGATCTTTGGACCCACACCGGAAACATGCCATAGTACGCTTCCAACATTCACCCAGATGCACTCTACCACAATCCCCACAAGCCTGCGATCTAACCACATTCATCAGAACTGCTCGAACCAGCTCGTCCACTCTAGCCTTTTTGACAATCCTGCCCGCAGTACCTGAGGGCTAGAATCCCTTCTGAATTGATTTCGGTCTTTTTCACGGTTTTGCTACTCTGTGCGTTTCACCTCCTCAGTAATCTTAGCCTTTTCCATTAGAGCAGCGAAATAACGCTCCCTCTGTGAAGCAATCAGCACCTTTAGCTCATCTCTGAGGCCATCCTCGAATCGTACACTACATTCATATTTCGTAGCTACTACTATCCCACTAGCATACTGACTTAACCTTAAAAACTCAGCCTCATACTTCGCGACAGTCTTATTTCCCTGGGTCAGATTTAGGAATTCCTTTCTTTAAACATCCACATAGCTCGCCCCGATGTACTTCCCTTTGAAGGCCGTTTTAAACAGCTCCCAAGTTACCTGCTCAGCTAGGGTACCATCCCTCACAGTGATCCACCACTGATAAGCCTCGTCTCGCAGCAGAGATACTGCTCCTTTCGGCTTATGCTTCACCAAGCAGTCCAAGTCGTCCATAATCCACTCCGTGGCCTCCAACCAATATTCAGCCATATTCAGGGCTACACTAGATACACCCCTAAAAAACTCCGCTCTATTAGCTCGGAGTCACTTAGAAATAGATCCTTGATTTATAGTCCCAGTACTCGCTCCAGCAACCCTTTTCAGAACTCGTAACATCGCCTGTGACAAAGTGTCGTCCCCTGCAGCCCGATCATAGGACCCAGTCTCAGTTACCGGTGGCGCTTGTGCCTCATCAGCTAGCATATGTCCCGAAGATGAAGACCCAGCTTGCACACTTCCTCGACCACGTCCACGGCCTCTTCCACGTGCTGCCCTCATACTTATATCGAATTATCTAATTACGAATTTTATGAATTATTTTAATATTCCGGTATTTATTACAGATGTCTTATGTATAGCTAGTATTTTAAAGTTTTGTTGTCGTAGAATCATAGCCTAGCTACAGTCTCAGTCTTCTAAAGTTTTCAGTTTTCCTACAGTCTCAATCCTCTATAGTCTCAGTATTATCTTAACCACAAAATCTCAGTAGAGTCTTAGTACTATAGTAAGTTTTCAGTATTGCAGTATCTTAATCAAATACAGTAAAGTAGAGGGTATTTACAGATTTGGTGCTGGAGATTTGGTGTGCCACTTTTTAGAAACTAGATTCAGAAAAAAAAAGTTTTGTTGATGCTAAATTCTTTGATTAATCTTTGGTTTTAGAAAAACCCTAGAATTTTAGAAAAATGAAAACATCTTGAAGAAAATCAATGTAAAAAGGGTTTTCTTAAGGAGGTTTTCAAAACTGATTTTTCAGAATACCATTTTGGGCCTTAATTTAAATTTTAAGAAAACATTTAGACCCGATCCATAGCTGAGTTGTTGCAACCGGGCTCTGATACAACTAAATGTAACACTCCAAACCTGGCCCAAACGTTATGGCCAAATCTGGTGTGTCACATGGACCCTTGACTACGCTTCAATTTTATTTAAATACTCGTTATGCTGACTTAAGTAAAACCATATTATACCTTTGTAAATAACCGACTTAGTTCATAAAAACCCTATCCTCTGCCATTTAAAGTTTAAGTTTAAAAGATCTTATTAGTGAGTCATCGTTATTAGGTTACCCATTTGTTACGTAATTAAGGTTTTGAAAACATTTATTAAGTTTGAGATAAAAACCCGCTTAAACTAATCATATCATTTTAAAACAAGTACTGAATAAAAACATCAGAAAATACCCAAAGATAAAAATAAAAATACTGAGCGGCCTTATTACAAATTAAAACCAAAATTAAAATTAAAGCATCAAAGAAACGAATTTAAAAACTAAAAACCAAGCAGAAAATCACGTGGCCACTCCGAATCCCTCGCAGCTCCAAGTCCTCTATGGCTGGGGGTTACCTACATGGATGGAGAAGAAAGGGGGTGAGTTTGTGAAAACTCAGTGTGTAAGCTAACCCAACCAGCATAAGAGATCAGTTCAAGCATAGACTGGGCCGAAACCCTATTTAGATACGGTAATAACTAGGCCTTAGCCCTTTTCAGAAAACAATGAGGCCTTGGGCACATTACAGTAACAGATCAGATTACAGTATTATATGCATGTATGCAAAGCCCAAACCCAGTATAACCCTACACACCACCCGTACCAGCCCTACACACCATGTGGGGAATAACTCAACCCACCCAGCCCTACATAACACAGTTACAGCAGAGCTGCTTAAACAGATATCGTGGCCAAGCCACTAGACTAGCAATACGAGGCAGAGCCCCTTAGCAGAATACGTGGCATTACCATTTTAGCACTTCCTCTGTCATAATAACCCAACCCCATGCAATTAGACTATAATATGTCATGGCATACATAATAACAGAAGCACTAATCATGCAAATAGGTTAACTTTTCTCTAGAGGTAAAATTATTTTTTAGCACCTAGGGGTAAAAGAGTAATTTTCACCCTTAAAGGGTATTTCAGTAAATTTGCCAAATTTTAGGGTTTCATGCTCATTACAGTCTACTAACAGACCTATCATCACCCGAGCGACTCAATTAGCCCAATGTATTAATACAAAGTCATCGAGACCCAAAACCCCTAACGGGCCCGACAGAGCCCACAAGCTATTGTGGCCCACTAGTCCAAATTTTAGCTATATATTATCATAACTATTATCCAGATTACCCGAAAATACTTACCACATGATTTTACCCATATGGGCCCATAAGCCAATTGGGCCCACTTTTGGCCCATTGATGCCCAAAACCACCACCATGCACGAAAATGCGCCCAACATTCTTACCGTTCGTAAATACCAACTTTCCAGTTTCAAATCGACCCACGAGCGCTCGCACACTCGCAAGCCCAAGAAATGCCGGCATTTCGGCATTTCAGTTTTTCAGCTTTTGTCGATCTAATCTATTAGAGGGTGTCGATTACACACTTGTTTACGTACTACGCCGATATTCGCACCCGATTAACCTACAATAATTCCACCACACTATTAAATTATAAACCAACGAAATCACCAGAATAGGCATCACCATCACATTTGGCCACCATTACCAAACTTACCCTTTTTGTCGAAAACTACAACTAGTTCTAGATCTAGATTGCTTCAGTGCCCCTAGCCTCGAACTGCCCCTCATTAGATTGGCCCTTTACCATACTAACATACACGAGATCTAAAAGAAAAGCCTAAGTTAAGTTTTTGTTCCAAAAAGGAGTCAAAACCGATAACCACCATGGACAATGGGGCTTTCGGCTTTTCTTAATTCGATAGAAGGAATAGAGTAGGAAGGGCTACTTACCAAAAGTCTGCTTGACAGCCTCACCACATGAAATAACCACCGATCACTAGCCTAACCTAGATCTATTATAGATCTAGTTAAAATCACAAGAAGAAAAGGCATCCAAAGGGATTTGGCTTTCAATACCACACTAGAAAGTAGGGAGGTTTCGGTTTCTAAGTGAAATTGTGGAAGAAGGTGAAAGTAAAAGAGAAGAGATTGTAAAGTGATTTCGGCTTCCCAAAATAAAGATGAGTAAGGTTTGGTTTAAGAAGGAAACAGCAAGGAAGAATTTAAGGTTTCAAGATTTCGGCTTTTATAGTATTCGGCCAAGAAGAATTTCGGGTTGTGTCCCTTGAAGCAATCGGCTAAAAGGCTAAAGAAAAATCAACTCAATTGTTGGAGAGAAGGAGAAGAAAAAGAGAAAGAAGAAACGAGAAAGGTGAATGGAAAAGAGAAAGAGGATGATTGATTCAGTTTGGGAGGAGAAGTGATGAAAGGGTTCGGCTCTTTGGGTAAATCAACAAAGGAAGCTAAAAAATTCAGGATTTCAATTTTTAGAACACTACGAAGAGGACGAAAAAGAAAGAGCAAGAACATTATATTTAATCGAAAAAAGAAAGTGACCCAATTCGTCCAATCCCGAAGGCTAACCACCAAAAGAAATCGGCACCTACACCCCACTTGTCGAAAATGCCAAAGCCTAATGTCCCTAGTCGAACTTGCCTCTCCAAAGTCCTCTAGTTGGCCAACTCTTGTTCCCCAATCCACTCTTAAATTTTCTCCCCTTATCACTCCTCATCCTAATTCTATGAGCCATTCAAACATTTTCCTCTAGAGTTCAACTTGAGTCCCATCACTTACTATGCACAAGTATTAAAAATAAAACAACACCTGCTTATCAAGGGATTTGAACCTTAGCTCCTTCACAGTCTTCACATGCCACCCCTTATGTTTTAAGTGGCGCCACCTTGCCACTTTAACACAAGCTTCCTTGTGTCTTAAATTTCCCATATTTATTTAAAGGCCCAACTAGCTTAGGTCCATTCTCCCCTAAGGTCTAAAAATAAAAATTTGCCAGACTTAAATCTTAAACTTAGGCCTTCTAAGGGTTCACTAAAAACACCCAACACAACAATATAACACATCTAACCACGCAAAAATAAATTTTAGTAAAAATTCAAAATTCTAAAAAATTGGGGCGTTACACTTATGGTGAAGAACCAATCAAGATTTTAGCTTGGGAAGTTAAATAGTTGAGAAATAAAAGTATAGCCTTAGTGAAAGTTTTGTGGGAAAGACATAAGGTTGAAAAGGCTACGTGGGAACCTGGGGATGCTATGAGAAAACATTACCCAAACCTCTTTTTTGGTAAGATTTTTAGGGACGAAAATCTCTAAAAGGGAGAGAGTTGTAACAGCCCGGTTTAAGGCCAAATTGAAATAGTGGTTTCGGACCACGAATCCAAAGTTGAAAAATTTATTGTAATAATATTTTAAGGTCTATTGTATGATTGAATGCATGTGTGAAAATTTTGTTAAGAAAATTTATCGATAGGATGTTCGATTTGACTAGTGGACTAAATTGCAAATAGGGCAAAACATGTGTTCTAGAAGCTTTAGGTGTCTATTGTTATGATTTTTATATTAGAGGTCCTTATTTAGTAATAAGACCATTATATCTCATGATGGACAAAAATGGACATAGAAGGGTAAAATTTCAAGTTAGGCATTAAGGACATTTTGGTCATTTGGTGAATAAAGACAAATAAAACAAAATAAAAAGTCTTCATCTTCCCCAATTTAGTCCCTTGTGCCAAAAATTTGAAAGGTTCCATAGCTAGGTTTTTGGCCACTTTCAAGCTTGATTGTAAGTCTATCCTAACCCCATTTTTAATGATTTTTATGTTTTTGAAATCCTCGTAACCTAATCTATCCTTTTCAAGGACTAATTTAAAGTATTGGCAAAGTTTAAAATTTTACCCATGTTAGACATGCATGTATTTTGATGTCTAATGGTAGAATATGAATGTTAGTTGTGTGATAAACGACTTTTGCTAGGTGATTTTTGGTAAAAATGTAAAAAGGACCTAATTGTAAAATTTGTAAAATGTGTGGAGAAATATGTGAATAAATGAAAATTGTAGGCTTCCATAAGCATGTATAAGGTTTGACTAGGCTTAGGTTTTGAGAAAAATAAACACATTTCATTTTATGAGCCTAGGGACTAAAGTGTAAATAAGTGAAAAGTTAGGGGCAAAAATGTAATTTTTCCATAATATGATTTTTGGACTGAATTAAATAATGTGATGATTGAATGAGTTAAATTTGTTATTATAGATCAAGAAAAATGAAGTTCGGACCTAGATCGGGGGAAGAACAAAGTATTTGAGGATTAGGTCCCGTTTCTACTATTTTGTACCGAGGTAAGTTTGTATGTAAATAATACATCGTTACATTATGTTTTAATGCTTTATTTTTGTATAAATTGTGTGATCAACCCTTTGGATATATTTGTTAAAGTTTCGATAAGTGAGAAATCCCGGTTGAACCTTAGGTATAGAATAGGATACGAGTGACATGTCACTAGGAACCTATGTGTGATTATGTGATTGTGTAATTTTGGGTGCTAGTCTTATACGTCCTACCAGTGGCTAGGTACTCTGGCATGTGTTGCAGATACCTGTCAGCTTGTGTGAGAAGCACTAGGTAGTTACATCCGACCGTCAGCTTGTGTGAGTAGACCCGTGACTAGCTCGAAAACGAGTATATATGTGAAATGAGATAGGAGGTAGCTTAACTACATATGTGGCACTTATGTTCAAGCTTTTCAAGTATCCGTTAATATTTTGAGTGGTCAACGGGAATAAAAAAGATGTGAAAATATGTGTTTGTATGATGATATGGTACAGGTGTGTACGTGAAAATTCATAAGCATGAACTCTATAAGTGATGATCTTATGGTAAGATTGTGCTTGAGTAAGTAAGCTTATGTGATTTCAATGATAAATGTATTATCTTTCATTATATGAATTTGCATGGTGATTATGTGGTTAAGATGTTTATTATTTGCATATGAACTTACTAAGCTTTTTAGCTTACTCTCCTTTTCTTTCCTTATTTTATAATGTCACCAAGCTAGCTCGGGTCGGAGACCATCGGAGACTTGCCTCACACTGTCAAAAACCTTATTTTGGGTATTGAAGAAAATATTATGTTGAGAGTATGGCATGTATAAGGGTCTTGGTTATTATGAATATCTGTCATAGTTAATTGGGCCATTGGTGTTGGCTTATATTGGTTAAGTGATCATTTTGCATAAGGCCATTGGAAATTGGCTAATGTTGATTATAAGTTGAATCATATGATGATGCATTTCATAGATGTGGTAAGTTGTATGATTTGGGTCGATAAGTGTGTGATGTTTGAGTATGATAGATAGAGCATGAGAATGATGTGTTAATGTCTTGGTTGTGGACATTTAGTTACTTAATTATGCTATGTTTTGTATCTATGATTTGGTATTTGTGTGTATGTGTAACAGGGTGGCAAATGGCTTGGTAAATAGCCTTTATTTTGTCCACACGGGTAGACACATGGGTGTGTGTCTAGGCTGTATGTGACACACAGTCTGCCCCAAGGCATGTGTTTAGGCGTGTGTCCCTGCACCTTAATTTTGAGAAACAGAATGCTCAGAATTGAGCACGCGGGCAGAGACACGGGGGTGTGTCTCAATCTTGTGGACAGCAGGGCCTTGAACAAAGGCATGTGCCTAGGGCGTGTGAAGTCTGCGCCTATTTTATGAAAAATTATGAAAACTAAATTGATCACATGTCCTAAGCACACGGGCATGTGACTTGGCCATGTGACCTTCAAATGTTGATGATTTCATAAATAGAGAGTTACATGGGTTAGGGACACGTGCGTGTGAGACCACACGGCCCACACGGGCGTGTCCCATAACCACACGGGCTGTGTGACCCCTATATAGTAGAAAATTTTCTAGGTTTTGTAAGATTTTCTAAAGTTCTCAGTTTAGTCCCGAACCCCTTCCAATATATGTTTTGGGCCTTGTGGGCTCATTTTAGGGACTTTATAATGGCATATGAATGGTTTTAATTTGGATGCAAATTCATGTCCCGTAGTTGTATGTTTGTTCGTGTGGTAAATTTAGTAATGCCTCATACCCTGTTCTAGCATTGAATATGGGTAAGGGGTGTTACACATGAGGACTAAAAGTACTAGTAATTACTATTCTTTATTATCTAGCTGAATAAATTGAGGGATTGATTTTAACCTAAAATTTAACTAACTAATTAACTATGCAGCAAAGAGTGAATTAAGAAAATAATCGAATAAGCCAAAAATAAAGACAATACTCAGGAAAGAATCCACCAGACTTCACTTATTATTCTAAATCTGAATTAAACAAATTATTCAGTTGTCTTGATCCGTAGAAATCCCTAAATTTGACTCTAGGTTGATTAATTGAGATCTTTTTCTAATTAAAACCCCTATCATCGTATTAACTTTATCTACGGATTCCCTTATTAGATTTGACTCTAATCTGGTATATTTATGTCGTCCTATTTCTAGGATTGCATGCAAATCCACTCAATTATGCTAGATCTACTCTTAAACAGGGACTTTTGCTACACTAAATAAGCACAACATTCTTGAATTAATATCTTGAAAATATTAAAGCAAGAAATAATAACACATAATTGAGAACAAGAAACAAGTATTTATCATGTAATTCAAAAAATCAAATAATAAGATTTGTCATAGGTTTCATCTTTCCTAGGTATCTAGGGAATTTAGTTCATACTTTGGGATAAAAACATCTCAAAATTTGGAAAACAACAAAACATAAAGAGTCCAAAAACTTCTAGAGAAGTTGACTGGAGATCTTCAATCTTGAAGGAAATCCTCCTTCTAAGTTGATTCCAACGTTATTCTTCGAGTACTTTCTATGTTCTACTCTGTGTGCTCCTTTTGATCCTCTTCTAGTGTGTTTTTATAGACTTTAGAATGCTAAGAATCCCTAAAAATTGGCTTTTTTTGTGTAAAAATAAAGTAGGGTTCGACATCAACATAAGCTGGCACATGAGTGTGTGGCTAGCCCGTGTGGCACATACAGGCATGTGATCTGCCCCTGTGGAAGTGCCTAGGCTGTGTGGCTCCTTGAAATAGCCCGTTTTGTCCGATTTTGGCCATTTTTTTGCTTTTGTTTCCCTATGCTCACCTAAGTATAAAATCATAAATTTAAAGGATTAGGAGCATCAGATTCATTAATTCTCATCATAAATCATCTAAAAATATGCTAAGCATGGGATTAAAATATGTTACTTTTATGGTTTATCATCTGCAGTAAGGATTACCACCTAAGATAACCTATCGATCTCACCTAGGTGCACAGATACCCCCTTTGTCTCACCGCTTGGCACAAGTTTTACACAACAAGATGCTCTTTTAGTCTCACCTGTCTAGATCTTCAACTAGGGGTGTCATTTCCTAGTATACTAAGTACTCTTGAATAAAGACCCAATTTTAGGTTATTAATTACTTAATCAATTAATTAGGTTAAGCAGTTGAAACATGCAAGATATGTATAAAGCATAAACTCATTCTGTTACGAATACAAACATTTAATAATCAAAGTTAAAGAAAGAAATATAAATATAGGAACAAGGGAAAAGAATACTTATGAATTAATCGATGTAAAAGTGCAGTTTTAGAAGAATCTCCTCTTACAATAGTCTCACTTTAGAATAAGATCTTTCGATTAAGTGAAATAAAATAAACTAAGTAAAAGTTGAAAATAATAAAAACCTAAAGAATAATTAATGTCTCCTTAAATCTATGTGTTTAATTCAGTTACAATGGCTTTTATATAGGATAAATTCGAAATATTAAAGTGCCTAAAATATCCTTGAAGTACTTAGAGTTTGACTAGGAAAAAGACCCCTAATTGCCCTAAAACACGCAACCGTCACACGCATGGATTTTTGGTCCATGCAGAAGCCGTATTGCAACATCTACCTGCCACGTTGCAACATAGGTTGGTGTAATAGAGAATTTCATTCTAGGACTTATTCTTTCTTCTTTCTTCGATGTTGGGACATCAGTGTCTTGGTGTCGCGACATAGGCAATGGTTTTGGCTCGAATGTGCATCTTTAGCTCCTGATTTGACCTACATAACCATATAACCTTATTTAGATATCTAAGATGTAATAAAAATACTAAAAAACATAAATTACTAATTAAAGTACAAAAACATAGTTATATACTAAAATGACTTGATTTAACTATTAAACAATCTAAAGTTTGTGAAAAAAGGGATGTAAATAATAGTGTAATTTGTGGCAAATCACATGGCCCTAGTGGAAAATGATTGTTAAAGTGCCATTACATGCTTTAAGGACCCTGCTAAGCCCCCTTAATGTTAGAAGGACTAAATCAATTTGATAAAGCATATTGGCATTGACACTGGTCGCTGGGATTTTTGGCCTAAGAGAGATTAATGGTGAAATCGACTGACATGCAAATGTTGGGGTAAATAAGCCTCATTATATGATCAATTAACGTTGCAACATGATTTATGCTTCTTTAATTCCCTAAACTCGACTAGATTTATCGGGTCCAGAACTTGGGTATTACCACATTAATCACTTAACAAATTTAGTAAAATAGTTAACAATTTTGCTTACTTAAAACACTTTTTTGTTTATTTTATTTGAAAATCCATATAAAAGAACAAAGGAAATTAATTAATTAAAAATATATGTATTGCTTCAGACTTGTTACAATTTGTTATAACACATGGTATACAAAAGATAGTCTCTAAGGGCGTAGTCCTACTCATTCCTTGCATTTCCTTTCCTAGCCCTCTCACATAAATAGTAATACCTGAAACATAAACATATCACTAGTAAGTTCATAGGATCTTAGGGAGTTTTGATCACAATATACCTTTTAACCTGTTTTGATAAATTCTTCATCTTGAATATTTAAATCTCCCTATATATAAAAATCTCTTTGGCAGATACCGTCACACTGTCAGTTATATAAATTTGTACTTATACGCTACTTATCATTCATGCCATATCCTTATTCATCCAACTATTTGGCTGACTTCAGGTCTTGTTAGTCAATACTATCTTTTTCTTTTATCTTCAGACAACTTTAAATAGCTATTTGAATAAATAATCACATGCACTATTCTTGGCAGGTACCACTTATTGTTCATAATTTTGGTGGATACTTGTACTGATCTTACTAAATCAAATCATAATTTAAACTATACCTTAGTTTAACCTAATGCATACTCACAGTAATAGTGAATCCTCTAGATCATTCAGAAGAACTATGCACATCTTTATTATAGGGCACAAGATCTCCAGTATAGCGAGCAACTCAGATTCCATCAAAGCTAAGAACAAGACATAATACTATGCAGATACAATGAATATAAGTCAACTCAAAATTCCACCTTAATAGCATGATAATTCAAATTGACATACTCCTATATCAAATATGCCTATTTACTATACTAACAGATAACCACGAAAGATACCCTCTTTGAACATACTGAATGATACTTCTTTTCAAGAAATTTCCTTTAAGACTTATTCAATTTATCATAAAACTTTTCACACTAAATGTCACAACCTAAAATAGGGCATAGGAGTTTTAGAGGTATTTTAGGAATTTTAGCCTATATGAGCTTGGAATTTCGTAAGGTTGGTACTCAATAATGTTTTTGATCGTGGTTTTCATAAAGTTAAGTCAATTTTTAGAAACGAGTTTTAAATGTCTTTAATTTTAGAAAAGGGAATGATTTGTAAAAGGGTTAAAATCGTGAGTCTTTATGAAACCAATTTTTCAAAATCAGCCTAATAAACCCCCATTCCCAGTTATTTTCTCGAATCCTTCATTAGTGTATTCGATGAGTGGTGATAGAGTCCACTTTATGTTTCATAATCTCAAGAGCCAAATTATCATACACTGTGACTAAATGTGATTATATGTGCTTATATGTAGTTAATACATGTCGGAATATATATGCCTAAACATTCGTATAAATAATGTGTAAAAGTATGCATGGAATATGACTAATTATGTGAATTATGGTACTTATTTAAGGATGTTTTGGGAAAATGAAATATGTTGTTTGGTTGATGCATGACGATTTGTTTATGCAGTGGTTGTTCTAAGCATTCACTGAGCTTGTTAAGCTCACCCACTCCATTTTATCCTTTGTAGAGTAGTTGCATTCTCGGTGTGGCAGTCAAGGGGTTGATCCAAGCCATTCTTTACCCATTATAGTACATGTTTTGCTTATTCTAGTTCTAAGGAATAAAAAGGTAATGTGGTAACATTTTTATCAGTTTTGTTAAGACGTATTTGGGATTGTTTGCATATTGTATAAGTTTGGAAGCTTGTGAACTTGGGCATGGTGTTTGGCTTATTGTTTAGACGTTTTGGTGCTTATATGACGAAGTGAATGAAACATGATGTTTACAGACTAAGTTTGAATGTTTTAAATGCTTTTATATGCTAAATTTATGTAACTTGAAGCAGAGGTATCGATATTAACGATTTTAAAACAATACTTCCTTATTTTTGAAAGTGTAGGGAGTTAGAATACCAATTTGGTATCAATACCTTGGCCTAAGTTTCGATACTAGGGGTGTAATTATTGATACCTTGCGAAAGGTGCCTATATTTTTTGGTGTTTTGAAATTTGGTGAGAAATGAAATGCTAGTTTGGTACCGATTTTCCAGGTGGTATCGATACCACTTAAAGGAAAGATCAATACCATAGAGGCAATATCGATACCTATGTAACATTTTTGGGAAAATTTGCTAAGTGGTCCCAATGCTCTAGATATGTACATTTTATGTTTATTTGTCATATGCTAGTATGATTAAACGCTAAACTAAGTTTGCATGTGTAACGCCCCAAAAATCCCAGACTTTCTTTTGTGGTTAAGATGCGTATGGTGTGTTTGATATTTCAGTTAAGTGTTATTAAAGTGTTGAAGGGCCATTTATTAAGTTCTGAGTTCGAGCTTTGAGGTGGAGAAATTTCTGTCAAATGTTAAAAGAACCTTGTTTGCGAGTGTCATGGCTTTTAAATAAATGGAGAATAAATAGGATAGAAGTGAGGATGTGGTGTAGTGGCTAAGTGATGCCACTTACGGAGCAAAGAGGTGGCATCAATAGCTGGCAAGGGGATCCTTGGTTCGAGTGCTAGCATGGTAATATTTTGGATTTATTTTTACACTATGGACGACTAGTAGTGGCATTGGAGTTGAACTCTAAAGGAAGTGATTAGAAGAGAAATTCAATGAAGTGATAATAGAGAAAACTTAAGAAGAGATTGAGGAGTAGAGAAGCAGAGTCAAATTGGGAATTTGGGGATAGGTAAATTCGGCTATACTATATAGGTGCCGATTTTGGGGATTCTAGGCTAATGCCGAATTCTTCCTTTCTATTTTGCCAAAAACACTTTTCTCTCCAAATATCTAAAAGCCGAAATCTCTTATTCTTTCTCTTTTATTTTTGTGTCGATTTCTTCCCTTCCTTTCTCATCAAACTCTTTTCTTTCTTGCTCCTAGTTGACCTTTCCTAAAGCCGAATATCTTTTGGCAAAAATTCTATGGTGCCGCCACTTTGTCTTTAACGTTGGCTGATCGATTTTTATGTAAGTACTTTACTTTCTTTTAGTTGGTCTTTCTAGTACCAATTCCATCTCTCCCTCACTCTTTCTAAATCAGTTTTGGTAGGGGATTAGTATCAAATCTCAGATTTCAGATCTATACCAAATTGCTCATTAAGCGTTTTGGGGTTTTGGGTAAGTGTTCATCACTTTAGTTTTAGAGGTTGGTCGAATGGTCATATATGTTATAAGGGTGACTCATGTTGGATGCAAGTCACCTATTACTTAGGCTCTAGTGGTTAAGTTGGTGCAGATCTAGGAGTAATCGCGGTTAGTGATTAAAGAAAAAGCTATTAAGACTTGTCGTACAAGGTAAGGCTATGGTAAGATTTCGGTTCTTGGTAAAGATTGTGGTTAAGCATATGATTAATTGAAGGGTGGTGTTGATTGTAAGTTTGTGGCTAAGGATATTGTATCATGTTTCATTATCAGGTGTGTACACACACTGCACATACACAACAGATCGGTAAATCCTGAAATACCAAAAAGCCAAAAAGTTGAAATGTTAAAAAGCTGAAAGTTTGGCTACGGTAGTCTTACGAGTGCACAAACACTCGTATAAGGGTAATCGATACGATATCAGAGGCTCCATGAGAGATCTCATGGACTTGGGTCACTTTTTGGCCAACTGGGCCAAATGGGTCTGACCGGCTCGTGGGCCCAGATAAGCGAAAATTGGTAGATTGGTAATAAGTGATGAGCTGATTAAGTTGGTTGTATAGCTTGGAATAGATTTGGGCATGATGGGCCGTATAATTGTGATTGGGCCTAATAGGCCGTATAAATGTGATTGGGCCTGATGGGCTATATGGATGTATGAAAGCATGTGGACTTGCTAGGGTTTTATAATGGACTTTTAGGCCTAGTTTCTAATGAATCCTTAAGCAGGCATAAAACTTAATTAATTTATCAAGTGCGTCTGTGGACAAGTCATAAGGTTAGAGTGTGGCAATGGGCATATGCATGTCTAGGATTGGATCTAAGGAGAGCTTGGTACTTAAGCAGTCTTAATGACCCACCTCCTCTTCTCTGTAATCCTACCTGGTGCGTAGTGTCCGTTCACTTTAGTCAACAAGGACTTGTTGACTGGCCAAAGTTCGTAATTAAGACCCATATTGTTAAGAAATTACGAAAATACCTTGTAAGGTAGAAATTACCCAAAACACACTTGTAGGATAAAATTACTGAATTACCCCTATGTGTTATGAGTAAGACTTATGTTTGCTATATGTTTTCTACTTCATTCATGTATTATTATATTGCATATGGGCCAGGATTATGATTGGAGGAAGTGTATATAAGGGTCGCATGGTCACTTGACGGTTGTGGATCCAACAAAGGCTTTTAAGCCACGAGTAGCTCTGCTGCAATGATGAGTAGTACTGCAACTGATGCTACAACAAAGGCTTTTAAGCCACGAGTAACTCTGCTGCAATGATGAGTAGTGCCGCAACCGATGCTACAACGAAGGCTTTTAAGCTACGAGCAGCTCTGCTGTAACGATGAGTGGTGCCGCAACCGGTGTCACAATGGGTGTATAAGGATGGGTGGGTCGAGTATCTCCCCACAGGAGTGTAGGGTTGGAAGGGGGTGTACAAGGTTGGTTATGGGTAATTGTGCATTGCATGCGCATATTGATATCTGTGATATGGGCTTGGGCCCAACCGAGGCCGCTATTGGCTTAGGCCCAAAGGCCACTGTATATTGTGATATGGGCTCAGGCTCAACTGAGGCCACTATGGGCTAAGGTCCAAAGGCCACTGATATTGAATAGGTCTTAGGCCAAATCTGATTGTTGCATGATTATTTGTTTGTAGAGGGTCGTACACACTGAGTTTCGAAACTCACTCCCTCTTTTTAATTTTTTTGTAGGTGACCCTTAGTAAGTGGCTTGACGATAGAGGGGACTCGGAGGTGGCTACACTGCAACTTGTTTTAATGATCAGTAGTTTTATTTATTTACCTTATTTTAAATTATTTTTATTGGGTTGTAAGAAGGCCTTTTATCTCCGGTATGATTTTATATTTGGATTTTATTATTATTATAATTGCTAAAGTTTCAAACTCAAACGGGATTTATAAAATTAACATGTTTTCTAAATCAACATAAATATCTGAATGTTTTATTAAAACATGAGCTTTCACTGTAATTTAACAAGATATGTACACTTGGGTTTTCAACTTATAAACTCAAAGCTTTTACTCAAACTCACCTAAACTTTTGATTGAGCGAACCTTCTAATGAACACATTTTAAACTAAGTTATTTTTCTAATAAAACTGTTTTGAAAATAAACCCTTATTCGAACCACAGACGGACGGATGTCTTCAAAGTCTTCCAAGTATACGATTTATACAAGTCACCCTTCAATATGACACCGATATTCTCATAAATGTTAGAGTAATTAAAGTAAAATGAAACTACATGTATTTCAATTTTGATAATTACAATGAAATCAATGTGAGACAGTGATGTGGCATCTCGATATTCGGCTTGGGGTTTAGGTAGGGTATGGGGGTTACATTTGTTGGTATCAAAGCTTAGGTTCAATAACTTTCAGACCTAGGTAATTGTTGTGTGTTTGGAGTTTTGAAACTCAAGAGTTTAAATTTCCTAGCTTTCATGAAGTGGCTGATATGACTTTGTTTGAAATGCTTGTGATAATTCTCAATTGTAATGTATTTGAGGTAGGAATAGGAACATATTGCTTTTAATTCCAAAAATTTATTGTAGGAACGAGACTTGGATCATCTCCCTGCCACTCACACTGTCTATTTATTTTTGTGTGTATACTAGATAATTAGATATGCTTCCTAGATGTGTGAATGTGAGATTAGTGCTCAGGATGATGGTACATCCTCTACACCTCCTGTGCCACTGCGTAGGGTAAATATTCTTGATGAGAGCATAGGCCCTATGATGGAAGCGATAATTAGAGCGTTTTAGTAGGTTACTGGTGCTAACCCTACTCTTGCACCTGCCAATCCCACACTTGTAAACCATGGTTTACCGCTTGAACATCTTTGGGCGTTAGGTGGTAAAGAGTTTTCTGGGGTTAAAGGGACTGATTCGACCGTAGTTGAGTACTGGTTAGAAGGAGTGGAAAGGATCCTCGAGCAAATGTCTTATTCTGATGAGGAGAAGTTAGGTTGTACTGTGTCCCTACTTGATGGGGAGGTGCATTGTTGGTGGAATACGATTAAGAGAGGTACAACCATTGATCGTTTAACTTTGGACTATTTCGTAGAGGTGTTTAGGAAGAAATTTATAGGCGAGTAGTATATGGAAGCTCGTAACGAGAATTTTTGGATCTTGTGCAAGGTAGCTTGTCTGTGGCTAACTATGAGGCAGAGTTTGTGCGACTTAGTCAGTATGCTCCTGAGATGGTTTTGACTAAGAAGGATTGTTGTAAGAGGTTCCGCTTTGGGCTCAATAATGAGATTCAAGTTTACCTAGTGGCCCACAGTACAGAGTTGTTTGATGACCTTGTGGGAAAACCCAAGGCAGTTGAGAAGACTTTGGTTGAGCTAGCTCATTCTGTGGTGGTTGAGACTAGTAAGAGGGTTTCTGATGGTGCTTCAGGATGTTCGCCCAAGAGAGGGCATGATAATTATAGTTTTTATAGAGCTATGAGATGTGTGTCTCGACTGAGTTAGCCTAGGCAGCAGAGTAATATGGTGAATAGCACTGATGGTTTGATTGGTGGTTCTAGATGGTCACTTTGTGCTCATTATGATTGTATGCATCTTGAAGAGTGCTGTAAGTTAACTGGTTGGTGTTATAAGTGTGGTTCGAAGGAACATTTTTTTAGGGATCTCTTAAATAAAGTAGAGGTTTCATAGACTTAGAGTTCGACACCTGTTTTTGCGCCTGCTAGAGGCTAAGGTCGTGCTAGATGTAATGAGAGACTGGTTGGCTAGCAAATTTTTGCTCACACTGTTGCCTCACAGGTTGAGTCTGGTTGTCCCGCTCAGGTTTATGCTGGTAGGGAACCTGAGGATCAAGATCCAACTAGTGTTACTGCAGATACTTTCACTTTGCAATCTATCCCATTATTTGCCTTATTTGATTCTGGTTCTACACTTTGTACTCTTGAGTGAATTAGTTAGTTAGCTAGGGATTCCTATTGAAATAATTGATTTATGCATGACTGTAATTAGTTCCTTTAGAGATAGTGTTATTGTGAATAGAGTTTAGCGTAGATGTCCCATTATGATGCAAAAGCATGTTTTCCTTGTTGATATTACGGAATTGACGTTTTACGGATTTGATGTTATTTTGGGAATAGATTGGTTAATTGAGCATAAGACTAAGGTAGAATTTAAGATGAAATGAATTGCTTTAAGGAATAGTGCTGGTTTGGAAATAGTTATTGTGGGTGAAAAATTGGGTTTTATGTCTAATATGGTTTCGACAATGGAGGCTAAAATGGTGATGGGAAAAGGTTGTGAGGCTTACTTAGCCTAGGTGATGAACTCAGTTAGTAAAGAGTTGAGAGTTCAGGATATTCGTACTGCTAGGGATTTTCTTAATGTGTTTCCTAAAATGTTGCTTGGTTTGCCACAAGATTGTGAAGTTGAGTTTGGAATTAACCTTTATCCTGGTACAGCACTAGTGTCCATTGCACCCTATTATATAGCCCCAAAAGAGCTTAAGGAGTTAAAGATTCAGTTGCAAGAGTTGTTGGATAAAGGGTTCATTTGACTGAATGTATCTATGTTGGGTGCATTGGTTTTGTTTGTGAAGAAAAAGGCTAGTATGATGTGGATGTGTATTAACTATAGATAGTTGAATATGTTGACTATTAAGAATAAGTATCCTTTTCCTTGACTCGGTAACTTGTTTGATCAATTTTGAGCTGCAACGATGTTTTCTAAGATTAATTAAAGATCTGGGTATTGCCAATTGAAGGTGAAGGAGTCGAATGTGTTGAAAACTGCTTTTTGGAGTAGGTATGGGCATTAGGAGTTTTTGGTGATGCCGTTTGGATTAACTAAGGCCCCTACCATGTTTGTGGTCATCTTCATAGATGATATTTTGGTGTATTCTTGCTCAAAAGAGGATCACGACTGGCATCTAAGGGTTGTCTTATAGATTTTGAGGGGATAAATAACTATATGCAAAGTTAATTAAGTGTTAATAAAGTTTAGGGAAGTAGCATTCTTAGGTCATGTGGTTTTGATCGAAGGGATTCGTGTGGACCCAAAGAAGGTTAAGGGTATTGTAGAGTGAAAGTTGCCTAGGAGTTACTGAAGTTCAGAGTTTCTTAAGTTTAGCTGGTTACTATCACAAATTCGTTGAAAGGTTTTCTCTCATTGCTACATACGTAAACAAAACTACTTCAGAAGAGTATGGTTTTGAATGGACTGATGAAAGACGCTCTACAACAAAACAGGTTTTTAGTGGCGTTTTTAATAGCGTTTGGATAAAAACTGCCACAAAAGGTAAAGCTAATGGGTGTTTTTACATGAACGCCGCAAAAGGTAAAGCATTAGCGGCATTTTTCACATAAACACCGTAAAAGGTAAAGCAATAGCAGCGTTTTTCTCATAAACGCCACAAAAGATAAAAGCAATAGCGTCATTTTTTCATAAACGCCACTAAAAGTAAAGCAATAGTGGCGTTTCTTCCATAAATGCCAGAAATATTTTTTTACTTTTATTAAAATAGTGCCGTTTCGATAGTATTCATTAACTTTTGGTTTTTTTCAGTAGTGCACTACTGTGATTACTATTTCTTTTCTGATAGTGCACTTAACATTAAGGAAACGTAATTCCTAAAACCTTGATTTTGTTCCCTTTGGTTTCACTAATCAAAATCCCCTTCTCATAAATTTTCTCTCTCGAAGATTTCATGCCTACCCATGTTTAATATCAACCAACGGAAGAGACGTGGCGTGCAATTTGACTATTCCAATTTCCTTTTCAATGTTTAATTAAAACACTAGCCTCTTCTTTTTGCTTCTATTGGGGGGAAGGGAATCATGTCTTTTGATCTTATGCTGAAGCGATCCTGAAATGGCTACGGATCCTCCTAAGATCTATACTGTAGCAACTGCAAGCACATGACCCTCTGTGTCTCTTGTGGCAAAACCATGGCTGAGAACTAAGGCAAATGCTTCGAATGTGGTGCCATTGTCACCCGCTTGATTTGAGTTAATTTCCTAATCTTCACATCTTCTTATTCTAATTCCTGTTTTGATAATAGCTTAATAGCGATCGGGTTAATTGTTGAACATAATTTTTGGAATTTAATTTAATTTCAGGTTTATTTCTTTTTGGAATTTATGAATACAATGTTAGAGTAAGTCCTAGCACCAACAAGAACTACTTTATTGGTAGGTTTATGACTGGGTTGCCTAATTTTTCAAAGAAGAAAAATGCTGAGAATAGATGGTCTCTACAAAAAGATGGGCTACAAGGACGCCAAGTTACTGATGCTTTGTGGGTATTAGATTTATCCTTTTTCATCTGTTTCTTATATGTTCCTAACTTTCACTGTAAAACAAGATAGCGAAATGATATGGTGTCTGCATGTTCCAAATTCCTAAAAAAAGGTTGAGAACAAATTTTTAGAGAAAGTTCTATGAAGTTTTTTCTGGATTCTATGACGCAGACCCATATTTTTTATTTTGACATATCATGTAATTATTGTAGAAGTAAAGTAAAAAGTAGACTGAAGCAGTTTTTTGCTATGTTGCGGAACCAAAATTGATAATTACAAGAATATAGCAATTATCATTTTTCATATTCTAAGGAAGGAAATTTTCCTAAAATGGGAATGATTTAATTATGCCCTTATTGACTTTGATGCTGAATTTCATTATTGCTATCAACTTAAAGGTTCACAGTCGGTAACTTATTACCTGTTTATGATGCAAAGAAAGGAATTTGTAGCTATTCATGTTGGTTCTTAGTATGAGTGACATATTATTGTTGTTTTGTCTACTCATCACTGTTCTGACCACTCATTGCATTGTTGTTCTATAATATTGCTATATTTGAGTCTTATTAGTTTTTAAATTCTGAAACTCTTTGGCAGGTAAAATTTGAACCAGGTTGCTTAGTAAAAGCAACTTACACTAGAAGAAGTTGAAGAAAAAATGAAGAATAGGAGGAAGATTGCAGATGGTTATGAGAGATGGATGATGAAAGCTATGAATAATGGCACTGCTGCATTTGGTGAAGTATTGAATTTTAATAAAAAATAAAAAATCAACAGGTGGTTTAAAACTGGATTTTATCGTTTGAAAAGAATATATTAGCTTGTAAGCTTATCTATATTAGTTACTATTCCTTTTCTGATGGTATGCTTAAATTGCTGTGATTACTTTTTTGTGATATTTCCTTACTTTTGATGCTTGCAGGATTCTTTCATTCTTGTTGTTTTGGTTAAAATAGTGGGAAAGCATGTAGGCACCAAATCTTCAGTTCAAATTCGATATGATTAAAACGATATAAATCTTTTCTTAGCAAATGGCATGATTTCAATATCCTTTATACCTGATTAAAGTCACCTAGGCTCAATTCATGTGGTCAGACATGGGTTTTTGAGGAAAATTAGTGGAGGTCCTTATTTGGCAATTAAACCATTTATTAGTATGATGGAAAAAAATGCCCATAGAAGGAATATTTTCTAAAGAAAGGGATTAAGGGCATTTTGGTAATTTGGTAAAGTAATAAAATGGGAAAAAGAAAGCAAAAATGGTATCATCTTCTTCCCTAGTGTGTCGAATTTGAAGAGTCCTCCATAGCTAGGGTTTCCTTCATTTTCAAGCTCCAAGTAAGTGACTCCAAGCCCCATTTTTCATGCTCTACGTATTTTTGAAATCCTCATAGCTTAATCTAGCTATTTCTACCACTAATTTGAGATAGGTTTTATGTTCAAAAATATATCCATACATGACATGCAAGTATTTTGATGTCTAGTGGTAGATTATGAAAGTTTAAAGTGTAGTAAACACCTTTCTCTAGGTGATTTTTCATGAAAGTCCCTAATAGGGACCAAATTGAAAAGTTAGTAAAATGTGCAGTAAATGTACAAATTGATGAGAAATGTGGGCTACTATGAGCACATGAAAGGTTCAGCTAGGCTTGAGTATTCAAGAAATTGAGTGCATTTCATTTTACGAGCCTAGGGACCATTTTGCAAATCTGCAAAAGTTTAGGGAAAAATTATAAATTTTTCCAAAATGTGAATTATGGGCCATTTAGTCAATGTGGGCACTAAATAAGCTAAAATTGTCATTTTAGAGCAAGAAACACGAAGCATGGACCAAAACTGAGGGAAAAGTAAAGTAGTTGACTAAACCGAGCACTCACCCACATTTTGGATTCGAGGTAAGTTGTATGTAATAATCTAGCCTTATATTTTATGAAGGTTCAATGTAATGATTTTCTATGAACCCATGAAATTTCATAAGGCTTATTGATAAGTTAATGTATGAGCTATGTACAATTCCATAAAATTTAATTATATGAATGTTTAATAAAGGATGTTGGAAATATGAAAGGAAAATTTCATGCAAGTATTAAAAGATACGAAGGATACCATAATCAAGTCACAAGCATTGTAGGTCTCGTGTAAAACCATGTCTGGGACATGGTATCGACATTGAACAGGGATCCCATGTCAGACCATGTTTGGGACATGGTATTGGCATCCACATGAGGTCCTGTATAAGACCATGTCTAGGACATGGCGCCGGCACCAAGATAAGACATAGATCCCCAGTAAGACCATGTCTAGGACATGGCATCGGCATCGTTTTACGATTTCATATAAGACCATGTCTAGGACATGGCATCGACATCAACATGAGCTCCCGTGTAAGACTATATCTGGGATATGGCTTCGGCATCAATTTAAAGTTCCATATAAGACCATATCTGGGATATGGCTTTGGCACCTTACCATGAGAATGACGTTACGTGTATCCTTTGATATTCTAAATATATTAATAGAGAATGTATCTAAGTTGTTTAGCTAATAAGAGAGACTAAAGATTCATGATGAGTGTTACAGGTACACCTGAGTAAGTCATGAGAAAAATGTAGAAATGTATGGCACGAGAATGAGCAAAACATGTGAATGAGTAAGTTACAGAAAGAGCAAGTCACGATAGTAAGTATATCATGAGAATGATTATGTTATAAGAATGAGTATGAAATGAGAAAGAGTAAGAAGTTATATGAATTTCATGATACCCTACTTGAATGATTTTTCCATGACATCTATTCCTATTTTATTTCATGCAACTTACTAAGCATTTTATGCTTACTCCTTTATTTTCCCTTTCCATATAGATTTGCCAAATTAGCTCGGGGATCAATCGAAGTCGGAGCTTGAAGTCACGTTATCAAGCCATCCATTTTGGGTATTGTATAGTTAGTTATTTTGTGTATGGCATGTATAGGGAACCTTGTCACTTTGAGAGGTGTCATTTTGTTAGCCTAATGTGTTGGCTATTAGTAATGCTCAAGTTATTTTGTAATAGCCGTTGAAAAGAGGCTAATATTGATCAAGTTAATTGTTAAGTGAATATGATGGTTGTGAATGTTTGGATATTCTATTGTGCCGCCATGATATGTTATATGAATTGGTATTGTTCTAGTTCAGTTTCAGAGTGGCAAAAAGGCTTGGAAAATAGCCTATAGTTGTCCACATGGTTGGGCACACGAGCGTGTGCTTAGGTCGTGTGTGACACACGGTCAGTCCCCATGGGCATGTTAATAGACCATGTATCCCATGTATCCAAATTAGCTAAGTCAGTGTTGCACACGGGAAGAGCACACGGGTGTGTGCTCTTCTCGTGTGGATTTTCAAGTTATTTTTTGAGTAAGATCAGATTAGAGCACGGGTTATAGACACGGGCGTGTGCCCATATCGTGTTCAAGTCTGTAGGTTTGAATAAGAAATAAATTCAACATGGGCTAGGGACATGGGCGTGTGTGACCACACGGCCTTTCCACACGGGTGTGTCCCATCCCACACGGACATGTGGCCCTGTTTTAGGCAAAAATTTTCTATGTGCCAAAAAATTTTTGGATCAGTTCCGGAACACACCCGATATACATTCTGGGCCTTGTAGGCTCTTAATAAGGAGAGTAAGAGAATGCATGAAGGGTTCACATGGAATGAATTTTTATAGTCTGAGTTTACGTATACAAGTATGTTTAAGTACGGTAATGCCTCGTACCCTATCCCGGCGTCGGACTCGGGGAAGGGGTGATACAGATTAAACATACATGTCTCGATACTTGTTTATATTTGACACTTGCACCCAAGATTGAGCAACATAGATTTGATTACTTGACTTGTATGGGTCTAATAGATTTCATTCTGTGTTCTATCTAGGTGGGATTCTAAAAATTGATGCAAATAGCTAGGGGATTATAAAGATGAAATGAGAACTAGGTGTTTGGCTTCACAATGACCTACCTTTAGTACACACTTTGTGATCTTTGGCGGAGACAAATTGATGGTGTACTACTAAAATGTTAAATTTGTAATTAGTGGACTAATTAAGCTGGACAATTTGTGTTATTTATGCTGCTTAAATGTCCTAAATTGAGGTTTTCTTACCTAACCAGATTAGGTTCATTGATTATGAGGTTGGATTCTTCATTGATGGAATATAGATATTAGGAGTTGGGCATAACAATGATTATAACTTGTAAGCAGGGTTATTGTACTATATTTGATATTAATAAAATTACTGAAGATATTACCTATGTATTGTTTTGATTTTTGTTGCCCAAGACGTAATCCTTCTCCCTGTTTAGAGCCCATGTTTGTAACGTGTGCCAAAAGTTGAACTTGAATTTAAAACATAATATTTAAATTTTAAAATTAAGTTTATTAATTTTCATATTTTAGTTTTAAAGTTAAAATTTTAATAGAAAATTTAATTTAATTAATTTTTTATTTAGTATATAGTTTAAAGTTCAAATTTCAAAAATAAAACATAATATAATATTTATCATAGAAATAATATTATTTAATTAAAAATTTTTTTAAAAGGTCATGTTCTT
The DNA here is from genome assembly GCA_020496765.1 of Gossypium stocksii. NCBI lineage: Eukaryota > Viridiplantae > Streptophyta > Magnoliopsida > Malvales > Malvaceae > Gossypium > Gossypium stocksii. The sequence goes on from CM035629.1 coordinate 44,069,851, forward strand.
AGCGGTGTTTGTGCGAAAAGTGCCGATAAAGGTCATGTTCTGTAGCGGCGTTTGTAATAGCCTGATTTCGGACCAAGTCAGAATAGTGGTTTCAGGACCATGAATCCGTAGTAGAAAATTTTATTGTGATAAATTTTTAAGGTTTATAATATGATTGAATGCATATGTGAAAGTTTCGTTACGAAATTTTATTGATAGAGGGTCTAATTTGACTATTAGGACTAAATTGCAAAAAGTGCAAAATATGTGTTCTAGAAGCATTGGCTGCTTAATTGTAATGATTTTGTAAATTAGAGGTCCTTATTTAGTAATTAGACCAATATATATCATGATAGAAAAAAATGGACATGGAAGGGTAAAGGTTCAAAGAATGACTAAAAGGGTATTTTGGTAATATAGTTAATAAAAGAATAAAAAAGGAAAATAAAACAAAAATATTTCCATCTTCATCAAGCCATAGCCAAAATTCTGAAGCTCCTCATAGTTAGAGTTTCTTCAACTTTCAAGCTTGATAATCAAGAAAGATGAGTTTCCGACCTAGATCGGGGAAAGACCAAGATTGTGGACTAAATCGTAAATATTAGCTATTTTTGTACTGAGGTAAGTTTATGTGTAAATAATACATCGTTATATTATGTAAAATGTTTAATTATTGCTTGAATCTGTGAAATTGACTCTGTGGATGAGTTTAATTGCATGAATGAGATAGACGATAATTCGATAAGTGTGGAAGCTCGGTACGAACCTTCGGAACATTTCAGGATACAAGGGTCATAACATTGAAGTAATCGAGATGTGTTCTCGTGTAAGACCATATCTGGGATATGGCGTTGGTATGGTAGTACGTGTAAGACCATGTTTAGGACATGGCGTCGGTATGAGATTTCATGTAAGACCATGTCCGGGACATGGCATCGATATGAGTTTTCGAGAAAGACCATAGCTAGGCTATTGGCATTGATATTGAATTACATGTAATACCATATCTGGGATATGGCATTGTATGACCTATGTATGACTCACGAATATCTTAGTGATTCCAAATGGTTAAACTGGCCTAGTCTAAATGAGAATGAAAGTACATGCTAAGTAAGTAATACTGGTACGTACGAAGTACATATGACTATTGGATGGAAGAATAATGATGAGTTAAAATGTGATGTTAGTAATGCTCTTATAGTAAGGTTATGATTGGTAAGAAATTGCTACGAGAGTTTGGTAATGCTTATACCAAAATCCCATTATGGCTTTCATATAAATGAGTTATAAGTATGATGTTTATTATTTGTATATAAACTTACTAAGCTATATAGCTTACCCTCTTTTCTTTCCATTATTTTATAGTGTCACCAAGCTAGCTCGAGGATCGAGAATCGTCGGAGTTCTTATCACACTATCAAGGCTTTATTTTGGGGTATTTGTGATTTTGATATTTTGAAAGTATGGCATGTACAGGGACTTGCTCACTTTTTATATGTGTCAGGATGAATAGGCTAATGATATTGAATCATATTGGTTAAGTGATAATTTTGTATAAAGCCATTTGAAATTGGCAATTATTGATTTTAAGTATAATCATATGGTGATGCATTGCATGGATATGGCACTTGCATGATTCGAGTTGATAATTATGGATGTTTGGTTGCTTAAGTATACTATGAGTTGTGTCTTTGAATTGGTATAAGTGTTTATGAGTTTCAGCATGGCAATAGGCTTAGTAAATAGCTTATACATTGTCTACACGGTAGACACACGACCGTGTGCCTAGGCTGTGTGTGACACACATTTAGCCCCATGGATGTGTGAATAGGCCGTGTATCCCCTGCAACTTAATTTTGAGAAACAGAATGCCCAATATGAGGTATACAGGTAGAGACATGGGCGTGTGTCTTAGCCGTGTAAAGGACACATCCCCGGGACATGGGCGTGTGAAGTTTGCAGCTTAAATGCAAAAATTAAATTCACCACACGGCCTAGAACATGAGCGTGTGACTTGGTCATGTGATCTTATTTTGCTGATGACGTCATAAATAAAGAGTTACACGGGTTGAGGACACGGGCGTGTCCTGAGCCACACGAGCGTGTGTGACCACACGACCTACCCACACGGGTGTGTGACCACACGCCCTACTCTCTAAAACATGAAAAAATTTGTAAGTGTTCCAAGGTTTTTGATTTACTCTCGAACCACCTCCAATGTATGTTTAGGGCCTTGTAGGCCCGTATAAGGGACGATATGCATGTGTGTGCATGGTTTTGAATTGAATGAAATTTTATGACCCAATTTTGCATGATCAATTTTGTTTAAGTCCGGTAATGCCTCGTACCCTGTCCCGACGTCGGACTAGGGTAAGGGGTGTTACATTTAGTGGTATCAGAGCTATAGTTTAGTCGATTCTCGGACTAACCTAGCATGTGTACGAGTCTAGCTATACATGCCATATATATATAATTTGTGATAGTGTGACAACTCCTGACAACCTAAATTGTGCTTTCATATAATAAATGGATTAAGGTCTAGCCATAGCTGATGACGTAGAAAGTACTGCGCCAGCTCCCACTCAAGGACCACGGTGCACGATAGTAGGCATGTGACAACTACTCACAGAGGAAAGGCTTGGGAAGCCTTTCCTTGCATGATGGATGAGTGGTATACGGAGTTTATTCAAGCAAATCTGAATGCTCAACCCCCTTCACCCCTCCTATTCCACAACGGTTCCTATAGCCCCTCAAGGTGTGGAAATGGTAAGATTGAGTAAGCCACTTACTGACAAGATTTGGAAGCACGAGACCGAAGAATTCAGGGCTAATGTAGATGATGATCTTGAGAGGGCAGAATTCTGGCTTGAAAATATCCTTCGAGTATTTGATAAACTTTTATGCACACCTGATGTAACACCTTAAATTTAGGTCTAGAAGTATTGGGCCTTGAGCTAGGGATCGGTTAGAAGACGGCTTATAATATATTATTGTACATAGAAATATCACAAATTGCATGTTTGCCTTGTTGGCTAAGTGATTTGGAGTGTTTGGGGATGTTTGATAAGTCTTGGGTTCAAACTAGGGCTTTAGCAAAAATTTTAGTTTTTCCCTTAAGTGAACTTGGCGTTAGCTTGAAGGCCTTATTAATATTTGTGGTGGATTTATGATACAAAAGAGCTTGTGGTCTAGTGGTAAGGTGGCGTGTTGTATAACTGAAAGGTCTGGGGTTCAGTCCTGGCATTTACAAAGTTTTGAATTTTTGCTCTTAATGAGAGATCGAAGCTAGCAAGTAGCACTTATGTTTAATTATGGGTGTTTCATGACACAAGAAGCTTTGTGGCTTGGTGGCAAATGGCGTGACAAGCAATTGAGAGAGAGAGCTTGGGATCGAATCCCATGGTAGGCAAGGGAATATTCATTTTGCTGAATGGACGGCAAGTGTTGGAAGTGGATCCGAATTCTACTGATGTGGTTGTGGACTTGGTAAAAGAGGAGAGGATCATGAGATTTGGATGTTGGTTGTTTGAATTGAATTCAAATGAGAGGTTGGAGTAAATCAAGGAGTAATCAGGGGAGAAAATCAAGGAAGTTATGTGTGGGAAGGGGTATAGCCGAATAGGGGGTCTTGGGTAGGCAATTTGGGCTATAGGGTCTTTTCTATGTTCATTTTTGTTCTTTTTCTCTGTCTTATGAACCTCATTTTCTTTTGGAGGGTGGGGAGAGTTTTGGAGCCGTTTGTACAAAAGGGGTTTTTGTGAGTTTCATTTTTGTAATCATTTGAGTACAAGTATTCTTGTTTCAGTTTTCCTCCCACTTTGCTCCTAAACCAAATATGTGTCTACTTTTGAGGTATTTTGTGACCTGTTTTCCTTTTTCTTATTAAATGGTCGAGCCTCTTTTGCATTTTCATTCCTTTGCATAGTGGTGACCAAACATACATCTTAAATTCTCATTCACTTCTCAAGTGGTGTTCTTTCCCTTCCAATCTCACTTCTCGTAAATTGCAGAATCTCTACTGTTCTCTCTTTCTTCCTTCTCTCCCTCCTCTCTTAGCCGTCCGTCTCTCTTCTCTCCTTCTGTTGCTAAACCAATTGCACACCTTCCTTTGTTTTTGGTTTAGCCATTGGTTCTTGACCAATTCTTTTCTTTCATTTTGAGGTCGGTTGACAACTGTTTCTAAACTTTCGATGAGCAAAGGGGGTTCTAGAAAAGTGGCAGTAAAGGTGTCGGCTGTGATTGACCACGTAGCCTCTGCCCCCAAGTTTAAAAGGCGTAAAGTGTCGGCTATTCGGGACTTTTTGCCTAGATGTGGCAGGGTGACTGCACCAAACTTTGGACTAAGTGAGTTAATCACAATCGATCGCTCTGGTCAAGGTAAGTGGTAGTTGATCATGCGGCTATGTGTTTAGATTAGAGTTTTTCTAAATATTTTTAATAAATGATTAATTGTTGCTATGTTTGAATAGGTTTTGACACTCGGGAATTCTTAGTACTCTACATGATCAAATGTGTAACCTTGTGCTCTATTGATGATTAGCTGAAAAGCCGAAAGTATGTGTTGTTTTCACTACTATGACTGTAGATTGGCATTATGCCAAAAAGCTGAAATATCAGCGAATGATGCCACACAAACCACGATCATGGACGTCTGATGATTGAGGTCACGTTGGGCCGTATTGGATCGAAATAGGCCGTGTGGGCCCATGGGCTTATGGGCCCCACACCATTGAAATGTGTGTTATATGGCTACTGTTGATTTAGAGTGTGTAGTTTGTATAAATGAGGCTATTTTTGGGATGATTGGGCCACATGAGTGTGTGGGCCCACTTGGGCCGGATAGTGGGCCTTAGGTCCATTTGCACCGTTATGTTGGTTTAGGTTGCGATAGTCGCTTGGGGCGACGATGGACTTTTGGTGGGGTCGTTAAGACCCTAGTTTGTAATTACTGAAATACCCTTAGTTTGTAAAATTATTGAAATACCTTTGGTTTGTAAAATTACTAAAATACCTCTGGTTTGTGAAATTACCGAAATACCCCTGGTTTGTGAAATTATCGAAATACCCCTAGTTTGTGAAATTACTGAAATACCTCTATAAGGTAGAATTACCTAAATACCTCTGTAGGGTAAACTGACAGTTTTTCCCTTAAGGTGTAAAATGACTATTTTGCACTACTTGGGCTATGACTGAAATGACTGTTTTGCCTTTATGGGCATGTGACGGGCTTCGACTATGAATTCGACTCTTTTGACTATGAGGGTATGACTGCGTTTTAACTGATTCGACTATGATTGTATGACTGTGTTTTAACTGATTTGACTGTGGTTGTATGACTGATACGCTTTTAACGTGTGTTTAAATGACTGTTACTGAGCATGGCCATTATGCATACATGTGTGATGATTGAGCATGACATACACGATATTTTGCTTGTTGGTTGGGCTTGATTTGGAGGAAGTTCTGTGCTAGTGGCTTTGCCACGTATTCAGATTCTGGTGGCTCCGCCATGTTTTCTATTATTAGCAGCCTTGCTGCATTATTGGTGTGTTGGCTGGGTAGGTCGATTTAATCCCCACAAGGTGTGCTGGTTGGTACGGGTGGTGTGCTGGTTAGATTGGGTTGGGATGCATACCCATACTGTTGCATATCTATTTATGAGATCTGTCATTGTGTTGGGCTTAGGCCCATTTTTTCTATTATTGATTTGGGCTAGGCCCAATTGATTCTATTATGGGTTCTGACCCAAATGATATTGTAGTGGGCTTGGGCCCACGTATGTTCTAAACTGGACTGTATTGTAACTGTTAAAAGGCTCTGGCCCAGACTATTTCTATTTTTGTATACTGATTGTTTCTTTAGTAAGGGGATTACACATTGAGTTTTCATAAACTCACCCTGTTTATTAATTTTTCTCAGGTAATCCCCAGCCTTAGGAGGATCAGTGCTGCGAGGGACTCGGAGATGGCCACACATCTGCTTCAGTTTTTCTATTAAATTATTCATAAGTACTTTAATTTGGGTTTTGTTTGTAATAAGGCCTTTTAAAGTTTTTGGATTTCAATTTTAGGTTTTTACTTATTTTGATTTATATCTGTTAGAGGTAAATCGGGGTTTTCCAAAATGACTACTGTTTTCAAAAACATACGTTTTAAACTTCCTTATTCAAATTAGCTTCCGCAACTATAAAATATTTTCAACGAGATTAATAACGTTTTACAAAGGTGATTAACTTTTCAATAAATCGCATTTTGAAATTCAACGAACACAAACTAAGCCTTTACACAAGTTCTTAAATATCAAGAAAGGTTTCAATGAGAACATGGTTTTCGAAAAACACTTCAATGTGACACGCCAGATTCGGGCCTAACTTTTAGGCTGAGTTTGGGGTGTTACACCTGAAGAGTGTTTGAAATGTGGTATATCACTACTGAGGGATGCAACATATCATTGGTGGAAGACTCTAGTATTAGTGGTATTGAGAGAAAGGGTTACATGGGAGTTCTTTCAAGAAGAATTCTAGAAGATATATAGAGGTCAACAATTTATTGATTAGAAACGTAAAGAGTTCTTAGAGTTGAAACAAGGTTGAATGACTGTGTCTGAATACGAGCGAGAGTTTGTTAGACTTAGTAAGTATGCTCATGAGTGTGTTTCCTCCTAGGCTATTATGTGTAAAAGGTTTGAAGATGGGTTGAATGAGAACATTAAGCTGTTAGTTGGGATCTTGGAAATTACGAAATTTGTTGTGTTGGTTGAATGGGCTTGTAAAGCCGAAGAATTAAGTAAAGAGAAGAGAAAGGTTGAGAGTGAGGCAAGAGATGTAAGAAAAATACCGATGAGTAAGTCATTCCCATCTCAATCAAAGAAATTTAGAGAAAGTATTCTTGTTTAAATGTATTAGTTGGGCATTCACGTAAAGACCGTAGGAAGCCGTACTCGGATTCTAAAGTACAAGCTACCTCGATAGCTAGTGTGGGAAATGTTAGGTCCACTAGACCTGAACGCCAGCATTGTGGTAAGTGACATACTGGTGAGTCCAGAATAAATAATCGAGCTTGTTTCAAGTGTGGTTCTCTAGAGCATTTTATCCGAGATTGCCCTGAGAAGGATGAAGAAGAAAAATTTCAGAGTGCGAGGCCAAGTAATACTACCAATAAAGGTAGGCCACCGGGAACACTAGGATTGAAGCTAGCAATAAAGGTGTGACCAAGGATTCAACTGTGAGATCAGAAGTTAGAGCACCTACGAGGACTTATGCCATTCGTGCTCGCGAAGAAGCTTCATCTCCTGATGTAATTATAGGTACTTTTTCTCTTTATGATACTTCTATTATTGCTTTGATTGATTTGGGATCTACCCATTCATATGTTTGCATGAAATTGGTGTCTAGTATGAATATGCCTGTTGAATCCACATAATTTGTGATAAAAGTGTGAAACCTATTAGGCAAGTATGTGTTTGTTGACAAAGTATGTAAGAATTGTCCTTTGATGATTAGATGTCACTATTTTTCGGTTAATCCGTTTGATGAATTTGACGTAATTCTTGGTATGGATTGGTTAACTACTCATAATGTAATAGTAAATTGTGGAAGAAAATTTCTTAAACTGAAATGTGAAAATGGGGATATTCTTCGTGTTGAACCAGGTGAATCGAATGACTTGCCTGTAGTGATTTCTTCTATGACAACTCAGAGGTATATGAGAAATGCCAATCTTATCTCGCCTTTATGTTGAATACCACAGTGTCTGAATTAAAAATTGAGTCAGTGCTGGTAGTATGTGAGGATCCGGATGTGTTTCAAGAAGAGTTGCTCAAATTACCTCCAATTAGGGAAGTTGAATTTGGTATTGAGTTAGTCCCTGGTACTGCACCTATTTCGATTGCCCCATATAGAATGGCTCTGACTGAATTAAAGAAGTTGAAAGTTCAGTTACAAGAGTTAACGAATAAAGGTTTCACGAGACCTAGTCATTCTCCATGGGGTGCATCGGTATTATTTGTGAAAAGGAAGGATGGATCTATGAGGTTTTGCATCCACTATCGATAGGTTAATAAGGTGACCATAAAGAATAAGTATCCATTGCCAAGGATTGATGATTTGTTTGATCAATTGAAGGGAGCCATAGTGTTTTCAAAGATAGACTTGAGGTTCGATTACTACCAGTTGAGAGTTAAGGAGCCAGATGTGCCGAAAACTACATTTTGGATGAGGTATGGTCATTATGAATTCCTTGTCATGCCCTTTGGCTTAAGAATGCTCCTGCTGTGTTTATGGATTTAATGAACCGTATTTTTTGACCTTACTTGTATAAATTTATTGTTGTTTTTATTGATGATATACTGATTTATTCTCGTGATAAGGCTAGGCATGCTGAACACTTGAGAATGGTGTTGCAAACTTTGAGAGATAAGCTGTTGTATGCTAAGTTTAGTAAAAGTGAATTTTGGCTTTGAGAAGTTAGATTTTTGGGGCACATTGTTTTGGGTGACGGTATTAGAGTTGATTCGAGCAAAATTTTGGCGATTGTGGATTGGAAGCCGTCGAGGAATGTATCGTAACGCTGGGGTTTGTGCAAGTGTACACAGTCATTCAAGTAATAAGTAAGTATAGAGTTATCGTCTCAACAGGGATTGTATTTGTGCTAAGTCAATTAATTATGGAATTATGTTAACAATTTGGTAAAAAAAACACAATTTGATTCAGAAGAATTGATTAAAATTAAATATAATGAACTAAATGCAATGATCCCTAATGCAAATATTCATAAGTATGCAACTATATGAATGAAATGGATTTAAGCATAATTAAACACAATATGCAACAATTATAACATAAATAAGCTAGGGTAATTATTTTAATTAAAATCAATTTATTAACAGCATGCTTAATAACATTCGGAAAAACATTCCATGGCAACTCGATCTTTCATGAGTTTGGAAACCATGTTAGGTCCTTTCGGAATCCTTTACTTAGTAAATATGCATTTTACTGATCCTTGTTTACTAAGGGTTTCTTAGTATTTGTGTTAGGTTTGAAACAGTTTAATCACACAAATCTAAAATCTATGCAGATAACAAAGCTGGGTCAAGGTTGTTATGCGACCTACAATTTAATCGGGTTAGGATCTAAATTGAGCATACACATTTCAATTATACGTCCATTAGCCGTCGTCTGGTCAGGATCGCTCAGCTAATTCAGGTGCATTCTAATCTCGTATGAACGAAATACATACTTGATTTTAATTGAAAACATGATCGATTGAGGCACAAATAATATAAGCATGAAATTAACAAATATTAGTTAATAAAAAATAGTCATCCTAGCTTAAATAAAAGGAAGCTATCATTGTTGAAAACAAGAGCAATGAACACATAGCAAACATTCTTGAATTAAAGAAAAGAAAAGATTAAACTCAATTTCAAAGTGGCTGTCACCTAAAACTCTGAACAATGAGGGCTCCTCAGTTCCTTTACTTTGCTCCTTTGCTGATGGCTCTCTGAGGTGGTCGACCAAAGGCTCTTGAAAGGCTAAATTAAAGCTAAAATCCTTATACAAGGATAATGGGTGGTGTGGGGAGAAAAGAGAGTTGAGAGAAATGAGAAATGAGAGAAAGATGAATGAGTGAAGGATGATCTGAGAAATGAGGAGAGGGGTCATATTTATAGGTGAGGCTAAGGTGCTAGTTTGCCAAAAATAGAATTGTTCATCCACTTAAAACTCTCCCAAGTGTGGCCGGCCATGAGTTTATGAAATGTGGCTGGTTTTTGCTTGATTCAAGTGCCATATCAGCTTAGGATCAAGACTCGGTCACTAGAAAATCTTCAGGTAAATTTCTGATTTCTTCAAATCTTTAAGGACCTCATGTAATTAAACCAAAACTTGATTTATTAGCATCCATGTGCAGCCAAAATTATGGGTTGAATTGGTCCTAATTTGGACGGCTTGGTATTTAAAATAAAGCTCTACAACCTGTCCAAAAATAACAGAAATTTAGAGGACCAAATAATGCAATTTAGCCACTTTAATTAATTAATTTACTTAATTAATTACAACCCATTTTATTAATGAAATATATATATATAAATTATTAAATATAACTTGATGTTTTATTATTTAATTAAGTCATGCATGGCCCACTTTATAACTTAAGAAATATAACATGCTTAAATTAATATAAAATAAGCCATTTTATGCATTAAACTATATAATAAAGTATAAAATTATATTTTAATAATTTCTATGTCCAAATTTCATATTTTCACATATTTCATTGATTTATTAAACAATTACTTGGTTTTAACAACAATTTTAAATAAAAAGGTGATGAATTATATAGGAAAAATCCTATATATTTTCCAGTTTACAATATCCGAGGTTAGAAGCTTTTTAGGCTTGGGTGGATATTATCGATGCTTTGTTAAGGGATTTTCGATGTTGCTACTCTGATGAAAAGGTTGTTACAGAAAGATGTTAAGTTTGAATGGTCAGAGAAACTCCAAAAGAGTTTTGAGTAGTTGAAAACTTTATTGACTGAGGCACCGGTGTTAGTGCAACCTGAGTCTAGGAAAGAATTTGTAATTTATAGTGATGCGTCTTTGAACGGTCTTAGATGTGTATTAATACAAGAGGGAAAAGTGATAGCTTATGCCTCGAGACAGTTAAAACCGCACGAAAAGAACTATCTGACCATGACTTAGAGTTGGCTGCTATTATGTTTGCTTTGAAAATTTGGCGACATCATCTGTACAGTGAGAAATGCCGTGTCTTTACCGATCATAAGAGTTTAAAATACTGGATGACTCAAAAGGATTTGAATTTGCGATAATGATGATGGCTCGAGTTATTGAAAGATTATGAGCTAGTGATCGATTATCACTTGGGAAAGGCGAATATAGTCGCAGATGCTTTGAGTAGGAGATCTTTGTTTGCCTTGAGAACTATGAACACAAGGTTGGCTTTGTTTGATGATGGTTCAATTCTAGCTGAGTTGAAAACTTGATCGATGTTTCTTCAGCAAATTTGTGAAGCTCAAAAAAAAAAAATAGTGATTTGCAAGCTAAAAAAGTTCAGTACGAATCGACTAATGATTCAGATTTTCAAATCGTGACCGATGATTGTTTAATGTTCCGAAAGATGCTGAGTTAATTCATAAAATTTTGTGCGAGGCACATAGTGGTTGTTTGTTAGTTCATCCGGGTAGTACGAAAATGTACAATGATTTGAAGAAATTGTATTGGTGGCTTGGTATAAAAAGATATATTTCTAAGTTTGTATCAAAGTGTTTGATTTGTCAACAAGTAAAGGCCGAACATCAAGAGCCTTTGGGTTTACTTCAGCCAGTGATGGTACCCGAGTGGAAATGGGATAGAATTACGATGGACTTCGTAACGGGTTTGCCTTTACCCTGAAAAAGAAAGATACCGTTTGGTTCGTTGTTGATCGATTGACGAAATTGACTCATTTTATTCTAGTACGTACCGATTATTCAATTGATAAGTTAACTGAACTGTATATTGCTGAGATTGTGATACTGTACGGAGTGCTTATTTCTATTATTTCGGATAGAGATATGAGGTTCACATCGCGATTTTGGAAAAAGTTGCAAGAAGCTTTAGGTACGTAATTGAATTTTAGTACCACTTTTTATCTGCAAACCGACGGTCAGTCTGTGAGAGTAATTCAGATTCTTGAAGACATGCTTCGGTGTTGTGTTCTTGAATTTCAAGGTAGTTGGGAAAAGTATTTACCGTTGGTAGAATTTGCCTACAACAACAGTTTTCAGTCGAGTATAAAGATGGCACCCTATAAGGCTTTATATGGCTGCAAATGTTGAACTCCTTTGTATTGGACCGAGCTCAGTGGGAGACAGATTCATGGGGTTGATCTGGTTAAGGAAACCGAAGAAAAAGTAAAAGTAATCCGTAAGTGTTTGAAAGCTGCTTCAGGTCGGCAGAAGTCATACACAAATTTGAAAAGAAAAGAGATCAAGTTTCAGATTGGTGATAAAGTGTTTCTGAAAGTATCTCCGTGGAAGAAAATTTTGAGATTTGGCCATAAAGGCAAGTTGAGTCCACGTTTTATTGGTTCGTATGAAGTTATTGATAGAATAGAATAGTGGCATATCGGTTAGCATTACTGGCAGAGTTGGAAATGATTCACAATGTGTTTCATGTGTCGATATTGCAACGGTATCATTCTGATCCATCACATGTGATTTCTCCGACAGAAGTTGAGATTTATTTGGATATGACGTATGAGGAAGAACCAACTAAGATTTTGGCGTGGGAAGTTAAACAATTGAGAAATAAAAGTATAGCCCTAGTAAAAGTGTTATGGCAAAGACATTGGGTAGAAGAGACTACGTGGGAACCCGAGGAAGCCATGAGAAAACAGTACCCAAACCTCTTTTCTAGTAAGATTTTTGGGGACAAAAATCCCTAAAAGGGGAGAGTTGTAACAGCACAATTTAGGTCCAAGTTGGAACAGTGGTTTCGGGACCATGAATCTGAAGTAGAAAAATTTATTGTGATAAAGTTTTAAGGTTTATAACATGATTGAATGCATATGTGAAAGTTTCGTTATGAAATTTTATCGGTAGAGGGTCCAATTTGAATATTAGGACTAAATTGCAAAAAGTGCAAAATATGTGTTCTAGAAGCATTGGGTGCTTAATTATAGTGAATTTTTAAATTAGAGGTCCTTATTTAGCAATTAGACCATTATATATCATGATGGACAAAATTTGACATGGAAGGCTAAAGTTTGAAAGAAAGGCTAAAATGGCATTTTGGTAATTTAGCCAATAAAAGAATAAAAAAGGAAAATAAAGCAAAATTTGTCCATCTTCATCAAGCCATAGCCGAAATTCTCAAGCTTTCCATAGCTAGGGTTTCTTCAACTTTCAAGCTTGATAATTAAGAAAGACGAGTTTCCGACCTAGTTTGGGGAAAGACCAAGATTGTGGACTAAATCGCAAATATTAGCTATTTTTGTACCGAGGTAAGTTTATGTGTAAATAATACATTGTTATATTATGTAAAATGTTTAAGTATTGCTTGAATTTGTGAAATTGTCTATGTGGATAAGTTTAATTGCATGACTGAGACAGACGATAATTTGATAAGTGTGGAAGCTTGGTACGAACCTTCGGAACATTTCAAAATACAGGGGTCATAACATTGAAGTTATCGAGATGTGTTCCCGTGTAAGACCATATCTGGGATATGGCGTCAGTATGGTAGTACATGTAAGACCATGTCTGGGACATGGCGTCCGTATGAGATTTCATGTAAGACCGTGTCCGGGACATGGCATTGATTTAAGTTTTTGAGTAAGAACATAGCTAGGCTATTGACATCGGTATTGAATTGCATGTAAGACCATATCTGGGATATGGCATTGCATAACCTATGTATGACTCCCGAATATCTTAGTGATTCCAAATGGTTCAACTGGCCTAGTCTAAATGAGAATGAAAGTACATGTTAAGTAAGTAATACAGGTACGTATGAAGTACATATGACTATTGGATGGAAGAATAACGATTAGTTAAAATGTGATGTTAGTAATGCTTATACCAAAAATCCGTTATGGCTTTCGTATGAATGAGTTATAAGTATGATGCTTATTATTTATATATAAACTTACTAAGCTATATAGCTTACCCCTCTTTTCTTTCCATTGTTTTATAGTGTCACCAAGCTAGCTCGGGGATCGAGAATCGTCAGAGTTCGTATCACACTATCAAGGGTCTATTTTGGGGGTATTTGTGATTTTCAAATTTACAAGAAGTGAGAATCATAATTTGGTATCGATACCATATCATGAGTATTGATACTCGGGGTAAAATTACCGATACTTATTGAAAGGTACTGATGATTTCTAGTGTTATATTTTTATGCGAGAAACAGAATGCTATTTTGGTATTGATTTTTCAATATATATCGATACCGTGCAAGGAAAATATTGATACCTATGTTCCAGTATCGATACCTACGTAGTCAATTTTCAAATTTTGCAAAGTGATTATATGATCAATTAAAGTGTGTGCAGCAAGTCTTAACGATAATTAGGAGTATATTTGACTTAAGACTTGTATAAGTGCTAAAATGGAAGACGTTTCTTTAAGAATGAGTTTATTTGTACTGTGTGTGATGTGAGATGGTGGTGTGGCATCCTGATATTCGGGCTTGGCGACCGAGTTGGGTATAAGATGTTAAAAATTTAATGTCAATTACTATTTTGTTTCATAATATGAATTTCGATACATATTCATCGATCTGTGACATTTCCATATTGGCCCCTTGGGCTTGTATAACCAATTTTTAATATGTATATGTATCATCAGATCGTCGTATCAAATAAACCTGAATATCATTTATTCCATTTACATTATACATGCCCCTACTAACCTGACTTGGACTTGGGCGGATACGCGGATCCAACCAACACACCAATTTGGCAACTAGTGCTTGTCGGATAAATTCGAATATGATAAGTTGTGCCCTGCGTTGGTCGGTAAAACCGAAAAATAGATGTTCCTAACACTAGTCGGTATATTAACAAATAGAGTGACCAATACTCTCAACACAAAGTTGTCTAACCCTAAAATTTTTGAATCCTGTAGCATGCCAACTATATCCAACTCTACCCGAACAATTATAGGTTGATAGTTTCTCAGTTTCATTACATAATTTCTTCAACCAATCAATAATTCTCAATATGATAGCATATTACATTACCATACTGATTCAATTTCACATTAGAACATTATATCTATACTTTCATTTATATTTTATTTAATTCTTATCACTATGAAATGGTCTAAATCAAATCAACTCATTTCATCAAATCATCACTTCATCACATAACATATCCTTGTAACATCCCGAAATAAGGCCTAAACAGAACAGTGGTTGCGAAACCATGAATCAGAGATAGAAAAATTTATTCCGATTATTTTTTAAAATTTACCGAGTGATTAGATGCATGTGTTAGAGTATCGATAGAAAATTTTATGAATTACATGTTTAATTTGCCTACTAGGTTTGTTCGAAAAAGTTGATAAGTATGAGTTCTAGATAGGAAAGGATTAAATTGAAGTAGAGGTCCTTAAATGGTAATTAGACCATTAGGTTTTCATGGACAAAAATGGACATACATAGATAAAAATAACTAAAGTTTTAATAAATGGCATTTTAGTCATTTGGTAATTAAAAGGAATTAAAAGGGTAAAAGATGGAGAAATTGTTATCATCTTCTCAAGTTGGCTGAAACTTCATGTGTCTCCATAGCTAGGGTTTCTACAATTTTTGCTAAACGATTTTAAGCGAAAACGAGTAAAACGACATAATCGGTAAAAATACCTAATGTTCATAAGTACATGTTAGAGTGAGATTTTGATGGCCATAGAAGGTACAAAATGATCAGCTTGTCTTAAAACATAAGGATTAGGGATAAAGTTTAATTTCCGAGCTTTGGGGCAAAAGTATAAATATGTAAAAGTTTAGGGGCAAAATCATAATTTTTCCAAAGTTAGAGCTAAAGACTGTTTTGATAAATGTGAGTATTAAATAAGCTAAATTTGCTATTATAGATCAAGAAGAACGAAATTTAGGGTTAGACCGGGGAAAGAAAAAGGTTTAGGACTAGATCAAAATAATTGATCGTATTTTGCATCGAGGTAAGTTTGCGGTAAATAAATACAATGTTTTGTTATTTATATTTAATACTATTATTTTTCAGCATCTATATGTTTATTTTGCGAATTTATTCATTGATGACTCAAGTAAGAATTGATGGTGAAATGATACTTAAAAGTCCTGGTTGAACCTTAGGAATGTGTAGGATATAAATGTCATGACATTAGGGTTTAAGGATACCAAGTAAGACCATGTCAAGGCATGGCATTGGTAAGTTTTACAAGGCAAGGAAATCATGTAAGACCATGTCAAGACATGGCATTGATAAGCTACTATAAGGCAAAGATCCCATGTAAGACCATGCTAAGGCATGGCAATGGTGAGTTCATAAGGCAAGGATACCACGTAAGACCATGTCAAGACATGGCAATGGTAAGTTTAAAAAGGAAAGGTGCCCGTGTATCCTTAGTATTCCAAGTGGTTCAATGGGAAATTTAAAGAGTATACTTAAGGAAAGGTAAGATAAGTCCATGTTCGAAAGGTTCAATTAAGAAAATTCAAGACTTATGCATATTGAGCTTGAAGGTTAAAGTTATCTTGATAATTCATTTTGAATGTTGTTATTTATTTACATGCAAACTTACTATGCTTTATGCTTACTCCCTTTCTTTTCTTCTTTTTTATAGTATTGCCAAGCCAACTCGGGGATCGTAAGGCCGTCGGACATTGTTTCATACTATGAAAGGGCTATCTTGGTATTTTGTGATTCGAAACGTTTTAAGTTATGGCATGTATAAGGACTTAGCCATTTTGTGTGTATGTCCTTATGATATGACTAATGAATGACATGAATAGATATTGAAAAGGCTAATTAAGAACATGTTTTGGTGTTATGTATGCCTAAATGATAGTTTATACAAAGAAATTATGAAAGAGTAAAAGTTGTCAATGGAATAGTTTTGGAATAGCAGGGGTGACGTGAATTTGAATAATCACTAAAAATTGTAGAAATAGAATTAAATGGTGAATGAGATATAGAATTAAGTCTTATTAAGTCTATTTTCATAGGAAAGAAACAAAACAAGCAAAAGAAGTCTATATCCTGAGATATTTAAACTTTTGTGAGACTAGTTCAGAATGACTTCGTGATCCCCTATTTTGATTTTAGAAATTTGTTACAAATTGTAAAAAAATAATTATGAGTTATAATTTATATGTATAGATTCCTTAGTGAGTCCACTTTCATTAGAAAAAGTGGAAACACTAAATGAAAACTGTATTATGAGATAATTGATTTTTAGTGAGGAGAGATTAGAACCTTTGGACTATGTAATAGAGGAGACTCTAACTAATAAACTGTACTAATTGGTCACACTAAAAATTTTGGAAAAATTATGGTAAGAAGATATATAAGTCTAGTTTTAGGGAAAATTTACAGATTTAAATTTCAAGTTTATTAACTCGAGCTATAATTAATTTAGTTACTATTACGTAGGTGGACAGTTTTATTATGAATAGTGAAATAAATTGTTTTGATTTGTGTAAGTAATCGGAAAATTTTTTTATGTCCCGGTTTGGTCCCGAACCGTTTCAATTGTATGTTTTAGGGCCTCGAGGGCCCTTTTTAAGGATATATTGGATGAATGTGAGCGAATTAATTTTAAAAGTAAATTTTTTTGCCTCGAACTAGTAAGATAAGTTTGGTAACGCCTCGTGCTCGACTCCGGCGATGGTCTCGGGTAAGGGGTGTTACAATCCTATTTCATTCCAATTTAAAGTTAGTTTCATAATAATTTCAATTTGCAATTCATTGTATTCAATTTAATTTTTTGTCTCACCTTTTTGTACCGAATTGTAAACAATTAAAATTTTCAATTACACATAATTACAGTTATAATTCTAAATGCATAACAATTTAACACAAGCATATCGTATGAACTTACCTAGTCAAGAAAGTAAACAAACAACTCTCTAAGGAGTAACCATCAAAAATTTTCATTTCCTCGATTATCCTCAATTTGGTCCAATTTCCAATCTATTCAATAATTCAATTCAATTTATCAAATCCAAATATCTTATATCATCTTATTATAAGTATATATCAGTTTAATTTTACTATTTGAATTCTCCTAAACTTTTTTATTTTATTCAATTTAGTCCCTAAAACTAAAATTATTATAACTTTCACAATTGAACTTCGTTTTTCATTTTGATTTCAATTATATCCTTCTATAGCCCTCTAAAATCTTATCTCATGAAAATTTCATCAACTTTTCACTTTAGTCCCTATATGCAAAATTAATAAAATTTACTTAAGAAATTAGTCTTTAAACATATCTAAGCTTATAATCAAATTGTTAAACATCAAAAACTTCAATTTTCATTAATGGAAACTTTTGAAATCATTAACAGTTTTAAAAGTGGAGATACGGGTTAGTTGGACCTAGTTGCACTGATATTAAAAACATAATTTTTTTTAAATGAAGTTGGAAAAGCTTACCATGCAAGGTTACCAAGCTTGATTGAACCTTAGTTGTTCAAAAATGGCTATGGCCTCCCAAACATTTCTTATGGTTTTGAGTAGAGAAGAAAGAGAATGGAAAATGGATGATAATGTATTGTTTTTCTTTACTTTAATATTATAAATTATAATTTTATTATTTATTTTAACTTATAAATCACATAATTAACTCATCAACTCGTCCAATAGAGATAAATAAGGTTAAATTTCTATTTTGATCATTGCACAGTCATTAATTAAGCCATTCAACTAATAAAAATCAATACCATTAATTTTTATAGTTTTTAGGATTCAGTCCTTTTCTTTACTTAGTTATCCAAACTCTAAAATTTTTAGACCAAAGTTCAATTCATTAATATAAAAACTTCATAAATATTTAGTAATAGTATTTACGGGCTTAGTTTATAGAAATGAGGTCCCAAAACCTTATTTTCCAAAATCACTTGACTTTCGGTACACAACACTTGTACCTTAACTAATTAACCCATTAATAAAATCTATTAAATCATGATTCAATATTACACTATATATAAATCATAAATATTAATTAATATATATATGGACTTTCTCGTCGAAATTGTGGTCCCAAAACCATTTTTTTTACACCACTAAAAAACAGGTTGTTACACCACCTATTATTTACATAGTTTGTTTCTTTTGGTTGGTTCTCATAGTGTGGCTTCATTCTTTTCGGCTTGACAGGCATTTCTAAACGGTTAAACTTTTATAAGATTTGTTGGAATCTATCATCATTGTTCTCTTCCTTTACTGCTTTTACCATTGGTGGCTTGGATTGGTACATGAATCTCTTGTTTGGCCACATGTATAAATTCATGGCCATGTCTTTTATGATTTTATAGGCACGTTTGTATGTATGGAACATGAGAGTTCTATCGAATGCTCCATCTAGGTTAGATCTAATGTGACTATTAACGTCGTTGTAGAATATTTGGATCTAAAGCCATGCTCGTAGTCCGTGGTGTGGGCACTTCCTTATCATTGTCTTGAAACGCTCCTGTGCCTCGTATAGGGATTCATATTCAAATTGTTTAAAATTGGTGATTTCTTTCCTCATGTGAATGGTTCGACTAATCGAGAAAATTTTTTATAGAAATTTTTTCACAAAATCGTTCTATATGGTACTGGAACTTAGTTCTAGTGAGTCTAACCAGTCAGTCGCATTATCACATAATGAAAATGAGAACGACCAAGTAAACAAATAACACTTTTTTATATAATTTATACAGATATTTTTAGCACTCTTTTATGTATAATTTATGCAAATTCTGGATAAACAAATAACACTTTATGTGGTTTTACACTTAATTTTATGATATTTTAAAGTTTCCTTGGGAATGTGTTCATTTAGTGAAATTTATGAGAAGTGCATGCTATTCTTTTATAAAATATGGTAGAATTTTTTTATGTTTTTGGGCTGAGACATGTACAAGTTGGAGGATCCAGATTCAGTCATGTTAAGCTTCAAAGCGACTTCATTACATGGAAGCCTAGAATTGTTTAGAAGGAGGCTAAAAACCATCCACCTATTGTAACATCCCAAATTTTTTGTTCAAAGATTGTAGAATTATTTTAGGAATGAGCTATTGATTTAATGGTTAAAAGGGAGATAGTGTAATTAGCTTAGAGACCTGAGTTCAATTCCATTCCCTTGTAATTTGTTATTTTTTGCTACTTTTTCTCCTTCTTCTAATTGTTTTCCGCCTAGCCTATTTAACGTAATTATAAATAAAAAGATTTCATTCATTTTTTAGCCTTTTTGTTATCTTTTCTCAACCCTAACCGTTTGTCTCCTCTCTCACTCTCAAATTTTCTTCTTCTTCTTCTTCCTTGTGTCATCCATAGCTTGGTTATTTTCACCATTGTTAAGCTACCCTCTATGCCTAATATTTTACTATTGTTGTAACACCCCAAACCCAGCCCGAACGTTATGGCTGAATCTAGCGGCGTCACATTGAGGGGTGAATCGTAAAATTCAATGATGTTGGAAATCTCAAAATCTTTTGGTCAAATCGCTATAAAACAGTAGCTTCAAAACGGGTTTTCACTTTTAAAACATGTATTATTTGTTGAGTTATTAGCTTTTAAAATGGAATGTCATCGAAAATCCAAACTCGGTTTAGCATCTTTGAATATATTAAGGGTTGACTAAAAACCTTATGTTATTAATGAAAACTTTTTTTAATACATTATTAAAACCTTCAACATTCATTTACAGTGGAAGCTTTTCTTTGAAAACATTTACGTACTTCCATTTGTCTTGTAAAACGTCGTTTTCTTTTTAAAACCCGAGACCTAAAACTAGAAGTTAAGAAACCAAAGGGAAATAAAACCCAAAATTTAAAATAAAATCCAGAGAAAAGCTTTATTACAACAAAACCCAAAATAAAAGAAAAAGGTAAATAAAGCCCATTATGTGGCCCAAGTGGGGCCCACATGCTCGTATGGCCCGCTAAGCTAGATTTGACCCTAGCCATGTGAATGACATAGTTAGGTCCAATATTTCCCGCGTGTCCGTGATAAATGCCCGTGTGGAGCCCACGAGCCCATTGGGCCCACACAACCCATTTCGGCCCAAAAACGGCTTAACCCATGAGGTCGCTTATAGTGGCCTCTACCATCATATCGAATTTCCCACACGTGCTTTCGTGCGCCTGTGTGGCAACCATTGCCATACTTTTTAGCTTTTTGACTTTTCGACTTTTCGGCTTTTCGTCGTTCTACGATTTGAAGTAGTGTGAGTACACACATGTTTATGAAATCGCTCTAAAATCCACGAGCTCTGGACCTATATTCAATTAAGATGTACAATTAGTCTTATAATCAATAGGGTTAATCATCACCTTCAAATGCTAAACCGTATTACTACTTGCCTTGCTTGAACGAACGTGGTTTAACCCGTTTAAACCGTTGATGAAGGTTGATTTCTCCTTCCTTGCCG
Source organism: Gossypium stocksii (assembly GCA_020496765.1). Lineage (NCBI taxonomy): Eukaryota > Viridiplantae > Streptophyta > Magnoliopsida > Malvales > Malvaceae > Gossypium > Gossypium stocksii. Next base: position 44,090,958 of record CM035629.1, read on the forward strand.
AACCACTGCATTACCAACAGAGTCTATTAAGAATGGTCGACTAACCGCATAGTTAGAAACCAAATAAAAATTTATTGAAACCCAAGATATGAACGATCGGCCAATACCATTACCCTACTAATCGAATCCTAAATGTAACAATTTGGACTAATAGGTACCTACCGAATTGTTGCCCAAGAGTGAACAGAAGCAGTAATCGGTCCCCAAAGTACACCCTATGACCACGGTTCGAGATAATACACTCACCCCACACTTGACAATAGAAGAGGAAAAAAGTGAAGAAGAATTTAGCTAACTGCTATAGGATAGTTGTCGATTAGTGTAGGAGTAAGGGATGTAGTTGATTAGTCTAGATACCAACAATGGAGGCCAATTTGATAACGAATAAAGAAGAAGTGAGGAAGGGGTATTTGGCTGCCACAACTAAAATGGAATAGAGGAGAAAAGAGCAAAAGTAGTTGATCAATCGGTGCAGTGAAAAGAAAAGGGAAGAGTTAGGGAAGAGAATAGGAGTAGACGACTAAGAATGAGGAACAAAAACAAAGGGTAATCGGCTAAGGAGAGATGTGAGATTTTGGCAAAAGTTAAGAAAGTGGAAATAGGTACTAGAGATGGATAGAGATAACTCGAAAGATACCTGAATGGTAAACATAGATTCGACTAGGAAGTAAAGAGACAAACTGGCAACAAATAATCTTGAAAACAATTGGCGAAATAAAAATGAGAGACTCCTAAAATCTTTTAGCAAAAATAAGCTCTTATCCAAACCAACACTCCAAAACTAAAACTGAAAATGAGAAACACACCCCTAGCCGAATTCTACATACCCAAGCTTCCCTATTGGGCTACAACACCCCACAATTCAAATTTTCCCTGATCTTCTCCTAACAACCCAGGTTATCTCCTCAAATCACTCCCCAAGTTTCTCCATTACTTAATCAACCTCCACCTATTAGTGTTTCAGTCAACCTCTGCCTCTTACCTGACAAGGGTAGCAAAATAATTACCCCATTGTGCGAAGTGCGCTCGAACCCTCAAATTCCTTAGAAGCACAACATGCCACTACCACTAGACCATAGGCTCCTTGTGTGTCACATTTCAACCACAATCATTTTTAAAGCATACATGTTGGACTCAAGGTTCATTTAAGAGAAAAGAATTTTTTTTTACATGGGCCAAGGCTTGAACCCGAGGGATTCCCAGAGACCCCCAAACACTCTTAATTCACTTAGCCACTAAATAAAAAAATTCATTTTATGTCACCACATACAAAAATTAAAGGCTTAGATTATTGGGGCGTTACAATTGTTTTCCATAAACTTTTTTGATTATTTTAACCCGTAAAATAGACATTGCCGCTTCTCTAAAACCCTCCTTATTGCTGCCCTTTTCAGCCCTCTTGTTGTCCATTGTCGCCCTTCTCCTCCAGTTGTACCGGTGTTGGTAAGTACTCTTTTTCTCCTTTTCCTTCCATTTTTGGTGTTAATTTTGCTAGTTTTTTACCAAAAAAATTTGATGCTTCCAGCCCTAAAAATCAACCTTTTTGTTCTCCCTAATCAGCTCATAATTTCCCTTTTGGTGCTATACAAAAATAGCACATTGTTGTGCTAATTGTGGTTGTCTGCTGTCCCATGAACCACCATTAGGTGCTGTTGTTTCTTCTTTTTACCGCCCCTTTCCAATAAGGTTAACATCAATATTTCTCCACTCTAATTAGCTTCTGAACTTGTTTGTTATAGTAGTATCTGATCTCCTTCATTCGGCAACGTAAATCTAGTAAATCAAGAAGCGTAAGTGCGATTGGTTGCAAGTAGACATGTAGTTTTAGTTTCGTTTAGAGAGGGTATGTTGGCTGGTTGATTTATGGTTTATAATTGATTTTAAGTTACTAATTTTCAGTAATTATTTTAATGTTAGGTGTTGATCTGCATGTTCCGGACTAGCAGTGAAGTTGGATTCCATCTCACTCTCGTTCCGCATCAAATCAGTGTAAGTAACCTAGCCATATTGGATCTGAAAATTAGTCGTTGTAACCCTGATTTGGTCAAAACCTTAAGGGGTTTTTTAAGGCTGGTTTAACAGTTTTTTAATTTATTAAATGTTTTATTTTGGCTTTGGCAGGTTTAAAGTCTAATGAAGGAAGCATGGACTTCACAGATTAGTGTTGCAGACTTACAATCTAAATGTGTGTGTCCTAATCTTGTATAAATAGATGTTAACTCATCTTTTAGTCTAAAAAATGATGTAAATTCTTGTTTGGGCATGGTTTAATGTCTAAATAAGTAAACTAAGGGTGGTCGAATAAGGTATGGAACTTATAAACTATTGACTAAATTATTAAGCCCCTATTGAGATTATCTATTTGACTATTTGATTGAGGGTCAGTAGCATGTGAATGTCGTTGTTGGTTGTGATATGTTTAAAATGTTATGATATCAATTTGTTTGATAATGAGGTACATGTATAATGCTTTACCTGTGATAGCACTGTTTATGTTGCATACTAGGTATGACAAAAATTGTATTGTGTGTTACATGTAACACCCCTAACCCGTATCCATTGCCGAATTAAGGTTACGAGGTGTTACTGAACAAAACACAACTTCCTAACATTCACATTTTCTCACAAATCAAATTAAACATAGAAATAACTTATGGCTAATTAAATATTAAACATACATTATTAATCATATTGCCTAATCAAATCACATCTCAAAAATTCAAGCAAGTCTATCCCTGCACATGTCAATTCTACTTGTAAGTCAATAAATATAACGCACCAATTTTTGGGTTTTTGAGAATTTGCTTGAATTTGATTTTTCTTGTCGGGATGTGTTAAGTTATGCATTAAATTTGTTTTAATGGGCCTTTGGAAGGCCTAAGTTTAAGTTAAAACCTGGTAGAATTTTAAAATTTTAAACTCAAAGGAGAAGGGACATTGACTAAGTGGGCTTTTAAATAAATGTTGGTAATTTAAGACACAAGAAGACCTATGATAAGGTGGTAAAGTAGCGCCACTTGAAGGTTAAAGAAGTGGCGTGTGGAGGCTATGTAAGGGCTAAGGTTCAAATCCCTTGGTAAGCAAGGTGTTGTTTTATTTTTTTTTAATGATTGTGTATGGTAAGTGATGAAACTCAAGTTGAACTTTAGGGGAAAGTGTTTGAATGGCTCATGAGATTGAATCGAGGGATAAGGGGAGAAAATTTAGAAATTTTGAATGGGAAGCAAGTGATGGTCGAATATAGGTCTCTTGGGGAGCATTTTCAGCTGGGGTCTATTGGTGTTGGCATAATCGGCAAGTGGAGTAAAGGGTGCAAGCCGAATACTTCTTGGGTTCTTTTGGAGTTTTAGTTTCAGCATTCTTGGTAGGTAAGTGCGGATTAGGTAAATCCCTAAGGTGCTTACATTCTTTTCTTCTTTTCTCTTCTCCTCCCTTTGTTCTAAAAGCTAAAAACGCAGTATACAACCCTCTTGTACCGATTTATCCAAGAGTCAAACCCTTTTCTTCTCTTTTCCTTCTCAAGCCGAATCCATCTCTTCTTTCTCCTCTTTCTTCTTCACTTAATAGCCTGTTTAGACTCACTTGGAACCTTACCTAACCGATTTCTCAAAAGCTGGAATCTCGAAAAGTTTAGTTTTGTGTCGATTTCTCCTTGGCCAAATCTCTCCATTCTTTTTCCTCTCTTCTAGCCAAATCTCTTGCCCTTCTCTTGTTTATCTCTTTACTGTTTTCTTTGGCACTCCCTCATAGCCGAACCCTCTCATCCATTTGCAAACACCTACCCTCTGGCCGAATACTTTAGGCATCTTTTTCACCTTCGGGTTTTGGGGCCAGATCTGGTAGAGATCGGGTTTGATTTGGTAGAAAATGACTTTGGTGGTTCTTTCGTGTGGCAAGGCTATCAAGAACACTGTTGGGTAAGTAGTTTTTTCATACTCTATTCTTTCTTACGAATCAAGAAAAGTCGAAAACCCTAACCTCCTAGTACTAGTCGATTTTGGGGCCTCTGTCTAATGGACTAATTTAACTTCTCTTTTTGTGGTCAATTTTGGGAACAGCTATTCATAGTGACAGATCTCGTTAAAGGAGGTTAACAATATCAAGGCAATCTAGATCTAGATCAGATAGATTGTGGCAAGGTAAGTGTCGATTATACTTGAATGTCGCCAAATGGGTAAGACAATGTGGTGATAAGTTTTATTAAATGATGGGTTAACAGTGTGGTTAAACGATTGTAGGTTAATTGTTTGAGGGACTTCTGAGTATATTGCAAACAGGTGTGTAATCGACACCCTCTAGTAGCTTAGATCGGCAAAAGCCGAAAAGCCAAAATGCTAAAATCTGGCATTTCAAGGGCTTGCGAGCATTCGAGCACTCGTGGGTTGATTTGGAATGGTAAAGTTGGTAATCACAATCGGTAAGACTATTGTGTGCACGTATTCATGCATTTGGGTGGTTTTGGGCCTCGAAAGGTCGAATTTGGGCCCAATGGGCTTACAGGCCCATATGGGTGAAATGGAGCGGTAAGTATATTCTGGTAATCTAGTTATTAGATCTGGTAAAATGAGTGAAAATTTTGGACTTAGTGGGCCACAGTAGCTTTGGGCTCCGTCGGGCCTATTAGGGGGTTTTAGGGTCCAATGACTCTGTAATAATGAAATGGGCTAATTAAGTTGCTTAGACGATGATAGGTCTGGAGTAGACTATAATGAGCATGAAACCCTAAAATCTGGCAAATTTACTGAAATACCCCTTAAGGGTAAAAATTACTATTTTACCCCTAGGTGCTAAAAGACCATTTTACCCCCTAGGGTTAATTGACTGATTTGCATGTTATAATATCTAATACACTGTATGCCATGTCATATTATATTCTGTTGCATGGGATTGGGTTATTATGATGGAGGAAGTGAAAAGTGGCAATGCCACGTATTCTGCTTAGAGGCTCTGCCTCATATTACTGTTCTAGTGGCTTGGCCACAATATCTAATTAAGCAAATGTGCTGCGACTGTGGTGTGTAGGGTTGGGTGGGTTAAGTTATTCCTCACATGGTGTGTAGGGCTGGTACGAGTGGTGTGTAGGGCTAGATTGGGCTTAGGCTTTGCATACATGCATAATACAGTGATCTGTTACTATAATGGGCCTAAGGCCCACACTGTTTTCTGAATAGGCTAAGGCCCAGTTATCACTGTATCTGAATAGGGCTTAGGCCTAGTCTGAGCTTGAACTGATCTCTGACTCTGGTTGGGTTAGCTTACACACTGAGTTTTCACAAACTCACCCCCCTTTCTTTCCATTCATGCAGGTGAACCCCAACCTTAGAGGACTTGGAGCTGCAAGGGATTTGGAGTGGCCACGTGAACTGTTTCCTGGTTTTATATTTTCCTAAATTTACTTTATTTTAGTATTCTTTAATTTTTGGGTTTTAAACTGTAATAAGGCCGCTCGGTAATTATTTTTATGTTGGTTTTACTTATTTCTTTGATGCTTGTTTAAAATGATAGACTAGTTTGCGCGGATTTTTATTTCAAATTAACAAACATTTTCAAGATATATTCTACGCGACAAATGGGTAACCAAATAGCCACGACTCCATAAAAAGAACTTTAAAGAAGTAAGCTTCAACTAATAGTGGATAGGGCTTTTACAAATTAAATGACTTTCTATTTAAAAAAAAAAAACATGAAATGGTTTTGCTAAGTCAATCTAAGGATTATTAAAAGAAGATCGAAAAGTAATTAATTATCCATGTGACACACTAGATCTGGTCATAATGTCTGGGCTGGGTTTGGGATGTTACAATAAATGTGTCTTAAAGTCATATAATTTATAAATGCTTTAATAGTACATAATTCAAATCATGCGCTTTTCATTTTAATGATATTCAAATACCTAATAAATATCAAACATTTTACCTCAATTATAAACATGCACATAATAGAACAAATAATCAAATATAAAACTTTTTTTTCGGCTAACCAAAATAACCTACTAAAATTAAACCCAATTTACAAGATAAACATTAAACTTATAATGTTTAAACACAACCAATCAATTTAATATATATATTCGGTCATCCAATTATCTTTCAAACCAATTACTTTAATTTCACTCTTTACAACATTAATTAATTATTCAATAAAACCATCACATCAATTTGACTAAGTACATTCATCATTACAAACTTGTGAACATATACACACAATATATATATATATATATATATTATATCACATACTTGTCCTTACAAATTTAATATCCCAACCAAAATTCATATACATATTATTCACCATTTCCAAACCAATTCTCCTATATACTTATATTATTTCAAACCAACAGAAAACAACCATGCCAAGTGGTCAAATACCTATAGCCTAGCATAGTCCAGATATAGTTATTACAACCAAATCATCATTAACATATAGTTGAACACTTAACCATATGATTAAACTACCCTTGCTGAATCACAAAGTAAATTATAACCATCACCTATCCTTACATCACATAAACTGAATTACCATTACTTTATAGTATGCTTAACATTTTACATATTCAATCAAGCCAATTTATACATTCATCCACACAAAATTTATATCACTTTCCATACTTCCAAAATAGACTAACCATAATGCCGAATGTCTATCTTACTTAGCATTTTTCATTGCTGATTCATAAAACCAAACACCAAATCCTATATACATGAAATTACTTTCAAAATAGGCTTAAACCATGATTAATAGAACCAAGCTTAAGCATAAAGATTAAGCCATTTTCATATGGCTGAATACATACAACTTTCAAAACTAACCAAAACAAGTTCTAGCCTATACATGCCATAGGTTCAAAATTCAAGCTTTAAAGGTATCGAATTAGCGATCGATAGTGTGTCAGATTTCTCTGATGATTCCCAAACTCTTAACTGACTTCCAAAATCTATAAAACAACAAAAAAACACATACACAGTAAGCTTGAATAGCTTAGCAAGTCATAAGTAAATAATTCATTAAATGAACTTTAACATTAAAAATCAACTAGGTCGAATTAAGCAATTCTTAATCAAATATTCATTTATCATGCTTGTAAACTTAAATTTCATCACATGAATATTCACATATTAATGTCATTTGGCCAAATGTAAATAAGTACACATACATATTAATCTCCCTTTTATAACGTACATAACTTATATCTTCAATTCATGTACCAAACTTACCTTATTCACTTGAACATTTAACTTAACACGTACCTAAATCATTTAGCTCAATTACACATTCGATCTTAACTTATCACTACCCGTTGAACCATTTAGAATCAATAAGGATACTCAGATACTCAAAAAGCTCATACAATACCAACGTCCCAGACGTGGTCTTACATGTAATCACATATCGATGCCACTGTCCCAAACAGGGTCTTACACGAATCAAATACGATGCTATGTCCTAGACATGGTCTTACACATAAATCACAAATCGTTGCCAACATCCCCGATGTGGTTTTACAAAAAAACACATATCAGAATCCTATGTCATGACATATGTATCCTAACTATTCCTAAGGTTCGTACGGGGCTTTCGGACGTCGTAACTCGATCGATTCAAGTTCATAGACATTTTTCCCATACTTTTACCAATTCGGCATACACATATATATTCTAAATAAATTCAATTCAGCATAATAAACACGATTTCATATGAATTTATCAACGATTATTTACTTATGAACTTAACCCGGACAAAGACGAACAAATCGGGACGACTTTTCGACAACTTTAGATTTCCCCCGATCCAATTCTGATTTCCTCTTTTCTTGATCTAAATTAATACAAATTTAACTTTTTTATTAACATATTTATTCAATTTCATCAATAAACACATAAATGGGCAAATTACACTTTTGCCCCTGACATTTCACATTTTTCACAATTTAGTCTCTATTTCACAAAACACAAAATATGCATAATTTCATTATACTATAGCTTGGCCGAATATTCACTTAGCTCATATATGTCCACATATTTCATTTATTTTACATTTTAGCCCCTAAATTTCTTATTTTCACAATTTAGCCCAAATTACTCAAATTCATCAAAAATTCAAATACAAAACATATTAATCTATCACATATCTTTTATATTTCACCAACTATCTTCACAAAGCTCACAATTTCATCAATGGCATAACTCAAAATCTTCATCAAATTCAGAAATTGAGACATGGGCTTGACAAATTACATAGCAACGATCTCAAAAACATGAAAATTATCAAAAATCGAAACAAAAACATACCTTGATTAAGCTTGTTCAAGGCCAAACATTCAAAAGCTTTTAACTATTTTTGTTCTTTTATGTTTCGGCTATCAAAGATGAACTAAACCATGATTTTAACTTTACGTTTTATTATATTAACATAATTAACATATTTACTATATTAACCTTATAAATTTAATTAATAAACCATATACTTCAAGCCCTAAACCATCCATGCTATTTGTTAATGGTCCATTTGCCACATAAGAACCCCACCTTATAAAAAAAATAGCAATTTGACACTTAAACAATTAGTAGCCAACTTTTTCATTTTACACAATTAAGTCATTTTAATTAAATCAAGCACACAAACAATAAAATTTTCACACAAAATTCTCACACATATAAATTCACATACTGTAAACACCAAAAATAATTTTAAAATATTTTTTTAACTTGGATTTGTGGTCTCAAAACCACTGTTCTGAATAAGGTCTAAATCGAGCTGTTACATTACATGCCAGTAAAATTGATGGATTAAATGATTGATTGTTGCAACTCTAAAATGGAACATGTAGTGAAAGCATGATTGAATATCAACATTATTGATAAATGAAAAGTCTGACATGCTATTGTAATGAAACCGAACTGAAAGCATGAGTTTGCTTTATGATTGTATGTCATAGATCATATGCATAGGGTGGGATATTGTGGTTGACGGAGGAGTTTCATGGAGTACCGACGAAAACTTAAGTTTGAATTATTATTGTTAGTGCATTGCACCAAGAGTACTGAGGAGATTGACAATTTAACCACATTACTCATAGTTTAAATTGCATTTACAGTAGTTGGTGGCTTCACAAAAATATTGGTAGCTTGTCTACATACTGATTGGCTGTAATGCCCCAAAATTTTAGGTTCTTTAATTCTGCATGGTTTGACAAATTGTATGTGTGCTGTGATGGCTAAGTGGTTTGGGTGTGTTTGTGGGTCTTTAGGAAGCCTGGGTTCGAGCTTTGGCCTTGGCAAAATTTTTAGTGTTTTCTCTTAAGTGAAATCAGCCTTTAACAGTTAGGACTCATGTTTAAGTGTGTGTAATTCTATGTTAGAAGAGATCTTGTGTTGTGGTGGCAAGTGGCGTGTAAGCATGTGAGAGGGGCAAGGGTTCAAATCCCCTTGCAAGCGTAACGCAAATATTTTACTACATGGGGGCGACAAGAGGTTGAGTTGGGTACGAATTCTAGAGGGTTGTTGTGGACCTAGTAAAAGGAGGAGCTTGAATGGGTCAGGAGGTTGTTATGTAGGATATCAAGGAGGGATAAGGGGACTGATTTGGGGATATTTTCAAGGAATTTGATATGAGAGAGGAGTGGCCGATTGAGGGGGTTCGAAGAGGCGAATTCGGTTAGGGGTCTTTTCGTGAGTGCATTTTTGGCTAATAGTTTGTGTTTAAATGTCGATTTCCCTTTTAGTCTTTTCGGGTTCTTTTTGCCATTGGTTTTTAGTTCTTTCTCTTCTGTGTCGATTTCACTATTAGCCACTTATGCTTCTTCGGGATTTCAGGATTTTAGGAGTACAGGTTATTTGTGCCGAAACCCTTAAGAGTGAATATACCGGAAAGCCTTGCATTTTCTTTTACTTCTCAAACTTTTTTTCTCTATTCTTTCTTTCAACCTTCTTCCAGTCGATTATCTTATTTTAGTTGAAACCTATTCCTTTCTTTTCTTATTTGTTTTCTTTCTTTTTTGGTTTTCTCTAGCCGAATGCTTTATGCCTTTTCCTCTCAATTCTCATGAGTCCATTATTTTTTCCTTTGCCTTAAATTTTTTGTATGTCAAATTCTACATGCCTTCTTTTTCTGACTATTTTAGTTTACCTTGATTTTTGGTGTAGTCGAACACTCTTTTACCTTGTTATCATTTTACTATCTTGGCTTCTACAAGGTTTCCTGTCAATCGGTAAGGACTTTAGTATGTTTCTAGCGATCATCTAAGCCAGATGCCCCTCTTTATTCCTAGGTCATCGATTTATGATTCTCTTCCGTGATGTAGGTTCGTTGGTTTCAGATTTTTCATCAGTGTGAAAGTGTTGATTGTAAGAGGAGCAATGAAACTCTCTTTTTCTATTAAGGTAAATAGATTACCTTATTTGTGCTTTGGTTTTAAGTCACACTTACTTGATCAGTAGGAGCTAATAAATCTGTGTTCGTATTTTGGCTAACCATCTAGGTGCGGGTATTGGTTTTGGTTTGGCTGTCCAGGGGGTAGATCTCAAACCTTCTAGTTGTGGTAAGTGATGATTATGGTATCAAAGATTAAGTGATTGAATTTATTAATGATTTAAGAGCTAATTGATTTCCTTTGGGAATGGCTAGGTTGGTGCTTGTGGAGTTTCGCAAGTGATTGCTAGAAAAGGTGTGTAATCGTACACCCAGTTATATTACTGTCGAATTGCTGGATAAAGGTGTGTATTCATACCCTCCTTTGTTGTAAGTCGGCAAAAGCCGAAAAGCTAAAATGTTGAAAGCCGGCATTCGAGGCCTCACGAGTGTGCGAATGAACGTGAGGTAAATCGAACCCACAAAGCATGGGCGATAGTTTGAAGAGGTCACCACGTGCGTTTCCGTGGACTATGGCTGATATGGGCCTCGATGGCCGAAAATGGACCGAGTGGGCCCAAAGAGCTCGTGGGCCCCACTCAGGTAAAATTCTTGGTAAGTGATATGTAACGGATTGATCTTTGAGGTTTGCATTACCGTGTCTAAATTTGGGCTAAATGGACTACACGAGCGTGTGGGCCTACTTGTGTCCAACAGCGGGTTTGGGCCTTTATACTCTATTCTGGCCATATAAGTTACTTGAGTAGCTTAAGGTGACGGTAGACTCTCTAAGGGGGTCGTAATATGTACCGGGACATCAACATTTAGTTAAATAACCGAAATACCCTAAGGGGTAAAATTACCATTTTACCTCTAAATGTTGAAATGACCATTATACCCCTAGAGGTAGGTTGACTGATGAGTATGATCTTTTGTATGCACGATATATACGTATGACATGACATTCTTCATGGGGATGGGGTCGGATATGGATGTGGTTCTATGCTAGTGGCTTTGCCACATATTTCTATTAGTAGTGGCTTCGCCACGTATTTTAATTCTGGTGGCTCCGTCACATTTTCTGATATTAGCAGCCTTGTTACGTTATTGGTGTGTTGGCTAGGTGGGTCGATTTATTCCTCACATGGTATGACGGATGGTACAAGTGGTGTGTTGGATGGATTGGGTTGGGATACATGTCTGCTCTATTTTGTTTCTGTTTTAGGCTTGGGCCTGAACTGTTTTCGTATATGGCTAAAAGCCCAGACTGCCCTGTTACTGGATAGGGCTTCGGCCAAGACTATTTTGCATGTTCTGATTACTATGGTCTGATAGGGGATCACAAAATAAGTTTTCGCAAACTCACCATTTCTTTTAACTGTGCAAGTAATCCGCAGCCTTAACTGATTTGGAGCCGCGAGGGACTTGGAGGTGGCCACGCGAGCACTAATTATTATTTTGGACTTAATCATTTTTAGTTGGTAATTGGGTTATATTTTGTATTTAGGCCATTGGGATTTACCTTTTCTTTTATTTGGGGTTTTGGTTTCGTATTTTAAAATGCTAGAATAGGAAACTTGAGTTTTCAAATTACCAAACGTTTGCAAAGAAAAGTACGCACTTTTAACCTTGAGATTTTCAACTAAAAGGCTTCCTCGATTTTATCCAGATTGAGAAACCAACAATAATAAATATGGCAGAGGTTTCCCATTTTCTAAAAAAGAATTAAATGGTTTTAACTTAACCACAAGTTTTATCAACAAGACCAATTTTTGAAAAGCTTTTAATGAGATCTTTTAAAGAATTAAATGGATTGGGCTAGGATACATGTCTACTTTGTTCTGTTTCTATTTTGGTCTTGGGCCTGCACTATTTCTGTATAGGACTAAAAGCCCAGACTACCCTGTTACTGCATAGGGCTTCAGCTCAGACTATTTTACATGTTCTGATTACTGTGGTCTGATAGGGGATCTCACACTAAGTTTTTGCAAACTCACCATTTCTTTTAACTGTGCAAGTAATCCCCAGCCTTAGGTGATTTGGAGTCGTGAGGGACTCAGAGGTGTCCACGCGAACACTAATTATTATTTTGAACTTAATTATTTTTAGTTGGTAATTGGGTTATATTTTGTTATAAGACCATTGGGATTTAACTCTTCTTTTATTTGGGCTTTTGGTTTCATATTTTAAACTGCTAGAATAGGAAACTCGAGTTTTCAAGTTACCAAACATTTTCAAAGAAAAGCACGTACTTTTAACCTTGAGATTTTCAACTAAACGGCTTCCGCGATTTTATCCAGATTAAAGAACCAACAATAATAAATATGGCAGAGGTTTCCCATTTTCTAAAAAAGAATTAAATGGTTTTAACTTAACCACAAGTTTTATCAACAAAGCCAATTTTTGAAAAGCTTTTGATGAGATCTTTTATTGAATTAAACCATAAAGGATTTAAGTATAGAAATGAACGTTTATCGCCAAACCCAGTTTTTGAATGACACTCTGATGTGACCTGCCAAGTTCAGCCATAACATCTGGGCTGGATTTGAGGTGTTACATTTAATGGTATCAGAGCCAGGTTGTAAAACTCGACTGTGAAATGGGTTTTTTAAAAAAATTTTAAATCTTGGTTTTTGAAGAGACGATTTTTAAAACTAGAACTGTTTTGAAATGATGTTACTGGAAATGTAGCACACCGAGTCTCCGGCACAAAATCTGTAAGTTCTCTGATATTAATTACTATTATAGACTAAAGTGTGATACTGAGAAACTACTATAGATAGGAGGACTAAACTGAAACTCTATGGTTTAGAGTAAATTGAGACTGTAGGAAATTAAGACTATAGAAGACTGAAAACTGTAGTAAGATTCTACTTTGTGAAAACAAAACTTTAAATTATTGTTTATCATAAAATATCTGCTAATAATTATTGGAACTTTGAGCTGATTCATAAAGGGGTACTCATGGAAGGGGTACACGTGGCCATGGTAGAGGCCGAGGAAGTGCAATAGCTAGGTCTTTAGCGTCTGGTCACATGCCTGCTGGGGAGGCGCCAGCATCTCCAGTGACTGAGACGAGGTCTCATGATCGAGCTGTAAGAGATGGTGCTTTGTCCCAAGTGATGGTCCGTGTCCTAGAGAGGGTTGCTGGAGCAAGTACTGGATCGGTGGTCTATGGATCAATTTCTAAGCGACTCCAGGCTAATGGAGCAAAAATTTTCAAGGGTGTTTCTGGTGTAGCCCCAAATGTGGCAGAGTACTGGTTAGAGGCCATTGAGAGAATAATGGATGACCTTGATTCTACTGTGGAGTAGAAAATAAAATGAGCAGTGTCTTTACTGCAAGATGAGGCCAACCAATGGTGGCTCACTATGAGAGATGGTACACAGGCCGATTGTTTGACATGGGACTTCTTTAAGACAGCCTTTCAAGGGAAGTACGTAGGGGTGAGTTATGTGGACGCCCGTAGGAAGGAATTTCTGAGTCTGACCCAAGGAACAAAACTGTGGTGGAGTACGAGGTAGAGTTTTTGCGACTGAGTCGATATGCCCGTGGGATTGTTGCAATTGAGTATGAACGCTATGTACGTTTTGAGGATGGACTCTGGGATGAGTTGCGTGTGTTGATAGCACCATTGAGGGAGCGGTACTTTGCTACCCTTGCTGAGAAAACAAAGATTGCTGAGGATGTAAAGCTCTCTGAGTGACAAAATCGCGAGAAAGATAGGGGCAAATTTAAGAGGGATTCAAGGCCCTCGGGGTTCTTTTGAAAGGCCTGTAAAGAAGGTCAGATTTGATGTGCCAGTTTGAGCCATCCCTGTGACTGTTGTTAGACTGCAGACTTGCACGGATTATGGGAGGTCTCGCTAGGATGAGTGTTGGAGACAAACTGGTGGATGCTTTAGATGTAGGTCCAAGGATGATCAGGTCAGGGATTGCCCTAAGAGGCCAGGTTAGATGCAAGCTGCAGATCAGAGGTTTGCTCAATCAGTGAGTGGTGGACAACAGCCACCAAGGGGCGTGGTTAGGCCAGGGGTGGAAACAATAATGGTCGAGGACGATGAGCACTGGGCAGAGGTGCTGGTAACACTGAGGTAAGGCAGCCAGCCTTGGTTTATGTTGTTCGTTGCCGAGAGGATGGTGATGCCCCTAATGTCATAACTGGTATGTTTTTGATTCATAGCGTGCCTTGTATTGCTTTATTTGACATTGGGTTTACATACTTGTATGTTGCATGTACTGTGTCTGAGACACTAGGTATCCAGCTTGAGAGTATTGCTAGTGAAATATCTGTGATAAGTCCACTAGGACAGTCAGTGTGGGTAGACAAATTATTTAGAGACATGCCTCTAGAAGGTCAAGGTAAAATCTTTCCAATGGATTTGATAGAATTACCATTTGGAGAATTCGACCTTGTCTTGGGAATGGACTGGTTAGTGAAACATCGTGCGAATTTGGATTGCGCCGCTAAGCGAATGGTGTTGAAGACTACTGAGGATGAGGAGTTAGCAGTGATAGGGGAGCGAAGGGATTATCTATCTAATGTAATCTAAGCATTAAAGGCCAAAAAGTTGGTTCACAAGGGTACAAGGCGTTTCTAGTATATGTGAGCATTTTTTATTCTGGAAGTCCTTCTGTGGGGGATGTTAGAACTGTCAAGGAATTTCTAGATGTATTTCCTGATGAGCTTCCTAGATTACCTCTGAACCGTGAGGTCGAATTCGGAATTGAGCTGTTTCCTTGAACAATTCCGGTGTCCATCACTTCTCATAGGATGGCACTGAAAGAGATTGTGAAGTTAAAGGCACAAATTAAAGAGCTTTTGGACCGATGGTATATATGACTAAATGTGTCTCCGTGGGGAGCACCGGTGTTATTCATTAAGAAGAAAGATGGGACTATATGCATGTGCATCGATTATCATCTGTTAAACAAACTAACTATTAAGAACAAGTACCGTCTACCAAGGATTGATGATCTTTTTGATCAGCTAAGGGGAGCCTCGGTATTCTCTAAGATCAACCTTTGTTCTAGGTACCATCAGTTAAGAGTTAAGGAGACTAATCTGTACAAGGTCACATTCAGGACTCGGTATAGGCACTATGAGTTCCTGGTAATGCCTTTTGGGCTTAGAATGCACTAGCAGCTTTTATGGACCTCATGAACCGTGTATTCCAGCCCTATCTGGACTGGTTCATAGTTGTCCTTATAGACAATATTCTCATGTATTCGAGAACTGAGGAGGATCATGATGTGCATCTTCGAACTATTCTGCAAATTCTAAGGGAGAAGCAGCTATATGCAAAATTTAGCAAGTGTGAGTTCTAGTTGCGAGAAGTGACATTTTTGGATAACATGGTATCTGTCCAGGGGATTAGGGTTAATCCTTGAAAAATCAAAGCCGTGCTAGATTGGAAACCATCAAAGTCTGTATCAGAAATTTGAAGCTTTCTGGGTCTGGCTGGGTACTATAGACGTTTTGTTGAGGGGTTTTCTGTAATTGTTGCACTGCTAACTAAGTTACTACGTAAAGGAATACTATTTAACTAAACTGAAAAGCAATAGGAGAGTTTTAGAAACTAAAGAAGGTTCTGATTGAGGCCCCTATGTTAATACAATTAGAGTTTGGGAAGGAATTCACTGTCTATATTGATGCGTCGCATATTGGATTAGGTTGCGTGTTAATGCAAGAGGGTAAGGTCGTGGCTTACGCATCTCACCAGCTTAAGCCTCACGAGGCGAATTACCCTACTCATAACTTGGAGTTAGCTGCAGTGATATTCGTGTTAAAGATTTGGAGGCACTATCTATACGGGGAGAAGTGTATTATTTACACGGACCATAAAAGCCTCAAATACCTCCTTACTTAGAAGGAGCTGAACCTTAGGTGACGAAAATGGATAGAGTTGCTTAGGGATTATGATTGCTCGATCGAGTATCACCCTGGTAAGGCCAACATTGTAGCCGATGCACAGAGCTATAGGGCTGTATATGATTTGAGAGCAATGTGTGCTCGTCTTAGCCTCTTCGATGAAGGTAGTTTATTGGCTAAGCTTCAAGTGAGACCTACGTGGACTGAGCAAATTAAGGAAAAGCAGTTATTGGATGAATCATTGGTTTCTTAGTTCTGACAGGTTGAAAATGGAGAGATTTCTAATTTTTGGCTGAATAGTGAGGGAGTTTTGTGCTTCCGTGGGAGAGTTTGTGTTCCAAAGGGTTCAGATCTGAGGCAGTCGATAATAAGTGAGGTGCATAGCAGTCAATATGCTATACATCCTGGTGGAAACAAATTGTATCAAGATCTGCGTGAACTGTATTAGTGGTCAGGACTAAAGCGCGAGGTTACTGAGTTGGTGGGTAAGTGTCTGACATGCCAGCAAGTTAAAGCTGAGCATCAACTACCTTCTGGGCTACTACAGCCAGTCAAGATTCCACTCTGGAAGTGGGAGAGGGTAACCATGGACTTTGTGAGTGGGCTACATTTGACGCCTTCTAAGAAGGACTCAGTTTGGGTTATTGTAGATAGACTGACTAAATTTTCCCATTTTATACCAGTCTGTACGGATTACTTGTTGTAGAAGTTAGCTAAGTTGTATGTGGCAGAGATTGTGAAACTTCATGGAGTGCTAGTTTCTATCATTTCTGATAGAGATTCTAAATTCACATCTCGATTTTGGAAGAAGTTACACGAGGCACTGGGTACAAGATTGGGTTTCAGTACTGCCTTTCACCCTCAGACGGATGGTCAGTCAAAGAGGGTGATTCAAATACCGGAAGACATGTTGAGGAGTTGTGTAATCGATATTCGAGGTAGTTGGAAAGACTATTTGCCGCTAGCAGAGTTTGCGCAGCAGTTATCAGGCTAGTATTCAGATTGCACCATATGAGGCATTGTATGGTTGTAGGTGTCATACGCCTACTTGTTGGACTGAGCTGGGTGAGCGTCAAGTTTTGGGACCAGAGTTAGTTTCAGATATCGAGGATAAAGTAAAGTTGATTCGAGATCAGTTAAAAGAAGCATCTGATAGACAGAAGTCATATGCAGACTTAAAGTGTAAAGAGATCGAATACTCTGTGGGGGATTATGTTTTTCTAAAAGTCTCACCTTGGAAAAAGATTATAAGATTTGCGCAAAAGGGCAAGTTAAGCCCTAGATTTATCAGGCCTTACCTGGTCGTAAAGCGTATGGGACCAGTCGCTTATCAACTTGAGCTGCCTCCAGAATTAGACAGAATTCATGATGTGTTCCACGTCTCCATGCTGAGGTGATACTGCTCTGATCCCTCACATATAGTGCCGGTCGGGGAGATCGAGGTTAAGCCTGATTTGACTTTCAAGAAGGAGTCAGTGCAGATAATCGATGGTGACATTAAGGTTTTCAGAGGAAAATCTATTCCACTAGTCAAGGTGCTTTGGCATAATCACGGTTTAGAAGAAGCCACGTGGGAATCGGAGGAGGCAATGCGACAATAGTACCCTCACTTATTTTGACAAGGTAATTTTTGAGGCCGAAATTTCTTTAAGGGGGTAGAGTTGTAACGCCCCAAAATTTTAGGTTTTTTAATTCTGCATGGTTTGACAAATTGTATGTGTGGTGTGATGCTAAGTGGTTGGGTGTGTTTGCGGGTCTTTAGGAAGCCTGGGTTCAAGGTTGGGCCTTGGCAAAATTTTTAGTGTTTGCTCTTAAGTGAAATCGGCTGTTAGCAGTTAGGACTCATATTTAATTGTGTGTAATTCTATGTCAGAAGAGATCTTGTGTTGTGGTGGCAAGTGGCATGTGAGCATGTGATAGGGGCAAGGGTTTGAAACCCCTTGCAAGCATAATGCAAATATTTTGCTACATGGGGGATGGCAAGAGGTTGATTTGGGTATGAATTCTAGAGGGTTGTTGTGGACCTGGTAAAAGGAGGAGTTTAAATGGGTCTTGGAGGTTGTTATAGAGGATATCAAGAAGGGATAAGGAGAGTGATTTGGGGAAATTTTCAAGGAATTTGATATGAGAGAGGAGTGGCCGATTGGGGGTGTTGGAAGAGGTGAATTCGGCTAGGGGTCTTTTCATGAGTGCATTTTTAGCTAATGGTATGTGTTTAGGTGCCAATTTCCCTTTTAGTCTTTTTGGGTTCTTTTGGCCATTGGTTTTTAGTTCTTTCTCCCCTATGCCGATTTCACTATTAGCCACTTGTGCTTTTTCAGGATTTTAGGAGTACAAGTTATTTGTGCCGAAACCCTTAAAAGTCAATATACCGAAAAGCCTTGGTTTTCTTTAGCTCCACAAACTTTTTTTTCCTCTCTTCTTTCTTTCAACCTTCTTCTAGTAGATTGTCTTACTTTAGCTGAAACCTATTCCTTTCTTTTCTTATTTGCTTTCTTTCTTTTTTGGTTTTCTCTAGCCAAATGCTTTCTCTCTTTTCCTCTTAATTCTTGTTAGTTCATTATCTTCCTTTAGCTTAATTTTTTTCTTGGACGAATTCTACCTGCCTTCTTTTTCTGACGATTTTAGTTTACCTTGCTTTTTGGTGTAGGCAAACACTTCTTTAGCCTTTATCATTTTACAATCTCAACTTCTACAAGGTTTCCTATCAATCAGAAAGGATTTGGATATCATCTAAGCCGAATGCCCCTCTTTATTCCTAAGTTATCGATTTATGATTCTCTTCTGTGATGTGGGTTCGTTGGTTTCAGATTTTTCATCGGTTTGAGAGCGCTGATTGTAGGAGGAGCAATCAAACTCTCTTTTTCTGTTAAGGTAAATGCATTACCTTATTGTGCTTTGGCTTTAAGCCACACTTATTTGATCGTTAGGAGCTAACAAATCTGTGTTGGTATTTCGACTAACCATTCAGGTGCGAGTATTGGTTTTGGTTTGGCTGTCCAGGGGGTAGATCTCAAACCTTCTAGTCGTGGTAAGTGATGATTATGGTATCGAAGATTAAGTGATTGAATTTATTAATGATTTAAGAGCTGATTGATTTTTTTTTGGGAATGGCTAGGTTGGTGCTTGAGGAGTTTCACAAGTGATTGCTAGAAAAGGTGTGTAATCGTCGACCTGGTTATATTACTGTCAAATTGTTGGATAAAGGTGTGTATTCACACCCTCCTTTATTGTAAGTCAGCAAAAGCTGAAAAGTCGAAATGTTGAAACATCGACATTCGAGGCCTCACAAGTGTGCGAACGCACATAAGGCAAATCGAATCCATAAAGCATGGGCGATAGTTTGAAGAGGTCACCACGTGCGTTTCTGTGGACTGTGGTCGATATGAGCCTCGATGGGCCGAAATAGGCTGAGTGGGCCCAAAGGGCTCGTAGGTTCCACTCGGGTAAAATTCTCAATAAGTGATAAGTAACAGATTGGACTTTGAGGCTTGGGTCACCGTGTCTAAATTTGGGCTAAATCGGCTACACGAGCGTGTGGCCCGACTTGGGCCCAACAGTGGGTTTGGGCCTATATACTCTATTCTAGCCATATAGGTTATTTGAGTCGCTTGAGGTGATGATAGACTCTCTAAGGGGGTCGTAATATGTACCGGGACATCAACATTTAGTTAAATAATCGAAATACCCCTGAGGAATAAAATTACCATTTTACCCCTAAATGTTGAAATGACCATTATACCCCTAGAGGTAGGTTGACAGATAAGTATGATCTTCTGTATGCACGATATATATGTATGACATGACATTCTTCATGGGGATGGGGATGGGGTCGAATTTGGAGGTGGTTCGATGCTAGTAGCTTTGCTACATATTTCTCTTAGTAGTGGCTTCACCACGTATTCTGATTCTAGTGGCTCCACCACATTTTATGATATTAGCAGCCTTGCTGCGTTATTGGTGTGTTTGCTGGGTGGGTCAATTTATTCCCTACATGGTGTGACAGATGGTACTGGTGGTGTGTTGGATGGATTGGGCTAGGATACATGTCTACTTTATTCTGTTTCTATTCTGGGCTTGGGCCTGCACTATTTTCGTATAGGACTAAAAGCCCAGACCGCCCTGTTACTGCATAGGGCTTCGGCCCAGACTATTTTGCATGTTCTGATTACTGTGGTCTGATAGGGGATCTCACACTAAGTTTTTGCAAACTCACCATTTCTTTTAACTGTGCAAGTAATCCCCAGCCTTAGGCGATTTGGAGTCGCGAGGGACTCAGAGGTGTCCACGCAAACACTAATTATTATTTTGGACTTAATTATTTTTAGTTGGTAATTGGGTTATGTTTTGTAATAAGGCCATTGGGATTTAACTTTTCTTTTATTTGGGCTTTTGGTTTCGTATTTTAAACTGCTAGAATAGGAAACTCGAGTTTTCAAATTACCAAACATTTTCAAAGAAAAGTACGCACTTTTAACCTTGAGATTTTCAACTAAACGGCTTCCGCGATTTTATCCAGATTAAAGAACCAACAATAATAAATATGGCAGAGGTTTCGCATTTTCTAAAAAAGAATTAAATGGTTTTAACTTAACCACAAGTTTTATCAACAAGACCAATTTTTGAAAAGCTTTTGATGAGATCTTTTATTGAATTAAACCATAAAGGATTTAAGTATAGAAATGAACGTTTATCGCCAAACCCAGTTTTGAATGACACTCTGATGTGACCCTCCAAATTTGGCCATAATGTCTGGGCCGAGTTTGGGGTGTTACATTGGCCGTATACCTACACCATTTTACTGATGGTTTATCCATATCGAGCTCAACTCACATTGTTGGTGTTTGGTAGATGAGTTTTAAGGAACTTGTGGTGTGTAGCAGATGGATTGGAACCTTTTTGCATTGCATCATACTCATGACATGCTCGAATGTTGGATGAAATGTGCCATGTTCCATATGGTTATGAAACTTGTGTTTGTTAATTATGTGATTGATTGTATGATTATGATTGTTGTGGCACACACTGAGTTATTTTAAGCGCACCTTCTTAGTCTTAATTTCTGAGGGAGATTAAAATCGAACCCCACATATGAATGTACGATGGACTCTGGTCCATTCTTTTTATCAAAATAAATTTTAATAAGTTTTATCAGTTTTTAGATTGTAAAGTTATTAGGATAGTGGTTTGGGGTTTTATTCATGAAAGGATTACTCAAACATGATGATTATAAATTTGTTATAGGATAATGCATGTTACCCAATAACTAAGATCAAATATTAATAGTGTTTTTTCCATTACATTGAAAGATAACGAAATTTTACAAAAAAAATGTAACAAACAACGAATTTTCTAAAAATGCCACTATCAACAATAAAATATGACTTAAGAATGGATGGCTAAATAAATGAATGTTTTACAAATCAACTGAAGTGCAAATCATAATTTTCCTTACAAAGAGATAAATTAGGATTTTATGGTCCGTCGGGTTACTTGGTCACTTCCGTGGTTAATGTGGTCGTCACGATCTAGCCATAACATCTTGGCAGGGTTGGAGAGGTTACATTTTGTGGTATTAGATCCAAGTTCAAAACCTCGGGTTGAGTATTGTGTTTTTAAAATAGATCTACATGCATACATTCAAAAAAAAATGGTATTTTGGGGAAAAACCATAGTGCTTTTCAAAAATATTTTCATAAAGGGAAGGACAAAGTCTGAGGCTTTAGAGAAGCACTAGGAAATATTGCATAAAACTCTAAGTAAAAGAAAGGACAAAGTCTGAGGCTTTAGAGAAGCACTAGGAAATATTGCATAAAACTCTAAGTAAAAGAATTGTAATTAAAAATGAGAATAAATTGAACACACAAAAAACTAAACAAAAATTCTTTACTCTTGAATTGTAGATTTCATAAAACACCATAATGAACATACATGGTATGCTAGCTCGTGGTAGGAGAGGCCATAGAGGGTGACCTCCAATGGCTCTAACTAAGTCATCTATGTCTTAAGAGCCTACACCAGATAATGAACCTAATGAGACTATGAATGCACCCACTATGAGGGTAGGATATGGATAATCAAGACTTTAATAATGAGTATAATGGAGATGATGTGGTATCCCAAGCCATGTTAATTCTATTATAGAGGGTTGTTGGGGCCCAGTCTAGTAATTATAGTCGTGGGTTGATTATTGAGAGGCTTTGTTCAAATGGAGCAATGTTTTTTAGGGGTATTGCTAGAACGACCCCCATAATGGTCGAATACTCGGTGGAGACCACTGAGCATATGTTGGAGGACATAGACTGTGCTCCCGAGCAAAAACTCAAGAGTGCCGTGTCCTTACAGAGGGACAAGGCTTATAGATGGTAGCAATTAGTGGTCAAGGGTACACTAACTGAGCTTATGACTTGGGTGTTTTTTTAGGATGTCATCCAAAAACAGTATGTAGGCACTTGATATTTACGTAATTTGCTTCTTCTGGTTGGTTCTCATAGTGTGGCTTTGTTCTTTTCGGGTTGACAGGATTTTCCAAAAGGTTAAACTTTCTTAACATTTGTTGGAATCTATCGTCATTGTTCTCTTCCTTTACTACTTTTACCATTAGTGGCTTAGATTGGTACACGAATCTCTTGTTAGGCCACATGTACAAATTCATGGCCATGTCTTCTATGATTTTATAGGCATGTTTGTACATGTAGAACATGAGAGTTCCATCAGATGCTCCATCTAGGTTAGATCTAATGTGACTATTAACACTATTGTAGAATATTTGGATCTAAAGCAACACTTGTAGTCCGTGGTGTGGGCACATCCTTAGCATTGTCTTGAAATGCTCATATGCCTCGTACAGGGATTCACATTCAGATTATTTAAAATTGGTGATTTCTCACCTCATGTGAATGGTTCGACTAATCAGGAAAAGTTTGTAGAGAAATTTTTTCACAAAGTCGTTCTATATGGTGATGGAACTTGTAACACCTCTAACCCGTAACCGTCGCCAGAATAGGTTAAGAGGCATTACCAGACATAGAACACAATACATAACATTTATTTATAAAACAATTTTCATATTTCAATTCATATCAATCACTTATACATAAAACATACTTAAAGCGAGTATACGGGTCTTAAATCATACATTCAAGACTAAATCAGTAACATACAAATGTTTCAAAATAACTTAGAAAATTTCAATTCAAAGAACACACGCCCGTGTAAACAGGCTGTGTGCCTCACATGGCTATAAACACGCCCGTATCATAGGTCATGTGAAAATAGGGCATACATACTAACTTGTACCATACGGCGGAGCACACACCCTTGCGCTTGGCCGTGCAAAAACTGGAAGGTATACTTACTTGGGTCACACGGTCAGTCACATGCCCGTGTGTCTAGCTCATGTGCCTATTTAAAATGGCCTCACATGCCCGTGTACCAGACCATATGCTAGGCCGTGTCTTTCCTGTAGGGGATATTGACTTATACCACACGGCTAGTTACACGCCCGCGTGTGAGGCCATGTGGGCATACTGACTCGGTTCGAAATACAACACCAGGGGACACACGACCGTGTACTATGACCGTGTGTCACACACGGCTGAGACACATGCCCGTGTCCTTGTTCGTGTAGACAAAAATAGGCCATTTGCAAGGCCATTTTACTACCCAAATTGCAAGTACCTACAAGAAGTAAAATGGTACCAATTTAACACTTCAATATGCAGCCAAACCAAATCATCCAATGCACATTTTATACGAATTCAACATCAACCAATTCAATACCAATTCATCACCATTTCCATGTTCAATCCTAGACAAAAATACCAAGTTTCAATGACCATAAAAATCCTTATTCATCATCCAATGGTTACCATAATCAATGCATTTTTAATTCATGATGTAACACCCCAAACCCAGCCCAGACGTTACGGCCAAGTCTGGTGTGTCACATTGAAGTGTTTTTCGGAAACCATGTTTTCATTGAAAACCCTTCTTAGTGTTTAGACACCTCTTGTATAAAACCTCAACTTTGTATTTGTTTATTCTTTTTAAAACGTGGTTCATTGAAATAATCATTCCCTTTTTAAACCTTGTTAAAAAGTTTGTAAAACTTTATGGAAAATTGTGAAAGCCTGTAAACCTTTGTAGTTTGCTAAAACATGTTATTATGAAAACAGTTTAAGTATCAGAAAATTAGATCTTCTTTGTTATGGCTTAAAGTGAATGGTAGCTGTGCACCAGGTAGGATTCTAGAAAAGAGGAGGTGAGTCAAATAGACTGCTTAAGTACCAAGCTCTTCTTGGATCCACTCCTAGACATGCACACGACCATTGCCACACTTTAACTATTTGAAATATTTATTTATGAAAACATTTAAATTGCGGAAGCTTTGCTCTATTATCATGATATTTTAAAAACAAGTAACCTTTATAAAAACGTACCTTAGAGCTAACTAATTTCAAAACAATTTATGCGATATCATACTTAAGCTAAAAATAAATTAAATAAGTAAAGAATTAAAAACCCCAAAATAAAAATAATTAGAGCGGCCTTATTACAAACCCAAAATCAAAATGAGAATAATTAAAACTAAATTGAAATAGATAACTTAATTAAAAACCAACAGTCATGTCCATGAAACCACTCTGAATCCCTCCAGCTCCAAGTCCACTAACTTAAGGCTCACCTGCATGGATAAAAGAAAAGGGGTGCGTTTGGAAACTCAGTGCATGCAGAAAGCCCATCCAAAGCCCAAGTCAGCTCAAGCCCACTGGGCCTAACCCTATCCAGTCAAGATAACAACTAGGCCGAGGCCCTATTCAGATACAGTACAGATAATAGTACGGCCCATAGGCCCATTACAGAAACTGAGCAGATATATCATGTATGCAGAAACCCGACCCATATCCATCCATATACACCTCCGTACCAACCTTTCACCATGTGGGGAGACTACTCGACCCACCCATCTACTACACACCATAGAATTTGTAGCGAGGCTGTTGAACAAATATTGTGACAGAGTCACCAGATACAGATATTGTTGCGAGGCCACCAGAATAGATATATGCGGCGAGGCCACCAGAACAGATATATGTGGCGAGGCCACCAGAACGCTTCCTCCATCAGTATAACCCATGCCCCATGCAACAGATATACATGTTATGACATATAACATACAGAATCCCATGCATCAGATATACATATTATGACATCTAACATACAAAAACAGAATATCATTTATTTCATACAGAATTAACCCTGGGGGTATAACAGTTATCTTGCACCTAGGCGTATAATGGTAATTTCTCATACTTAGGGGTATTTTAGTAATTTTATTAGTTTTTTAGGGATTCATGCATATTACAGTCACCACTAATCTATATGTCACCACAGTAGTCCGTTTTACCTAATTTAACAGTTCTAGCTATTGAGCCCTAAATCCCCTAATGGGCCATACCGAGTCCATTGGCTACCTAAGCCCGTTTAGTCCAAGTTTCATATTTAATTACTAGTTTTAGCAGTTTCGACGATACAGTCTATCAGAATACTCTTAATGCCTATCTTTACCCATATGGGCTCGAAAGCCCATTGGGCCCACATTCGGACCATCGAGGCTTAACTTACCGAAATGCATGAAATTGCACACTCATTCGTCGTACCGCTTACGATTACAGATCTCATGATTTCTAACCGTCTTGTGAGCATTTGCACACTCACAAGTCTACAAAATACCAACTTTCGGTCAAACTTTTGGTTACTTTGGCCTTTACCGATTTAAACTATAGAAGGGTATTCAATACACACCTGTTTATGATTCCACCGACGAGATCCTCTATGCGATAACTCCTACAATCCACCACTTAACCGATTAAACTATGAATCCATGAAACCAATGCGAGAACTCTCTTACCATATTCAGCCAATACCTTAATGGCCATGAAAACTTACCTTTGTCGACTTAGATGCACTAGATCTAGATCTGGTTATGCCCACGTTGTCAATTTCCAAAGCTATTCGCTTGATTACCTACTTCGCTAGCCAACGCACATCAAAACTGAATACCAAATTAAGATTAGCCTTATCCAAGTCGATAGCCTCCCTAAGTACATAGGGATTATTCAGCTTTTCTTAAAGCACAAGCAACTCATAAAAGGTTTGAACACTTACCAAAATGTTATTCTGCTATAGTACTAATCCCGATCTACCTTAGTTCGTATCATGAACATGAAAAGAGTCACGTTTACGCTCTATAGTCGGCTTTTGAAACACCACAAGTCATGAAGGTTTCGACTAAATAAAAAGATGAGAGATTCGACTTATGGACTTTTGAGAAGGATTGATGAAGAAAAGAGAAAGAGAAAATAGAAATAATAGAGGAGAGGAGATGACGGTATAGGTCCGATTTGAAAGAAATTAAAAAAGGAAGAGATGAGATAAAAGAAGAAAGAAGGAAAAATAAAAAAGAAGAAAAGAATGGTAGAAGAAGATAGGTTCAGTTATTATTGAAGAAGAAAAGATGAACAAGGGGAACCATTCATAAAAGCCAAAATTAAAAGAACAGATTGGTACTAAATTCCTATAGCTGAATGGTGTATTTCGGCATAAAAATAAAAGGCTTCTTCCTAAATTCCAACACCATGCCTTGCTCCATAAATTTTGCTACCACTGAATTTAAATCTCATCCAAAACATATTTGAATTGCATTCAATTTCTTCCTGAATTTTAGCTAAAAAAAGAGTTTGAATTTAGTCAAACTCCTTGCACTAAACAGTAGCACTCCCTACCGCTTTAGCCGCTCTAGCACGCTGCTAGGAGTCCTCCAGTCCCGCACGGCTCCTTCCGTATGCGCACAACAAAAAGAGCACCAACTTGCGCGTGCCCCAGCTCGAACCTGGGACCTCCAAGTAGCCTAGCACGCTGCTGGTCACTGCGCCATAGCTTTCTTTTCAATATAATACGGGTCCATTTATTCTTAAGTCATACCTGCTGAAGTCCCCGCTATTTCTTAAAATAAAATTACAACTTACCTGCGCCTGGACTCGAACCCGTGCCCCTTTGGAGTGCCTAACGCACTGCTGCCACCGCGGCACAAGTGTTTTTGTGGCATAATCCCATCGCAACTTCTCTTAAAGCCTCCTTAACGCCAACCTAACTTCTAAAATAAAAACAGCTATGTGCGCACCGTGCCTTGAGCCTAGGCACTTCGCCATGCTTCTAGCGCTTCCTGCCACTGGGCCAAACTTTCCTTTTTGCCCAACCTTTGCCCAACTATTTTATAAGCCTTATTGCCCAGCTCCCCTAAGAAGCAAAATCTAATTCCTTTGCTAAAGTTGTGGATCGAACCCAAGATTTTCCCACATTATAAATCCTTCTAAATTTATTTAAACACTAAATTTAAACACCAAATTAATAATAATATCATATATATAAAAAAGATACTAATAATAAAAATTTCATCGCATTTATAATTTTCATAAATATTTAAAACATCAGTAATAATAAATACAGTAAAAATTTTCTAATAATAATTTAATTCAAATTTTTTTTAAACAATAATATTTAAAACTTCTCAATTATTCAGGTTTTCTTTTTTGCAAACCCATACTCAAGCCCAATACTTCTAGGCCCAAATTCTGGGTGTTACAACTCTACCCTCTTAAAGAAATTTCGTCCTCGAAATTTCCAAAACTAAAATAATCGTGCAACACTATGCTACTACGCTACCGCTGCGCACTCTGATCTGAATAATTTCAATACGACCTAGAACATCTAATTACCAAAGTAAATAAATATTATCACTTACGCCTACAATTCGTATCCAAGTATCACACACACCTAACTAGAATTAGCTTGGCAATCCAGAGCTCGATGTTCCAGGGACCCGCATCTAAAGCATGCTATTTTCTCCCTATCGCATTCACCCGAATGACGTCTATTGCAGTTCTCGCAGGTCGAAAAGCTCGGCCGTGCCCTAGCATGTTTTACAGAACGTTACTCTGCCCTCTGCGAACTAGGATCCTTCCTTTTCTTACACTCCAAACACCTTGCTTGGAGTGTTTCCCTAATTTCCTTAATTTTGGTATCCAATAGTTCTTCTACCACTTTCCTTATTAACTCGACCAGTGCCTCATTACCAAGCTCCGAGTTACCGCTGCTCGAAGTTGGCAAACTTTGCTTACCCTCAAAATCCATATCAACACTCTACATTACCAGTACACATATCAAATAACTACAGAGATCTCAAAAATTTTGCTATTTATTCAAATGTCTTATGCAGAGATAGTATTTTAAAGTTTTTGTTTTTATAGACTCATAGCCTAGCTACAGTCTCAATCTTTTAGGGTTTTTAGTCTCCCTACTGTCTTAGTCTCTACGGTTTTAGTACTACCCTATCCACAGTATCATAGAAACGTCTCAATTCTATCTACAGTACAGTTCAGTATACGAGAAGGAATACTTACAGACTTGGTGTCGAGGATTTAGTATGCCACTTCTTCAGTTGTCAGATTTCAGAAAACTCAAAAACTTTTTCAAAATCAAATCTTTTGAAACACATGTATTTTAAAGAAAACTAATTTGAAAGAGTTTTTCCTAATTTTTTCAAAATCGATTTCCAGAAATACCCTTTTTTGGGCCTTAAGTTTAAAAACTTACGAAAACATTTTCGGACCCAACCCACAGCTGAGTTATTGCAACTAGGCTCTGATACCACTAAATGTAACACCCCAAACCCAGCCCAAACATTACGGCCAAGTCTGGTGTGTCACATTGAAGTGTTTGAAACCATGTTTTCATTGAAAACCCTTCTTAGTGTTTTGAAACCTCTTGTATAAAACCTCAACTTTGTATTTGTTTATTCTTTTTAAAATGTGGTTCATTGAAATAATCATTCCCTTTTTAAACCTTGTTAAAAAGTTTGTAAAACTTTATGGAAAATTATGAAAGCCTATAAACCTTTGTAGTTTGCTAAAACATGTTATTTTGAAAATAGTTTAAGTATCGGAAAATTAGATCTTCTTTGTTATGGCTTAAAGTGGTAGCTGTGCACCAGGTAGGATTCCAGAAAAGAGGAGGTGAGTCAAATAGACTACTTAAGTACCAAGCTCTTCTTGGATCCACTCCTAGACATGCACACGACCATTGCCACACTTTAACTATTTGAAATATTTATTTATGAAAACATATAAATTACGAAAGCTTTGCTCTATTATCGTGATAATTTGAAAACAAGTAACCTTTATAAAAATGCACCTTAAAGCTAACTAATTTCAAAACAATTTATACGATATCATACTTAAGCTAAAATTAAATTAAATAAGTAAAGAATTAAAAACCCAAAAATAAAAATAATTAGAGCGGCCTTATTACAAACCCAAAATCAAAATGAGAATAATTAAAACTAAATTGAAATAGATAACTTAATTAAAAACCAACAGTCCAATCTATGAGGCCACTCTGAATCTCTCCAGCTCCAAGTCCACTAACTTAAGGCTCACCCGCATGGATAAAAGAAAAGGGGTGAGTTTGGAAACTCAGTGTGTGCAGAAAGCCCATCCAAAGCCCAAGTCAGCTCAAGCCCACTGGGCCTAAGCCCTATCCAGTCACAATAACAACTAGGCCGAGGCCCTATTCAGATACAGTACAGATAATAGTACGGCCCATAAGCCCATGACAGAAACAGAGCAGATATATCATGTATGCAGAAACCCAACACATATCCATCCATATACACCCCCGTACCAACCTTTCACCATGTGGGGAGACTACTCGACCCACACATCCGCTACACACCATAGAATTTATAGCGAGGCTGCCAGAACAGATATTGTGACAGAGTCACCAAATATAGATATTGTGGTGAGGCCACTAGAACAGATATATGTGGCGAGGCTACCAGAACAGATATATGTGGCGAGGCCACCAGAACGCTTCCTCCATTAATATAACCCATGCCCCATGTTACAAATATACATGTTATGACATATAACATACAGAATCCCATGCATCAGATATACATATTATGACATATAACATACAGAAATAAAATATCATTCATTTCATATAGAATTAACCCTAGGGGTATAACAGTCATCTTGCACCTAGGGGTATAATGGTAATTTCTCATACTTAAGGGTATTTTAGTAATTTTATCGGTTTTTAGGGTTTCCATGCATATTACACTCACCACTAATCTATATGTCACCACAGTAGTCCGTTTTACTTAATTTAACAGTTCTAGCTATTGAGCCCTAAATCTGCTAATGGGCCATACCGAGTCCATTGGCTATCTAAGCCCGTTTAGTCCAAGTTTCATATTTAGTTACTAGTTTTAGTAGTTTCGACCCTACAGTCTATCAGAATACTCTTAATGTATATCTTTACCTATATGGGCTCGACAGCCCATTGGGCCCACATTCAGCCCATCGAGGCCCAACTTACCGAAATGCATGAAATTACACACTCATTTGTCTTACCGCTTACGATTACAGATGTCATGATTGCTAACCGTCTTGTGAGCATTCACACACTCACAAGTCCACGAAATACTAACTTTCGGTCAAACTTTCGGTTACTTTGGCCTTTACCGATTTAGACTATAGAAGGGTATTCAATACACACCTGTTTACGATTCCACCGACGAGATCCTCTATGTGATAACTCCTACAATCCACCACTTGACCGATTATACTATGAATCCATGAAACCAATGCAAGAACTCTCTTACCATATTCGGCCAATACCTTAATGGCCATGAAAACTTACCTTTGTCAACTTAGATGCACTAGATCTAGATCTGGTTGCACCTACGTTGTCGATTTCCAAAGCTCTTCACTTGATTACCTACTTCGCTAGCCAATGCACATCAAAACCGAATACCAAATTAAGATTAGCCTTAGCCAAGTCGATAGCCTCCCTAAGTACACAGGGATTATTCGGCTTTTCTTAAAGCATAAGCAACTCATAAAAGGTTCGAACACTTACCAAAATGTTATTCTGCTATAGTACTAATCCCGATCTACCTTAGTTCGCATCACGAACATGACAAGAGTCACGTTTATGCTCTACAGTCGATTTTTGAAACACCACAAATCATGAAGGTTTCGGCTAAATGAAAAGATGAGAGATTCGGCTTATGGACTTTTGAGAAGGATTGATGAAGAAAAGAGAAAGAGAAAATAGAAATAATAAGGGAGAGGAGATGACGGTATAGGTTCAGTTTGAAAGAAATTAAAGAAGGAAGAGATGAGATAAAAGAAGAAAGAAGGAAAAATAAAAAGAAGAAAAGAAGGGTAGAAGAAGATAGGTTCAGTTATTATTGAAGAAGAAAAGATGAACAAGGGGAACCATTCATAAAAGCCAAAATTAAAAGAACAAATTGGTACTAAATTCCTATAGCCGAATAGTGTATTTCGGCATAAAAATAAAAGGTTTCTTCCTAAATTCCAACACCATGCCTTGTTCCATAATTTTTGCTACCGCCGAATTTAAATCTCATCCAAAACATATTTGAATTGCATTCAATTTCTTCCTTAATTTTAGCTAAAAAATAGAGTTTGAATTTAATCAAACTCCTTGCACCAAACAGCAGCACTCCCTATGGCTTTAGCCGCTCCAGCACGCTGCTAGGAGTCCTCCAGTCCTGCACGGCTCCTTCCACGTGCGCACAGCAAAAAGAGCACCAACTTGCGTGCCCCCCAGCTCAAACTTGGGACCTCCAGGTAGCCTAGCACGCTGCTGGCCACTGCGCCGCAGCTTTCTTTTCAATATAATACGGGTCCATTTATTCTTAAGTCATACCTGTTGAAGTCCTCGCTATTTCTAAAAATAAAATTACAACTTACCTGCGCCTGGACTTGAACCTGTGCCCCTTTGGAGTGTCTAACGCACTGCTGCCACTGCGCCACAAGTGTTTTTGTGGCATAATCCCATCGCAACTTCTCTTAAAGCCTCATTAACGCCAACCTGACTTCTAAAATTAAAAACAGCTATGCGCACACCGTGCCTTGAACCCAGGCACTCCTCCATGCTTCCAGTGCCTCCTGCCACTGGGCCAAACTTTCCTTTGTGCCCAACCTTTGCCCAACTATTTTATAAGCCTTATTGCCCGGTTCCCCTAACAAGCAAAATCTAATTCCTTCGCTAAAGTCTTGGATCGAACCCAAGATTTTCCCATACTATAAATCCTTCTAAATTCATTTAAACACTAAATTTAAACACCAAATTAATAATAATATCATATATATAAAAAGATACTAATAATAAAAATTTCATCGTATTTATAATTTTCATAAATATTTAAAACATCAGTAATAATAAATACAGTAAAAATTTTCTAATAATAATTTAATTCAAAATTTTTTTAAAACAATAATATTTAAAACTTCTCAATTATTCAGGTTTTCTTTTATCCAAACCCATACTCAAGCCCAATACTTCTAGGCCCAAATTCAGGGTAGTACACATGAACCTATCGCATATTAAGCCATCCATTTGCATAATTACATTTCATCAACTATTCGCCAAAACATACCATATTTGCATATATACACAACCAAAATATATTACCAATTTAAGCCAAATTACATGGCTTATCATTTAACAAAACATGTACCAAAAATCTTAACATAAGTAACCATAATTATCAACCTTAAGGCTAGCCTATACATGCCATATTTACATATATCCATAAGTTCAAATTTACTAATTGGCAACTGGATAGTGTGATGCGTAACTTCGACTTTGTCCGAATCAAGCGAGTTATCAAACATCCATAAACACGAAAAAGATAGAGTAAGCTTTATAGATTAGTAATGTGACATCCCTAATTTGACCCTAGTCGGGAAGTGGGTTCGGGACCACAAAATCGAGTCACACAAATAATTGATTATTAAATTTCATGTCTATTTTATGTTACAATGTATGTGTGAAATTTTGATGCTTTGATTTTTGTCAATTGAATGCGAATTTAATCAAAAGGGCTTATGTGAGAAACATTGAAAATGTGTTGGTTAATTTTTAAAATGGCCAAATTGTTGCATGGATTAAATATGGGGACTTGCATGTCAAAGTCCCCATTTTTCATGATAGTGGCCGGCCATGATGGTTTTAGGTGAGAAAATATGTATTTTATTTGTTGTAATGATGGCTAATAAATGATGTTATATACATTTTGTTAAAGAATTAAATAAACGCTTATAAAATATGAAATAAAGGTTTTTATAATGGGGAAAAGGGGATGAAAACAAAGTTTCATCCATTCTTTCTCTCAATGGCCGATTCTTAGGATCAAAGAAGAACAAAAGGGGGCCCTTAGACATACGGCAATTATATTAGTAATTGGAGGCATGTTTGGCTTAATTTCTTGATAATTTTGGTAAAGTTGAGTTGTTAAATAGATTTTGAAGTTAGCCCATGCATTTATTTTTGAATTTAAGCAGAATGATACATTCGGCTATGCTTTGATGTGCTTGGATTGTTGTTCATTGAGGTTGTGTTGAGGAATAAATATATGTGAGTATAGATTAGTTAACTTTTGTCATGAGTGACTAATATGAGAGAATTTCATTCGGCTAGAGTGGTAGTGTATGGAAATTTTGCTTAATTTTGAGATTTGATTATGAAATTGTTAATTTGTGTTATTGTGTTAGCCGAATATGTTTTTAATTAGTAATTTGAGAGATTGAATTGTTTAAAGAGCCATAGCATAACCCATGAAAGAATTTTGAGTTTGGTGGTATTAAGCATATTCGGCTATGGTGTCAAGGTGTTGAATATTTTTGATGATCTAGATAATTATAAATTATATTTGGGGCTTGGTAATTGTGCTAAAAATGAATGCTTAAATTGTTTATTTGCATGGTTACCGAATTAGAGACTAAATAATAATTTGAGTAAGTGATTGAGGAATGGTTAGAAGAATTTGAATGCTAAACTAGTTGATTTGTTTATAATGTCCGATTATGATCATTTATAGAGATGTAAATGAATTGTTGTTAAGTGAATAAATATTTATTTGATGATATATATATGTATTCGGCAATGGGATAAAATGTGTATTAAGGTAAGTTTCATGGTGATTATGCTTGTGATGTTGGGTTAATATTCGGCATTGAGTAATGTGGGGTAAGGTGATTAATCGGCTATGAAATTAGCTAAATTGAATAGGTATGTTTAATGATATGCTTAGTGTAATGTATAATCTTATAACTCGGTTTGGTATTGAGATAAAGGTTAGATGTATGATTGGATTTTTGGTATGTGTTAAATTGGTTAATCAAAGATTTAATATGACGAAATGTTAATGAATAACATAATTGGTTTGCACCTTAAATAGTTGAAATAAAGCTTGCCGATTATGATTAAATGTTTAAATTGTAATGGTCATATATAGGTATATATACATATATATATATGCCTTATGTATGTACCATGTACACATAAGGACATTCGGCAATATGATTAAATTCATGTATAAGAAAGCATGATAAATTAAGTGACTCTTTGCTTGTGAATGTGAATTAGATATAGATTAAATAAGCATGAAATCGAGTCATGGCATGTTTTATTAAATATGATACATGTTGAAAATGATATGTGATTGCCAAATGTGATTGTTAAGTGAATAATATTAGTTAAGTACTTAAGCAAATCTATTGTTTTACTTAAGCTTAAGAGCAAAGAGGATCAAAGTCAGATAAGGGAAAAGAGAAAGTAAACGAATAGCCGTGGATATCTAGTCGTCGACCACTTCCGAGGTAAGTTTTAAGTGATTAAACGTTGAGTAAATTCAATCATAATAGGACATAATGATGTGGCCATGATATGTTCTAAACTCAAATGGTAAGTTCATAAGTGTTTGGACTTGGAAATTTAAGAGCAAATTGTAATAATCTGCTTAGGATAGTAGCAGTAACGTGATTTTAGAAAATCACCATAAATTGTTGGAGTGGAATTAGAGGCTGAATAAAATATGTAATCAAAATTTAATGAGTCTAGTTTCTTATAAAAGAAACCCTGTAAGCAAAGGAATTTCCTATAAAGAGATATTTAAAGTTGTGTGAGACAGTGTTAGAATGACTCCGAAATCCCCTGTTCTGTTTTTAGAAAATCATTATAAATTGTAAAAAAATTGTTATAAGATAAAATTTATATGCTTAGACTCCTTAATGAGTCTAGTTTCAAATGAAATAAACAAGAACATATTTTGAATCCTGTACAGTGAGAAATTTGATTTGCAGTGAAGAGTGGTCAGTATAGTCAAATAGTGAAATAGGGGAAATTTTAAGAAAAATTCTGGTATTTATTGGCCAAACAAAAAATTCTTAAAATTTTATGGATAGAAGATATATGAGTCTATTTTCAGAGAAAATTAACGGTACTTCATTTGAAGTTTCGTACCTCTAGTTACAAATAATTTAATGACTATTGCGCAGGAAAAACAGCTTGTAGTGAATCTGAAATTTTGTTGTAAACATTGATGAAACTGTTTGAGTTGCTTATAAGCTATTGCTGAAATTGATGTACAAGATAAATATATAGGTGGTGAGGCCTAAATGGCTAAAAATTAAGTGTGTGCAAGTTATCCGAATGGCTATCTTATAAACGTAAGCTATGTATATGTAATATGTGTTGATAGTTTTATAAATTGAAGGTGAAGTGACATATATGTTGTTTAGCCGAATGGTTGTCATGAGAAGAATGTAAGTCATGTGTGTACTTGCTTATTTAGTTGGAAGTTTATTTAAAGGGATATATATATATATATGTATTAAAGTCGAATGATATTATGACATGAAGTTAAGGTGCATGTTATATGCTTATATTCGAATGTGGTTAATGAATTACAAATGTGATAGTCTGTGTGAAATGTGGTAACATGTGATTAAATATACATGGAATTTGGAAAGTGTCCGGGTTAAGACTCGCTGACTACGTGATGTGGCCTAATGGCTCTTGTGAAATGAGACTAACTATATTGAGATACGAATAAGTTCGAATGAAGTGATACCTTATTAATGTGTTTCCGTGATGGGAAAATCAAAGGTATGTGAATTTATGTGTATACAACTTTGTGAATTGATTATGATGATATATCCGGGCTTAAAGTCCCGCAGGCTTGGTGCTGGTAACTGGATTCGGATTTTTAAACCTAGCAGGCTATGGCTAAGTCCCTTGAATTATTTCAAAACGAAGACCATTTGTATATCTTTAAGATAAGGATTTAATTAGTTTCACGAAAATATACTAATTTGAGTTGCATTCGGCAAGATGTGCAAATACAAGGTATGGATTGCGTTTGGTCATTTATGTATATGTGATAAGGAATATGTTTGGTCCTTTATATACTTATACGTAACTTTAATACTTGTCATGATTAGATTATTTGAAAATATTAATGTGATTATGAACTAAAGAACTAAGCTCCTAAATACATATATACATTTATGTATGTGCACGAAATGAGTGCATATGAATAAGTGGTTAGAGGTATGGAAAGATTGAATTGGTAAATGGTAACTATGGAAACTGTAAGTGTACAAAGGTTAAGTATATGATAAGTGATACTTACTTGCTATGTGAACTCGATTTCGGTTGAATTGCAAATGTGCTTAGGGAATCACTTATGAGATGGTTATAAGTTATATTCAACGAGTATTGACTCTATCAAATTGTTTATGTAAGATTAAAACATGAATATGTGCTTCCAAATATGGAAATCGAATGTGATTATAGTGTTATGTTTTAGTTTGATTCATTAAACTAGAAGTAGCATTGATGTTTTTAAATGCGAAGAGGTATATACTCTTAAATTTGGATGAAATAGATGAATTATATGTGCATACATGGGGTTTAAACTATTTGACCGAATGGTGATATATCTTGACATTTCAAAACGTGATTTGTGCAAGCCTAATCTTAAGCGACTTAGTAATAAATCAATAATTACGGATGTTCAGCACATTAAGTTGGCCAGGTATGTATCATGTTCTTGTGTAGGCTTATTAAGCCGATCGAGACTTCACTTGGATTTTGTGTAACTTATAAATGTATTTAATTCAGTAAAGTTAATTGTTTTACTTAAGACTTACTAAGCCTTGTAAGCTTACTCTGTTGTTACATTTCTTTGTTTTATAGATTATCGATTTTGGCCTTTGCTCGGGGATCGTCAGCAACTCGTCACACCATCACCATCCACTGTTTGGTACTGCTATGTTTGGATTATCTTATGGCATGTATAGAATAGACTAGTAGCGGAAGAATAATTTGGTTAATGTATATAAGCCATGCGAAAATGGCATCTTTTGAATGTTTACTTATAGAAGTTTAAATTTTATCCCTGGCTGTATTTAGTGTTTATCCAAATGACTGATCGTTAAAAAAAATTACTATTCTGTCATGAGTTACAAGTCCGGTAATGCTCCTTACCTATTCGGGCGACGGTTACGGGAATGGGGTGTTACAAGTAAGGCTGTATAAATCATAATTAAACTTACCATTTATACATAATCAAAACAAATAAATAAGGTAAACTCAATTCACTTGTCTAATGCCTAAACACAAACATTCATCAATAAGTTAGTCTCACAAGTGCATATAATCATCCATTATCTCAATTCCATACTCAATACATTGTATCATATCAATTTCATCTACCATGTACAACTTTTGTAACATTTTACTTTCAATCATATAAACAATAATTCATTCAATAATCAGTACTTAATTCGTATAAATAGTAATTCAACTATATAACACGTAGCTCATTCATATAACCAGTAATAGAATTTATGCCCGTTGAACCTCTTAGACCCGTTGAACCTCTTAGAATATCAAGGGATACTCGGGTGATACACTCTAAGTATATTAATTTGAAATTTTTCAGTTCATTATCATTTCCGCTCTTTCGAGCCATGATTGGTAAACTCCTCCTGAGCTAATAGTTAGTAAGCTCTATCGAGCTGAAATAGTAAGCTCTAACGAGTTGAGAACAATAAGCTCATACGAACTCATATATCGGTAAGCTCATATGAGCTGTGGTAAGTCCGCAACACATGCAGGATCTCAACCAAAATGGTAACCCTAGTGACATGTATCTCGTATCCTACGACTTTCTACAGTTCAAACGGGACTCAGTATTCAATATTTCTCATTAATTAGGCATTCGAACCTCAATAATATCATTTACTCAATTTGCACACATCAAATTCAATTAAATACAAGTATTTAAAAGTTTGATTCTATTGATACAAACTTACCTTGTAACAACCCGAATTAGGGCCTCAACAGAACAATGGTTTTGAAAACCATGAATCCAAAGTAGAAAATTTATTGCGATTAAGTTTTAAGGTTTATAATGTGATTGGATACTTGTGTGAAAAAATTATTAAGAAATTTTATCGATTGGGTGTTCAATTTGGTATTTAGGACTAAATTGTAAAAGGTGGAATGTAATATCCCGAATTAGGGCCTAATCGGAATAGTGGTTTCGTGACCACAAATATGAGGTAGAAATAATTATTTTATAATTATTTTGATGTTTATGATATGATTTTCTGATGGTGTGAAAATTTCGTGAAGAAATTCTAAGCGTAAAGTGCTTAATTTGAAATTAGGGACTAAATTGAATAAGTTGCAAAACTTGCATTCTAGAAGTTTGTAGTATGAAATTGCTTTGGAATATTAATTAGGAGGTCTTAAATAGCAATTTGACCAATTTTAAGTTCATGGACAAAATTTGGACATGGATGGAATTTTTGAAAGTTTAGTAAGGATGGGCATTTTGGTCATTTGGATATTAACATGAAATAAAAAGGGAAAAATAACACAAAATTGGTCATCTTCTTCATTACCATGAAATTTCAAGGGTTCTCCATATCTAGGGTTTGTTTCAAGCTTCCAAGCATCACAGTAAGTGATTCCAAGCCTCGTTTTTAATGTTCTTTACGTTTTCGTAGTCCCGGTAACTCGATAAAGCTTATGTTAGCAATAATTTAAGTTAGGGTTCATATTTGGAAAAATACCCATAGGTGAAATTTGTGTATTTTGATGTTTTATGACAGAATATGAGGTTTTAAATTATGTTAGACAACTTGTGCTACTCGGTTTTAAGTAAAAACGAGTAAAACAGCTTAATCGGTAAAAGTACATATTGTTCATAAGTATGTGTTTTAGTGGGAATTTGAGCTTGCTAATGGTAAATAAATGATCAGCATGTCCTAAAACATAAGAATTTGTGATAAAATTTAATTTCTGAACTTTGGGGCAAAAGTGTAAATATGCAAAAGTTTAGGGGCAAAATTGTAATTTTGCCAAAATTTGAATTTAGGACTATTTTGATAATGTGAGTATTAAATAAGCTAAATGTGTTATTTTAGATCAAGAAAGACGTGGAATCAACCTTGATAGAGGAAAAGAAAAGATTTTGGACTAAATCGCAAAATTGCTATATTTTGTACCGAGGTAAGTTCATGTGTAAATAATGTAACATAATCATTATTTTTAAGTTAATTGATGTTATTTATATGATATGCTGATTTTTATCATGAAATATATGCTTTGTGGTTATTATCAAATAATATGCAAATTATGTGTGCTACTTGTTAAATATAAATTGCTACCAAGTATTGGTTTCGGTATTCTGTGGAAGACGGCAAGGATATGTGATTGAGGAAAATCCCGTTTGAACCTTAGGAATAGATTAGGATACAAGTGACATGTCACTAGGATGGTTGGGCATCCGAGCTCGTTGAGTTGAGTCCGAGTTCACTTATGGATGCAAATGTCCGGACTCGTTGAGTTGAGTCCGAGTTCGTGAGATGTACCTTGGCATCCGAGCTCGTTGAGTTGAGTCCGAGTTCACTTATGGATGCGAACACCCGAGCTCGTTGAGTTGAGTCCGAGTTCGCTTATGGGCAGGTTACATGATTGATTGATTACATATGTGGCACTTATGTGCAAATGATCCGTGTATCCGAGTTATATTCCGATGTGTTCAACGGGTAAAATTCTAGCGGAATGGAAGAATACTCAAAATGAAAATGATATTTTGGTAAGTGTTGTGAAATGGACAATTTGGACAGGTATGTACTTAACCCTCGGGTTGAAACTTGATACAACAGAAATAAGGTGGTAAGATGATACACGATAGCTAGAAATGTGGTTTGTATCTTGGTGATATCATGCTATTGTTGTTGATATAATTGCTTTGTTATGTTACTTGTTATTTGCATGTGAACTTACTAAGCATTTATGCTTACTCCCTCCTTTACATTCATTGTAGTTTTTAGCGAGCCAACTTGGATATCAGGAAGGTCGAAGAAACGCTCACACTATCCGAGGAAGAATTGGTATATTGGTTTGTATGTTTTGATGTATGGCATGTATAGCAATATACTTGTTTTGTGTAAATAATCTTGTGATATGGTTGTGGTTTGGTTGAGAAAATGCTTGATAATGATTAGTCATTGGTATGGCTAGCCTAGATAATGTTGGATGCCTTGTGAGTTTAATATGTTATATAGTTCATGAGAATTCATAAAAAGATGAAACTTGCCATAAAACAGAACACTACAGCAACAACGACGTGAGTTTGAAAAATCACCAAGAATATTAGAAAACTAATTAGGTGAAGAATTAACTATGAAATTGAAGCTTATTGTGTCTACTTTCAAATGGAAGAAGCGAAATAGGTAAAGCAGTTATATGTTATAAGATATTTGAGTTTTAGTGAAACAGGGCCAGAGCGATTTCTAGATCCCCTGTTCCAATTTTGAAAATTCACTATAAATTGTAAAAAAATAATTAGGAGGTGTAATTTATATTATCAGAATCCTTATTGAATCTAATTTTAAGAGAAATAAATGGTATAGTTATATGAATTTTGTACAGGGAGAAAAGTGGCTCGTAGTAAGTAGAGGTCAGTGTAGTCAAGTCCTGAAACAGGGGTAACTTTAACTAATAAACTGTACTAATTGGCCCAACCAAAAATTTTAGAAAAAAATTAGTAGATAGATATGTGAGTCTAGATTCAGGGAAAAATTTACGAATCTTGATTTCAAGTTTCGTAACTTGAGATATGATTTTTTTAGCGACCATGACGCAAAAAAACTGCTTATTCCGAAAATCAAAATAAATAATGTAAAGTTGTTTAAATGAAAAATTATGTTCGGTAACACCTTAAGCTCGACTCCGGCAACGGTCTCGGGCGTGGGGGTGTTACATGGAAAATGTGAGTTCTTGTTCATAAAGGTACTTGATTGAAATGGGGTTTTAAAGTGGAGGTCCTTAAATGGCAATTAGACCAATATATTTTGGACACGGAAGGATAAAATACCAAAGGTTTTTAATGACGGGCATTTTTGTCATTTGGTAATTAAAAGAATTAAAAAGGGAAAAAAAGGCCAAAATCATGTCCATTTTCTTCATTTGGCCGAAACTTGGGGGGAGACACCATGGCTAGGGTTTTCAAGCTTCCAAGCTCAATAGTAAGTGCACCTAAACCCCGTTTTTAATGCTTGTTACATTTTTGAGATCCCGATAGCTTGGTTTAGCTATTTCTACCATTATTTTGAGCTAGGGTTTGAGTTTAAAAATTTACCCATGTTGAATAATTGTGTATTTTGATGTTTAATGGTAGAAAATGAATGCTTGAAGTGTGGTGAACGTCTTTTGCTAGGTGATTTTCGATGAAAACCGTAAAAAGGACTTAAATGGAAAAGTTGTAAATTTGTGCATAAGTGTGTGATTTAGTAGAAATTAGGGGTTGGTATAGAAGAGAAAATGGTTTGTCTAAGTCCAATATACAAGGAAATTGAATAAAAATTATTTTACGAGCCTAGGGGAAAATTGTAAATATGTGAAAGTTTAGGTGCAAAAAAGTAAAATTTCCATTATGTGATTTTTGGGTCACATTGAATAATGTGAGAGCTAATTGTGATATTATAGATCATGGAAAATCAGATTCGGGCTTAGACCAAGGTTGTGGACCGAATCGGGAAAATTTGTCATTTTCGCGTCTGAGGTAAGTTGGTGTGATAATAATAATGCAATAATGTCGTAATGTATGTTTGAAACCTAAATTTTTAGTATTAAATTGATTTTGTTGAACTAAATGTTTAGTATATTATGTTGGTGAATTGATTTAAAAAAAAAAATATG
The DNA here is from genome assembly GCA_020496765.1 of Gossypium stocksii. Lineage (NCBI taxonomy): Eukaryota > Viridiplantae > Streptophyta > Magnoliopsida > Malvales > Malvaceae > Gossypium > Gossypium stocksii. The sequence continues at coordinate 44,133,336 of CM035629.1, forward strand.
TCTATGATACAAGGTGACATAGGTGACATGGGAATGAATTGAAATGTTGTGTTTAAAAGTGCTTTCTATGACTATGGTGATTATATGAAATTATAAGTCACCTGAGTGGTTCTGAGGGTAGGACACCATGTGGAGTTCTGAAATGTGGAGTTCTCGATTGAACCTTCGGACATTGAAAGATACGGATGATTGTAGCTAGGTCACATAAGTGGTTCTGAGGGTAGGACACCATGTGTACAAGAAAGCTACGAGATATCATGCGGTAGCTAGGTCACATGTGTAATACGAGGTGTATACCATGTGTACAAGAAAGCTACGGGATATTCTTACATACGTAGGTAGGTCACATGTGTAATACTGTGTGTATACCATGTAGACATGAGAGCTATGTTATGTGTAGCTAGGTCGTATGTGTGATTCGAGTGGTGGAAACCTTGTAGACACGAGAGCTACGGAATTAAATGGCTAGGTTGCATGGGTGGTATTGAGTGTTCCCCATGTGTACACGAGAGCCGGATTTATGTGAGGGTGGAGCTATATGCTAAAACCACCGAGAATGAGATATGGTTCCGAAGGGGTTCAACGAGAACATTTACTAAGTGATGTTTATGTGATTATGTGATGTATAAGCGCAGGTGTATATTTGGTCAAATGTATATGAGAGCAATGGTGTAATGTGAGCAATGTGCTCGATATGTGATTGAAATTGTGGTAAGGCTAATATGGTGTAAGCACTACTATGAATACTCATAAATATTGGTGATGATTATTCATTTGAATGGTTAGTATTTAACATGCTTGGTGTTATGTGTGCATATATGAAAGTAATATGAAGAACACATGGGAGAGTAAAATTTTCAGTAAAACAGTTCGAAATAGCAACAGTTATGTGATTTTGAAAAATCACCATAAATTGTGGAAATTGAATTAGATGCTGAATGAGATATGAAATTAAAGATAGTTGAGTCTATTTTCACATAAAAGAAACATTGTGAGTAAATGAATTTTATATTATGAAATATTTAAATTTTGGTGAGACAGGGTCTGAATGGTTTTGGAAATCTCCTATTCCAAATTTGGAAAATCACTAAAAATTGTATAAAAATTTTTATGGTGTGTAATTTATATTATTAGAATCCTTGATGAGCCTAATTTTAATAGAAATAAACATGAAGGTTATCTAAACTCTATATAATGAGAAATTTGATTTTTAGTGAAGAGGTGTTGGAGCTATTGAACAGCAAAATAGGGAAACATTTAATGAATAAACTATATTGATTGGATAAACGAAAAATTTTGGAAATTTTAGATTAAGAAGGTATGTGAGTCTAGTTTCACAGAACATTAGAGGATCTAAATTTGGAGTTCTGTAACTCTGGATATAATTAATTTAGTGACTATGACTTAGGAAGATAGCTTAGGCTGTACATGAGTAAGAAGCGAAATCAAGAGAAATGTATTGTTAATCAAATTTGCTTATTGTCATATGCCAACTTATTAAGCTGTAAAGCTTACACTCTCCTTTCCTTTTTCTCTTAGTGTCTTCAGTTGGCTCGTGGTTAGAGATTGTCAGAGGCAGCATCACACTATCAATTTGCCAAGTTGAAGTAATGGAAATTCTTATTAGTATACAAGTGAGTGGCATGTATAGATATTTAATTGTTGGTAGTATGTATTATTGTGAATTGGCTAAATGTATTAGCTGATGATACTTCATTGTATATATCCATGGGATGTGGCTCATAATGGTTATGGGTATGTAAGCTTAGATTATACATGCATGGAAATGCCTTGATGTAGTTAGGTATATTACATATGTTTGATGGTTAAATCTGGAAGAATCAAATGTGTAATGTATTTTTATGAATGGTTTATGGGTGTAAAGAGTTAAGAGTACAAAAAGGGCTTGAAAGATAGCCTAAGTGTTGGCCACACGGGTAGAGACACGGCCGTATGTCTCAGCCGTGTTGAGGACACGGCTTAGCACACGGGCATGTGACTTGTAACGCCCCAAAATTTTAGGTTCTTTAATTCTGCATGTTTTGACAAATTGTATGTGTGGTATGATGGCTAAGTGGTTTGGGTGTGTTTGAGGGTCTTTAGGAAGCCTGGGTTCAAGTTTGGGCCTTGGCAAAATTTTTAGTTTTTGCTCTTATGTGAAATTGGCTGATAGCATTAGGACTTATATTTAATTGTTTTTGCTTCTTATCACAAAAGGAGCTTGTGTTATGGTGGCTAGTGACGTGTTGGGCTATTGAAGAGAGAGTGGGTTCAAATTTCACTGCAAGCAAAGGACATCTATTTTGCTACATGTGGGCGGCAAGTGGTTGCGTTGGATTTAAATTCTTGTGAGTGGTTGTGGACTTGGTAAAATGGGGAGAGCATCTTGGATGAGATTAGGGTTGTTGGTGATTTGGAGGAGGAAAAGGTGGAGAGAATTGTGGAGTTGTTGAGGGGGAGTTGTTGGTCGAATTTGGACTCTTTTGGAGGGTGCATATCCGGTCATTGGTGTTGAATTTGTATGGGGTAGCAAGGGTTTTCTATGTGTTTCTTCAGGAGCGTTTCTCTTAAGCTTTTCATTTTTCGTTTTGGTGCGTTTTGACCATTCGGGTCATTTTCTTTCTCAACCTTGCTTCTCAATTTGCTTTTGGTTCATGTTGTTAAAACTTAAGTAGCAAGTGTCGAATTCTGTGAACAAAAGCCTCTTTTCTTCTTTACTTCTCTTCTGTCAAATTTGCACTATTGTGCCTTTTCTCCTTAATTCTCTTTTAGTCGAACCCGGCTTCCCTCTTCTCTCAATCTTAAAATCTTCTTTGGTCGAAACCTATTCCTTTCCTTTTTCACTTGTTTTATTTCTTTTGGCCTTTTACAGTCAATTGCTTTTCTACATCTTTTCCCTATTCTTTCTTTCGACACTTCTTTTGACATATTGTACGGTTACCCTTGCAATCATAGCCGAATACTTCTTACCCTGTTATCGTTATACTATCTCGTCTTTTACAAGGTTTTTGGTCAATTGGTTAGGACTCAAGTTGTGCTTTCTTGTGATTATCTAAGTTGTGCCTCTCTTTATTCCTTGGTTATCGATTTATGATTCTTTCCCTTTGATGTGGATTCATTAGTTCCAGGTTTTTCATCGGTGTGAGGAAGCGCTGAGTTTAGGGAGAGCAATTAAACTTTCTCTTTCTTTTAAGGTATTCTTGATACCTTGTTAATTGGGTTTAGGCTGATTACCCTTGGTGCTTAAGTATCATCTTTGTGGATTTTAGGCTACTTCTTAATGTGTTCTATCTATTAATCGGTTATTTATGCAGTTAAGTATCAAGATATGTGTGATTGGCGTTGATCAATTTAGGTGTATTTAACCACATTCCTTTCAGCCAAGGTATGCAAGAGTGTGTTTTTGGAGATTAAGTGAGTATGATCGTTTAGGCATGAGACTAACTGAATATTGGACTGAATGTAGGTTTTGGGCGTGGGCAGTACTCGTCTTCGTGATTAAGGTGTGTAATCATACACCCGATACTATTATTGTGAATTTGCTGCATAAAGGTGTGTAATCGCACCCCTAAATCACTGTGATTCGGCAAAAGTTGAAATGCCGAAACCTTAGCGTTTGTGTTCCCATGAGTATGCGAGCACTCACAGGATAAACTGAGCCCACCAATCATGGGCGACAAACGGTAGAGGCCTCCATACGCATTTTCGTGGGCCTGGGCCTTGATGGGTGGAAAGGGTCACGTGGGCCCAATGGGCTTATAGGCCCCACACGGGTAAAGTCTTATGTAGTTGATAATTAACTATTTGGATTGTAAGGCTTGCATTGCCATGACTAAATTTGGGCTAAATGGGCCACACGAGCGTGTAGGCCCACTTGGGCCCAATAGCGAGTTTGAGCTCATATACACTGTTTCGGCTATGTAGGTTAACTGAGCCGCTTGAGGTGACGGTAGACTCTCTAAGGGGTCTTAGTATATACTGAGGCACCAAAATTTGGTGAAATGACCAAAATACCCTTAAAGGGTAAAATTACAATTTTACCCCTAATTGTAGAGATGACCATTATACCCCTTGAGGTAGGTTGACCGATGAATATTTGGTATTAGTGTGACTGTGTCCAAGCATGATCTTTTGTATGCATGATATATATGTATGACATTGCATTATGCATGGGGTTGGGGTCTGATATGGAGGTAGTTCTGTGCTAGTGGCTTCGCCACGTATTTCTGTATTTAGTGGCTTCTCCACGAATTCTAAATCTGGTGGCTCCGCCACGTATTCTACTATTGGCAGCCATGCTGCATTACTGGTGTACTAGCTGGATGGATCGATTTAATCCCTACATAGTGTGTTGGATGGTACAAGTGGTAAGTTGGATGGATTGGGCTTGGTTGCATATCTGCTCTGTTCTGTTTCTATTTTGGGCTTGGGTCCACCCTATTTCTGTATAGGGCTAAAAGTTCAGACTGCTCTGTCACTACATAGGGTTTCGGCCCAGAATGTTTTGCATGTTCTAATTTCTGTGGTCTGCTAAAGGATTACATACTGAGTTTTCACAAACTCAATCCTCTCTTTTAACGATGTAGGTAATCCCTACTTTTGCGCGATTTGGAGCAGTGAAGGACTCGGTGGTGGCCATGCAAACACTATTAAGTTATTTTGGACTTAATCGTTTTAAATTTGATATATTGGTTTATATTTGTAATAAAGCCATTGGGACTTTAATTTGCATTTATTTGGTTTTTCTAATTGTTGAATTTAAACTGCTAGAGTAGAAAAATCGAGTTTTCAAAATAATAAATGTTTTCAAAATTTCACTCATTTCAACTTCAAACATTCAAAGCTTCCGCGATTTTAAATAACCGAATACAATAAAGATCAACTCTTAAGCAAAAGTTTTGATAAAATGATTTCAGACTTTTAATAACAAAACTCGTCGATTATGCTTATACAACTAAGAACCAAAAGGATTTTAAAGTTAGAACTAATCTTTTATCGACAAGTTCATTTTTTTTAATGTAGATTCTGTGTAACATACCAGATTTGGCCATAATGTCTGGACCAGGTTTGGGGTGTTACATTTTGTGGTATCAGAACGAGGTTGCAAAACTCGACTGTGGATGGGTTTTTGGAAATATTGTCAAAAATGGGTTTTGAAAAGTTTGTCTAAATCTTGGGTTGAAGAGACGATTTTAAAAGAATTGGAATTGTTTTCAAACGATGTTACTAGAAGTGTGGCACACTGAGTTTCTGGTGACAAATCTGTAAGCTCTCTGACACTATGTACTATTACAGATTAAATGTATTTCTGATAAACTACTTTAGGATGTAGCATTGTATTGTGAAACTCTAGATAGAGGGCACTGAAAACTTTAGAAGATTGAAAACTGTAGTTAGATTCCAGCCTGCGAAAACAAAACTTTAAGCAATTATTTTTCCATAAAACATTCATTAATAATTACTGGAATTATGAACTGATTCATAAGACCTTTAAAACAGATAATATGCTAAATCGATATGAGCACAAGAGGTACTTACGGAAGGGGTACACGAGGCCGCAGAAGAGGCCGAGGAAGTGCTAGGGCTGGGTCTTCAGCGTTGGGCCACATGCCTGTTAGGGAGGCACCAGCATCACCAGTGACTAAGACGAGGTCTCATGATCGAGCTGCAGGAGATGATGCTTTATCCCAAGCTATGCTCTGTGTCCTAGAGAGGGTTGCAGGAGCGAGTACTAGATCTGTGGGTCGAGGATCAATTTCTGAGCTCTTCCAGGCTAATGGAGCGAAAATCTTCTGAGGTGTAACTGGTGTAGCCCCAAATGTCGCAGAGTATTGGTTAGAGGCCATTGAATGGATAATAGATGACCTTGACTGCACAGTGGAGTAGAAACTAAAAGGAGCAGTGTCATTACTGCAAGATGAGGCTTACCAGTGGTGGCTCACTGTTAAAGATGGTACGCAGGCCGACCGTTTGACGTGGGACTTCTTTAAGATGGCCTTTCAAGGGAAATACATTGGGGCGAGTTATATGGACACCCATAGGAAGGAATTTCTGAGTCTGACCCAAGGAACAAAATTGTGGCAGAGTACGACGCAGAGTTTTTACGACTGAGTCGATATGGCCATGGGATTGTCGCAACTGAGTATGAACGCTGTATGCATTTTGAGGATGGACTCTAGGATGAGCTACATGTGCTGATAGCTCCACAAAGGGAGTGGGACTTTGCTGCCCTTGTTGAGAAAGCAAAGATTGCTGAGGATGTAAAGAGCTCTAAGTGCCAGAATCGCGAGAAGGATAGTGGTAGATTTAGGAGGGATTCAGGGCCCTCAGGTTCGTCTGGAAGGCCTGTAAAGAAGGCCAGATTTAAGGGGCCAGTCCAAGCAGTCTCTGTTACTACTGTAAGACAGGAGACTTATGCAGGTTATGGGAGGTCTCACCAGGGTGAGTGTTGGAGACGAACTAGGGCGTGCTTCAGATGTGGGTCCAAGGATCATCAGGTCAGAGATTGCCCTCAGAGGCCAGGTCAAATGCAAGTTACAGAGTAGAGGTTTGTGTAGCAAGTGAGAGGTGGAAAGTAACCACCGAGAGGCTATGGTCAGGCGGCTAGGGGTGGAATCGATAATGGACGTGGTCGTGGAGCACCGGGCAGATGTGTCGGTAACACTGAAGCGAGGCAGTCAGCCTTGGTTTATGCTGCTCGTCCCCGAAAGGACGGTGATGCCCCTAATGTCATAACTGGTACGTTTTTTATTCGTAGCATACCTTACGTTGCTTTAATTGATTTGGGTCTGTGCACTCGTATGTTGCATACACTGTGTCTGAGGCACTAGGTATCCAGTTTGAGAATACTACTAAAGAGATGTCTATGATAAGTCCACTAGGACAGTTAGTTAGGGTTGGCAAATTATTTAGAGACGTGCCCCTAGAAGTTCAAGGTATAATCTTTCTAGCGGATTTGATGGACCTACCGTTTGGAGAATTTGACCTTATCTTGGGTATAGACTGGCTAGTAAAACACCGTGCGAGGTTGGATTGCACTGCTAAGTGAATGGTGTTGAAGACTAGTGAGGATGAGGAGGTGGATGTGATAGGGGAGCGAAGGGATAATCTGTCTAATGTAATCTCAGCATTAAGGGCTGAAAAGTTGGTTCGCATGGGTTACGTGACGTATCTAGTGTATGTGAGTATTTTTGATTCTGGAAGTCCTTCTATGGGAGATGTAAGAACTGTCAAGGAATTTTTGGATGTATTTCCTGATGAGCTTCCTAGGTTGCCTCCGAACCGTGAGGTTGAATTCAGAATTGAGCTGCTCTCTGGAACAGCTCCGGTGTCCATTGCCCCTTATAGGATGGCACCGAAGGAGCTTGTGGAGTTAAAGGCACAAATTTAAGAGCTTCTGGACTGAGGTTTTATTTGACCGAATGTGTCCCCGTGGGGAGCACTAGTGTTGTTCGTAAACAAGAAAGATAGGACTATGCACATGTGTATCGACTACCGTCAGTTAAACAAACTGACTATCAAGAACAAGTACCACCTGCCAAGGATCGACGATCTTTTTGATCAGCTTAGGGGAGCTTTGGTATTCTCCAAGATCGACCTTCGTTTTGGGTACCATCAGCTAAGAGTTAAGGAGGCTGATGTGTACAAAACCGCATTTAAGACTTGGTATGGGCAATACGAGTTCCTAGTAATACCGTTTGGGCTTACAAATGGACCAACAGCTTTTATAGACATTATGTCGGTTCATAGTTGTCTTTATAGATGATATTTTATTGTATTCGATAATTGAGGAGGACCATGATGCGTATCTTCGAACTATTTTGCAAATTCTGAAGGAGAAGCAGCTATATGCAAAATTCAGCAAGTGTGAGTTCTGGCTACGAGAAGTGACATTTTTGGGACACATTGTATCTGTCAAGAGGATTAGGGTGGATCCTCGAAATATCAAAGCCGTATTAGATTGGAAGCCACCAAAGACTGTGTCAGAAATTTAAAGTTTTCTGGGTCTGGCTGGGTACTACAGGCATTTTGTTGAGGGGTTTTCTGTAATTGCTGCACTGCTAACTAAGTTTCTACGTAAAGGGGTACCATTTGTGTGCTGATGCAGAAGGGTAAGGTGGTGGCTTATGCGTCTTGCCAGCTTAAGCTTCATGAGGTGAATTACCTTACGCATGACTTGGAGTTAGTTGCGGTGGTATTCACGTTAAAGATTTGGAGGCACTACCTATACGGGGAGAAGTGTATTATTTACACAGATCATAAAAGCCTCAAATACCTCCTTACTCAGAAGGAGCTGAACCTTAGGTAGCGAAGATGGATAGAGCTGCTTAAGGATTAGGACTGCTCGATCGAGTACCACCCTGGTAAGGCTAACGTAGTAGCCGATGCACTGAGCCGTAAGACTATGTTAGATTTGAGGGCAATGTTCGCTCGTCTCAGCCTCTTTGATGATGGTAGTTTATTGGCTGAGCTTTAAGTAAGACCGACGTGGACTGAGCAAATTAGGGAAAAATAGTTATTGGATGAATCGTTGGTTCCTCGATTCCGGCTGGTTAAGAGTGGAGAGACTTCTAATTTTGGTCTGATCAGAGGAGTGTTGTGCTTCCGTGGGAGAGTTTGTGTTCCAAAGGACTTTGATTTGAGGTAGATGATACTGCACATAGTAGTCCATATGCTATGCATCCTGGTGGAAACAAATTGTATCGAGATCTACGTGAACTGTATTGGTGGCTAGGACTGAAGCGTGAGGTTACTGAGTTTATGGGTTAGTGTCTGATATGCCAACAAGTTAAGGCTAAGCATCAACTGCCTTCTAAGTTACTTCAGTCAGCTAAGGGTCCACTCTAGAAGTGGGAGAGGGTGACCATGGACTTTGTGAGTGGGTTACCCTTGACGCCTTCAAAGAAGGACTCAGTTTGGGTTATTGTAGATAGACTGACTAAATCTGCCCATTTTATACCAGTCCATACGGATTACTCATTGTAGAAGTTAGCTAAGTTGTATGTGGATGAGATTGTAAGACTCCATGGGGTGCCAGTTTCTATCATTTCTAACTGAGACCCTAGATTCACATCTGGGTTTTGGAAGAAGTTGCATGAGGCACTAGGTACACGGTTGGATTTTAGTGCTACCTTTCACCCTCAGACTAATGGACAATCACAGAGGGTGATTCAAATACTAGAAGACATGCTGAGAAGTTGTGTAATTGATTTTTGAGGCAGCTGGGAGGACTACTTGCCATTAGTAGAATTCGCGTATAACAATAGTTATCAGGCCAGTATCCAGATGGCACCGTATGAGGCATTGTATGGTTGTAGGTGTCCTACGCCTACATGTTGGACTGAGCTAAGGGAGCGTCGAGTTTTGGGGCCAGAGTTAGTGTCTGACATGGAAGAAAAAGTTAAACTGATTTGAGACCGGTTAAAGGAGACATCTGATAGGTAGAAGTCATATGCAGACTTGAGGCATAAGGAGATTGAGTACTCTGTAAGGGATTTGGTATTTCTGAAGGTTTCACTTTGGAAAAAGATTCTGAAATTTGGACAGAAGGGCAAACTGAGCCCTCAATTTATTGGGCCTTACCGAGTTGTAAAGCATGTAAGACCGATCGCTTATCAGATAGAGTTGCCTCTAAAATTAGACAGAATTTAGAATATGTTTCACGTCTCCATGTTGAGATGATACCGCTCTAATCCCTCACACATAGTGCCAGGTGAGGAGATTGAGCTTAAGCCTGATTTGACCTTCGAGGAAGAACCAGTGTAGATACTGGATTGTGGTGTTAAAGTGCTGAGAAGGAAATCTGTTCCATTGGTCAAGGTGCTTTAGCGTAATCACGGTTCAGAGGAAACCACATGGGAGTCTGAAGAGGCGATGCGACAGCAATACCCTCACTTATTCTGATCAGGTAAATTTTGAGGCTGAAATTTCTTTAAGGGGGTAAAGTTGTAACGCCCCAAAATTTTAGGTTCTTTAATTCTGCATGGTTTGACAAATTGTATGTGTGGTGTGATGGCTAAGTGGTTTAGGTATGTTTAAGGGTCTTTAGGAAGCCTGGGTTCGACTTTGGGCCTTGGCAAAATTTTTAGTTTTTGCTTTTAAGTGAAATTAGCTGATAGCAGTTAGGACTTATATTTAATTGTGTTTCCTTCTTGTCACAAAATGAGCTTGTGTTGTGGTGGCTAGTAGTGTGTTGGGCTATTGAAGAGGGAATGGGTTCAAATTTCACCGCAAGAGAAGGACATCTATTTTGCTACATGTGGGCGGTAGGTGGTTGTGTTGGATTTAAATTCTTGTGAGTGGTTGTGGACTTGGTAAAAGGGGGAGAGTATCTTGGATGAGATTAGGGTTGTTAGTGATTTAGAGGAGGGAAAGGTGGATAGAATTGTGGAGTTGTTAAGAGGGAGTTGTTGGCCGAATTTGGACTCTTTGGGAGGGTGCATATTCGGTCATTGGTGCTGAATTTGTATTGAGGGAGCAATGGTTTTCTATGTATTTCTTCGGGAGTGTTTCTCTTAAGCTTTTCGTTTTTCATTTTGGTGTGTTTTGACCATTCAGGTCATTTTCTTTCTCAACCTTGCTTCTCAATTTGCTTTTGGTTCACATTGCCAAAACCTAAGCAGCAAGTGCCGAATTCTATGTAGGAAAGCCTTTTTTCTTTGTCACTTCTCCTCTACCGAATTTGCACTCTTGTGCCTTTTCTCTTTAATTCTCTTTTAGCTGAACTAGGCGTCTCTCTTCTCTCAATCTTAAATTATTCTTTAACCGAAACTTACTCCTTTCTTTTCTCACTTATTTTATTTCTTTTGGCCTTCTCTAGCCGATTGGTTTTCTCCATCTTTTCCCTATTATTTCTTTCGACACCTCCTTTGACATATTGCGCGGTTACTCCTGCAATCATAGTCGAATACTCCTAACCCTATTATCGTTATACTATCTCAACTTTTACAAGGTTTTCGGTGAATTGGTAAGGACTCAAGTTGTGTTTTCTTGTGATTATCTAAGTCGTGCCTCTCTTTATTCCTAGGTTATCGATTTATGATTCTTTACCTTTGATGTGGGTTCATTGGTTCCAGGTTTTTCATCGGTGTGAGGAAGCGCTGAGGTTGGGGAGAGTAATTAAACTTTCTTTTTTTTTTTTTAAGGTATTCTTGATACCTTGCTTGTTGGGTATAGGTCGATTACCCTTGGTACTTAAGTATCATCTTTGTGGATTTTAGGCTACTTCTTAATAGGTTCTATCTTTAATCGGTTATGTGTGCAGTTAAGTATCAAGATACATGTGATCGACGTTGATCAATTTAGGTGTATTTAACCACATTCCTTTCAGGCAAGGTATGCAGGAGTGTGTTTTTGGAGATTAAGTGAGTATGATTGTTTAGGCATGAGACTAACTGAATATTGGAATGAATGTAGGTTTTGGGCATGGGCAGTACTTGTCTTTGTGATTAAGGTGTGTAATCGTACACCCGATACTATTATTGTGAATTTGCTGCACAAAGTGTAATCGCACCCCTAAATCACTGTGATTTGGTAAAAGTCGAAATGCCAAAACCTTGGCGTTTGCATTCCCGTGAGTATGTGATCACTCATGGAATCAACCGAGCCCACTGATCATGGGCAACAAACGGTAGAGGCCTCCACGCGCATTTTTGTGGGCCTGGGCCTCGATGGGTTGGAATGGGCTGTGTGGGCGCAATGGGCTTGTGGGCCTCACATAGGTAAAATCCTCGATAGGTGATAATTAACTATTTGGACTGTGAGGCTTGCGTTGCCGTGACTAAATTTGGGCTAAATGGGCCACACGAGCGTGCAGGCCCACTTGGGCCCAATAGAGAGTTTGAGCTCATATACATTATTTTGGCTATGTAGGTTATCTAAGCTGCTTGAGGTGACAATAAACTCTCTAAGGGGTCGTAGTATATACCGAGGCACTAAAATTTGGTCAAATGAGCAAAATATCCCTGAGGGGTAAAATTACCATTTTACCCTTAATTGTCGAGATAACCATTATACCCCTAGAGGTAGGTTGATAGATGAATTTTTCGTATACGTGTGACTGTGTCCAAGCATGATCTTTTGTATGCATGATATATATGTATGACATGACATTCTGCATGGGGTTGGAGTCTGATATGGAAGTAGTCCTGTGCTAATGGCTTTGCCACATATTTTTGTATTTAGTGGCTTTGCCACGTATTCTGATTCTGGTGGCTCTGCCACGTATTCTGCTATTGGCAGCCATGCTGTGTTACTGGTGTGCTGGCTGGGAGGGTCGATTTAATCCTTAGATGATATGTTGGATGTTACAGGTGGTGAGTTGGATGGATTGGGCTGAATTGCATATTTGTTCTGTTTTGTTTCTGTTTTGGGCTTGGGCCCACATTGTTTCTTTATAGGGCTAAAAGCCCAGACTACCCTGTCACAGCATAAGGTTTCAACCCAAACCGTTTTGCATGTTCTAATTTTTGTGGTCTGTTAGGGGATTACACACTGAGTTTTCACAAACTCACTCCTCTCTTTTAACAATACAGGTAATCCCTAGCTTTAGGCAACTTGGAGCCGTAAGGGACTCGGAGGTGGCCATGCAAACACTGTTAAGTTATTTTAGACTTAATCATTTTAGATTTGATATATGGGTTTATATTTTTAATAAGGCCATTGGGACTTCAATTTGTGTTTATTTGGTTTTTCTTTAATTGTTGAATTTAAACTACTAGAGTAGATGAATCGAGTTTTCAAAATAATAAATGTTTTCAAAATTTCATTTGTTTCAACTTCAAACATTCGAAGCTTTCGCGATTTGAAATAATCGAACACAATAAAGATCAACTCTTAACAAAATGTTTTGATAAAATGGTTTCGAACTTATAATAAAAAAACTCGCCGATTATGCTTATGCAACTAAGAACTAAAAGTATTTTAAACTTAGAACTAATCTTTTATCAACAAGTCTATTTTTTTAATGTAGCTTCTGTGTGAGACGCCAAATTCGGCCATAAGGTCTGGACCGGAGTTAGGGTGTTACATGACTTGGCCATGTAACCTTACATATGTGCTGACGTCATAAACAGAGAGTTACACGGGTGGAGGACACAGGCGTGTCCTGAGCCACACGGGCGTGTGAGACTACAAGCCTGCCCACACGGGCTTGTGACTTTCCAAAATGTGAAAAATTTTAATTGTGTTTCAAAAGTTTCAAAAGTTCTCAGTTTAGTCCCGAATCATTACCAGTGTATGTTTTGGGCCTCGTAGGCTCGTATAAGGGACTTTGAGATGGAAATTGAGAAGTTTTAAATTTGAACAAAAATTTATGACTCGGTTTTACATGTTCATGTGTGATTAAGTTCACTAACGCCTCGTATCTTGTTCCGGCATTGAACATGGGTAAGGGGTGTTACACAATAATTCTATCATGCTGTAAACCTTAATAAAATAATAAAATAAATATTTTGACTTCAAATTTGTGGTTTCGAAACCACTATTCTGATTTGACTGAAAACAGGCTGTTACAAAACCCAGTTCTCGTGAGCCTAACCAGTCAGCCGCATTGTCACATAAACGAGAACAACCAAGTAAACATATAACACTTTTCACATAATTTATACAAATATTTTTAGCACTCTTTTATGTATAAGTTATGCCAATTCTGAGTAAACAAATAACACTTTATTCAGTTTTACACTTAATTTTGTGATATTTAAAATTTCCTTGGGAATGTGCTCATTTAGTGAAATTTATGATAAATGCATGCTATTCTATTATAAAATATGGTAGAATTTTTTTATGTTTTTGGGCTTAGACTGCACAACTTGGAGGATCCAGATTCGATCATGTTAAGCTTCAAAGCGACTTCATTGCACGGAGGCCTAGAATTGTTTAGAAGGAGGCCAAAAACCATCTATCTATTGTAACATCCGAAATTTTTTGTTTAAAGATTGTAGAATTATTTTAGGAATGAGCTATTGACTTAATGGTTAAAAGGGAGACAATGTAATTAGCTTAGAGACCTGGGTTCAATTCTATTCCCTTGTAATTTGTTATTTTTTACTACCTTTTCTCTTTCTTCTAATTTTTTGCCGCCCAGCCTAGTTAACCTAATTATAAATAAAAAAAAATTCATTCATTTTCCATCCTTTTTGTTATCTTTTCTCAACCCTAGTTGTTCGTCTCCTCGCCCTCTCTCAAATTTCCTTCTTCTTCTTCCTTGTGTCATCCATAGTTTGGTTATTTTCACCATTGTTGAGCTGCCCTCTATGCCTAATACTTTGATATTGTATTCCATCAACTTTTTTGATGATTTTAACCTCTAAAATAGACATTGTTGCTTCTCTAAAACCCTCCTTATTACTGCCCTTTTTAGCCCTCTTTGTTGTCCGTTGTCGCCCCTCTCCTCCAGCTGTGCTGGTGTTGGTAAGTACTTTTTTTCTCCTTTTCCTTCCATTTTTGGTGTTGATATTGTATAACACCCCTTAGCATTGAAGTTGGATTCCATTCTTTCCATCCTTCTGCATCAAATCAGAGTAAACAACCTAGCCATATTGGATATAAAATTTAGCTGTTGTAATCCTTATTTGGTTGAACCCTTAGAGGGTGTTTTAAGGTTGGTTTAACAGTTTTTTAATTCATTAAATTTTGTGTTTTGATTTAGGCACGTTTAAAGTCTAATGGAGGAAGCGTGGGCTTCACAGACTAGTGTTGCAGACTTGCAATCTAAAGGTATTTGTCCTAATCTTTGTATAAATAGATGTTAACTTATCTTTTAGTTTTAAAAATAATGTTGATTCTTATTGTTTGGGCATGGTTTAATGGCTAAATAAGTAAATTAAAGGCGGTCGAATAAGGTCTGTAACTTACAAACTATTGACTAAATTATTAAGCTCCTATTGAGATTATCTATTTGCATAATTATTTCTCTTGACTATTTGATTGAGTGTTAGTAGCATGTGAACGTATGATGGTTGTGATATGTTTAAAATGATGTTATATCAATTTGTTTGATAATGAGGTAGATGTATAATGCTTTACCTGTGATAGCACTGTTTATGTTGTGTCCTACGTATGACAAATATTGTATTGCATGTTACATGCCAATTAAACTGATGGATTAAATGATTGATTGTTGCAAGTATAAAACTGAACATGTACTGAAAGTATGATTGAATGTCAACATTATTGAAAAATGAAAAGTATGGCATGCCATTGTAATGAAACCGAACTGAAAGCATGAATATGCTCAATGATTGTATGTCATAGATCATATGCATAGGGTGGGATATTGTGGTTGACGGAGGAGTTTTGTGGAGTACCGACGACAAATTAAGTTTTAATTATTGTTGTCAATGCAGTGCACTGCACCAGGAGTACTGAGGAGATTGACAATTTAATCACATTACTCACAGTCTAAATTGCATTTACTATAATTGGTGGCTTGACCACTATATTGGCAACTTGTCTCCATACTAATTGGCATTATATCGATACTATTGTACTGGTGGTTTATCCACATCGAGCTCCACTCACATTGTTTGGTGTTTGGCAGACAAGTTCTAGGAAACTCGGGGTGTGTAGTGGATGGATAGGAACCTTTTTGCATTGCATCATACTCATGAAATGTTCAAATATTGGATGAAATGTGCCATGTACCATATAGTTATGAAATTGATGTTTGTTAATTATGTGACTAATCGTATGATTATGATTGTTGTGACACACACTGAGTTATTTTAAGCTCACATCCTGATCGTGATCTGGTAAAGTAATAAAATTGATCGTACCTAGAAACTAACTATTATCACGATAAAAGGCAAGCGCACCTATCGAATAGTAGTATAGTTAGTGGAAAGACCGGAATATCGAATCCAAGGAACTAAAAGTACTAGTAATGACTTTCTTCCTTTTATCTAGCCTAAAAATAAAGAAGGGATTTGTGTAAACTAGTTAACTTTAAACTAAACTAAGGATGCGACAAAATGTAAATTGGGGAATTGCTTTGGGAAAACTGAATGATAAAGACAATACCTAAGGAAGAATCCACCTAGACTTCACTTGTTATCTAACTTTGAACTAGACGATTTCTTTATTCAACTTGATCCGTAGAGATCCCTAAATTATGTTAATATCCCCATAGAGAATAAGAAAAACTAATCCTAGGTTGATTAATTAAAATCTCTTTCTAATTAAAACCCCTAGTCTTGCATTAACTTGATCTATGGATCCCCATATTAGATTTGACTCTAATCCGACAAATTTTTGTCGTCCTATGTCTAGGATTGCGATCAACTATGCTTAATTGTGTTGGATCTACTCTTAAATAAGGACTTTTTCTCCTCTGCCTAAATACATTCGACTTAAATTAATATCCCAGAAATATCAATTCAAGAATTAAAAACACAATTAAGAACAAATCGAATATTTATCATATAGTTCAGATAATAATAACAAGATTCATCTTATGTTTCATCCCCCTCAAGTATTTAGGAGGTTTAGTTCATAATTATAAAAGAGACCATCTTAGAAGAAAGAAAACAACAAAACATAAAAAAAAACCCAATACCCCTGAAAGAATTGAAGGGAGATCTTCATTCTTGATGTTAATCCTTGCTTCTGAAATGGATCAATCGGCTTTCCTTCGAGTAATTCCCTGTCTTCTACTCTGAGTCTTGGCGAGGATACTGTGCACCCTTGTAGTTGTCTCCTAGGGTCTTTATATAGAGTCTGGAATGTCTTTCTTAACCCCTAAGTAGCCTTTTCTGCTTGAAATTGAACTTCATTACAATAAGGACACGCCCGTGTGGCACACCCGTGTGAGTCGAGTTTAGGCCGTGTTCAAGCTTGTTAATGTGGCATGGCCGTGTGGGTTGCCCGTGTGCTGAACTCCAGGCCGTGTTGATTATTGATTTGGGCCTAATTTGCCCCTTTTTGGCCCGTTCCTTGCTCTTTTCTCTTCCTTATGCTCATCTAAGTATAAAACATGAAATTAAAGTATTAGGAGCATCAAATTCCACAAATTCAATGATAATTCATCCATAAATGTGCTAAATGTGGGATAGAAATATGTATAATTTACAGTTTATCACCTCCTTAGTCTTAATTTCGAAGGGAGATTAGAATCGAACACCACATACGAATGTATGACAGGCTCCAGCCATTCTTTTCATTAAAATAAATTTTGATAAGTTTTATTAAGTTTTTAGACTGTAAAGTTATTAGGACAGTGGTTTGGGGTTTTCTTCATGAAAGGATTACTCAAACATGATGATTATAAATTTGTGATAGGAAAATGCATGTTACCAAACCTAACTAAGATCAAACATTAATAGTGTTTTTTCCATTACATTGAAAGATAAAGAAATTTTACAAAACAAAGTGACAAACAACAATTTTTCTAAAAATGTCATTATCAACAATAAAAATATGACTTCAGAATAGATGGCTTAATAAATGAATATTTTACAAATCAAGTGAAGTGCAAATCACAATTTTCCTTACAAAGAGATAAATTAGGATTTTATGGTCCGTAGGGTTACTTGGTCACTTCAGTGGCTAATGAAGTTATCACGATCTAGCCATAACATCTAGGCTGGGTTGGAGAGGTTACATTTAGTGGTCCATGTTCAAAACCTCTGGTTGAGTATTGTGTTTTCAAAATAGGTCTGCATGCGTACATTTAAAAAAATGGTATTTTGGGGAAAAACCACAGTACTTTTCAAAAATATTTTCATAAAGGGAATAACGTAGTCCGAAGTTTTGATCTCGATGGCCATAGAAGCAATATTGAGAACTCTAGAGAAGCACTAGGGAATATTGCATAAAACTCTAAGTAAAAGAATTGTAATTAAAATGAGAAGAAATTGAACATACAAAAAACCAAAAAAAAAAATATTTACTCTTGAATTATAGATTTCATAAAACACCACAATGAATATATATGGTACGCTAGCTCGTGGTAGGAGAGACCATAGAGGGTGACCTCCAATTTCTCTAACTGAGTCATCTACGTCTTAAGAGCTTGCACAAGATAATGAACCTAATGAGACTATTAATGCACCCACTATTAAGGGTGGGATATGGATAATCAAGACTTTAATAATGAGTATAATGGAGATGATGCAGTATCCTAGGCCATGTTAATGGTATTATAGAAGGTTGTTGGGGCTCAATCTAATAATTGTAGTCATGGGTTGATTATTGAGAGGCTTCGTTCGAATGGAGCAAAGTTATTTAGGGGTATTGCTGGAATAACCCCCATAGTGGTTGAATACTCGATAGAGACCACTGAGCATATTTTGGATGATATGGACTACACTCTGAAGCAAAAACTCAAGGGTGTCATGTCCTTACGGAGGGACGAGGCTTATAGATGGTGGTAGCTAGTGGTCAAGGGTACAATTCCTAAGCAATGACTTGGGTGTATTTTCAAGATGTCTTCTTAAAAAAAGGATTTGGGCACCTGATATGTTGAAGCCCGACGATTGGAGTTTATAGAATAGAAGCAAGGCGACATGACAGTTTCTCAACATGAGATTGATTTTTTAAGGTTGTGTCGTTATGCACCTGGTATGGTGGTGATTGAGCAAGATAAGAGTTTGCATTTCAAGGACCAACTAAGATATGATCTTAAGATTTTGGAAGCCTCACATTAAGTGTAACGCCCAAATTTTTCCAGTTTTTAAAGTTCTGCATAGATTATTGTTGCATGGTTTGTTGTGTTATATTGTTGTGATTGGGTGTGTTTAATGGACCTTTGTAAGGCTTAGGTTTAAGTCTAGGTCCCGCTAAAATTTTAATTTTTGGCTTTTGGTGAGAGTGGGTTTGAGCTTAGTAGGCTTATAAATTAAAGTTGGGTTTTTAAAGCACAAGAAAGCCTGTGTTAAACTAGCAAGATGGCACCACTTAAAACACAGGTGGTGGCATGTCAAGGCTGGTGAAGGAGCTAAGGTTCGAATCCCTTGGTGAGCAGAGTGTCATTTTATTTTTAATGCTTGTGCATGGTAAGAGATGGAACTCAAGTTGAACTCTGAAGGAAGGTGTTTGAATGGCTCAAGGGAGTAGATTAAGGAGTGATAAGGGGAGAAAATTTAGGAGCTGATTGGGGAGCAAGAGTCGGCCGATTAGGGGTCTCTTGGAGAGCAATTTCGGCTAGGGCCTTAGGAGGTTGCATTTCGACATTTGGGGTTGTAAGTGCCAATTTCTTTTGTGGTTAGCCCTTGGGATTTGACAATTTTGGTCACTTTCTTTTGCCGAATAGGTATAGTGCTCTTTGCTCTTTCTTTTCTTTCCTCCCTTATGTTCTAAAAGCCGAAAATAAGATCCAAAAACCCTCCCTGTGTCGATTTGTTGAAAGAACCAAAGCCTACCATCTATTTTCTTCTTAAGCTGAATATATTATCTTCTTCTCCTTCAATTTCTATTCTCTGTTTGTTAATTCGAGTCACCTAGAACCCTCTTGACCGATTGCCTCAAAAAGCTAAAAACCCGAAAACACTTGGTTCCTCTCTTGTCGATTTCTCCTCCTTGTCTCTACTCTTGCTAAAACTGAAACCTTCAAGCCTCCTTTATCTCTCTGTCGACCATCTCTTCTTTGATTTATAACTTCTTCCATCTTTTCTCTCAAAACCGAAACCTCCATAACCTCTAGTGTGTTTTCAGAAGCCGAATCCCTTAGATCTCTTTTCTGCTTGCGTTCTGACTAGATCTGTAATAGATCTGGGCTAGGCTACTGATCGGTAGTTCATTTGTGTGACTAGGCTGACAAGCAGGCTTTTGGGTAAGTAGCCTCCTTCCTGTTCTTTTCTTTCTTGCAAATTAAGAAAAGCCAAAAAACCCTTATTTTCCATGGTGGCTATCGGTTTTTACTTCAATTGGAAGAAACATCTATTTTAGCCTTATCTTTTGGATCTCATGTATATTAGTATGGTAAAGGGGCAATCTAGCGAGGTGCAGTTCGAGGCTAGGGGGCGTTGAAGCGATATAGATCTAGATCTAGTAGCTAGATTCAACAAAGGTAAGTGTTGGTGATGCTTTAATGTTGGCCGAATAGGTATATGAAGCTGGTATTGATTGTTCAATTGGATTATAGTTGACATATAGTTAGGTTAATTGTTTGAGGGATTTCCGCATATTTCACAAACATGTGTGCAATCGACACCCTCTAGTAGACTAGATCAGCAAAAGCTAAAAAGCTAAAATACCGAAATGCCAGCATTTTGAGGGCTTGCGAGCGTGCGAGTGCTCGTGGGTCGATTTGAAACTGTGAAATTGATATTTACGAATGGTAAGACTGTTGTATGCGTTTTCGTGCGTTTGGGTGGTTTGGGTCTCAATGGGCCGAATTTGGGCCCAATGGGCTTATGGGCCCATATGGGTGAAATCATACGGTAAGTATATTCTAGTAACCTGGATATTAGATTTGCTAAAATTTGCATAAAATTTGGACTTAGTGGGCCACAGTAGCTTGTGGGCTCCATCGGGCCCATTAGGTGTTTTAAGGCCCGATGACTCTGTATTAATGAAATGGCTACTTAAGTCGCTCGGATGACGTTAGATCTGTTAGTAGACTGTAATAGGCATAAAACCCTAAAACTTAGCAAAATTACCGAAATACCGCTAAAGGGTGGAAAATTACTGTTTTACCCTTAGGTGCTAAAAGACAATTTTACTCTTGGAGCAAAGTTGATTGACTTGCATGCTACTATATCTGATATCATGTATGCCATGATATATATATTCTGATTTGCATGGGGTTGGGCTATTATTATGGAGGATAGAGAGTATTGTGTCAGGGTGTGAATCACGTTGAAGCTAACCAACCCATATTGCTATATGTGGCTAGACGCCAAGAGGACAGAGACATGGCTGATGTTGTTTTAGGTACCTTTACTATCTATTCAGTGCCTTATTTTGCATTAATAGATATTGAATCTACCTAGTCTTATATTGCATATTATATGGTTGTAAAACTGGGGATTGGGATAGAGAAAATTGTTAGCACTATTACGCTATTCAGCCCTTTAGGATAACTTATACTTGTAGACAAAATATATAGGAGATGTCGTTTAGAAATTCAAGGGGAAGTTTTCCTTTCGATTTGATAGAGTTTCTAGTTAATGAGTTTCACCTAATTTTGGGGATGGACTGGTTGGTCGAGCACCAAGTTAGTCCAAAAAAGAAACTGTTATGGTTGGAGAGCGTCGAAACTATCTATTCAATGTTTCACGCTACGGTATTGAGAAATTGATCCCAAAAGGGTGTGAGGCATTTTGGCCTTTATCCAGATGTGAGTACAATATATTCTTTTGTGGATAGTATTTAGACAGTAAGGAAATTCCTGGATGTCTTTTCCAAGTAACTACTAGGATTACCTTTGGATTGGGAAGTTGAATTTATATTGAGTTATTGTCGGGTACAGCACCAATGTCCATTGCTCCTTATCACATAGCACCTAAAGAGTTAAAGGAGTTAAAACTTCAGCTTTAGGCACTTTTGGATAGGGGATTTATAAGATCTGGTGTTTCACTGTTGAGTGCACTGGTATTGTTTGTTAAGAAAAAATATGGGACACTTTAGTTATGTATCGATTATAGACTGCTGAATAAGTTGACCGTAAAGAATAAGTATCCTCTACCAAGGATTGATGATTTGTTTGATCAGTTCAGGGGTTCAACCATCTTCTCTAAAATTGGCTAGAGATTTGGGTATGTCCAACTTAAGGTTGAAGAATCTGATGTACCTAAGACTGCATTTAAGACTCGTTATAGTCATTACAAGTTTCTAGTTATGCTCTTTGGATTAACTAATGCACCAATCGTATTTCAATTTTTCGTTGTGTTCATCTACGACATCTTAGTATACTCTAAGTCAGAATCTAAGCATGATGAGCATTTGAGGGTAATTTTGTAGATCCTTCATGAGAAGAAGCTTCTTGCTAAGCTTAGTAAGTGCGAGTTTTGGCTGAAAAAGGTTATATTTTTGGGTCATGTGTATCAGCTGGAGGTATCCATGTGGATCCAAAAAAGGTTGAAGTTATCTTAGATTAGAAGCAATAAAAAAATGCATTTGTATTTAGATTTTTCTTAGTTTGGTCGGTTATTATCGGAGATTTATTTAGGGTTTTTTCTTGATAGCAGCCCTATTGACTAAATTGTTATAGAAGAGCACTCCTTTTAAGTGGAACCTTTGAAGTGGAAAAATGATTAGTAGGCCAGTTTCGAAGGGCTAAAATCTGTATTCACTAAGACTCTCGTTTTGATTCAGCCGAAATCTGGTAAAGACTATGTGGTATACAATGATGCTTCGCTTGTTGGGCTTGGGTATGTTTTGATGTAAGATGGTAAGGTAGTAGCTTATGCTTCAAGATAGCTTAGGCCACTCTAGTGCAATTATCCGACTCATGATTTGGAGTTGGCGGCTATCATTTTCACTATTAGAATTTGGAGACATTACTTATATGGTTAGAAGTGTATTATTTACATGGATAACAAGAGTCTAAAATATCTCATCACCCAAAAAGAGCTTATGTTGAGGCAGCATAGATGGATTGAGTATCATCTTGGGAGGTTAATGTAATAGTCGATTCCTTAAGTAGAAGAGTGATGTTTGAGTTGAGGGCGATGTTCGCCTATTTGAAGATGGGTGTATTTTAACTGAGTTGTAAGTAGGTTTAAGTAGGTTGAGGATGGTTCTTTAGTGCCTCGGTTTAAGTAGGTTGAGGATGGTTCGACTAAAAATATTGTGTATTCTGAAAGCATCTTGTGTTTAAGTAGAAGATATTGTGTACCGAATGATCAAATTTTAAGATAGCCTATACTATAAGAAGTGCATAGTAGACCTTATGCTATGCATCCTAGTGGTAATAAGATGTAACATGACTTGAAGGAATTTTATTGGTGGCTGAGTTTTAAGTGGGAGGTAACAAAAGATGGGTTTTGTAATAGCCTAAATTAAGGCTAAGTTGAAATAGTGGTTTCGGGACCACAAATATGAAGTATAAAAATTTATTGTGATAAATTTTTAAGGTTTATAATGTGATTGAATGCATGTGTGAAAACATCACTAAGAAATTTTATCGATAGAGGGTCCAATTAGACTAGAACGACTAAATTGCAAAAAGTGCAAAATATGTGTTTTAGAAGCATTGGGGCTTAATTGAAATGAATTTGAAAATGTGGGGTCCTTATTTAGTAACTAGACCATTATATATCATGATGGACAAAATGGACATGGAAGGGAAAAATTTTGAAGAAATGCCTTAAGGGCATTTTGGTCATTTGGTTAATAAAAAAATAAAAAGGAAAAAATCAAGTCAAAATTGGTGTCCATCTTCTCTCCTTGGCCGAAATTCTCAACGGAAGCCATAACTAGGGTTTGGCCAACTTTCAAGCTTGATAGTAAGTGCATCCTAGCACCGTTTTTAATACTCTTTACGTTTTTGAAGTCATTATCGCCTGATTTACCTATTTCTACCATTAATTTGAGCTAAGGTTCATGTTTAAAAATTTACCCATGTGTGACATGCATGTATTTTGATGTCTAATGGTAGAAAATGAATGTTAGTTGAGTGATAAATGACTTTTGCTAGGTGATTTTGGGTAAAAATGTCAAAAAGGATCTATTTGCAAAAGTTGTAAAATATGTGTAGAAATATGTGAATAAATAAAAGATTTGGGCATCTATAGGTATGTATAAGGTTCGGCTAGGCTTGGGTTTTGAGAAAAATGAATACATTTCATTTTATGAGCATAGGGACTAAAGTGTAAATAAGTGAAAAGTTAGGGGCAAAAATGTAATTTTTCATTAATGTGATTTTTGGGTGAAATTGAATAATGTGATAATTAAATGAGTTAAATGTGTCATTATAGATCAAGAAAGACGATGAATTGACCAAGATCCGGGAAAGGGAAAAGTTGTAGACTAAATCGCAAAATTTGCTTTTTTTTTTTACTGAGGTAAGTTTGTATATAAATATGCCATGTATTGTATGGTTACGAAAATGGTGTTTGATAATTATTTGATTGATCGTATTATTATGATTTTTGTGTTACACACTGAGCTATTTTAAGCTCGCCCCTAGTCTTAATGTAACACCCCAAACCCGACCCCAGACGTTATGGCCAAATCTGGCGTGCTACAGCATAGTACCTTTCGAAATACCAAAATTATGAGTCAAAACTTGTCGTCAGATAAAAACCCCTTTGTGATTCTGTAGAAAACTTTAGTTGAGTTGAGATCTTTACTGTTATCATATCAACTTGCCAAAACGTTTGCCATTGGTGTATCAAACTGGTTTAAATCGCGTAAGCATTTAAAAATTTTGAAGTTTGAGTTGTGTGTCTAAAAAAATAGTTGTTGTTTTGAAAACTCGTCTTTTCCTATATAGCAGTTTTAAGAAATCTAAACAAAATCTCATTTAAAAATTAAATCCCATAAATGGCCATATTACAAAAATAAAACCCAAAACTTAATTAAAAGTATAAATAAATCCAACTGTAAATTATCTGTCGTTGTGTGGCCACCTCCGAGTCCCTCGCAACACCAGATCACCTAAGGCTGGGGATTACCTGTACAGTTAAAAGAGAGAGTGAGTTTATGAAAACTCAGTGTGTAATCCCCTATCAATCAATCAGTATATAGTATGCAGAAATAGTCTAGGCCTGAGCACTATTCCGAAACAGTACAGTGTGGGCCTTAGCCCAATGTAGTATCAGTGTCAGCCTTAGCCTAATGCAGTATCAGTGTGGGCCTTAGCCCAATATAGTAACAATACAGTGCAAAAATGCAATAGTGTAACCCACCCGAATCCAGCCAACATACCACTCCGTACCACCAACACACTAGTATTGCAGCTGAGCTGCCAGCAACAGTATATGTGGCAAAGCCACCAGTACAGAATACTTCCTCCATAATAGAATCCCAATCCCATGTAGTATATCGTATCATAAATAATACGTGTATACAACATGTCATGCTCAGAAACAGTCACATTAATATCATATATACAGTTAATCTACCTCTAGGCGTATAACGGTCATTTTTATCTATTAGGGGTAAAATAGTCATTTTACCCTTTATGGGTTGGTCATTTTACCTATTTTGGGATCTTGGTACACATACCGACCTCTTACAAGGTCTACAGTCACCTAGAGCGACTTCAGTAACCCAAACAGTCAAAACAGTATAAATGGGCCTGAGGCACATTGTCGGCCCAAGTGGGCCCACACACTCGTGTGGCCTGTTTACCCAGATTTATTCGTGACTATGTGAACACATAGCCCAGTCCAGTATTTGCCACATATCGTAGATTTCATCCGTGTGGGGCCCACGAGCCCATTGGGCCCACACAGCCCATTTCGGCCCAACGTGGCCCATAACGGCCCAAGTCCACAATAATGCTCATGGTGGCCTACGCCTATGTTTCGTGGGCTCGTGTTACCACAAGTGCGTTTGCACGCTCGTGTGGCATCAACGCCCAGCCTTTCGACTTTCCAGCTTTTCGGCTTTTGCTGTTCCACATATAAAGTGGGGTGTTTACACACTTGTTTTGTGGAACGTACGAAGAATCCCACGTGCACCGAACCTATACTTAAATAAGGCATTCAGTTGCTTAACTGACAATTCAAACTAATAACCTACGTAATCATTTAGCCCTAAAATACACACTATCTTACCTTGATTGAAAGAGGGTGAGTTAGTCCTCTTAAGATCGCTAACCAAAGTTGATTACACGCCTTGCCCAAAATCTGTACTACAAACAGATCTTGTTAGATAGGATCACTTACAGATGTGGCTTAGATCCACACGCATTACCTTATAGAGACCTAGGAAAATATTCGGCCCATACCAAGAGATAAAGTAACACATTTACCTTCTTTGGACAATGGGAGGAAAGGTTTTGATCACTTCCAAAACACGTGCACACCTTCACTCTTCTAAAAAAAACTTAGCCCCAATGAGCATCACAACTCGATGAAAAGGTAAGAAACACAAACAAGAACGTAAGAAAAGAAGCCGTTGACTTTTCAGCAAAAGGTAAGAGAGTCAGATTGAAGGAGAAAAGGAGATATGACACTTACCGCTTGTCAAGAATCCCTGCAGAATCGAATTAATATGCTAACAGTGGCGTATAGAACAATCGGGATTTAGAGAGAAAGTAAGTAGTGTATACGACCACCCCAAGGAGTAACAGAAGAAGAAATTTAGTTTAAACCTAATAACAAATCAAAAACTATTAGAGAGGGGAAGGTATGATGAGTTCGGCCAAAAGGAATAATCAAAGAAGCAGAAGAAGTGAGCAGTACATTCGGCCAAGGCTAGAAATACAAAAGAGAAAGAGGAGTAGAGGAACAATTCAGTAAAGACTAACGGGATAGGATGAGAAGAGAAAACTCGAATGAGTAGAGTTGAAAAGAGGAACAGAGAAACGATGTTACCCAGAAAAGATGGATTTGGCAAACAGGGGAAATGGGAAAAAAATAATACCGAAGGCACACCAGAAACCGAGCAAAAGAAAAACCCTTAGTCCTTAACAAGAAATTGGTACCCAAAAAGAAACAAGGGTAACAAAAGTTGAAACTATATGCCAAATACCCCAAAACCAAAAGTGTTCCCAATCCTTCCCCCTACCCAAATTTCTCATACACAAGCTTCCCTATTCGGCTACACCACTCCCAATTTGAATTTCTTTGATTTCCTCCACTTCACTCTCCTCCATATCCATACCAACCCCTATCCCATCCCTTGATTTTCTCCCATGACCAAATCAACAACCACCTCAACAGAGTTTCACTCAACCTCTGGTTCTTGCCTGACAAGTGTAATAAAATAATTAACCACCCTTGTGCAATGTGCGAGTCGAACCTCCAACCTCCTTGGAAACACAACACGCCACTACCACTATACCACCATGCTCTTTTGTGTCATAAATTAAATGCAATATTTTAAAAGACCATTCACTAAAGTCCAATTCCTTCAATTAAAAAAAACAAAATTTTTGCTAATGATAAGGCTTGAACCCAAAGTTTCTCAGAGACTCTCATACAACCCTAAGTCACTCAAACAGTTCGTTATTCAAATCAAAACAATAAAATCAAAACATAAATTTTTGGGGTGTTACACTTAACTTCTTAGGTAATGATCGAGATTAGAATCAAACCCGACATAAGGATGTACGAAGGATTTCAGGCCATTCTTTTCATTAAAATAGCTTTTAATAAGTTTTATTCAGTTTTTGGACTGTAAAGTTATTTGGACTTTAGTTTGGGTTTTTCCTTGGATTTGGGTTTTTCTTTATGCAAGGATTACTCAAACAGGATGATTATAAATTTGTGAGAACTGAAAAATGCATGTTACCCGACCTAACTAATATCAGACATTAATAGAGTGTTTTTCGTTAAATTGAAAGATAAAGAAATTTTGTAAAACAAAGTGATAAACAACGGTTTTTCTAAAAATGTCACTATCATCAATAAAAATTTAACTTAAGAATAGATAGCTTAATAAATGTATGTTTTACAAATCAATTCAAGCGCAAATCGTGGTTTTTCTTAAAAAGAGATAAATTAGGATTTTATGGCTCGTAAGGTTACTTATTCACTTTGGTGGCTAATGTGGTCTTCACGATCTGGCCAAAATATCTAGGCCGGGTTGGGGAGGTTACACCTATCATCCAATGTGTCCACTTTTCATGAATTAAGGATGGCAACAACTACTACTAAAAACAACAATCCAGAATCGGCCACACTTTCCTACTACCACTCAAAAGCCAACCATTCAACTCCAAGAAATAGAAAACTTAATTCCATTATCGCTGAAAAAAATTGGCAACATTTCCCTTTGAATCAAGCCCCAAACCGTCCACACTACTACTAAAATAACAGTCAAATTACCAACATTTCCACCAAGTAAGTGTAACATCGCAAAAAAGGACCTAAACAGAACAGTGGTTGTGAAACCACAAATACGAGATAGAACAGTTTATTACGATGAATTATCATGATTTACCAATTGATTGGATGCATGTGTTAGACTATCGATAAGAAGTTTTATAGATTGCATCTTTAGTTTGTCTATTAGGGCTTATTTGCAAAAGTTGCAAAATATATATTCTAGTTTATAAAGTACTTGATTGAAATGGGGATTTAAAGTAGAGGTCCTTAAATAATAATTAGATCATTAAAGTTTGATGGACAAAAATAGACATGGTTAGTAAGGTATTTAAGGGCATTATGGTAAAATGCCTTAATTAATGAATAAAGACAATATAACATGAAATCAGCTATCATCTCCTTCATTTCTTTTCTCCGTGGCCGAATGTAGCAAGGGAACACCATTGCTAGGGTTTGTTCATCTTCCAAGCTTCGTAGTAAGCTCATTCTAGCCCCGTTTTTAATGTTCTTTACGTTTTTAGAGTCCTGGTAACTTGATTTAGCATATTCTAGCAATAATTTAACCTAAGGTTTATATTTGGAAAAATACCCATAGGTGAAATGTGTCTACTTTAATGTTTTATGGTAGAATATGAAGCTTGAAATTATGTTAAACAACTCGTGCTAAGCGATTTTAAGTGAAAACAAGTAAAACGACATAATCAGTAAAAATACCTAATGTTCATAAGTACATGTTAGAGTGAGAATTTGATGGCCATAGTAGGAAAAAATAATCAGCATGTCCTAAAACATGAGAATTAGGGATAAATTTTAATTTTCGAGCTTTGGGGCAAAAGTTTAGGGGCAAAAATGTAAATTTTGTAAAAATATGTTTTAGGTCCGAAATGATTATTGCATTGATTAAATAAGTGAAATATGATGTTTTAGATCCTGGAAAATGAGATTTTGACCTAGAACAGGAGAAAATTCGAAAATCGAGAAAGTTGGTCAAAATGGCCGTGTTGGTATCGAGGTAAGTTCATGTGTTTAATAAGCATTTAATTAAGCATGTTTGAATGCTAAATTGATATATTAGTTATAAAATTTTTTAGTATTCATTTTTGAATATAATGACAATAATTGAGAAATGATTCGACATTAAAAGTGAGAATTCGAATAAGTTTACATGTAAGACCATAGTGGTAATGTGGCTTTGTATAAGATCAAGAAAGTATTGAATAGCATAATTTGAGGAAGTAAGATAAATTGAGGATATGATGAGATTTGAGAATGTAAGTATGTAAGTTGAGTAGCATTTTATTATTATGAAATTGTTGTTATTATTATTGTGTTATGTGACTGACCTTGAGAATTTTGAGTAAGTATGTTTTAGCTTTGAATTGCCAAGGCATTAATATTTCAAAGTCCATGCTTATTACATGGAAATTAAGGAAGAATTGATGGAAAAAGACCATGGTTGACCCATGGCAACATAAGATAAGGATACCAAGTCAAACCATGCCAAGCCATGGCATTAATAAGTTTTACAAGGCAAGGAAATCATGTAAGACCATGTCAAGACATAGCATTGGTAAGTTACTATAAGGAAAAGATTCCATGTAAGACCATGTCAAGACATGGCATTGACAAGTTACTATAACGAAAAGATCCCATGTAAGCCCATGCCAAGGCATGGCATTGGTGAATTCACAAGGCAAGGATACCATGTAAGACCATGTCAAGACATGACAATGGTAAATTACAAAAGGAAAGGTACTTGGGTAATCCAAAGAGTAAGTCAAAGAGATGACAAGGTAAGATCATGAAGAAAGAGCACATGTATGTACATAAGGCTTATTAATATTGAGGTTATAAGTTGATGATATTAAAAGTATTTTAATGAGTATATTCAAGTATTAAGTAAGTGATAAGTTTTCAATCATACTTATGACGCTTTATGACATGGTTGGCAATATGCCTATATATTATGAAAGAGTATTAATGTGTTAAGTGGGATGTTGCAGGTACATAAGCAAGCTATTAAGTAAGGCATTTTTTTTTATTATTCCGAGCCTTTGGTAAGGTTACCAATGAGTAAGATGGGAAAGTAAGAACTTAATATTATTTATGCAAATGAAAGCTTAATAATAAACTAAAATTTATTGCTAATGCGTATTATTTTACATGTGAACTTACTAAGCTTTATAAGCATACCTCTTTCCTTTCCACTGTTCTAGAGTTTTATCAAACAAGCTCGGGTTGGAGGTCGTTGGAGATCGCTTCACACTTTCGACTATCAAGTTACCAATTGGGTATTTTCAATGAAATATTTTCAGTCATGGCATGTATAGGGACTTGGCCATTTTGTGTGTATGTCCTTATGATATGGCTAAATAAGAACATGTGTTGATGTTATGAATGCCTAAAGGAGTTTTAATGCAAAGAAATTATGAAAGAGTAAAAGTTGGTTATGAAACAGTTTTGGGACAACAACAGTGACGTGATTTTGAAAAAATCACTAAAAATTGTAAAAATGGAATTAAATGGTGAATGAGATATAGAATTAAAGCTTATTGAGTTTGTTTTCATAGGAAAGAAATAGAGCAAGCAAAGGAAGTCTATATTCTGAGGTATTTGAACTCTTACGAGATTGGTCCAGAGTGACTTCATGATCCCCTGTTCCGATTTTAGAATTTCACTAAAAATTTATAAAAAGAATTATGAGTCATAATTTATATCTATAGATTTCTTAGTGAGTTTAATTTCATTATAAATAAACAAAGACATTATCTAAATTCTGTATAATGACATAATCAATTTTAAGTGAAGAGAGGTCAGGTCTGTTGGACTATGAAACAGGAGAATATTTAATGAATAAACTATACTAATTGGCCAAATAAAAAATTCTAGAAAAATTATGGTAAGAAGATATACGAGTCTAGTTTTAGGGAAAATTTATGGATTTAAATTTGGAGCTTTATAATTCAAGTTATAATTAATTTAGTGACTATGATGCAGATAGACAATTTTATCATGAATAGTGAAGTAAATTGTTTTGATTTGTGAAGTAATCGGAAAATTTTTAATGTTCCTGGGTTGGTCTTGAACCGTTTCAATTGCATGTTTTAGGGCCTCGAGGGCCCCTTTTAGGGATATATTGGATGAATGTGAGTGGATTAATTTTAAAATTAAAATTTTTTGCCCCGAACTAGTAAGACAAGTCTGGTAACGCATCGTGCTCGACTCCAGCGACGGTCTTGAGTAAGGGGTGTTATAGTAAGGGCCGACCACACAAGGGACAAAATCAAGCAACATCCTTCCCTAAAAATAGCATGCCAGCACCTATTCCTCCACACATCAAGGGAAGGTGCACTTAGGGGAGAAAATCAAGGATCCCCTTACTAAAAATAACAATGGAAGTTGGGGTTCAACAGCTATAAAATGAGGCCTTCATTTCATTAGAAAGACACACCATTTTTAAGAGAAATAAAAATTTTAAGTGTTCTTTGTTTCCTTGTGGCTTGCTGAACATTTGCTTGCCACAAAATAAGGCAAAACACTTGTCGAGAGTAAGAGCAGCCACAAAGAATGACTTGAGAGCATATAGGTGATTTAAATAAAGAAGAGGAGGAGAGCCACCATAGAAAGTCACAAGGAGAAGTCACAGATAACCCCTTGTTGTCCAAATGGTTACTCTTCCTATTGTGCAATAGCCTTGGATAACCCCAATCGACTAATCTTCTTCCCTTTCTCTTTATTGTTAATTATTGCTTTCTGTGTTGAAAGACATCTTTGTATCTCATCTTTATATTTTCAATTTAATAAAACATTACTTAATTTTTTTTTTTCAAAATAAGTATGAATCATGATTTGAGTTGATTGGTTTTTGTATTATGAATATTTTATGCAAATGATTGTTTCATTCATTTAGGTTTAATTCATGTTAATACTTGTAAATGTATATTTGTAGGTTAATGAATTAACTATTTAATCTAAGACGAGATAATAGTTAATAGACAAAAGGCCTAAATGATACATATCATATCAATACTAAAAAATGATTGTTGTATGCATAAACTGTATAAAATGCCCAAAAGGGTGATTTCTTGGTTAGGTTTGACATAGACATATGCAAAATAACTTAGGGACATAATAGGACTTTGAGAGAAGCCTATTCGTTAATTAAAATTGGATTTAATGAATTTTCATATTGCAACAATACTTTCATGGTATTCTTGTTATAATTGTCAATAACTCTTAAGTGAATTACTTGTTCTAGTTTATTCATGTTATGTATATTAAATCTTGTGTTTAATTTTTCTGTTATGATTACTTTTTTGCAATATGTGTTGTTTTATTTTGTGTATTTTTGAAATATGATTAAACTTATATTATAATTTTCGACTCTCAATAACATTATTTTTCTTTACTTGTTTGCTTCCAAATTGTTTTATAGTTGACTTTACAATAATTTACACATTCTGTCCTAGTGGAGATGATAACTCTTTACTTACTACTTATTACTTGTAATGACTGTGTACACTTGCATGTAACCTCGATACAAGTTTTGGCCATTGTATCGATGGCTGTATTTTGTCATTATTTGTGAAAATAATTGTTTTAAAATTTGGTTTGATTTTGTTTTTATTAATTTTAATTTTATTATTTTTATGATTTTTCAAGGTTTATGAATGTAGACCAAATTATTGATCTATTGCCAATTGACCCAAAAATTGAACACACTTTTAGGCAAAATAGATGGGAGCAATCAACCTAAAGACAAGTAAAAAAAATGAATGAAAATCCAAGAGAAGATGTGGCCTATAATACTCGAAATCCGATCCTTGTTGCTGATGATTGGGATGGAGCTATTTGGAAGTATATTGTGCCTTTCTTTAGTGAACTCAATCCAGGGATTGTAATACCTGAAATTGAGGCTCATCAGTTTGAGTTAAAGCTGGTGATGTTCCATATGTTGCAAACAATGGGACAATTCAGTGGGATGCCTACTGAAGATCCTTATTTGCACCTTCGCTTATTTATAGAAGTAAGCAATTCTTTCAAGTTACTCGGAGTATATGAAGAGCTTTAAGATTGAAGCTATTCCCATATTCGTTGTGAGATCGAGCACGTGCATGGTTTAATTCCTTACAACTCGGTTCTATATCCACATGGCAAGAATTAGCATAACTTTTTCAAATGAAGTATTTTCCACCAAGTAAGAATGTAAGCTCAGAAATGAAATTACTACATTTCAGCAATAATTATGATTCCTTGATGAGACCTGGGAATGATTTAAGGAATTATTATGAAAATGGCCTCATCATGGTAATCCTTATTGCATCTAATTAGAGACTTTTTACAATGGTCTCAATGTTCACACAAAAATGGTGGTAGATGCTTTAGCTAACGAAGCTCATTTTCCAAAGTCATATAATGAAGCTTATGAAATTCTTGAATGAATTTCAAAAAATAACTATAAGTGGCCGACTAATCGAATAGCCACAGGAATAAGAGTGACAAGAGTTCATGAAGTCGATGCTCTTACGTCTTTAGCAACTGAGGTGTCTAATATGACTTCCATGCTTAAAAAATATTATTACCGATGGTTGCAACACTAACATGGCAAGTCAATAAACAAGTTAGTTTGAGAACTTCACTTGTGTATACTATTGAGATGGTCATACATTTGAAAATTGCCCATCAAACCTAGAATCTATCTACTATTTGAGAAACCAACATCAAAATAGGAATGGTCCAGGTCCATAATCAAATCAGTACAACCCTTCATGCAAAATCATCCCAATTTCTTCTAAAGTAATCAAGGAATTGGTCTAAGCAATTCCTATATACCTTCGCATTCAAATAATTTGCTAGTTTTTTCTCAAAAAATATAAATGTAACGCCCTAATTTTTGGGTTTTTCTTAGATTGTTCTTTATCTGATAAAATGTCTAAATGCTAGTATTTGGGTGTGTAATGCATGTTTGGGGAGTGTTAATGGGCCTATGGAAGGCCATGTGTTGGTTAGAAGCTCGGCAAAATTTTGTATTTTAAGCTTAGGAGATAGGGGATCATTGAAAGTAAGGGTCTTAAGAAATTGTGTGCGAAATAAGACACAAATGGATCAGTGGTAAAGTGGCAAGGGAGACGCCACTAGGCTCCTTAAAAGGTGGCGCCTAAGTGTGCTTGGAGATCCAAGGTTCAAGCTGCAGAGGTTGCAAGGTGGTGTTTTATTTTTGAGCTTGAGCAGGTAAGAGTTTGAAGCAGAATTGAACTCTACTTGGAGGAGATTTGAATTGGTCAAGGGAGCAAATCGTGGAGGAGGTTGAGGAGCAAATCAAGGAACTTCGAATTTTGAAAGGAGGTAGCCGATTTTGGGACTTTGCAAGTGCAATTTGGCTAGGGGGTTTAGTGCTTGCATATTTGGCAATTAGGCTCTAGTGGGGGCCGAATTCTCTTTAGTTCTCTGAGAGTTTTGTGCCGATTTTCCTTAGGTAAGAAAGCTCCCCTTTCTTTGTCAATTTCGCATAGTTTATTAGGTACTTTTCTTTTTGCCATTTTGTTCCTCTCATCAACCTAGTAGCCGAACTCTTATTCCACTCTTGAGCCGAATCTTCATTCGACTAAGCACCTCCCTTGTTTCTTTTCTACTCTCATCTATTTGCTTCTCTTCGTCTCAAACCATAAATCGACCCCCTTACCACCATTCTTCTGTTAGCCGAATCACATCTTCTCTCCCTCTCTTCTTTGAATCTTTGCCGATGTGAAAGAGGCCAAAACTCTTGGTGACCGATTACCCTTCTTCCAAAGTCGACTGCCTTCTCTTCTTTCAAAACATTCAATTAGCCGAATCCCTATCCCTTCATCCCTTGTATCTGCCGAATCACTCTTCTTTCTCTCTTCTTCTTTCACTTCATAAAACTCTTGTTTTGCCGAAATCGAATCTCCTTTTCACCGAAAGCCTCCATACCCGGTGGTGCTGTAGGCCAAATTCTAAGTCATCTTTTATCCCTTCTGGCGGTGGCAAGTGGAGCTGTTGTAGATCATGGTTAGATTGGTAAGTACCTTAAGACTTATTTCGTTAGTTCTTCAGGATTTAAAGCTGAAAAGCCGAAACCCCTTATGGGGAGGCTAACGTTAATGACTAAGGGCTTGTTGGCCGTTTTCTTTTGGTTTGATTATGTTAGTGTGATCAAGAGGCTGTGCAACTAAGGACTTGGAAGGCTAAACACGATTGGACTTCGGGATTTAGTCCACAATCGACAAAAAGGGGGTAAGATTTTGATGCTTAGGCCACGTAGGCCGATTATGGTAAGGGTTTATGGCTCTTTGGTTATAGATTATTAGACTAAAAATTATCGTTCGATTGTAGGCTCTTCGTACGTGGATTCCGTCTTTGTTTCATCCATTAACAGGTGTGTAACGTATCTCTATCATAGACTAGGATGGCTAAAGGCCGTAATAACTGAAAACTGTGCTAAAGTGACCGATCGGAAGTGACCGAAAATCAGTCTTGGAGGGATCTAAGAGTGGCCGAATACTCTATTGTGGTCACATTAGAAATTGACGGTGGCGAAATTGCAGAAGGTGCAATTTCGAGCGTTTTGGTAAGTTGGGCCTCGATGGGCCAAGGTGGGCCCAATGGGCTTCCGAGCCTAAATTAGAAAATGACCGTTAAAGACTTTCTGGTAACATGAACAATAAAAAGATGGTTAAGTTGGTAAACTAAACCTAAAAATTAGACGTAATGGACTGGAGACGAAATGGACTTAGTAAGGCCCATTAGGGGTTTTAGGCTAAAAAGGGCAAAACTGGAAACTTGGCTTAAATGGACTTCCGTGATTATACGAGGGCTGATAATTTATTGGACTTGCATAAAAACTCTGAAAATGTGAAAAAGGACTAAAATACCCCTAAGGATGGGAAATTACCATTATACCCCTAGGTGCAAAATGACCATGATACCCCTAGGGCTAAATCTGTATGAAACACATGATATTCTGTTTCTGTATGTTGTATCTTGTAATATGTATATCTAATGCATGCTATTTTGTATATAATATGACATAACATGTACATCTGTTGCATATATATATCTGTTGCATGGGGAAATGGGTTTATGATGGAGGAAGCGTTCTGACAGCCTCGCTGCAATCTGGTGACTTTGTCACATTATTATCTGGCAGCCTCGCTGCAATTTGGTGACCTTGTCACATTATTATCTGGCAGCCTCGCTGCAATCTGGTGGCCTCGCCACAATATCTGTATCTGGTGACCTCGTCACAATATCTGGCAGCCTCGCTGCAAATTATATCTGGCAGCTTCGCTGCAATTATCTGTTGTGTGTAGCGGTTGGGTGGGTCGAGTAGTCTCCCCACATGGTGTAAGGCTGGTACGGTGGTGTTATGGATGGATCTGGGTTGGGTTTCTGCTTGCATATTATATCTGATCTGTATCTGTTATGGGCCTATGGGCTTAACCTGATTCCTGTAGTGGGCCAAGGCCCAACTAATCTGATTCTGAGGCTTGATCTATTTTGGCCTATGGTTGGGATAATGTTGCACACTGAGTTGTCAAACTCACCCCCTTTTATTTAATCTCTGCAGGTAACACTCAACCATAGTGGGCTTGGAGCTGCGAGAGATTCGGAGTGGCCACAGCATCTGCAGAACTGGTTTTTCATTTTGTTTAAAGTATTTTATTATTAAGTTATTTTTGGTTTTTATTTTGTAATAAGGCCGCTATCTAAGTTTTTATTTGGTTTAATTTCCCTTTGATGATTAAATTACATTTTATAGAATCGCTTGTTTAGGCTGCGCTGGTTTCAAAATCTAAAGAACGTTTTCAAAACTCAACGAGTGAATAATATGGATAACTTAAAGGATTTATAAACTGGT
Organism: Gossypium stocksii; assembly: GCA_020496765.1. Lineage (NCBI taxonomy): Eukaryota > Viridiplantae > Streptophyta > Magnoliopsida > Malvales > Malvaceae > Gossypium > Gossypium stocksii. Next base: position 44,170,095 of record CM035629.1, read on the forward strand.
CTTAACAAACTTACTCCTTTTGATTCAAACCTCACTTAAGACACAACAAGACCAAAAGGGTCGTAAACTTAGTTTTAGGATCGTGTGACACACCAGATCTAGTCGTAACGTCTAGGCCGGGTTTGGGGTGTTACATTTAGTGGTATCAGAGCCAAGTTGCAACAACTCGACTGTGGATTGGGTCTAAAAATGGAAGTTTTCAAACAATCAAAGCAAAGATTTTCGAAAGGTCATGTTTTCAACAATTATTTTCAAAATTTATTGGAACCTGTTTTGACGAACTTTGTTTGTATATAAATGATTTATTTTCAAAGAATAAATCAGGTTTTTCTAAGTAATCTTTCTAAAAGAGTGGCACACCGAATCTCCGGCCCAAGCCTGTAAGTTTTCAAAACTTTTCTGATGTTTCTGAAAATTCTGATTATATGCCTGACTAAAGACTCTATTATGATACTTTAGCTAGGGCATTACTGAAACTGTAGAGACTCTGATAAGTAAACTGAGACTGTAGCTAGGCTACCGCGAAAGAAGATAAACTCTGAAACTTTATTTATTCATAAGACATCTGTAATAAACACTGAAATATTAATCTGGCCCATAAAATTTCTAAAATAGAAAGTACGAAATGAGTACGCGAGCAGCTCGTGGTAAGGGCCATGGACGTGGCCGAGGTAGTGCACGAGCTGAAACTTCATCTCCGGGTCATGCGCCAGCGGCTGATATACCGATACCACCGGCAACAGAGGTGGAGTCCCATGATCGAGGTGTTGGGGACGACGCCCTATCGCAAGCGATGCTTCGAGTTCTGGAAAGGGTTGCTTGGGCAAGTACCGGTAATGGATTTCGAGGATCCATTTCTGAGCGACTCCGAGCTAATGGGGCGAAATTCTTTAGGGGCGTGTCTGGTGTAGCCCCGAATGTGGCCGAGTATTGGTTGGAGGCCACAGAGCGGATTATGGATGATCTGGATTGCTCTATGGAGCAAAAGCTGAAAGGAGCCGTGTCGTTGCTGAGAGATGAAGCGTATCAGTGGTGGCTTACGGTGAGAGATGGAACTTCAGATGGTGAGGTAACATGGGAGCTGTTTAAGAAAGCCTTTAAAGGAAAATATGTTGGGGCTAGCTATGTGGACGCCCGTAGGAAAGAGTTCTTGAATTTGGTTCAGGGAAGTAGGACAGTATCTGAGTACGGGGCTGAATTTCTGAGGCTGAGCCGATATGCTTCTGGGATAGTTGCTACTGAATATGAGCGTAGCGTGCGTTTCGAAGATGGTCTGAGAGATGAACTAAGGGTACTGATTGCTCCGCAGAGAGAGCGTAACTTTGCTGCTTTGGTTGAGAAAGCTAAGATAGCTGAAGAAGTAAAGCGTACCGAGAGACAGAATCGCGAAAAGGATAGAAACCGCTTTTGGAGGGATTCTGGACCATCAGGTGGGGCTAATAGGAATGTTAAGAGAGCAAGAGTGGCAGAACCAGTGCGAGCGGTGCCAATGAATGCTGTCAGACCACAGGGTTGTAGGAGTTGTGGTAAGATACATATGGGCGAGCGTCGGAAATGTTCTGGAGCCTGTTTTCGATGTGGGTCGATGGAGCATAGGATTAAGGACTGTCCCGAAGAACCGGATCAAGGACAGGTTATGGCTCAAAGGGTTGCTCAACCAGTGAGGGGTGGACCACCAGCTCCGAGGGGTCGTGGACAAGGTAGAGGCGGAAATGGTAATGGTCGAGGACGAGGAGCACCTGGCAGGGGTGCTGGCTTCGCTGAGGCTCGTCAGCCAGTGCTAGTTTATGCAGCTCGTCGCCGAGAGGAGGGTAATGCTCCTGACATCATAACTGGTACATTTTTTATTTCTAGTATGCCATACACTGCGTTGATAGATGTTGGATCTACCCATTCTTATGTTGCATGTGCCATGTCTGGGTCGCTAGGAGTGCATTCTGAGGAGACAGTGAGTGGGGTATCTGTATTAAGTCCTTTGGGTCACTCGGTTAGGGTAGACAAACTGTATAGAGACGTGCCTATAGAGACTCAAGGAAAAATCTTTTTTGGAGACTTGATGGAGCTACCTTTCGGAGAATTTGATCTCATCTTGGGAATGGATTGGCTTGTAAAGCATAGGGCTACTTTGGATTGTGCTGCAAAACGAATGAGGCTAAAGACTGCAGAGGATGAGGAAGTTATGGTGATAGGTGAACGTAGAGATTATTTGTCCAATGTGGTGTCAGCATTGAGAGCTGAGAAGTGGATTCGTAAAGGATGTGCGGCTTATTTGGCATTCGTAGGTCAAGTAGAAACTGAAGAACTAACTGTGGATCAAGTTAGAACCGTTAAATATTTTCAAGATGTCTTTCCCGAAGAGCTTCCAGGTTTACCCCCGAATCGAGAAGTCGAGTTTGGGATTGATTTGTTGCCTGGTACGGCACCAGTGTCTATTGCACCGTATAGGATGGCACCAAAGGAGTTGGTGGAGTTGAAAGCGCAGATTCAAGAACTGTTGGATAGAGGCTTCATTAGGCCAAGTGTGTCTCCGTGGGGAGCACCAGTGCTGTTCGTAAAGAAGAAGGATGGGTCAATGCGAATGTGCATCGATTATCGGTAGTTGAACAAATTGAAGATTAAGAATAAGTACCCGTTGCCAAGAATCGATGATCTGTTCGACCAGCTTAGAGGAGCTTCAGTATTCTCCAAGATTGACCTTCGATCTGGGTACCATCAATTAAGGGTGAAAGAGGTGGATATACACAAGACAGCATTCAGAACTCGCTATGGTCACTATGAATTCTTGGTTATGCCATTTGGGCTGACCAATGCACCAGCAGCATTTATGGATCTGATGAATCAAGTGTTCCAGCCATACTTGGATCGATTCGTGGCCGTCTTTATCGACGATATTCTGGTTTATTCTGAATCCCAGGAGAAACATGATGAGCATCTCCGTGTTGTACTGCAAGTGTTAAGGGAAAATGAGCTTTGTGCGAGCAACAGCAAGAAGCTTTTGAGAAACTAAAGAAGGTTCTGACCGAAGCACCTGTACTGATTCAACCAGAGTCTGGGAAAGATTTTACCGTGTACAGTGATGCATCACATGTTGGGTTGGGGTGCGTGTTGATGCAAGAGGGTAAAGTGGTTGCTTATGCATCACGACAGCTTAAACCTCATGAAGTGAACTACCCTACCCATGATCTGGAGTTGGCAGTAGTAATCTTCGCACTTAAGATCTGGCGACATTATCTGTATGGAGAAAGGTGTATTATATACACAGACCATAAGAGTCTTAAGTACTTGTTGACTCAGAAGGAGCTGAATCTTAGGCAACGGAGATGGATCGAGTTGCTTAAGGATTATGATTGTGCGATTGAGTATCATCCAGGCAAAGCTAATGTGGCGGCTGATGCCTTAAGTCGTAGAACTGTATCTGATCTGAGAGCTATGTTTGCTCGTTTGAGTCTGTATGATGATGGTAGTCTGTTAGCAGAATTGCAAGTAAGACCGACCTGGGTGGATGAGATTAAGGAGAAGCAGTCGAAGGATGAGTCGCTGGTTTCTCGATTTCAGCAGGTTAAGGATGGGAGTACTTCTGAGTTTGGACTTAACAGTGAGGGTGTTCTATGTTTCCACGGTAGAATCTGTATGCCTAAGGATTCCAATTTGAGGCACGCAATTCTGAATGAAGCTCATAAAGGACTGTGCGCTATGCATCCTGGAGGTAATAAGATGTATCATGACTTGAAGGAGTTGTATTGGTGGCCTGGACTGAAGCGAGAGGTAACAGAATTTGTGGGGAAATGTCTGACTTGTCAACAAGTAAAAGCTGAGCATCAGTTACCTTCTGGACTTCTGCAACCAGTGAAGGTACCACTCTGGAAGTGGGAAAGGTTGACCATGGATTTCGTAAGTGGATTGCCCTTAACGCCGTCAAAGAAGGACTCGATTTGGGTGATCGTGGATAGGTTAACTAAATCTGCTCATTTCATCCCTGTTCGTACTGATTATTCGCTTCAGAAGTTAGCCAAATTGTATGTGGCAGAGATTGTACGTCTGCATGGGGTGCCAGTGTCTATTATTTCTGATCGAGACCCTAGATTCACATCTCGGTTCTGGCAAAAGTTGCACGAGGCTTTGGGAACGCGACTGAACTTTAGCACGACTTTTCATCCTCAAACTGATGGTCAGTCGGAAAGGGTTATTCAGATTCTGGAAGATATGTTGAGGGGTTGTGTTATCGACTTTCGAGGCAGTTGGGAGGGTTATCTACCATTGGCAGAGTTCGCGTATAATAACAGTTATCAGGCTAGTATTCGTATGGCACCTTATGAGGCACTGTATGGACGTAAGTGACGTTCACCTAGCTGTTGGACCGAATTGGGTGAGCGACAAGTTCTTGGACCTGAATTGGTAGCAGAAACTGAAGAGAAGGTCAAGGTGATAAGGGATCGATTAAAAGAGGCATCTGATCGACAGAAGTCTTACGCAGATTTGAAGCGTAAGGAAATTGAGCATTCAGTAGGTGATATGGTCTTTTTGAAAGTTTCGCCTTGGAAGAATATACTAAGATTTGGTAAGAAAGGCAAGCTAAGTCCGCGATTTATTGGGCCTTATCGGGTTCTTAAGCGAGTAGGACCGGTGGCGTATCAGTTAGAATTACCGCCAGAGTTAAATAGAATCCATGATGTGTTCCACGTATCCATGTTAAGACGATATCGTTCTGACCCTGCCCATATTCTACCAGTTGCAGAAGTGGAGGTACAGCCTGATTTGACTTTCGAAGAAGAGCCGGTGCAGATTCTGGATCGAGACGTGAAGGTTCTAAGAAGAAAATCAGTTCCGTTGGTAAAGGTACTTTGGCGTAACCATGGTAGAGAGGAAGCTACTTGGGAACCAGAGGAGGCAATGCTTCAGCAATATCCTCATTTGTTTGGATAAGGTAAATTTCGAGGACGAAATTTCTTTAAGGAGGGTAGAGTTGTAACGCCCTAATTTTCGGGTTTTTCTTAGATTGTTCTTTATCTGATAAAATGTCTAAATGCTAGTATTTGGGTGTGTAATGCATGTTTGGGGAGTGTTAATGGGCATATGGAAGGCCATGTGTTGGTTAGAAGCTCGGCAAAATTTTGTATTTTAAGCTTAGGAGATAGGGGATCATTGAAAGTAAGGGTCTTAAGAAATTGTGTGCGAAATAAGACACAAATGGATCAGTGGTAAAGTGGCAAGGGAGACGCCACTAGGCTCCTTAAAAGGTGGCACCTAAGTGTACTTGGAGATCCAAGGTTCAAGCTGCAGAGGTTGCAAGGTGGTGTTTTATTTTTGAGCTTGAGCAGGTAAGAGTTTGAAGCAGAATTGAACTCTGCTTGGAGGAGATTTGAATTGGTCAAGGGAGCAAATCGTGGAGGAGGTTGAGGAGCAAATCAAGGAACTTCGAATTTTGAAAGGAGGTAGCCGATTTTGGGACTTTGCAAGTGCAATTCGGCTAGGGGGTTTAGTGCTTGCATATTCGGCAATTAGGCTCTAGTGGGGGCCGAATTCTCTTTAGTTCTCTGAGAGTTTTGTGCCGATTTTCCTTAGGTAAGAAAGCTCCATTTTCTTTGTCAATTTCGCATAGTTTATTAGGTACTTTTCTTTTTGCCATTTTGTTCCTCTCATCAACCTAGTAGCCGAACTCTTATTCCACTCTTGAGCCGAATCTTCATTCTACTAAGCACCTCCCTTGTTTCTTTTCTACTCTCATCTATTTGCTTCTCTTCGTCTCAAACCATAAATCGACCCCCCTTACCACCATTCTTCTGTTAGCCGAATCACATCTTCTCTGCCTCTCTTCTTTGAATCTTTGCCGACAACTGTGAAAGAGGCCAAAACTCTTGATGACCGATTACCCTTCTTCCAAAGTCGACTGCCTTCTTTTCTTTCAAAACATTCAATTAGCCGAATCCCTATCCCTTCATCCCTTGTATCTGCCGAATCACTCTTCTTTCTCTCTTCTTCTTTCACTTCATAAAACTCTTGTTTTGCCGAAATCGAATCTCCTTTTTACCGAAAGCCTCCATACACGGTGGTGCTGTAGGCCAAATTCTAAGTCATCTTTTATCCCTTTTGGCGGTGGCAAGTGGAGCTGTTGTAGATCATGGTTAGATTGGTAAGTACCTTAAGACTTATTTCGTTAGTTCTTCAGGATTTAAAGCTGAAAAGCCGAAACCCCTTATGGGGAGGCTAACGTTAATGACTAAGGGCTTGTTGGCCGTTCTCTTTTGGTTTGATTATGTTAGTGCGATCAAGAGGCTGTGCAACTAAGGACTTGGAAGGCTAAACACGATTGGACTTCGGGATTTAGTCCACAATCGACAAAAATGGGGTAAGATTTCGATGCTTAGGCCACGTAGGCCGATTATGGTAAGGGTTTATGGCTCTTTGGTTATAGATTATTAAACTAAAAATTATCGTTCGATTGTAGGCTCTTCGTACGTGGATTCTGTCTTTGTTTCATCCATTAAAAGGTGTGTAACGTATCTCTATCATAGACTAGGATGGCAAAAGGCCGTAATAACTGAAAACTGTGCTAAAGTGACCGATCGGAAGTGACCAAAATCAGTCTTGGAGGGATCTAAGAGTGGCCGAATACTCTATTGTGGTCACATTGGAAATTGACGGTGGCGAAATTGCAGAAGGTGCAATTTCGAGCGTTTTGGTAAGTTGGGCCTCGATGGGCCAAGGTGGGCCCAATGGGCTTCCGAGCCCAAATTAGAAAATGACCGTTAAAGACTTTCTGGTAACATGAACAATAAAAAGATGGTTAAGTTGGTAAACTAAACCTAAAAATTAGACGTAATGGACTGGAGACGAAATGGACTTAGTAAGGCCCATTAGGGGTTTTAGGCTAAAAAGGGCAAAACTAGAAACTTGGCTTAAATGGACTTCCGTGGTTATACGAGGGCTGATAATTTATTGGACTTGCATAAAAACTCTGAAAATGTGAAAAAGGACTAAAATACCCCTAAGGATGGGAAATTATCATTATACCCCTAAGTGCAAAATAACCATGATACCCCTAGGGCTAAATCTGTATGAAACACATGATATTCTGTTTCTGTATGTTGTATCTTGTAATATGTATATCTGATGCATGCTATTTTGTATATAATATGACATAACATGTACATCTGTTGCATATATATATCTGTTGCATGGGGAAATGGGTTTATGATGGAGGAAGCGTTCTGGCAGCCTCGCTGCAATCTGGTGACTTTGTCACATTATTATCTGGCAGCCTTGCTGCAATCTGGTGACTTTGTCACATTATTATCTGGCAGCCTCACTGCAATCTGGTGGCCTCGCCACAATATCTGTATCTGGTGACCTCGTCACAATATCTGGCAGCCTCGCTGCAAGTTATATCTGGCAGCTTCGCTGCAATTATCTGTGGTGTGTAGCGGTTGGATGGGTCGAGTAGTCTCCCCACATGGTGTAAGGCTGGTACGGGGGTGTTATGAATGGATCTGGGTTGGGTTTCTGCTTGCATATTATATCTGATCTGTATCTGTTATGGGCCTATGGGCTTAACCTGATTCCTGTAGTGGGCCAAGGCCCAACTAATCTGATTCTGAGGCTTGATCTATTTTGGCCTATGGTTGGGATAATGTTGCACACTGAGTTGTCAAACTCACCCCCTTTTATTTAATCTCTACAGGTAACACTCAACCATAGTGGGCTTGGAGCTGCAAGAGATTCGGAGTGGCCACAGCATCTGCAGAACTGGTTTTTCATTTTGTTTAAAGTATTTTATTATTAAGTTATTTTTGGTTTTTATTTTGTAATAAGGCCGCTATCTAAGTTTTTATTTGGTTTAATTTCCCTTTGATGATTAAATTACATTTTATAGAATCGCTAGTTTAGGCTGCGCTGGTTTCAAAATCTAAAGAACGTTTTCAAAACTCAACGAGTGAATAATATGGATAACTTAAAGGATTTATAAACTGGTCTTAACAAACTTACTCCTTTTGATTCAAACCTCACTTAAGACACAACAAGACCAAAAGGGTCGTAAACTTAGTTTTAGGATCGTGTGACACACCAGATTTGATCGTAACGTCTAGGCCGGGTTTGGGGTGTTACAATAGAAACATCAGCTAGTCGAGTCTTCAAATAGTTTGAAGAACTTACCAAAAGCATATATGGCTAAAACCGGTGTAATTCTAAAGAATCTAGAGAACCAGATAGGACAGTTAGCCAACGAGCTAAGAAATAGACCTCAAAATGCTTTTCCAAGTGATACAGAGAATCTATGAAGTACAGGCAAAGAGCAATGTAAAACTATCACTTTGAGGAGCAAAAAAGTGTTGGAACCAAAAGTTGTTGAAGCCAAAGGTGAGCTTGTTGTTGTCCAAAATCAAAAGGAAGTTCAACCAAAAGTTGAAACTCCCACAGTCTATCCCTGTGACCCTTACTGAGGCACAATAACAGCAGAATAGTTGTAACACCCTAGGTTTGGCGGGTCTAAGGATTTGGCATATAGTAGTAGAATTGTCTATCTTGTGAAGTGTAATCTACCCAATGACTTAATATAGCGTATACATGTGGGCATATTGTAACCACCATATTTGTAACAGCCCAATTTCGGTGAAATCAGAACAGTGGTTTCGGGACCACAAATCCAAGCCGAAAATAAAATTTATTTTTATTTTATTACATGGTTCGTAATATGATAGAAATGTCATGTGAAAATTTTGAAAAGAAAATTTTACCGATTTCGTGTTTAATTACGAGAAGGACCAAATCGCATAAAATGTGAAAGTAGAATTCTAGTAGCTAAAAGGATTAAATAGCTATGGAATTCAAAAATAGAGGTTCTTATATGGTAACTAGACCATTTAAGAAAGTATGTAGATATTCTAAGGTGACTCATCCATGGAAATTTAGAAAAAGGGTAAGGACTAAATTGGAAAATGAAATATTTAATTAATTAAAAGATGATAAAAAAGAAATATCATCTTATTTTATCATCTTCTTCACGAAAAATACATAGAAACCCTAGGAGAGAGAGAAGAAACTTTCATAGCCAAATTGGGTAAGTTTCCTTGGTTCGTTTTTAGTAATTTTGATGTTTTTGAAACCGGGATAACTTAATCTATTTAGTTGGGGGATCAATTTGTAAAGTTATCAAAGCATGAAAAATGGGTCATGGATGTATATGCTAAAAATTGGAAATTTATGGTAGAAAATGCAAGGTTGATAGATAAATAACTTTTACAAAGTGATTTTTAAGGAAACATGATTTAGGGATTAAAATGCGAAGTTGTGAAATTAGATGAAAATTTTTGAATTTTTATGAATACTTGTGCTGTAAATTTTGTAATGGGATTTTGGTTAGGCTTGGAATAGGGAGTAAATTGTACAAATTTTATTTTCCGAGCTTAGGGACAAAATGGGAATCTATGGAAAAGTTAGGGGCAAAATGGTAATTTTTCCTAGAGTATAAATTGAGTTCAGATGAGTATGAAATATGAGAAATTAATGTGAAATTTACTTGTATAGATCCGGATAGACCAAATTTCGATGCTAGAACGAGAAAGAGGAAAATAACAGATTAGTAGATTTTACGTACACGAACATTGTCGAGGTAAGTTCGTGTAACTAAACTTTATTTATTTACATGCTTGCATTGATTGTATTTATGTAAATTGTATAAATGTCGTAAATATGTGAAATGATTACATATCTGATAAAGCTCGACAAATGATAAGGCCCAATAAATGATAAAGGATAAACGATGAACAGATTACTTATATGCTTGAAATGAATGTGAAATGTGTTTATTTGAATTATATGAATGTTGTGGATGTATGAAATAATCACATACCCAATAATGCTTAAGAAAAATGTTTAAATCTTGATTAAATAAAATGGAAATTTGATGGATATGTGATTTCTCGAAATGATTGAGGTCTTGCATTTGTTGCTGATAGGATTTAGCTTGGACGAGTAATCCTATAGACCTCAGTACAAAAAAGGATTTAGCCTAGACGGGTAATCATGATATAAAACCTCTTAAGGATATGATATAGATTGGATTTAGCCTGGGCGGGTAATCCAGTTCAAGCTCTTTAGAACATATATTATAGAAAGAATTTAGCCTGCACTTGCAATCCTGATTAAGCTCATGGGAGCATATGTTGGAGACAGGATTTAGCCTGGACTGGTAATCCTGTTTTATGATATGTGGCTCGAGAGTGTGATTTCTGATTATGTGCCCTAAAGGATACCCCCGAACATGAATTGACGAATTCCTAAAGTTGTACATTTTGGGTGTACTACTTGAATATCCATTGATATTTTCAATAATTTAACGAGTAAAACCCAAAAATGGAAAGAAACAGGTTTTTACATGTATTTGCTTGAAGTACATGGAAATGATGTTTTATGAAATATGGAAGTATGAAATTATGACATAGGAACATGGAAATTTTTTTGATGAACATATTCATCTATGAGGATAGATTTGTACACCTCAAGTGTACTACCCATGTTTCCATCTATATTTTGAATAAATTCAACGAGTAACAATCCAAACATGAGAATATATGAATAAAAAATGAGCTATTACACGTATATGCCTGGAATACATGATAATTGATATATAGAAACATGAGATGATGATATTTATATAGGAATTATTTGATGCGAATGTTCATCCTTGATTATAGACTTGTACACCTTGATATTTTGAATGTTATAAGTAAGGCTCTAACATGAAATAATCTGAACTTGAGATGAACCATTATGAAATTATACTTGTGATATAAAGAGATGATTTATACATGTTAAATGAATACATGATGTGGAAATCATATGTTCATGGAAACTTGATTATTGTTTTGCCCATATATGTTTTGATGTTATTATGGGATATATGACTAACAATGGCAATGAGAATATGTGTAGGGCTTAAGGTCAAATTGATTGAATATGCCTTACCTAGTTACTTCAAAATAGAATGAATGGTAAGTTAAGTTCCATGTTATACGAACTTACTAAGCATTTTGTGTTTACTTAGTTTTATTGCCCTATTTTATAGTAAATCAGAAGCTGGGCGAATATCACTCACACTATCCATCAGCCTATGTCGGTACAATATGGGAATTCAATCATGGTTGTAATGGCATGTATAGGATATATTGGCCATATTGGCATGTAAATGTAAATGATGCTTGTAATCTAGCCATTGGAATGGCTAGTAATGGGTTGTTCTAATATACTTGTAATGTCATGCTATGTGTAATGCCCTAAATTTTAGGGTTTTTAAAATGTTGCTTAAGTTGATATTTGCATGTTTGGATGTGCTAAATTGATGTTTGAGTGTGCTTAAGGGGCCTTTGGAAGGCCTGGATAAAAGCCTAACTCCTGGCAAAATTTTAATTTTTGCCATAACTGAATATGAACGTTGGTAGGTAGGGCTTATAAATAAATGATGTGGTTCCATGTCACAAGGAGCATAGTGGTGGAGTGGCATATGGCGTCACATGTAGGGCTTGGAGGTGGCATCATTGGCAAGGGGGTCAATGGTTCAAATCCCCTTGCAGGCGTGATGCGTTTATTTTGCTAGTTGGAGTTGGCAAGTGGTGGACTTGGATGCAAATTCTGAAGTTGGTTGAAGAATTGGTAAGGATAAAGATGACTTGGTCTTCGAATGTTTAAATTAAAATTCAAATTGAAAATGGAGTAAATCAAGGAGAAAATAGGGGAGATTTTCAAGGAGTTGGATGAGGGGGAGGTTATGGCCGAATTTGGGAAAGGTTGAGTAGGCAAAATCGGCTAGGGCCTTTTTCATTTGGCATTTTCAGCATTTATGGAAAAGGAGTTAGGGGTGTCGATTCTGGTAAGGTCTTTCAAAGAGCATTTCGGGTCACTTTTAGGGTTCTAGGTCGAAACTTCTAACATCATTTCCTTTGCTCTCTAGTCACATCTTACTCTCTACCATCTTATGTTTATTTCTTATTATTAAGCCAAATAGTGGTCATTCTTCTCCCCTCCTTGGTCTTACAATTGCTAAAATCAAACTTACCTTTCATAATCTCCACCATAACCGAATTGTTTCCCTTTTGGTGTTAGCCGAATCTCTAATCTCTTCTCCTTCTCTTCTCTTTCATTTTGGTCACAAATCGATTCCTCCTACCTACTTTTACCGAATCTCTTTTTTCCACTTCTTGTTCAAATCGATTACACTAAGCCTTCAATCCATTATTTGTGCTCAGTCGAATCCTGTTGTCTCTCTCTTCTCTCACCCATTACTTTTTCTTCATTCCTAATTATGTCTCTACCGAAATTATTCCATCTTCTCGGATTCTTGTCGAACCTGATTACTCATTTCCATTTGCTTACTTCTTTTGTACTATCTACTTAGCGGAATGCTTAGTTTCCCTTCCTCCATTGTTATCCGATTGAACCTACAAGAGTACTGGGTTGGACTAGCGTGCGACTGCTTCTTTTTCCTCTTAATTTAGTTAAACAAATTCATGGGTAAGTGTTTATTAGTTAGTTTCAGCTTTTGACTTGTGTATTCGTGTTTCCCTTCTGACGGGATTTAGGGTTTCGTTTTGGGGATTAATCCTCCTTTGATCCTTCTCTTTTGGTTGGATTCATCGTTGCTTGTAGATACTTAGATCTATCGGCGTTTAATCAATTGTTGGTGGTAGCACATTAGTCATGTGAGATAGTAGGCAAGCGAGCAGTGTAAGTAATCGTGGAGCAAACACTGTGTATGGCCTTTTCAATACGATAGTCAAGGTATTAATTAATATCATTGTGATGTTAGGTTGAGCGTGCATCGACGGTTGGAATCGCAAATCGGGTGTGTAACTACACCCACAAATAACGTAGATCGGTAAAAGCCGAAATGCCGATATGTCAGAATTTTGAGGCCTTATAGGCGTGCGAATGCTTGTGGGCTGATCTGAACCCAAAAATTGTGGGCGATAGACTGTGAAGGTAGTTGTGCTTGTTCTCGTGCACTTCGGTCGTTATGGGCCTCGATTGGCCAAAAATGGGCCCAACGGGCCTACAGGCCCATATGGGTAAATTATGCGGTAAGTGATAGTTGGTATGTGAGATGTTAAGATTTGCGATATTGCATGTGAAATTGGACTGATTGGGCCACACGAGCGTGTGTGCCCACTAGGGCCCAATAGGGGTTTTGGGCCCGTATACACTGTTTGACCTTATGGACTTTCTGAGTCGCTTGGAGCGATGTTAGTCCTGCTAGAAGGTCGTATTCGGTGCTGAGACACTGAGACTTAATAAAATAACGAAATACCCTGAAGGGTAAAACTACCATTTTACACCTAACTGTCCAGAAGACTGTTATACCCTTACAAATAAGTTCTTTGATATATGTATGATTGTATCTGTTAATCTGTATGCATGTTATATGTAGTTTTGTTAGTCTACATGGGGTTAAGTTTAAAATCGGAGGAAGTTCTGTATAGTGGCACTGCCACGTAATCTGTTTAGTGGCTTCACCACGTGTTCTGTATCTAGTGGCTCTGCCACGAAATCTGTTATTAGCAGCTTGGTTGCGCATTGGTGTGTGGGTTGAGTGGGTTGAGTTATTCCCCACATGGTGTGATGGGCTGGTACGGGTGGTGTGATGGATGGATTGGGTTGGGTTTTTCATACTGCTCTGCTATGTATCTGTAATGGGTTGGACTGACTCTTGGGCCCACTCTGTTTCTGAATAGGGCTTCGGCCTAGTCTAATTTGTTGGTCCGATCTATGATATTGGTTAGGGAAGTTGTACACTGAGTTTTCACAAACTCACCCTTTTATGTTTACATATGCAGGTAACCCCCAACCATAGAGGATTTGGAGCTGTGAGGTACCAAGGTGGCTCCATGACTTCTGCTTCTGGAACTCGTTTTTATTTTTATTTTCATTTCTATTTCAGTTTGGGCATTATTTTTATAATAAGGCCCTTTTCGGTGTTATTATTTTGTTGCACTGTTAACTTGCTTTAAACCAATAGGTTAGGATACTTGGGTTTTCAAAATTAATAACGAATGTTTTCAAATAAATCTCGCGTAATGTTTTCAGATAATAAGATAACTTAAAATAATGGAATACAACAAATACGACTAATAAAATTTTATTTATACATACTCAAACTTATAAAAATAGTTTTAATTTGATTTCGCTCAAAACATCCAACTTTCTAAACAAGGCTTTTAAAATAGAAGAAACTGCTTATCAAAGTGTTTGATTTCGAATGAATCGTCCATGTGACACGCCAGATCTGGCCATAGCGTCTGGGCCGGGTTTGGGGTGCTACACTATGGTTGCTGAATATATGTAAGTAGGTTATTATGATATATTCACATGTGGCATGTTAAGTATATGGGATCAAATGTTGTTAATACCTAAGCTAATTCAAGGTAAGTTATGAACACACACTTGCATGTAATGATATGCCATGATGAATAATGGAATTGCTTAATTTGAATGCTTTGAATGGTTGGTATTAGATGTGTGTTTTAAGTACAAGTCATGGGTGTGATTTTGGGTGAGAAATGAAGCTAGGAATGGCTTTATTTTGTCCACACGAGCAGACACACGGGCATGTGTCGAGACCATGTATGACACACGACCAGGTACATGGGCATGTAGTCAGGCCGTGTGTCCCCTGCACCCTAAATTTTGAGAAACAAAATACTTATAATTAAGCACACGGGCAGAGAGATAGGCATGTGCCTCAGCTGTGTGTGCTACATGGCCTAGAACATTGGCGTGTTTCTTGGCCGTGTGAATCTTGCACCTATTTTTCGACAATTCAAATTGAACACAAGGCCTAGGACACGGGCGTGTGACTTGGCTATGTGACATCAATTTGTTCATGAGTTGCAAGACAGAGACTTACACGGGTTAGGGACACAAGCATGTGAATCCACATGGCTTGACCACACGGGCGTGTGACTATTAATAGTGAGAAAAATTTTAGAATTTCGCGAAAAATTCCTTGAGTTCCCGATTTCATCCCAATTTGATTCCAACACTTGTTTTGGGCCTCAAGGGTCCATATAAGGGATGTTATGGATGATTACAAGATATGAATAGTAATTTAAATGAATTATATGAAAATGTTTTGAAAGTTCCAGTAATGCTCTAAAACCTTGTTCCGGTGACGGATACGGGTTAGGGGTGTTACAATATCAATGAGTAAAGACTTTACACCAAGACATTTTGCTATGTTAAGGAGATGTTTGAGTAACGTGATAAAGAGTAATTTGGATTGAATTACTGCCAAGGGTATAATACATCTGGTTTGTATGGAATATTGTGTTAGTTATATTTTAAGTAACATTGTTAATAATCAACTAGATATTCTAGTTTGATAATTATGGATACAAGGTGCTTAATTGCATTTCTCTTGAAAATTGTAGGCCATTGAAAAGGCAAATCTTGAAACGTATGACATTTGTTAAATTTCACTAAATAAGTTTAGCCATATTCATACGAGTAAGATGAGCATTGAAGAGGAGTTCTTATTTTCTTCTTCTTCTTCCTTACGTAGTATTTACTAATTCCTTCCTTAAATCTGAATGTAACTCTTCCTTGATAACCTAGAAGTAATGGTTTTTTAACGATGAGTAGTTATTCCAACTTAGGGTAAGTAATTCAGCTCTGCATGTTAAGTTCTGAATGAGTAAGTCTATAAGTGGTATTTGAACAATAAGTTGTAAGTACAAGGTTTTGCATGAGGTTGACAGCGATTGAGATGATGAGTAAATTGTATGTATAAGAGTTGTAGCGATGAAATTATGTTCCTAAGTAGTGGTTGTTGCTGGTTCAATAGGGATGACTAGGTTTGGAATTTAGAGTTACAATAGTTGAGTCTCCATTCTGACACTTTTATATGAATTGTTCCAAATAAGAAAAATATCATATATAAATGGGATGATGATATCTACAAAAAATGGCAAGGGTATGAGTATAGTAAAGATGAGTGATAATTTAAAATAAAATGTATTAAGTTCTGCTAAAGAATGATGTTTCGTAAGCAAAGTAGGTAAGGTGGTTCTTTGGGTAAGTAATTGTTGATTAAGCTTTTTATTGTAAAGCCTATATCACGGTATCATAAGGCAGTGACCATGTTAGTTTAATATGATTTCGAACCATTCATGGTGTAGCCTCTAGTAAGATGAAAACTAGAATGGCAGAACATGATACATGAATGAGTGTAAGACCATGTGGTTAAGACCCATGGCACGATATGATATGGTTGAATGAATGCTCATGGTGTAGCCTCCAGTAAAATAAAATCTAGACTGCCAGATCACGATACATGAATGCGTGTAAGTCCATGTGGCTAAGGCTCTTAGCACAATTTGATATGATATGATACGATATGATGTGATAATAATGCTCATGGTGTAGCCTTCAATAATGTATGAATCGAATTGGCAGATCACGGTACATGAATCTCTATATAAGTCTATAAGGAAGAAAATTATGGCACACTTTGTGAAGTCTACCTGGACAGTAAACACAAGATTGTGTATGAAGCCTTTATGGCGTGTTTTGTTTGGCTTATGTGGCATGATTTGTCAAGAATGTCTGGTAAGATTTGAATATTTGTCTTTATGGTAAGATAAGAATAAATTTTGTTAGTTCTATAATAAGTATGACTAAAATAAGGTATTGATATAATCAGGGTTAAGAGTTGAATGATCTGTGATATAATTAAATAAGTCTTAAGAGTTTTCATGATAAAATATGAGTATCTGTAAGAAGGGTATTCGTAGTGGCGAGTGGTATTGTATCTTTTTCTAAAATTATCTTGAATCTGGTTTAGTGTTATCTTCAACTTATGGGATTCTGAAATAAAGTGGTATAGAATTCACTTAAGTGGTTAATGGTACATTATCAATATGGAAATGAGTGGTATTAAAGTAGGGTATGTTTGAGTGTGAATTTAATGGCATCTAGTTCTTTGTAAGTATTTGCCAAACATATATGCATTTGCCCATGAAAAATGTTTGTAAACAACTATTTTGAGATAAGTTTATGTGTTAAGGCATGGGTTGTTAAAATTGAACTCCGAGGATATGTTATATTGAGAAATATATGCGTGTTAAAGAGGCTTAGGAAATGTATGGAAGGATTGCTAGTTAATTAAACAAAGAAAACATTATTATAACAAGAGCATGATAGTTGGTGTATAAGGGTATGTTAACACTGTAGTGATATCTGCTTGAAATAATTGGTTCAGATGAATGGCAGGCACGTAATAATTCATACTAGAATGCAAAGTACCCATAATGGTGTCTCTATAACAATGCTCACTAAGTACTCTTATACTTGCCAGGTTTGTTGTTGTTTCCCGGTTTGGAATAAGTTTGCACCTAGAGGGACGATGCCCAGAGTATGTCAAGGTGGTAGCGGCGTGGGCTATTATGCATACAATAGAAAACTGGTGTAGTCTAGGATTATGCCTTATGAGTCTATAATTAATAATCTATTATGTTGTAAAGATATATATCAAGTCTAACATAACAACTTAATGTATAATACTTCTTTTATTTTCATAAACTAGATGTTTTAGTACAATTGTTAATAAAATGATTAGAGAAATGGGAGTTTGTAAATTGTTTATTAAATTATTATGTATTGTGTGTTATAACACCTGAGATCCAGACCCGACAAATCGGATTGGGTTGAGGGCATTACAGTAGTCCTGAAGAATCAACTCCCATGGTGAATGTAGAACCAACAGTACCTCTAAAAAGCTACCCAGTTAAGGTTAAATCTTTACACCTACTTTCCTGCAAATATTCCAGAAGCAACAAGAGGTACAATTTAAAAAATTTTTACATGTACTTAAGTAGTTACATATCAACATCCATTGGTAGAGGCTCTGGAGGGATTCACTTCAGAACTCTATTTTGAATCATTGGATTTGGAACCCTGTGAGTATACGAAGTTGAAAGCTTTAACTGAAGAACCACCCAATGTAACAACTCATTTTTTAGTGTTGTCAAAAATGAAGGTTTTGGGACCACAATTTTGACTACTGAGTTAGTACATATTATTTATTTAATATTTATGAGTCTATGGTAGTGTTGTATTAAATTTTGGTTCAATAATTTTGATGTTTGATTGGTTAATTAGGTAAAAAGGATTAAATCATAAAAGGTGAAAAAGTCACTCGCTATTAGTTTAAATGTGTTGATTTACTAAAGAGGCATAATTAAATGGCTTTAAATGGTAATTAGACCATAGAGAAGGTTAACGGACAGTTAAGGCTTGGGTTTTAATGAAATCTTAAGTTTAATCAAAGGTTAAAATGGTAAATAATTAAAGAATAGAAAAATAAGAAAAGAAAAATATAGTCTTCTTCTTCTTTATTTTTGTCCACCACTGTTTAACCATTTTTAGGCATGCTTAAGATTTAGCCAAGCTTCAAGGTGTGCATGTAAGTGATTTTGGCTTTTGTTTTTAGTAAATTTTATGTTTTTGATATCTTTATAGCTTAAGCTAGCCAACCCAAGGATTATTTTGTAAAACTGTTAACATTTTTAGAATTTTCCATTAATGAATTTTAAGTGTTTTTGAGGTTGGTTGATGGACTCATGAGCTTGGTTGCTAAATAGGATTATTTTGTAAAGTAATTTTAGTTAGTTTTGAACTTAGGGATTCAATTAATAAAATATTAAATTTAGCAAGGAATTCTTGAAATATTCGGTTATTAAGGGACTGTTGAAAGACTATAACAAATTCGACATTAAGGTTTTTTGTCTAATTGTGAAAATATGCAAGTTTTGGTTTTAGGGACTAAATTACATAAATGGTAAAAGTTTAAGGTAATTTTGTAAAAATAAAATTAAAGGGATTTTATGCATCTAATGAGTATTATAAAGTGTTATATATTGATAGTTTGAAAATCATTATTATTTAGACCAAGAAACAAATCAATCAAACAATAATCGTGGAAAACAAAAGATAGCGGAGTAGTTGTTGGTGTTGCGTTCACCATCATTTTAGGTTAAGGTAAGTTGTATCGTGGACAAAGTGATTTAGTTGTTTCTTTTGTGATGTGATAATTTTATGTATGTTTGTGATTGCATGTATTTGTATAATGATCTTAAGATATGGAATGGATTAGAATGTATCAAAATCATAGTTGAGGTATGTAATTGGAAATAGAAAGTTATTAAGTTGAACTCATGTGAGATGATAATGTATAAGTAATCATATAATATAGTACTGAAATAAGACTCGTATGAATTCTGTGAATGCCTAGGATGCAAATGACATGTCAGTAGCTTCGTGTGTTGGTCTTGGTTGTCCTACTGATGGCTAAGATCTTGCATTTGTTATAGATTCTTTACAGCTTGGGTGAGTAGCTTCGTGTAGCCTATCATCTCGACCCACATCTCATGTGAGCAGGGCCATTCACAGCTTATGTGAGCAGCATTTACAGTCACAACTTGTGGGAGCGACTTTCACATGTATCAAACGTTATTTCACTGTGGTACATCGGGTGAAAACCTAACATATATAAAAGGTTTCGTTGTCATGGTATTTGGTTACATGGTTTGGAAAATGGATATATGATGTATTAATTCGGTTATGAAATGGTAATGTGTTAAATGTGGAAGATGATATTTGTACCATGTGTGATTACTTGTGTATGATTATTAAATTTAGATCAATTATACGTTCATTTGGGAAATTACTAACTTCTGAAATTGTGATTTGCATAGGCTAATTATGAGCATATACATTTCCTTGAGAATTGGTATAATCCATGCTTAGTTGTTTCTTTAAAATTCGGTAAGTTCAGTTAATTTTTATACGAACTCACTGAGCAATGATTTGCTTACGTCTGTTGTGTTTGATTCTTTGTAGATCATCATTGAATCTGCGATCAGTTGGAGGTCAAGTCAGAAATCAGATTTTCCATTCTATGACTCGGTAGAATTTTGACCATTTTGGGATAGGTTATAAGTGCCATGTAGTAGGTGCTTTGATTTCATATGTATATATATTCAAGTTATAGTATGGTTTGGCTATGTGAATAATGTTGTGGTATTTTGCTAAGTTGGTTCTTTTGGTGTTTAAGTATGTACATAAATAAGGATGTTTAGGCCATGTTTTGGTATGTTTTATTTTGGTGTGTGATATGTTGAAATGGTTTAAGTAATAAGCTGTGTTTAGTGAATGAATGGAGTTGAATGGTAAAGCTTGAAATTGCTTGGATTGATATGGCAAATGTGGTATGTTGTTTAGGAACTTAGTATGAATGAGATAGATGTTATTTTAGGTATATTTTAGTGACTTTTAAGCGAGTTTGAATGGTGGTTTATTGTTGCTTGTGGTTTAATTGAAATAGAGTTAGGTAACTTTTAGAAAATGGGTTATATAGGTGCACACTGGTTAATAAATAGCTTGACACACAATCGTGTGCCATGTAAAAGTGTATGGCATGGCCATATGGTTTGTATGATTTAAGTTTCAATTGGCAGACACAATATCAGTAAGTTACATGGCCTAGTGACACAGTCATGTAAAAGTTTGTATAACTTTACAATTTGGTCCGTACATAGTCTCAGTTTATTAAAATGTTTGTCAACACGACCATGTCTCCAAAACATAATTAATCAACAGGGTCTTCAAAACATATTTAAGGTGAGAAGGAAGTACCTTTAACTGACATGGTTGTCACATGCTAATCATTATTTGTAGCCTTAAAAGATCAGTATAAGACAACCTTCACATGACCATACAGTATGTTTCCTTTTAGATGTATGCCTTTTGGTTTGTGTAATACACTTGCGACTTTTCAGCGGTATATAATGGTTATATTCGCTAACATGGTTGAAAATATTTTGGAAGTGTTTATGGATGACTTTTCTATGTTTGGATACTCTTATGATGATTGTTTAGATAATTTGGCCAAAGTACTTAGATGATGTAAAAAGACGAACCTCATCCTCAACTGGGAGAAATGTCAATTCACGGTAAGAGAGGGCATCATTTTAGGGCACAAAATCATGGGACAAGGATTAGAAGTTGACAAGGTGAAGATAGATGTTATCCAGAATCTCCCACCACTAGTGTCTATGAAGGGCATTAGGAGTTTTTTTGGAGCATGTTGGGTTTTATCAAAGATTCATTAAAGATTTCTCCAAAATTTCCAAGCCACTCTACAAATTATTGGAGAAAAGCTCAGTATTTAACTTTCATGATGAGTGTTTAAAAACTTTTGAGGAATTGAAGAAATGATTAATTTCAGCACCAATCATCACTACCCCATATTGCAGTTATTTGTTTAAATTGATGTATGGCACAAGCAACTATGGAGTAGGAGTTGTATTGAGAGAACAAAGGAATAAAATGTTCCATCCCATCTAGTATGCAAGTCAAACCTTGACGGGAGCACATTTAAACTATACGATAACAAAAAAAAAAAAGAATTTTTTGTTGTTGTTTATGCCTTTGAAAATTTTCGTTCATATCATGAAGATACTAAGGTGATAGTTCATACTGATCACACGACCATTAAATATCTTCTTTCAAAGAGAGATGCAAAACTAAGATTGATTTGATGGGTTTTGTTACTCCAGGAATTTGATCTGGTGATTCAGGATAGGAAAGGAGTAAAGAACCAAATGGCAGACCCTTTGTCTATATTGGAGCAGCAAGAAGACCCTCACTCATCTATTCCTATTAATGAGCACTTTCTAGATGAACACATCTTTGAGGTAAGCCATGTCCATAATACTCATTGGTTTGTAGACCATGCTAATTTCTTAGTTAGTGGATTAATGCCGCCCAAAATGACATATCAACAAAGAAGGAAATTTCTTCATGATGTGAGATATTACTTTTGGGAGGAACCATATTTATTTAAGTAATGTGTAGATGATCAAAAAGTGTGTAGCTGAGAACGAAGTAAATGATATTTTCTACCACTGTCATTCATCCCTAAGTGGGGGAATTTTTGAGGATCACGCACTACAACTAAAGTGTTGCAAGCTGGTTTTTTTGGCCGACTCTGTTTAAATATGCATAATTCTACGTGAAAGATTGCGATCAACGCCAACAAATTGGAAATTTATCCAAGAGGAATAAGATGCCACTAACCAACATTCTTGAGGTAGAGTTATTTGATGTTTGGGGAATTGACTTCCTAGGTCATTTTCCTTTTTCTTATGGTAACGGATACATCTTTGTAGCCATTGACTATTTATCCAAATGGGTAGAGAATGAGTCATATCTGATTATTGATGCCCAGATAGTGATGCGGTTCTTGTAGAAACATATATTCACAAGATTCGGGACTCTAAGAGTTATAATTAATGATGAAGGATCCCATTTTATGAATAAATGGTAGAAGTGGTTACTAGATAAATACGATGTGAAGCATAAAATAGCTATAGCTTAGCATCCTTAGACGAATAGCCAAGATAAATTTGCTAATAAAGAAATAAATGGCATACTTGAGAAAGTAGTATGTCCAAACCAGAGAGATTTGTCCAGAAGACTTGATGAAGCCCTGTGGGATTACTGAACGACATTTAAGACTCCTTTAGGGATGGTATATGGAAAAGCCTGCCATTTACCATTGGAACTCAAGCATGAAGCCTATTAGGTCCTCAAGCGGATCAATCTAGATTTGAAGCATGCTGGAGATAAATGGATGTTACAACTCAATGAGCTAGAAGAAATGGAAATGTTCTCTTAATGCCAAGTTCTTCAAAGAAAGATTAAATAAATGGCATGACAACCACATCCGGTCCCATGTGTTCAAAGTTGGTCAGTAGGTCATTCTATTCAATTCTACGGTGATGTTGTTTCCAAGTAAACTCAAATCTTGATGGTCAAGACCCTTTACTATAAATCAACTTTTCCCCCTAAGGAGTAGTCAAGTTACGAGATAATAAATGAGGTAAATTTAAGGTTAAAAGCCAATGGTTGAAACATTATTGGACCAGTGAAGTCGAGCAGGAAAACACCTCGCTCACTTTAACCGACCCATAAAGATTTTATGTCAGAAAACTATTATATTTAATAAAAATAAATAAATTTTTATTTTTTACTAGGTTTTAAATAAAATTAGTATTTTAAAAATAATTTTATAAATAAATAAATTGATAAAGAACTAACAATAATAGTAATAATAAACTCCTAATTAAAAAAGAATTAGTTTAATGTTTAACCTAAGTAAATTACGGTTAATTATTCCTTTTTCATTATTATTTTTTTCCCTATTTTTTATTTTTTCTTTTTTTTTTGTTCAGTTGTTGCTGCCCTCCCTACTATTGTCATACATCCACACTACCCACGCGCCCTTGCGATCCAATGGCAACAAGCCTTGTGCGACCTATCACTACACAACGCACCAGTGACGTGCCCTTGTACTGTAAAGCAACAACACCTTGTGTGACTTACTGCTCCATTGTGCACCACCCTGGAAGCAGGCCCTCCATATATGCCAGCAACAGTGTCCTTCGGCAGCCCCTTGGTGGTCGTTGTTGAACCCTTCAATTATCGGCAATCCCTTATTGTCGTACCTTGCCCATCTTTAAGGTAATTGGGATTATTTTTTCTAATAAAGTGGTTTTGTCTTGATTATTTGTTTCAAGGCCAAAGATGATTCGAGAGAGAAAAAAATTGGATACTCAAGTTGATGAGGTCCAACCTTGGTTTTGAACCCTAGGTATAAAGGCAAAATACATCAGAATATTCAAGAAAAAGCCCATGTTCTCATATAAGGGTTTTCAACTTGCCAGTGAATATGATGTACTGACACTCATTTAGGAAA
The DNA here is from genome assembly GCA_020496765.1 of Gossypium stocksii. Taxonomy (NCBI): domain Eukaryota; kingdom Viridiplantae; phylum Streptophyta; class Magnoliopsida; order Malvales; family Malvaceae; genus Gossypium; species Gossypium stocksii. The sequence goes on from CM035629.1 coordinate 44,193,898, forward strand.
CAAATGAGAAACGGGGATGGAAATTATTTTGTGATATCTGATCTTCTCCGGATGAAGACATTGTCAGAGAGTTCTATGCCCATCTATATTTATCAACGTTGACAACACTCTATATACGTGGAAAGGAATTTTCTTTATCATCAATAGTGGTTAATGCCATGTTTAGTTTACTTGACGTTGATGATGATTATTCAGCCATGGAAGCAAATGCTAATAAAGAGACGATCCAAGATATTCTGAGAATAGTCACGATTCCTGAAGCCAAATAGACAATCTTGAGAAAATGTACTCGTTATCGCTGAAGGGAATATTTGACCCAAGAGGCAAACATATGGTTCTATTTCATTCAGACAAGTATTATACCTGTGATTTTTAATTGCACTGTTTTGATAAATCAGGTGATTCTTCTATATTGTATATTAACTGAAAAGTCAATTAAATTCTTAATGAAATTCTTAATGAAATTCTGGAGTGTGTAGTAAGAAAGACAAGTTATTGTTATTTCCCATCACTCATCACTCTTCTAGATGAATTAGCCCTAATTTATCTTTTTATCTCACCGGTTAATCCGAGCCTAATGAACGGGTGCACAACAAGATTACCTTTCGATCTCATTTGCCTCGATATTCCCTTAGAGGCAACACTTCCTAATTTTTAGGTCTATTCAATTTAGTCCTTTGTCCAAAGATTTTAGCTTACCTATATCTCCATCAACCAACTCCTTTTAGGTTTAGCTACTCATGTTGAAAGTAAAAGAAATGAACATGGAAATGGAAATGGACGACAAAGTAGCTATGAAAGTAAAGCTTAAAAAAAATATGATAGTTGGAATTTTTATGCAAGAAAATGTAAATAACATGAAAATAAAAGAATTTAATAAGGAAAACTAAAGTAATACACACAAAAGAAACAAGCTTTAACAGATTTAAAGTAAAAGAAACTGGAATACATTAAGGTAAAGCTTAAAGTGTCTTGAAACCAAGGTACATAGACTAAGAGTGTAATTAAACCTTAGCTATAGTAATAACTAACTCAAGTAACACTAAGAGCATTAAGAACAAGAAGTAAATGCAAAAAAAAAAAAAAAAACCTCTAAACTAAGGTAGAAGAAGAAAAAACTGAAAACCCTAGAAAAAAAGTCGAAAAACTAAGAGAAACCTAGAGAAAACTAAACCTAAAACTAAGTTAATGTGTGTGTCTCTCCTCCTTAGCAAATTTTGGTTGCTTTAAGCTATCTTTTGATGACTTTTCATTGCTAAAAATGCTCCTACAATGGCCTTGGCTAATTAGTGGATTGGGTGGACAAAGACTACCTTTTTTATCAAAGTTTGTCGCCCTAACGAAGGTGATGTCACGATATCAAAAAGTGGATCACGATACCTCTGGCAGTGTCAAGCTTTTGGGTTTCCCTTGAAGGATGGATATTGCAACACCCAAAGGGGATGCCGGATACCACTGAAGGGAGTCTTTAGTCTTCTATACTATTGGAGATATCGTGATTCCAAGGTGTGGATATCATGATACCTTTTCCTTTGGTGTCATTCTCATTTGTTTTTTATCTCCAACACATCCCTACACCACTCAATCACACGTTAGGCCTCCAAATGGCGTTCTTGGCCAATTTGGGTCACAAAATGGGCAAAGCGAGACATTTTCACTTATTAACTAAAAATCTAAAAATAATGAAAAACTACGCTAAAGATGTTATTTTGCTCAAGGAAAAGCTCCGTAAGTGTGTTGGAAGAGCCTAATTTGCCATATCAAATTGTGGCAAATCAATGACAAGTACATGTGACTATCTTTCCCTAAACTATATGGCTTTCTTATCATACATATGCATCAACATACTTTGTAAACAATTTAAATATCTTCATGGTATCACAAAAAAGCATAAAATTAAATGACTCTAACTAGTCAAAGTTTCCATGATTTCATCCTAAAAAACAAAATAAATAATATTGCAATTATTACCCCAAAGCATACTTTGGGTCTCTTAGGTGAAACCATATATCATGATTTATGGGGTTATTTTTCAAAACCACAAATGATTTGAAAACCACCAAAGGGATCTACTATCGTCACCATGGACTTTGTTACCGCCACGATTGACGTCGTCATCAAGTGGTTGATGTTGCCACCACTACATCATCGTTGGCCAGCATCAGCCAACACCGTCAATTCACTGGCATCCTTCACCACTGGACTACCGTCAGTCTTTTACAGGTTGACTGGGTTAGGTTTGTGTCGTCTCATCAGTCTTAGATGTGTCTCCGTTCTTCAGGATTCATCAAAAAAATTAGTTACATAACACTTATGTTTGTTTCTGGCTCACATAAATTCTTCTACAATAAATAAAATAATTCCTATGTGAAGATGATAGTCCACAATCTAATTACATATTCCAAAATTTAATATTAAAATAATAATTGCAACCACTTTAATTTTTAGGAATCACAATTTTGGCAAAATTATTTTATCATATAAATAATAAAATAATAAAATAATAAAATACATTTATTCACATACATAACCCTCAACATGCTTATAATTATAAGAATGCCACTTCTTATCAAAAATTAACCAAACATGAATAAGAGAGAAATTTCGGTATCGAAAGCACAACCTGGCTTTGACACCAATTGTTGGAAAAAATTCTATTCAAAAAAGATTTTCTTACACAGTGGAAAAATAAAAATTTGAAAACTAAGCTGATTTGTGATATTTATAGCAATAAACTTTTCCCAAAAAGTACCTATGCTTTATGTGAGACAGATCCTTGACGTTCTGGACTTTCAACCGAATTGCCTTCTCTGTTATCCTTGTACCATGAATTGCTTCGAGTGTAGGCTCGAATAATTACAAATCAAACAGAAAACCATAAATAATTTACATACTTTCCATAGGAAAGTAAATCTCTCTCTTATAGAAACCGATAGAATTTTTATTCTCAAAAAATAGAATTTATACTTAGAAATAATGTAACACCCTAAACCCGGCCTAAACATTATGACCGAATCTAGCATGTCACATTACAGTGCTTTTTCAAAAACTTGATCTTGTTGATAAAGGCCCATTTGAAGGTTAAGGCCTCTTGTTGGATCTTAAATCCTTTTAGTCCTTTGTTAACCATTTTAAAACATTATTACATTTAAAAAAAACTTTGTTTGATGCGGAAGCATTTCAACAGTGTTGCGAAAACGTGTTGTTTTGAAAACAGTTATCATTTTGGAAACCTGCGTCCTATGTCTAACAGATACAAAATTATGATAAATAAAAACCTAAATTAAAACTAGAAATTTAAAGAGAGGCCTTATTCCATCAGAACCCAAAATGAAATTTAAATGTAAATAAAAGCTCAATAAAATAAAACGGAAGCAGTAGTGTGGCCACCTTTGAGTTCCGCGCAGCATTGGTCCACCTAACATTGGGGATTACCTACACATTTAAACACGGGCTGAGTTTACGAAAACTCAGTGTGTAATCCCCTAATATGAAAACAATCAGTTAAACAAACAAAATACAGAAGCAGTCTGGGCCTGAGCCCATTATAGTTGTCAGTATCAGATGGGCCTTATCCCATTAGAATAGCAAAATTAGAAGCAAAATATATGTGGGCCTAAGCCCAATACAATATCAGTTCAGAACAATAATGCAACAGTGTAACGCACCCTAATCCAACCAACACACCACTTCATACCACCAACACACCATGTGGGGATAAAATCGACGCACCTAGCCAGCACACCAGTATCACAGCAAGGCTACCAGATGACAGAATCGCAACATAGCTACCAATAAAAAAAAGTGGCTTAAAGCCATCATTAGCGATACAGAACCTTCAAAATGGCACAAAGGCTTTAGTAACGGCATGAGCTTTTGGTAATATGAAGGCACTAAGCCATCGATAATATGCGTGGCACAAAGCCATCGGTAAAGTGGACAGCACTAAGCCATCGATAATATGCGTGGCACAAACTCATCGATAAAATGGACAACGCTAAGCCATCGATAATATGCATGGCTCCAAGCCATCAGTAAAATGAATGGCACTAAGCCATCGGTAGTATGAACGGCACAAAGCCATCGGTCGGTCCATAGTCGTCTTGTGCGACTCGTGCGACCTTAACAGAACAGTACGAATATACGGCTTTAAGCCTTCGGTGGGTCCACAGTCGTCTCGTGCGACCCGTGCGACCCTAACAGATCAGTACTTCCTCTATAACAAGATCCCAACCCATGCAGTATGTCGTGCATGTATGCAAAACACACAAAAATTACATGGCATGCTCAATCAATCAACCATCACATAGGCATAACAATCATTCTACCCTACAGGGGTATTACGGTTAATTTAACCTACAGGGGTAATTCGGTCATTTTACACTCTAGGTAATTTGGTCATTTTACCCTCCAAGGGTAATTCGGTCATTTTACCCTCTAGGGTAATTCAATCATTTTACCCTCCAGGGGTAATTCGGTCATTTTACCCTCTAAGGGTAATTTGGTCATCTTATCCTCCAGGGGTAATTCGGTCATTTTACACTCCAGGGGTAATTCGGTCATTTTACCTCCAGGGGTAATTCGGTCATTTTACCCTCTAGGGGTAATTCGATCATTTCCATTGAAATGGGCCTAAACTCACTTATCGATCCAATAGAATGCACAATAAATAGTTATAATAGTGCAATCGGCCCCTAGCGCAATATGTGGCCCAAGTGGGCCCACACGCTCGTGTGGCCCATCTGGCCCAGAATTAACCACGGTCATGCAACCACACAGCTGAGTATATTATTTACCACATAACATAAGTTTCTATCCGTGTGGGACCTATAACCCATTGGACCCACACGGCCGATTCTGACCCATAACGGCCTAAGCCCATGAGTACGCTTGTGGCGGCCTCTACAGTCTTACGAATGTTCCTGCACGTGCGTTCGTTCGCTTGAGTGGCAATCATTGCCGTATTTTTGGCTTTTCGGCAACTCAGCTTTTTAGCTTTTCATCTTTCTACGATCTAAAGCAGTGTGAGTACACACTTTTTTGGCTTTTCAACCGACTAACAGATACAGGGTATTGTTACACACCTTATTGCGAAATCGAACGAATAGACCACCACGCCAAAAGCCTTGAATGGATGGAAATAGCTTATTGCCCTTATATCACCAGTTAAGAAACGACCTTGCACCCTTGTCGATTATCTACATTAGTAAGCATAATCAATCAATTATGTTTGTCAAATTCCAAGGTTAGACCCACATTAACCCAAAGAGAGTACATGGCACCCTTCCAAAAAGGGATAGAAGTATTCAGCCAAACACTGAAAAACACAAGTCCACTTACCCTAGATATTTAATTGAATGCCGAAAGGAGGGTTTTGTACACCTCTGCACACTTGAAAAATCCCTTTTGCTCTTCGAGAGCCTTAGAACCCAAAGAACCCATACACATAAGAAGGGACATAGAATCAGCAACCAGAAACCGAAACATTTGGCTTAATCAGTGAAGAAATGAAAGGAGTAAGAAACAAAATAAGGAAAGCAAAGAATGCTTACCCCCAAAATCAATTGATAGAAAAGGAAGGATGATGGAGCAATCCGCCAATCGTCAAAGGTTAGATGTCTAAATAGAGTTGAAACGACAAGATAACATATGCAATATTAGGCCTATGAGGAGAAAAAAGAGAAGACAAAGAAAATACCAAGAAGAGCGCAAGAGGGGATCAGCTATAAAGGAAAACCAAAAAAAAGGCGAGAGAGAAGAGATCAAAAGGCAAAGATTGAGTGAAAAGATGGGAAGAGTGTAGAGGAAAAGAGAGAATCGTTATAGAATAGAAGGAGAGAAGCAATGTTCAGCAAGCAAAATAACAAAAATACACCAAATGGTCAATAACTAAAATTGACACCACCAGAGTGAGGAAAGGAGAGAAGAATGGAGTTTAGAAATTTGTAATCAAAATCAAACTGACCAAAATGAACCAAAAACTAAACCATTTCAGCACTACACTCAGGAAAACATCTCCAAAACCGATTCCCTCAATGCCTAAAGACAAAATTCGGCACCACACTCCTCCCCAACTCAATATCCTTGATTTTCTCCTCTTATCCCTCCTAGAATCCCTCCATAATTTTCTCCACAATCCACTCCTCAAATCTCTTTTTGAGCAGTTCAAACTTCCTTTAACAGAGTTTCAATCAACCTCTGCTTCCTACAAGGCAAATGTAGCAAAATAAATACCCTTTTTATCTTGCCATGACTTGAACCTTAGACCTCAAGAGAACTCCACATGCCACCTTGCCACTACACCACAGGCTCTTTTTGTGTCATATTTTATCCTCAGTTAATTATAAGACCTACTTTCAAGCACCTAGGGTTTTATTCCCTTAAAACCAAAAATTTTGTTAAAGCCCAAGTTTGAACCCAAGACTTCTCCAACACTTCTCAGAGGCCCTTAACCAATGAAACAAGCCTTCATTTATGTCACTTCTTACACAGCAAATATTCATGTGCCGACTTCCAAACACTCCCCAAGCTCACTCCCATTTCTTCTAGGCCCAAAATTCGAGGCGTTACAAATAAGTTCTAACTATTTTTTAGCAGACCAACAATATCTCAAAGTTGTGTATAAAACTTATATTTTTAGCACTACCAGTGTCATCTATTTATAGGGAGACATAAAGGAACCCTAGTTGAATAAGCATAATACAAACAAGACGTATTTAATAGAAAAACCAATCCCCTAGTTGGATTAGGAGAGAGAGGCGGCTAACCCTAGTTAAATACAATAAGGTTTTCGCCCCTCATATTATGAGGGGTTTTGGGCCTCTCTTGTATCGAGTCCAATTATACATGCCTCTTAGACTTTTAAGCCAACACTTTATAATATAATCCAACCCAAATGCATGTTTTTTAATTTCCCAAAATAAATATTATTAAATTAATTTTTCAATTAAATAATTTTCTCAACCCAATTCTAATTTCGTTACTTTACCATAAAAGATTCTATGAGAAAAAATATTTAATTTCTACATTCAACATATTCACAATGATCAATTAATTTAATTTCATTTTTTACTTCAATTATTTGGTTAAATAATAATTCAAAAAATTTAAATTAATTCTCAGATCGTTTCCATACTTAATGCACCTCATTTCTTTAACTTTATTAATTCGATCCATTTTTGTCCATTTGATTCAACATACAATTCATTTCTAATTTCAACAAGCTAACTTAGGGACTGGTTGGAAATATATAATTATGGCACAAAAGATTTATAATTAAGTTCCAATATTTCACCTATTAATTATAAACTTATTTAGTCATGAAGTCATTACACTATAGTATCATGACTAAGCTCACCCCAATTAGATACCTTTATGAAAGCTACTCGATCAGTACTCGTCCAATGACCTTATCGTAAGTGTGTTACCCCTCACAGGATATGCTTAACCTTCTTGAGATAAATTTATTCTCCTAATATGATCCTATTTTATCTCATGGTAACCATTACATCATCCATTATGAAAAGTCAATTACTATCAAATAGTAACTAAGGCATTCATCACAAAGACAAATGACTCGTGATCACATTTACTTTTCATGAATCATGTAATGTCACTAAGATGATATCATTTACCCGTTTTTTGGGCTATGAATTTCACTATTGTGAATGATGCTACATACTATAGAAGTCATTCGAAACATGAAAATATACACACCTTTTCATACCCTTTTTAACTCAAATTCATGCAGTTTCGATAAAATTCTTATCGAAAAATATATAATAATTATAAAATAATTAAGTTGCACTTAATTTTTTTAACATTTTGAATTTTAATTAATTTTATAATTAATTTTGATTAATTTTTATCATTTTCGGCAGATTCACACAAACGGCGAAAATTGGCTCGGCAGACACTACTGGAAGTGCAAAATTGAGAAGTGATTTTTGAAGCATTGAGGCGAATTAATTTTTCAACTGAAGACGGTCCAAATTATGAATAATGATTCATAATATAATTAATTTTAATTTTAATCAAATCTATTTTGGGTTAAATAATTATTATTAATTAGTTATGAAAAGAAGCCCAGTTGAGTTGAACCGAGAAAATCGATCCAATTGAGAACTAGGCTCCCCAAAACAGTCCCACATGCTGACCCAATCAGCTTTTTTTTCTGATTATTTGTCGTGCAAAAAATCCCTTGATTAATCCTTGAATTCGCATTCAAACCCCTCCACTTATCATACCTTCTTAGATTTGCCCTACCTTAAAGTAGCAAGTTTGAAACTTTCAAACTTGCCACATGTGTGGCCAGCCATGGGGGGAGTCTATGGGTGTTGATTTTTGATATATTTAGCAGCCATCTCAACCTATAAATGCCCCATTGGCTGCTTATTTCAAACACACCTTAAAATCTCTCATCCTTTCACTTTTCTCTCACATTCTCTCTTCAAAACCCTTCCTTTGTTCTTCATTTTCCCTTCCCATTCCTGTGATGATTTCACCTCTTAGAAAAGAGTCCTTCAACCACCGTTTGAAGCAGCATTCAAGTGTTTATGGAAGCCTCAGTTCAACAAGAACAAGCGAAGAAGGACGGGCGGAGTTCGTCAAGCTTCGGAGAAACATCAGATTTGGTTCTTTTTCCTTACCCTTTTAATTTTATTGTTGTTGTTATGAACATGTCTATGAATACTTGTGATGTTGATATGTTGAATTTAATTAATATGGGTTAAATTTAATTCGTGTTAGGTTGATTGCATTTCGTCCACTTAATTTATTAAAATTGTGTTTGTGTTGTTATAGGTCTTGGTAAAATGTTTGATTAAGTAAAACCATGACTAAGTTATTCTTGCATTATAATTGTAAGGTAACTAATGAATTAATTATTTGAACATGTTGAAATTGTAATTAATTGACACCATACTTAATCAGTGAATGTTTAATCTTCTAAGGTAGTTAAGAGTTAAATTAGCGACGGTATTAGACAATACATTAGCCTTGCATAACTTGCAAGATTATTGTGATTAAATTGTTTCAAGGCAGGAATACATTGTTAACTCACTTAATCTTTTATGTGCTTATGAAGATTGATTAATTGTTTGAACTGGCATTGGGAAATGTTCAAGATATTAGTTAATTTAATAGGTACGTATGAGTAATAATTAGCAAATTACCAAGTTGCCGTGAATTTATTCGTAACAACGTAAACATGAGTTTAGTAATTCTATGCTAAGAAATGTAATTAATCTAACACAATTATGTCATCTTGATTAAAATCATCTTTTGAAATCGTGCATTAGAATTTTTATTTTATTTTATTTTATTTACTTAGTTTTTAATCTCTTCTTCAAAATCAAAACATTTTTCTTTACCAAATTGTTTTAATTGCATTCATAATACTTTTCACTATCCCTGTGGGTACAATCATTTGACATTTACTTGTCACTTTATTACTTGTTGCGATTGTGTACACTTGCACATTTCCATTGTTCCAAGTTTTTGGCACCGTTGTCGAGGATAATTTTAAAAAGTCATTATTTGTGAATTTGTTAATTTTGCATTTTGGTTTATTTTTCTGTTCAATTTTAACTTAATTAATCTTTCTGTGTTTGTTTTAAGTGTTTATGAGTATTAATCGAATTATCAATTTACTCCTCGTAGACCCTGAGATTGAAAGAACTTTTTGACAAAGAAGAAGACAAGCAAGTCAAAGAAGGACCGAAGAGATGAATTATGAAAATTCAAATCAAGGAAAAAAAGCAAACCCTATTCAAAATCCTATCCTTATTGCTGATGATAGGGATAGAGCTCTAAGACGGTATGCCATGCCAGTATTTCATGATCTTAATCTGAGTATTAGGAGACCCAAAATCGAGGCACAATAATTCAAGCTGAAGTAAGTCATGTTCTAGATGCTTTGGACAGTGTGCTAATTTAGTGGAATGCCTACTAAAGATCCTCACCTTCACTTAAGACTGTTTATGGAGGTAAGCGATTCTTTCAAGTTAATCGGTGTACCTAAAGATGCGATTAAAGTTGTTCCCATATTCACTAAGGGATAGAGCTCGAGTCTAGTTGAACTCATTACCATCAAATTCCATTTCTACATGGCAAGAGTTAGCAGAAAGATTCTTTATGAAGTATTTCTCGCCTAGTAAGAATGCTAAGTTGAGGAGCAAAATCACTACTTTCCAAAAAATGGATGATGAGTCCTTGTATGAGGCATGGGAAAGGTACAAAGAATTATTACGAAATTGTTTTCATCATAGAATCCCTCATTGCATCCAACTTAAAACGTTTTATAATACTCTCAATGCTCACACGAGGATGGTAGTTGATGCTTCTGCTAATGGTTCTCTCCTTTCTAAGTCTTATAATGAGGCTTATGACATCATTGAGAGAATTGCCAGCAACAATTATCAATGGCCAACCAATCGAGCAGCGTCAAGAAGATGAGTTATTGGAATACTTGAAGTGGATCCACTCAATTCACTCACATCTCAAGTATCTTCGATTTCCTCAATGCTTAAAAATTTTACCATTAATGGGTTTAATAGTTTTGCAGCTCAACCACCTAATCAATTTGAAAATATAGTTTGTGTTTATTGTGGGGAAAGACATTTGTTAGAAGAATGTCCATCAGACCTAGAATCCGTGTATTACATGGGTAATTAGAACCAGAATCGAGGAAGGCAAGGTCTGTAATCCAAATTGTATAACCCATCTTGGTGAAACCACCCTAATTTCTCTTGGAGTAACCAAAGGGCTAGACCCAGTAACACTTATGCCCAACCTAAACCGACCATGCCACCTATTTTACCTAACAAGTTTAGAAGCAACCTTAAGCTGAAACTTCCAATGGCTTAGAAAACTTGTTGAAGGCATACATAGCCAAAAATGATGCCTTAATCCAAAGCCAAACAGCCACATTAAAAAACCTGGAAAACAAAATAGGCCAACTAGCCATTGAACTTAGAAATCATCCACAAGGTGCTTTGCCTAGTGATAGGGAGAATACATGAAATCTAGGGAAGAAGCATTGTAAAGTATTGACATTGAGGAGTAGAAAGACATTAGAGCCTAACACTGTCGAAGTTGAAGAAGAGGCAGTTGATGCTCAAGACTCAGTGGAAATTCAACCGAGTGTTGAAATTCCAATTTCACCGGAACCAAAATCTGCAAAATCTGATAAGGTAACTTCTAAACAAGTTAATTCTAATAAACTAACAACTTTGTTAGATGCAGAATTGCCACAGAAGATGAATCAACTAGTTCTAGTAAAGAATCCTCCACCATCCTACCCTCAAAGACTTCAAAAGCAGAAACAGGAAGTTCAGATCAAGAAGTTTCGAGACATACTCAAGCAACTACATATCAATATTCCATTGGTAGAAGCACTTGAAGAAATGCCAAATTACATCAAATTAATGAAGGACATCCTGTCCAAGAAATAGAGACTTGGAGAATTTGAGAAGGTAGCCTTAACGAAGGAATGCAATTTTAATGAAGGGCATTTTAGTCATTTGGTAATTAAAAAGATTAAAAAGGGAAAAAGATGGCAAAATTTTATCATCTTCTTCATTAGGCCGAATGTCAAGGGTTCTTCATAACTAGGGTTTGTTTCAAGCTTCCAAGCTCCATAGTAAGTGATTCCAAGCCCCATTTTTATTGTTCTTTACGTTTTTGGAGTCCCGGTAACTTGATTTAGCTTATTCTAGCAATAATTTAACCTAGGTTCATATTTGGAAAAATACCCATAGGTTAAATGTGTTTATTTTGTTGTTTTATGATAGAATATGAGGTTTTAAATCATGTTAAACAACTTGTGCTACTCGGTTTTAAGAAAAATTGAGTAAAACGACATAATTGGTAAAAATACCTAATGTTCATAAGTACATGTTAGAGTAAGAATTTGATGTTGCCATTAAGAGAAAATGATCAGCATGTCATAAAACATAAGAATAAGGGAAAAATTTTAACTTCCGAGGTTTGGGGCAAAAGTATAAATATGTAAAAGTTTAGGGGCAAAATCATAATTTTACCAAAGTTAGAGTTAATGACTGTTTTGATAAATGTGTGTAACGCCCCAATTTTTCAGGTTCTCAAATTTTTTCTTGAATTTATTTTTACATGGTTGGATGTGTTATATTGTTGTGTAGGTGTGTTTAGGGGACCATTAGAAGGCTTAGGTTTAAGTCGGAAGTCTGGCAAAATTTTAAATTTTGGGTCTTAGGTGAGAATGGCCTTAAGCTAGGTGGGATTTTAATTAGAAGTTGGGGTTTTATAGCACAAGAATGCTTGTGTTAATGTGGCAAGGTGGCGTCATTTAAAACTCAAGGGGGTGGCCTGTGAAGGCTGTGAAGGAGCTAAGGTTCAAATCCCTTGGTGAGCAAGGTGTTGTTTTATTTTTAATGCTTGTGCATGGTAAGTGATGGAACTCAAGTTGAACTCTGAAGGGAGGTGTTTGAACTACTCACGAGATTGGATCAACGAGGGATAAGGGGAGAAATTTGAGGAATTTTGAAAGGGGAAAAGTTGGCCGATTGTCGGAGACTTGGGTGAGCAATTTGCAGCAGGGGAGTGAATTTGAAAAATCACCAAAAATGGTAGAAATTGAGTTAGAAGTGATATGAGATATTAAATTAAAGCTTATTTAATCTATTTTGGTATAAAAGAAACAGAATGAACAACAGAGTTCTGTATTTTGAGATATTTATATTTTTGTAAGACTGGTTCAGATTGATTTCGTGATCCCCTCTTTTGAATTGTAAAAATCACTAAAAATTTCACATAAATATTTAAGGAACATAATTTATATGGTTGGATTTCTTATTGAGTCTATTTTCGAAAGAAACAAACGTGAACATTTTTAGAATTTTTTATAAAGAGAAATTGAAATTTTAGTGAAGAGTGGTCAGAGCTACTGAACCGCGAAATAGGGGAGACTTCAATGAATAAACTCTATTAATTGGACCAAAAATGTAACACCCTAAATTGGGCCTAGAAGTATTGGGCCTTGGGCCTAGGTCCGGGTGTGAGATAGTTCGAAATAAAATTATTGATGTGTTGAATTCTGTTATGGAAGGTTATTATTAATGGGTTAATGTGGTATTTTAGTGAACTGCGAAGGATTCATAATGTGGGGAAAAGTCTTGGGCTAATTTCTGGGATTCCGGGATTTTTGTGATATTTGGTGTAATGTTGAAATTTTGATATATGGATGTGTAATTCGTGTTTGGAGTGTGTTATTGGGCCTATGGAAGGCCCAAGTGTTGGTTAAAAACCCGGAGAATTCTTGGATTTTTGGACTTAAGGAATAGAGGACTTGGAAAAGAGGAGTTGTAAGGAATTATGTGTGTAATGAGACACAAAAAAGGAATGTGGTGTAGTGGCAAAGTAGCGCCACTTAGGGGACAAGGAAGCAAAGGGTCCAAGGTTCAAGTCTTGGCTCTTGCAATTTGTTTTGGTTTTTCTTTTAAATAAATCTGGAAGCAAGTAGGTGAGCTTTAAAGTTAAATGTGTTGGACTTATGACACAAAGGAGCTTGTGTCCGAGTGGTGATGGCTTGATAGGGTTACTGAGAGGACTTTGGTTCGAATCCCGTTGCACGTAAAGGTTGATTATTTTGCTAACGCTTTAATTTTGGGAGGATTGATGGAGAATCCCACATCGGAAAGCTAACATGAGAGCAGGTGAAGAGCTAGCTTTAAATAGAGCAACCAGGAGGAGAGTAGGCACAGCCTTCTTGCCTGATCCCTTTCGCTTTATGGCGTGCCCGTTTGGGTTGGGCATCGGCTAAGAGTGTTTGGAGCGCGGATTAACTTCAGTCTCCTATCAGGTGTGTATTTCTCACTGCTCTAGCGGTAGGACGGCTACTTCGGGCTGCGATGGGCCGAAGAGGCCATGTGGGCACAATGGGCCTACGGGCCCAATTGGATAAGTTGTTTGATTGTATAGTAAATATTCGGCTAGATTAGGTGAATCTCATATCTGTGGCTAGATTTAGGCTAAAAGGGCCACACGAGCGTATGGGCCCACTTGGGCCGATAATGGGCCCTAGGCCCATTCGCATTGTTATCTCTGTTTAGAAATGCTTTAGTTTACAAAGTTACTAAAATACCCTTGGTTTACAAAGTTACTAAAATACCCTTGGTTTACAAAATTACTGAAATACCTTGGTTTACAAAATTACCGAATTACCCCCGATTTGGAAAATTACAAGAAATATCCCGATCTATAAAATTATCAAATTACCCTTGATTTGTACAATGACAGAAGTACCCTCGATTTGTAAAATGACGAACATACCCTTGATTTGTAAAATTACCACTTTACCCGTAATTTGTAAAATTACCATTTTACCCATGATTTGTAAAATTATCGTTTTACCCCTAATTTGTAAAATTACTATTTTACCCCTAATTTGTAAAATTACTATTTTACCCTTAATTTGTAAAATTACCATTTCACCCCTAATTTGTGAAATTACCATTTTACCCATGATTTGTAAAATTACCGTTTTACCCCTAACTTGTAAAATTACTATTTTACCCCTGATTTGTAAAAATTACTATTTTACCCTCGATTTGCAAATTTACCGAAATACCCCTATAGGGTAGAATTATCGAGACACCCCATATGGGGTAAAATTACCGTTTTGCCCCTAGGGTGTTAAATGACTATATTGCCCCTCGTGGGTAAATGACTAACTTGTGTGATGATTGGGCTAGTTTGACCGTGGATGTAAGTTGGTGATATGAATGACTTGACTGTGATCTATTCTTATTTTTTTTGGGATTTGGAAAAGGTGGAATCCCTATGTGTTTAGGGAGGCTGTCGAAATAGTGCCTAAGGCTTTAAGGGGCTGTTACCAATTATTTTACTCTGTGCTTGTAAGGGTTAAAGGCTGCTGACTAAGGGCTTGGATCAGTGGAGCGTTCGGATCCAGATTTGGATATCAACTTCAGCAAAGATAAGGATTTAGGGCCTTGTTCATGGATGCCCAGATATGTTAATAGTATGTTAAATTTAGTTATCATTGATTCGTGGTCTAATGTTTTAGTAACCGAATGTAGGATTGACTTGGATCGGATATAGTCATCGTTCGTTGCAAGCAGGTGTGTAATGAACCTCATAGTAGGTTAGATTAATATTTGCTGAAAAGCCAAAATACCTAAACTTTGGCATTTCGAACTTGTGGTTTTGTGAATGGTTTGAGCCGTGATACATACGATAAGATTGGTGATTGGATCGATAGAACAGGTAAGGGCACGATTTTGTGCACGATGATAAGTTGGGCCTCGATGGGCTGAAATTGGGCCCAATGGGCTTACGGGCCCATATAGGTAAAAATAGGCAATAGACATTTCTTAATAGACTATAGGCTTAAAACTAGTTAAATTAGTAGTTAATTGTAGGATTTGGACTAAGTGGGCTTAGACGACTGAACTCGCTACATAGGGCCCATTAGGGGTTTTTAGCCCATAACTCGGTTTTACTCAAATAGGCTAAAATTGCTGTTTAAACATTTGGAATTGATGAATAAGCATGGAAAACCCTAATAATGGATAAAATTATGTAATTACCCCTAAAACATGAAAATGTCTATTTTGCCCCTAGGTGAAAAATGTCTATTATACCCCTAGGGTTTCATTCTGAATATAATGATTATGATATTGTTATTTTACATGCTATGACATGATATGCACATGATATGCACATGATATGCTATGACATGTATACGATATGCCATGTTTTACTCATTAAATGCATGGGTTGGGTTATTATATGATGGAGGAAGTGATAAAGGGCTTTGCCCCAGTTTACCGAAAAGGGCTTTTGCCCCAGTTATTAAAAGAGGCTTGGCCTCCAGTTATATGATAAAGCAGCTATGCTACCAGTGGAGAGTTTGGTTGGGTGGGTTGAGTTATTCCCCACATGGAGAGCTTGGTTGGTACGGGTGGAGAGTAGCAGATGGTGGGTTAAGTAGTCTCCCCAACTGGGCTTTGCATACATACATTGACATTACATGTGATATTGAAATAGGCTTTGCACACATACATTGATATTATATGTGATGTTAAAATGGGCCTTTGGGCCATACCGTTTACAGAAAAGGCTTCGGCCCAGAGATATGATTTATGAAAGGCTTAGGCCCAGTGAATTGATTTATGAAAAAGGCTAAGGCCCAGTAACCGATATTTGAAAAGGGCTTCGGCCCAGTTATATGTTGAGACTGATTTGGGGGCTTAGGCCTAGTACGCTGATATTGATTTGGGCTCTGTAAGTGGCTTGTTGCACACTGAGTTTTCCAAACTCACCCTTTTTCCTTCCATCCTTGCAGGTGAGCCTTAGATTGGTGGACTTTGAGCTGGGAGGGATTCATAGTGGCCACATAGACTGGACTATTGGATTTCTAATTAAGTTACCTATTTGAATTTAGATTTAATTATTTATTTCTGGTTTTGGGTTGTAAAAAGGGCCTCTTTAATTATTTTTATTTTGGGTTTTTATTCTTTACTTATTTAATTTGGTTTTAGCTTACGTAGGATATTATTTAAATCGAGTTGAAAATAAACGATTTTAAGATGTGATTTTTATAAAAGTTACTTGTTTTCAAAATAACACGATAACCAAGCAAAGCTTCCGCAATTTCAAATGATCTTATAGATAAATATTTCAAATAGTTAAAGTGTGGCAATAGTAGTGTGCATGTCTAGGAGTGGGTCCAAGAAGAGCTTGGTACTTAGGCAGTCTATTCGACTCACCTCCTCTTTTCTGGAATCCTACCTGGTGCCCAGCTTCCATTCACTTTAAGTCTTAACGAAAAAGGTCAAAATTATTTGATACTTAAACCGTTTTCAAGATAACATGTTTTATAAAGGTTACAAATCTGATTTTTTGATATTTGATCTATTTTTAAAATAACATGTTTTTGCAAACTACAAGGGTTTATAAGCTTTCATAAAAAATTTACAAAGGTTTTAACGATGTTTGCAAAGGGATGATTATTTTAATGAATCATTTTAACGATGTTTGCAAAGGGATGATTATTTCAATGAATCTCATTTTGGAAAAAGACAAGCTAAGGTTTTATACAAGTTTAACGGTAAGAGTTTTTAAACATTAAGAAGGGTTTTCAATGAAAACACGGTTTTCGAAAAGCACTTCAATGTGACATATCGACTTGGCCGTAATGTCTAGGCTGGGTTTGGGGTGTTACAAAAAAAAATTCTAAAATTTTTATGGTAAGAAGAAATATGAGTCTAGTCTCTGTGAAAATTTACAGATCTTAATTTGGAGCTCTGTAGATTCGGATAAAAATAATTTAGTGACTAGGACACGAATGGACAGCTTGTACTAGTTTTAAGTAAATGATAATTTCATGTGAGATTAAGATTGTATAATTGTGGAGACATATTTTGCGATTTCTAAATGCCATTAATAATGTATTATTATTATTGTTTACATATTCACTTACTAAGCTATAATGCTTACTTCCTTCCCTTCCTTTTTCGTATAGAGTTTTAGATGCTAGCTCGAGTTGGAGGTCGCCGGAGATATTATCATACTATCAGGCTAAGGTTAGTATAAAAAAATTTCAAAATATTTATAAGTTTATGACATGTATAAGTACTTGAATATATATATATATATATATGATAAGAATGTGATTAGATTCTAAATTGAAAGAAATTTTATAGCCGCTTTTGTGTATTTGTAAGTGTACAAATCCAGTGATGCCTCGTACCCTATTTCGGCATTGAACATAGGTAAGAGGTGTTACACTACGACTGTTTGATTGAGTATCACCCAGGCAAAGCTAATGTGGTAGCTGATGCACTGAGTCAAAGAGCTGAAACTGAGTTGAGAGCAATGTTTGTTCGTCTGAGTTTGTATGACGATGGTAGCTTGTTAGCGAAATTGCAAGTAAGACCAACCTGGATGGAGTAGATTAAGGAAAAGCAATTGGAGGATGAGTCACTGGTTCCTCGATTTCAACAAGTTAAGAGTGGTGAGACTTCTAATTTTGGATTGAATAGTGAAGGAGTTCTGTGTTTTCGAGGAAGAGTTTGTATTTCGAGGGACTCTGACTTGAGGTAGTTAATTCTGAGAGAGGCTCATGGCGGTCCTTGTGCCATGCATCCTGGAGGGAATAAGTTGTATTGGGATCTACGAGAGTTGTATTGGTGGCCTGGACTTAAGCGTGAAGTAACAGAGTTTCTGGGTAAGTGTCTAACATGCCAACATGTGAAAGCTGGGCATCAACTGCCTTCTGGACTTCTACAACCGGTGAAGATTCCACTTTGGAAGTGGGAAAGAGTAACCATGGACTTTGTGAGTGGGCTACCCTTGACACCTACCAAGAAAGACTCGGTTTAGGTAGTTGTGGATAGGCTAACTAAATCTGCTCATTTCATACCTGTCCGAACCAACTACTCACTTCAAAAATTGGCCAAGTTGTATGTGGCGGAGATAGTGTGACTTCATGGAGTGCCAGTTTCAATTATTTCTGATTGGGATCCTAGGTTTACATCTCGGTTCTAGTAGAAGTTGCATGAGGCGTTGGGTACACGGCTAAACTTCAGCACTGCTTTTCACCTTCAGACGGATGGACAGTCAGAAAAGGTGATCCAAGTTCTGGAAGACATGCTGAGAGGATGCGTTATTGATTTCCGTGGCAGTTAGGAAGATTACTTGTCGTTAGTAGAGTTTGCATACAACAACAGTTACCAGACGAGTATTCGAATGGCACCATATGAGGCGCTGTATGGTCGAAGGTGCCGTATGCCCACTTGTTGGACAGAGTTGGGAGAACGTCAGGTTCTTGGGCCAGAGTTGGTAGTGCATACAGAAGATAAAGTCAAGCTGATCAGGGATCGGTTAAAAGAGGCATCTAATAGGCAGAAATCTTATGCGGACTTGAAGCGTAAGGAAATTGAGTACTCGGTAGGAGATTTGGTTTTCTTAAAGGTTTTGCCTCAGAAGAAGATATTAAGGTTTGAAAAGAAGGGAAAAGTGAGTCTGCGATTTATCGAGCCTTATCGAGTTCTTAAACGAGTGGGTCCGGTAGCATATAAGCTAGAGTTACCTCTAGAGTTGGACCGGATTCATGATGTCTTTCATGTCTCCATGTTAAGGCGGTATCGGTCTGATCCTTTCCACATTGTACCAGTTGAGGAAATCGAAGTTAGGTCTGATTTGACTTTTGAGGAAGAACCTATGCAAATTCTGGACCGTGATGTGAAGGTCTTAAGGAAGAAGTCAGTTCCTTTGGTGAAAGTGTTTTGGCGCAATCATGGCAGAGAAGAAGCGACATGGGAGCTAGACGAGGTGATTCATCTACAATACCCACATCTGTTTGAACCAGGTAGAATTTTGAGGCCGAAATTTCTTTAAGGAGGTAGAGTTGTAACACCCCAATTTTTCGGGTTCTCGAATTTTTTCTTGAATTTATTTTAGCATGGTTGGATGTGTTATATTGTTGTGTGGGTGTGTTTAGTGGACCGTTAGAAGGCTTAGGTTTAAGTCGGAAGTCTGGCAAAATTTTAAATTTTAGGTCTTAGGTGAGAATGGCCTTAAGCTAGGTGGGATTTTAATTAGAAGTTGGGGTTTTATAGCACAAGAATGCTTGTGTTAATGTGGCAAGGTGGCGTCATTTAAAACTCAAGGGGGTGGCCTGTGAAGGCTGTGAAGGAGCTAAGGTTCAAATCCCTTGGTGAGCAAGGTGTTGTTTTATTTTTAATGCTTGTGCATGGTAAGTGATGGAACTCAAGTTGAACTCTGAAGGGAGGTGTTTGAACTACTCACGAGATTGGATCAAGGAGGGATAAGGGGAGAAATTTGAGGAATTTTGAAAGGGGGAAAGTTGGCCGATTGTCGGAGACTTGGGTGAGCAATCTGCAGCAGGGGAGTGAATTTGAAAAATCACCAAAAATGGTAGAAATTGAGTTAGAAGTGGTATGAGATATTAAATTAAAGCTTATTTAATCTATTTTGGTATAAAAGAAACAGAATGAACAACAGAGTTCTGTATTTTGAGATATTTATATTTTTGTAAGACTGGTTCAGATTGATTTCGTGATCCCCTCTTTTGAATTGTAAAAATCACTAAAAATTTCACATAAATATTTAAGGAACATAATTTATATGGTTGGATTTCTTATTGAGTCTATTTTCGAAAGAAACAAACGTGAACATTTTTAGAATTTTTTATAAAGAGAAATTGAAATTTTAGTGAAGAGTGGTCAGAGCTACTGAACCGCGAAATAGGGGAGACTTCAATGAATAAACTCTATTAATTGGACCAAAAATGTAACACCCTAAATTGGGCCTAGAAGTATTGGGCCTTGGGCCTGGGTCCGGGTGTGAGATAGTTCGAAATAAAATTATTGATGTGTTGAATTCTGTTATGGAAGGTTATTATTAATGGGTTAATGTGGTATTTTAGTGAACTGCAAAGGATTCATAGTATGGGGAAAAGTCTTGGGCTAATTTCTGGGATTCCGGGATTTTTGTGATATTTGGTGTAATGTTGAAATTTTGATATATGGATGTGTAATTCGTGTTTGGAGTGTGTTATTGGGCCTATGGAAGGCCCAAGTGTTGGTTAAAAACCCGGAGAATTCTTGGATTTTTGGACTTAAGGAATAAAGGACTTGGAAAAGAGGAGTTGTAAGGAATTATGTGTGTAATGAGACACAAAAAAGGAATGTGGTGTAGTGGCAAAGTAGCGCCACTTAGGGGACAAGGAAGCAAAGGGTCCAAGGTTCAAGTCTTGGCTCTTGCAATTTGTTTTGGTTTTTCTTTTAAATAAATCTGGAAGCAAGTAGGTGAGCTTTAAAGTTAAATGTGTTGGACTTATGACACAAAGGAGCTTGTGTCCGAGTGGTGATGGCTTGATAGGGTTACTGAGAGGACTTTGGTTCGAATCCCGTTGCACGTAAAGGTTGATTATTTTGCTAACGCTTTAATTTTGGGAGGATTGATGGAGAATCCCATATCGGAAAGCTAACATGAGAGCAGGTGAAGAGCTAGCTTTAAATAGAGCAACCAGGAGGAGAGTAGGCACAGCCTTCTTGCCTGATCCCTTTCGCTTTATGGCGTGCCCGTTTGGGTTGGGCATCGGCTAAGAGTGTTTGGAGCGCGGATTAACTTCAGTCTCCTATCAGGTGTGTATTTCTCACTACTCTAGCGGTAGGACGGCTACTTCGGGCTGCGATGGGCCGAAGAGGCCATGTGGGCCCAATGGGCCTACGGGCCCAATTGGATAAGTTGTTTGATTGTATAGTAAATATTCGGCTAGATTAGGTGAATCTCATATCTGTGGCTAGATTTAGGCTAAAAGGGCCACACGAGCGTATGGGCCCACTTGGGCCAATAATGGGCCCTAGGCCCATTCGCATTGTTATCTCTGTTTAGAAATGCTTTAGTTTACAAAGTTACTAAAATACCCTTGGTTTACAAAGTTACTAAAATACCCTTGGTTTACAAAATTACTGAAATACCTTGGTTTACAAAATTACCGAATTACCCCCGATTTGGAAAATTACAAGAAATATCCCGATCTATAAAATTATCAAATTACCCTTGATTTGTACAATGACAGAAGTACCCTCGATTTGTAAAATGACGAACATACCCTTGATTTGTAAAATTACCACTTTACCCGTAATTTGTAAAATTACCATTTCACCCATGATTTGTAAAATTATCGTTTTACCCCTAATTTGTAAAATTACTATTTTACCCCTAATTTGTAAAATTACTATTTTACCCTTAATTTGTAAAATTACCATTTCACCCCTAATTTGTGAAATTACCATTTTACCCATGATTTGTAAAATTACCGTTTTACCCCTAACTTGTAAAATTACTATTTTACCCCTGATTTGTAAAAATTACTATTTTACCCTCGATTTGCAAATTTACCGAAATACCCCTATAGGGTAGAATTATCGAGACACCCCATATGGGGTAAAATTACCGTTTTGCCCCTAGGGTGTTAAATGACTATTTTGCCCCTCGTGGGTAAATGACTAACTTGTGTGATGATTGGGCTAGTTTGACCGTGGATGTAAGTTGGTGATATGAATGACTTGACTGTGATCTATTCTTATTTTTTTTGGGATTTGGAAAAGGTGGAATCCCTATGTGTTTAGGGAGGCTGTCGAAATAGTGCCTAAGGCTTTAAGGGGCTGTTACCAATTATTTTACTCTGTGCTTGTAAGGGTTAAAGGCTGCTGACTAAGGGCTTGGATCAGTGGAGCGTTCGGATCCAGATTTGGATATCAACTTCAGCAAAGGTAAGGATTTAGGGCCTTGTTCATGGATGCCCAGATATGTTAAGAGTATGTTAAATTTAGTTATCATTGATTCGTGGTCTAATGTTTTAGTAACCGAATGTAGGATTGACTTGGATCGGATATAGTCATCGTTCGTTGCAAGCAGGTGTGTAATGAACCTCATAGTAGGTTAGATTAATATTTGCTGAAAAGCCAAAATGCCTAAACTTTGGCATTTCGAACTTGTGGTTTTGTGAATGGTTTGGGCCGTGATACATACGATAAGATTGGTGATTGGATCGATAGAACAGGTAAGGGCACGATTTTGTGCACGATGATAAGTTGGGCCTCGATGGGCTGAAATTGGGCCCAATGGGCTTACGGGCCCATATAGGTAAAAATAGGCAATAGACATTTCTTAATAGACTATAGGCTTAAAACTAGTTAAATTAGTAGTTAATTGTAGGATTTGGACTAAGTGGGCTTAGACGACTGAACTCGCTACATAGGGCCCATTAGGGGTTTTTAGCCCATAACTCGGTTTTACTCAAATAGGCTAAAATTGCTGTTTAAACATTTGGAATTGATGAATAAGCATGGAAAACCCTAATAATGGATAAAATTATGTAATTACCCCTAAAACATGAAAATGTCTATTTTGCCCCTAGGTGAAAAATGTCTATTATACCCCTAGGGTTTCATTCTGAATATAATGATTATGATATTGTTATTTTACATGCTATGACATGATATGCACATGATATGCATATGATATGCTATGACATGTTTACGATATGCCATGTTTTACTCATTAAATGCATGGGTTGGGTTATTATATGATGGAGGAAGTGATAAAGGGCTTTGCCCTAGTTTACCGAAAAGGGCTTTTGCCCCAGTTATTAAAAGAGGCTTGGCCTCCAGTTATATGATAAAGCAGCTATGCTGCCAGTGGAGAGTTTGGTTGGGTGGGTTGAGTTATTCCCCACATGGAGAGCTTGGTGGGTACGGGTGGAGAGTAGCAGATGGTGGGTTAAGTAGTCTCCCCAACTGGGCTTTGCATACATACATTGACATTACATGTGATATTGAAATAGGCGTTGCACACATACATTGATATTATATGTGATGTTAAAATGGGCCTTTGGGCCATACCGTTTACAGAAAAGGCTTCGGCCCAGAGATAAGATTTATGAAAGGCTTCAGCCCAGTGAATTGATTTATGAAAAAGGCTAAGGCCCAGTAACCGATATTTGAAAAGGGCTTCGGCCCAGTTATATGTTGAGACTGATTTGGGGGCTTAGGCCTAGTACGCTGATATTGATTTGGGCTCTGTAAGTGGCTTGTTGCACACTGAGTTTTCCAAACTCACCCTTTTTCCTTCCATCCTTGCAGGTGAGCCTTAGATTGGTGGACTTTGAGCTGGGAGGGATTCATAGTGGCCACATAGACTGGACTATTGGATTTCTAATTAAGTTACCTATTTGAATTTAGATTTAATTATTTATTTCTGGTTTTGGGTTGTAAAAAGGGCCTCTTTAATTATTTTTATTTTGGGCTTTTATTCTTTACTTATTTAATTTGGTTTTAGCTTACGTAGGATATTATTTAAATCGAGTTGAAAATAAATGATTTTAAGACGTGATTTTTATAAAAGTTACTTATTTTCAAAATAACACGATAACCAAGCAAAGCTTCCGCAATTTCAAATGATCTTATAGATAAATATTTCAAATAGTTAAAGTGTGGCAATAGTAGTGTGCATGTCTAGGAGTGGGTCCAAGAAGAGCTTGGTACTTAGGCAGTCTATTCGACTCACCTCCTCTTTTCTGGAATCCTACCTGGTGCCCAGCTTCCATTCACTTTAAGTCTTAACGAAAAAGGTCAAAATTATTTGATACTTAAACTGTTTTCAAGATAACATGTTTTATAAAGGTTACAAATCTAATTTTTTGATATTTGATCTATTTTTAAAATAACATGTTTTTGCAAACTACAAGGGTTTATAAGCTTTCATAAAAATTTTACAAAGGTTTTAACGATGTTTGCAAAGGGATGATTATTTCAATGAATCATTTTAACGATGTTTGCAAAGGGATGATTATTTCAATGAATCTCATTTTGGAAAAAGACAAGCTAAGGTTTTATACAAGTTTAACGGTAAGAGTTTTTAAACATTAAGAAGGGTTTTCAATGAAAACACGGTTTTTGAAAAACACTTCAATGTGACATATCGACTTGGCCGTAATGTCCAGGCTGGGTTTGGGGTGTTACAAAAAAAAATTCTAAAATTTTTATGGTAAGAAGAAATATGAGTCTAGTCTCTGTGAAAATTTACAGATCTTAATTTGGAGCTCTGTAGATTCGGATAAAAATAATTTAGTGACTAGGACACGAATGGACAGCTTGTACTAGTTTTAAGTAAATGATAATTTCATGTGAGATTAAGATTGTATAATTGTGGAGACATATTTTGGGATTTCTAAATGCCATTAATAATGTATTATTATTATTGTTTACATAGTCACTTACTAAGCTATAATGCTTACTTCCTTCCCTTCCTTTTTCGTATAGAGTTTTAGATGCTAGCTCGAGTTGGAGGTCGCCGGAGATACTATCATACTATCAGGCTAAGGTTAGTATAAAAAAATTTCAAAATATTTATAAGTTTATGACATGTATAAGTACTTGAATATATATATATATATATGATAAGAATGTGATTAGATTCTAAATTGAAAGAAATTTTATAGCCGCTTTTGTGTATTTGTAAGTGTACAAATCCAGTGATGCCTCGTACCCTATTTCGGCATTGAACATAGGTAAGAGGTGTTACACTATGACTGTTTGATTGAGTATCACCCAGGCAAAGCTAATGTGGTAGCTGATGCACTGAGTCAAAGAGCTGAAACTGAGTTGAGAGCAATGTTTGTTCGTCTGAGTTTGTATGACGATGGTAGCTTGTTAGCGAAATTGCAAGTAAGACCAACCTGGATGGAGTAGATTAAGGAAAAGCAATTGGAGGATGAGTCACTGGTTCCTCGATTTCAACAAGTTAAGAGTGGTGAGACTTTTAATTTTGGATTGAACAGTGAAGGAGTTCTGTGTTTTCGAGGAAGAGTTTGTATTTCGAGGGACTCTGACTTGAGGCAGTTAATTCTGAGAGAGGCTCATGGCGGTCCTTGTGCCATGCATCCTAGAGGGAATAAGTTGTATTGGGATCTACGAGAGTTGTATTAGTGGCCTGGACTTAAGCGTGAAGTAACAGAGTTTCTGGGTAAGTGTCTAACATGCCAACATGTGAAAGCTGGGCATCAACTGCCTTCTGGACTTCTACAACCGGTGAAGATTCCACTTTGGAAGTGGGAAAGAGTAACCATGGACTTTGTGAGTGGGCTACCCTTGACGCCTACCAAGAAAGACTCGGTTTAGGTAGTTGTGGATAGGCTAACTAAATCTGCTCATTTCATACCTGTCCGAACCAACTACTCACTTCAAAAATTGGCCAAGTTGTATGTGGCGGAGATAGTGTGACTTCATGGAGTGCCAGTTTCAATTATTTCTGATTGGGATCCTAGGTTTACATCTCGGTTCTAGTAGAAGTTGCATGAGGCGTTGGGTACACGGCTAAACTTCAGCACTGCTTTTCACCTTCAGACGGATGGACAGTCAGAAAAGGTGATCCAAGTTCTGGAAGACATGCTGAGAGGATGCGTTATTGATTTCCGTGGCAGTTAGGAAGATTACTTGTCGTTAGTAGAGTTTGCATACAACAACAGTTACCAGACGAGTATTCGAATGGCACCATATGAGGCGCTGTATGGTCGAAGGTGCCGTATGCCCACTTGTTGGACAGAGTTGGGAGAACGTCAGGTTCTTGGGCCAGAGTTGGTAGTGCATACAGAAGATAAAGTCAAGCTGATCAGGGATCGGTTAAAAGAGGCATCTAATAGGCAGAAATCTTATGCGGACTTGAAGCGTAAGGAAATTGAGTACTCGGTAGGAGATTTGGTTTTCTTAAAGGTTTTGCCTCAGAAGAAGATATTAAGGTTTGAAAAGAAGGGAAAAGTGAGTCTGCGATTTATCGAGCCTTATCGAGTTCTTAAACAAGTGGGTCCGGTAGCATATAAGCTAGAGTTACCTCTAGAGTTGGACCGGATTCATGATGTCTTTCATGTCTCCATGTTAAGGCGGTATCGGTCTGATCCTTTCCACATTGTACCAGTTGAGGAAATCGAAGTTAGGTCTGATTTGACTTTTGAGGAAGAACCTATGCAAATTCTGGACCGTGATGTGAAGGTCTTAAGGAAGAAGTCAGTTCCTTTGGTGAAAGTGTTTTGGCGCAATCATGGCAGAGAAGAAGCGACATGGGAGCTAGACGAGGTGATTCATCTACAATACCCACATCTGTTTGAACCAGGTAGAATTTTGAGGCCGAAATTTCTTTAAGGGGGTAGAGTTGTAACACCCTAATTTTTCGGGTTCTCGAATTTTTTCTTGAATTTATTTTAGCATGGTTGGATGTGTTATATTGTTGTGTGGGTGTGTTTAGTGGACCGTTAGAAGGCCTAGGTTTAAGTCGGAAGTCTGGCAAAATTTTAAATTTTTGGTCTTAGGTGAGAATGAACTTAAGCTAGGTGGGCTTTTAATTAGAAGTTGGGGTTTTATAGCACAAGAATACTTGTGTTAAAGTGGCAAGGTGGCGCCACTTAAAACATAGGGGTGTGGCATGTGAAGGCTATGAAGGAGCTAAGGTTCAAATCCCTTGGTGAGCAAGGTGTTGTTTTATTTTTAATGCTTGTGCATGGTAAGTGATGGAACTCAGGTTGAACTCTGAAGGGACGTGTTTGAACTACTCATGAGATTGGATCAATGAGGGATAAGGGGAGAAAATTGAGGAATTTTGAAAGGGGGAGAAGTTGGCCGATTGTGGGAGACTTGGGTGAGCAATTTCGGCTAGGGCCTTAGGAGGATGCATTTTTGACAATTGGGGGTAGGAGTGTGCCGAATACCCTTTTTTTGGTTCTTTTTGGGATTTGTTTTGGTCAAGCCTTAGTGCTGATTAGGTAAGTTTCAAGGGTGATCTCATTCTTTGGTCTTTCTTTTCTCCTCTTCTTAGTATTCTGAAAGCCGAAATCCCGAAAGTAGTTAGCCTCTCCTTTGTCATTTTACCCAAAGCTGAACCCTTTCATCTCTCTTCTTCCAAAGCTGAACCTACTATCTTCTTTCTCTTCTCTTTTCACTTTTCTCCTTTTTTCTTTCTTCTTCTTCTCATTTTCTCCACCGAGTGAATTAACCTCTCTCAAAGCCTTGCTAGCCATTTGCTTCCAAAAACCGAAACCCAAAATAAATAAGTCACTTGCCGATTTCTCCCTTGGCAGATTACTCCATAAGCTGAATCTTTTATTCTCCTCAACTCTCTTCTTTTAAAAGCCAAAATCCCAAATTTACTTGATCGCTTCTTTGGCCAATTCCTCTATAGCAAAATTACCGAACCTAAAACTCTTCTCCTTTATCGTTTTCTCCCTAGTAGCCAAATCTTGTTGTCTATTTACAAACATTTACCCTTTGGCCGAAAACTTTAGATCTCTTCTCCATATTCGGGTTTGAGTAGATCCAAAAGAGATCGGGACTTGGTTTAGTGTAAGGCGACTTCAGGGATAGCAGTGGAATCAAGCGAATACTTGGGTAAGGTTTTTCTTCCTTTTCGTTCTAGTTGTTAAAGAAAAGCTGAAGGTCTTATTTCCCTAGGTATTAATCGGATCTTGGGTCTATGTTTGGCAAGGCCGATTTGAACCCCTTACTCTTGTAGTTAATGGTGTTTTCAGTGACTCGTTGTTACAGATCTGGTAGAAAAAGGTTGGTGACAGAACAAAGGGAAGCAATCTAGTAGTTGGGGCTAGATTTCGGCAAGGTAAGAAATAAATAATTACTTGGTAGGTGCCGATTGTGTATGGGGTAAGTTAATGATGGATTCAATTAGTTTATGAATTAACATAGTGGGTAAATCATTGTAGGGTGATCATTCGAGGGATCTAGACATATTTCACAAATCAGGTGTGTAATCGACACCCTCTAGTAGACTAGATCGACAAAAGTCGAAAAGTCGAAATGCTGAAATACTGACATTTCGAGGGCTTGCGAGCGTACGAGTGCTTGTGGGTCAGTTTGAAATGATAAAGTGGATATTCACGAATGGTAAGACTGTTGTGCGCGTTTTCGTGCATTTGGGAGGTTTTAGGCCTCGATGGGTCAAATTTGGGCCTAATGGGCTTACAGGCCCATATGGGTGAAATCAAGCGGTAAGTATATACTGGTAATCTGGATATTAGATCTGTTAAAATATGTGTAAAATTTAGACTTAGTGGGCCACAGTAGCTTGTGGGCTCTGTTGGGCCCATTAGGGGTTTTAGGGCCCGATGGCATTGTAAAAATGAAATGGGCTAATTAAGTCACTCGGAGGATGTTAGACCTATTAGTAGACTGTAATAAGCATAAAACCCTAAAACTTAGCAAAATTACTGAAATACCCTAAAGGGTGAAAATTACTGTTTTACCCCTAGGTGCTAAAAGACAATTTTACCCTAGAGAAAAGTTGACTGATTTGCATGCTACTACATCTGATATTTTGTATGCCATGACATGTATATTCTGATTTGCATGGGTTGGGTTATTATTACGGAAGAAGTGATAAAAGTGGCAACGCCACGTATTCTACTTAGAGGCTCTGCCTCGTATTACTGTACTGGTGGCTTAACCACAATATCTATTTAAACAGCTCTACTGCGATTGTGGTGTGTAGGGCTGGGTGGGTTGAGTTATTCCCCATATGGTGTATAGGGCTAGTACGGGTGGTGTGTAGGGCTGGATTGGGCTTGGGCTTTGCATACATGCATATAATACTGTAATCTGATATGTTACTGTAATGGGCCCAAGGCCCACATTATTGCCTGAATAGGGCTATGGCCCAGTTTAAACTTTATCTGAATAGGGCTTCGGCCAAAACTGTGCTTGAACTGATCTCTGACACTGGTTGGGTTAGCTTACACACTGGGTTTTCACAAACTCACCCCCTCTTATTTCCATCTACGCAGGTAACCCCTAGCCATAGAGGACTTGGAGCTGCGAGGGATTCGGAGTGGCCACGTGATCTGCTGTTTGGTTTATAGTTTTTAAATTTATTTCTTAAATGCTTTATTTTTTTAAATTGGGTTTTTAAGTTGTAATAAGACCGCTCGGGTATTTTGTTTGGCTTTTATTTGTTACTTGTGTAAAACTATAAACTAGTCTGTGAGGATTTTCCAAACTTAACAAACATTTTCAAAACATACATTACATGACAAATGGAGAACTTAACAACAACGACACGTTAATAATATCTTTTCAAAAGAGTAAACTTTAATTTGTAGTGGATAGGGTGTTTATAAACTAATAAAGTTTTTATAAGATATGTAATAAAGTTTTCCTATAAACGACCTAATGAATTATTAAAAGAAGATCGAAGCGCAACCAACTGTCCATGTGACACACCAGATCTGGCCATCACGTCTGGGCCGGGTTTGGGTGTTACAATGTGAGTATTAAATAAGCTAAATTTTCTAATTATAGATAAAGAAGAACGGAATTTGGGGATAGACTGAGGAAAGAAAAAGGTAGAAGATTAAGTTGTCAAGTTGATCGTATTTTGCACCGATGTAAGTTCACGGTAAATAAATGCAATATTTCAATATTTTATATTAATATTGTTAATTTCCAGCTTGAGACAGTTGAGGAGCATCCTATGTAAGTCCATATCATACATATGGCATTGGTAGGTTGAGACAGTTGAGGAACATCCCATATAAGTCCGTATCAGATATATGGCTTTGGCAGGACAGGGAACATCCCATGTAAGACCATGCCTAGAGCATGACATCGGCAGGCTATTATCAGGCAGGAAAACCCAAGTACCCTTAGTATTCCAAACGATTCATCAAGCTAATATACAAGCTATGTTACAAGAAAGTTTAGGTGAAGGAATGATAAACAGGAAAGTTAAAGAGTAAGTGGAGAAGTAAAATAAAGATTTTGTTAGTTGATGGTATAATATGAGTATAGTTATACTTGGTGAATGTTGTCATTTATTTACCTGTAAACTTACTAAGCATTGTAGCTTACTCTTTTTCCTTTCTCTCTTTTATAGTGTAGCCAAGCCAATTCGGGGATCTTAAGGACGTCGGAGTTCGTCTCACACTATCAAAGGCTATCTTGGTATTTTGTAATTTGAAATGTTTTAAGTTATGGCATGTATAAGGACTTGGTCATTTTGTGTGTATGTCCGTATGATATGATTAAAGAATGTCATGTGAATACTTGATAGTGATTAGCTATTGAAATAGATAATTAAGAACATGTT
The DNA here is from genome assembly GCA_020496765.1 of Gossypium stocksii. Classification (NCBI taxonomy): domain Eukaryota; kingdom Viridiplantae; phylum Streptophyta; class Magnoliopsida; order Malvales; family Malvaceae; genus Gossypium; species Gossypium stocksii. The sequence goes on from CM035629.1 coordinate 44,224,573, forward strand.
TTGATGTTATGTATGCCTAAATGATAGTTTATCCAAAGAAATGATGGAGTAAAAGTTGACCATGAAACAGTTTTGTAACAGTAGCAGTGACGTGAATTTGAAAAATCACTAAAAATTGTAGAAATGAAATTAATGGTGAATGAGAAATATAATTAAATCTTATTGAGTCTATTTTCATAGGAAATAAACAGAGCAAGTAAAGGAAGTCTATATTCTGAGATATTTAGATTATTGCGAGACTAGTTCAGAGTGACTTGGTGATCCCCTATTTTGATTTTAGAAGTTCACTAGAAATTGTACAAAAAGAATTATGAGTTATAGTTTATATGTATGGATTCCATAGTGAGTCTATTTTCATTAGAAAGAAGCAAAAACACTATATGAAAGCTATACTAAGAGATAATTGATTTTTAGTGAGAAGTAGCCAGAACCATTGGACTATGAAATAGGGGAATTTTTAATGAATAAACTATACTTATTGGCCAAACCAAAAATTCTGAAAAAATTTATGGTAAAAAGATATATGAGTCTAGTTTCAGGAAAAATTTACGAATTTAAATTTCGTGTTTCTTAACTCAAGTTATAATTAATTTAGTGACTGTTACGTAGGTGGATAGTTTTATTATGAACAGTGAAACAAATTGTTTTAATTTGTCTAAGTAATTGGAAAACTTTTAAATGTTCCCAGTTTGGTCCCGAACCGTTCCAATTGCATGTTTTAGGGCCTCAAGGGCCCTTTTTAGGGATATATTGGATGAATGTGAATGAATTAATTTTAAAAGTAATTTTTTATGCCCCGAACTAGTAAGGCAAGTCTAGTAACGCCTCATGCTTTACTCTGGAAACGGTCTCAGGTAAAGGGCGTTACAGGTTGCATGAAAGTTTTGTTAAGAAATTTTATCATTTGAGTGCTTAATTTGTTAAAAAAGACTAAATTGCGTAAAGTGTAAAACTTATGTTCTATTACCTAAAGGTGTCTAATAGCTATGGAACTTTAAATTAGAGGTCCTTATGTGATAATTATACCATTGATATGTTCAGTGGACATAGATGGACATGGATTAAACATTATAAAGATGATTAAGTAAGGTTAAATTTGTAAACTAGTAATAACATTGAAATTAAGTAAAAACAAAACCATTTTCTTTTCTCCATCTTCTTCACCACCGAAAGTTAGAAGAATAGGAAGCCATAGCTAGGGCTTGAAGCATTCGGCCACTACTTAAGGTTGCATGTAAGTGAAACTTGTCCCGTTTTTAATAATTTTTATGTTTTTGAGGTCATTGTAACTTAGTCTAGCTAGCCCAAGGACTAATTTGCAAAACTGTTAAAGTATTTGAGTTTTTTCATTGATGAATATGTTTGAGTTTTGAAGTTTCATGATAGATTATGAATGGTTGTTGTTAGATAAACAACAATTGTTAAGAGATTTTTAGTAAAACTGTCAAATAAGGATTAAATTGAGAAATGTTTAAAATCCATGGTAAAACGTGTGAATAAATAAAAATATGGGCTATAATAAGCATGGATAAAACTCGACTAGCATGGGTTAAGGCTAAATTGCATGAATTTGTATTTTTATGAGATAAGGACTAAATTGTAAAGAAGTTGAAACTTTAGGGGTAAAATAGTAACTTTACCAAAATATCAAATTGGATTGAATTGAATAGAATGTGAATTAAAATATCTAAATTTGATTATATAGATCAAGAAAAATGAAGTACGGATCTAAATCGAGGAAAATACAACGTTATCGACTAGATGATCGTTTTCATCTGTATTGTATCGAGGTAAGTTCATATGCTTAATAAGCTTTATGTTACATGTGTTTAAATGCTTAAATTATGTAATTATGATAAATGACATTGCGGAAGTTATCGATGAGGTATCGACAAAGAATAGATCCCGGTTGAACCGTAGGAATAGATAGGATACAAATGACATGTCATTAGGGGTTACCGTGATTTATGTGATTTGGGTGCTGGTCCTTTTCGGCCTGAGTTTTCTGGCATGTGTTACAGTTGCTCGATAGCTTGTGTGAGCAGACCCAGTGATGGCAGGAGAGTGAGCATCAATATGAAATATGTTATAGAGGTGGTTTAACCACGTATATGGCACTTAATGTGCGAGGTACCCAGTATCTAATATTATTTCAAATGGTTCAATAGGAAAAGATGATGGTACGGGGATATAAGAGATGATATGGATCAGTTTAGGTACTTGTGATAAGTTCGACAAGTATGTCATAGTTGATAAATTCATATGACAAGTAATTGATAGTTTATGAATTCATACATGAGTAAAATGATTGAGTTACTGTGCAAATCTTGGATTGAATGAAATTTACCTATGTTTATTTATGTTTCTTTAGATTGTGAATGAATTGGTAAATCAAACTTATTAGCCATACGAGCTTACTAAGTTTCATAGCTTACTTCATTTTCTTTTTCGTGGTTTACAGTGAATCAGAAGCTTGCTCGGATTGAAAGTCATCAAAGATCTCATCACACTATCCAGAAAATGATTTGGTACTTTCCAACTTTGAGTATATTGGTTATATGGAATGTCTAGACCTTTTGGCTATTGTATCCTATATGTCTTGATGAGTTTTGGCTATTTGAATTAGCATATAAAGTGGTCCTATATTTTGATTTGTATATATATATGTATAAATGGCCTAGTGATATGTGGTGTATACTTGTTGTGTGAATGACTTCTTTATGAAGTTGTGTTTTAGCACCAAATGGTTGAAATTAAGATTAGTATGCTTGATGGTTGCTTTATAAATTACCTTAGTTGTGAATTGGTAGTTGGCATAATAGGTGAAATTGATAAGTAATAAGTATGTAAAAGTTAGGCAAGTTAGTGATTACATGAGAATTACAGTTTAGGTAACTTTTGAATCAAGTTTGGTATATGTTTAGGTGAGCAAATGTATGTGCTTATGGACATCTTATTATGTACATGGATATTGAATGTTTAAGCTTAATTTTGGATTAGTTTGAGTGTATTTTTTTTGTGGTTATAAGCTATTGAAATGTGTAGGTTGGCACCAATATTGGGTGAGAAATGTGGCTTAGAAAATAGCCAAATTTCGTCCACATGGGCAAAGACACGAGTGTGTGTCTTAGCCATGTGTGACACACACTCAGGTGACACGACCATGCGTCCACTATAGTTTTTAATGAAAGCAAGTCAGTGAGTTACATAGGCTAGTCAGACGGGTATTTGGTGTGCTGTATGACACTAGTCAAAGAGTTACACGGGGTAGGACACGATCTAGGACACGGCCATGTGATCCCATTTCGAATGTCCACACGGCCTGTGACACGGGCGTGTGTCCCCTGTATTTAAAAATTTTCAATGTTTTCCCAAAATTTCTATAAGTTCTCGATTTAGTCTAGAATTGCATTTAATGTTTTTTTTTTTGGGCCTTGAGGGCTAGTGTTAGGGACTATATGAATGTATGTGAGTAATTTACATTTGGATATGAATTGTGTACATGAAATGTACGATTGTTTATGTGATAAGTCCAGTAATACTCTGTAACCCTATTTCGGCGACGGACATGGATTAGGGGTGTTATATTTGATTGGTATCAGAGCTACGGTTTAGTTGATTCTAGGACTAACGTAGCAAATGTGAGTCTAGCTATACATGCCATATTTAACCTATGATAGTGTGATATCTCTTGATAGTTTTGAATTGTGTTTTCATATAGTAAATGGATTCCAATCGAGCTGACTCTGATGATGTACAAAGTAATGCGCCAACTTCCGTTTATAGAGCAACACCGTCTGAATCGAGACCCATATCTAAGGGTTTAGGAGGAAAGGCCAAAGAAGCCTTCTTCCAGATGATGAATGAGTGGTTTATTGAGTATTTTTGAATGAATCCGGCTACTCAGCAACCTCCAGCCCCACCTATTCCCTAACCCATTCCCTTAGCTCCTTAAGGTTTGGAATCTTTGAAAATGAATATGCCGCCTATTGATAAAATTTGAAAGTACAGGGCTAAAGAGTTTAGAGCTTCAGTTGATGATGATCCTGAGAAAGCTGATTTCTGGCTTGATAATACAATTTGAGTCTTTGATGAATTGTCTTGTAAGCCAGAAGAATATGTTAAATGCGCCATATCTCTTCTAAAAGATGCTACATACTAGTGGTGGAGCACTTTAATATCCGTAGTGCTGAGAGACCAGCTTGTATGGAATTCTTTCAAACTAAATTCAGAAAGAAATATATAAGTCAATGATTTCTTGATAAAAAATACAAGGAATTCTTTAAGCTGAAACAGGGTAGATGACCGTATCTGAATATGAAAGAGAATTAATTAGATTGAGTAAGTATGCCCGGGAGTGCATTCCAACTGAAGAAGTTATGTGCAAAGGATTCGAAGATGGCTTGAATAAAGATATTAAACTTCTAGTCAGTATTCTTGAACTAAAAGAGTTTGTTGTGTTAGTTGATAGAGCATACAAAGCCGAAAAGTTTAGCTAAGAAAAGAGAAAAGCCAATTCTGAGGCCAAAGATTCGAGAAAGAGGTTAACGAGTAAATCACATTATTTGTCATCAAAGAAATCTAGGGATTCTTATAACTGGTCAACTACTTCAAGGGGGTATTCATATAGAGATCGTGGGAAGCAACACATGAGTCGAAAGGCTCATGTAACACCCAAACCCGGTCTAGACGTTATGACCAGATCTGGTGTGTCACATGAACCTAAAACTAAGTTTACGGCCCTTTGTCTGGTGTGATTTTCAGTAAAGCAGTAAGCTTGTGGAAAAACTCAGTTTGTTACTCTTCTAAGTTGTCCAAATATTAAACTTGTTGAGTTGTGAAAACGTTCTTAAGGATTTGAAAACCCGCGCAGCCTATACTAGCAGTTTCGACCAAATATGATTTAAACCATCAAAGAAAATAAAACCCATAAAGAAAATTTAAACAGCGGCCTTATTACAATTAAAACCCAAAAATAATAGCAAAATAAAATTACTAAAAATAATATGAAAACCCGAACTTGCAAATGTGGTGGCCACTCCGAATCTCTCGCAGCTCCAAGCCCATTATGGTTGAGGGTTACCTGCAGAGATGAAATAAAAGGGGGTGATCAGTGTGGAACATTATCTCAACCATAGGCCAAAACAGATCGAGCCTCAGAAACAGATTTAATTGGGCCTTGGCCCATTACAGAAATCAGGTTAAGCCCATAGGCCCATAACAGATACAGATCAGATATAATATGCAATCAGAAACCCAACCCAAATCCATCCATAACACCCCCGTACCAGCCTTACACCATGTGGGGAGACTATTCGACCCACCCAACCGCTACACACCACAGATATTTGCAGCGAAGCTGCCAGATATAATTTGCAGCGAGGCTGCCAGATGTTGTGACGAGGTCACTAGATACAGATAATGTGGCTAGGCCACCAGATTGCAGCAAGGCTGCCAGATAATAATGTGACAGAGTCACCAGATTGCAGCGAGGCTGCCAGATAATAATGTGACAAAGTCACCAGATTGCAGCGAGGCTGCCAGAACGCTTCCTCCATCATAAACCCATATCCCATGCAACAGATGTAATCATACTAGCATGCAACATATAGCATCTCATGTATCAAATATATTCATATTAATAGATAACTCATGCAGATACATAACATCATACATTTCATACAGAATTGACCCTAGGGGTATTATGGTCTTTTTGTACCTAGGGATACTTTGGTAATTTCCTATGCTTAGGGATATTTTAGTCCTTTTCCGTACTTTCAGAGATTTCATGCAAGTTCAATAAATTATCAGCCCTCATATAACTGACGTGAGTCCATTTAAGCTAAATTTCCAGTTTTGCCCTTTTTAGCCTAAAACCCCTAATGGGCCTTACTTAGTCCAATATCATCTCAAGCCCGTTAAGCCCAATTTTAGGTTTAATTTACCAATTAACCATGTTTTTATTATTCATGTCACCAGAAAGCCTATAATAGTCATTTTACCGATTTGGGCTCGGAAGCCCATTGGGTCCATCTTTGGCCCGTTGAAGCCCAACTTACCAAAACGTTCAGGATTGCACCTTCTGCAATTCCTCCAGCACTGAATTCATAGTTAAACCCAATGGAGTAAATGGTTACTCTCAAATATCATACAAATGCGTTTTCAGTCACTTACACCAGATGTCGGTAACGTTACGCCCTTTTCGGCTTTTACCACTTTAGTCTAATAGTTGGGATTAGTTACACACCTGTTAGCTGTCGAAGTGCTTGAAGAACCCACGAGCGAAAAGCCTACAATTGCACACTATAGCGTTAACCTAAAACTCAGTAACCAATAAGCCATAATCTCCCAACCAAAATCGGCCAACATGGCCTAAGTCCTTAAAACCCTTTACCTCATTGTCGAAAGTGGATTAGATCCTAATGTCTAGCAGCGTTTTGCCCTCCAAGTCCCTAGTTGCACAACCTCTTGATCACACTAACGCAAACAAACCAAAAGAAAGCGGCCATCATTCCCCCTAGTCACTAACGTTAGCCTCCCCATAAGGGGTTTCGGCATCAAGCCTTAAACTTGAAAACTAACGAGATAGGATCACGAAATACTTACCAATCTAAGTCCCAAACCACAGCCGTTCTACTTGTAACAACGAGAAAGAAAGAGTTGAGAGAAGAGAGGATTCGGCCAAGCACAATGAGGTTCCAGTCAAAAAGGAGATTTGGCACTGAAAGTAGGATGAGAAGAGACAATATATTTAATAGAAGAAGAGGGATTCGGCAAGATGGATGTTTCGGCTTATGGAAGGTTTTAGAAAAAAAAGTAGAAGAATAAGAGTGACCGGCTTTGGCAAAGAACAATCGGCAGAGAGATTTCGACTTCTTCTTGCAGTTGTCGACAGAGGTTTTGAGAAGAGAGACAAGGGAGAATGGATTCGGCTGGTAGAAGAATGGTGATAAGGGGTCGGTTTATGGTTTGAGAAGAAGAGAAGCAAATAGATGAGAATAGAAAAGAAAACAGGGGAGGTGTTTAGTCAAATGCAAGTTCGGCTCAAGGGTGGAATGAGGTTCGGCTACTAGATTAATGAGAGGAACAAAGTGGCAAAAAGATACCTACTAAGCTATGCCAAAATCGACACAAGAATGGGAGTTTACTCTCTTAGGAATATCGGCACAAAACACCAAAAAAGAACCTAGGGAATTCGGCAATACCAAAAACCTATAGCCGAAATTACCTTACCAAGAGTCCTCCAACCGGCCATCATGTTCAAAATTCAAAGGCTCATTGATTCGCTCCTCAACCTCCTCCACGATTTGCTCCCTTGACCGTTTCAAATCTTCCCAAATAGAGTTTAACTGTGCTTCAAATTCTTACCCGTTCAAACATAAAAATAAAACACCACCTTTGCAACCTCTGGAGCTTGAACCCTTGACCTCTAAGCTCCCTTAGGCTCCACTTTTTAAGGAGCCTAGTGGCGTCTCCCTTGCCACTTTACCAATACTTGTTTTGTGTCTTATTTCACCGATATTTTCTTATAACACCTATCTTCAAGAGTCCCCTATCTCCTAAGTCAAAAATACAAAATTTTACCGAGCTTCCAACCAACACATGGGCCTTCCTTAGGCCCATTACCACGCTCCAAACTTACATTACACAACCAAATACTAGAATTTAAACATTTTAACGGATGAACATTAACCTCTAGAAAGACCCGAAATTTAAGGCGTTACAGCTCAAGCCACTTCAGTAGTGAGTGTTGTTAATGTTAAAGCCAATAAACTAGTGTGTAAATGGTGTGGTAGATGACATTTTGGAGAATGTAGGATGAATGATAGAGCATGTTTCAGATGTGGTTCATAAGAGCATTTCATTCAGGATTGTCTTCAGATACTTGAGAATGAAAAACTTTAGATTGCTCGATCGAGTAATACAACTGCCAGAGGGAGACTACCCCAAAATATTGGAAATGTGAGTAGTAATAGAAGTGCAACCAAGGATTCTACCATGAGATTCGAGGCCCGAGTGCAAGCCAGAGCTTATGCTATTCTAGCTCGCGAGGATGTATCAGCTTCAAATGTTATCACTGGCACGTTTTCTCTTTATGGTACTAATGTATTTGCTTTAATTGATCCTAGATCGACTCATTCATATGTCTGTATAAATCTACCTGTTGAGTCCACTGAATTTGTGGTTAAAGTATCGATCCCCTTAGGCCAGTATGTCTCAGTTGATAAAGTTTGCAATAACTGTCCTTTGATGACATGGGGTTATTATTTTCTAGCTGATTTGATGTTATTACCGTTTGATGAGTTTGATGTGATACTGGGCATGGATTGGTTGACTTTGCATGATGCCATTGTGAATTGTAGACGAAAGACTATTGAGTTGAAATGTTAGCATGATGAAATTCTTTATATTGAATTCGATGATTTGAGTGGATTACCTATTGTGATATTGACTATTTTAGCTCAGAAATATGTGAGAAAGGGTTGTAATGCTTATCTTTCTTATGTACTAGATACAAAAGTGTCTGAATCGAAGATTAAATCAGTACCAGTTGTTTATGAATATCCAGATGTGTTTTCAGAAGAGTTACCTAGGTTGCCACTAGTCAAGGAAGTTGAGTTTGCTATTGAATTAGTACCAGGGACATCACTGATATCGATAGCTCAGCTCGATATAGAATGGCTCCTACAGAGTTGAAAGATTTAAAAGCTCAGTTGCCAGAGTTAACCGATAGAGATTTTGCACGACCTAGGCTTTTGCTTTGGGGTGCACCAGTTCTGCTTGTTAAAAGGAAAGATGGATCAGTGAGATTGTGTATCAACTATCGACAACTCAACAAAGTTATGATTAAGAATAAGTACCCTCTACCGAGAATTGATGATTTATTTGATCAGCTGAAAGGAGCAATAGTGTTTTCTAAGATTGATTTGCAATCTAGTTATTATCAATTGAGAGTTAAAGATTCAGATGTGCTGAAAATTGCATTCAAAACTAGGTACGGACACTATGAATTTCTTGTTATGCCATTTAGGTTAACTAACACTCCTGCAGTCTTTATGGACTTGATAAATAGAATCTTTAGACCGTATTTAGACAGATTTGTTGTTGTATTCATTGACTACATTTTGATCTATTCTCGAGATGAGTCTAAACATGTTGAACATTTAAGAATTGTGTTGTAAACATGGAGAGATAAAAACTATATGCTAAATTTAGTAAATGCGAGTTTTGGCTTCGAGAAGTTAGATTTTTAGGACATATTGTATCGGCAGAAGGCATCAGAGTTGATTCGAGTAAGATTTTAGCAATTATTGATTGTAAATCAGCGAGGAACATATCTGAAGTAAGATTAGCTAGCTATTGCCGACGATTTGTAAAAGGTTTCTCAATGATAGCTACATCAACAACTCATTTGTTACAAAAAGATGTGAACTTTGAGTGGTCTGAGAAATGTCAACAGAGTTTCGACCAGTTGAAAGCACAATTAACCAAAGCACCAGTATTAGTACAGCCTAAGTCAAGTAAAAAATTTGTGATTTTTAGTGATGCGTCATTAAACAGTTTGGGATGTGTTTTAATACAAAAGGCAAAGTGATAGCTTATGCCTCTAGATAGTTAAAGCCGCATGAAAAGAATTATCTGACGGACGATTTAAAATTGGCCGCTATTGTATTTGCATTAAAAATTTGATGACATTATTTATTAGGTGAAAAATGCCACTTATTTACTGATCATAAGAGTCTGAAGTATTTGACGTCACAGAAAGATCTGAATTTGAGACAGTGAAGATGGCTCCAACTGTTGAAAGATTATGAGTTAGTCATTGGTTACCATCCAGGGAAAGCAAATGTTGTTGTAGATGCTTTGAGTAGAATATCTTTATTTGGTTTGAGAACATTGAATACACGATTGACTTTAACTGATGATGGTTCGATTTTAGCTAAGTTAAAAGTTAAACCGATGTTTCTTCAGTAAATTTATGAAGCTCAAAAATGTGACAGTGAGTTGAAGGCAAAACGAGTACAGTGTGAGTCGACTCCTGATTCAGAGTTTTAGATTGGAACTAATGATTATTTGTTGTTCCAAGGTAGAATTTATGTACCAAGAAACCCAGAGCTTATACAGAAAATCTTGCAGGAGGCACACAGTGGTAATTTGTTTATTCATCCGGGGAGTAACAAAATGTACCATGACTTGAAACAATCGTATTGGTGGTCAAGTATGAAACGTGATATTACTGACTTTGTGACTAGATGTTTGATTGGCCAGCAAGTTAAAGCTGAACATCAAATGCCTTCAAGACTATTACAGCTTATGATGATACCTGAGTGGAAGTGTGAAAGAGTTACGATGGGTTTCGTATCGGGGATTACCCTTATCTTTGAAAAATAAAGATGCTATCTGGGTTATTGTTGATCATTTGATGAAGTCTGTACATTTCATTCTAGTGCGTATAGATTTCTCTCTTGATAGACTAGCTGAGTTATAACACCCATAACCCATATCCGTCGACTAAATGTAACACCCCTAACCTGTATCCGTCACCAGAATGGGGTTATAAGGTATTACTAGAAGAGACATAACTTCGAAACAATCACATATACACACATGAATTGTTCACATAATTAAAAAAAAGCACTAATTAATTATTAAACATTCATTGTAAAAATTATAATACAAATACAGTTCATACCTCAAAGTCATATATATATATATATATATATATAACTTAAAACTTAATATGCATTATAACAATCATATTTCACATGCTTTATATTTTCACTATTCAAATGATAAATACACCTCATTCAAAGCAACGAAAAAAAAATTGTAAAATAACTTATCACATTATAATATCCATTCACAAACATTAAAGCATTTATGCATATTTCATATTATTCATATAACAATTATATAATTATATAATCTAATCATACCTCTAAATCATATAATAAACAATCCATGAAAAATGACTTTTGGTCAAATGACATATACAGCATTATCAAATCTCACAAGGAGTCAAATATAAGTTTTAATATTTAAGACACATGCGCATAGTACATATTAACATGAACCATTTGATTAATACACTAAATGCAATTTATAAAATGACCAATTTGCAAACTCAATTACCAAATTCAATCTATCAAAATCATAGGCTAAATAACAAGTTAAATCTTTATAAGTATACAACTAAAACATTTAAAATTCATACGGCCACAAAATGATCTATGATTTTTTTCATTCTTTTATAGTATACTCAATCATTTAAATACAGAAGAAAAAATAAATTTACCTAATTTGCATAAAACCATCATGTTTTATTGTTACAAAAATCACTATTCTTTTAGTCATTTTTCATAGCAATAGCCAATTATAAATATTCTTAATACACATGCTTTATTTCAATGTCCACCTTATTTACTAAATCAAATTATGAACATATGTCATTGCCGAAAGCCAAATTCATAAACAATGAATTATAATCACGTAAACCATTTATAACCAATAAACTCACATTCAATCAACTCACACATATAATCAACCATAATCTCACCTATATACCATAACCGAGTATACATTAATATCTTATCATAAAATAATAGCTTTACCAAGCATATAAACATGGTTCACATAAATGTACATAGCATGACTGAATTATCAATCAAACATATCAATTACCTAAAACCAACATTTACCTTAATATACTCATCAACCAAATTAAACCTTATTATCCTATACAAGACATATCCAGATCTTCAAAACCATGAGTAACATATCCAGCATAAATCACTTATATATATATACCATAGCCAATTCAAACAATTCACATCATCTCAAATATGCCACACATATTATACGGAACCAAGTAAAAGCAATCAACTTAAAGTTGACCAAATTATATCAACCACATCTCAAAAATATGTCATGACCGAATCACTAAAACCACAAGCAAACATATCATCATTTGGTAAAAGCATATAAACTGAGCTTAGCAAACATAAGAACCATAATCAAGATAGCAAATACTTAGGTATCAAATTAGCCATTTTTGCATGGCATATTAAATACACAACTTCAAACGTCTCTAAAACTAGTATACCCTATACATGTCATATGTTCAAAATTTAGCTTTTAAAAGTACCGATAAACAGACGATAATGTGATAAACTTCACTGACGATCGCCGAGCCCATAACTAGTCTTCAAAATCTATAAAATAGAGACAAACATACATAGAGAGTAAGCTATCGTAGCTTAGTAAGTCATAAGCAAATATTCCATTTAACGATATTCCTAATTTAATTAAACTAAATCAAATCAAGCAACAATAATTTTGCATACAATTTCAAGCTTATAATTCCATATAACAAACCGCATAACCTTAGATAAATTTCTATATGGCCGAATATGCATATGTTCACTATCATATTCAACATTCACTTTTAACATCATAAATACATTAATTTGGCCGAATGTATATATACACTCAAATTCACATATGTTTAACATAGTAATATAAATAATATATTTCACCATTTCAAAGATCAAGTTTACCTTATTTCATATAAGCATTTTAAATAAACCATACCTGAACACTTTAAGTTAATTACACATTCGATCATAACTTATCTTTGCCAGATGAATCACTTAAATATCATCAAAAGCACATTATTTCAAATCAATATCAATAAATCTTATTATTCAATTCTTACTCATGAATCACTACTCATTTTTCCTACCACTTTTCAAACTCATACACAAAGGTCAACAACCACATAGGTTTTGTACGTACCTATACCTCCTCGTACTTATCTCTTACATTTCTCACGTCACCTTATTGTTCAATACGTTATATCATATGATAAACCTTTATATTTAATGTACTCGTACATTTAGTGCAGAATAGATAGCCGAAGCTATATATAGATATCTCACACTTAGTGCCAAATGAATAGCCGAAGCTATATATAGATATCGCACACTTAGTGCCAAATGAATAGCCGAAGCTCTACATATATATCGCACACTTAGTGCCAATTATTCAGTCAGCACTGCTTTGATCACGCATACGTAGTGCCATTTATCAGTGTTGCCATTAAGATTAAGCACACTTAGTGTCACATATCTTCAAATCATGTCTCGACACCAACGTCCTAGACGCGGTTTTACTCGTAAATCACAAATCAATCAAACCCAATTCATAAATAATTCTTTCAATCTTATAACTATTCGGCTATCATATTTATATAATCATAAATTCAATTCAACAGTTAAAGTTTGCACATATTGAAATTTAATATCTATTTGCTTATAAACTTACCCCAGACACGATAATCAGAATGGGACGACTATTCGACAACTTTGGTTTTCCCCCGATCTAAATCTAATTTCCTTAGTTCTTGATCTAAACATATTCAAATTAAGCTCATTCAAACACAATTTCATTCAATTTAATCCAAAAACACATTAATGGGCAAATTACCATTTTGCCCCTGATCTTTTACACTTTTTACAATTTAATCCAAATTGCACAAAACTCAAAACATACAAAATTTGCACACATCATGCGTAGGCCGAATGTTACCTATGCTCATACAAGTCCATACATTTCATTTATTTCACATTTTAGTCCCCCAATTTATTAGTTTTGCAATTTAGCCCTAATTACTCAAATTCATCAAAAATTCCACTACCAAACATATTAATCCAAAACATATCTTTCATAATTCATCATCTAATATCATAAAACTCAGTTATTCAACAATGGCATAACTCAAAATATTCAACAAAATAAGAAATTCAAGCATGGGCTTTGTACATTACACTGCAACAATCTCAAAAACATAAAAATTATCAAAAACCGAAACCAAACTCACATTGAATCAAGATTAACAAAGGTTGAATGTTGCTTTCTTTTTCTTTTTCTTTTCTTTAGCTAGTTTTGGTCATAAGAATAAAATATGAACACTTGTTTCTATTATTTTATGTTTTATAATATAATAACATTTTACCAAATTACAAAATTAACCTTTGTAATAATAATATAAAAGCTTATATTAAAAGTCCACTACCGTCCATATTATTACTAATGGCTTAATTACAACATAAGTGCATCATATTATAAAGACAAGTTCAATTAGGCCTTCACATATTTAACTAATAACTTTTCATTTTACGTGATTAAGCCCTTTTATTAAATCGGGTACTCAAACAACAAAATTAAACCATGAAAATTTCATGGATATTAATTCACACATAATAAACACCGAAAATAATATTAAAATATTTTTCTAACTCAAATTCGTGGTCCCAAAACCACCGTTCCAAATATGGTCTAAATCGGGTTGTTACAACTCTCCCCCTAGGGATTTTTGTCCCTGAAAATCTTACCAGTGAATAGATTCGGATAATGTTCTTTTATTGCATCCTCTAGCTCCCATGTTGCCTCTTCAACTCTATGTTTATGCCACAGTACTTTTACTAATGAAATTTTCTAATATCACAATTCTTTAACCTCATGAGCCAGAATACAAATTGGTTCTTCTTCATAAGTCAAATCAAATTGAATCTCAATCTCTGACGGGTTAATCACATGCGAAGGGTCAAATTTGCACTGTTGAAGCATCGAAACATGAAATACATTATTGATCTTTTTCTAACTTAGGTGGCAACATTAGTCTATAAGTAACCGGCCTGATACGCTTTATAATCTCATACTGTCCAATAAATTTCAGACTGAATTTGCCTTTACGACTAACTTTGAGTATTTTCTTTCATAGCGAGACTTTTAAAAACACTTTATTCCCAATCTGAAACTCTATATCTTAACGTTTCAAGTCCACATACGATTTTTGACGATCTGACGCTGTTTTCAGACCTTCACGTATCACTTTTACTTTTTATTTAGTCTTTCTAATCAAATAAACCCTGTGTATCTTGTTTTCACTGAGCTCAGTCCAATACAATGGTGTACGACATTTATGATCGTACAAAGCCTCATAAGGTGCCATTTTGATACTCGACTGAAAGATATTATTGTACGCCAATTCAATCAAAGGCAAGTATCATTCTCATGTAACTTCTAACTCGAGAATGCAACATCTCATCATATCCTCAATTATCTGAATAGTTTATTCAGACTGACTATCTATTATGGGATGAAAAGCAGTGCTAAAGTGCAGTTTAGTACCTAGTGCATCTTGTAGTTTCTTCCAAAATCGCGATGTAAACCTCGGATATCTATCTTAAACAATAGAAATAGGTACTCTGTGCAATCTCACAATCTGATAAACATATAACTTAGCAAGCTTATCAAGTGAGTAATCTGTCGGACCGGAACAAAATGAGCTAATTTTGTCAATCTACCGACAATAATCCAGATTGCATCTTTCTTGCTTAGTGTCAACGGTAGGCCAAATACAAATTCCATTGTGACTCTCTCCCATTTTCACTCAGCTATCATAATCAGCTAAAGCAGCCCAAAAGGTGTACGATGCTCTACTTTGACTTGCTGACAGATTAAACATTTCAATACAAAGTCAGAAATGTCCCTTTTCATGCCATGCCACTAGTATAATTGTTTCAGATCATTATACATTCTCGTACTCTTCGGCTGAATAGATAACTGACTGCTATGAGCTTTATTCAAAATCATCTGAATCAAGTCTATATTTCTTGAAACACATATTATATCTCTGAACCTCAAACAACCCTTGTCATCAACTCGTAATTCTGAATCAGCATTCAAATTATATTGAGCTCATTATCAACTTTCTTAGCTTCACAAATCTGCTGAATGAATAATGGTCTTGCTTTTAACTCAACTATAATCAAACCATCATCAGACATAGCCATATGCACATTCTGTATGAAGCTATTGAAATCAGAGTCGTCCACGACACTAACTCAATACCAACCTCTACCTCTCGAATTGGTGGCAGACCCGACAATTCTTCAGGAAACATATCCAGATACTCACAACTAGTACTGGTTTAATCTTCTTTTCAGTCATTTTACTATCAAGCACATACGCAAAGTAAGCTTCGCAACCTTTTCTCACATATTTCTGAGCTAACATAGAAGATATCACTGCTGGTAAACCATTCAGATCATTTGATTCAATCTGAATAATCTCATCACTCTGGCACTGTGAATTTGCAAAGTCAACCAATCCATACCCAGAATTATATCGAATTCATCGAATGGCAACACATCAAATCAGCTAGAAAACCAATTCTTACATACTTTGTCAATCATAACACACTGGCCTAAGGGGTTCGATACTCTAATTACAAACTCAATAGACTCTACAGGCAAAGTCTTACTAGATACAAAGGTCTCACACTTTGGACATTATCTTTTTCATTTATCTCCAGGCAATTCCGAATGAAATGATATCGTGAACCACATTTGT
Organism: Gossypium stocksii; assembly: GCA_020496765.1. Taxonomy (NCBI): domain Eukaryota; kingdom Viridiplantae; phylum Streptophyta; class Magnoliopsida; order Malvales; family Malvaceae; genus Gossypium; species Gossypium stocksii. The sequence goes on from CM035629.1 coordinate 44,240,989, forward strand.
AACAAACTCTGTTATTATACTTGCCCCAACATTCACCAACATGCCGTCTTCCACACTGTCGACACTCAGGTTCATTATTTCTGACACTGCCAACACTTGATTCTTGTGCAATCTAAAGCTTTGGGTTAGAATATTGTTTCATACGATATCTACTCACACACTCAACTGAAGTATTTGAACGATTGGGTGCATTTTTAAATCTCTTTGATGAAGACTGATACAGTTTATTCATTGATCTTTTCCTCTCATCTCTTGCCTCTGCATCTTCTTTCATTTTTTCTTTACCGAGTTCTTCAGCTTTACAGGCTCTTTCAACTAAAACCACAAATTTAGTCAAATTGAGAATTCTAGCCAGAAGTTTAATGTCTTATTAAAACCCTCGACGAATCATTTATACATTATAGCTTCGGTCGAAACACATTCTTAAGCATATCGACTGAGTCTCACAAATTCTCGCTCATATTCGGAGACAGTCATACGACCCTATTTAAGCTCAAGAAATTCTTTGTGTTTCTTGTCGATAAATCTCTGACTGATATATTTCTTACGGAACTCAGTCTGAAAGAATTCTCAGGTGACCTGCTTTTTTGGAACAACTGAAACCAGTGTATTCCACCAGTGATAGGAAGAATCTCGTAGCAAAGATATGGCACATTTCAAACACTTATCGGGTGTACAAGATAGTTCATCAAATATGGATATAGTATTATCGATCCAAAATTCAGCCCGCTCGACATCATCATCAATAGTGGCCCTGAATTCTTCAGCCCCGTATTTTCTAATTTTATCAATAGGTGGCATATTTAATCTCATCGGATCAATCCTCTGAGGTACCATAGGTATCGGAGGTGGATTATTCAGGGGTGGAGGTTGTTGAGCAGCCGAATTTGTCTGAATATACTGAGTACACCAATCATTCATCATTTGGTAAAAGGATTGTGTAGCCTCCCCCTCTTGGTTACTCGAAGCCCATCGAGGATCAACCGGCATTGTCCCTTGTGTGAGAGTAGGCGCAATACTTTCAACATCATCAGCTATAGCTCGATTGGGATTCATTTACTATACGAAAACACATTTTTAATAGTCAGGAGTCATCACACTATCACAGTATAAAATATGGCGTGTATAGTTAGACTCACATACGCTATACTAGTCCTAGAATCGACTAAACTTGGCTCTAATACCAATAAAATGTAACACCCCTAACTCATATCCATCGTCGGAATGGGGTTATGAGGTATTACCATACGAGACACAACTTCCTACACACGTGAATTATTCACATAATTAAAATAAAAGCACTGATTAATCATTAAACATTCATTGTAAAAATTATAATACAAATATAGTTCATACCTCAAAGTCATATATATATAACTTAAAACTTAAAACTTAATACGCATTGTAACAATCACATTTCACATGCTTTATATTTTCACTATTAAAATAATAAATACACCTCATTCAAAGCAACGAAAAAAATTTAATTGTAAAATAACTTATCACATTATAATATCCATTCACAAACATTAAAGCATTTATGCATATGTCATATTTTCATATAACAATTATATAATTATATAATCTAATCATACCTCTGAATCATATAATAAAAAAATTCATGAAACATGACTTTTGGTCAAATGACATATATGGCATTATCAAATCTCAAAAGTGGTCAAATATAAGTTTTAATATTTAAGACATATGCTCATAGTACATATTAACATGAACCATTTGATTAATACACTAAATGCAATTTATAAAATGACCAATTTGCAAGCTCAATTACCAAATTCAATTTATCAAAATCATAGGCTAAATAACAAGTTAAATCTTTATAAGTATACAACTAAAACATTTAAAATTCATACGGCCATAAAATGATCTATGATTTGTTCATTCTTTCATAGTATACTCAATCATTTAAGTACAAAAGACAAAATAAAGTTACCTAATTTGCATAAACCCATCATGCTTTATTGTTACAAAAATCACTATTCATTTGGTCATTTTTCATAGCAATAGCCAATTATAAATATGCTTAATACACATGCTTTATTTTAATCTCCACCTCAGTTACTAAATCAAATTATGCACATATGACATTGCCTAAAGCCGAATTCATAAATAATGAATTATAATCACGTAAACCATTTATAATTATAAACTCAAATCACATAATATCTTTGAATATAATTAAGCTATACCAATAAACTCACATTCAATCAACTCACACATATAATCAGCCATAATCTCACCTATATGCCATAACCGTGTATACGTTAATATCTTATCACATAATAATAGCTTTACCAAGCAATAAACATGTTTCACATAAATGTACATAGCATGACTGAATTATCAATCAAACATATCCATTACCTAAAACCAACATTTACCCGAATATACTCATCAACCAAATTAAACATTATTATCCTATACAAGACATATCCAGATCTTCAAAACCATGAGTAACATATCAAGCATAAATCACACTTATATATATACCATAGCCGATTCAAACAATTCACATCATCTAAAATATGCCACAATATTATACCGAACCAACTAAAAGTAATCAACTTAAAGTTGACCAAATTATAGCAACCACATCTCAAAAATATGTCATGACCGAATCACTAAAACCACAAGTAAACATATCATCATTTGCTAAAAGCATATAAATTGAGCTTAGCAAACATAAGAACCATAATCAAGATAGCAAATACTTAGGTATCAAATTAGCCATTTTCGCATGGCATATTAAATACACAACTTCGAATGTCTCTGAAACTAGTATAGCCTATACATGCCATACGTTCAAAATTTAGCTTTTAAAAGTACCGATAAACGGACGATAGTGTGATAAACTTCGATGACGATCCCTGAGCCTGTAACTAGTCTTCAAAATCTATAAAATAGAGACAAACATACACACAGAGTAAGCTATCATAGCTTAGTAAGTTACAAGCAAATATTCCATTTAATGATATTCCTAATTTAATTAAACTAAATCAAATCAAGCTACAATAATTTTGCATACAATTTCAAGCTTATAATTCCATATAACAAATCGCATAACCTTACATAAATTTCTATATGGCCAAATATACATATGTTCACTATCATATTCAACATTCACTTTTAACATTATAAATACATCAATTTGGTCGAATATATATATACACTCAAATTCACATATGTTTAACATAGTAACATAATGATATATTTAACCATTTCAAAGATTAAGTTTACCTTATTTCATTTTAAATATCACATACCTGAACACTCTAACTCAATTATACATTTGATCATAACTTATCTTTGCCCGATGAATCACTTAAACATCATCAAAAGCACATTATTTCAAATCAATATCAACAAGTCTTCAATTCTTACTCATGAATCACTACTCATTTTTCCTACCACTTTTCAAACTTATATACAAAGGTCAACAACCACATAGGTTATATCATACGATAAATCTTTATATTCAATGTACTCGCACACTTAGTGCCAAATGGATAGCCGAAGCTATATATAGATATCGCACACTTAGTGCCAAATGAATAGCCGAAGCTATATATAGATATTGCACACTTAGTGCCAATTATTCAGTCAACACTGCTTTGATCTCGCACACTTAGTGCCATTTATCACTGTTGCCATTAAGATTATGCACACTTAGTTTCACATATCTTTGAATCATGTCTAGACACCAACGTTCTAGACGTGGTTTTACTCGTAAATCACAAATCGATCAAATCAAATTCATAAATAAATCCTTCAAGCCTATAACTATTCAGCTATCATATTTATATAATCATAAATTCAATTCAACATTTAAAATTTTCACATTTAATAACTATTTGCTAATAAACTTACCTCAGACAACGATAATCGGAACGGGACGACAATTCGACAACTTTGGTTTTCCCTCGATCCAAATCTAATTTCCATAGTTCTTGATGTAAACATATTCAAATTAAACTCATTCAAACAAAATTTCATTCAATTTAATCCAAAAACACATAAATGGGTAAATTACCATTTTGCCCCTGATATTTTACACTTTTTACAATTTAATCCAAATTGCACAAAACAAAAAACATGCAAAATTTGCACACATCATGCTTCAGCTGAATGTTACCCATGCTCATACAAGTCCAAAAATTTCATTTATTTTACATTGTAGTCCCTCAATTTATTATTTTTACAATTTAGCCCTAATTACTCAAATTCATCAAAAATTCCAATACCAAACATATTAATCCAAAACATATCTTTCATAATTCATCATCTAACATCATAAAAATCAATTATTCAACAATGGCATAACTCAAAATATTTATCAAAATTAGAAATTCAAGTATGGGCTTTGTACATTACACTGCAACGATCTCAAAAACGTAAAAATTATCAAAAATTGAAACCAAACTCACCTTGAATCAAGATTAACAAAGGCTGAATGTTGCTTTCTTTTTCTTTTTCTTTTCTTTAGCTAGTTTCGGTCATAAGAATAAATGATGAACACTTGTTTCTATTATTTTATGTTTTATAATATAATAACATTTTAGCAAATTACAAATTTAACCTTTGTAATAATAATATAAAAGTTTATATTAAAAGTCCACTACCGTCCATATTATTAATAATGGCTTAATTACAGCATAAGTGCATCATATTATAAAGATAAGTTTAATTAGGCATTTACACATTTAACTAATAACTTTTCATTTTACGCGATTAAGCCCTTTTATCAAATCAAACTCAAACAACAAAATTAAAACACGAAAATTTCACGGATATTAATTCATACGTAATAAACACCAAAAATAATATTAAAATATTTTTTGACTTAGATTTGTGGTCCCAAAACCGTAGTTTTGAGTAGAGTCTAAATCGGGCTGCTACAAGGAAGCTATGAGAAAGCAAAACCCTAACATATTTATTGGTAAGATTTTTGGGGATGAAAATCCCTAAGAGGGAGAGTTGTAACAACACATTTTTAGTGAAATTAGAACAGTGGTTTCGGGACCACAAATTTTAAGTTAAAATATTTATTTTAATATTATTTTGAGGTCTATAGTATGATAGTAGGATTGCATGAAGGTTTCGTTAAGAAATTTTATAGTTTGAGTGCTCAATTTCTGAAAAAAGACTAAATCGCGTAAAGTGTAAAACTTATGTTCTATTAGCTAAAGGTGTCTAATAGCTATGGAACTTTAAATTGGAGGACCTTATGTGATAATTATACCACTGATATGTTGAGTGGACTTAGATGGACATGGATTAAGCATTTAATGATGATTAAGTATGGTTAAATATGTAAATTAGTAATAACATTAAAATTAAGTAAAAATAAAACCATTTTCTTTTGTTTATCTTCTTCACCACCAAAAATTAGAAGAATAGGAAGCCATAGCTAGGGCTTGAAGCATTTGTCCGCTACTCAAGGTTGCATGTAAGTGAAATTTGTCCCGTTTTTAATAATTTTTATGTTATTGAGGTCATTGTAACTTAATCTAGCTAGCCCAATGACTAATTTGCAAAATTGTTAAAGTATTTGAGTTTTTTCATTGATGAATATGTGTGAGTTTTGAAGTTTCGTGATAGATTATGAATGGTTGTTGCTAGATAAACAATAATTGTTAAGAGATTTTTAGTAAAAATGTCAAGTAGGGATTAAATTGAGAAATGTTTAAAATCCATGGTGAAATGTGTGAATAAATGAAAAATATGAGCTGTGATAAGCATGGATAAAATTTGAATAGCATGGGTTAAGGTTAAATTGCATGAATTTGCATTTTTATGAGATAACGACTAAATTGTAAAGAAGTGAAAAGTTTAGGGGTAACATAGTAACTTTACCAAAATATCACATTGGATTGAATTGAATAGAATGTGAATTAAAATAGCTAAATTTGATTATATACATCAAGAAAAATGAAGTACGAATAAAGGACAAGACAAGGTTATCAACTAGACGATAGTTTTCATCCGCATTGTCTCAAGGTAAGTTTGTATGCTTAATAAGCTTTATGTCACATGTGTTAAATGCTTAAATTATGTATTTGTGATAAAATGACATTATGGAAGTTATCGACAAGGCATCAACAAAGAATAGATCCCGGTTGAACCTTAGGAATAGATAGGATAAGAATGACATATTATTAGGGGTTACCGTGATTTATGTGCTTTGGGTGCTGGTCCAGTACATCCTACCAGTGACTGAGTTTTTCAACATGTATTGCGGTTACTCGATAGCTTGTGTGAGCAGCACTATGTTGCTACATCTTGATCGACAGCTTGTGTGAGCAAACCTAGTGATGGCTCGAGAGTGAGCATCAAAATGAGATATGTGATAGAGGTGGTTTAACTACGTAAATAGCACTTAGTGTGCGAGATACCCGAGTATCCAATTTTATTCTGAATGGTTCAAGGGGAAAAGATGATGGTACGGGGATATAAGAGATGATATGGATCAGTTCAGGTACTCATAATAAGTTCGACAAGTATCTCATAGTTGATAAATTCATATGATAAGTAATTGATAGTTAATCAATTCATACATGAGTAATATGATTGAGTTCATGTGCAAATCTTGGGTTGAATGAAATTTACCTATGTTTACTTATATTTCTCTAGATCGTTAATAAATTGATAAATCGAACTTATTAGCAATATGAGCTTACTAAGTTTCACAGCTTACTTTGTTTTCTTTTCTGTGTTTTATAGTGAATCAGAAGCTCACTCAGACTGGAAGTCATCGGAGATCTCATCACACAATATAGAAATTGATTTGGTACTTTGAAACTTTGGGTATATTGGTTATATGTCATGTATAGACCTTTTGGCTATTGTAGCTTATATTTCTTGATGAGTTTTGGCAATTTTAATTGGCATATAAAGTGGTCCTATATTTTGATTTGTATATATATATGTATAATTGGCCTAGTGATATGTGGTGTATACTTGTTGTGTGAATGACTTATTTATAAAGTTGTGTTTTAGCACCAAATGGTTGAAATTGAGATAAGTATGCTTGATGGTTGCTTTATAAATTGCTTTGGTTGTGAATAGGTAGTTGGCATAATAGGTGAAATTGATAAGTAATAAGTATGTTAAAGTTAGGCAAGGTAGTGATTAAAAGTTAGGCAAGTTAGTGATTACATGAGAATTACCATTTAGGTAACTTTTGAATCTAGTTTGGTATGTGTTTATGTGACCAAATGTATGTGCTTATGGACATCTTATTCTGTACATAGATATTTCATGTTTAAGCTTAATTTTGGATTAGTTTAAATGTATATTTTGGTTGAGATTATAAGTTATTGAAATGTGTAGATTGGCACCAAAATTGAGTGAGAAAATGTGGCTTAGAAAATGCCCTAATTTCGTCCACACAGGCAGAGATACGGACGTGTGTCTTAGCCGTGTGTGTAACACCCTAAATTTAGGCCTAGTAGAAATGGGCCTTGTGCATGGGAGCCACTAGGAGGCTACACATAAAAGTTTATGTGTGCGAGGAATATCACAAATTGCATGTTAGCTTTAATGGTTAAGTGAATTAGGAGTGTTTGGGAGTGCCTGAGGAGTCGTGGGTTCAAGACCTGGCTTTTGCAAAATTTTGATTTTTGCTCTTAAGGCAAATCTGGATGTTAGCGGATAGGCTTATATTTAGTTGTGTTTGTTTTATGACTCAAGGAGCTAGTTGGTAAGATAGCTAGTGGCGTGGATTAAGTTGTAAGAGAGCTTGAGTTCGAATTTCGTTGCATGCAAAAGGGCATTTTTTTTGCTTCATGGTCAACAAGAGTTTGTGGTGGTCTAAAACTCTATTTGGAGTGGTTGTGGACTTGGTAAAAGGGGAGAGTATCAAGGGATAAGAATATTGTTTGTTGGGGATTTGAAGGAGTGGATCAAGGAGAGATTGTGGGAGTGGTTTATGGAGAGGGAAAAGAGTTTGAATTGAAGAAGTTTGTGCCGTTTTAGTGAGGGGAGAGCTTAGGGAATTCGACTAGTTGGGGATCTCTCATACTTTTGGTCAGTTTGGGTTATCAAAATTCCTGATTACGAAAACTTCCTTTCTCTCTTTTATTGTGTGTTGCCGAGTTTGCACTAAAAGGTGACCTCCCATGCATTCTTTTTCCTTTTCCTGTTATTTTTGGTATGATTAAGCCCATCCCTTGTATTTCTTTCTGATAGCCTCTGGCGAAACCCACACTCTCTTCTCAGGTACTCAGATTCGTCCAAACTGTTTCTTTCTCCCTCTACGGCTTTCTTCCCTTAGCATGTACTGGTTCTTCCTTTCTTTTCCCATTTGTGCTGATCTTCTCTGTTCTTAGTTAAGCTGAATCATCTCCTCCTTCTTTGTTTGGCTGTGTACCCTCTGATATTGTGGCCAAATCTGTTAAAACCTAATCATATTCTTTTTCTTCTTTATTTCCCTTGGCCTATTCTTGTTGAGGTACTATCTAAATCCCTTGATTTCTTAGTAAGTGTTACTATTTGTTTTCCCTAGCCCAATCTTGTTCCTTTTCTTTCATCTTTTCTCCTCCCTTCTGGTTTTCCATCTCTTTTGTTGATTCATTTAGCTGAATGTTCTATTTCCCCTAAGTCAATTATAGATGTTTGGTTTTTGGTTGATAGTTGATAGGTACGGTTTGGATGACAGATATCCCTAAGGCATTTTGATTGGTCTTTTGCAGCGGAGTCAAAGAGTGAGCCATAATCGAATTGATTACTTCTGGCAGGGGTAAGTTTTTGGGCAAGTTATCTTGGTGGGAGTTTAGTTTAATGTTTAAAGTTGGTTGAATTCTTATCGACTTACGTTTGATTGTGCGTTGGAAATCGGTGTAAGTTTTTGGGTGCTCAATGATTGGTCGCTCTCTTTACTAACGAAGGTGTGTATCAAAACCTTGTTTTTGTTGATCGGCTTAGAAGCTGAAGGTGTGTGTAAGAATGATATGCCAAACATGTTAACCGGCTATTTAACCGAAAGTGTGTAACTTTTCACACGAAATAGACTGTAACTTTGTGCTCTGTTGTTGATCGGCTGAAAAGACGAAAGTGTGTACTCACACTGTACTGATAGTAGATCGGCAAATGCTGAAAAGCCAGAAGTACGGCAACGGTTGCCACACGGGCATACGAACTCACGTGTGGAGAATGCGATATGATGGTAGAGGCCACCATGAGCAATCTCGTGGGCTTAGGCTGATTTTGGGTCAAGTGGGCTGTGTGGGTCTAATGGGCTCATGGCCCACATGGGTCTTTGTCATGGATATGTGGAAACAATGGACCTGGCTATGTCGTTTACATGGCTAAGGTTGATTTTGGGCTTAGCGGGCCTCACGAGCGTGTGGGCTAACTTGGGCCGAGTATGGGCCTTAGGCCTATTTAGATCATTATGTCTATTTAGGTTATTTAAGTCGCTCAAGGTGACTGTAGACCTTCAGTGGGGTCGTTATCTGTATTGAGACACTAAATAGGTAAAATGACCATAATACCCTTGGAGGGTAAAATAACTATTTTGCCCCTCGAGGGTAAATGATCGACTTGTGCTATGATTGGACTAATTTGACTATGATTGTATGATCGATTTTGAACATGACATTTTGCGTACATGACCTAATACATGAGGGTTGGGATATTGTACGGAGGAAGGTTTGATCTGTTAGGGTCGCACGGGTCGCACGAGACTACTGTGGACCCACCGAAAACTTAAAAGTCGTACATTCATATTGATTTGATAAGGTCACACGAGTCGTCTGAGACGACTGTGGACTAATACTGGTAAGGTCGCACAGGTCACCCGAGACCACTGTGTACCTACCGATGGCTTCAAGCCCCTTAATTTGATTATCGCTCTGTAACACCCCAGATTTTGGGCCTAGAAGTACTGGACTTTGGTGGCGGCTTATAATATTTTGTTGTGTATGGAAATATCACAATTGTGTGTTTGGTATATTGGTTAGGTAATTAGGAGTGTTTGGGAGTGTTGGAGAAGTCATGGGTTCAAACCTGGGCTTTGGCAAAAATTTTGGTTTTAAGTGAATAAAACCCTGGATGTTAGTACGTAGGCTTTAAGAATATTTTTGGGTAAAGTGTAACACAAAAGAGCTTGTGGTCTAGTGGCAAGGTGGCGTTAGGAGTATGCATGTGGTTTGAGGTTCAAGTCTTGGCATCTGTATAATTTTTGTTTTATTAATAAACCTAGACTTAGGCATGTAGGCATTATAAAAGTTGTGAGGACAAGTTATGGCACAAGGAGCCTGATTGGCTTGGTGGTAAGTGGCGTGTGGAGCATGTAAGGGGGCTAAGGTTCAAATCGCCTTGCAAGCAAAATGTAATTATTTTGATACTTGGGGGCTGCAAGAGGTTGAATTGGGTTCGAATTCTAGAAGGTTGTTATGGGCTTGGTAAAAGGGGGAGTTTGAATTGGTCTTGATGGTTGATTTGAATTTGAATAGGGTTGTTGGGGTTGGAGGAGGAAAAGGTGGAGCAAATCGGGGAATTTGAATATTGAGAGAGAGTATGGCCAATTGGGTAGCTTGAGGGTGCATATTCGGCTTTTGTGTTTTTGGGGAGGGGTTTGCCGAATTTGTTTTGGCTTTTAGTGCTAGAATTAATTTCTTGCTACTTTTGGGGTTCTTGTCGTTTTGACTTTGGCGTGTTGGGAAGTGGGTTTGTGTTATCGAATTTGCCTTCTGGGATTTGCCTAATTGTTCTCTTTTCTTTCATCAAAACTGAATAATACCTCATTCCTGTCTCTAGCTCTCCTTCCCACCTTTCTTAATTCTCCTCTCGGCTGCTATTCCTTCACAGTCTTAACCGAATCTCTGCCTTTCTTTTTCTCTTCCAACTTTGGCTCGTTGCACCTCTCTTCTTCCCTCACTTATTCTTTCAACTTCACCCTCATAACTGAACCTATCATTTCCCTCTTTTTAAACGTTTCTTCTTTGGTTCCTAAGGATTGTTAAGGCCGAATTTAATCTCTTTCTTATACCTTTATTTCTTTTATTTTTTTTCTCTCTTGGCATACTCTCGATTAAGTATCTGTTGACCGAATACTTTTTATCTTCGGGGTTAGTCGTTCGATTACTTTGCTAATTAGAGTTTGGCTGAATACTCTCCTATTCTTCTGCTATTTGGATTTTCATTTTTTCCTATCAAACGAGCTTCTCAAGAAACAGTGGTGAACGGTTGATTTTGAAGCAACCATAGCCTTTTCCATCAATCTTTTTAAGGTAAATTGCTACCCCACATTTTGAGTTAAGCTGATTATGATGTAGGTGATTATAGGGTTATATGGTGGTTTAAAACCACCCTTTTCATCATTATTTGTTTAATAAGATCGGTTGGGTCACAGACAGTTGTGTAGGAGTGGTGATTTTAGGGAATTAAAGGAGTTCTTGTGACCAAGGTAAGGGAGGTCGTTGATTTATAGGCATAACATCGAAGAGATGATTAATTCTGTTATTAGTGGTTAATCGAATTCGATATTGTGATATAGGTTTAGGCTCAAAGCTATTCGCAAGCTTTCATAAAAAGGTGTGTATTCAGCCTAGATCTCTATGATTCGGCAAAATACCAGGAAGCTGAAATATCGGTGAATGATGCCACATGTGTGTGCGATCGTATGTGTGGTGAACCGAGCCCATGAATCTTGGGCAATAGACTATAGAGGCCAACTCGAGCACTCTCGTGGTCAAGGGTTGTTCTGGGCCACTTTGGGCTGTATAGGCCCAATGGGCCTGTGGGCCCTACACGGAATACATTTGTATATTGTGAAAAATGTTCGACTGAGCCATGTAGTCCATGTGGCTAGGGTTGTTTTGGGCTAAATGGGCCGTTTGGGCCCAATGGACTCATGGGCCCACACGGATAAAATGTATGTGATGTGACAAGTGACTTATTTGGGCTATGTTGTTCGCATAGCCGTGTTTGTTTTTGGGCTAAATAGGCCACATGAGAGTGTGGGCCCACTTGGGCCGAGTAATGGGCCTTAGGCCCAATTACCCTGTTTTGTCTGTTTAGGTTACAAAGGTCGCTCGAGGCGACGAGGGACCTTCGGTTGGGTCGCTAAGACCTCAGTTTACAAAATTACAGAAATACCCTCAGTTTACAAAATTACAAAAATACCCTCTATTTACAAAATTATAGAAATACCCTCGGTTTACAAAATTACAGAAATACCCCTAATTTGTGAAATTACCAAAATACCCCTAATTTGTGAAATTACCAAAATACCCTTAATTTATGAAATTATCGAAATACCCCTAATTTGTGAAATTATTGAAATACCCTTAATTTGTGGAATTATCAAAATGACCTCGAGTTGTAAACTTACCAAAATACCTGTGTAGGGTAGGATTATCAAAATACCTCTATAGGGTAAAATGACCATTTTGCCCTAGAGTGTAGAATGACTGTTTTGCCCTTGTGGGCAAGTAACTGACTTGGACTAGGAGTTTTGACTGATTTGACTGTGATCGTATGAAAGTGTTTTAACTGACGTGAGTGCGGTTGCATGATTGATATGTTTGTAATATATGTTTAAATGACTTTTACTGAGCATGGCCATTTTGCATACACGTGTACTGTTGAGCTTGACATATTGCATTGCATTGCCTAGGGTTGGGCTTGATTAAGACGAAGCTCTGTGCTAGTGGCTTTGCCATATATTCTGATTCTAGTGGCACTGCCACATTATCTGTTATTAGCAGCAAGGCTGCATATTGGTGTGTGGGCTGGATGGGTTGAGTTATTCCCCACACGGTGTGCTGGTTGGTACGGGTGGTGTGCTAGTTGGATTGGGTTGGGATGCATACTCACACTGTTGCATATTTGTTTATGAGATCTGTCACTGTACTGGGCTTAGGCCCACTTGTTTTGTTATTGGTTTGGGCTAGGCCCGATTCATTCTGTTATGGGCTGTGACCCAAATGATATTGTAGTGGGCTTGAGCCCACGTATGTTCTGAACTAGACTGGACTGTTACTGTTAAAGGGCTCTAGCCTAGACTGTTTCTGTTTCTGTATACCGACTGTTACTCTAGTAAGGGGATTACACACTGATTTTTCATAAACATACCCCGTTTATTAACTGTGCAAATAATCCCCAGCGTTAGAAGGATTGTTGCTATAGAGGACTCGGAGGTGGCCACACGATTGCTGATGTTTTGTTTTAGACTTAATTATTTAAATTCCATTTTGGGCTATTTGTAACACCCTAAACCCGGCCTAAACGTTACGGCCAAGTCTGGTGTGTCACATTGAAGTGTTTTTCGAAAACCATGTTTTCATTGAAAACCCTTCTTAATGTTTAGAAACATTTACCAGTAAACTTGTATAAAACCTTATGGAAAAATTGTGAAAGCTTGTAAACCTTTGTAGTTGCAGAAACATGTTATTATAAAAACAGTTTAAGCATCAGAAAACCAGACTTTCTTTGTTATGGCTTAAAGTGAATGGATACTACGCACCAGGTAGGATTCAAGAGAAGAGGAGGTGAGTCATTCAGACAGCTTAAGTACCAAGCTCTTCCTAGATTCAATCCTAGACATGGACACATCCATTGCCACTCTTTAACCTTATGACTTGTCCACGAACAACAAATTAAGTTTAAACGTATTTAAGATATTTATTTATGGAAACATTTATGTTGCGGAAGCTTTGCTCTATTTTTAAAATATTTTGAAAACAAGTAACTTTTACAAAAACGCGCCGTAGAGCTAACCGATTCCAAAATGATTTAAACAATGTCCTACTTAAGCTAAAAACAATTAAAGAATTAAAGAATTAAAAACCCAAAATAAAATAAATAGAGCAGCCTTATTACAACCCAGAAACCAAAATTAAATAATCTAAATAAATAATAAAATGAAATAATTGAAAACCAGAAATTTAAATTTTCGTGGCCACTCTGAATCCCTCCCAGCTCTAAGTCCACCAACTAGGGCTCACCTGCATGGATGGAAAGAAAGGGGGTGAGTTTGGAAAACTCAGTGTGTAAAGAATGCCCATCCAGAGCCCAAATCAACTCAAGCCCACTGGGCCGAAGCCCTATCCAGTCAAAGTGGTAACTGGGCCGAAGCCCTATCCAGATACAGTAAACTAGGCCTTAGCCCTTTTCAGACAATAGTATGGCCCATAGGCCCATTTCAGAACAGAACAGATAATAACATGAATGCAAGCCCAAACGCAACCTAAACCCAGCTGCTACACTCCACCCGTACCAGCACTACACACCATGTAGGGATAACTCAACCCACCCAGCCCTACACTCCACAGTTGCAGCATGGTTGCTCAGATAACAGTAAATTGAGGCAAAGCCTCCAGTACGTGGTCAAACCACTTTCAGTACTTCCTCCATCCACATCCCAGTCCCATGCAACAAATGATAATGACATGGCATGCAGTAAACAGTAACAGTAAAACATGTATTTTGGTCACACTTAGCCCTAGGGGTATAACAGTCATTTTGCTCCTAGGGGTAAAATAGTAATTTTCCACCACCAAGGGTTTTTAGTAACTTTATCAATTTTTAGGGTTTTCATGCATATTACAGTCCTTACTAATCCATTTATCATCACAGTAATCTATTTAACTTAATTTATCAGTTTTAGCCATTGGGCCCTAAAACCACTAATGGGCCCTACAGTGTCTATTAACAAATTAAGCCCATTTAGTTCAAATTTTATGATAAATTTATCAGTTTACATGATTTTGAACCTACAGTCTGTCAATACACATTATTTACCTATTTTCACCCATACAGGCCCGTAAGCCCATTGGGCCCATTTTTAGCCCATCGAGGCCTAATTATCGAAGTGCACGAAATTTCACACACGACTAACTTACCACTTTGCAATTATAGACCTAATGTTTCCTAAACATCTTGTGAGCACTCGCACACTTACAAGCCCACAAAATGTCAAAATTTTGGCATTTCAGCTTTTGCCGAATTGAACTAAATAGGGTGTTCGATACACACCTGTTTCGCGACGACTGCTAGAGAGATCCTCCACGATGTCCTACAATCGATTACCATAATTCTTAGATTGCAAAACTACAACAAACAATCACAATACTCACTTACCCATATTCGGCCAATGCCCCTAAGGCTCTCAAAATCTTACATTTGCCAAAATTGATGACTAGATCTAGATCTAGTCATTCCAAAGATCCAAGCTTTCGATCAATCACCTCTAGAACACACTAATCACCAAAAGAAATCATTGGTTAATGACCCTTAGAGCCCTAAGCTCCAATCGACAGCCTCCCTAAATTTTAGGGACTTTGGCTTTTTCTTAATCGTAAAATAATGTAGATCTGGGATAACGAGTACTTACCACAGTTTCTCCTTATGTTCCTACTTAGATCTGATGCAAATCTATCCCCTAAACGCTAGCAGAACTCGAATCTTAGAGATCTAAAGATTCGGCTATGAGCTCCTATGGTTATGGCAGTTTCGGCTTTTTGACTGGTGAAGAAGATGGTGATTTGAGGTTATAATCTTGGAGTAGTGTTGCCGACAGGTACTAATGGTTTAGAGAAGATGAAATTCGATCAAAAGGAATAAAAAGAAAGAGGGAATTAGCTTAGAAAAATCGGCACAAGCAGTAAGTTTTCAGGATTTCGGCTTTTATGGCAATCGGCTATGGTGGTTTTAGGAAGGATGGATTTGAAAAAGAAGATGGATTTGAGTAATAGGGGTGTTCGGCTGAAGTAGAAAGCAAAAAGGAAAGGAAAGCAATGGAGGAAAAGAAGAGAAAGAAGCAATCGGCACAGAGGAGAAGGAATCTGCATTTTCGGCTTTTGTGAAAACTTAGAGAAGGATAAATGAAAGTGAAAGCTTTTAGGTGGCTAACCCTAATTTGTCATGACAGAAAAAAAAGAACCTAACCCTAATATCAACTAAAACATTCGGCCCAACCTCCCTAAGGCCCTTGCCGAAATTCATTTAAGTGATCACATGCCCGGCACATGCCTAAAAACTAAAAAGTAACAATACGCTTACCTTGCAACTTGAACCTTGGACCTTTAATTCCTTCCTAGGCGCCACTTTTTTAGGAACTTAGTGGCGCCACCTTGCCACATTGCCAAAGCTCTTCTTGTATCATAATTTACGAAGTTTTTCTTAAAAACCCACTTAACCAAGTCTCCTATTCACTTAAAATCCAAACTTGATATTTTACCGGATTTTAACTTAGGCTTGGGCCTTCTAAAGGCCCACTAACACACTTAAACACAATTCCAATATTCAGAACACCAAAATTTCAAAATTTCACCAAAATCTCCTAAACCCAAAAAATCCTGAAAATCAAGACGTTACACAAGCCCAACACTTCTAGGCCCAAATTTAGGGTGTTACAATTCACCCCTCCTAAAAAAAATTTTCGTCCTTGAAATTTCTAAATAATAAGATAGTCCTGTATCAACTACTCTACTACGCTACCGCTGCGCACTCTGTTCTAAATAATTTTAGTACGACCCATAACATCTAATTATGAAAGTAAATAAACATTATCACTTGCGCATACAATTCGTTTCCAACCATCACACACCTAACTAGAATAAGCTTGGCAAACTTTACGTACCCTTAAAACCCATATCAATATTCTACATTACCAGTACATATATCAAATAACTACAAAGATCTCGAAAATTTTATTATTAATTCATATGTCTTATGTAGAGATAGTATTTTAAAATTTTTGTTTTTACAGAATTATAACCTAGCTACGGTCTCAATTTTTTTAGGGTTTTTAGTTCCCCTACAGTCTCAGTCTCTATAGTCTTCAGTACTACCCTATCTATAGTATCATATCAAAGGCTCAGTTCTATCTACAGTATTATCTAAGCACAGTACAAAATATAAAGCAGAAATACTTACAGACTTGGTGCCGGGGATTCAGTGTGCCACTTCGTCAGTTGTCAGATTTCAGAAAACTCAAAACTTTTCAAAATCAGACCATCAAAACATGTATATTTTGAAGAAAACTAGTTTGAAAGAGTTTTTCTAAATTTTTCAAAAACTAATTTCCAAAAATACTAAATTTTTAAAATTTTACGAAACCTTTTTGGACCCGATCCACAGCAGAGTTGTTGCAACCAGGCTCTGATACCACTAAATGTAACACCCCAAACCCGGCCTAGACATTACGGCCAAGTCTGATGTGTTACATTGAAGTGTTTTTCGAAAACCATGTTTTCATTGAAAACCCTTCTTAATGTTTAGAAACTTTTACCGGTAAACTTGTATAAAACCTTATGGAAAAATTGCAAAAGCTTGTAAACCTTTGTAGTTGTGGAAACATGTTATTAAAAAACCAGTTTAAGCATCAAAAAATCAAACTTTCTTTGTTATGGCTTAAAGTGAATGGATACTACGCACCAGGTAGGATTCAAGAGAAGATGAGGTGAGTCATTTAGACTGCTTAAGTACTAAGCTCTTCCTAGATCCAATCCTAGACATGCACACATCCATTGCCACTCTTTAACCTTATGACTTGTTCATGAACAACAAATTAAGTTTAAACGTATTTAAGATATTTATTTATGAAAACATTTATGTTGCGAAAGCTTTGCTCTGTTTTTGAAATATTTTGAAAACAAGTAACTTTTACAAAAACGTGCCGTAGAGCTAACCGATTTCAAAACGATTTAAACAATGTCCAACTTAAACTAAAAATAATTAAAGAATTAAAGAATTAAAAACCCAAAATAAAATAAATAGAGCGGCCTTATTACAACCCAGAAACCAAAATTAAATAATCTAAATAAATAATAAAATGAAATAATTGAAAACCAGAAATTTAAATCTTCGTGGCCACACTGAATCCCTCCCAACTCCAAGTCCACCAACTAGGGCTCACCTGCATGGATGGAAAGAAAGGGGTGAGTTTGGAAAACTCAGTGTGTAAAGAATGGCCATCTAGAGCCTAAATCAACTCAAGCCCACTGGGCCAAAGCCCTATCTAGATATAGTAAACTGGGCCTTAGCCCTTTTCAGATAACAGTATGGCCCATAGGCCCATTTTAGAACAGAACAGATAATAACATGAATGCAAGCCCAAACCCAACCTAAATCCAGCTGCTACACTACACCCGTACCAACCCTACACACCATGTGGGGATAACTCAACCCACCCAGCCCTACACTCCACAGTTGCAGCATAGCTGCTCAGATAATAGTAAATTGAGGCAAACCTCCAATACATTGTCAAGCCACTTTCAATCTTCCTCCATCCATATCCCAGTCCCATGCAACAGATGATAATGACATGGCATGCAGTAAACAGTAACAGTAAAACATGTATTTTGGTCACACTTAGCCCTAGGGGTATAACAGTCATTTTGCTCCTAGGGGTAAAATAGTAATTTTCTACCGCCAAGGGTTTTTAGTAACTTTATCAATTTTTAGGGTTTTCATGCATATTACAGTCCTTACTAATCCATTTGTCATCACAGTAATCTATTTAACTTAATTTATCAGTTTCAGCCATTGGGCCCTAAAACCCCTAATGGGCCCTACGGTGTCTATTTACAAATTAAGCCCATTTAGTTCAAATTTTATGATCAATTTATCAGTTTAAATGATTTTGAACCTACAGTCTATCAGTACACATTATTTACCTATTTTCACCCATACGGGCCCGTAAGCCCATTGGGCCCATTTTCAGCCCATCGAGGCCCAATTATCGAAGTGCACGAAATTTCACACACGACTAACTTACCACTTTGTAATTATAGATCTAATGTTTCCTAAACGTCTTGTGAGCACTCGCACACTTACAAGCCCATGAAATGCCAGAATTTCGGCATTTCGACTTTTACCGAATTGAACTAAAGAGGGTGTTCGATACACACCTATTTCGCTGCGATTGCTAGAGAGATCCCCCACGATGTCCTACAATCGATTACCATAATTCCTAGATTGCAAAACTACAACAAACAATCCCAATACTCACTTACCCATATTCGGCCAATGCCCTTAAGGCCCTCAAAATCTTACCTTTACCGAAATTGATGACTAGATCTAGATCTAGTCGTTCCAAAGATCTAAGATTTAGATCAATCACCTCTAGAACACACTAATCACCAAAAGAAATCATTGGTTAATGACCCTTAGAGCCCTAAGCCCCAATCGACAGCCTCTCTAGATTTTAGGGACTTCGGCTTTTTCTAAATTGCAAAATAATGTAGATCTAGGATAACGAGTACGTACCATAGTTTCTCCTTATGTTCCTACTCAGATCTGATGCAGATCTATCCCCTAAATGCTAGCAGAATTTGAATCTTAGAGATTTAAAGATTCGGCTATGAGCTCCTATGGTTATGGCAGTTTCAGCTTTTTGACTAGTGAAGAAGATGGTGATTTGAGGTTATAATCTTCGAGTAGTGTTGCTGACAGGTACTAAGGGTTTAGAGAAGATGAAATTCGGTCAAAAGGAATGAAAAGAATAGAGGGAATTGGCTTGGAGAAATCGGCACAAGCAGTAAGTTTTCAGGATTTCGGCTTTTATGGCAATCGGCTATGGTGGTTTTAGGAAGGATGGATTTGAAAAAGAAGATGGATTTGAGTAATAGGGGTGTTCGGCTGAGGTAGAAATCAAAAAGGAAAGGAAAGCAATGGAGGAGAAGAAGAGGAAAAAGAAATCGGCACAAAGGAGAAGGAATCTGCGTTTTCGGCTTTTGTGAAAACTTAGAGAAGGATAAATGAAAGTGAAAGCTTTTAGGTGGCTAACCCTAATTTGTCATGACAGAAAAAAAAAAGAACCTAACCCTAATATCAACTAAAACATTCGGTCCAACCTCCCTAAGGCCCTTGCCGAAATTCATTTAAGTGATCACATTCCCGGCACATGCCTAAAAACTAAAAAGTAACAATACGCTTACCTTGCAACTTGAACCCTGGACCTTTAATTCCTTCCCAGGCGCCACTTCTTTAGGAACTTAGTGGCGCCACCTTGCCACTTTGCCAAAGCTCTTCTTGTATCATAATTTACGAAGTTTTTCTTAAAAGCCCACTAAACCAAGTCTCCTATTCACTTAAAATCCAAACTTGATATTTTACCGGGTTTTAACTTAGGCTTGGGCCTTCTAAAGGCCCACTAACACACTTAAACACAATTCCAATGTTCAAAACACCAAAATTTTAAAATTTCACCAAAATCTCATAAATCTTGAAAAATCCCAAAAATCAGGACGTTACACAAGCCCAACACTTCTAGGCCCAAATTTAGGGTGTTACACTATTGTTTTATAATAAGGCCATTTATGGTTTAAGTTTTTCATTGGGCTTCTACTTTTTCTATTTTAAATTTGCTAGTTAAGAAAAGGCGAGATTTTCAAGATAGTAACTGTTTTCAAAAACATACGCTTTAAACTTTTTACTTCAAATTAGCTTCTGCAACTATAAAAGATTTTCAACGAATTTAATAACGTTTTTAAAAGGTATTTAACTTTTCAATGAACCACGCTTTCAAATTCATCGAGCATAAACTAAGTTTTTACTCAAGTTTTATATAAGAAGGGTTTTCAATAAAAACATGGTTTTTTTAAGAAAACACTTCCATGTGACACGCCAGATTTGAGCCTAACTTATAGGCCGGGTTTGAGGTGTTACAGGCTCTGTGCCAACCTAATTAAGGCTTTGTGCCAATTGATGGCTTTGTGCCGGATATATTATCGTGATTGATGGCTTTGTGCCGAGTATATTACAGTGATGGATGGCTTTGTGCCAATTGTATTACCGTGATTGATAGGCTTAGTGTCGATTATACTACAGTTTTTGATGGCTTTGTGCCAATCAGAGTGTTGTTTGCGGTAGGCTTGGTGCTAGTATCCATGGCTTTAAGCCATTCTGTTTACTAGTAGCTTTGTTGTGATTTTGGTTAGCGCTACAACTGGTGCTAACATATGGAGTGCAGGGATGGATGGGTCGATTTTATCCCATTGTAAGTGCAGGGTTGGATGGGGTTAACACATAACATGCATCATACATCATTTATTATGACTCTCATCTGATATAGGCTAGGCCCAACTGATCCTGTTTTGGGCTGTGATTCAAATGATAATGTAATGGGCTCAGGTCTGGATTGTTATTGCATTTATGTATGACTGACTATTTTTATATAGTAGGGGATTACACACTGAGTTTTCGTAAACTCAACCCGTTTATTAACTTTTCAGGTAATCCTCAGCATTAGGAGGATCGGTGCTACGATGGACTCAGGGATGGCCACACAACTGCTTTGTTTCGGTTTTGTTTAGTTTACTTTTAAGTATTTTAAGTTTTGGTTTGGTTTGTAATAAGGCCTCTCTAAATTTTTGGATTTTAATTTGGGTTTTATGGTTTACTTTGAACTATAACTGTTAGAATAGGACACAGTTTTCCAAAAACGATAACTGTTTTAAAATATCACGTTTCCGTAAAATATCGCAAAGGCTTTCACAAGTTCCTTGGTTTTTAAATAGAACAACAAACAAACAATGTTTTAAAATTAAAAATAACAACGTTTTAATAAGGGAAAAATTTCTTCAAAAACCAACGTATTGAAAATAGATTATCGTAGGTTTTACACTTGTTTTTAAATGGCTAGAAATTTTAAATAGTAAGAAGAGTTTTCAATGAAAACAAGTTTTTCAAAAAACACTTCAATGTGACATGCCAGATTCAGCTATAATGTCTGGGCCAGGTTTGGAGTGTTACAGTGTGTGACAAAAGGTTAGGTGACACGTGTACCACCCTTCACCCGCATCCATTGCCGGAATAGGGTACGAGGTGTTATTGGACTTAAACATAAACATCCATACAGGGCTGGGCCATAAAATTTTGATCAATTTAAAATTGTTCATTCACATTCATAAAGTCTCTTACGTGAGCTTACGCAGCCCAATACATGCTTTAGAAGTGGTTCGGGACTAAACTGAGAACCTTTGGAAACTTTGGAAAACTTAGAAAATTTTTCATCAAAACAGGGTCACACGCCCGTATGGGTTGGTCGTGTGGTCACACATGCCCGTGTCTATACCCCATGTAACTCTCTGTTTATGACATCATCAAACAAATGAGTCCACACGGCCAAGCCACACGCCCGTGTGCTAGGCCATGTGACGAATTAAGTTCTCATAAATTAGGTGCAGACTTCACACGGCCTAGACACATGCCCACTATGGACGTGTCCTCCACACAGCTGAGACACACGGTCGTGTCTCTGCCCGTTTGTTTACTACTGGGCATTCTATTTTGCCTAATTAAGGTGCAGGGGACACACGGCCAGACTACGTGCCCATGGGGCTGATCGTGTGTCACACACGACCTAGACACATGCCCGTGTGCCTACCCTTGTGGACAAAATATAGGCTATTTTCCAATCCATTTTCCACCCAGAAATGCAATAACACATAAACCCATTCAACAACACTTATCAACGCACAATTGAACAACTAAACTATCATAATTAAGGCATTCACTCATCATTCACAATCCATAACCCCAATGCATGGACATTTCCCAATTATCATCTCATTCAACCACATTCATGAAAAACATCTTTATTGATTATACCAAACCCACCTTTGCCAAATTCAAATGGCCAAATACAAAATGAACTTACAACTAACTTAAGCCAACATTATTGGCCAAACCAAGTATGACATAAAGTAAAATGACCAATTCCTTATACATGCTATAATTACAAAAATATCACAATTATCAAATACCCAAAATAACAATTCTAATAGTGTGATGCGAGTCTCCGACAAGTCCCGATCTCAAGCTAGCTTGGTGACACTATAAGGAGGGGTAAGCTATATAGCTTAGTAAGTTTATATACAAATAAATAGCATCTTAACCATGCAAATTCATATAAGGAGAATGGATACATTTACCATTGATCTCACATATGCTAAACTTACTCAAGCACAACTTACCATGATATTATCACTTATAATGTTTGTACTTACGAATTTCTCGTACACACTTGAATCACATCTTCATACAAAACACACATATTTTCACATCTTTTGTTATTCCTGTTGAACATATTGAAATACTATTGGATACTCAGAAACTTGCACATAAGTGCCACATATATGTAGCTGAAGCTACCACTTATCATATATACGCTCTTTCTTGAGCTAGTTACAGGTCTGCTCACACAAGCTGACGGTCAGGACGTAATTACTCAGTGCTGCTCACACAAGCTGATAGGTATCCATAACATATGCAGGATTACCTAGCCAGTGGTAAATATACAAGACCAGCACCCGGACATAACATGATCACACAATTATACACTTGGGTTCCTACTGACATGTCACTTGTATCCAACTCTATTCCTAAGGTTCAACTGGGATTTTCTGTTCACATTTATCACTTGTCGAAACTTGTCGATTATGTCACATAATAAAATTCACACATTTCATATAACATTAATGCATTAAAGAAAAATAAAATGATGCAATATTTACATACAAACTTACCTCGATGCAAAAATGGAAAATTTTACGATTTAGTCCACGACCTTTTCTTTCCCCAATCAAGGTCGATCCCACGTCTTTTTTACTCTATAATAACACATTTAGCTCGTTTATTTCTTATATTATTCAATTTGACCCAAAATTCATATTAAGGCAAATTTACAATTTTGCCCCTAACTTTTCACTTATTTACACTTTAGTCCCTAAGCTCGTAAAATGAAATGTATTCATTTTTCTCAAAACCCAAGCCTAGCCAAACCTATCTTATATGTATAACAGCCCACATTTTCTTTCAATTTAGATTTTTATCACAAATTTTATAACTTTTACAAATAGGTCCTTTTTGGACGTTTTCACCAAAACTCACTTAGTGAAAGTCGTTTATTACACAACTAACATTCATTTTCTACCATTAGACATCAAAATGCATGCATGTCATACATGGGTAAATTTTTAAACATGAACCCTAGCTCAAAATATGGCAAGAAATAGGTAAATCGGGTTATGAGGGTTTCAAAAATGTAAAGAGCATTAAAAACGGGGCTAAGATGTACTTACTATTGAGCTTGGAAAGTGAAGAAACCCTAGTTATGTCTTCTTTTTAATTTTCAGCACAAGGGGAAGAAGATGGACACAATTTTGACTTGATTTTTCCCTTTTTATTATTTAATTAACCAAATAACCAAAATGCCCTTTTTATCATTCTTTGAAATTTTACCCTTTCATATCCATTTTAGTCTATCTAGACATATAATGGTCTAATTACTACATAAGGGCCTCTAGTTTATGAATTCAATTCAATTAAGCACTCAATGCTTCTAGAACACTTATTTTTCACTTTTTTCAATTTAGTCCTACTAGTCTAATTTGACATCTTATCGATAAAATTTCTTATCGTAATTCTCACACATGCATGTAATCATATTGTAAACCTTAAAACTTTATCACAGTAAAATTTTCTACTTCAGATTTGTGGTCTCAAAACCACTATTTTGACTAGGCCTTAATTCGAGCTGTTACAACACGACCGTGTATCCCCTGTAGTTTTTTAATGAAAGCAAGTCAGTGAGTTACATGGGCTAGTCACACGAGGGTGTGGTTGGCCGTTTGACATAAGTCAGAGAGTTACATGAGGTAGAACACTGTTTGGGACACGGCCATGTAATCCCATTTTAAATGTCCACACGACCTATGACACGGGCTCACGGCCTGGCCACACGGGCATGTGTTCCCTGTATTTGAAAATTTTCAATGTTTTCCCAAAATTTCTATAAGTTCTCGATTTAGTTCCGAATTGCATTTAATGTTTATTTTGAGCCTCGAGGGCTAGTGTTAGGGACTGTATGAATGTATGTTAGTAATTTATGTTTGGATATGAATTGTGTACGTGAAATGTATGGCTGATTATGTGATAAGTTTGGTATTGCTCCGTAACCCTATTCCGTTACCGGATACGAGTTAGGGGTGTTACATTATTGGAGATATTCAAAAATTCTAGATGACTCAATGAGAAGCACTCTTACGAAAATATTCAATGACCCGTTTATTTTTGTGCCAGAGTTTTCAGATTTTATATTTGAACCGTGGTGTCCACTATCGAAGAGGAATTGAAGCGATTCATGCAAAAACAAAGATGAGGGAGCGAAAGATGAGACAAATTCTGAGGGATCTACAAATAAATAAGAAAGGGATGATCTTTACCTTATATTATTTTCTTTCCTAGGTTATTTTAGGATTAGGATCTGTTAGGATTTTTAATTTTTTGCATAATAAAACAGGAGATGGAAATCGTAAATAACAAAAAAAGTTTTAAAAAGAAGTGTGGCAATAGATATGTACATGTTTAGGATTGGATCTAGAGAGAGCTTAGTACTTAAGCAGTCAAACTGACACACCTCCTCTTTTCTAGAATCCTACCTTGTGTATAGTATTTAACAATGAGGACATTGTTCATCTAAAGTGGGGGGACTGAAAAATTGAAATTATTTCCTCTTAGAATAAAATTTTCTTTTAATTATGATTAGGATATATTTTGTTCAAAAATTTGAAATTTTGTTAAGTATGCTAAACTTCAGTATGAATAAAATTCTATTATTTCAATAATTGTTATGTTAGCTAAATTATGACATAAATGTACTCTTAATAAAGTATGTAAATCATACCATAAAATTTTTAGTTCCTTAGGAAAGCTAGGCAATCATGAAAGTTTAAGTCTCTAGAATTGACTTAGTAATTTCTTGAGGCGAAATCCTAGGAAGTATCGAATGTTGAAAATGATTTAGGCAACTTTTGTTTGGACCATTTGAGCCTTTCAAGCCAACCTTGATGAATTTTTATCTTTTGAAACCCAACTTCGAGACTATATGGCCTAATTTTATTTGAACCCTTGCAATATTTAGCCATCACTTTTCTCTTAATTACCTTTAAATTGTTCCAAACACTAGACTTAGTACTATTCAGAATATTCTTTGAAAATAGGTTTGGGGGAGTTGAAAAGAAGTATCAAATGCTTAAACAAAAATTTGTAGTACATACATCAAAATGGTCGTGAAAAGAAAAGAAAAGAAACAAAAAAAAACATATGTACTCGAAAGAAATAGATGTACAAAAGAGCATGTGAAAGCAAAATAAGTTGGTGTATTGAAGGTAATTATTTTGAAGGTCAGATTCAAGCCGAGTCTAGGGTTTTTAGCCTAAATTTATCTATCTTTTACCTACCCCTAGCCTAGCCATGTTACAACCTATTAAAAGACCTACGGATTCAAGTTTCTGTGCTACCTACATTAGTGGAGGGAAATTGTTATGTTCAACATATAAAGGCATATATTAAACTTGATGATTGCAGCTTAATCTTAAATAAGGGAATAAAATCAAATTGGTAGGGATTTAACATGTCTTTATTGAGTAAGCATTTAGTCTATTTTTGCTACCATAGTAATGATTGAGATTAATTTGAATGATATATATACTTAAGTAGCATAAATATCAAATTTCTTGTTCTTAAGCATAAGTATACTAAATTCATAGTTTTTGGAAGAATGTTGTTCTAAAGGAATTGTTCAAAGGTGTTTTCGAGAAATTCTTTTCAATTTTTGTATTACTTGGGATAAGCAATGAATTAAGTTTGGGGGTGTGGAAACACGAAAATATACACACTTTTTCATGCCCTTTTTAACTCACATTTATATAGTTTCGAAAAAATTCTTGTCGAAAAATATTATAATAATTATAAAATAATTAAATTGTACTTAAATGTTTAACATTTTGAATTTTAATTAATTTTATAATAAATTTTGATTAATTTTGATCATTTTCGACATATTTGCACAAAGGGTAAAAATTGGCTTGGCTGACACTACTAGAAGTGCAAAATCGAGAAGCGATTTTTGAAGCATCGAGGTGAATTCATTTTTTAGCCGAAGATGGTCCAAATTATGAATATTAATTCATAATATAATTAATTTTATCCAACCAAGCACTGGGCTGCCCAAAACTGTCCCACATGCTGACCCAATCAGCTTTTTTGTCTGATTATTTGGCTTGCAAAAAAGTGCTTGAAGAGTCCTGGAATATGCATTCAAACCCCTCCACTTATCATGCCTTCCTAGATTTGCCCTACCTTAAAATAGCAACTTTGAAACCTTCAAACATGCCACATGTGTTGCCAACCATGGGGGGAGTCTATGGTTGATGATTTTTGCTATTTTTAGTAGCCATCTCAACCTATAAATACCTCCATTGGCTGTTCATTTTAAGCACACCTTAAAATCTCTCATCCTTTCACTTCTCTCCCACTTTCTCTCTTAATAACCCTTCCTTTGTTCTTCATTTTCCCTTCCTATTCCTTTTCCAAATTCGCCTCTTGGAAAAGAGTCCTTCAACCACCGTTTGAAGTAGTGTTCAAGTGCTCATGAAAGCCTCGATTCAACAAGAACAAGTGAAGAAGGAGGAGCGGAGCTAGTCAAGCTTTGGAGAAACACCAAATTTGATCCTTGTTCCTTATCCTTTTAATTTTATTATTGTTGTTATGAACATGTATATGAATACTTGTGATGTTGATATGTTTAATTTAATTAATATGGCTTAAATTTAATTCATATTAGGTTGATTGCATTTCGTCCACTTAATTTATTAAAATTGTGTTTGTGTTGTTATAGGTCTTGGTAAAATGTTTGACTAAGTAAAACCATAACTAAGTTATTCTTGCTTTATAATTGTAAGATAACTAATGAATTAATTATTTGAACGTGTTGAAATTGTAATTAATTGACACAATACTTAATCAGTGCATGTTTAATCTTCTACGGTAGTTGAGGATTAAATTAGCGAAGATATTGGACAATATATTAGCCTTGCATAACTTGCAAGATTATTGTGATTAGACTATTTCAAGGTAGGAATACATTGCTACGTCACTTAATCTTTTATGTGCTTATGAAGATTGATTAATTGTTTCAATTGGCATTAGGAAATGTTCAAGAGATTAGTTAATTTAATAGGTACGTATGAGCAGTAGTTAGCAAATTAGCAAGTTGCCGTGAATTTATTCGTAACAATGTGAACATGATTTTAGTAATTCTAAGTTAAGAAATGTAATTAATCTAACATAATTATGTCATCTTGATTAAAATCATCTTTTGAAATCGTGCATTGGAACTTTTATTTTTATTTTATTTTATTTACTTAGTTTTTAATAACTTCTTCAAATTCAAAATATTTTTCTTCCCCAAAGTATTTTAATCGCATTCAAAAATAATTATTTTCACAACCCCTATAGGTACGATAACTTGGCATTTACTTGTCACTTTATTACTTCTTGCAATTGTGTACACTTGCACATTTCCATCGTTCTAGTCATATACCCAACGCACCAAATTTTGGTTTCTTATCTATTTGAACTAAGACTTTTACTTACATCAAAATATACGAGTCATGCATACGTAGTCTATCATCCACTCAGAATTCAAGTATGCCACACTATGAATGTGGCAAGTGAATAAATCTATAAATGGATTCAGGATCTATTCTAATTGAGTCGATGAAATGTCAGTCCAATAAGTCGCATTTATGTCTCTATCTTCTGGGAGTCATCCGCTCTAATGCTCAAGACAAAGCATCTCCCCAATTGGACTTGATAGACGCCATATTAGTCTTCCAATCAGTTTTCTCATTTTTAATTATTCTAAGGACATGTTTAGGTTCATCTACTAATATAAGTTGGCTTTATGTATTATGATCCAACCACGTAATACCACTTAGTATTAGTTAAACATAGATAACCAGTGAGATAATATTTGCTTCTATTTTTCTTTATGTGCAAAAACTATTGAAGAAAATATACAAAGGGTATTAATTTAATTCAAGAATATTTTTATTGAACCAATCTGTTTGAAAAAATGCAAGTGTACAAACGAATATACAACACTTAAAGCACTAGATCCAACAATCCCCACTTGATGATGAGTGTGTTTCCACTAAAAGTGGGTGGCCTAGAGGATGAATTGCTCAAGTGGTTCAGGTTTTGTAATGCGGTAGACCATTCGATACTCCTTTGGTAAGGTGCTAAGTGTTGTAAATCGGAGAGTCCTCCATAGATGTCTTTCAAGTACATTCCCATCGTGCCATGTGTCTCTTTTGGATAAAGGAATAACAAAAACCAACAAATTGATAAATAATCTGACTAAGATAAATAATTAATGACCATCCACAAATAACTCTCTAAGTATTCAAACACTAATTTATAAATACTTAGGTATCACTCATCTCGAGTACCTTCACTTACATTCTCCACATTTTTACCACCTTGACTTGGTTTATTTTCATAATTTCATCTTACTTTTTTTGTGAATGACCCCTAAAACACAAATTCTAATGCTTTCAAAGCTTCTACAAAGATTTTTATCTTAATCCATAGCTCTTAATTAGTGGATTCCAAATAATTTTGCACCAAAAAACATATTTATATATATAATTCTAAAACAAATATGTTATGTTTGGTTGGATTGAATGGAATAGCATTCAACACTTGTTCCACACCCAAATTTGATTTATTAGTTTGATTAATTAGATATTTATTTTGTGAATCACTAACTCATTGTAATAACTATTCCAAGCTTTCCCCTCAAAATAGCTATTCAAAGCTATCAATACATCTAAAACATTATTTCCCCAAGATACCTTATTTCAATCTATCAACAAAATTGATCAATTTTCCACTTCATCCTTCTACAATTCATTGTTGATTAGTTTGTTAGAGATAAAACCACATTGATGCAAAAATCAATAAACAAAACATAAAATGGGAGAATACTTAAATTTCTTCTCTCATAAATCAACTTTCATAATGAGGAAGAAGTAAATATGGAAAGACTTCTTAGGTATTCTTATTTGTTGGATTTAGACTCACATCTAAGAAATTATGATTTGATTTAGTGAAAAAAATAAGCACGGATATGAAAAAAGGAGGACAAGATTGAGTTATGATGTAATTTTGGTGTTAAAAATCCATTAGAAGGCGAGACTAGATTCTGGGAAAGTTGGGTAATGTTGCTTGCATATTCAAAAAGAAAAATAAAGTGAGAGAGATGAGGAAGAGAGTGAGAGAAACAAGGAAGTGAATTGTTTTTGTTTTATTTTTATTAGAACTAATAATATTATTAATAAATTAACAAAAATTAATTTTTTTAAATATTAAAATATATATATTTCTGAAAATATATATTATTATCTATTTTTAAGGATAAATATTATTTATTTATTGTTATAAATATTAATATTTAGTAGATTATATATAACTGTTCCAAGTTTGCTCTGTATGTAGCACAACTTTTGACTAAGTAATTTAGGGTTTAGATTGGGTTTTTTCTATCGCTGACTTCTCTTTCTTTTACAGTTTTCTTGTTCTTGTCGACAAGAATTTTTTCCATTTTTTTGTGTTTTCTCACCATAATTGAAGTTGTTTTCTCTTACGATTCCTTATCCCTATCATTCTTATTGGTAATCATGATTTTTGAATTGCTTTCATTCATTCTAGGTCATGGTTACCAGATCTGTTTTTTACATAAAAACAAAAATAAAATTCTAGTTAAGGTAGGTTGGCGATGGCTTCAATGGAAAAATAACTACCTAATTTGAATCTCGATAAGGAAGAAGAAGAAGGAGTATAGTTTGAGATAAAGGCTCATCCAGAAAAATAGTTGTATGATTTGTCTTTGGTGGGCTGTTGTCTTATAGTAAGTGTGGTCCACTTTCCAGCACTAAAAAGCACAATAGCTAACTTATGGCAACCATTGGGGAGAATACATATCTCTAACTTAGGAGAAAAATGGTACTTATTTAAGTTTTTTTATAAACTAGATGTGGAGCAAGTAATGATTGGAACGCCTTGGACCTTTAATAACCATATTCTTCTACAACATAAGATTAGGGTTGAGGAAGATCCAATTTCAATACCGTTGGTTTATTATAATTTTTGGGTGCAAGTACATGATTTTCCTCCAAGGTATTTTTTGGATTATGTGGCTAAACAATTAGGGGATTTTGTGGGTAAATTTCTGGAACATGGTACAAAACAAGTCTTTCAAGGTCTTAGAAATTTTATGCACATTAGGGTGAAAATTGATATAAGAAAGCCACTAAAAAGGAAAAAGAAAATCATTATTCCCCACTCGGATCGGGTTTATGCAAAATTCAAATATAAGAAATTATCTTTATTTTGTTTCCTTTATGGGATGTTGGGGCATGGTGATAGGTTTTGCTAAAAGTGAATAAATTTAGGACTAGAAGTGGTGGAATGTGGATGGGATATTTCGTCAAGGGCACAACCAAGGAGAGTTGTTGTTACTCCCAATGTGTGGATAAGGGAAGATGCCACAGAGAGAAATTTTTGGAGTGTCTCAAACAATGAAAAAAAAGATATAATGATAAGATACTTGACAGATATCAAGATAGGGGACTAATTAATCAAACTTGGGGAATAAATTTAGAGGGAAGTTGGAAACAAGATAGAGGGAAAGAAATAATATGTCTAGGCAAGGGGGAAAAAAGGACATAGAGGGGGATAATAAAGAAGTCCCGAGAGAAAATAATAAAGGAAATAAACAACATTGATTAGACAATCAAGCTTGAGGAAGATATACATATGAGCGAGTCAGTGGACAAGACAAACAACAAGGAATAAGCAACATAATACAGATATCGGCGACTGCCAATAGGCAAGTCAACCAGATGTAATGAAAATTCAAGCTTAGAATGTTTTTGAATTAAGGAGTCCACGTGGTGTTAAAAGACTTCAGCATATGACGAAGTTGTGTAATCCCCAGGTTGTCTTTTTTATGGAGACAAAATTAGACAACTTTCATATGGAAATAGTAAGGCGACATTGTGGGTTTCCCTACCACATTAATGTACTAGCAAATGAAACTAGGGGCGGTTTAAGTCTTGGTTGGAGAAACGAAGCATCAATAAGTTGAAGAGCTATTCCAATAACCATATGGACGTGAATGTTGAGGATAGCAAAGCTTGGGCAACTTGAAGATTGGTCAGTGTTTATTGGGCTCCAAAGCTTGGAAGAGAGGTGAGGCATGGAATATTCTGAGACAGATAGGATGTAAGAAAGTTATGCCTTGGTTAGTTTGTGGAGATTTTAATGAGATTCTCTTTGCTTTTGAGAAATAAGAAGGATTGCTACGTGATGAAGGATAAATAGATGAGTTTAGATCAGTCTTGAGTGATTGTCGGCTAGAATATGTGGGGTATGTTGGGAGATATGGGAGTGAGGGAACCTCCTTGAAACAAATATAAGAGAATGACTTGATAGAGGAGTTTCTAATAAGGAATTGATTGATCTTTTCCCATAATACTCGAGCCATCATTTGTGTCATTCTTTTTCTGATCATTGTCTTATGTTTTTCCAAACTAAAGTAAAGGGATTTAGTAAAAGGAGGGAAGAATTTAGATTTGAGGCATGATACACCATTGTGAGGAGGAAGTTAAAAGGCTATGGATAACAAGTACAGGTGGGGCGGTAGAGAAACTAGACGTTGTAGGAAAAGGCTTGAGTAGATGGGCAATAGGTATTAAAAATCTAGAAGAGGGTTATCGAAAAAATTACTTGCCCGAATTGAGGAATTGATGTCATGGAAAGAATAGATGATAATTTGGTCAAACTTATTGATGCCAAAATCCACTTGAATTTGGAGATAAATAAGGAAGAGGAATATTGGGTACAACAAGCAAAGATGAATTGGCTTAAAGAACGAGACAAGAACACAAAATTCTTTCATAACTATGCGTCTCAAAGAAGAAGGACGAATCGCATTGAAGAATTAGAAGATGAACACAGACAAAGAACTTTTGATAGGAATGGGATGGCAAAGCTGGTTAAAATATATTTCGAAAATCTTTTTGCCTATTTTACAAGGGAGGAGATTGACTTTGCAATTAAAAATATGGGACCAACTAAAGCCCTTGGAGGTGACGATTTCCTTGCACTCTTCTTCCAAAAGTATTGGCACATTATTAGGACAGAGGCAGTTTTTGCTTGGATATCTTAAATAATGGAAGCCCATTGTAGGAGATTAATTTCACAAATATAGTTCTTATTCCTAAAGTATCAAGCCCTACAAACATCAAGAATTTTTTACCTCTTAGCCTATGTGCAATTATTTACAAGATTTTATCTAAGGTAATTGCTAATCGGTTTCAAAGAGTCTTAGATACTGCATTAATAAAGCCCAAACTACTTTTGTGCTAGGAAGACTTATTACAGTCAATGTTTTACAAGCTTACAAATTAATGCACACTATAAAACAAAGAAGATTGGGACAACATGGGAGTCTAGCGTTAAAGCTTGACATGAGCAAGGCGTATGATGGAACGGAATGGCTTTTTCTAGAAAAAGTTTTATAGAGGCTTGGCTTAGAATCTTTGTGGAGCTCATCATGCACTGTGTAAAATCAATAAGTTATTTTGTGTGTTTAAACAATGAACTAGGAGAAAAATTCAAATCAATGAGAGATTTATGTCAAGGATATCCCCTAAGTCCCTATTTATTTTTCATTTGTAGCGAGGGGCTATCATCATTTATGCGATTAGCAACTTGGGATGGTTCTATTAGGGGGTGAATGTGTGTTAAAGGGCCCATATTATTATGCATCTTCTCTTTGCAGATGATTGCATCTTATTTAGTGATGCTACAGAAAAGGGAGTGCATAACCTAAAAGCTATTCTTCGAGAATATGAAGACTGTTCAGGTCAATGCAAAAACTTTGATAAATCAATGGTATCTTTAGTTCAAAAGTTCTGGAGTTTAGAAGGGAGAAAATTGCAAATATATTGGAAGCACGAACCTCGAGTAATACAAAAAAGTATATAGGGTTACTAATATGATAGGGAGTGATAAAAAATGGACTTTCCAACTCCTTAAGATAGGATGTTAAGTAAGATTAGAGGTTGAAGTACAAGATTCTTATCAATCAAAGGTAGGGAGTTGTTTATAAAAGCAGTATTACAAGCAATCCCTACTTACTCGATGGCATATTTTTTATTGCCAAAATCATTTTATGATGAATTAGAAAGCACTATGGGACAACTTTGGTGGCAAAAAAAGTCATGACAAATGTGGTATACATTGGTGTGAATGGAAAAAACTTGGAGCACTTAAAGAGGATGGAGGGATGGGATTTAGGTGCCTATCAAAGTTTAATAATGTGATGCTTGTAAAATAAGGGTGGCATGATAAACGCTAAATTATACATATTTTTACCTCATCTTTAGCCTATATTTTGGATGGATTCTTATCAATTTTGTGAGAATTGGTGCTCTTAATCCTTCCTTTTTATATCTTATACTCAGGAGAGCATAGGGAAGAAGAAAGAACGGAAAATGGGCCAAAAACGATGAAAAATGGGCCAAAATGTGCGAACAACACGGGCAAAGAAATGCCACACGGCCGTGCCTCATAAAGATCACACGGTCAAGCCCTCGACAAGCACAGCCAGGTCACACGGTCGTGCCTCCACCGATAAAAGCACACGACCTCTGTCGAAGTCACAAGGGCGTGGCACACGGGCGTGTTCTAGTTGTGAGGAAGGAGAATTTCACTCTAATTGGGATGCTTAGAGGCTAAGAAAGGCTCCCCATAAGCTCTCTATATAAAGACCTCATGAGGCAGAAGCAAAATATGTTTTTAAAATATATTTGTTCTCGTTTTTCTGCCACATTAAGGGTAGAAGCAAGGGATTACTCCAAGGGAGAAAGCTGATTAATTCATCTCAGAAGCCGGAATTCTGTAGCAACATAGAGGATCTTCATAAATTCCTTCAGGGGCTTTTGGTTTCTTTTATGTTTTATTATTTTATATCTTCTGAGATGTTTTCTTTTTTTATTATGAACTAAACCCCTCAAATACTTGAAGGGGATGAAACCTAAGACAGATCTTGTTATTTATTCTTGATTTATTTGATAAATACTTGAATTGTTCTTAATTATGCGTTCTTCATTCTTGATTTAATAATCCTAGGTGTTATTTCAAGAATTAGATGTGCTTAGAGTAGAGGAGCAAAAGTCTCTGTGATAAGAGTAGATCTACCATAATTAAGCGGAGTTGCATGTAACCCTAGACATAGGGCGACATAAATCTGCCGGATTAGGGTCAAACCTAATATGGGGAACCATAGATTGAATTAATGCAACCTAGGGAGTTAATTAATAAAGGAACTTTAATTAGCAACTTAGGCCTAGTTGCTCTACGCCTCGATGGAGGGTTTAGCATAAATTCGGGATCTCTACAGATCAAGTCAAGTAAAGAAATCATATAGTTCAAGAAAATAGTAACAGGTGAAGTCTAGGTGGATTCCCCCTTAAGTATTGTCCATATAAATCAACTTTTCCCTAAAAAGTTTTCCCAATTTACTTTTATACTTTCTTAGTTAGTTTTAAATTAGTTTAAACAATCCCCTTTTATTTTTAGGCTAGATAATAGGAAAGAAGTAAGTACTAGTACTTTTGGTTCCCTTGGGTACGATAACTCTGTCTTGCCACTAAGCTATACTACTGTTCGATAGGTGCGCTTGCCTCAACGTCGTGATATTAGTTGGTTTTGGTCTGAACAAGTTCTTTATAAATTTTATTACTTCATATCACACGATATCAAGTTTTTGGCGCCGTTGCCGGGGAACTAAAATATTACAAAAGCTCAATTTCTATTACTTTAGCCATCAATATATATACATTTATTTATTTATTTATTTTTCTTTTATTTTTCAGTTTTTATTTATTCTTATTTTTATTTTTATTTTTTATTTTTTATTATTTTCTTTTAAAATTTTCTTTAAAATTTTTGAGTTTTCTTTGCCTTCTCTTTTTAGGTATTTTTAGTTTATGACTAGAAACAACCCAACAGGACCACTACTTTTTGACAACGATCTAGAAGCAACAGTTCGCAGAAATTGCAGAGAAATTAGACGTAGTTTACATTATCCAGAACAAAAACCTGAGCAAGAGCCAGGACCTACAGAAGAGATGGAAGCAAATCAAAACATTCCACCACCTCCCGCAATAGTCGTGCCACAAGCAAATCAAGAAGAAGCTCCTCGCACTATGTATGGTTATGCTAAACCTAGTTTGGCTGGTACCCAAACTAGCATTCTTAGACCTACTATTGCTGCTAATAATTTTGAGTTAAAGCCTAACACTATTCAGATGATACAGCAATTGGTTCAGTTTGATGGTTTACAGGACGAAGATCCAAACTCACACATAGCCAATTTTTTGGAACTTTGTGATACCTTCAAAATAAATGGCGTTTCTGATGATGCCATTCGATTGAGGCTATTTCCATTCTCTTTGAGAAATAAAGCCAAATAGTGGTTAAATTCTTTACCATGAGGCTCAATTACCACATGGGAGTAGATGACCGAAAAATTTTTACTCAAATATTTTCCTCTAGCTAAAACAGCCAAATTACGAAATGATATTTCTTCTTTTGTACAGATGGATTTAGAAACACTATACAATGCATGGGAAAGATATAAAGATCTTCTGAGAAGGTGCCCTCATCATGGTCTACCTTTGTGGCTACAAGTTCAAACCTTCCACAACGGTTTAAATCCGTCAACTAGACAAATGATCGATGCAGCTGCAAGAGGGACGATCAATAATAAAACACCTAAAGCAGCTTATGAATTTATTGAAGAGATGTCATTGAATAATTATCAGTGGCAAGTCATGAGGACAAAGCCAACAAAAGCTACAGGAGTTTATAATATTGATGTTGTCGCCATGCTTACTAACCAAGTAGAACTTTGAAATAAAAAGTTTGATAATTTTGTTAGTTCTATGCAGGCACAACCAATGATGCAATGTGATGCGACTCAAGGAAACACGTTTAATCCAGATTTCGCATCTTATGGACACAGCACAGAAACTGAACAAGCCAACTATATGGGTAATAACTCTAGACCTCAAAATAACCCCTATAGTAATACTTATAATGCAGGTTGGAGAAATCACCCAAATTTTTCATGGGGAGGACAAGGAAATCAAAGACAACAACCTCCTCTAGGATTTCAGCAACCACCACCGCAACATGAGAAGAAGCCGAATCTGGAAGAGATGTTTACCAAATTCATGGCCACATTAGAAACCCGTTTTCAAAGCACTGAAACGGCACTGAAAAATTAGCAAGCATCAATTCAAGGGCTTGAAAACCAAATTGGTCAACTTGCAAAATTAATCTCAGAAAGACTACAAGGAGGATTGCCGAGTAACACTGAGCCAAATCCCAGAGAACATGTCAAAGCGATTACTTTAAGAGATGAAAAGGTCCTAGCCGAACCAGAAAAGAGGACTATCCCAGAACTTTCAGAAGAAAAGGCAGCGGAACCTGAGGATAACACTCTACTGACACTTAAGGAATACAAACCGCGCATCCCATATTCGGCAAAATTGAAGAAAGACCGTACAGACGCTCAATTTGGTAAGTTCCTTGAACTTTTTAAACAATTATACATTAACTTACCTTTTATTGAAGTAATTTCACTGATGTCGAAGTATGCGAAGTTCTTTAAAGAACTTCTGACAAATAAAAGGAAGTTGGAAGAATTGGCCATAGTAGAACTCAATGAGGAATGCTCAACTATTCCCTAAAATAAACTGCCAGCAAAATTGAAAGATCCAGGGAGTTTTACTATCCCTTGTCTGATTGGTAGTTTAATTATTAATAAAGCTTTAGCTGATTTAGGTGCTAGCATTAATCTCATGCCTTACAAAATGTTCAAACAACTAGGTCTTGGGGAACCCAAACCCACTAGGATAAGTATTCAATTAGCTGATAGATCTGTTAAATATCCTAGGGAAATCATTGAAGATGTGTTAGTAAAGGTAGATAAATTTATATTCCCTATTGATTTTGTTGTGCTTGACATGGATGAGGATATTGAAGTACCTTTAATTTTGGGATGACCATTTTTAGCCACTACTAGAGCTGTTATTGATGTAGGGGATGGCAAATTAGTACTTAGAGTTGGCAAGGAAGAAGTTGTCTTTAAAATTTATGATGCCACGAGATTCTCTAAAGAACAAGATGATTCGTGTTATTTTGTTGATATTATTGACTATTTTGTTCAAGATAATCTCCAGGAGCTTTCTCTCACAGACATGTTGGAACTGTGTCTTATTCAAGGTGGGGGGAAAGATGAAACTACACCCGAAATTAACGAAGTAAGGAAAGAGTTGGATTCTAATGAAATCATCATTAGGCACATAAGTTATGAAAATTTAAGATGAGTGATGAATTTAGACAGAAACCTTCCATTACTGAACCCCCTAAATTAAAACTAAAATAACTGCCAGATCATTTAGAATATGCCTTTTTAGGGGAAGATTCAACTTTACCAGTCATTGTCGCATCTGATTTAAGCCTTGCAGAGAAAGAGGAACTACTCCATGTGTTAAGAGAACACATACGTGCTATAGCTTGGAAAATTCAGATATCAAGGGAATTAATCCTTCATTCTGCACCCACAAAATTTTAATGGAGGACGAATTCAAACCATCAGTGCAAGCCCAGAGATGATTGAATCCCAACATGAAAGAAGTTGTAAAAGCTGAGGTAATTAAACTTCTTGATGCAGGTATTATCTATCCTATTTCTGACAGTTCTTGGGTAAGCCCGGTGCAGGTTGTTCCTAAGAAAGGTGGATTGATCGTGGTGTCTAATGACAAGGAAGAGTTAATACCTACAAGAACAGCCACAAGATAGAGAGTTTGCATTTATTATAGGAAGCTGAATGACGCCATTCGGAAAGATCATTTCCCATTGCCTTTTATTGATGAGATGTTGGAAAGATTATCAGGTCATATGTATTATTGTTTCCTAGATGGCCTCTCTGGTTACTTCCAGATCCTGATAGCTCCGGAAGATCAAGAGAAAACAACGTTCACATGCCCATACGGTACGTTTGCTTATCGCAGAATGCCTTTTGGTTTATGTAATGCTCCTGCTACTTTTCAGCGATGCATGCTAGCTATCTTCAGTGAATTCGTGGAAGACATCATGGAGGTATTTATGGACGATTTTTTAGTTTTCGGTAATTCTTTCCAACTTTGTCTTAATAATATAGAACGTGTTTTGATTAGATGTGAAGAGTCAAATTTAGTGCTAAACTGGGAAAAATGCCACTTTATGGTTCAAGAGGGTATTGTTTTAGGACATAAAATTTCTAGTAAAGGGATAGAGGTAGATAAAGCGAAAATTGAAACTATTGAAAAACTACCTCCTCCTAATTCAGTTAAGGCTATAAGAAGCTTTTTAAGACACGCCGGTTTTTATCGAAGATTCATTAAAGACTTTTCTAAAATAGCTAAGCCTTTAACTAAATTACTAGAAAAAGACGCACCCTTCAACTTTGACCAAGAATGTCTGGAATCTTTCAACAACCTTAAGGAAAAGTTAGTTAACGCCCGATTATGATTTCACCTGATTGGAATCTACCTTTTGAACTAATGTGCGATGCAAGTGATTTTGCAGTAGGTGCAGTTTTGGGACAGTGAAGGAACAAACACTTCCAGCCGATCTATTATGCTAGCAGAACTTTGACAGCCGCTCAAGCAAATTACACGACCACGGAGAAAGAATTGCTAGCTGTTATTTTTGCATTTGACAAATTTAGATCTTATTTAATTTTGTCAAAAGTCATTGTTTATACTGATCATTCAGCTCTTCGCTACCTCTTAACTAAAACTGATGCAAAACCTCGATTAATAAGATGGATTCTATTGTTATAGGAATTTGACTTGGAAATAAAGGACAAGAAAGGAGCCGAAAACTTGGCAGCAGATCACCTCTCAAGGCTAGGGAACGCACAGCCCAAATATCTCGACAAGATGAACAATTTGTTTCCTGAGGAACAACTCCTAGCCTTAGCAGATATGACACTTCCTTGGTTTGCTGATTTTACAAATTATTTAGCAGCTAGCATAACCCCAAAAGGGCTAACCCATCAGCAAAAGAAGCGATTCTTTACTAATGTAAAGAACTACTTTTGGGAAGATCCTTTTCTTTTTCGAATTTGTGCAGATCAGGTTATACGAAGATGCGTTGATGACACCGAAGCATATCAAATTTTGAATCACTGCCACTCAGGACCCACAGGAGGACATCACAGTGGAACTAGAACTGCTCATAAGGTACTCGAATCAGGCTTTTACTGGCCTACACTTTTCAGAGATGCCAACAGGTATGTGAGCTCTTGTGATAAATGCCAACGAATAGGTAATATCTCTCAGCATAATGAAATGCCTCAGAATTATATACTTTCATGTGAAATATTTGATTTATGGGGTATTGATTTCATGGGTCCGTTCCCTAATTCATTTGGAAATAAATACATACTAGTAGCCGTATACTACATGTCAAAATGGGTAAAAGCCCAAGCCTTACCTACGAATGATGCTAGGGTGGTAGTACGCTTTTTGAAAAAACTTTTTTCTCGATTTGGAACACCTAGGATAATCATTAGTGATAGGGGTACACATTTTTGCAACACCCAATTTGGAAAAATCTTGAAAAAGTATGGAGTACACCATAGAACAGCCACCCCTTATCACCCATAAACTAGTGGCCAGGTTGAAGTAACAAATAGGGAACTAAAACGTAGAGAAAACAATAGAAACAAATAGGAAAGATTGGTCAAGAA
Source organism: Gossypium stocksii (assembly GCA_020496765.1). Classification (NCBI taxonomy): domain Eukaryota; kingdom Viridiplantae; phylum Streptophyta; class Magnoliopsida; order Malvales; family Malvaceae; genus Gossypium; species Gossypium stocksii. The sequence continues at coordinate 44,281,682 of CM035629.1, forward strand.
AGGTAGACGATGCATTATGGGCTTATAGAACTGCTTTTAAAACACCCATAGGAACATCTCCCTATAAACTCGTTTATGGAAAAAACTGTCCTCTACCGTTTGAACTTGAACATAAAGCATTCTGGGCTATAAAATTTTTAAACCTTGATTTTAAAAGTGTAGGAGAGAAAAGATTAATGCAGTTGAATGAACTTGATGAATGGTGCTTCAATGCTTACGAGAACTCGCGACTATATAAGGAAGCCATGAAGCGACGTCATGACAAAAGGCTGAAACAACCCAAGTAATTCAAAATAGGTGATCTCATCTTACTTTACAACTCAAGGCTGAAACTATTCCCTAGAAAACTCAAGTCAAGGTGGTCAGGTCCATTCACTATTCTAAATGTCTTTCCATACGGCACCATTGAGGTAACTCACCCTAACCACGGTACGTTCAAGGTAAACGGCCATAGGCTTAAATATTATAGAGGTGAGAATTTTGCGAAAAACAATGAGGAGCTTCGGCTCCACCACATCCTCTCTTGACACATCCAGGTAGAGTTGAGCTTAGACTCTAAATAAGTGCTTCTCAGGAGGCAACCCAAGCACTAACTTAGTAACTTTCTTTTCTTTAAAATCTTTACTATTTGTTCATGCATAAACTAACTCTTTGAATGCAGAAATTTAGGACCACACGGCCAGGCACACGGGCGTGCCTCAGGCCGTGCGTACACTTAAAACAGGGACAGATTGTGCACCCAGACCGTGCACAAATAGAGTAAAAAATTTCCCCAAAACACGGGCCATTGATAAATGCCCATGGCCGTGCGATTCGGCCGTGGCGACCTTACGAATTCCACACGGGCTATCAACACCGCCCCACGGCCGTGCGGCATGGTCGTGGCAACCCTGCAGTATCAACACGGGCTTACACAAATCCCCACGCCCGTGGCCGTAGCCCGTGGAAGACAGTGTCAAATTTTACACGCCCATGGCACATATCACACGACCGTGTGATACACGAACATGATCGCACACGATCGTCTATACCATCACACGACCGTGTGAGTAACGAAGACCTGATCTCCCACGGCCATGTAAACCAACCACACGGGCGTGCTCATCAGAACTAGACGCGCTATAAAGACCAATTTTTGAAAAACACGGGCTAAACACGACTCACACGGGCGTGTGACATGCCCGTGTGACCCAAAATGTATAAATAGGAGGCATTTTTCACTTTCCCTTTTCACTCAAACCCTAACATTTCTCACCCAAACTTCCCCCTAAGCCACCACAAACGCTGCCACAGCCCTTCAAGCGCCACCATATACGATTTCATCCTTCCCACGCCCGTGTAACAGCCCCCCACGACCGTGCAAACTCATAATTGGTTCTATTTTCTCATTTTTCCCATTTATTTTTGTTTTATTTCATTTATTTAATTTTTATTTCATTTTATTTACTTTAGTCTAATTGTTGATTCAAGCATGGAATTAGGAAATATAGGATGAATAATCTAGAACAATATAGAATCAACTAGGATTGTACTTTTGCTTGCCATTTAGAATCCCATTCCTTTGCCATTTAAACTTCTATTTGCATGCCATTTAGCCATAATTCCAATTTATATATGCAACCATAGTTCTTAGTTCTATTACAAGTCTTCAAAATGATTCGCTCCTACTATTTAGGTTAATCATCCATTTTGTTTTACTTTTAAAGCATTGTCACTTTCCATTTTATCTTGTTAATTTTTTTTTTTAGAACTAATGATCTTGTTATTTTATTAGGTAAGATGTCATCACGTGCTAAGAAGACTGCCGTCCCCGTATCCAAAAAGCACAAAGGACCGAGAAGTTCATCAAGGCCCACCTCTGAGGCACGCCACCCATTCCTTGCATTCTCGCAGGACTCTTAGGAGGAACGCTATCAGTTACTCCGGGCTCGCACTATTTCTATGGGCCGATGTATTGACTGGGAGGCCCTTGAGCAAATTAATCTAGTAAGCGACGTCCGAGCCCTACTGAGTATCGACCCATGGGACCAGATCTTCAGGATCGTGGAACCAACTTACTTAGAACTCACTCTCAAATTCTGTTCCACATTCCACCTCCAGACAGTCATGTACAGATTCGATGATCCCGGTACAGTCCAATTCTGATTAAGAGGTCTTGTGAGACAGCTGAGTGTCCCAGAGTTCGATACAGCACTCGGACTTTATTCCGAACAGTTCATAGCCGAAGAGGACTTCCCCACCCTCTCCCGTCACATACATATCAGGCCAGTCGAGTGTTGGTATGAGATCGCTCCGGGCCAGCAAGTCTACTACCCTAGCGTCAGTAAAGAGACCGTCCTCCCTCATTCTTTAAGGTACATTCATGCTCTCCTCGCTCACACTCTTACAGGTAGAAGGGAGAGTACAGGCGTCGTCAAGACTCATGACACATACTTCCTCTGGTGCATGGCCAATGGCCACACTATCGACCTTGCTTACTTTATCACATTAACCATGCAACACCAGACTGAGAGGCACCAGAAGGGCGTTATCTCCATGGGCCCATACTTACGAGGCTAGGCCGCTACTTCGGCCTGTTCAACACCACGGCCCAGACATCCTCCTACACTTTCCTAGGCCAGATGTCCTCACAAGGCATCCAGAGCATGCTACACATGAGGATGGTGGAGCGACGACCAGGTGGAAGTCACTTCCACTTCCGCCTTGTCCAGGATGCCGTAGAACCAGAGGACATTGCTGATGATGTCCCACCATACCCACCAGAGGAAGATGAGCCCGCTGACCCACGGCACCCCAGACGACCCACTCAGACAGCAGCCTCACGTGTTGACATATCCGAGCGCCTGGATCGATTTGAGCAACAATGCTTTCAGCACTTCGATTACATCGACGCCAGTCTCGCGCAGATATGTCAGCACCTGAACATCACACCGCTACCACGTGGTCCATCTGAGGACTAGTTCCTCTTCTTTTTATGTTTATTTTTATTTCTACTTTTATTTTTCTTTATTTTCTTTTTCTTAATTTTCAAACTTACCCACTAATATTTAGTTTCATATTTTTTTTCTTTCTAACTTTGTTTTCCTTTTCCAGTATAGTTTATTTTATTTCCTTTTTACATTTTAGTTTTTAATTTTACTTGCTTATTTTATTTTATTTTACGTTCTTAACGGCTAATCCCACGGAAGTAAATTCCATTGACCCAAAATTCCCCACGACTACTAAATCCATTCATAGTTCCAAAGGAGCCTCACAGCTCAAATCTTTATGAAAATGGGAACACAGTGCCACACCTACCGGCGCTCCCTGTCTCACAATTAATTCTAAATTCAGGGAGTTTTCAATTCTCTCCCTCTCTTTTGATATTATTTTTTTATTGCTAGATATATATCTTTGTACATTAAGGGCAATGTACATCTTAAGTGTGGGGAGGGAAATTACTTAAATTCTTTCTATCCATAAAATCCCTGAATTTATACATATTATGCTTTGTTCTTAAATCAAATCCTTAGTCTCTTATTAGGAATTTATTCTGACAGATTTATAAATTTTATTGATATGTTGAGAATTAAGATATAGGTGCTTGTACTTTGATTATTCAAACTTTAAAACATTAAGGAATCAAGCATGATAAGTTGAAATTTTTGAGAACTCCAAAATTTGCATAAGTTTTCTTCCCTAATTTTAAGTACTATATTGAGATTTGAAATTCGCAGGATTGACATCAAAAGCCATAATTCTTGTGAGATCTTGAGCCTTTTTGAGCATACATTCTTTCATGATCACTTTTATTATTGCTTTGAGTGAGTCAACACTGAATTGTTATTCTAGAACTTGCTTTGATTATACATGTCAAGACCACATCATTGATTTGATATACCGAGATGATAAAGGCACCAAGGACTTAACCCACTCACTCCACAAAAGCCTACCTCCATAAACTAACCCCTAGTGAACCCCATTGAGCCTAACAACCTTTTCCTTGACTCACCCTCTAATTATTAACCAATAACCCATTTTTGTTGAATTTTCCATTCAATTACTTTTTGATCCCTATTTTTGTCGAGATTTGAGTTGAATTTACTATCTAAGCTTTATTCTCTTTTTCATTATGTAAATCTTTACTCAATTTATTATATTACTTGAATTGTTCTCAAATAAAAAAAAAGTGTACATACAGTCAAATTCAGTTCCAGTGATAGAGATTTTTCTAGCTAGATAATTTTTTCAGTTTAATCTCGATTCTAACCCTCTTTTTGTAGCCTGTGACAATACCCCTAACCAAGCCCCGTAACAACCATGAAAAGGCCTCTTGATCGATATATCATATCAAACTATAGTGGTGGAGATTTGATTTTCGTGCAAGCTTATGGTAATAACTTTTCAGGTTGACTAAAGAGTGCTTAAAATTTTGAACCCTAAACACTTCGAGTGAATAGAGTGAACCTCTAGTGAGGATGTTAACTCCTGTTAATTAAGATGGAGAGATAACTGCTTAGAAAGAAAGAAGAGACTTATGTTTTCACTGACAAAATTCTGAACTTAAATTAATTAAATCTTTAATGTTCTTCTGATTGAATTTTTCTTTGTATGATTACCTGTGGATTAGTTGGAAACATTATTGATAAAGATTATAGGTTGAGAAGAATGATTCTTTTTAGGGATTGAGATTTTGCTTGAGGACAAGCAAAGGCTTAAGTGTGGGGGTATTTGATAAACGTTAAATTATACATATTTTTACCTTATGTTTAGCCTATATTTTGGATGGATTCTTATCAATTTTGTTAGAATTGGTGCTCTTAATCCTTCCTTTTTATATCTTATACTCAGGAGAGCATAGGGAAAAAGAAAGAACAGAAAACGGGCCAAAAACGATAAAAATGGGGCCAAAATATGCGAACAACTCGGGCAAAGAAATGCCACAAGGCGTGCCACACAGCTGTGCCTCATAAAGATCACACGGTCAAGCCCCCGACAAGCACGGCCAGGCCACAGGACCGTGCCTCCACCGATAAAAGCACACGGCCTCTGTCGAAGTCACATGGGCGTGGCACACGGGCGTGTTCTAGTCATGAGGAAGAAGAATTTCACTCGAATTAGGATGCTTAGAGGTTAAGAAAGGCTCCCTATAAGCTCTCTATATAAAGACCTCATGAGGCAGAAGCAAAATATGTTTTTTAAAATATTTTTCTTTTCATTTTTCTACCACATTAAGGGTAGAAGCAAGGGATTACTCTAAGGGAAAAAGCCGATTAATTCATCTCAGAAGCTAGAATTCTTCAGCAACATAGAGGATCTCCCTAAATTGCTTCAGGGGTTTTTGGTTTCTTTTATGTTTTATTATTTTATATCTTCTAAGATGTTTTCTTTTTCTATTATGAACTAAACCCCTCAAATACTTGAGGGGGATGAAACCTAAGACAGATCTTGTTATTTATTCTTGATTTATTTGATAAATACTTGAATTGTTCTTAATTATGCATTCTTCATTCTTGATTTAATAATCCTAGGTATTATTTCAAGAATTAGATGTGCTTAGAGCAGAGGAGCAAAAGTCCCTGTGATAAGAGTAGATCTACCATAATTAAGCGGAGTTGCATGCAACCCTAGACATAGGACGACATAAATCTACTAGATTAGGGTCAAACCTAATATGGGGAACCATAGATCGAATTAATGCAACCTAAGGAGTTAATTAATAAAGGAACTTTAATTAATAATTTAGGCCTAGTGGCTCTACGCGTCGACGGAGGGTTTAGCATAAATTAGGGATCTCTACAGATCAAGTCAAGTAAAGAAATCATATAGTTCAAGAAAATAGTAACAAGTGAAGTCTAGGTGGATTCCCCCTTGAGTATTGTCCATATAAATCAGCTTTTCCCTAAAAACTTTTCCCAATTTACTTTTATACTTTCTTAGTTAGTTTTAAATTAGTTTAAACAATCCCCTTTTATTTTTATGCTAGATAATAGGAAAGAAGTAAGTACTAGTACTTTTGGTTCCCTTGGGTACGATAACTCGGTCTTGCCACTAAGTTATACTACTGTCCGACAGGTGCGCTTGCCTCAACGTCGTGATATTAGTTGGTTTTGGTCTGAACAAGTTCTTTATAAATTTTATTACTTCATATCACGCAATATCATGGCACTTGTTTTGTTATCTAGATTTTGTTATTAGTGCAATCATTTAAAGCTAAATACTACCCCAATTCAAAATTTATGCAAGAAAATTTAGGAACCTTACCCTCTATACCTGGCAAAGTATATGGTCTGGAAAAGGACTTCTAGAAAAAGGGTTTGTTAGATGATTGGGGATGGGAAAAAAGTCTATATATGGGATAAGGTGGGTGCTGGGAACTGATGAGTACAAAATTCAATATGCTAATAATGATCAATATTTAATTTATGTGGTGGAATTAGTTGATGGACAAACAAATCAATGGAAGGAAGAAATTATAAAATATACCTTTCATCTTGATGATGTCGAAAGAGTCCTATGCATACCCCTCCCTATGAAGCAAGAAGCAGGCAAAGTAGTTTAGCACGATGAAGCATCAGGATTGTACTCAATGTGGAGTGGTTACAAAAAATTATTACAAACTGACAACCCAATAAACTTACAAACAAGCGCCAACCATTACACACACATGTACAAAAAACTTTGGGTAGTAGATTTGCCCTCGAAGACAAAAATTCTGGTATGGAAATCTCTAAATCACTTAATTCCTATGTTCTATAATCTATACCAACAAAGACTTAGAAACACAGCCAACTACTCAAAATGCATCAATTGTCCTAAGACCACTGAACATGCCTTCAAGAATTGTGATTTTGCGGCTAAAGTTTGGACCAGATTAGGAATTAGTTGGACCTTGGAACAAAATCAGTTATCATTTAAAGGGTACGTAATAATGTTGTTTGAAAAAGAATCAAATAGACATATTAGAATAGTAGTGGGTACTATTTGGGGATTATGGATGGTGCATAAGAAATTAGTGTATGAAAAAAAGTTACAAACAAAAGCTAGTTTAGTCCAGTTTTCACAGAGTATATTCGGGAAATTAGAGGAGTAAGAGAAAGAATACTTGTCAACACAGCATGGGATGAATTTTGGATCCCCTCAAGAGATACAAATGTGAAGGTTAATTTTGATGTTGCAATTGATAAGCAAAATATGAGGTCATGCACTAGAATATTAATTCGAGACAAGTCTAGTAGTGTGTTAAAATATAAAAAATACATTAATGATCACATATCGACAACATTTGGAGCAGAGGCACTCGGCTACGTATAAGCCATTAGATTTGGGACAGAATCAATATTCTTACAAGTTGAAGTAGAAGGCGACGCACAAACTATTTTCAAGAAACTAAAAAGCCATGAGGAAGAAAGATTAGAAATACGAGCCTACATTACTGATGCAAAAAGACTACAGAGAAATTTTATCTCATGTCAGTTCAATCATGTAGGAAGACAAGATAACACAGCAGTGCACAACCTTGCTAAAGAAGGACTAAAGGAAAGGGGTGATACTCATCTGTTTTCGAGTCCCTCTACTATGGCTGTTAGGGCGATTGAAGAAGACAAAAATGGCGAGATAATAAGGAGCGGAGGGGTCATGCCTTAGACCCTCAACAGATTGATGGGAGCTTGATAGGGTTCGGTGACACAGACCTAGAAATGGAAAATTGAGATATCTTAATACCAAAAAAATACATAAAAAAAGAACAAAAAGATTCCTCAGATTGTAACAGTCGTTTTCAGTGAAATCAGAATAGTGGTTTTGGGACCACAAATTTGGCGTTGAAATATTTATTTTATTATTTTAATGTCTACAGTATATTAGTAATGTCGTGTAAAAATTTCGTTAAGAAATTTTATTGGTTGCATGCGTAATTTGATAAAAAGGACTAAATTGCATAAGGTGAAAAATTAGAGTTCTATAAGCAAAAAATACAAAATTACTATGAATTTGGAATGTGAGTGGCCTTAAATGGAAACTAGATCACTCGTATTATTAGGAGACAAATACAGACACTTATATCATGGTTTTAAAGCTATTACTTAAGGTTAAATATGTAAATTAGAAAATAAATGCAATTAAACTAAAATGAAAGACAAATGTGTCATCTTTTTAATGCATCTTCAACCAAAAATAAAGAAGGAAAAACTCAATTGTTGTGCTTTTGAAGGTTCAACCGTAGTATCCTTGCATATAAGTGTAACAGCCCAAATTAGGGGCTAAACAGAATAGTGGTTTTGAAACCATGAATTCGAGGTCTAAAATATTTTTTTGATTGAGTTTTGCTGTTTATTTGGTATTTGAATAATTATGTGAAATTTTGGTGCATAAATTTTAATGTTTTCATGTCCAATTTGGTAGGTTGGACTAAATTGCAATAAGTGAAAAATATGGGTTTTAATCCATAAAGGTACTAGATTGAATTAGAATTTTAAATTAGAGGTCCTTATATGGTAATTAAACCATTTTAACCTTGTTTGGACAAAAATGCCCAAGGAAGGAAGGAATATCAAAGATTTTCAATGAAGGGTATTTTGGTCATTAGTTCATAAAAGAAATAAAAAGGGAAAATAAGCCAAAATTTGTCCATCTTTTCTCCTCCCTTGGCCGAATATGAAGAGACACCATAGCTAGGGTTTCTTCCAACTTTGAAGCTTGACTGTAAGTACCTCTTAGCCCCGTTTTTAATATTATTCGTATTTTTGAAATCCTCATAACTTGCTCTAGCTATTTCTACCACTATTTCAAGCTAGGATTGATGTTTAAAAATTTACCCATGAATTACATACATGTATTTTGATGGCTAGTGGTAGAATATGAAAGTATAAAGTGCGATGAACAATTTCTACTAGGTGATTTTTTTTTTGTGAAAATAGTAAAAAGGACTTATTTGTAAAAGATGAAATGTGGTGTGCATAAATTGTGAAATGATGGAAATTGGGGGCTATTATAAGAGGAAAAGTGGTAGGGATAGGCTTGAAATGCATGAAAATTGAATGAGAATCATAAACCGAGCCTAAGGACTAAAGTGTAAAATTGAGAAAGTTAGGGGTCAAATTGCTAAATTTGCTATCAAAAAATTTTGGGTTGTTTTGAATAGCGTGATTATTAAATGAGCTAAATGTGTCGTTATATATTGAGAAGATCGAGGAATCGACCTTGACCGAAGCAAGGGCAAGGTTCGGACTAAATTGCAAATTATCGCATTTTGTTATCGATGTAAGTTTATATGTAAATAATATATCGGTTTAAATTCCATAAATGTAAATTATTGTATGATATGGAAAATGTTGGATAACTTATATGATTTGGTAAATTATGGAAAATTGGTGTTCCGGATTGAACCTTCGGAAAAACAAAAGATACGGAGAATGTGTAGCTAGGTCACATGTGTGTTTCCAAGGGGAGGACACCATGTGTACAAGAGAGCTACATGATGCTATGTGTAGCTAGGTCACATGTGTAATATGAGGTGTATACCATGTGTACAATAAAGCTACGGGATATTCTTACATATGTAGCTAGGTCCCATGCGTAATATTGTGTGTATACCATGTAGACATGAAAGCTACTGACTAAAAATAGCTAGGTCCCATGTATGTTACGGGGGTACAACATGTAGACACGAGAGCTATGATATATGTAGCTAGGTCGCATGTGTTATTCCAAGTGTTGGGCACCATGTAGACACGAGAGGTACGGGATTTAATGGCTAGGTCACATGGGTGATGATGAGAGTTCACCATGTGTAAACGAGAGCCGAATCATGTGTTGGTGGAGCTATATGCTAAAACCACCGAGTATCGAAGGTTAATCCGAAGGGTTCAACGTAAAAGCTTACAAATGATATTGGTGTGGTTATGTGGTGTATAAATGCAGGTGTAATTATATGAGCAAGCCATATTGTGGGAAGTTGCATTTTGGTGAAAGGGTGCATGTAAATTTGAGTAAATGAAAATATTGTGCTTAATGTGTATATGGATAATGGTAAGATTAGGTGGTAAGCTGATATGTTGAGATATGACTCTTTACATTAAAAATGTTGGCATGATGTTAATTATTTGCATATAGACTTACTAAACTGCTTAAAGCTTACACCTTTCTCTTTTTCCTTGTTTTATAGATTAGCGAAGCCAGTTTGGAGATCGGTAAGCTTCGGAGGATCACCCACACTATCCACAACGTTCTTTTGGTATTGTAATATGTATTCTTTTGGACTATGGCATGTATAGGGACTTAGTGGTGTTGTAACTGTCATGTTGGTTTGGCTATATTGTGGCAATTGTCAATGGATAAGTCATCTTGTAATTAAGCCATATGATTTGGCCAATGATGATATTGGTTATTTACATATCCTTATGAGGTAATTCATGGATTTTTTGGTGTGTTGTGTGTGGTTGAGTTGAAATGCATGAGTGATGGTTAAATGAGGTCCTTTAGATGCCCAAAAATGTGCACAGAATGTGGTACTAAAATTGGTATAATTTGTATGTGTTTTGGGACAAAGAATAGCTTGGAAAATAGCCTAACTTAGGGCCACACGGCCAGCCCCCACAGCCATGTGTTTAGGGCGTGTGAACTTTGCGTGAAAATTTCGAAGAATAAGGACGTCACACGGCCTGGTCACACGGGCGTGTCCCGTGCCCGTGTGACCAAAATTACATGCTGACCTTATAAACAGAATGCCCCAGTTTTTCACACGATGAGGCCACACGGGCGAGTTGAGGCCATGTGAAGGACACGAGCCAAGGACACGGGCATGTGCTCAGCTGTGTGAAAACCTCTGTATGTTCGAAATGGAAAATATTTTTCCAACAATTCAGCACGGGTTGGGGACACGGGCGTGTGTGACTACACGGCCTGCCCACACGGGCGTGTCCCTGTCTCACACGGGCGTGTACCCTATTTTTGACCTAATTTTCCAAAATTTTTCTAAGTTCTCAGTTTGGTCTCAGACCGTTCCCAAATTATGTTTTGGGCCCCGTAGGCCCATTTTAAGGATCGTATGATATATTATGTAAGAGTTTTAATTTGGAACAAAATTTATGGCTCGATTTTGTATGATTGGTCGTGATATTATCCGATAATGCCTCGTGCTCGGTTTCGACATCAAAATTGGGTAAGGGGTGTTACATTTAGTGGTATCAGAGCTATGGTTTAGTCAGTTCTCGGACTACCATAGCATTGTGTGTGATTCTAACTATACATGCCATAGATATATTGTGATAGTGTGGTGACTCCCGACTTTTTTAAACTGTGTTTTGTTTTTATATAGTAATGGATCCCGAACAAGCTGTGGTTGATGATGCTACTAGTAACGCACCGACTCCCACGCAAGGGACCGCGCCTATAGAAAGTAGACATGAGACTTTGAGTCAAGGAGATGAGGCTTGGGATACCTTTCCCCGAAAGAAGAATGACTGGTATATTAACTTTATAAGAGCAAATCCTAATGCTCAACCCCCTCCTCCCCCGCCTATATCACAATGGGTCCCGGTAGCCCCATAGGGAATTAATTTGGCAAGGGTGACTAAACCTCTGGTGGATAAGATTCGTAAATAAGAGGCCGAAGAGTTTAGAGCTAATATTGATAATGATCCGAAAAGGGTAGAGTTCTGGCTCGAGAATTCCATACGGGTATTTGATGAGTTGTCTTGCACAGTTGAGTAGAGTTTAAAATGTGTCGTATCTTTGCTGAAAGACTCAACCTACCATTGGTGGAAAACATTAATATCTGTGGTCCCAAAGGAAAGAGTGGCATGGGATTTCTATTTGGAAGAGTTTCGAAAGAAGTATATAAGTTAGAGATTTTTTGATCAAAAACGGAAAGAGTTCATTGACTTGAAGTAAGGCAAGACGACGGTAGCTGATATGAGCGTGAGTTCATTAGGCTCAGCAAATATGCACAAGAGTGTGTCTCTACTAAAGCAATGATGTGTAGAAGATTTGAGGATGGGCTTAATGAGGATATTAAAGTGCTTGTGGGAATTCTAGAATTAAAGGAATTTGTGGTATTGGTAGAAAGAGCTTGCAAAGCGGAGGAGTTAAATAAAGGGAAGAGAAAAGCAGCTATTGAAGCTCGATATGCTAGCAAGAGGCCGGTAAGGAAATATTTTCAATCTCAATCAAAGAGGTCTAAAGAAACAAATCCTCGAACGACAAGTTTAGCCGGGTACTCACATCGAGATCGGAGTAAAACATATTCTGGTCCTAAAGCCCAGACTAGTTCAGTGGCCAGTGTTGGGAACGTGAGATCTGATAGACATGAGTGTCAAACTTGTGGTAGACGGCATACTGGTGAATGTTGGGGAACTAACCGAGCTTGTTTTAAATGTAGTTCCCTAGATCATTTTGTTAGAGATTGTCTTGAGAAAGTGGGAATTGAGAAATTTCAAAGTGCTAAATCGAGTAACATTACTAGTAAGGGTAGATCACCGAGGAACGTTAGAGGTAGAGCTAGTAGTAAAAGCATGGCAAAAGATACAACTGTGAGATCTGAGACGAGGACACCTGGTAGAGCTTATCCTATGCATGCTCATGATGAGGCATCATCTCCTGATGTGATTATCGGTCTATTCTCACTTTATGATACTGATGCCATTGCATTGATAGATCCAGGCTCCACTCATTCTTATATTTGCATGAAATTGGTGCATAGTAAGAAATTGCCTGTAGAGTTAATTGAATTTGTAATTAAAGTGTCAAACCCATTAGGCAAACTTGTGTTGGTAGATAATGTTTATAGGAATTATCCTTTGATGATTCAAGGATACTGTTTTTTGGCTAATCTGATGTTGCCATTAGATGAGTTTGATGTTATTTTGGGCATGGATTGGTTAACATTACATGATGTCAATGTGAATTGTAGATGGAAAACTCTTGAGCTAAAATGTAAAAGTGGTGAAATTATTTGGGTTGGAACAAATGAGTCGAGTAAGATACCGCTGGTGATTTCTTGAATGATTGCTAGGAAATGTATGAAGAAGGGGTGTGAAGCTTATCTAGTATATGTGCTGAATACTGAGGTGTCAAAATTGAAACTTGAATCCATACCAGTAGTTTGTGAATTTCCAGATGTGTTTTCGGAGGAGTTACCTAGGTTACCTCCTGTCAAAGAGATCGAGTTTGCCATTGATTTGATACCCGGGACTGCACCTATTTCTATTGCTCCATACAAGATGGTTCTGACTGAATTAAGAGAGTTAAAGGCCCAGATGCAAGAGTTGACGACAAAGGATTTGTAAGACCGATTTTTTCTCTGTAGGGTGCTCCTATATTGTTCGTAAAGAAGAAAGACAGATTGATGAGGCTCTGTATCGATTATAGGCAACTCAATAAGGTGACTATCAAGAACAAGTACCCATTGCCGAGAATTGATCATTTGTTTGACCAATTAAAGGAGCAACAATATTCTCTAAGATTGATTTGAGATCCAGTTATTATCAACTGAGAGTTAAAGAATCTGATATGCCGAAAATTGTCTTTAGAATGAGGTATGGACACTATGAGTTTCTTGCCATGCCTTTTGGTTTGACCAATGCACCGACTATGTTTATGGATTTGATGAATCAGATTTTTCGATAGTATTTGGATAAATTTGTGGTGGTATTTATAGATGACATATTATCTATTGTCGGGATGAGTTAGATCATGTCGAGCATTTGAGAACGGTGCTGCAAATTCTGAGGAAAGAGAAGTTGTTTGCTAAGTTTAGCAAGAGTAAGTTTTGGCTCCACGAAGTTGGGTTCTTGGGACATATAGTTTCGGGAGATGGCATTCAAGTTTACCCGAGCAAAATTTCAGCAATTGTTGATTGGAAGCCGCCTAAGAATGTGACTGAAGTTAAAAGCTTTCTAGGTTTAGCTGGATATTATCAACGCTTTGTCGAGGGTTTCTCCATAATTTCTTCTCCTATGACCAAATTGCTTCAAAAGAATGTTAAATTTGAGTGGACTGAAAAATGTCAATAAAGTTTTGATCAGTTGAAAACTAAATTGACTGAGGCACTAGTGTTAGTACAACCCGAGTCAGGGAAAGAGTTTGTGATCTATAGTGATGCGTCACTAAATGGCCTTGGATGCGTATTGATGTAAGAAGGAAAGGTGGTGGCTTATGCTTCGAGGCAACTAAAACCACATGAGAAGAACTACCCGACACATGATTTAGAGTTGGCCACCATGATTTTTGCTTTAAAGATTTGGCGCCATTATTTGTATGGTGAGAAATGTCAAATTTTTACCGATCATAAAAGCTTGAAATACTTGATGAATCAACAGGAGTTGAATTTGAGACAACGAAGGTGGCTTGAGTTACTAAAGGATTACGGGCTAGTTATTGAGTATCATTCTGGAAAAGCAAATGTGGTTTTAGATGCTTTGAGCAGAAAATCATTGTATGTTTTGCGGGCTTTGAACACGAGGTTGACATTATCTGATAATGGTTCCATCCTAGTCGAGTTGAGGGCTAGACCAGTGTTTCTATAGCAGATTTGCGAAGCTCAAAAGAATGATGGTGAACTAAAAGCCAAGAGAGTTCAGTGCGAAGCAGATGGTGACTCTGATTTTCAAGTAAGTCCGGATGATTGCTTGATGTTTCGTGATAGAATTTGTGTATCGAGAGATGATGAGTTGATTCAAAAAATTTTACATGAGGTGCATAGTGGGTGTTTATCAGTGCATCTCAATAGTACTAAAATGTATATTGATTTGAAGAAACTATATTGGTGGCCGGGCATGAAGAAGGACATTTCAGAGTTTGTGATGAGGTGTATAATTTATCAGCAAGTGAAGGCTGAGCATCAGGTACCTTCGAGTTTACTTTAGCCCGTAATGGTCCTCGAGTGGAAATGGGACAAGATTATGATGGACTTTGTGATAGGTCTACCTCTGACATCGAAGAAGAAAGATACTGTGTGGGTCATTGTTGACAGATTGACGAATTCAGCTTACTTTATTCCAGTACGTGTTGATTTCTCACTCGATAAATTGGTTGAGTTATACATTGCTAAAATTGTGAGATTACATGGAGTACCCATGTCTCTTATAGTGGATAGAGATCTGAGGTTCACCTTGAGATTTTAGAAGAGGTTGCAAGAGGCGTTAGGTACAAAATTGAATTTTAGTACCGCATTTCACCCGCAAACTGATGGCCAATCCGAGAAGGTAATACAAGTTCTTGAAGATATGCTTCGGTGCTATGTCTTAGATTTAAGGGTAGTTGGGGAAAGTATCTACCTTTGGTAGAATTCGCCTACAGCAATAGTTATCAGTCAAGCATACAGATGGCACCGTATGAGGCATTGTATGGCCGAAAGTGCTGAACTCCATTATATTGGACTGATTTAAGTGAAAAACAGATACATGGTGTTGATTTGGTTAGGGAGACTGAGGAAAAAGTGAAGATAATTTGAGATTGTTTGAAAGCTGCTTCCAACTAGCAAAAGTCTTATGCTGATTTGAAAAAAAGAGAGATTGAATTTCAGGTGGGTGATAAAGTATTTTTAAAGGTGTCATCGTGGAAGAAAATACTGAGATTTGGCCGAAAAGGCAAATTAAGCCGTATGAGGTTACTGAAAGAATAAGACCAGTTGCATATCGGTTGGCTTTACCTCCAGAATTGGAGAAGATACATAATGTGTTTCATGTGTCAATGTTACGACGCTATAGTTTAGATCCCTCACATGTGATGCCTTCTACGGAGATTAAAATTCAGCCGGACATGACATACAAAGAAGAGCCAATTATGATTTTGGCTCGAAAGGTTATGTAACACCCCAAACCCGGCCCAGACGTTATTGCCAGATCTAGTGTGTCACATGGACAGTTGGTTGCACTTTGATCTTATTTTAATAATTCATTAGGTCGTTTATAGGAATACCGTATCACATATCTTGTAAATACTTTATTAGTTTATAAAAACCCTATCCACTCCCAATTAAAGTTCACTCTTTTGTAAAGATATTATTAACGTGTCATCGTTGTTAAGTTCTCCATTTGTCACATAATGTATGTTTTGAAAATGTTTGTTAAGTTTGGAAAATCCGCGCAGACTAGTATATAGTTTTAAACGAGTAACAAATAAAACCCAAACAAAATACCCGAGCGGCCTTATTACAACTTGAAAACCCAATTTAAAAAAAAATAAAGCATTTAAGAAATAAATTTAAAAACTATAAACCAAACAGCAGATGACGTGGCCACTCCGAATCCCTCGCAGCTCCAAGTCCTTTATGGCTGGGGGTTACCTGCGTAGATGGAAATAAGAGGGGGTGAGTTTGTGAAAACTCAATGTGTAAGCTAACCCAACCAGTGCCGGAGACCAGTTCAAGCACAGTCTGGCCGAAGCTCTATTCAAATACGTTTAATCTGGGCCTTAGCCCTATTCAGAAATCAGTGTGGGCCTTGGGCCCATTATAGTAACAGATCAAATTACAGTATTATATGCATGTATGCAAAGCCTAAGCCCAATCCAACCCTACACACCACTCATACTAGCCCTACACACTAGGTGTGGAATAACTCAACCCATCCAGCCCTACACACCACAATCGCAGCAAAACTGCTTAAAAAGATATTGTGGCCAAGCCACCAGAACAGTAATACAAGGCAGAGCCTCTAAGCAGAATATGTGGCGTTGCCACTTTTAGCACTTCCTCTATAATAATAACCCAACCCTATACAAATCAGAATATACATGTCATGGCATACAGAATATCAGATGTAGTAGGATGCAAATCAGTCAACTTTTCTCTAGGGGTAAAATTGTTTTTTAGCACCTAGGGGTAAAATAGTAATTTTCACCCTTTAGGGTATTTCAGTAATTTTGCTAGGTTTTAGGGTTTTATGCTTATTATAGTCTACTAATAGATCTAACATCATTCGAGTGACTTAATTAGCCCATTTCATTTATATAGTGCCATTGGGCCCTAAAACCCCTAATGGGCCCGATGGAGCCCACAAGCTATTGTGGCCCAATAAGTCTAAATTTTACACATATTTTAACAGATCTAATATCCAGATTACCAGTATATACTTACCGCTTGATTTCACCCATATGGGCTCATAAGCCCATTGGGTCCAAATTTGGCCCATCGAGGCTCAAAACTGCCCAAATGCACAAAAACGGGCACAATAGTCTTACCATTCGTGAATATCCACTTTACTGTTTTAAACCGACCCACGAGCACTCGCACGCTTGCAAGCCCTCGAAATACCGGTATTTCGACATTTCAGCTTTTCAGCTTTTGTCGATCTAGTCTACTAGAGGGTGTCGATTACACACCTGATTTGCGAAATATGTCTAGATCCCGCGAGCGATCACCCTACAATGATTTACTCACTATGTTAATTCATAAACTAATTGAACCCATCATTAACTTACCCCATACACAATTGACACCCCCAAGTAATTACTTATTTCTTACCTTGCCGAAATTTAGCTCCAACTACTAGATTGCTTCCCTTCGTTCTATAACCAACCTTCTTCTACCAGATCCGTAACAACGAGCCACTAAAAACACCATTAACTACAAGAGTAAGGGGTTCAAATTGGCCTTACGAAACATAGACCCAAGATCCGATTAATACCTAGGGAAATAAGACCTTTGGCTTTTCTTTAGCAACTAGAACAAAAAGGAAGAAAAACCTTACCCAAGTATTCGCTTGATTGCACTGCTATCCCTGAAGTCGCTTTACACTAAACCAAGTCTTGATCTCCTTTGGATCTTCTCAACCCCGAATATGGAGAAGAGATCTAAAGTTTTCAGCCAAAGGGTGAATGTTTGTAAATAGACAACAAGATTCAGCTACTAGGGAGAAAACGATAAAGGAGAAGAGTTTTAGGTTCAGTAATTTTGCTATGGAGGAATCGGCCAAAGAAGAGATCAAGTAAATTCAGGATTTTGGCTTTTAAAAGAAAAAAGTTGAGGAGAATAGAAGATTCGGCTTATGGAGTAATCGGTCAAGGGAGAAATTGACAAGTGACTTATTTGTTTCAGGTTTTGGCTTTTGGGAGCAAATAGCTAGCAAGGCTTTGAGAGATGCTAATTCACTCGGTGGAGAAAATGAGAAGAAGAAGAAGAAAGAAGAAAGGAGAAAAGTGAAAAGAGAAGAGAAAGAAGATAGTAGGGTTCGGCTTTGGAAAAAAAGAGATGAAAAGGGTCGGCTTTGGGTAAAATGACAAAGGAGAGGCTAACTACTTTCAGGATTTCGGCTTTTAGAATACTAAGAAGACGAGAAAAGAAAGAACAAAGAATGAGATCACCCTTGAAACTTACCTAATTGGCACTAAGGCTTGACCAAAACAAATCCCGAAAAGAACCAAAAAGAAGGGTATTCGGCACACTCCTACCCCCAATTGCCAAAAATGCATCCTCTTAAGGCCCTAGCCGAAATTGCTCACCCAAGTCTCCCATAATCGGCCAACTTCTCCTCCCTTTCAAAATTCCTTAATTTTCTCCCCTTATCCCTCCTTGATCCAATCTCATGAGTAGTTCAAACACCTCTCTTCAGGGTTCAACCTGAGTTCCATCACTTATCATGCACAAGTATTAAAAAAAAAAAAAACAACAACTTGCTCACCAAGGGATTTGAACTTTAGCTCCTTCACACGCCACCCCCTGTGTTTTAAGTGGCGCCACCTTGCCACTTTAACACAATCTTTCTTATGCTAAAAAAACCCCAACTTCTAATTAAAATCCCACCTAGCTTAAGTCCATTGTCACCTAAGACCCAAAATTTAAAATTTTTCCAGACTTTCGACTTAAACCTAGGCCTTCTAACGGTCCACTAAACACACCCACACAATAATATAACACATCCAACCATGCAAAAATATATTCAAGCAAAAATTTGAGAACTCGAAAAATTGAGGCGTTACAGGTTAAATAGTTAAGAAACAAAAGTATATCATTGGTGAAAGTATTGTGGAAAAAGCATGGTGGGGAACAGGCTACGTGGGAGCTGGAGGAGGCTATGAGGAAATAGCACCCAAACCTATATACCGGTAAGATTTTCGGGGACAAAAATCCTCTAGGGGGAAGAGTTGTAACAGCTCGAATTAAGGGCTAAACAGAATAGTGGTTTCAAAATTAAGAATCCGAGGTCTAAAACATTTTTTTCGTTTGAGTTTTGATGTTTGTTTGGTGTTTGAATAATTATGTGAAATTTTGGTGCGTAAATTTTAATATTTGCATGTCCAATTTGCTAGGTTGGACTAAATTGCAAAAGGTAAAAAATATGGGTTTTAATCTATAAAGGTACTTGATTGAATTAGAATTTTAAATTAGAGGCCCTTATATGGAAATGAAACCATTTTAACCTTGTTTGGACAAAAATGCCCAAGGAAGGAAGGAATATCAAAGGTTTTCAATGAAGGGTATTTTGGTTATTAGTTCATAAAAGAAATAAAAAGGGAAAATAAGCCAAAATTTGTCCATCTTTTCTCCTCCCTTGGCTGAATATGAAGAGACACCATAGCTAGGGTTTCTTCCAACTTTGAAGCTTGATTGTAAGTACCTCGTAGCCCCGTTTTTAATATTCTTCGTATTTTTGAAATCCTCATAACTTGCTCTAGCTATTTCTACCACTATTTCAAGCTAGGATTGATGTTTAAAAATTTACCCATGAATTACATACATGTATTTTGATGGCTAGTGGTAGAATATGAAAGTATAAAGTGCGATGGACAATTTCTACTAGGTGATTTTTTTTTTTGTGAAAATAGTAAAAAGGACTTATTTGTAAAAGATGAAATGTGGTGTGCATAAAATGTGAAATGATGGAAATTGGGGGCTATTATAAGAGGAAAAGTGGTAGGGCTAGGCTTGAAATGCATGAAAATGGAATGAGAATCATAAACCGAGCCTAAGGACTAAAGTGTAAAATTGAGAAAGTTAGTGGTCAAATTGCTAAATTTGCTATCGGAAAATTTTGGGTTGTTTTGAATAATGTGATTATTAAATGAGCTAAATGTGTCGTTATATATTGAGAAGATCGAGGAATTGACTTTGACCGAAGCAAGGGCAAGGTTTGGACTAAATTGCAAATTATCGCATTTTGTTATCGAGGTAAGTTTATATGTAAATAATATATCGGTTTTAATTCCATAAATGTAAATTATTGTATGATATGGAAAATTTTGGATAACTTATATGGTTTGGTGAATTATGGAAAATTGGTGTTCTCGATTGAACCTTCGGAAAAACGAAAGATACGGAGAATGTATAGCTAGGTCACCTGTGTGTTTCCGAGGGTAGGACACCATGTGTACAAGAGAGCTATGGGATGCTATGTGTAGCTAGGTCACATGTGTAATACGAGGTGCATACCATGTGTACAAGAAAGGTACGGGATATTCTTACATATGTAGCTAGGTCACATACTAATACTATGTGTATACCATGTAGACATGAAAGCTACTAACTAAAAATAGCTATGTCACATGTATGTTACCAGGGATACAATATATAGACATGAGAGCTATGATATATGTAGCTAGGTCGTATGTGTGATTCCAAGTGTTTGGCAACATGTAGACACGAGAGCTACGAGATTTAATGGCTAGGTCACATGTGTGATGATGAGAGTTCACCATGTGTACATAAGAGCCAGATCATGTGTTGGTGGAACTATGTACTGAAACTATCGAGTATCGAATGTTAATCCGAAGGGTTCAATGGGAATGCTTACAAATGATATTAGTGTGGTTATGTGGTGTGTAAGTGCAGGTGTAATTATATGAGCAAGCCATATTGTGGGAAATTGCGTGTGTGTGAAAGGGTGGATGTGAATTTCAGTAAATGAAAATATTGTACTTAATGTGTATATGGATAATGGTAAGATTAGGAGGTAAGTTGATATGTTGAGATATGATGTAACACCCCAAAACCGACCTATAATTTAGGCCCTAATCTAGCGTGTCACATTGAAGTGTTTTTTGAAAACCTTGTTTTCACTGAAAACCCTTCTTGTTTATAATTTGTTGCCAACTAAACTTATGTTTATTTATCTTCAAATCGTGGTTTATTAAAAACTTAATCACTTAAAAATGTTGTTAATATTGTTGTAAATCTCTTTGAGTTGCGAAAGCTAATTTAAAGTAATTAAGTTTAAAACGTATGTTTTTGAAAGCACAAATTGGTTTGAAAACTCGTTTTATCCTAATCTAGCAATTACGAATAAGAAATCAAAACCCAATTAGAAGTTAAAATCTTCAAATGGCCTTATTACAAGAATTTAAACCCAAATATAAAAATATTTAGAAATAATCAAAACAGAAAGCATAAGCAGCGTGTGGTCCTCTTTGAGTCCCTCACAGCACTAAACCGCCTAACGCTGGGGATTACCTGAAAAGGATAAAAGTGGGGTGAGTTTATGAAAACTCAGTGTAAAGGGAAGGCATTCAATTTTAAAGGGAAGGCATTCAATTTTAGAAAAGAACCCAATTGAAAGAAGAGTTATTGATGAAGAAAAGAACAAGAACATATACTTACCGATTTGTCGAAGTCCCTGCAGAACCAAAACAAAGAAAGACTGTACTATGATTCGACCCAAGTCCAAACTATAGGGCAATGTGAAATGATCACCAAAAGGAGTAAGGGTGTTCTGCCAACTAAGAATAAGCAAATCTAGGGAAATGAACTAAAATTAGAGAAACAGGGTGAGAAGGTTCAGAAATTAGAGGGGTTGATTGTAAAAGGAGTGATAAGGAAGAGGAAGGCAATTGGCCTAGGCTTAGAAAGAAATAGAGGGGCCAACAACCATCAAGGGAGAGTTTCAACAGAAGTTAGAACAAAGAGAGTTAAAGAGATGGGCACATATACTACTCAACACTTACCAGAAAGATAGAAAAGATGTACAGTGGTCAATTTCATAAACAAATTCTGTAATACAGAGTAAAGAAGAGGAGAGCACCCCAAAAGAAAATGCAAATGAGGAACCCCAAAAATGACCAAAAGAATCCCGGCACTCACATTCCCCCAAAATGACTAAAATTGAACACTCCCTAACCCGTAAGCAAATTTGGCACCCTCACACTTCAATTCAAAACTCTCATTTTCTCTCCTAAAATCCCTCCACCTATTGCTCCTTGATTTACTCCAACTCCCCAATTTCAAATTCAAATCATAACTTTTAGAAGGTCTACAACAAACTTCAAGAGTTTACATCAAACGCCATGTCTTGCCGCCCCCATTTAGAAAATAATTACATTCTGCTAGCAAGGGGATTCGAACTCAAGCTCCTCTGCAACTTAATCCATGCCACTAGCCACCTTACCAACTAGCTCCTTGTGTCACAAAACAAGCACAACTAAATATAAGCCTATGGGCCAAAGTCTAAGTTCATTTAAAAGAAAACCAAAATGAATTGCAAGCGCCAAGACTTGAACCCAGGCTTCCTTGCCACCTTAATGACGCCACAACCACTAGACCACATGCTTTCTTGTGTCATATTCTAACCAAACATATTTATAAGGCCCTCCAACTAACGCCAAAGTCCACTAAAGGGAAAAACTAAAAATTTTGCTAGAGTCTTGGCTTAAACCCAGGACTTCTCCAACACTCCCAACTCTTCCTAAATCACTTAGCCAACAAACCTAAATCACTTAGCGAACAAACTAAAGAAAAATTTGTGAAATTTTTCTCGCACAACTGAAATCCAATTTCTCCAATACTCGAAGTCCATTTCTCCTAGGCCCAAATTTAGGGCGTTACATATGACTCTTGGCATTAAAAATGTTGGCATGATGTTAATTATTTGCATATAAACTTACTAAGCTTATTAAAGCTTACTCCTTTCTCTTTTTCCTTGTTTTATAGATTAGTCAAGCTAGCTCAGGGATCGGGAAGCGTCGGAGGATCACCCACACTATCCACAACATTCTTTTGGTATTGTAATATGTATTCTTTTAGACTATGGCATGTATAGGGACTTAGTGGTGTTGTAAATGTCATGTTGGTTTGGCTATATTATAGCAATTGTCAATGGATAAGTCATCTTGTAATTAAGGCCATGTGATTTGGCCAATGATGATATTGGTTATTTACATCTTATGAGGTAATTCATGGATTGTTTGGTGTGTTGTGTGTGGTTGAGTTGAAATGGATGAGTGATGATTAAATGAGGTCCTTTAGATGCCTAAAAATGTGCATGGAATGATGTAATAAAATTGGTATAATTTTTATGTGTTTTGGGACAAAGAATGGCTTGGAAAATAGCCTAACTTAGGGCCACACGGCCAACCCCTATAGCCATGTGTTTAGGGCATGTGAACTTTGCATGAAAATTTCAGACAATAAGTACGTCACACGGCCTGATCACACGGGTGTGTCCCGTGGCCGTGTAACCAAAATTGCATGTTGACCTCATAAACAGAATGCCCCAGTTTATCACACGGGGAGGCCACACGGGCGTGTCGAGGCCGTGTGAAGGACAAAGGCCAAGGACATGGGCGTGGGCTCGGCGTGTGAAAACCCCTGTAGGTTCGAAATGAAAAATATTTTTCTAAAAATTCAACATGGGTTGGGGACACGGGCGTGTGTGACTATACAGCCTGCCCACATGGGCATGTCCTTGTCTCACACGGCGTGTGCCCTGTTTTTGACCTAAATTTCCAAAATTTTTCTAAGTTCTTGGTTTGGTCTCGAACTGTTCCCAAAGTATGTTTTTGGCCCCGTAGGCCCATTTTAAGGATCGTATGATGTATTATGTAAGAGTTTTAACTTGGAACAAAATTTTTTAGCTCGATTTTGTATGATTGGTCGTGATATAGTCTGGTAATGCCTCGTACTTAGTTTCGGCATCGAAATCGGGTAAGGGGTGTTACAGTAAGTGTATTTTTGCCTCATTTTTAATGATTTCTATGTTTTCTAGATCATTGTAGCTTAATCTAGATAGCCTAGGGACTAATTTGCAAAACTTTTGAATGTCTAGGGTTTTACCATGAATGCATTTTAGTTTTCTCTTATGTTTAATGAAAGAAAATGAATACTTATTGTTAGATAAATAGCTTTTGTTAAGTGATTTTTGATAAATTTGTCAATTAGGAGTTAAATTGAAAAATGTGAAATATTCATGGTGTAATTTGTGAATTAATGAAATGTGTGGGCTACTATAAGCTTGTGTGATATTTGGCTAGGCTTGGGTAGGGATGAAATTGCATGAATTTCATTTTACGAGCTTAAGGACTAATTTTTAAAGAAATGAAAAGTATAGGGTTAAAATTGTAATTTTGCTAAATATGAATTTGAGTTAAATGGAATAGAATGATTATTGAATTGAGCTGAGCTTATTCATTTTAGACCAAGATAAACCATGTACGGCTTTAGATTAGGGCAAAGAAAAAGCTTCAAATTAGTCGACTTTATTTTTCTACATTTATCGTCAAGGTTCGTATGATTAAGTTTCATTTTTATTTTATGAATTGAATGCTATTATGGTATAATATTAAATTGAGTGTTGACAACAATCCAACGACATAACGTCTATCATCTACAAATAAAAAGGGCTAACTTCAGCTATCAAATATGAAAAGGGATAGCTTCAGCTATCAGATTATGAGAAGGGATGGTGACGACCATCAACAATGAAAAAGGATGGTGACAACCATCGAACTATGAAAAGGGATGGCTTCTGTAACAATCCATTTTTAGGGTTAATCAGAACAGTGGTTTCGGGACCATAATTCGAAGTCTAAATATTTATTTTATTACTTTATTAAGGTTTACAGTATGAAAGAATGTTCGTGTGAAATTTCGTAAAGAAATTTTACCATTTGAATGGTTAATTCAGTATAAAGGAATAAATCACGTAAAGCGTAAAATATGAGTTCTCTAAGTTAAATGAACCAATCACTATATAATTAAAAGGTATAAGTACTTGAAGGTAATTAGTCCATCCATAAGTGAGTGGACTTTCATGGACATGATATATGTGTTTATAAAGGTTATTTTATTAGGTTATTATGGCAATTTAATTATTAAAAGGTATTATATTATAATAAACAAAAGAAAACATGTGATGTTCATCTTTTCAACCAATTATGCAAGGGAAGAAAGCCATTTTTAAGCTTTCAAAGGTTTGGCAACTTCATTTGCCAAATTAGGTATGCATTTTGCTCGGTTTTTAATGATTTTTACGTTTTTTAAGATCGTTGCTTCGTAATCTAGCTAGTCCGTATCTTTGATTTCTGAACTGTTAAAGTTTGTAAGTTTTGCCATTGATGAATGTTTAAGTTTCTTTATAGTTGATGATTGTAACACCCCCAACCCGTATTTATCGCCGAACTAGGGTTAAGAGGTATTACTAGACATTTTGGAACATTTTACGATCATTCACAAAGATAAATTATACAACATCAAATCATAGCAATTCACACACATATAGTCCCTTTAGAAGGTTTACGTGACGATAAACATGGTTTATAGAAGGTTTGGGACTAAACCGATCTCGTATAAAATTTTTAAAACTTTACAATTTTTCTAAGTTATAAAGGTCACACGCCCGTGTGAACAGGCGGTGTGCTCACACGGCATTACACATGCTCATGTGTCTAGGCCGTTAGAAAATAGGGTATACATACTGACTTAGGCCACACGGCCAAGGACACGCCCATGTGCCAGGCCATGTGATAACCTGGAGGGTATACTGACTTGGGTCACACGGCCAATCATACACACGTGTGCCCTCTCGAAATGGCCCACACGCCCATGCATCAGGCTGTGTGCTCAGTCGTGTCAAAACCTATAGGGTATACTATCTTATGCCACATGGTCTACCATACGCTCATGTGTGAGGCCGTGTGGAGCTCCCAAGCTCATTTCGAATTGGCCTTCGAACAACACGACAGAGATATACGCCCATGTCCCTACCCGTGTGGGCAAAAATAGGCCATTTGCAAAGCCAAATTGCCACCCTTAAGGGTCATCCCTACAAGTCTAAATCCAAGCATCATTCAGACAACATCTTCAACCAAATTCAACCCTAAAACATGCACTATTTATGCAACAACATTATCATTCATTTCCATAACAATTCAAACTCAATAATACCAATTACATGTACCAAATTCATACCAAAACTACATATCTCATACCTTATAATAATGTAACACCCCTATCCCGTAACCGTCGCCGGAATAGGTAAGGGGCATTACCAGACTTGTAGCATATATTGGAGCAGTAAAATTTTAAACTTTTTAATCAAGATTCATCACGTATCATCAATCATCAGAGCATGCTTCAATTGATCATAAAAGGATGCATATAACTATTGGAAGTCTAATTGGAAACATGCTAAAAAATAGGAGAAAATTTGCAAAATCTTCAAAGTTAGGGACACACGGCTGTGCCCCTTACCCGTGTTCTTCACACACGGCCGTGTCCCTCCAGACACGCCCAAACCTTTCAGCCCGTGGTCGAATCTGACTTATCCCACACGGCTGTCCAACACGCCCATGGGGTTAGGCCGTGTGTCGCCCACGGCCTAGGCACGCCCGTGCCCTTACCCCGTGGTCGAAACTGTCAAATATCACACGGCTGCCAGACACGCCCGTGTACAAAACAGAGCAGACTGTGTGACTATACTGCCAAATTTCACACGGCTACAAGTTACCAGACACGCCCGTGTGTCTAGGCCGTGTACCAAAACTGACCAAGACATCAAGGTGCAGGGGACACACGGTTGAAGCGTACGCCCGTGTTCCCTGGCCGTGTGGCACGTTATAGGCTCGGTTTAAGCCAAATTTGCCACCCAATAAGGGTCATTTCAACTAGCCATTAACCAACAACATTTCATGCCATTCTACCAACCTAAAACATACCAATTCAAGCACAAAAAGGACCCAAAATCATCTCAATTCATTCACAAATCAAGCACACCAACTCAAAGGCCTAAATGACCATTTCCATGCACTCATCCACACATATATACATATCAATTATGCAAGCTTATAGTTTCATCAAAATCACATATCTTTCCATAAGCACATATAGCCAAAGAATAACTCTAATACTTGATTATATTCATATATGACCCAAGCCACATCTCATAGCTTGATCATTTACCAAAATATATCATGCTCACCAAATATCTAGCCTATACATGCCATGACCATTTCATTTACAAAAGGTTTAAAACTACCAAAGTTTGATAGATAGTGTGATGGCGATCTTTGACTCGTCCAATTATCGAGCTAGCTTCTGAATCTATAAGACAGTGAAAGAAATGAACAGAGTAAGCTTCTAAAGCTTAGTAAGTCCGTATAATATAGAAATTAAACCTTACCGAATCAATGCGATAATTACAACAACAATGCCAATTCAATTCATATACTCAAGTTGCCTATTTCACAAGTATACCCTTGTTAGTTCATGTAACATATAAATTCATTCATGTACCAACCACAACATTCATGTATCGTATCATTGCTCAAATACTTGTACATGTATTTCATATAACTTATACCATATAATCCATGTAATTCTCATGTCTCATATAACATGTAATACATATATCATTCAATCTTCATGTAACATGTATCGGTAATTGCCCGTTGAACCTATAAGAACATCAAGGGATACTCGGGTGATACACACACAGTGTATATACATATAACCTGTAATCCGTCAATGCATCATGTATGCTCTTTCGAGCCTGTATCGGTATGCCCGAAGGCTAAACATGTGATCCCGAAGGATAAACGGCAAGCCCGTAGGCTAACGGTGAGTCCGAAGACTAAACATGTGATCCCAAAGGATAAACCTGTACCTCATGAGCACGTGGTGAGTCCACAACAAATGCAGGAGCTCGAACCACCCTGTAGCCCTAGTGACATGTCACTTGTATCCTATCGACTTCTACGGTTCTAACGGGGCTCGGTATTCACTTTATCACTTGTAACAATTTAACATTTCTATTTCAATTTCATATATACTCGTTCCATTAGGCTATTTAATCATCTAGCATTTCATATTTTCAAATAACAATACGTATGAACATATATGTATACATTAAATTCGTTATACGAACTTACCTCGAAATCCCGTATTTACTCGTCTATTTTCCGTTTTCCCCGATCAAGTTTCAGGATTCGATCGTCTTTATCTAAATTAATGCAAAATTCAGCTATTTACTAACTCACTTATTCAATTCAATCCAAAAACATATAATTTGACATATTTGTAATTTAGCCCCTATATTTTCAACACTTTACAATTTAGCCCTTTTAACACCAAATGGCAAATTACACAATCAATCCCCCAATTTACCATAGTCGAATATTCAAGGGGCTTATACAAGCATATATCTTTTAGTTAATCACAATTTAACCTCAAAAATTCTATCTTTTTGCAAATAAATCCTTAAATTCATTTTCATCAAAATTTACTTTAAAATTCTTGTATTTTCTCACATAATATACAATAATTCATCAAAATCTATCAATATATCAAGGATTCATCAATGGCATTTTTCAAAAACATAATCAAAATCAAAAATTGAGGTACGGGTTGGTTAATATACAAAGCAACGATCTCAAAAACGTAAAAATTATCGAAAACAGGACAAAAACGAACCTTGAATTAAGCTTGAAATAACCGAATGTTGGAAAGCTTTAAAACCTTTCTTTTCCTTTTGTATAATCGGTGAAGAACATGAAATTATGAAAGCATTTTGATGTTTTTCTTAATTAAAACATATAATATAGCTAAATGACTATTTTAACCTTTGTAAAATAATTATAAAACATTATAAAACATGGACATAATGGTCCATTACCAACCACTCCAATTAAAAATGGCATAATTGCCATGCAAGTACCTCTATTTATAAAGCCATGCTCAAACAAGCCATTTATAAAATAGAACTCTAATTTATCACTTTATGCGATTTAATCCTTTTTATCAAATTAACCGATCAGACAGTAAAATTTCAATACGAAACTTTCACACCATATATCTATCATACTGTAAAACATATTAAAGCAGTTAAAATAATATTTTGACTCGGTTAAGTGGTCCCGAAACCACTCGTTCTGACTAGGGTATAAAGTAGGCTGTTACATATAAACCATTTCAAAACATGCCATTTACTCAACATTTCATCCACCAAATCAAGTAATGAAACATACCATTCCATTTTCACCAAAACATACCAAAATGGCCATTCACAGAAGACTATATATCAACACATCAAATATATCAAAACCAAATCCATCCTTTCCATCAAACTCAAGCCATATCACATGGCAAGATATACACATCTCAAAACATATCACATTATTTCCAACCTATACATGCCATACACTAATAATCACAACTTCACAAGTACCAAAATATCGTTTGATAGTGTGATGATGATCCTCGACAATCCTCAAGCTCACGGTAGCTTTGATAATCTATAAAACAATAAAAACACACACAAAGTAAGCTTTCAAAAGCTTAGTAAGCCATATACATATAAACTTATCACATAAAACAAAGTGAAACTAATTTCTCTATGGAAGTATCATCTAGATCACATGTGCAACTTCATAATTCACATTAGTTCACTTATTCATAGTTCACTTGCACATAACCACATTTCAAATTCATGTACTCCACGTATCAATAATCATATTCATACTCACCTTTCATCTCCAAATTTACTCATACATTTCATACATACCTGAATCGGATATTCATTCACATTCTATTTCTTTTCTCTATAATGCCTGTTGAACTGTTCAGAATCAATAAGGATACTCGGATAGCTTGTAAAGCTCATACAATGCCATATCTCGGATATGGTCTTACATGTTATCAAATATCAATGCCACTATCCCAAATAGGGTCTTACACGAAATCATGTACGATGCCAATGTCCCAGACATGGTCTTATACGTAAATCTCAAATCGATGCCAATGTCCCAAACATGGTCTTACACGATATCACATCTTCGAATCCTATGTCATGACATATGTATCCTATACTATTCTTATAGTTTGTACGGGGCTTTCGGATATCTCTACTTTATCGATACTTTCACATTTTCAAACATTCAGCATTTATAACATTTCAATATCAAATAAACATATATAATTCACGTAAAACATGTTTATTTGCATATGAACTTACCTCGTACGAAAACAAACAGATAGGAGCGGCTAATCGACCACTTTCGATTTCCCTCAATCTAATTCTAATTTCTTTCGTTCTTCATCTATATAAATTCAAATTTGACTATTTAATTACACATTTCATTTGATTCAATCCATAAACACATAATTTGGTCTTTTTACACATTGACCCATATAATTTCACATTTTTTACATTTTATCCCTATTACAAAAATACACAAAATACACATAATTTCTCTATACTCATGTTTGGCCAAATATTGTATTAGTCCTTAAAAGCCCATAGCTTTTATTTATTTAATATTTTAACCCCCTCAATTTCTCATTTTCACAAATAGCCCATAATAGACAATTTCATCAAAAATCACAATACAAAACATGTTCATCTATCATCCAACACTTATTTCTCATAATCAAACATCACAAAACTCATGAATTCATCAATGGCATTTCATGAAATCATCAACAAAAATAAAAATTTAGACATGGGCTGGCTAGAACACATAACAATGATCTCCAAAACATAGAAATTAACGAAAACGGATTAAAATCCATACCTTAATCAAGCTTAGAGTTGGCCGAACCCTAGAAAGCTTTCAATCGTTTCTTTCCTCTTTAATTTTTGGTAAAGAAAGATGAACATCCACTAATCTTTTTGTTTCATTTTAATTTATTAACATTAATTCACAATTTACTTTATTAACCTTTGTCCTAACATTAAAAATAACTTAATCAATGTCCATTAATGTCCATTCAAGCCATAAATGGTCTAATTCCATTATAAGGAGATACACATTTTAAATTCATAGCAATTAAGCACTTTAACAAATAGAATGCTACTTTTGTATTTTATGCGATTAAGTCCTTTTATCAAATTGAGCACACAAACGATAAAATTTTCACATGAAACATTCACACATACCTTATCACATGCTGTAAGCATTAAAAATAATATTAAAATATTTTTCCAATCTCAAATTTGTGGTTTTGAAACCATAGTTTTGAATAGGGTATAAACCGAGCTGTTACAACTCACCCCCTTAGGGATTTTCATCCCCGAAAATCTTACTAGCAAATAGGTTCAGATATTTCCCTCTCATAGTATCCTTGAGCTTGCATGTAACAGCCCAATTTAGATCTTAGTCAAAACAGTGGTTTTGGGACCACAAATCTGAGGTCGAAAAAATATTTTTATTATTATTTTTCATGTTTATGGTATGTGAATTAGCATGTGTGAAAGTTTCATATAAGAATTTGATCGTTTGTATGCTTAATTATGAAAGAGGATTGAATTGCATAGTTGGTAAAAGTGGCATTCTAATTGTTGATGTACTATATTGCCATGATTTGGAATGCTTAAAGTCCTTAAAAGGCTATTAAGCCATTATACGATAGTGGACATTTATGTCCTTAATGCATGAATATAATGTGGTTTTTAATGATGGCTATTTTGGTAATTAAATTATTAAGATGTTTAAAATAAAATAAAGTGAATATGGCCATTAATTGTTCATGTTCTTACCAAAATTGGAAGGAGAAAGCTAGGTTTTTGTGCTTTGAAATATTCGGTCATATTGAGCAAGAAATTAAGGTATGTTTTGCTTTGATTTTTGATATTTTTTTATGTTTTTGAGATTGTTGCTTAGATTACTATCAAGCCCATGTTGTAATTTGAGAAATTGTTGATGTTTATGAGATGTGCCATTGATGAAATGGTGGGTTTTGAGATGATAGTTCATGAAAAATGAAAGATATGTGATTAATTGACATATTTTGTTCTTGGATTTTTTTATGAATTTAGCTAAATTGAGCTAAATTGAGAAAATGGTATTTTGAGGGATTAAAATGTGAAATTTAAGAAATTTGTGGGCTTGAATGTACTAGGGTGAAATTCAGTTGTGCTTGATTCAAATGGAATTTGGTGTATTTGATGATTTTATGAAATAGGGACTTAAATGTCAAGATATGAAAATGTAAAGGCTGCTTTGTGAAATGCCCTAATTATGTGTCCTTGGATTGAATTGATTGAGAGTGTGATTGAATGATTTATTTTTAATACGTATAGATCAAGAAAAGCAAAATCCAAACTTGGATTGCGGGAAATCGAAAGTCGATGAGTAATCGACTTGTTTCAACGAATCACACTTGAGGTAAGTTCATAAATAGTAATCTTGTTATAAATGTTGCTAATTGCATAAATATGATATGAATTGTGTTGAATGAAACCTCGTAGGAGGTGGCGATATTGAAATTGATGTTACCGATGTTTTACTAAAGAAATCGATATAGAGAAAGCTTGGTTGAACTGTAGGATTAGTTTTGGAATGTAGTGACATGTCACTAGGAGTTGATTTGGCTTTGGGCCATGATATTGGCACTACGAGTGCAGGAGTGACCTTGATTTGGCTACGGGCCATGGTATAGGTGCTCTAGGGGTGACCTTGATTTGGCTACAGGCCATGGTACAGGCGCTCTGGGATAAGTTACTCTGATTTGGCTTCGGGCCATGGTATGAGTACTTATCAGATGAAACATATATATTTGGCTCTTAATCTAGATGGTTCAACAAATGAGCTTCGGTTATGAAAATGAGTAAGTTTGTACAGGATAAGCAGGTACATAAGATGTACATAGTATTTAAGAATGAGTATGTGAAGAAACCTTTTTAAATATATGGGATGAAGTTCATGAATATAAATAAGCCACGTGGTAAGGTATGGATAAAGGTTTGTGAATGGTTTGATTTTGGGTAAATGGATGTTTTATTATTGAGTTCGTTTATTGAATTACTTGCTTATGACTTACTAAGCTTTAAAGCTTACTTGTGCGTGTACTACTGTTTTATAGATCATCGAAGCTACTGAAGGCTCGGGAATCGTTGAGGATCTTCATCTCACTATCCAACTTATTTTGGTACCTTTTATGGTTATATATATAGCTAAGTATGGCATGTATAAGCTAGGGAGTTTTGAATATTTTGGGTTGTAAATATGTTATGCCAAGGGTTTTTGCTAGTTACCTATGTGTATATGTTTGGGTTGGTATGTGAATAATAAGGTTAATTGGTATGCCTTATAATGCATATATGGCCTAATTGATTATGGTTAATTTGGTTGAACAAAATGTTGGACTTTTGATAAGTTATAATCATAGATTAAAATGGAATATGAATGATTTGAGAAGCAAGTGTTTTGCCAGGTTTATGTATTATAAATTGGTATGATTTGAGGTGGATTTTATGTATGAATTAGTTGTTGTTGAATTGGTTACATTGATGTATGTTTTGGAGTAGGAAATTGGTTGAAATTGGTTGGTAGATGTTGTCTATTTTGAATTGTAGGTACTTGTCAAATTGAGGTGTGAAATGTGGCTTAAGCCAAGCCTATTTCGTGCCGCACGACCTGAGCACACATGCATGTGACTCGATCGTGTGATCCCTATAGCTTAGTTAAATTGGTCAGGATGTCACACAGACTAGACACACGGGCGTGCCTTATAGTCGTGTGTGCAAGTCAGTAACTCCCTTAATTTCACATGGCTGTGACACATGGGCGTGTCATGTGGCCGTATGTACAATTCAGTATGTATGCCTTGTTTTTCCATGACCTAGACACATGGGCGTGTCTGGTGTCCGTGTGAGGCACACACCTTGGTCACACGGGCGTGTGACCTCTATAGTGATGAAAAATGTTTAAGTTGAAAAAAATTTTCTAAGTGTTTAGTTTAGTCCCAATTCTCCTTTAAAGCATGATTGGGGCTTCTTAAGCCTACTTAAGGGACTTATACTTGTGTTTTATGATGAAATTGTTGATGTATGAATTATACTTGTGTTATGGTTTGAGATTGTTTCAGTTTGATTGGTAATGCCTCGTAACCTTAGTCCGGCGACGAATTGCTGGTTAGGGGTGTTACATCGCATGTCGCCTCTTCGACCCTGTGTCGATGCCATAACACTTTCACTAATGAAATTTTCTTATTTCGCAATTCTTTAACCTAGTGGGCTAAGATACGGATCGATTCTTCTTAGCAAGTCATATCAGATCGAATCTCAATCTCAGAAGGGGACATCACATGCGATGTATCGGCTCTGTATCGTCGAAGCATCGATACATAAAACACATTGTGAATCTTTTCTAACTCAGGTGGCAACAATACTATAATGCCCCTGACCCGTAACTATCACCGGACATGGATACAAGGCATTACCATACTTACTCTCACATGAACCTTCGATTACAACATCTAATTTCCACGTCAAATTTTAAAATTTTTCATTCTTAATCATAACATTCTTATTATGTGCTTACGAGGCCCAAAAGACGTGTTGGGTGTGATTCGGGACCAAACTGGAACCTTTCGGACACTTAGAAAAATTTTCACTTTATACAGTGTCAAAAGCCCGTGTGACTTAAGACACGCTCGTGTGGGCAGGCCCTGTGGTCACACACGCCCGTGTCCCAGCCCGTGTTAAAAACATCGAGCATTCTGTTTATGACGTCAGCATACCATTAAGGGAACACGACCAAGTCACATGCCCGTGTGCTAGGCCGTGTCCTCTACACGGTTGAGATACACGGCCGTGTCTCTGCCCGTATGGCCAAAACTTAGGCTATTTTCCAAGCCCTTTTTGTGCTCTTAACTCTTCACTCATATACATTGCATAGACACATATCCTACCCTTAATTATTCTTAATTTAACCATCAAGCATATGTAATATACCTATTTACATCAAAGCATTTCCACATATAAGCATAAATTAGGAACCATAATTATTGCGAGCCACATCTCATGGCCATATACAATGAAGCAACATAAGCCAATACATTTGGCCAATTCACTGTAATACATAACTCCAATAACTAAATCTCTATACATGCCACTCAGTTGTAAGAAAATAAGAATGGTTATTGCACCATCTTGATAAATTGATAATAGGATGCTGCCTCTGACGATCTCTAACCCCGAGCCAACCTGACAACACTAAAAGAAATGAAAGGGAGGGTCTAAGCTTTAAATATTAGTAAGTTGGCATATAATAATAAGCAATTTAATTAACAAGATATTCCCATTCCTCAAAAGGTATTCTTAAGAAATAAAGTCATTATACACATGTTTCGACTTTTTACTCATGTTTAGGTTAAGATATTTTCTTGAGTCATAGTTGCTAAATTAATTATATCTTGAGCTACAAAACTCGAAATTAAGTTCTACAAAATTTCCATGAAACTAGACTCATATATCTTCTTGCAATAAAATTTTCAGAATTTTTGGTTTAGCCAATAAGTACAGTTTATTCATTAAAGTTCCCCTATTTCGCTATTTGATAGTTCTAACTCCTCTTCAGTAAACATCAATTTTCTCATTATACAAAATTCAGATGATCTTCGTATTTGTTTCTCTTGAAATTAGACTCACCAAGGATATTAAGCATATAAAATAAACGCCATAAATATTTTTATACAATTTTTAGTGATTTTCCAAAATCAAAACAGGGGATTTTGAAATCCATCTAACCCTATCTCACAACAATACAGATATATCACAAATTGAGGATCATTTGCTTAATATACTTCTTTTATGTGAAATAGACTCAATGGGATTTAATTTCATAGATTATTCAAATTCTAATTCAATACCCACCATTTTTGGTGATTTTTCAAATGCACAACACTGTTACTGTCTAAAATTGTTTTAGTTTTAATTTCACTTTTTTTTCATGCTCTCTTTATAGGAGCTATAATTGTAGCACTTACCTCTTATCAAACTTACCATAGTTTTGATCATATAACGAGCATATTGCTCATAGTTTACACATAGGTACCTGCACTTACTCATAAAATTTCATATTCACACTACACATATAAAAGCATCAAGGCATGAAACACATTTATACATTAATTCATTTTCACTTTCCATTACACTCTATCATACCATTTTCTTACTTGTTAAACCATGTGAAATTCTAAAGGATACTTGAAAAAATGCACAAAAGTGCAACACATAAATTGTAGCCGAAGCTACCATTGATATGTAGCCGAAGCTACCACTGAAATGCTCCCTATCGAGCTATTCACGGGTCTACTCACACAAGCTGACGGTCAAGTCAAAGCTACTCAGTGCTACTCACACAAGCTGACAGGTATCTACAACAAATGCAGGATTACCTAGCCACTGGTAGTTGAGCTAAACCAGCACCTGGAATCACATATACAATCGACACTTACAATGGGTTCTTAGTGACATGTCACTTGTATCCTATACGATTCCTAAGGTTCAATCGGGACTTTACACACTTGTTGCAAATTTTTCAATACACGCTTACTCACATATCTCAGGACGGTAACTAACTCACAATTCCACATAATAACTATAGTCATGAAAAGCACCTTGAACACAAGATTTCAATTCAATTCATATCATCTTGTATCATGGACATATTTTTGAATCAATTCATATACGTAGCATTTTAAACATTTAATTCAACAAAAATTAATTTAACATACTAATATAGGTTTCAACCAGAAATAGCAATAGCATTGCACTATTATTAATATACCAACTTACCTTGAATGCAAAAACAGCTATTATTTTCGACTTAGCCCAAAACCTCGTTATTCATCATTCTAAGCCGGAATTTCATGTTTTCTTGATCTAACATATCAAATAACACTCATTTAACATTCACATTATTCAAATTAGTCACACTTTTAAAATTTTACATTTTTATCCCTAAAGTTTGTCAAAATTACATTTTTTCCCCTAGGCTCGTAAATTAATTTTTATTCAATTTTCTTGTATTTTGGGCTTAACTGAACCATTTTCATAACTATGGCAGTCCACAATTCTCATTCATTCACACACTTATGACCAATTTTATAACTTTTACAATTTAGTCCTTTCGAACGTTTTCACCGAAAATCACTCAGTAAAAATCGTTTCTCTAACCTTAAACATGCATAATCTACCATAATTCATCAAAATGCACAATTATTCAACATGGGTCAAAACATAAACTTTCACCATATCTTAAATAAAAGGTAGAAATAGGTAGATTATGATGCAAGGATTTCAAAAATGTGAAAAACATTAAAAACGGAGAAAAGACGGACTTACTATGAAGCTTGGAAGCTTGAAAACCCTAGCCATGGCTTCCCCCGTGGTACATTTGGCCAAGGTAGAAGATGGAAAAGGGTTTTGGCTTTTATTTTATGCTTTAATTCATTTAATGGCCAAATGACCAAAATGCCCTTCACTTAAGACTTTGATATTTTACCCTTCCATGTCTATTTTTGTCCAAAATTTTAGAATTTGGTCAAATTTCTATTTAAGGACCTTTAATTAATATTCCAATTTAATTTCATGCTAAAAGCTTCTAGAATTCAACTTTTACAAATTATTCAATTTGGTCCCTAAAATCAAATTGAACACTTTTCACATAAAATTTCTTCACAAAATTTTCACACAAGCATATAAACATATCATAGACCTTACAACAATCATAAAATAATTATTTCTACTTCAGACTTCTGGTCTCGAAACCACTATTCTAACTAGGCCCTAATTCAGGATGTTACAAATCATCTATATGCAACTGGTCTGATACGCTCTATAATTTCATACGGCTCGATGAACCTCAGATTTAATATGCCTTTTCTACCAAATCAGAATATTTTCTTCCACGGAGACACTCTCAAAAACACTTTATCCCCGATCTGAAACTGAATATCTTTTCGTTTCAAGTCAGCATATAATTTCTAACGATTTGACGTTGCTTTTAGACTATCAAGAATTATTTTCACTTTCTGTTCAGTCTCTTTTATCAAATCAACACAGTGAATCTTATTCTCTTTAACTCAGTCTAGTATAACAGTGTTCGACACTTACAATCGTATAAGGCTTCGTACGGTGCCATTTTAATGCTCGATTGAAAATTGTTATTATATGCAAATTCAATCAATGACAAGTAATGTTCCCACATACCTTAAAACTCAAGAATGCAACATCTCAACATATCCTCTAGTATCTGAATGATCCGCTCAGATTGACCATCCATTGGCTGATGAAAAGCAATACTGAAATACAATTTCGTACCTAAAGCCTCTTGCATTTCTTCTAGAACAGCGAAGTAAACCTCGAATCTCTATCTGACATAATAAATAGTGGCACCCTGTGCAATCTCACAATCTTTGAAATGTATAACTCCAACCAATTTATCAAGCAAGTAGTCTAATCGCACCAAAATTATAACAACCTAAAACTGGGTTAGTCAAAATAGTGATTTTGAAATCACTTATCGAGGTTTAAGAAAATTATTTTAGTATTAAATTATGTGTTGCAGTATTTTTATAAGTATGCATGAAAATTTTGGTGAATTAATTTACGCGATTACAGGCTTAATCGCATAAATGGAAAAAGATGCAATTTCTAATAAAATTGAGTTAAATGGCCATAGAAGTAAAATTTGAGGGGTTTCAAAGGGCAATTAAGCCCACCAAGGAGTGATGGCCTGCCATAGCAATGAGAAAGTTAGAGAAGTCAAAGGGTTGGTAGGATTATGTTACCAATTTAATAAAATAATAGCTAAAAGGCCTAGCTATCATATTTTTTCTCATTTTGCTTTCTTCTTCACCAAAAATTACCAGCCATTTAGGGGTTTTAGAAGCAAAAATTTGTAGCAACTTCAAGCTCTCATAAGTAAGTGATTTTGAAGATTTTCCTTGGAACTTTTTGTACTTTTGAGACCCTTATAACATGGGCTATCTATTGAGGGGTATATCTTGCATTTTGGTTGAGAATAAATGATGTTTGCTGGAATTTTTAGGAAGAAAATGTTGTTGTTAAACAAACAACTTATGTAAAAGGGTTTACATGAGAACACATAGAATGGGGCTTAGTTGCAAAGTTAGTAAATGTGTAAAATAGTAGGAATCTTGGGTTGCCATAAGACTGGAAAGAGAGTTTGGTTGGGCTTGGTTAATAAGAAAAACTTATGAGAATGAATTTCCAAGCCTAGGGGCAAAATGGTCATTTTGCCAAAGTCTAGGGGCAAAATGGTCAGTTTGCCAAATTGTGAATTTTGGATTGTTTAGTTTTATTTGATTATTAATATACTAAATTTTTATTGTTATAGATCAAGAATTTCCAAATCCAATCCTAGATCGGGAGAAAGCCAAGCAATTTGATTGAACCAATTAGCCACTTTCATTCTTGTATACAAAGGTAAGTTGTAGGTAAATAATGCAACATTTCTAATTTTTATGCATAAATTCATCGTATTGACATAAATTGATAACTTATGTCTATGAGATACTTATGAGAATGCTATTTGAGCATGAATTGTTGAATGATGATGTTTAGTTACCAAGTGATGAAAGCTTGTGTAATAGAGCCCGGTTGAATAGTTAGAATAGAATTTGATATTCATGCCATGGCAATTGGGTGACGTGTGTGTGCTAGTGTAAGACATGTCTGGGACATGCATCGGCTTTGAGATAGGGGCTAGTGCATGACATGTCTAGGACATGCATCAAGCTTGAGATATACAAGCTAGTGTAAGACCTATCTAGGACATGCATCAGCATTGAGATATACAAGCTAGTGTAAGACCTGTCTAGGACATAGCATCAGCTTGTTGTGTGTTAGTGTAAGACCTGTCTGAGATATGGCATCGACACCGATAGATGAGAGCTAGAGTAAGACCATGTCTGGGACATGGCATCGGCTCAATACCTTACGTTGTAGGCTTAATGAATATCTTTTCTCATTCTAAATAGTTCAACGGGAAAATTCAGAGTAAATGTTTAGTTGTGACATATTGTAATGATCTCTGTAAGTGATGCAGGTACTTAGTGTAATGCATGAAATGTGAGCTCACTAGCATGTTGTATGATTAGTAAAGGATGGAATTGAGTAAGTTATGTTGTAGCTATTCTTGAAATGTGCACAATATGTAATGAAATGAAAGTTATCATGACTGGGTAAATTGTTGATATTTATTTACTTACGACTTACGAAGCTTTACACTTATCCTTCTCCTTTCCATTTTCTTATAGTGCCGCCTAAGTAAATTCAAGGATCCAAGGACGTCAGAGCCATCATACACACTATCAACTGAAGCATTCGGTATAGTTATGTTTTTGGTTTTAAGTAATGGCATGTATAGGTTGTATGGTCCTTTTTGTGTAAGATACTCTAGTTAGCCAATTGTGTTGGCCATTTCTCTTATGAAATTCATTTTGTAAATGGCCTTTGGAATTGGCCCAAAACTATCCAATTTGCTTAGTGATATGAGAATGATTTACATAGAAATTGAGCAATTTTGCTAGTAGTTTATGCATGCATATTGAACATGAATTGGTTAATGTTTAGGCACCTAATTAGGGGCATTTACATGAGTATTGATGTTATGATATGATGAATAAAGATTGGGTTATGCTTATAGTTGTTTTAGGGTGGCTAAGGGCTTGGTAAATAGCCCTATAATGCCCGCACGGGTAGACATACGGGTGTATGTCTAGGCCGTATGAGACACACAGGCTGCACAAAGGCGTGTGGCTCGACCGTGTGTCCCCTGCACCTTGTATGGATAGCATGAAATGTCGATCAGTGTTCCACACGGGCATGAGACACAGCTATGTGTCTCAACCGTGTCGAGGACACGGCCAGCGCATGGGCGTATGCCACTGCCATGTGAGTGATGACATCAAAAATAGAATGTCAAGGTGTTCGTGCAAGGGCCGCGACACGGGCTTGTCATGGCCGTGTGAAGGACACGAGCTAGGCGCATGGGCATGCGCCAAGCTGTGTGAAAACCCCTGTAGGTTGATGTTGGAAAATAAATCCGCACAATTGAGGGGTACAGACGTGTCCCTCGATGGTTCAACCTGTGTGAGGAGCACGAGCTATCAACACGGCCATGTCTAGAGGCCACACGGGTGTGTCGCACTTCGACACGGGCTTGTCGCCCTTCCACATGGGCATGTGCCCTATTTGTAGTGGACTTTCTTCATAGATTTCTAAGTGCTTGAAATGGTCCTGAATGTTTCTAAGCTACAAGCTAGGCCTCGTGGGCCCCTACTGGGGTCTGTATGTCATTATTCGAAAAAGTTTCAAATTAGGACGTATTTTGGTTTTTTAAAATTGATTATTTTGCGTGAGTTTTATTAGATAATACATCGCACCCCGTTCCGGTATCAGATACGGGTAAAGGGTGTTACATTTAGTGGTATCAGAGCTATGGTTTAGTCAATTTTAGGACTAACCTAGCTTATGTACGAGTCTAATTATACATACCATTATTATTTAATGATAGTGTGACTACTCCTGACATTTATAAATTATATTTTTCGTATAGTAATGGATCCCGGCCAGCCTGTGGCGGACGATATGGAGAGTAACGTGCTGGCTCTCGTTGAAGGGACTACACCAGTAGAAACTGGGCCCGTGATGATAAGTTAGGGCAAAGGGGCAAGAGAGGCCTACCTCCAAATGATGGACGCTTGGTACATGAAGTATGTTCGTGCGAACCCGAACACTCCACCTCCGCCACCTCCTTCAATTTATCACCATGCCCTGGTAGCTCCTCAAGGAGTAGATATGGGTAGGAGAGAGAAACCTCTAGTGGATCAGATTAGAAAACATGGGGCCAAAGAATTTCGGACGAACAAGGATGATGACCCAGAGAGAGTAGAGTTCTGGTTGGAGAATACCATTAGGGTATTCAATGATTTGTCATGCTCCCCTAAGGAGTCCATAAAGTGTGTAGTATCACTTTTGCCGGACTCAACTTACCAATGGTGGAACACTCTCATGTCAGTGGTATCGAGAGAAAGGGTAACTTGGGAGTTCTTTCAAGGAGAATTTCGAAAAAGTACATTAGCCAGAGGTTCATCGACTAAAGGAGAAAAGAGTTTCTTGAATTGAAGCAAGGTCGCATGACAGTCATTGAGTATGAACGAGAGCTCGTGAGGCTTAGCAAGTATGCACGGGAGTGCGTGTCTTTCGAAGCCATTATGTGTAAATGGTTCAAGGACAGTTTGAATGTGGACATCAAACTATTGGTGGGAATTTTAGAGATTTGAGAATTTTTTATGCTCTTTGAGAGGGCGTGCAAGGCCGAAGAGTTGGCCAAGGAGAAGAGAAAAGCTAATGTGGAGTCTCAAGACTCGAGGAAGAGACAGATAGGGAAATTGCATCAATCCTCATCCAAGAGATCAAAGAAGTTTACTACCTAATCCAATGCTTCGGTGGGATTTTCAGGTAAGAATAAGAGTAAGCAACATGCAATGTCTAAGGTTAAGACTACCTTAGTGGCGACTGTGGGTAGTGCTCGATCGGATAGACCGAGGTGATCATAGTGTGGCAGGTGACACTTTGGCGAGTGCCATGGGAACGAAAGAGGTTGTTTTCAATGTGGCTCACTTGATCACTTCATCCGAGACTATCCTGAGATGGATGAGGGTATTAAAAAGCAAGAGGTGAGAGCGAGTAGTGCTCCTACGAAGAGTCGACCACAGAGGAACCTGGGCAGTGGGACTAGTAGTCGAGGTGCCCCTAGAGACACTACTGTGAGGTCCAAGGGCAGAGCTCCTGCAAGGACCTATGCTATCTGTGCCCGTGAAGAGGCTTCATCCCTCGACGTAATTACGGGTACCTTCTTTATTCTTGACATATCTATGGTAGCTTTGATTGATTTGGGTTCTACCCATTCTTATATCTGCATGAAATTAGCATCTAGAATGAAATTGCTAGTTGAGTCGACTAAGTTTGTGGCGAAAGTGTCAACCCCCTAGGCAAGCATGTGCTAGTTGACCAAGTGTGTCGAGATTGTCCTTTGACAATTAGAGGTCACCGCTTCCCGACTAACTTAATGTTATTTCTGTTTGACAAATTTGATGTAATCTTGGGCATGGACTGGTTGACTGCCCATGGTGTAGTGGTAAATTGTGGAAAGAAATTTATTGAGCTGAGGTGTGAAAACGGAGACGTTCTCTGGATTAAATCAGGTGAATCAGAAGATTTACCTATAGTGGTGTCTTCTATGACCGCTCAAAAATATTTGAGAAAAGGGTATGAAGCTTTTCTTTCTTTTGTGTTGAATACCTAAGTGTCAGAAAAGAAGATTGATTCAATGCCTGTGGTATGTGAGTACCCGGACGTATTTCCAAAAGAGTTACCTAGGTTACCTGAGAGGGAAGTAGAGTTTGGCATTGAATGGGTACCAGGAATAACACCTATTTCGATCGATCCTTATGGAATGGCTCTGACAGAACTTAAGGAATTGAAGACCCAGCTGCAAGATTTGACAGATAAGGGATTTGCTAGACTGAGCTTTTCTCTGTGGGGAGCGCCAGTCTTATTCATCAAGAAAAAGGATGGTACGATGAGATTGTGTATAGACTACTGTCAGCTCAATAAGGTTACAGTAAAGAATAAGTACCCATTACCGAGGATCGATGACCTGTTTGATCAATTGAAAGGAGCAACCGTGATTTCCAAAATCGATCTAAGGTCGAGGTATTACCAGTTAAGGGTCAAGGAACAAGATGTGCCAAAAACTGCCTTTTAGACGAGGTACAATATGAGTTCCTAGTCGTGCCCTTTGGCTTGACAAATGCTCTTATGGTGTTCATGGAATTAGTGAACCGCATCTTTCGACCCTACTTGGACAAGTTTGTTGTTGTCTTTATTGATGACATACCTGTATATTCTCGTGACGAGAGTGAACATGCGAAGCACTTGAAGATCATGTTGCAAACCTTGAAAGATAATTAGTTGTATGCTAAATTCAGCAAAAGTGAATTTTAGCTGCGAGAGGTTGAATTCTTGGGACACATTATGTTAAGAGAATGAATCAGAGTCGATCCGAACAAGGTATTAGCAATTATTGAATAGAAACTACCGAGAAATGTAACAGAGATTTGGAGTTTCTTAGGTCTAGCGGGCTACTACAGACATTTTGTTAA
This sequence comes from Gossypium stocksii, assembly GCA_020496765.1. NCBI lineage: Eukaryota > Viridiplantae > Streptophyta > Magnoliopsida > Malvales > Malvaceae > Gossypium > Gossypium stocksii. The sequence goes on from CM035629.1 coordinate 44,325,780, forward strand.
AGGGTTTTCAATGATCGCTCCTCTTATGACGAGGCTACTTCAAAAAGATGTTAAGTTCGAGTGGACAGAAGAGTGCCAGCAGAGTTTTGATAAGTTAAAGGCCTTGTTGACCAAAGCTCCAATGTTGGTACAACCGAAATCGGGAAAGGAATTTGTAGTGTACAGTGACGCATCCTTAAACGGATTGGGGTGTGTGCTCATGCAAAAAGGCAAGGTGATAGCCCATGCCTCAAGGCAGCTAAAACCACACGAGAAGAATTGCCCAACCCATGATTTGGAGTTAGCCACCGTAGTGTTCGCATTGAAAATTTGGAGACACTACTTGTATGGCGAGAGATGCTTGGTTTTCACAAACCACAAAAGTTTAAAGTACCTGATGACACAAAAAGAGTTGAATCTATGGCAATGAAGATGGCTAGAGCTACTCAAAGACTATGAGTTGGTAATCGACTACCACGCCCAAAAGATGAATGTAGTCGCTAACACTTTGAGCAGAAAATCATTATTTTCCTTGAGGGCTATGAATACTCAGCTGGCTATAAGTGACAATGGATCAATCTTGGCTGAAATAAAGGCCAAATCGGTGTTCTTACAAGAAATCATCGAGGCTCAGAAAAATGATAGGGATTTACAAGCTAGATTAACTCAGTGTGGGACGAGTAATGGATTAGACTTTAGAGTTTGTACCGAAGGTTGTTTGATGTATGAGACTGAATCTACGTACCTAAGGATGATGAGCTCATTCAGAGGATTTTATGAAAGGCACATAATAGCTACCTATCTATTCACCCGAGGAGTGTGAAAATGTTTAATGATTTGAAGAAGATGTATTGGTGGATGGGAATGAAAAGAGACATATCGGAGTTCGTCTCTAAGTGTCTAGTTTGTCAACAAATAAAAGCTAAACACCAAGTACCTTTGGGTTTACTTCAGCCCATAATGGTTCTCGAGTGGAAATGGGACCGAATCACCATGGACTTCGTGTCAGGGCTACCTTTGTCACTGAAAAAGAAAGATGTAGTATGGATCGTCATGGATAGACTGACAAAGTTGGCTCATTTTGTACAAGTTCACACGGATTATTCACTTGAGAAGCTAGCTGAGTTATACATCTTTGAGATAGTGAGGTTGCATGGAGTGCCCTTGTCGATAATTTCGAATAGAGATTTGAGGTTTACATCTCGATTTTGGAAAAAGTTACAAGAGGCGTTAGGGACAAAGTTGAATTTCAGCACAGCTTTTCATCCGCAGATTAATGGCTAATCTGAGAGGGTTATTCAGATTCTTGAGGACATGTTAAGATGTTGCATCCTCGAGTTCCAAGGCAGTTGGGAGAAGTACTTGCCACTAGTTGAATTCTCCTACAACAATAGTTATCAGTCGATCTTGAGGATGGCGCCTTATGAGGCGTTGTATGGGTGCAAGTGCTAGACACCCTTGTATTGGTCAGAACTTATAGAGAATCAGTTACACGGGATTGATTTGGTCAAAGAGATGGAAGAGAAGGTTAGGGTGATTCGAGAGTGCTTAAATGCCGCCTCAAATATATAGAAATCCTATGTGGATTTGAAACAAAAGAGATTGAGTTTCAGGTAGGGAACATAGTGTTTTTAAAAGTTTCCCCATGGAAGAAAGTCCTTCGGTTCGGTAGGAAAGGCAAGTTAAGTCCACGATTTATTGGGCCTTATGAGATAACTGAGAGGATTGGACCCGTAGCTTACCGATTAGCCTTCCCACCAAGCTAGGAAAGATTCATGATGCCTTCCATGTATCCATGTTGCATCGTTATCCTTCAGACCTTTCACACGTGATTGCACCGACCGAGGTCGAGATTTAACCGAATATGACCCATGGTGAAAAACCGATTAAGATATTGGCTCGAGAGGTCAAGCAATTGAGAAACAAGAGTATAGCGTTAGTAAAGTGTTATGGCATCGACATGGAGTTGAGGAAGCCACATGGGAACCAAAGGAGACGACGAGAGATCAGTACCCGAACCTCTTTAACGGTAAGATTTTTGAGGACGAAAATCCATATGGGGGAGAATTGTAACAGCACAAAACTGGGCTTAGTTGGAATAGTGATTTCGAAATCACTTCCTGATGTTTAAGAAAATTATTTTAGTGTTAAATTATGTGTTGTTGTATTTTTATAAGTGTGCATGAAAATTTTGGTGAATTAATTTACGCGATAAAAGGTTTAATCGCATAAAAGAAAAAAGTTGCAATTTCTAATAAAATTGAGTTAAATTGTAACGCCCTGATTTTTGGGATTTTTCGGGTTTTGTGAATTTTAGTGAAATTTTAAAATTTTGGTGTTCTGAAGGTTGAAAATGTATGTACATGTGTTAGTGGGCCTTTAGAAGGCCCAAGCTTAAGTTAAAACCCGGTAAAATATTAAGTTGGATTTTCAAGTGAAAGGGGACTTGGTTAAGTGGGCCTTTAAGAAAAACCGTGTAAAATATGTCACAAAGGGAGCCTTGGTAGAGTGGCAAGGTGGTGCCACTAAGCTCCTAAAAAAGTGGCGCCTAAGTGGGTATTCAAGGACAAGGGTTCAAGTTACAGGGTAAGCATAGTGTTCTGTTTAATTTTTAAGCATGTGCCAGGCATGTGCCTAACTTAAGTGAATTTCGGCAAGGGCTTTTAGGGACTTGGGCCGATTACTCAAGTTTGATATTAGGGTTATATCTTTTTCTAATTTCTATCATAAGAATTAGGGTTAGCCACCTTAGGAATTAATCTTCTCTTTTATTGTCAGAAAAGCCGAAACTTGCCTCCCTAGAAAGCTTCTAGCCGATTTCTTCTTCTTCACCTCTACCATTATTTTTTTCACTTTTCTTTTTCCTCTTTGATCTCTTCCCTAGCCGAATACCCTCCTTACTTAGATCCACTCTTTCTTTTGCTTTCATCCCTCTCAAAATCAACCATAGCCGATTGCTCAAAGTGCCAGAAATCCCGAAAACTGCTTTCTTTTGCCGAATCTTTCTAAGCCAAATTACCCCTGTTCCTTTCACCTTTTGTGGCCGATTACTACATCCCCTTGAGCCACATCATTGTCGACACCATCACTCAAACTCATAGCCCAAATCACCATCTTTTTCTCTAGTTGAAAAGCCGAAATCACCATAGTTTTAGAGAGATAGCCGAATTTGCAAATCTCAGAGATAAGGGTTCTACTAACATTTAAGGGTCAGATTTACATCAGATCTGCACAGGAATCGAAGAGAAATCGTTGGTAAGTGCTTAATACCTCAGATCTGTACATTATTTCATGTTTTGGAAAAGCCGAAAGTCCCTAAAGTTAGGGGGATTGTCGATTTGGACTTTTAGTAATTCAAAGTGGTATTTTTATTCTTTTTGAGTGATAGTTAGCGAGGAAGGTGATCAAGCAAGGAGTTGAAGGCATCGGTATCACCAGATCTAGATCTAGTGCACTTAAATCGTCAGAGGTAAGTTTTCATGGCCATTAAGGGTGTGGCCGAATGTGGTAAGGGATTGTGGTTTTGGTTTTTAGTAGATCTATTGATTAATCGAGTAGATATTGGGTTGTAGGAACTGTCGCATAGGAGATCTCGTCAGTGGAACTGCAAAACAGGTGTGTGTTTCGAACACCCTTCAATGCTCAAATCGGCAAAAGGCGAAAAGCTAAAATGCCGAAATTCTGGCATTTCGAGAGCTTGTGAGCGTGCGAACGCTCTCAAGTTGGTAGGAGAAGGATGGTTTTGGAATCGACACTGTCAGGCGGGCTGACCGCGGAATTTTGGGCGCTACGGTAAGTTGGGCCTCGGTGGGTCGCATATGGGCCCAATGGGCAATTTGGGCCCAGTTGGGTAAAAATAGGTCTAAAGGCAATAATATGGATTACAGGAATAAAAACCGTTAAAACAAGATAATGGATTGGAAATTAAGGCTTAAATGGGCCTAATGGGCTAAAATGGCATGGTAGAGCCCATTAGGGGTTTTACGGCCTAAATGCTAAAACTGATAAACTGAATTAAATGAGTTTCTGTAATAACCACTGTAATAGTAGAGGCTGTAATAATAATAAAAACTGTAATAAGAGAACAAAATTACTGAAATACCCTTAGGGTAAGAAATTACTGATTTACCCTTAAGTATAAAATTACCATTATACCCCTAGGGCTAAAATCGACTGTACTGCTTGATATGACTGTTACTGTTACTTCATACCATGATATGTATCTGTTGCATGGGTTGGGTTTTATAATGGAGGAAGTGTGAGTGGCACTGCCACGTTACTGAAAGGGGCTATGCCTCGTACTGTTACTGAAAGGGGCTTTGCCTCATATACTGTTTATCTGAGCAGCCATGCTGCGACTGTGGTGTGTGGGCTGGGTGGGTCGAGTTATTCCCCACATGGTGTGTTGGCTGGTACGGGTGGTGTATAGCGGTTGGTGGGTTGAGTAGTCTCCCCAATTGGGTTGCATTCATACTGTTATACTGTACTGTACTGTTATGGGCCTATGGGCCAAACTGTTATCTGAATAGTGCTTCGGCCCAGTATCTGTTATAGGGCTTTGGCCCAGTATCTGTAATCTGAATAGGGCTTCGGCCCAGAATCTGACTGAGACTGGTTAGGGCTCTGGCCCAGTGGGCTCAAGCTGATGTGGGCTTTGGATGGGTTCTGCACACACTGAGTTTTCCCAAGCTCACCCTTCTCTTTCCATCCTTGCAGGTGAGCCCCATATCGTGACTTGGTTGCTGGGAGGGATTCAGAGTGGCCACGAAGACTAAACTTGTATTTTTGGTTTATTAATTTAATTACTTTTACTAGTGGTTTTATTTTGTTATGGGTTGTAATAAGGCCACTATATCTGTTTTTATTTGGGACTTTCAACTATTTTATTTCATCCACAATTACACATTGTTTTCGAAAATTAAACAAATGTTTTCTTAACCAACCTGTTATTACAAGAGACGAAGTAGGATAATAAGGTTAAAGTGAATCGCTTAACAAATGAATTAGAGATTAAGTTGAATAGTTATTAAAACGGGAATTTCCAAAAAAGTCAAGCATTGCTTTTCAAAACTCACCATCGGACTTAGTAAATAGGGCGGCGTAGGATAGTCTAGGTGATGTAGCACACCGGACATGGCCATAACGTCTGGGCCAGGTTTGGGGTGTTACATAAATGGCCATAGAAGTAAAATTTGGGTGGTTTTAATAGGCAATTAAGCCCCCCAAGGAGTGATGGCCGGCCATATCATTGAGAAAGATAGAGAAGTTAAAGGGTTGGTAGGATTTTGTTACCAAATTAATAAAATAATAGATAAAAGGCCTAGCTATCATCTTTTTTCTCATTTTGCTTTCTTCTTCACCAAAAATTACTAGCCATTTGGGGGTTTTAGAAGCAAAAATTTGCAGCAACTTCAAGGTCTCATAAGTAAGTGATTTTGATGATTTTCCTTGGAAATTTTTGTACTTTTGAGACCCTTATAACATGGGTTATCTATTAAGGGGTATATCTTCCATTTTGGTTGAAAGTTTTGAATTTTTCCATGAATGAATAAATGATGTTTACTGGAATTTTTGGGAAGAAAATGAGTTATTATTGTTAAAAAAACAACTTGTGTAACAGGGTTTACATGAGAACACATCGAATGGGTCTTAGTTGCAAAGTTACTAAATGTGTGAAATAGTAGGAATGTTGGGTTCCCATAAGACTGGAAAGAGAGTTTGGTTGGGCTTGGTTAATAAGGAAAAATCATAAGAATCAATTTCTGAGCCTAGGGGCAAAATGGTCATTTTGCCAAAGTCTAAGGACAAAATGGTCATTTTGCCAAATTGTGAATTTTGGATTGTTTAGTTTGAATTGGTGATTAAATTAGTAAATTTTTATTGTTATAGATCAAGAATTGCCAAATCCAATCCTAGACAGGGGGAAAGCCAAGCAAATTGATTGAACCGATTAGCCACTTTCATTTTTGTATACAAAGGTAAGTTGTAGGTAAATAATGCAACATTTCTAATTTTTATGCATAAATTCATCGTATTGACATAAATTGATAACTTATGTCTATGAGATACTTATGAGAATGCTATTTGAGCATGAATTGTTGAATGATGATGTTTAGTTACCAAGTGATGAAAGCTTGTGTAATAGAGCCCGGTTAAATAGTTAGAATAGAATTGGATATTCATGCCATGGCAATTGGGTGACGTGTGTGTGCCAGTGTAAGACATGTCTGGGACATGCATCAGCTTTGAGACGGGAGCTAGTGTAAGACATGTCTAGGACATGCATCAGCCTCGAGATATACAAGCTAGTGTAAGACCTGTCTGGGAGATGGCGTCAGCTTATTGTGTGTCAGTGTAAGACCTATTTGAGACATAGCATCGACACCAATAGATGAAAGCTAGTGTAAGACTATGTCTGGGACATGGCATCGGCTCAATACCCTATGTTGGAGGCTTAATGAATATCCTTTCTCATTCTAAATAGTTCAACAGGAAAATTCAGAGTAAATGTTTAGTTGTGAGATATTATGATGATCTCTGTAAGTGATGCAGGTACTTAGTGTAATGCATGAAATGTGAGCTCACTAGCATGTTGTATGATTAGTAAAGGATGGAATCGAGTAAGTTATGCTATAGCTATTCTTGATGTGTGCATAATTTGTAATGAAATGAAAGTTATCATGACTGGGTAAATTGTTGATATTTATTTACTTACGACTTACTAAGCTTTACGCTTATCCTTCTCCCTTCCATTTTCTTATAGTGCCGCCTAAGTAAATTCGAGGATCCAAGGACGTCGGAGCCATCATACACACTATCAACTAAAGCACTCGGTATAGTTATGTTTTTGGTTTTAAATAATGGCATGTATAGGTTGTATGGTCCTTTTTGTGTAAGATACTCTAGTTAGCCAATTGTGTTGGCCATTTGTCTTATGAAATTTATTTTGTAAATGGCCTTTGGAATTGGCCCAAAAATATCCAATTTGCTTAGTGATATGAGAATGATTTACATGGAAATTGAGCAATTTTGCTAGTAGTTTATGCATGCATATTGAACATGAATTGGTTAATGTTTAGGCACCTAAATTAGGGGCATTTACATGAGTATTGATGTTATGATGTGATGAATGAAGATTAGGTTATGCTTGTAGTTGTTTTAGGGTGGCTAAGGGCCTAGTAAATAGCCCTATAACGCCCGTACGGGTAGACATACGGACGTGTGTGACACACGGGCTGCACACGCGCATGTGGTTCGACTGTGTGTCCCTTGCACCTTGCATACATAGCATTAAATGTCCATCAATGTTCCATACGGGCATGAGACACAGCCATGTGTCTCACCGTGTGGAGGACACGACCAGCACATGAGTGTGTGCCACAGCCGTGTGAGTGATGACGTCAGAAACAGAATGTCAAGGTTTTTGCACACATTCCACAACACGGGCGTGTCAGGGCCGTGTGAAGGAACGGGTTGGGCACATAGGCATGCGCCAGGCCATGTGAAAACCCCTGTAGGTTAATGTCGGAAAATAAATTTGCACGAGTGAGGGGCACGGGCCTATTTGTAGTGGACTTTTTTTTATAGATTTTTAAGTGCCTGAAATGGTCCCGAATCGTTTCTAAGCTACGACCTAGGCCTCATAGGCCCATACTGGGGTTCATATGTCATTGTTAGAAAAAATTTCAAATTGGGACGTATTTCGGTTGTTTAAATTGATTATTTTGTGTGAGTTTTAGTTAGGTAATACCTCATACCCTGTTCCAGTGTTAGAGACGGGTAAAGGGTGTTACAAAATAAAATGAACTGATTTCTTCAGTCTATCAACTACAAGCTAGATCGCATCTTTCTTTCTCGGAGATAGGGGCAAACCTAAAACAAAATCCATTGTCACTCTATCCCACTTCCACTCAGGAATCATAATAGGCTGTAACGAACCAGATGGCACGTGATGCTCATCTTTAACTTGGTGACAAATCAGACATTTTGTAATGAAATCAGAAATATCTCTTTTCATGCCAGGCCACCAATATAGTTGTTTCAAATCACTATACATTTTCGTGCTTCCCGGATGAACAGATAAATGACTGTTATGAGCTTCATTTAAAATCATCTAAATTAACTCTGGATTTCTCGTAACACAGATTCGATCTCAAAATCTCAAACAATCATCAGTGCTAACTTGAAATTTTGAGTCAAGGTTCAATTCACACTAAGCTCGTTTTGCTAACATTTGATTATCAACTTTTTGGGCATCGCAAATCTGTTTTAAAAATAGTGGTCTCGCTGTCAACTCTGCTAAAATCGAACCATCATCAGATAGATCCAACTAAACATTCATCGTATGTAGAGCAAACAAAGATTTACGACTCAAAGCATCAGCAACAACATTTACTTTTCCCGGATGGTAATCGATCACTATCTCATAATCTTTTAACAATTTCAACCATCTTCTCTGTCGTGAATTCAAACCTTTTTAGGTCATCAGATATTTCAAACTTTTGTGATCTGAATACACGTGACACTTTTCATCGAATAGATAGTGGCGCCAAATCTTTAATGCAAACACAATCACAGCCAACTCTAAATCATGCATAAGGTAATTCTTTTCATGTGGCTTCAATTGTCTCGAGGCATAGGCTATAACCTTGCCTTCCTGCATCAAAACACAACCTAGGCCGTTCAACGAAGCATCACTATAAATCACAAATTCTTTTCCTGATTCTGGTTGCACTAATACTGGAGCATTAGTTAATAAGGCTTTCAACTGATCAAAACTTTTCTGACACATCTCGGACCATTCGAACTTTACGTCTTTTTGAAGAATTTCATTAATGGAGTCGCAATCATCGAAAAGCCTTTTACAAACTGTCTGTAATAACCAGCAAGTCCCAAAAAACTACAGATTTTTGACACATTTCTCGGAGGCTTCCAATCTAAGATTGTTGAAATCTTGTTTGGATGAACTCGTATACCAGATGCTGATACACTATGTCCAAGAAAACTAACTTTGCTCAACCATAATTCACATTTACTGAACTTTGCAAATAATTACTTATCACGCAGGGTCTACAACATAATTCTCAAGTGTTCGGCATGTTCAATTTCATTTCGTGAATAAATCAATATGTCATCAATGAATACGACAACAAATCGATCTAAATACAGTCTAAAAATTTTGTTCATTAGATCCATAAAAACAGCAGGAGCATTCGTTAATCCAAAAGGCATAACTAAAAATTCATAGTGCCCATACCTCGTTGAGAAAGCAATTTTCAAAATGTCTGAATCTTTTACTCGCAACTAATAATATCCCGATCTCAAGTCTATCTTTGAAAACACAGTAGCTCCTTTCAACTGATCGAACAAATTATCAATTATGGGCAAAGGAAATTTATTCTTAATAGTCACTTTGTTTAATTGCCGATAGTCAATGCACATTCTCATCATGCCATCTTTTTTTTCACAAACAATACGAGAGCACCCCAAGGTGAGAAACTCGGTCGCGTGAATCCTGTATCGGTCAACTCTTACAACTGAGACTTTGATTCTTTTAATTCCGTCGGAGCCATTCTATATGGAGCTATCGAGATAGGGGTCGTTCCCGACACTAACTCAATGCCAAACTCAACCTCTTGTATCGGTGGTAATCCAGGTAATTATTCGAGAAACACATCTGAATACTCACATACAACAGGTACTAATTCAATTTTCTTTTCTGTCACTTTTGTATCGATCACATGTGCAAAATAAGCTTCACAACCCTTTTTTCACATAATTTAGAGCTTTCATCGAAGATATCATAGCCGGTAACCCATTCAAATCACTAGACTCAATTCGAATTATCTCATCATTCTAGCATCTCAAATCAATAGTCTTTCGTTTGCAGTTCACAACAGCATCATGCAATGTTAGCCAATCCATACCCAGAATCATATCAAACTCATCAAAGGGTAATAACATTAGATCAGCCGGAAAATAGATATTTCAAAATATCAACGGACAATTCTTGCATACTTTGTCAACCAAAACACACTTGTCTAAGGGGTTCGATACTCTAATGACAAATTCAAAAGACTTTGCAGATAAAGTCTTACTAGATACTAAGTTCATGCATATATACGAATGTGTCGATCCTGAATCTATCAATGCAATCATCGAAGTATCATAAAGAGTAAAAGTACCAGGTAATAACGTCTGGAGACGAAGCTTCTTCACGAGCACGAATAGTAATTCTAACTACATATCTCATACCTCATTATAAACCATTTCAAAACATGCCATTTACTTAACATTTCATCTACCAAATCAAGCATTTATGCAACCATTTATGCAACAACATTATCATTCATTTCCATACACAATTCTAACTCAATAATACCAATTCCATGTAACATATTCATACCAAAACTACATATCTCATACCTCATTATAAACCATTTCAAAACATGTCATTTACTCAACATTTCATCTACCAAATCAAGCAATGAAACATACCATTCCATTTTCACCAAAACATACCAAAATGGCCATTCACACAAGACTACATATCAACACATCAAATATACCAAAATAAAATCCATCCTTTCCATCAAACTCAAGCCATATCACATGGCAATATATACATATCTCAAAACATATCACATTATTCCTAGCCTATACATGCCATACACTAATAATCACAACTGCACCAGTACCAAAATATCGTTTGATAGTGTGATGACAATCCTCGACGATCCCCAAGCTCACGATAGCTTCGATAATCTATAAAACAATAAAAACACACACAAAGTAAGCTTTCAAAAGCTTAGTAAGCCATATACATATAAACTTATAACATAAAACAAAGTTAAACTAATTACTCCATGAAAGTATCATCTAGATCACATGTGCAACTTCATAATTCTCATTAGTTCACATATTCATGGTTCACTTGCACATAACCACATTTCAAATTCATGTACTCCACATATCAATAATCATATTCATACTCACCTTTCATCTCCAAATTTACTCATACATTTAATACATACCTGAATCAAATATTCATTGACATTCTCGTTCTTTTCTCGATAATGCCCGTTGAACCGTTCAGAATCAATAAGGATACTCAGATAGCTTGTAAAGGTTGTACAATGCCATATCCCAAATATGGTCTTACATGTTATCAAATATAGATGCCACTATCCCAGACATTGTCTTACACGTAAATCTCAAATCAATGTAAATGTCTCAGACATGGTCTTACACGATATCACATCTCAGAATCCTATGTCATGACATATGTATCCTATACTATTCCTATGGTTCGTACGGTGCTTTCGGATATCTCTACTCTATCGATACTTTCATATTTTTGAACATTCAGCATTTATAACATTTCAATATCAAATAAACATATATAATTCACGTAAAACACATTTATTTGCATATGAACTTACCTCGTATGAAAACGAACGGATAAGAGTAACTAATCGACCACTTTCGATTTCTCCCGATCTAATTCTGATTTCTTTCATTCTTGACCTATATAAATTCAAATTTGACTATTTAATTACACATTTCATTTGATTCAATCCATAAACACATAATTTGGTCTTTTTACACAGACTCCTATAATTTTACATTTTTGACATTTTAGTCCCTATTACAAAAATACACAAAATACACATAATTTCTCTATACTCATGCTTGGCCGAATATTGTATTAGAAGCCCATATCTTTCATTTATTTCACATTTTAACCCCCTCAATTTCTAATTTTCGTAAATTAGTCCATAATAGTCAATTTCATCAAAAATCACAATACAAAACATGTTCATCTATCATCCAACACTTATATCTCATAATCAAACATCACAAAACTCATGAATCCTCATTTCATGAAATCATCGACAAAATTAAAAATTTAGACATGGGCTAGCTAGAACACATAACAACTATCTTAAAAAATAGAAATTATCAAAGACGGATCAAAATCCATACCTTAATCAAGCTTAGAGTAGGCCAAACCCTAGAAAGCTTTTAATGGTTTCTTTCCTCTTCAATTTTTGGTAAAGAAAGATGAACATCCACTAATATTTTTGTTTCATTTTAATTTATTAGCATTAATTCACAATTTACTATATTAACCTTTATCCTAACATTAAAAATGACTTAATCAATGTCCATTAATGTCTATTCAAGCCATAAATGGTCTAATTCCATTATAAGGACATACACATTTCAAATTCATAGTAAATAAGCACTTTAACAAATAGGTTGCTGCTTTTGCATTTTACGCGATTAAGTCTTTTTATCAAATTGAGCACACAAACGATAAAATTTTCGCACGAAACTTTCACACATACCTTATCACATACTGTAAGAATTAAAAATAATATTAAAATATTTTTCCAATCTTGGACTTGTAATTTTGAAACCACAGTTCGGACTAGGGTATAAACGAGCTATTACAATGATAGAAAATAAATCTTTGATGTTAGTTTATTGAGTTTTGCTAAGTGAATTTTAGGAAAAATGTAAATTTTGGACTAAATTGTGAAATATGTAAATGTTGTGGTTAAATTGAGAAATAAAGGGAAATTATGGGCTGTTATGGAAATAAAGAAAATTTGGCTAGCATGGGCTAGTACAAATTTACATGAATTTGTAATTTTATGTGATAAGGACTAAATTTTAAAAATGTGAAATAATAGGGGTAAAAACATAATTTTGCCAAAATGTGTATAATGTGTTAAATTGAATATAAAGGGTAATATGCTAAATTTAATACATTATTTAGATCAAGATAAGCCAAGATCGAGCTTAGATCGGGGAAAAAGGAAAAATAGACGAATAACCGATAATTATCATCCGAGGGACTTGAGGTAAGTTCGTAAAGTTAGAATCGAACTATTAAATACTTGTAATTGTGTAAAATGAATGTATATAAGTTGAATGAATAACCAATTTGAATTTAGAATTACCAGTTATATGATTATGTTACTAGTTTTATCGAATGAATTACTTTTATACAAGTGAATTATTGATATATATATATATATATATGAATTACTGTTATATGAATGAATTCCTGTTATACGAATGAAGTGTTGTTTATGCGGATGAAATACTGTTACTGGATGAATTACCATTTATATGATTGAGAGTGAAATGTTACAAATGATGTACATGATATATGAATTTGAAATTGAATGCTTAAATAATGAAGTTGGATAATATCGAGCCCAGTTTGAACTGTAGGAATTCATTAGATACAAGTGGTGGCATGTCACTAGGGTTACCATTTGGTCGAGCTCCTACATTTGTTGCAGACTCACCATAGCTTGTTAGAGCTTACCGTTTCAGCTCGATAAAACTTACCAATTATCAGCTTAGGAGGAGCTTACTGATCATGGCTTGAAATAGCGTAAATGATAAGGAATTGATGGATTACTGATAAATACACTTAGTGTGTATCACTTGAGTATCTATCGATATTCTAAGAAGTTTAACGGGCATAATTCTGCTACTGGTTATATGAATGCGTTATAGGTCATACAAAGAGAAATAAATTGATATAAATGTTATGTGAATTACATGGTATTGATTATATATGGTGAATTAAAGTATGAAATGAAAGTTATATGTACTTCAGCTAGAATGTTTATCGTTTTCACTTATGATGACTAGACGAAATATGGATATTGTGGTACTAACTCATTGATGGTTTTATAAACAAGGGCATTTGATAAATTGATTGGATTGTTTTGTATGGATATTACATGTTTTGTTGATGTTTGGATAGGTAATATTTATGTGATATGAATTATAGATGGTCTAACCAAGTATATGGACTTAGTGAGCAAGATGCTAAGTATTTGATGTTAGTCTCATTGGTTCAACTAAAAAGATGATGGTACGGAAATAGAAATGATGATACGAATCAGTACAGGTATACGTGAAACGCTTGACAAGTAAGTGATATTTGACAAATTCATGACATGTAAGTGGAAGTTGATAAATTATACATGAATTACATGGTTGTTAATGTAATAACTATTGAATTAAATAAAGTTGGTTTATATGTATTCAAGTTTTCTTTAAATGAAGAATTAATTGTTAAATCATATATAGTACCGAAATTTTACAAACTTACTAAGCTTATTAGCTTACTCTGTTTATTTTCCATATTTTACAGTGATTTGAAAGTTCGCTCGGGTTGGAAGTCATCGAAGATTTCATCACACTATCTAGGAGTCGAATTGTAACATCCCTTAACCGTGTTAACACCGGAGCAGGATACGAGGTATTACCAAAATAGCACACATGTAATCATAATAAACCGATTCATAAAATGATCATCTAAATTAAAATCCATCAACTATTCATTCATCTTTTAGTCACTGAGTTCATATATATCATAAACAAGTAACTTAACCAGTATTAAACCACATCGATAACATAATACAAGTGATATATCAAATATTAGAGATCAATATTTCAAGTAATATTACTATAATATACAACAAAATACTCAAGTCTTCTATACATGCCATAGTTCCAAAATATGTTTACAAAATACCAAAAGGGGGGATGGATAGTGTTGGTGAGCCTCCGACAATTTTTTTCAAGTCACGAACAAACTCGATTACACTATAAAATAAGACAAGAAAGAAAAAAAAAAACAAAGTAAGCTTATAGATTAGTAAGTAATATGTAAATAATAAAAAATAATAAAATATTTATGGCATTTATAAATGCCAAAATATATTTCCACAATTATACAATCTTAATCTCACATGAATTTACTATTTACTTAAATTTAGTACAAGCTATCCATTCAAGTCCAAGTCACTAAATTATTTTTATCCAGAGCTATGGAGCTCCAAATTAAGATCCGTTAGTTTTCTGAGAAACTAGACTCATATTTCTTCTTACCATAAAAATTTCATAATTTTTGGTTTGGCAAATTAGTACAGTTTATTCATTAAAGCCTCCCCTGTTTCGATGCCCGACAGTCCTAACCACTCTTCACTAACATTTCAATTTCTATTTATACAAAACTCAAAAGATGTTCACATTTGTTTCTTCTAAAAATAGACTCAATAAGGAATCTAACCATATAAATTATGTTCCATAATTATATTTGTACCAATTTTAATGATCTTTCCAAATCAAAGCAGGGGATCATGAAATCATTCTGAACCAGTCTCACAAAAATTTAAATAACTCAGAATATAGAATTCTTTTACTTGCCCTGTTTCTTTTATATGAAAATAAACTCAATAAGATTTAATTCCATATCTCATCAGCTTCTAATTCAATTTCTATCATTTTTGGTGATTTTTCAAAATCACTCATCTGCTGCTGTTTTAAACTGTTTATCCCAAATTTCACCTCTTTCACTAAAATTCCCTATTATCAACTTGAAAAATAACACTTTTCCATATTTATCTTATCAAAATTCAATCAGTTATCTAACTCATGGTTCAAAACCCATATACTCATATCCCGATACTTATTTCCACATTCTTTTCACATAAATTTCCATTCAACAAACTTGTTTCTCTTGATGAACACTTTGGAATGTAACAATATCCGGTGGTTTTAGCAAATAACTCCACCTTCTGTAATTGATGCCCAACTTCATGGTATACGTACATAGCACCACACTATTGGGCTAACATATGTATTCATGGCATATGCACTTAGCGCCACTTTTCAAATCAACATGTATAACCGTAGCATATCCACTTAGCACCAAGTTAATAAATCAACATGTGTAACTATGGCATATCCACTTAGCACCACATTACATGTATAACCGTGGTATATTCACTTAGCACCACGTTTTTCCATCCTGAAGGTTCAACCGAGATTTTCTCATTTAATCCAAATTCATCAACCACAATTCACAGTTTATATCAATTAGTTGTACAATACTAAAACTTATTTCACATGTCACAATAAAATATCATAACATAATAAAAGCAATACATTATTTACATATAAACTTACCTCGGTGCAAATTATGATAAGTTTATACTCTAATCCACTAGTTTTTCTTTTCCCCAATCCAAGTCGATTACACATCTTTCTTGATCTAATAATAACACATTTAGCTCATTTAATACTCATACTATTCAATCTGATCCAAAAATCATATTATGGAAAAATTACATTTTTGCCCCCTAAATTTCACAAAATTACGATTTTGCCCCTAGGCTCGTAAAATAATTTTTATTCAATTTTCTTGAATTTTAAGCCTAGATGAACCTTTTCCCTCTAATAGCAGCCCATAATTCTCTCTAAATCACAAACTTACACACATTTCACAACTTGTTACAAACTAGTCCTTTTACATGATTTCGTCGAAAATCGCTTGGTAAAAGATGTTTATTACACTCCAAACATTCATATTCTTTCATAAAACATCAAAATACATGCATATCATTCATGGGGTAAACTTTTAAACATAAACCCTAACTCAAAATAATGAAAGAAATAGGTAAATCGAGCTACGAGGATTTTAAAAATATGAAGAACATTAAAAACGGGGCTAAGATGCACTTACAATCAAGCTTTAAAGATGACAAAACCCTAGCTATGGTGTCTTCCTTCTATTTTTGGCCAAAGAAGATGATTATGGACACAATTTTGGCCTTATTTCCCTTTTTAATTCTTTTATTTACAAAATGACCAAAATACCCTTACTAAAAAAAATCCTACCTCACCTATTCCATGTCCATTTTTGTCCAAAAATTTAACAAATAGACTAATTACCATCTAAGGACCTCTACTTTAAAAAGCCATTACTCACAAGTACCTTTATGAGCTAGAACACACATTTTTCACCTATTTCAATTTAGTCCTAAATATCAAATTAAGCACCCAAACGATAAAATTTTGTAACAAGATTTTCACAGTCATTCAATCACACAGTAAATATTAAAAATTAATCGTAATAAATTTTTCTACTTTGGATTTTTGGTTTCGAAACCACTATTCTATTTAGGCCCTAAATCAGGTTGTCACACGAATTGGTATTTTTGAACTCTTTAAAATGTGATTATATGGCATGTATATGCTAGTTTTATGGATGTGAATTTTGGTACATGTTTTGATATATAACTAAGCCATATGATTTTGCTTATGTTGGTTCAATGGTTGATTTGGTATTAGCTAAATGAAATGGTATGTTTTGGCATTTTAAATGATGGATATGCTTATGCAATGGTTGTTTTGTTATATGATAATTATGTGAATTGAATCACTTGAGCGTAAGTTGGAAATTTGATTAAGGTAAGGTTAAATTATAGATCATGTGTTATATATGTTTATTTACTCATGAATCAAGCTGATTTTGGTGTGAAATTGAACGTACAAATGGTGTTAAATTGGAGTATAGAAATAGATGTATATGAAATGATATAAATGTACCTTAAATGATATTGGTTGGTTGCTTATATGTTCATAGAAATGGTACCATTTGATTGCTTATAGGTGATTGAACTTGGGTGAGGAATATGGCTTAAAATAAGCCCAATTTCACCCCACACGGTTGAGTACATGGGCGTGCGACCCAACCATGTGTCCACTGTAGTTGAATTAATTAAGTCAGTGAGTTATACGGCCTAGACACATGGGCGTGTCTACTGGCCGTGGATGGCACACAGGCGTATGGTCGACTGTGTGACCTAAGTCAGTATGTATGCCCTGTTTTCATACGACCTGAGACATGGGCATGTCTAGTGACCGTGTGAGACACATGGCCTAGGCACACGGGCATGTGACCCTTGTTCGAAAATTTTTCAAAGTTTTCCCAAATCTTTTAAATGTTACCCATTCAGTCCCGAATGCATGATTTAAGCTTTATATGCTTGATTTAAGCATGCTTTGAATATGATTGATTGATAATTACTGAAATGAGATGATATTTAATGAATGTTTGATGATTGAATGTTCTGAACTGAGTTGAAAGTCTGGTAATGCCTCTTAACCTATTCCGGTGACAGTTACGGGTTTGGGGTGTTACAGCTTCGATTATTGAACTATGAATAAGGATGGCTTCGGCTATTGAACTATGAAAAGGGATAGCTTTAGCTATCAAATTATGAAAAGGGATGGGGATGACCATCAAATAATGGAAAGGGATGGTGACGACCATCAAATTATGAAAAGGGATAGCTTCGGCTGTCAAACTATGAAAAGGGATAACTTCAATTATCGAATTACGAAAAGGGATGGGTCAACCATCGTATTATTACATCGTGTGAACTTCAGTAAGTGCTTTCAATGTAAATTACATTAGTTTAATGAAAGGGAAGTAACGTGTAGCTTGCGAAGGTTAAGCGGATGAATGTACATATATAAGTTTTTGAATTAGTTATTCTCATGTTAGATTGGGTTTACATG
Organism: Gossypium stocksii; assembly: GCA_020496765.1. Taxonomy (NCBI): domain Eukaryota; kingdom Viridiplantae; phylum Streptophyta; class Magnoliopsida; order Malvales; family Malvaceae; genus Gossypium; species Gossypium stocksii. Next base: position 44,344,158 of record CM035629.1, read on the forward strand.
TTTTGTGGTTGTATATTGTATTGGCAAGGTTAGATTGTACGTGTTACAAACTTACTAAGCATGATATGCTTACTTTGTGTTAATTTTTCTGTGTTTTGTAGTTGTCGGAAGCTCGTTCGGGTTGGAAAGTTGTTAGAGATCTATCACACTATCTATTGGCTTTTTTGGTACTTAGGGATGTTTAATTTTGGTTATAATGGCATGTATGGGTATTTTGGCTAATGTTGGCCATGTGTTTTAGTTGTTGGAATAGCCATTTGATTTGGCTTGTGATTTAGCATTTTGATGTTGATATGAGCTTAGTTTATGGCATGTAAATATTAACCTTAATATGGTTGATGTTGGGCTTAATATTTTTGAATTGTGATAGATGAAAATGCATATTGAATAAGCCTTATAACTTGTTGTGGTTTGGTATCTTGTTATAAAAGGTATATATATGTTTATTGATGTTAGTGAATGAATGGCATATTTTGTACCATTTGATAAGCTCTGGTAAGTTAATTCAATAGTTTGAATTGATGAAAGTTTAGTGAAACTTAGTTAGTCATTTTGGCCAATTTGAATACATGGTTAAACATGTTCATATATTGACATTTGAGGTGCCTAAGGGCATATTGGTTGTATGACGTTAAACCATATGTATATGATTTGTTTATGCCTGATTTTGGTGCCTTATTTGGGCATGTGTATATGTGCATTTTGGTTATAGGTACACGTTAGTTTAGGTGAGAAACATGGCTTGTAAAATGGCCTATTTTCGTTCACATGGACATAGATATTGGCATATGTCTCAACCGTGTGTGGCACACAGCTAGGTGACACAGCCATGTGTCTCTTGTAACTTTTGAAGGATTGTAAGTCAGGCTATTACACGGCCTAGCACATGGCCTAGCATACGGCCTGGAACATGGGCATGTTGGGTTATTTCGAAGGGTACACGGCTTGGCACACGGGCATGTGGCTTGGCGGTGTGACCCAAGTCAGAGAGTTACGCGGGCTGGGACACGGTCGTATGTCCCTACTTTCAGTGCACACATGTCTGAGACGAGCGTGCCTCTTGGCCTTGTGACCTCTATAGTGTTGCAAATTTTTATTATTTTCTAAAAAATTATTTAAATTTCCAATTTAGTCCCGACTTGTTTCTAACATGTAATTTGGGCCTCAAGGGCTCGTTTAAGGGACAATATGCATGTTTTGAATTGTTTTTAATGTGTTTATTGATATGATTTGAAATGTTTGAAATTTATGTCCGTTTAATTTGAAAACGATGGTAATGCTCCTTACTCATGTTCCAGCGACGGATACAGGTTAGGGGTGTTACACAGATTCACAGGAACTAGTTAATAATATTTGAAACAAGCAAAAGTTCAAATCTTATCTAAAGTCCTAAACATGTAGAAGGGTCAGCCATCTTCTAGAGCATTGCAGAGAGTGAAATGACTACAAAGAAGGAAGGAATGTAATATCCCATTTTAGTGAAATCAAAACAATGGTTTCGAGACCACAAATTTGACATGAAAATATTTATTTTATTTTTATTTTATTTTTATGGGACTATATTAGGGTTATGTTAAAATTTTGTCAAGAAATTTTGACATTTGCATGCTTAACTAAGTCAAAAGGACTAAATCGTAAAAGGTACAAAAGTAGAGTTCTAGTAGCTAAAGGTAACTAATGGCTATAGAACCTTGATATAAGAGTACTTAGGTGGTAGTTATACCATTTTTGTGTTAGTGGACATTTATGAGTTTGGTTTTATAGAAATTATTAAAGTTTTTAAAGGGTATAAGGTAAATAGGTAATTGAAGTTAAAAATTAATAAAACAAAATCCATTTTATTTCATTCATCTTCTTCCTCCACCAAAATAGAAGAAGAAAGAACACATTTAGGGTTTTGAAACATTCAGTTCAATCTCTAGCTTGCATATCAAGTTAGACCTCGTACGGATTTAGATTGCGGTAAAGAGAAAGTTTCGGATTAGTCGACTCCGTTTCTACGCCTTTACCGTCGAGGTAAGTTCATGTAATTGTGTAATGTTTTAATGCTATCTTTTGAGCTATATGTAAATTGTTGATTGTTATGTAATTAATTAATGTAATCCAATGATGTTATGACGACTATCGAGCCCCATTTGAACCTTAGGAAGTCGTAGGATACAAATGACATGTCATTAAGGTTTTCATGTTTCAGGTGTTGGTCTTAAATGTCCTACCGATGGCTGAGGTCCTGTATTTGTTGCGGATATTCCACATCTTGTATGAGCAGCATTTTGTAGCTTACATTCTGACCCACAACTCGTGTGAGCAGGCCCATTTTATAGCTCATGTGAGAAACGATGTAAAGGAAATGGAAAGGTTACGATTATATGTTTAGCACACTTCATGTGAGCTATCCCACATATCTTGTAATATTCTGAATGGTTCAACGCAAATGAATTGGAAAGGAAATGCTAAGTGTTCAATATGAACCAAGATATGTATTTATGAAAAAAATTTGAAATGGTGAGATACATGGAAAATATGTTCTGTTATGGAAGATGACAAATACAATTGAATTATGTTCAAGTGTAATGGTTATTGTCGAAACCAAAAACGAGGTCGACTTTTATTTTAAAAATGAAAACAAAAAGCGAGAGTCGCCACCAATCTTTTTTATGAGGTGTGATAGGAACACCTCGTAATTTAATTGTTTTAATAAAATGTTTTGATTTACTAAAACAACGATTTTGGTCTATGAAATTCGAGAAAGATGGGTTCGGGAGTCAGTTACGCACAATGAAGGATTAGCACTCTCGTAATGCTCAAAATTGGTACCTAGTTGATTAGTTAATGTCTTAGGGTCAAAAATTGAAAATTTGAAGAAATTTTAAAAATACGATCCTTCATTAAAATATCGCTTAATCTTTTGTGAAAAGGGCGTATTTCACGTTAATCAATGGAAAGGACCACATCTCGTAAGTTAGGACACGATGCCTTAAATCCCCGAAAATGAGAATAAATGCCAAAAAAATTATTTATTGAAAGGTATTTGATCCTCTAGGTTTTAGAAAGAAATTGTACTACGTAAGTTAGAACACGATTTTTCTTAATTCCTGAGATTATTTAAAAATTTATGCTTTAAAACGTTCGTTATTTGGATTTATCGAGACAATCGAAACCCTGTAAGTTAGGGAACAACCTTTCGAATTTTAAAACACAGAGTATTGCTTATTTTAAAAACAAAATTCTTTTATGCATCGCGTGAAATATAACACGGTTTTGTGATGAAATGTAAAATGGGTTACAGCGTTTGCTTGCAAAACAGAATAATAAGTATGTTAACGTAAATGACAATATGAAGAACGAAAATAAAATTAAACAAACAACCACAAATAAAATGACAAATAATAAGAATAACAAACTAAATTTAAAGCTAAAGACCTGATATTGCATAAATAAATATGGTGTAAAACAATTTAAGAATAATAATAATATTAATAATAATGATGATGATATTAATAATAATATAATAATAAAATAAATAAATAAATAAACTAAAGTTTTAAAATTATATAAAAGGATATAAATAAATAAATGATAAAATAAGATAAATGTATATATATAAAATATTTTAAGTAAATAAATATACAAAATGATATATAATAATCGTAGCAATAATATTGCAAAACTAATTAATTTAATCATACGATAATAAAACAAATAAGTAAATACAAAAAAGAAAATATAATAATAACAATAATATTAAACTAATTAATTTAATAATAAAGTAGCAAAAATAAAAAAAAAAAGGAATAAATTGAATTTTAAAGCAAAATTTGGGGCAAATCAGAAGATAAATAAAAGGAAAATGACCACATCGAACGCGCGAATCACAAGGAGGGACCAAATGGGCAATTACGCCCTGCCTCCAAAACGACACCGTTCAAGTGCAGACTAAACTAGGATCGAAATGAAACATGGGGTAAAATTAAAAAAGATAAAAACTTAATTGCAAAACCATTAAAAAGCATAAGGGCTTGTAGCGCAATTAGCCCATCAAAGTGAAAACACGCAGATCCCCTGGCGGGTCGAGTCGGTCGGACCAGGTCAAGGCAAAACGGTGTCGTTTTGGGCGTCTGATGCTTGCCCCAAAACGACGTCGTATGGGGGTATTATATAAGTCAAAATTTTATTGAAAAATTTCATTCCCCCCCTCCCATTTGTAAAAAAAATTTAAAACCTTAAAAAAAAAAGCTCTCCCCTTTCCCAAATTCCGGCTAGGTCTCCGGCACCGTCCGCCTTCATCGACGCCGCTGTGAATGGTGGCCAGAGCCCAAAAAGGTAATTATTTTTCTCTTTTTTTATATCTCTTTTTTGAAAAGGTAGATAAGTTTCAAAAAAGTGAAAAATAAAAAAAAATGAAAAAGAAGAAACCTCCGTCCTCAACGCTCCTCCAACCCTCGTCGGAACCTGATGGGGTTTTGTGACATTTGGGTTCTCGAAGGCTCTCAACGGCGATAAAAGACAAATCAAAGGTAAATTTTTTATTCTTATTTACAAGTTATTTCGAATAAAATAAAACACGAACGAAATAAGCACATTTTGATTTCACTACTTTTGTATTCAATCTTCTGTTTTTGTATTGAAAATCTCAATTTTTTTTAAAAAGGAGCCCCTATTACAATTGGTTTTCAGGCTTTTTTATAGCCAGATTACAAAATTTCTATTACTACCCTTTTGTTTTTTCTCTGTTGTTTTCTTCTATAGGTACGGAGGCCGTACATGGGGGCAGTAGGGAGGCGTGGCGCTGAAGGCAACTTAGGGTTTCAGTATTAGTTTAGGTTATGGGATTAGAGTTTGTTGGGTTAAAATGTAATTTGTGCCCTTTTTTGTATTTTGGTTTTTGGGCTTTGAAATTTGGGTGGTAATGGACATGTAATTCTGGACTGGACTGTTTTAAATTTTATTTATTTGCTTGTCCTATCTGGGGCTGGGCAAGACAAACTAGGCCTATTATAGTTATCTATGTAAATTTCTATGAATTATGTTCAAGTATGCTAACATGTGTTATTGTTGGTGCTTAGGCTTGTGCCAAACTATTGGTTGGATTATATCATGTTAAATTTTAATGTTACGTAATGAAATGGTAAGTTTTTATGTTATACGAACTTACTAAGCATTATATGCTTACGTAGTTTTCTTTCTTATGTTTTTATAGATAATCGGAAGCTAGTTTGGTTTGGAAGCTCGTCGGAGACCTATCACACTACCCCATGGATATATCGGTAGATTTCGATGATTTGGTCATGGTTATAATGGCATGTATAGGTGGACTTGTATTAATGATCTAGTTGTTATGTTTGGCATGTATATAAGTGGTGTTATGCTTGGTGAACTTTTGGTATTTTGATGCTTAAATGGTTGGTGTTGAAATGGTCAAGTGAAGGTATATTTTGAATGACCAATTTGGTATGTTTGATTGTAACTTGGTATATGGTCAATTATGCTATGGCTTGGTATGGAAGTAGGTAGTTGTGTATGGTTGATTCATGCATAAATATGTTTATGTTTAGGTTGATTTGATGATTGGTGATTGAGGTGCATTTTGCATATTGGTTGTATGGATAAATGACCTATTGAATTAGTTTTATTATGCATGTTTTAGGTATGTTTTAAGGTATGATTGTATGTGCAAGTGGCTTGTAAGTGTGTGCTTGATTTGGGTGAAAGAAAGGGCTTGAATTTGGCCTATTTCTTGTCCACATGGTCTAAGACACGGGTGTGTATCTCAACCGTGTGTGACACGCTGCCATGCGACATGCCCGTGTGTCGCTTGTAGGTTTCAAAGGGTTGCAACTCAGGCAGTTACACGACCTAGCACACAGCCTGGCACATAGGCGTGTGAAGCCATTTCGAGAGTTACACAGCATGGCACATAGGCATGTGAGGCCATTTCGAGAGTGGCACATGGGCGTGTGGCTTGGTCGTGTGACCCAAGTTAGAGAGTTATATGGGCACAGAAACGAGTTGGGACATAGTCATGTGTCCCTATTTCAGATGTTCACACTGCCTAAGACACAGGTGTGTTTCTTAGCCGTGTGAGTCACACGACCCGGCTACACGGGCGTGTGACCCTTGTAGTGTAAAATTTTCTATCTTTTTCCAAAAAGTTCTAAATGTTTTTGATTTAGTCTTGAATCGTTTCTAAAGTGTTTCTAAGGCCTCGAGGGCTCGAATTAGGGACGATATGTATGTGTTTGAATGAATTATGTTATGACGTATGAAATATTTGAAATTGAATGTTTAAAGTTGAAATTTACGGTAATGTTTTGTAACTCTATTCCGACAATGAATACGGGTTAGAAATATTACAAGGAATGTGTCGTAAAGAGGAATTGGTTGCGGGATTAGGAGTAGGGTTTCTTTTAAGTTTTCAATGTTTGATTGTTTTTTTAGGATCTGGGCTTCGGTAAACTTCAAGCTTTTAAATGAGTTCAGATTGGGCTTTGTTTTTGTAGGGTAATTTTTTCAACTGTTCTTTTATTTTTATTTTTTTTGAATAAAATATGCAGGCTTTTATTAAAAAAATTATTTAGTAGATTATCATTAAAATCTTGTAACCATATTATTTATATTCATTTAATATATTATCAAAAAATATTTTGATGTATAATATTAAATATGATCTATTATATTAAATATAATATAATATTTTAAATACTTTGTTTTTTAATTAATAATATCTTGTATTAGGAAAAAAGTAAGTTTAATTTTATAAATTAAATATATTTATTTAATATAATGGTAATAATGTCATTTTTTGTCTATTCCTAATTTATTCTTTACTCTCATTTTATTTGACCAGACTACTTAATTTATATTTTTATTTCATTCTCACATAACATCATTCCATTCGTATGATATCTTATTTCAACCAAGTAAACATGTGATTAATATTATTGGGAGAAAAAAAATACTAATACATTTACAAAGTAAACAAATAGATACGGCTTTGTGGTTTAATTAATCTTTCTAACATTTGTTCACATGCTCTAACGTGACAATCAAAGGTTTTTCCCTCAAGTATTTTAGAGACCAGCTTTCTTCAATTTGCCATGTGCTTTGGTATGCCAGATTTGCATTAGATTAAAGACTATTCAACATTCATTTCCTTCCCATTAGATTCGTCTCCTCTTATTATTATTATTTACAGCCACCTGATTAATTAATTAAATGGTCAATAAATAAATACTAATCACTTTATTTAATATAAATTCAGTATTCGGTATTCGATATAAATTTTAAACTCTAATTTTTTAATAAAAAATATGAAATATATCTTAAATATTAAGCTATAAATTCTAAGTTTAAAACTCGAAAAAAAAATTATGTTTGGATAAATTTATTTATATTTTTTATTTTTCTTAATTAAATTATCACATCATTAAATTCCGGCATAATTGCATTCACCAATTTTGGACGAAACTAATGAACAGTGTTGGTTAATCATATGCTAACAATGATTAGAAGCCGTTATTTTTAGTTGAAAGTCTACCCAACCCTGTGTCTTCTATTTTCCCAATTGCATGTTATACACCTCAAATCAATTGCAAATTTGCTTCTTACCATGTGAAATGATTCTTTCTTACTATCATAAATATTAAATACATTATCTCTATTATCAATTTCTTTTTGGGTTAATTCACCAAACATCTCCAAACTATTATTTAGATTTTAAATTGTCCTTAAACTTCAAATTTAACTAATTAGGTCCCCAAAGTCTCAAAGTATATGAATTGTATCATTTATGTCATACTATCAACTTATGCTTTAAATGCCAAATTGGATATGATGCTAAACATTTTCAAAAACATATGATAAAAAATGTTAACATGTGTGAATATATATAACATAAATAAATAACATGAACATGACATGTTAAAAAAACAAAAGTCTCATTAAAATCTAAGAGTGCTATTCTTTTAACATGTCAAATTTAAATCGTTTTGTTGATGGGAGATCAATCCTTTCTAGAGAAGTCTTCACAGTATCATCCACTAAAAGTCGGCAAATCCCTTTTGGCATTGTCTCTAGTTAGGATTTTGTCTTCCGACTCTATGGAGAGCTCGAGTGCTTGAGGCTACCTGAAGAAGTAACAAATTCAATTGAGTGGGTTCACCTAATAGGAATGGACTGTGCAAGACTCATGACTATTAACCAAATAATGTAAGCATTTGCGCTTTGTACTGTTTGAACCCATACCTTTATATGGCATTGTTGGGCATCTAGCTACCACTTGATCCAACTAGTGACTCTTTGAAAACTTCTTCGGAAGAAGTCTGTCTCCCTTCAACATGTTCATATAGTAAATGCACACATGTATAACAACGTTTTAAATATGCTCCACAAGATCATATTTGGAATGACACTAAACATCTAACCTAATGGCAAGGCTGATGGAAGTACATGATTGATACGATATTGAAATTTTAATGACTCAATTAAAATATTTTGAAATTTGGGATTAATTTAGAATATGGACTATAGTTCGAGGACATCTGATGAGAATAACCCAAATTCCCCCCCCCCCCCCCCCCCCCCCCCCCCAAAGTCTACCATTCAGTGCAAGGGTCTATATATATACTATTGACTTGTGATCTCCAATCAAAAGGCACTTTCAAAATCTATGGGGATGGGAAGCAACTTTACACTAGGAACTTTCCTCCTCCTTTCTTCACTTGTTTCATTATCTTATTCATACTCCACCGACGAAGATTCTTCGCAACTAATGTCCAGACGCTTACTTAACCAAGCTTCTGACATGTCAATTCAACAGTATCTAATACCTCACAACATTATAAGAGAAGAGCGGCGGCTGCCTCCTCTCAAATGGAGCAAAAAGCTGGCAAAATTTGCTTCCTGGTGGGTACATAAGAGGCAAGCAGATTGTGCTTTGATCCATTCCAATAGCGATTACGGGGAGAATCTCTTCTGGGGCAGCGGCAAGGATTGGAAACCAGGCGATGCAGTGGCCGCGTGGGCGGAGGAGAAAGACTACTACGACCATAAAAAGAATATATGCACCAAAAATAAAGACTGCTTGCATTATACTCAAATGATTTGGAAGGATAGCTTGAAGATTGGATGCGCCAAAGTTGTGTGCAGAAGCGGAGATACGTTGATCGCTTGTAACTATGATCCCCATGGTAATGTGATAGGCCAAAAGCCATTTTGATTTGAAATTTGTGCAAAGTGTGGTAGTTGTACATAGTATGAAGGTGTTAAATCGTTCTTAATTGCTTTCACGGTTAATATTCAGATGCTGTTCCATTTCCAACTGTTTTCGGTATATAAACTAGAATTTAACCCAATATGGTTGGCTTTGATGATAGTAGGGTGGACCAAGAAAGACAGAGGTGTATCACTCCTTTCGAATAGGGTTTACTCCTAATTTTTGTTGCCTCTAATCTCAATTCTGTCTTAAACCCCCATTTTATTTAAATTACATATTATTATAAAAAATTTATATATAATAGTTAAAATGTTATTTATATTATTTATAAAACTCTTTACTTGAGTTGATGTCATCCATCAATCGGATCTTAACACAGTTAGAAAAACTATTTTAATATTTTTTCACATCGGAAATAAATTATATTATTTAATGGTACTTTAGTCTTTTTATTTAAAAACAATAAAAATGTGCATATGAATTTATGTCTATTTGGTTAGCAAAACCTTAAATTTACTACTCAAAAAATTATATTTTAAATACATGATTTCATATGCGCATGGGTGTGATAATATTTCTAATAGCATTGTAAAAGTTTAAGAAATTTATAATTAAAATGAATAGAAGTAGTTATAAAATCAAAAGAGAGTTAGTTTGGTAAAATTTCAGGGATGGAGGTTAATCCGTGACGTCTAACATTTTAATTAAAGACTCATATGTTCTTTTACCTTTTTATTTTTATTAAAAAAATTATAAGAGTAAATCAAATAAAAATTTAACAACTAACAAACTTGAGTTACTTTACCATCTAAATTAGATATGAAGATCAGACTGAATCGAGTGAAAATTTTTACATTAATCAGGTTGGAAAGTTCTATTTTATCATCTCAAATCAATTTGAATTTTTTTTTCGAATCAAGTAGAATGAAATGAGATTTGAGTTGAGTCAAACAAATATGTTTGAGTTAAACTAAAAAAAAATTCGAATGGCCATACTGAAAAACTAAAAAAATTTAAATTGACCATACTGAAACCTTGTTAACAATAAGACTAAAATTCCAAGTTAAAAACATAAATACCATATATATTTGAAAACTCTTTCAAAATAAAATACTAGAGAAGAAAACAAGATAATTAATATGATAAACTTGATTTGATAATTTACTTTTTAAACTTTCAAATTTATCATTTTAGAAATTTAAAAATATATATAATTTAGCATTTTTATGTTTTTTAAGATTTTCTAGTAATTTTTAATTTCTAAATATATATTTATAAAATTTTTGGAAAAACATTTTATAATATTTTGAATTTTTGAAGATTATTTTAAAAATATTTTGTACCTTTTAGAGGGATTAATTTGTCCAATTTTGAATCTGTCAAAAATCAAAGGGATATTTACATCAATTTGTTATGAGTTATTCGAGTTGTAAAGTTCAACTCAACTTGAACTAAAAAAAATCGACTTATTCAAGTTTATTCAAAAAAATCGAATTACCCAATTTGATTAACTTGAAATTCAAAAAAGAATTTTCGAATCCAATAGAAGTGCTACCCTTCATCTCAATTAAATTCTAACTAAGTAGAGTGAAAGCTAGAGACAAAGAAAAGAATGAATTAACATACTCCCAGAACAAATACTAGAAATAAAGTGAAGTTTATCAAATCTTTAATTGTATATTGTTCATGGGTTCGACAACTTGTGACGAGATGGTGATTATTGACTTGTTATTGTTCACTGAGTATGTCGAAGTCTAGCATTTGTTACGGACTATCGTGTTATATTTACAATGATTTTGGTGTATTACCAGGGGTGGATGTAAGACCCTCGAGCTTGGCACTTGGTGCCCAGGTGTGTTCTCAGTTGCTTTGGCTCGTTTGAGTGTTCTGGTGTGTTCTGGATGGTTAATCGCGTATCCAAATCCATTTATATAGTTCATCGGGCATGTTTTCAATGGTTATATGATTCGTTACTTAATTTTATAAATGTTTACATGATCTTCTAAATGTATGAATATATTCATATAAAGTTATTTTGGTCATTTGATATAAATCTTAGGGAACTATTTGAATCATGGTAAGAATGAATGTGAATGAATAGGAAGAAATGGTAAGTTTGGCATAAGTTTTTTGTATGGACTTAATAGCTTGAATGCAATTTTGTTTGGTCTAATACATGATTTGAGTTTGATAAGTGAATTGTGGTGTCAATGAGGACACATTGGTTAGGCACCTAAGCTATATGTTTTGGTATATTTTAAGCTTGTTTGAATATGTTTTAAAGGTATGAATATGGATGGTTTTGAGTTAGCTTGGTACTTAAGGTTTGGATGGAAGTTTGCCTTGTTTTGTATGATTTTTATGGTGCACACGGCCTAGGACATGGGTTGCCACATGACTGTGTGCCACACATGGTCCTACCACACAGCCGCGTGTCTTCTTGATTTTTACGTGCAAGTTTGTCTACACGGTCACAGATAGTTGCACGGTCTGGCGACACAGCCATTTGACCTCATTTTAAATACTCACATGATTTGAGACACGGCTTATGACATGACCATGTGACACTTACTACGAATTGTAAACGGTTTGGCCATATGGTCATGTTCTTCAGCCACACGGCTTGGGCTCTGTCACACGACCGTGTGCCCCTGTTTCTAAAATTTTCAAATTTTTCTAAAATTTTCTATTTTGTTTCAAATTAATCCCCGATTGTTCCCAAATTATTTCTAAGGCCCGTAAGCTTGATTTAAGGCTTAAAAGTGCATATATGTTATGCTTAATGTTTGGATTGAATATTAATATTTAAATTAATATTTGAATGGTTTTGTGATGTTATTTGATGGAATGTGTGCTATAATACATTGTAACCCTAATCTGATAACGAAGATGGGTTAGGGGTGTTACATTGAGAATAAGCCAAATAAAATATTTGACCCAGTAAGGGCTTTCAAACTTCCAATGGAGTTGCTAAATGACATTCTTGGGATTCCAAGACCCTTTATTGATTTTCTAGAAAGTGCTCTTGATTGAAAATGATCCATTTGAGGATCCAGCCCAAGTGATCCTATTTGGACCAACTTCCGGCTAAGGTGGAAGGATACCCATAATGTGTTTAACCACATACTTTGCCACCCATAAGCAAAATAAATCAATATTCTAAAACACATCTTTCATAACCATTTCACTAAACACAACCTCTCTCTCCATATTTGAAAAGGAGGGAATATGATTAATCATAGGTCTAAAATTTGGGATCTAAGGATCGCGCCAACAATTGACCAAATTACCATCCCCAACAAACTATAAAAGATTCTATTTAACAAGTGGCCAAACTTTAGATAGACTTCTCCATAGAAAAGAACATCGCCCATTATTTAAGGACTCAGGAAATCCAGTAAAGACTTTATATTTTGTTTTGAGAACCTAAACCCATAAAGCCTCCGAGTTTCATCAAGAAAAACGCATTCTAGTCTTCCAAATGTATAAAACTAAAGCCCCCGCAAGATCTAGGTTGACAAATGGTCTCCCAACTACAAGCACAATCTTCCTTTCCCTTCTCGATGCCCCCTATATGAACTCTATAACTAGTTGTTCAATCTCCTCACAAAGTCCTTTAGGGATCTTCATTTATTGCATGAAGTAGCTTAGTATTGTTAACAAAACTAACTGAGCCAAAGGGGCTATACCAGCTAAGGATAATTTCCTAGCCTCCCAACTTTGTAATTTGTTATGAACCCGATCAACAACGAACCTCAAAGTATTATTGGTCACTTTCTCATGAAGGAGAGGGATTGCTAGATAAGAACCAAGATTTTATAACCTGCTGAATCTCAACATGCCACTAAGGAGTTTCCTAGTCTCTTTCCTAACTCCTTTAGATAAAAAAATATTAGATTTCCTTGCACGCACCCAATGATCTAAAAACTACAAAAATCCTTTAGGATTCCACTCAGCAACCTAGCTTGATTCTCGTCCATTTTCCTAAAAATGATAAGGTCATCTACAAACACCAAATGAGAGATAGTTGGACCTGAATGATTAAGGCGGATAGGTTGCCCTCGACCACCTTTGTAACACCCCTAACCCATATTCGTCATCGAAATAAGGTTACGAAGCATTATCGGAGTTTATAGAACATATACAGATAATTTATGTCATTTACTATTCTTATTCGGAATTTAACATATCGTCCATTGATTGGACCTTCAAGGCCTAATTTAAGCATTAGAAACAAGTCGAGACTAAATCAGAATCTCAAAGAATTTTTCGCAAAATTCCAAAATTTTTCTTATATACAGGGGTCACACGTCCGTATGGTCAGGGGTGACATGCCTATGTCCCAAGCCGTGTGGTATATAAGGTAGGGCACATGCCCGTGCCCCTAACCTGTATAACTCTCTGACTTGCAACTTAATTAAGTGTAGGGGTCACACAGCCAAGCCACACGCTCGTGTGCTAGGCCATTTGGTCAATTTAATTTTCAAAAATTAGCTGCAGGTTTCACAGGGTCAAGACATACGCTCGTGTTCTAGGCCATGTGTTTCACACGGTAGACACACGCCCATGTCTCTACCCGTGTACCTAATTCCGAGCATTCTGTTTCTAAATTTTAAGATGCAGGGGACACACGGCCAAACCACATGCCCATGTGCCAGGCCGTGTGTCACACACGGTCAAGATACACACTCGTGTGTCTATCTGTGTGGACAAATCAAGGCTATTTCCTAGCCTTATTTCTCACCTAAATTTGTCAACAACCTACACCAATAGTTGCAATTATATACCAACCAATTTAAGCATTATAACCAAGCCAACTTTACGATCTAGCATGATATATCATCAAATGTTTTCATGTTTATAATCTTACCTTTTATAAACATATATGTTTAACACAACTTAATTAAACCATACTAAACACATAGGTAATTACCATGATATAGCTTTATAATTATACCAAATCAAACCATCACTAGCCATTCCAATGGCTAGATTAGAAACAACCATTTACAAATCAATAATTGACCAAGTTAACCTATACATGCTTTTATACCAAAATAAATTTACTATTTATACCAAAATGAGCTGGTGGATAGTGTGATGATGCTCTGACTGATTTCCAACCTTTACAAGCTTCTGAGCACTATAAAACAGAGAAAAGATAACCTAGTAAGCATTTAATGCTTAGTAAGTTTGCATAACAGGAATTAAACTTACCATTCATATTCATTAACAGTAAGCTTATAATCTCATGCTTCTAAAACAAATTGGTCATTTGCCTAATCACATACACTTAATCAAGCAAATCAGTCATGTAGTTCACATGAAATTTCAAGAAAAGAAGGATGAGCTCATTATATAGTAACTTTCATATACATATACTTTTCTTATCATATTTCTACAAAACATGCACATTTTCACAACAAAGCATATCAATTTCACTTTAGCCCATATTAGAACCTTGCCTATTGAATTTATTTGAAATATCGATAGATACTTACGTAGTACACATAAGGTGTACAAAACTGTAAACTGTCAAATCATAATCAGGGGTACCTATTAGGGCATTTAATCAGGGAGCACCCTCTCAAGCCATATATTAGGATGCTCAAATGAGCCATGTAACAGGACACTTATCTGGGCTAAACAGGAAACTCATAAGAGTTTTGATTAGGGAGCTCATAGAGCTTAACAGGTAACTTCGAAGAGTTTTTATTAGGAAGCACTGAATAACATAACAGAGAGTTCAAGTGAGCCATGTCAGAAAGCTCATAAGAGCCTATATTAGGACGTTCATGAAGAGCTGTGTTTGTGTCCGCATCATATGTAGGATCACAATTAATCGAATCATGTAATAGGATGCTCACAAAGAACTGCAGTAGTGCACAACACATGCAGAATCACTACGTATCAGGATGCTCGTATGAACTATATAACAGAATGCTCGAGAAAGATTTTAACAGGATGCTCGTCTGAGCTATAATCTCTGCAACATATGTAGGACTATAACCAATACAGGAAAATAGTGAATCCATCGTATTTCGTTATTCAAACGGGACTTATCTTTTATCAAGTAATATAGAGCATATGATAAATTTTATACATTAAACATTTATACAAGTCATACAATTACAACATTAAATTCAAAAATATTGATATACATAATTAAGTTACACAAACTTACCTCGTCACTTGTTCGAATATACAAGTCTACTAATCCAGCACCTTTTCTTTTCCTCGATCTAACTCTCTGTTTGATCATTCCGGATCTATATAAATGAATTTAACATCAATTTAATCCATTTCATACTCATTTACATTCAATTTACATCCTAGGCGATGTAACACGTCTTACCCAGGTTTATCACCTTACCTGAGCACGAGGCATTACTAAACAATATCAACATCATTCATGCGCATCAAATCACAAATTTTCGTTCCAATTTAAAACTTATTCATAAAATACTATACAACCCTAAAAGTGGGCTTACGAGGCCCAAAACATGATTTGGGAGTGGTCCGAGACCAAATCGAGAACTTAGAAAAATTTTGGAAAATTTGACTAATTCAGGGCACACGCCCATATGAGACAGGGGCATTCCCGTGTGGGCAGGCCGTGTGATCACACATGCCCATGTCCCCTACCCGTGTTGAATTATTGAAAATTTATTGTTCATTTTGAACCTAAAGGGGCTTTCACACAGCCTAGCATACGTCCGTGTCTTTTGCCCGTGTCCACCACACGGCCTCGACACACCTGTGTGACCTCCCCGTGTGAAAAACTGGGACATTTTGTTTATGACATCAGCATGCCATTTTGGTCATACGGCCACGGGACATGCCCATGTGACTACACTGTGTGACGTTCTTAAACTCCTAAAAATCAAATGCACACACATGGCCGTGGGGGTTGGCCGTGTAACCTTAAGTTAGGCTATTTTCCAAGCCATACTTT
This sequence comes from Gossypium stocksii, assembly GCA_020496765.1. Taxonomy (NCBI): domain Eukaryota; kingdom Viridiplantae; phylum Streptophyta; class Magnoliopsida; order Malvales; family Malvaceae; genus Gossypium; species Gossypium stocksii. The sequence goes on from CM035629.1 coordinate 44,360,327, forward strand.
GCCCCAAAACACATAGAATCTCTACGACCTTTAACAACACATAATAGACGCATTTTTAGGCATTAAAAAGACCCCATTTACTCGTTCATCACCCATTTCAAAACATCTATATACAAACACACAAAGCATTCCATGAATTACTTCATACAGACATATATAAACCAATATCATCATTGGCCATATCACATGGCCTTGATTACAAAATAACTTATCAATTGATAATTGCCCACATTATAGCCAAACCAACATGACACTTACAATACCACTAAGTCCCTATACATGCCATAGTTTAAGAGTTTGTTCGACATCATCTTTTGTGGGTGATCCTCCGACTTGATCTAATCCCGAGCTGGCTTGATTGAATCTATAAACAAGGGAAAAGAGAAAGGAGTAAGCTTCAAAATCTTAGTAAGTCTATATGCAAATAATTAACATTGAGATAACATTTAACCACACCAAGGATATCTCTCATATACCAACTTACCACCCAAAACTTACCAATTTTTCATACAATTCATACACATTAATTTTCACCTATATAGGTCCACATGCACCCTCACAACCACATGTATTTTTCTATAATTTCACTTGCCCAAAGAATACACCTGCACACATATCGAAATACCACACCAAATCTCTTTAGTGAGCATTCCCGTTGAACTTTTCGGATTAACATTTGATACTTGATAGATTTCCCACTCATGATTCCACCAACACTTAAGCCTGGCTCTCAAGTACACATGGTGAAGATCACTTTCTTACCCATGTGACCTAGCCATTTAATCTCGTAGCCCTCGTGTGCACATTGTGAAGGTCACTTTATCACCCGTTATTCTGAAGGTTCAACCGAGAACTCTCATTTCCAACACATCCAACATCATAGAAAATTTTCAATATCAACATTTCATAATATCCATTAAAATTGTTAATGACCAAACAAAACAGACACATTACTTACATATAAACTTACCTCGACAACAAAAAGCAGTAATTTGCAACTTAATCCGAGACCTTGCCTTTGCCCCGGTCAAGGCTGATTCCTCGATCTTCCCAATCTATAATGACACATTTACCTTGTTTAATGCACACATTACTCAATTGGACACAAAATCATCCTATGGAAACTTTTACCATTTTACCCCTAACTTTGTAAATTTTTACAACAAGTCTCTAGGCTCGTAAAATGAAATGTATCAATTTTTTTGGTTACCCAAGCCTAGCCGAATACCTATGGCACCTAAAATAGCCCACATTTCTCACAATTTCATACCTTTACCCTTCAATTTATTAACTTTGCAATTTGGTCCTTTTTAGGGACTTTCATGAAAAATCACCTAGTAATCATAGTTGACCACACCCTAAACCTTCATATTCCACCATTAGACATCAAAATACTTGTATGTCATACATGGGTAAAAGTTTAAACATCAACCTTAACTTAAAATAATGGTAAAATTAGCTAGAGCAAGCTACGAGGATTCTAAAAATACGAAGAAAATTAAAAATGAGGCTCGATTGCACTTACTTGTAAGCTTGAAAATCAACAAAACCATAGCTATGGCTTCCCACCATGTTCAGCCAAGAAAAAGAGATTATGGATACATTTTGGCCTTAATTTTCCCTTTTTATTTCTTTTATTAACTAATGACCAAAATGCCATTCATTAAAAACCTTTAGTATTCCACCCTTCCTTGGGAATTTTTGTCCAACTAAGTTAAAAAGGGCCTAATTACCATATAAGGACCTCTAATTTCAAAACTAATTCAATCAAGTACCTTATGGAATAAAACCCATATTTTTCACCAATTAAAATTTAGTCCAACATACCAAATTGGACATGTAACCAATAAAATTCACACACCAAAATTTCACATATTTATCCAAACACCCAATAAACATCAAAATTAAATCAAAATAATATTTTAAACCTCGGACACATGGTTTTGAAACCACTTTTGCATTTAGCCCCTAATTTGGGCTGTTAAACTCTCCCTCTTTAGAGATTTTCAACCCCGAAAATCTTACCGATAAATAGGTTTGGGTACTGTTTCCTCATAGCTTCCTCCGGTTCCTACGTAGCCTCACTCACACCATGCTTTTGCCATAACACTTTCACCAAAGCTATAATCTTGTTTCTTAACTGTTTAACCTCTCGAGCCAAAACCTTAATCAGCTCTTCTTCGTAGGTCATATTCGACTGAATCTCAATATCCGTAGGTGAAATCACATGTGAAGGATCTAAACGGTACCGTCGTAACATCAACACATGAAACACATTATGTATTTTCTCCAATTCTGATGGTAAAGCTAGACGGTATGCCACTAGCCCTATTTTTTCCGTAAACTCGTACGATCCAATGAAACGAGACTTAACTTGCCTTTCTGGCCAAATCTTAATATTTTCTTTCATGGCGACACTTTCAAAAATACTTCATCACCAACCTAAAATTCAAATCAGCATAAGACTTTTGCCAGTCAGAAGCAGCCTTTAAACAATCCTGAATGATCTTTACCTTTTCCTCAGTCTCTTTAACCATATCAACACCATGAACTTGTTTTTCACTCAACTCTGTCCAATACAATGGAGTTCGACATTTTCGGCCATACAATGCCTCATAAGGCGCCATCCTTATACTGGATTGATAACTATTGTTATAGGCAAATTCCACCAAAAATAAATACTTTTCCCAACTACCCTCAAACTCTAAAATAGAACATCGAAGCATATCTTCAAGAACTTGAATTACCCTCTCAGATTGGCCATCCGTCTGTGGGTGACATGCGATACTAAAATTTAACTTTGTACCTAGTACCTCTTGCAACTTTTTCCAAAATCTTGAAGTGAACCTTGGATCTCTTTTTGAGATGATGGACATAGGTACTCCATGTAATCTCACAATTTCTGCAACATATAATTCGACTAATTTATCAAGTGAATAATACACACGTATCGGTATGAAATGAGCTGACTTCGTCAATCTATCCACAACAACCCACACAACATCTTTCTTTTTCGGTGTCAAGGGCAATCCTGTCACAAAATCCATGGTAATTCTATCCCACTGCCACTTAGGAACCATTACTGGTTGAAGCAAACCCAAAGGTACTTGATGCTCCGCCTTCACCTGTTGGCAGAACAAACACTTTGCCACAAATTCTGAAATGTCTTTTTTCATGCCCGGCCACCAATACAATTTCTTCAAGTTATTATACATTTTTGTGCTACCAGGATGTACCGATAAACAACCACTGTGTGCCTTAAGCAAAAATTCTCGAATCAACTCCTCATCTTTAGGAACACAAATCCTATCATGAAACATGAAGCAACCATCCGAACCAACTTGAACATTAGAGTTACCATCCGTCTCACACTGAACCCTCTTGACTTGCAACCCGTCATCATTCTTTTGAGCTTCACAAATCTGCTGTAAAAACAATAGCTTAGCCCTCAACTTGGCTATTAGGGAACTATCATCCAACAAAGTCATACTTGTGCCCATAGCTCTCAAAGTAAACAAATACTTTCTGCTCAAAGCATCTGCAACCATATTTGCCATCTCGGGATGATACTCAATTACTAGCTCACAGTCCTTTAACAATTCAAGCCACCTTTATTGTCTCAAATTCAATTCCTTTTGGCTCATCAAGTATTTCAAACTTTTATAGTCAGTAAAAGTCCAACATTTCTCACCATACAAATAATGGCGCCAAATCTTCAAAGCAAAGACAACAGCGGCCAATTCTAAATCATGTGTTGGGTAGTTCCTTTTATGTGGTTTTAACTACCTCGAAGCATAGACCACCACCTTGCCCTCTTGCATAAGTACACATCCAAGGCCATTTAGTGACGCATCAATATTAATCACTAGCACTGGTACCTCAGTTAATTTAGTTGTCAACTGATCGAAACTTTGTTGACATCTTTCAGTCCACTCGAATTTTACATCCTTTTGAAGTAGTTTGGTCATAGGAGAACCAATCATAGAAAAACCCTCGACAAATCGTAGGTAATAGCTAGCTAAACCCAGAAAACTTCTAACCTTGGTTACATTCTTCGACAGTTTCCAATCAATAATTGCCAAAACTTTGCTTTTATCAACCCTAATACCATCACCTAAGACTACGTGTCCCAAAAACCCAACCTCATGTAGCCAAAACTCACTCTTGCTAAATTTAGCAAATAACTTTTCTTTTCTTAAAGTTTGTAATACCGTCCTTAAATGCTTAGCATGTTTCGACTCATCCCGAGAATAGATCAATATATCATCTATGAATACTACTACAAACTTGTCCAAATGTTGCTGAAAAATCTGGTTCATCAAATCCATAAACATAGCTGGCGCATTAGTTAAGCCAAAAGGCATAACAAGAAATTCATAATGGTCGTACCTCGTTTTAAAAGCAGTATACGGCACATCAGATTACTTAATCCGCAGCTGGTAATAGCCAGATCTCAAGTCAATATTAGAGAACACCATTGCTCCCTTTAATTGGTTGAACAAATCATCAATTCTTGGCAATGGATACTTGTTCTTGATAGTCACCTTATTGAGCTATCTATAATCAATACAAAGCCTCATCAACCCATCCTTCTTCTTTACGAACAATATAGGTGCACCCCAAGGAGAGAAACTTGGCCTCAAAAATCCCTATCTGTTAACTTTTACAACTGAGCCTTTAACTCTCTCAACTTTGTTGGAGCCATCCTATATGGAGCAACGAAAATAGGTGCAGCCTCAGGCAACAAGTCAATAGCAAACTCAATTTCTCTAACAGGGGGTAACCCGGGTAACTCTTCCAGAAACACGTATGGAAATTCACAAACTACGGGCACAGATTCGAGTTTCAATTCTGACACCTGAGTATTCAACACATATGCTAAATAAGCCTCACACCCTTTTCTCATACATTTCAAAGTAGACATGCAAAAAATTACCACCAACGTTTTAATCGACTCATCTGTTCCAACCAACAGATTTTCGCCACTTTCACATTTCAACTCAAGAGTTTTCTATCTACAATTTACTTTAACATCATGTAATGTCAACCAATCTATGCCCAAAATAATATCAAACTCATCAAATTGCAACAACATCAAATTAGCCGAAAAATAGTAACCCTGAATCATCAAAGGACAATTCTTGCAAACCTTATCTACCAATACAAATTTGCCTAAGGTTCGACACCTTAATAACAATTTTAGTCAACTTAACAAGTAATGTCAGACTATGCACCAATTTTTCACAAATATAAGAATGAGTGGAGCTTGGGTCTATCAATGCAATAACATCAATATTATAAAGTGAGAATGTACCAGTAATCACATCAGGAGATGATGCCTCCTCACGGGCTCACATAGCATAAGCTCAACTAGGTGTTCTCGTCTCAGATCTCAAAACTGTATCTTTCACTGTACCCTTACTACTGGTTCCACCTTCGACGTTCTTCGACGATCTACCCTTACTAACAGTGTAACTTGATCTAACACCTTGAAATTTCTAATCTCTCGCTCCCTTAGGGCAATCTTTAATAAAATGATCTACAGAACCACATTTCAAACAAGCTGGGTTAGGTCCCTAGCACTCACCGGTGTGTTGTCTACCATAGCTTTGACACTCAGGTCTATCAATCCTTATAATACCCACACTAGCCATTGATGTAGCCTGAGTTTTCGAACCCAAATATGCTTTACCCCGATCTTGGTGTGACTATCCAGCTGAAATTGTCATTCTAAGATTCATTTCTTTAGACCTCTTTGATGAAGATTGGAAGGACTTACTCATCGGTCTTTTCCGAGCATCTCGAGCCTTCATAATTACTTTTCTCTTCTCTTTATTTAGCTCCTCGAATTTGCATGCTTTGTCAGCTAACACCACAAATTCTTTTAGTTTTAGAATTCCTACTAGCACTTTGATGTCCTCATTGAGCCCGTCCTCAAACCTTCTACACAATATCGCTTTGGTAGAAACATATTCTTGTAATTTTCGAAGCTTAAGGATGTCACACGGCCTAGTCACACGGGCGTGCCCCGTGGCCATGTGACCAAAATGGCATGCTGACATCATAAATAGAATGTCCCAAGTTTTTCACACGGGGAGCCACACGGGCGTGTCGAGGCCGTGTGGTAGGACACGAGCCAGGGACACGGGCGTGTCTCGATAGTGTGAAAACCCCTGTAGGTTCGAAATGAAAATAATTTTCCAAAAATTCAACACGGGTAGGGGACATGGGCGTGTGTGACCACACGACCTGCTCATGCGGGTGTGCCCCTGTCTCACACGGGCATGTGCCCTGTAATGAGGAAAATTTTCCAAAATTTTCTAAGTTTTCGGTTTGGTGTCAGACCACTTCCAAAGTATGTTTTAGGCCCCGTAGGCCCATGTTAAGGATCGTATGATATAGTATGTAAAAAATTTAAATTGGAACGAAATTTTATGGCTTTCTTTTGTAAGATTAGACGTGATATTGTTGGGTAATGCCTCATGCTCGAGTAAAGCGATAAACCCGGGTAAGGGGTGTTACAGTAAATATGTTAACTCTCATTATATGAGTTTGCATGGTTAAGATGCTATTTATTTGCCTATAAACTTACTAAACTATATAGCTTACCCCTCCTTTCTTTTTCTTTGTTTTATAGTGTCACCAAGCTAGCTCGGGACCGGGACTTGTCGGAGGCTTTCATCACACTATTAGAATCGTTATTTAGGGTATTTGATACTTGTGATATTTTTAAAAGTATGGCATGTGTAGGGACTTGGTCATTTGTTAAGCGTCATCTTTGATTTGGCTAAGAATGTTGGAATAATTTAGTTGAAAGTTCATTTTCTATAAGGCCATTTGAAATAGGCAAATATTGGTTATTGGCATGATCATGTAATGATGTCTTTCATGAATATGGTTGCATACATGATTGAGTTGATAATTGTGTAATGTTCATGCATGGTGATTGTGGTAGGTGAATGGTGAGTGGATGCCTTGATTGTAGAGGTTTAAGTGCTTAATTTATCTCATGATACGTGCTTTTGGATGGATATATGTGTTTCTATGTTTCAGAGTGGCATTAGCTTGGTAAATAGCCTACATATTGTCCACACGGGTAGACACATGGGCATATGTCTAGGCCATGTGTGACACACGGTCAGTCCCATGGGCGTGTTGATAGGCCGTGTGTCCCCTACACCTTAGTTTTGAGAAATAGAATGTCCAGTAGTAAACACACAGGTAGAGACACAGTCGTGTCTCTCAGCCGTGTGAAGGACACAACCATAGGATATGGGGGTGTGCCCAGGCCATGTGAAGTTTGCACCTTAAATGGGAAAATTAAATTCACCACACGGTCCAGCACACGGGCGTGTAACTTGACCGTGTGACCCTAAATGGTTGATGATGTCATAAATAAAGAGTTACACGGGTTGAGGACACAGATGTGTCTCGAGCTACATGGGCATGTGTGACCACATGGCTTGCCCACACGGACGTGTGACTCTCCAAAACATGATTTTTTTTATAAGTGTTGAAAAGGTTTCGAAAGTTCTTGGTTCAGTCTCGAACCACTCCTAATGCATGTTTAGGGCCCCGTAGGCCCATAATAGGGATGTTATGAATATAAATGAAAAGTTTGAAATTTCATGCAAATTTTATGACTCGAATTTGTGTGTTTACATATGTTTAAGTCTGGTAATGCCTCGTACCCTATTCTGGTGTCGGATACGAGTAAGGGGTGTTATAGAGACACTTTCAAAAATACTTTATCACCCACTTGAAATTTGATCTCTCTTCTTTTCAAATCCGTGTATGACTTTTATCGTTTTAAAGCGGCTTTCACATAGTCACGGATTACTTTCACTTTTTCTTTAGTTTCTCTAATCAAATCAACCTTGTGAATCTGTCTCTCACTGAACTCGGTCCAATACAAAGGAATCTGACATTTACGGCCATACAATCTTCATACGGTGCCATCTTTATACTCGACCAAAAACTATATTGTAAGCAAACTCAACTAATGGTAGACATTTCTCCCAACTGCCTTCGAATTGTAGAACACAACATCGGAGCATATCTTCAAGAATCTGAATTACACTTTCGGATTGACCATCGGTTTGCGGATGAAATGCAGTACTAAAATTCAATTTCGTACCCAAAGCTTCCTGCAACTTTTTCCAAAATCTCAAAGTAAACCTCAAATCCCTATCAGAAATAATAGAAACAGGCACTCTGTGTAATCTCACAATCTCAGCAATGTACAATTCAGCTAGCTTATCAAGTGAATAGTCAGTGCGTACCGGAAAAAAATAAGCCAATTTCGTCAATTGACCAACAACAACCCAAATGACATCTTCTTCTTCGAAGTCAAAGGCAAACCTATTATGAAGTCCATCGTAATTCTATCACATTTCCACTCGGCTACCATCACTGGCTAAAGTAAACCTGAAGGTACTTGGTGTTCAGCCTTTACTTGTTGATACATCAAACATTTTGATATGAATTTAGAGATATCCCGTTTCATACCTGACCACCAATTCAATTTCTTCAAATCATTATACATTTTCGTAATACCCAGATGAACTGATAAACAACTACTGTGTGCTTCGTGCAAAATTTTTTGAATAAGCTCATCATTTTTTGGTACACATACTCTATCTCGGAACATCAAACAATCATTGGCCCCGATTTGAAAATTTGAATCACTCGTTGATTCACACTGGACTCTTTTAGTTTGAAGTTCTTTGTCACTTTTCTGAGCCTTACAAATATCCTGAAGAAACATAAGTCTAGCTCTCATTTCGGCCAAAATTGAACCATCATTAGGTAAGATCAATTTCATATTCACAGCCCTCAAAGCAAACAAATACTTTCTGCTTAAAGCATCCGTGACCACATTTGCTTTTCCCGGATGATAATCAATTACCAACTCATAGTCTTTCAGCAACTCGAGCCATCTTTGTTTTCACAAATTCAAATCCTTTTCAGTCATCAAATACTTCAAACTCTTGTGATCGGTAAAGATGTGACAGTTCTTATTGAATAAATGCTATCGCCAAATCTTTAAAGCAAACACAATGGCAACCAACTCTAATTCGTGCGTCGGATAGTTCTTCTCACGTGGCTTCAATTATCTTAAGGCATAAGCTATTACTTTGCCTCCTTGCATCAACACACATCTAAGACCATTCAAAAACGTGTGGCTGAAAATCACAAACTCTTTTCCCGACTCAAATTGTACTAACACTGGCACCTTAGTCAATAATGCTTTCAACTGATTGAAGCTCTTTTGGCATTTCTTTGACCATTCAAACTTAACATCTTTCTGTAGCAGTCTTGTCATAGGTGTAGCAATCATCGAGAATCCCTTAACAAAATACCTATAATACCCAGCTAAGCCTAGAAACTTCTAACCTCAGATACATTTCTCAGTGGTTCCCAATCCACAATTGCCGAAATTGTACTCGGATCAACTCTTATACCTTCTACAGAAACAATATGTCCCAAAAATCCTACCTCTCGAAGCCAAAACTCACTTTTGCTTAACTTAGTAAACAATTTCTTATCTCTCAGAATCTACAACATAGTTCTCAAATGTTCGGCATGCTCAAACTCATTCCATGAATAAATCAAAATATCATCAATAAATACAACCACAAACTTGTCCAAATACAGTCGAAAGATCCGATTCATCAAGTCCATAAAAATGGCAGGAGTATTAGTGAGTCCAAAATGCATAACAAGAAACTCATAATGTCCATACCTCATTTTGAATGCAGTTTTCGGCACATCCAATTCTTTAACTCTCAACTGATAGTAGCCGGATCTTAGATCTATCTTCGAGAACACAGTTGCCCCTTCTAATTGATCAAACAAATTGTCAATCCTTAGTAAATGATACTTGTTCTTTATAGTCACTTTGTTGAGTTGTCGGTAATCTATACATAGTCTCATGGATTCGTCTTTCTTCTTTACAAATAACACTAGAGCACCCTAAGGAGAAAAACTCGGTCTCGCAAAACCCTTATCTACCAACACTTGCAACTGAGGCTTTAGTTCTTTTAATTTAGTTGGAGCTATCCTATATGGAGTTGTCGATATCGGTGCAGTCCCTGGTACCAAATCAATAGCAAACTCTACCTCTCTGACTGGTGGCAATCCTGGCAACTCTTCCAGAAAGACATCCGAAATTCAAAAACTATTGGTACTGATTCAATCTTCAGTTTAGACACTTTGTATTCAATACAAACGCAAGAAACGCTTCATAACCCTTTCTTACATACCTCTGAGCAGATTTAGACGAAATCACAACAGGCAGTTCACTTGATTTATTTGTTTCAACCTGAAGAATCTCACCATCTTCACATTTCAATTAAATAATTTCCTGCCTATAATTTACCTTGGAATCATGCAAAGTCAACTAGTCCATACCCAAAATAGCATCAAATTCATCACATGGCAACAACATTAAGTCAGCTGGAAAATAGTGACCTTGAATCATCAAAGGACAATCCCTGCAAACTTTATCCACTAACACATACTTGCCTAAGGGTCTGACACTTTAATCACAAACTCAGTAGACTAAACAGGTAAATTCTTACTAGATACCAAATTCATGCAAATATAAGAATGTGTCGATCCAGAATCAATTAATGTAACTATATTAGTATCATAAAGAGAAAATGTACCAGTGATCACATCAGAGGATGATGCATCTTCCCAAGCATGGATGGCATAATCTCTCACAAGTGCTCTAGCTTCTAATCTCGCATCTGAATCCTTGGATACATCTTTGCTAGTAGCCCTATTTCCCATATTTCTCACTGGCCTTCCTCTAGCAGCAGTGTTACTCGATCTAGCATTTTGGAAGTTATATTTTTCAACCATTTCAGGGCAATCCTTAATGAAATGATCTTCGGAGCCATATTTAAAACAAGGCTGGCTGATCATCCAACATTCACCGAGATATTGCCTTCCACAGTGTTGGCATTAAGGCTTATTAGACCTAACATTACCAACGTTCACTATGGACATAGTCCGGGCCTTAGAATTTGAATATTGCTTCCCACGATCTCTGTTAAGGTTCCCAGCTGAAACATTCGAACGAATATGCATATCTCTCATTTTCTTTGATGAAGATTGAAGTGACCTATTCATTGGCCTCTTTTTTGAATCTCTAACATCAAACTCAGTTTTTCTCTTTTCCTTACTCATCGCTTTGGCTTTACAAGCTCGTTCAACTAACACCACAAATTCCTTCAACTCTAAAATTTTAACAAACAGTCTAATATTTTCATTCAACCTGTCTTCAAACCTCTTACACATGATAGCATCTGTGGAAACACATTCCTGAGCATATTTACTAAGTCTAACAAACTCTCTGTCGTATTCAGGCACAGTCATTCACCCTCATTTTAACTCTAAGAACTCTTTACGTTTCTGGTCAATAAATCATTGACTTATATACTTCTTTCTGAATTCATCTTGGAAGAAATCCCAAGTGACTCTTTCCTCTGGTACCACTGATATTAAAATTTTCCACCAATGATATACCGAATCCCTCAAAAGTGATATAGCACATTTCAAGCACTCCTCTAGTGTGCAAGAAAGCTAATCAATACCCGAACAATATTCTCAAGCTAGTATTCAGCCCTCTCGGGATCATCATCTATATTAGCCCTGAATTCTTCAACCCCATACTTTTGAATCTTATCAACTGAAGGCTTATTCAATCTTACCATTTCCACACCTTGGGGATCTACGAGAACTGGTTTAGGATAAGGAGGGGGTGGAGGATGTTGAGTATTCAGATTTTTTTGAACAAACTCCGAATAGCACTCATTCATCTTGTACAGAAAGGCCTCCATAGCCTCTCCTCCTTGACTAATTGTCGCATGTCTACTTTCGAGTGGCGCGGTCCTCTAGGCGAGAGTTGGTGAATTACATTCAATGTCATTAGCTACGGCTCAATCAGTATCGATTTACTATAAGAAAACACAATTTAAATTGTCAGGAGTCGTCACACTATCACAATTTATATATGAAATGTATAGCTAGACTTTCACACAAGCTAGGTTGGTCTGAGAATCGACTAAACCATAGCTCTGATACCACTAAATGTAACATCTCTTACCCGTATTCAACACTGGAATAGGGTACGAGACATTACTAGACTTATCACATGAATAAACATACAATTTCGAGACATAAATTTGCATCCAAATTAAAACCATTCACATTTAATCATAAGGTCCTTAAAATGAGCCTACAAAGCCCAAAACATACCTTGGGAGCAGTTCAGGACTAAACCGAGAACATTAGAAAGTTTTTCAAAAACTTAGAAAATTTCCACTACACAAGACTCACACGTCCATGTGGTTATGGGACATGCCTGTGTGGGCAGGCCGTGTGGTCACAGACGCCCATGTCCCTACCTCGTGTAACTCTCTAACTTGCAACTCATGACCAAATTGAGGTCACATGGCCAAGGCACACACCTGTGTCGCTAGGCCATGTGGAAAATTAATTTCACAAAAATAGGTGCAGACTTCACACGGCCAGGGCACACATTTATGTTTAAGGCCGTGTCGTCCACACGGCTAAGACACACGCCCGTGTCTCTATTTGTGTACTCCATACTGAGCATTCTATTTCTCAAAACTAAGGTGTAGGGGACACACGACCTATCCACATGCCCATGGGGTAGACCGTGTGTCACACATGGCCTAGACACATGCCCGTGTGTCTACCCGTGTGGACAAAATAAAGGTTATTTTTCCAAGCAATTTTCCACCCTACTACACATACACACAAACACCATTCATGGGTACAAAATATAACATACTTAAGTAACTAAATGTCCACAATAAAGACATTAACACATCATTCCAATGCTATATCTATCATGCTAAAACTTCACGTACCCATAAACCCAAATCATGCAAATTTCCACATCTATGAAATGCACCATCATATTATTATATATGTAACTAACATTTTCCAATTTCCAATGGCCTTATACAAAATAAACTTTCAACCAATAAGCCAACATGTTTGGCTATACCAATTATGACACTTAACTAAAAGACCAAGTCGCCTATACATGCCATACTTTCAAAATACCAAAATCATCTATACCCAAAATAATGCTTTGATAGTGTGATGTGTCAATCTGACGATCCTCAATCTGAGCAAGCTTGGTGACACTATAAAATAAGGGAAAGAAAAAGGGAGTAAGCTAAAAAGCTTAGTAAGTTCATATGTAAATATAAACATCTTAACCACATAAATTATCATGCAATTCATGTAATGAAGATAGCATAATCACCATTAAATCCACATAAGTAATAACTTACTCAATCACAATCTTATCAGAAATTTATCACTTATAGCATTCATACTTATGAATTTTACGTACATACTTGTACCATATCACCATACAAACACATATTTTCACATCTTTGTTATTCTCATTGAACACTCAGAATATTAACAGATACTCAAAAGTTGCACATAAGTGCCACATATGTAGCCGGAGCTACCACATATCACATTTCACATATATGCTCATTCTCAAGCTAGTCACGAGTTTGCTCACACAAGTTGACGGTCAGAACATAGCTACCTAGTGCTGCTCACACAAGCTGCAAGTATCTGTAACACATGCCGGAGTACCTAGCCACTGGTAGGGCATACAAGACCGGCATCCGAAATCATACAATCACATTATCACACATAGGTCCCTACTGACATGTCACCCGTATCCTATTCTATTCCTAAGGTTCAACCGGGATTTCTCACTTGCCGAAACTTTAACGAATATATCTAAAGGTCAATCATACAATTCATAAAATATTAAAGCATTAAAACATAAATTGACGATGCATTATTTACATATATACATACCTCGGTACAAAATAAAATGCTAATAATGCGATTTAGTCCGCAATCTTGTTCTTTCCCTAGTCTAGGTTAGAACCTCGTCTTTCTTGATAATCCAGCTTGAAAGTTGGTAAAAACCTAGCTATGTCTTCCTTGAGAGTTTCGACTATGGGGGACTAAATTAGGAAGATGAACATCTTTTATTTTAGTCAATTTTATATTTATTTACCAAATGACTAAATGCCATTAATGCCTAACTTTGAAATTTTACCCTTTCATGTCCATTTTTACCCATCATGAGATATAATGGTCTTATTACTAAATAAGGGCCTCTAATTTAAATATCATAACAAATAGCACCCAAAGCTTCTAGAACACATATTTTGCACTTTTTGCGATTTAGCCCTACTAGTTAATTGAACCCTTTATCGATAAAATTTCTTAACAAAATTTTCATACATGCAATCAATCATACTATAGACCTTAAAATATTATCACAATAAATTTTCCTACTTCGAATTTGTGGTCCTAAAACTACGATTCTGATTTGGCCCTAAAACGAGCTGTTACAACAGGGTTGGCTAACTTTTTATAAAAAGGTTCATTTTGAGTCTAAATGGCCTGGCACACGAGCATGTGACCAGACTGTGTGAGACACACGGCTAGTACATGGGCATGTGAACTGGCCGTGTGTCCCCTGCACCATAAAAATTTAATGCAGAATGCCTAGGTTTAGGCACGACCAGAGACATAGACGTGTGTCTCAGTCGTGTGAGGCATACGGCCTAGCACACGACCATGTGATTCGACCGTGTGACCCTGTATTAAATAGAGTTACAAGTTAGAGATTTACACGAGTGAGGGACACGAGGGTGTGCTGCCACATGGCCTGACCACACAGGCATGTAAGCCTTGTACTTAAGAAAAATTTTGAAATTTCACGAAAAATATCTAGAGTACTGGATTTGGTTCTAATGTCTATTTTGGGCCTCAAGGGCCCATTTAAGGGATGATATGATTAATTTACAATATGTATGCTAATTGTTTGTATAGTATTCATATTTGATCAGAATTGTCTGGCAATGTAATAGCTTAATTTCAATAAGATTGGAATAATGGTTTTGAGACCACAAATCTGATCCAAAATTTTAAATTAATTTTATTTTATTACATGGTCCGTATTATGCTAGGAGTGTTATGTGAAAATTCTGATAAGAAAATTTTACCGATTTCGTGTTTAACTACGAGAAGGACCAAATCGCATAAAATGTGAAAGTGGGACTCTAGTGGCTAAAGTGATTAAATAGTTATTAAATTTAAAACTAGAGGTCCTTATAAGGTAATTAGATCATTAAGCAAGTATGTAGATATTTTAAGGTGACTCATCCATGGAAATTTAGAAAAAGGGCAAGGACGAAATTGGAAATAGAAAAAAATTAATTAATTAAAAAGATGATAAAAGAAATATCTTCTTATTTTTCATCATCTTCAACCTAAAAATAAATGGAAACCCTAGGAGAGAGAAAAGAAACTTTCAAGGCTTGATTGGGTAAGTTTCCTTGTCCCGTTTTTAGTAATTTTGATATTTTTGAAACTGGGATAGCCTAATTTATCTAAATGGGGGACTAATTTGTAAAGTTATCAAAGAATGGAAAATGGGCCATGGATGTATATGCTAAAAATTAGAAATTTATGGTAGAAAATGAAAGGTTGTTGATTAACAACTTTTACAAAATGATTTTCGATGAAAACTTAATTTAGGGACTAAAATGCAAAGTTCTTAAAATTGTTGAAAAATTCTAAAATTTATAGAAAATATGTGCTGTAAATTCTACCTTGAAATTTTGGTTAGGCTTGGAATAGGTAGTAAATTGCACAAGTTTCATTTTCCGAGCCTAAGGACAAAATTAGAATTTATGGAAATGTTAGGGGCAAAATAGTAATTTTTCCTAAGATCTAATTTGAGTCCGAATAAATGTGAAAAATGTGAGATTGATGATTAATGCTATTTATATAGATCGGACAACCCAAATTGGAGGTTAGATTGAGGGAAAAAGAAGGTTTCGGATTAGTAGATTTAATACACGAGCAAGTGTCGATGTAAGTTCGTGTAACTTAATCAGACACGTAAATATATTAAATTGAATGTTGTGTTTGTATGGAATGTGAATTAAATTGATGTACATTACTGAATGTTATATGAGAAATCTTAATACATACATGGAAATGATAAAAAGCGGTTAAGTCTCGATTGAGTATTGAATTCTGATGAATACATGTGCTTTCCCAAAATGATTGAAGTTTTGCATTTGTTGTAGACCGAATTTAGCTCGGACGAGTAATCCTATTAACCTCATTATAGAAAGGATTTAGCCCAGATGAGTAATCGTAATATAAAACCTCTCGAGTATACGTAACTATTAGGGTTTAGCCTGGACTGGTAACCCTAGTTGAGCTTTTCTGAGCATACGGTATATGAAGGATTTAGCCTAGACTGGTAATCCTATTATACGATATGTGACTCGAGAGTGTTACCTTGATTAAGTGCCCTAATGGGTACCCTTGAAAAAGGAATTGACGATTTATTCAATTGTACACCGTGAGTGTACCGCTTGAGCATTCATCAGAATTTCAATAATTCAACGGGCATAACTCTTGATATGTCATAAGCAAATAAGATGAAATGATAATGATTTGAAAAACTATTACATGATGAGCTCGTCTAGGTTTGCTTAATTGATATGGAGATCTTGATGACTAACATGTTTGATTGATTGCATGTTTTTAGGAAATTTTGCTAATGGATGGATAATATTTTATTGTATGCTTAGATTTAATACACGAGACTGGTAAGTTTAGTTTTCTATTATACAAACTTACTAAGCATGTAATGTTTACTCCGTTTTATTTTCCCCTATTTTATAGTGCTCGGAAGCTCGCGAAGGTTGAAAGATCATTGAAGCATTGTCACACTATCAACTAGCTTATTTTTGGTATATATATTGTTTAATCCTTTTGGTATAATGGCATGTATAGGACAACTTGACCATTAGTGGCTTGATAATGATGTTTGTAATCTAGCCATTGCAATGGCTAGAAATGGTTGTTTTGATACACTTGTAATGTCATGCTATGGTAGCTAAATATATGTTAAGTATATGACATCAAATGTTGTTAATGTAAGAGTATGCCCAAAGATCAATCACGAGATGGTTGTAACAACATACTTGATTTATCATGTTTATTAATATAAGGCTTTGCCATTATTATTTCAGTTTCATTTCTGTGTGCATAAATAAACTGTTTTATAATAATGTCCTAAGAATAATATGATTATTCTTAAAAGATCCTTAGTCAAGTATTATTGTTGGCTAGGACAATAATAATGCATTGAGACTAACATGTAGTTGATTGATGATAAAGAGTTGTCATTGATATCGAGTATCAGAATCAATGCATGAATGTGTGTGTTAGAGAACAACATATTGGACCGACCCGCTATGAGTATGTTTCTTGGATTATTATGTAATTGTCACAATATGTATATGATCCTCATACTTGAGATCATCATCATTCCAACATCGTGAGTTGTATATTTTGATATAGTCAAACGAACACTGTAATTGGTTGTTCTATTAAGACTAATGTTGGATATACCACAATCTATGTAGAGGGATATGGTTGATCAATATAGGATAAGTCCCTCCTACATAATAGGAGTAATATCTCAGGCCACTTGATTGAGTGAGACTAGAAATGCATGGCCATGCTCAAATAAGTTGATATGAGATGTCATACTTATTTGTATATCATAGTCTACTCAAGGTATCAAGAAACATAGGATGGACTATGCAAGTGTGACTATTCCATGACTTGTGTCTATTCTAAAGATATTGGACTTAAGGATTAATGCATGAAAAGTTAATCACAAAAGGTTATGTCGAATCATGACTTCTTGTAACTTAGGTAGCAATGATGCATTGCTAGATGCCACTCATTGTTTGTAATATTAGAATAGTTCTAATATTACTGCTAATGTTACAAGAACCTATAGGGTCACACCTTTTAATTGAAATGAACGGAGTAAAACATAGTTGGTATTGTGTCTGGTTGTCGCATGAATTAAATTAATTATAGAATTAATTAAATTCGGCAATCAAATTATTGAACATACTATATGTACAAGGATGTTGTACACATAATCAAGAACATAATTTTCTAATATATGATTTTGGTTCATATATATATAAATTTAAATAAATATAGTTTACCGAAATCTTTATTATAATTAACGTAATTATAATTTTCGGTTAAACGTTATTATATTTATTTAATAACGATTATTATGATTCGGATTATTTATGGTAATAAATATTCATTATGAATATATATCAATTAACACAAAGTTTTAAATATGGCAAGGGTAAAAACCCTAAAGGATATATACATAGGCAATCCCGAAACCAAAAAAATGAGGCCTAGCAGCCGTCAAAAGTGATACTCTCTGAAAATAGTTTTCTGAGAGATTTCCGTTCATTGTCAATTGGGTGGACTACGTAGAGGCCGACATCGTTAAAGGTTGCGGCTTGGTTCGATAGTGCTTCAGGATTCCCGTTGCCTTGGCGTCGCTGTCTACTCAGATTGAAGTTTCGGTAATTTCGAAACCTTTATCACCCCGATTCGTTCCTTACACATGGATCCATGGTATGGATCGCCGGTAAAATTTATTATTCTAATTTTCCGCTGCGCCTTGGAGGCACCGGCGATCCTACAGTTAATGCTTAAGTAAAATCAAGGTAAGCTATAAACACATGTATGCAATATTATGCCATGATAGTTGGTGGAATTTGCTTAATTTGAATGTTTGAATTGGTTGGTATGCGAGGTGTGTTTTAAGTGCAGGACTTGGGTGAAATTTTCGGTGAGAAAGGAAGCTAGAAATAGCTTTATTTTGTCCACACGGGCAGACACATGGGCAGTTTCTAGGCCATATGAGACACATGGTCTGTAACATGGGCGTGTAACCTATCTATGTGTCCTCTGCATCGAAAACACTAAAAATAGAATGCTTAGAATTGAGTACATGGGTAGAGACATGGGCATGTTTCTCAGCCGTGTAAGGTACACAGCTTAGAGCACAGGTGTGTCCTTTAGCTGTGTGAATCCTGCACCTATTTTTCAAAATTCGAATTAACCACACGGCCTAGCACACAGCCGTGTGACATCAATTTGTTCATGAGTTACAAGTCAGAGAGTTACACGGGTTTGAGACACGGGCGTGTGACTCCACACGGCCTGACCATACGGGCATGTCCCCTACCACACGGGCGTGTGACTCCTAATAGTGAGTAAAATTTTGGGATTTTTGTGAAAATTTTCTAAAAACCCCGATTTGGTCCAGAATTGATTTTAACGAATGTGTTGGGCCTCGAAGGCCCTGCTAAAGGGCATTATGACTAATCTCAGGGAATGAATAGTGTCTAACTCGATTTATTGAACGTTCTTGTAAACTCTGGTAATGCCTCGAAACCTTATTCCAGTGATGGATACAGGTTAGGGGTGTTACATTTAGTGGTATCAGAGCTACAATTTAGTCGATTCTCGAATTTAATGTGTGAACTATGATAGTGTGATGACCCTTGATTATTTTAAATGTGTTTTTCAGATAGTAATGTCATCCAACCGAGCTAGAGCTAAATCCGAGGAAGCTGAGAGCAATGCTTCAGCTTCAGTTCAAAGAGTTACTCCTGCGTTTGGTAGTGAAAGGGCCGTGTCTGAGGGTAAAAGTGAGGAGGGAAAACAAGCCTTCTTTCAATTGATGAAAGAGTGGTTTACCGAGTACATGAGAACAAACCCCGCTATACCATGACCTCCCACACCTGCTCTTCAATCAGTTCTCGACATAGCACAGGGTGCTGAACCTGTTAGAATTGGTAAGACTCCGATAGATAAAATCTGTAAGCATGGGATAGAAGAATTCTGAGCTACTGTAGATGATGATCCGAAAAGGGCTAATTTTTTGCTAGAAAATACTATCTGGGTTATTGATGAATTATCCTGTACACTTGCCGAATGTCTAAAATGTGCAATATCCCTACTAAAAGATACAACTTATCATTGGTGGAATACCATAACTTCAGTTGTCCCGGGAGAGAGAATTACATGGGAATTCTTCCAAACTGAATTCAGGAAGAAATATGTGAGTCAGAGGTTTATGGATCAGAAAAAGAAAGAGTTTTTAGAAATCAAGCAGGGAAACATGACTGTATCCGAATATGAACGAGAATTTGTTCGGTTGAGCAAATATACCAGGGAATGGGTTCTAACTGAAGCTGAAATATGTAAATGCTTCGAAGAGGGTTTGAATGAGGATATCAAGTTATTGATTGGAATTCTCAAGATAAGGAAATTTGCGGTGTTAGCCGACTGAGCATACAAAGCTGAGGAATTGAGTAAGGAGAAGAAACAAGCTAAAAGAGAAGCTCAAGTTTCTAGAAAAAGAACTATGAGTAAGTTGCAATCATTTACTTCTAAGAAATTAAAGAAGAATTGTAACACCCCAAACCCGACCTAAACATTATGGGTGAATCTGGTGACGTCAAATGAGAGTGCTTTTGAAAAGTGTATTGTCCATAAAATCGTTTCAGATTATTATCTTTACTTACTCCGAGAAAAACGTGTACTGTTTGTTTTGCTTAAAAACATTTATCTCTTTCGCGGAAGCTTTTGAAAACATTCAATTATCGTAAACCGTATTTGATTACAAAAAAAATCAATTTATATCAAAAAAATCCCTACTGAGTTGTGTTGCAGTAAATAACCTCAAGTTTAACAGTTCAAAACCCCAAATTACAGTTCAAAATAGTCCAAATTTACATTAAATACTCTCAAATATAAATAATAGTAGTAAAAGCATAGAAAACCGTAATACTGGAGTAAGTATAGTAGTGGTCACCGTAGAGCCCTCCGCTGCACCGATCCATCTACTGCTAGGGATTACATGACAAATAAAATAAATAAAAGGGGTGAGTTTTCGCAAACTCAGTGTGTACATCCCCACAGTACAGCATGCATACAGTCAAATAACAGACATAATTCGGGCCAGAGCCCTTAACAGAAATGGTGTGGGCCTTGGCCCACTCAGAACAGAATTAGATATAATCGGGCCTTAGCCCATACAGATAGTGCATGCATAACAAATCAGATAATCAGATATCATGCCCGCTAACCCTGTACACCATCTCCGTCCAACGCTACACACCATGTTGGGATAAAATCAACCCACCCAGCCCTACACACCAAATATGGGGATAAAATCAACCCATCCAACCCTACACACCATAAGGTACCGTGAAACGACACATACAGAAATATGCAGCATAGTTTCCAGATAACAAGCTAAAAGCCTTTTCGAATCTTCCTTCACTTCATCAACAATCCCACCCTAATGTAATGGATCATAATATCATGGCATCTTATAATGTAGATAACAGATTATATACTGATATACAGAATAGTTCAGATATACATGCTAGATATAACATGTTAAAACATGCATCAATATCAGATCACAAAATAGGAGTCTAAGTAAAGCTTACTGACCCTCTGACAGGTCACATTCGACTTGGGAGACCCGTGCAACCTTACAGAACATTTTAGAAAACTAGGCTCACACGCCCATGTGGCTTGCCCATTTTTGCCCACACACCCGTGTGGCCCTCACGGCCCAACTTGGCCTTGGTCGTGTGGATCACATGGCCTGGCCCAAAATCCCACACGCTCGTGTCATTCATCCGTGTGGGTCCACACGCTCGTGTGGCCCACACAGCCCAATTGTCTGAGCACGTGTCTCGCACATCAACTTGCCGGCCTCCCACGGTTGTGTTCGTCATGCCCGTGTCAAGTGCACCGCCCTGTCTCATCATCCCCATGCTCGTGTATCGCCACATAGCCTACCACATGGGCAGTCCAACGCCCGTGTGGCATAGACAGACTGCTTTTCAGCTTTCACCGGAACTCATTTTTTGCGCAATCGAAGTGTACACCTAGTTAGCTTTTGATGCCTAAGCACTCCTGAACCCTTCCAAACCTATAATCATCAATCTAAAGACCAATTTCAGTTACTTAAACGCTATTCAATTAAAACCTTAATGAGATACTTCGTCTGATAACCGTTAAGTCCCTTACCTAGAACGAGTAACGACAATTCCTTGCTGTCAAAGCTGAGAAGCAATCCACAGTACCTTTATCGTCCCCTAATTAGCAAACTACACACTTAGTATGCCATTACTCAAAAAAAATAAAAAGAATAACACAAGGCTTACCGAATATGCACCAAACACCAAGTTGAGTGACAACTATGGAAGATAGACCAAAAATTAAAAACGGCGAAAAGGGAAGAAGTAAAAATGGTAAAAAAATGGGTTCTAGAAAGGGAAAACCGACATAAAAAAAGAGAGGAAGAGAAGTAGGGATAGCTGAATTTGCAAAAAGAAGAAACTACACTAAATAGAAATTACTAACTCCCTAATCTTTCCCCTTAATTCTCTCCACATGACTCCGCACTACTCAACACCCTACTTAGATTCAAACTTTTACCGAAATTCGGTGCAAAAATAATACCCATGATCATCATGGGTTTCAAACACAAGACCTCTCACATAACCTTTCTCCACTTAACCACCAAACCAGCAGGCCCATTCTGACATAATTTTATTCATATCTAAATATAAGCTTACTGAACAAGAATAAGGCTCCATTCAAATAAAAACCCAAAATCCAGCCCAAGTCTTGACTTGAACTTTGGACCAACACAACCCAAAGCACATAACCACTTAAGCAGGCAGATTTTTGTGTCAAATTATTGCAGAAACATATTAAGATATTTTTGTTCACAACAAATCACAAAAGCTGAAATCACAAAAATTTTGGGCGTTACAACTTTACCCCCTAAAAGAAAATTTTGTCCTCAAAATTTTACCTGATCAGAAGAGGTGAGGATACTACTATCGTATCAAATCCTCTGGCTCCCAAGTAGCCTCCACAATGCTATGATTCCACCACAACACCTTCACTAAGGGGATATGTAACACCCCCGACCTGGCCCAGACGTTATGGCCGAATCTGGCGATGTCACATTAAAGGGATTATTTTCAAAACGCCCTTGTTCAATTAAAAACATGTTTGGTAGAAAAGTTACTTAATTAAGAACTTAAGCTTGTGATTTAGAAACTCAAAATACGTGTTAAGTCATTATGAAAGCCCGTGTTTAAGTAAAAACGTCCATATGATAAAGTTATTTTAAAAAAACCACGTTTAATTTGAGAAATTTATTTAGGTTTGATGATTCGGCAGTTGAAACAATAATAAACCCAATGTACAGTCAAATTAGAGATACAAGGCCTTATTACATCAAATAAAAATAAAGTAATTAAACTACAGAAATTCGAAACTAATTTTAAAGCTTCTAAGTAGCTTGCAGGGTGGCCATCTCTGAGTCCTCTCCCACGTCGAGCCATCTATTGAGGGTCACCTGAAACACTAAATTAAAGGGTGTGAGTTTTAAAACTCAGTTTGTATGACCATTGGCAATCAAATAAATATGCAATTATGACATTAGGCCTAAGCCCTAACAATATCGGTGGTCTTGGGCCTTAGCCCACAACGACCTCATATCATATCAGAATCATATGAATGCAATGCACCCATCCTAAATCCAACCCTGCACTCCATTTTCCTTCCAACCCCACACTCTTGTGGGATATAAAAATCAACCCACCCATCCATACACTCCAAAGGTAGCACCAACAACGGCACTACTCAAACATTGTAGCAAGGTTGCTATTCATATAATGGACTTAAAGCCACCGGTGGATCTATGGCACTAAGGGGCATTTTAGTAATTTTACCCCAGAGGGGCATTTTAGTAATTTCCTAATGGTACGGGTTTTAATTATGGATTTTGGCCTATCAACAAGTCCTCGCGGCTAAAGTTAACGGACACTATGCACCAAGTAGGATTCAAGAGAAGAGGAGGTGGGTCACTCGGACCGCTTAAATACCAAGCTCTTCCTAGATCCAATCTTAGACATGCACACATCTATTGCCACACCCTAGCCTAGCGACTTGTCCACAGACATGTTTAATTATTTAATTAAGTCTTATGCTTTGAGAATTCATCAGAACTAGGCCTATAGTCCATTAAAACCCTAACATGCATTTTTATAATCCCATAAGGCCCACTAAGCCCAATCATGTCCATAAAGCCCATTAAGCCGAAGCATGCTTATGTAGCCCATTAGGCCCGATCATAATTAAATCATACATCCATATCAATTCATCATTCAATTTTCACATAACAACTTTTGCCAACTTGAGCCCACAAGCTCGGTAGGCCCATCTACCCCCTCTGGCCCGGTTGGCCAAATAGTGTCCCGAGACCATCAGATCGCTCTCTAGGCCTCAGTAATTATATCAATATCTCTACACGAGTGTTCGCACACTCATGTGATTGTCGACACCACCCTTTTGGCTTTTCGGCTTTTTGACATTCTGGCATTTTGGGATTTTGGCTTTTGCTGATTGGTCATATGCGTAGTGTATGTACACACCTGGTTGATGATCCGCACTACACTATCCTCAGCCTTAACCTACAATCAAAACCAACCTCAAATCAATTCCATACTTAACTACAACTTTACTAAATCCCAAAGCCTTACCATAACCTTACCGTGTGCTACTAGTTCTAATAGCCCCTCCTTAGATATTATTCCTAATTATCCTTAGATCTGCATCAACACACATACTAACAACATCAAGTGACTCATATTCCACACGAGTCACCCTTATAAACCACACTTATAGTCGGCCACCTACGAAATCGAAATTAGGAATAAGAACACTTACCACTTGCTAGAGATACTTACCACGCTTGAAATCTTTGAACCCTACCCCTTATTAATACAGGGTTAATGAAAAAAAAGAGTAGATAGCCCTTCGGCTTTTACCAAAATGCACTAAAAAATAGTTAACTAAGTACTTACCGAAACTAGTCTCTGATCTTGCAGCCTAGATATCTACTGAGTGTGCAATCGACTTTTAAAAACTTGATTAAGGGTAGTAAATAACAAAAACAGATTTGTGATGGAGGAAATCAAAAGAAATCGGTAAAGGGGGTATGGGTATTCAGCTTTTAAGAGATTAAGGAAAGAAATCGGCAAAGGAGATATGAGTATTTGGCTTTTAAGGATGATATTCAGCCTTCAAAGAATCAAGGATGATATTCGGCTTTTGAGAGAAAAAGAAACTCAATGGAATTTCGATAAAAGAATAAAAGGGAGAAGAGAGGTTGGCAATGGAATGAATTCAGCAAAACCAAAGAACTCTCAAGTGAATTCGGCACACTCTTAAATAGACCATAAGCCAATTCCAGCCTCCCCTAAAGTCTCATTAGGCACCACCATCTCCTATTTTTTCTCCTTTATCCTTACCTTAAATTTCTCTCCTGAACACTCCTTTCCAGAGTCCACTCTAGCGCCACTACCTTCCTTCTATGAGAAAAAAAATAAAGTCCAAAATTCACCACTCTTAAGCCTCGAACCTTGGACCCATTTCCCTGCTTGTAATGCCACCTTATAGCTCCCCATGTAATGCCACCTTGCCACTGAGCCACAAGCCCAACTGTGTCTTATTTTTCCCTTAATTTGCTTAAGAGGCTTATTACCTGAGGCTAGGGTTCCACTAAGGCAAAAATTAAATTTTTCCTATGGTCTTCCCTATCCTAAAGACCTCAAATAATCCTTGTACTATCTTAAAATTAATGTTCTAACAGTGCTACCTATACAAGGCAAAATCAATGCACAGAATTTATAGTTTTGGGATTTTTGGGGGCGTTACAAGATAGATTTCCTAATCAAAACCTTAACGTCACAATCCAGAATCTGCACCGGCTCCTCCTCAAACGTTAGATCTGGTCTAATCTCAATCTCCTCCACAGGCACAATGTGTGTAGGATCAGAGCGGCAATGTCTCAGCATCGAAACGTAAAACACATCATGAATGCAATCTAACTCCGAAGGTAGCTCCAACTGGGCCCCACTCACTTCAGAATCTAATACGGCCTAATAAATTGAGGACTCAGCTTGCCCTTGCATCTGAACTTCAAAACCTTCTTCCATGGGGAGACCTTAAGGAAAACCAAGTCCCCCACAGCATATTCGATGCCCTTCCTCTTCAAATCAGCATAGGACTTCTGTCTATCATAAGCCACTTTCAGTCGTTCTCTATAACAACCCAGTTTTGACCCTAGTTAGAATAGTGGTTTTGGGACCACATTTTTGAGTTAGAAAAATATTTAATATTATTTTTTCGTGATAAAGTATGTGAATTAATGTTTGTGAAATTCCCATCATTTAATTTTTTTCATTTGAATACTTAATTTGCAAAAAGGGTTCAATTGCATAAAAAGTAAAATTAGCATGCTATATGTTCTATGTGTTTAATTGAAATGACTTTTGTTTATAATGGCCTTCTGTGGCAATTAAACCATTGAAATTTTGAGTGGTCATAAATAACCATAATATATGTGCACTATGTGATTTTAAATGAAGGATATTTTAGTAAATGGTTTATTAATGTTAGATTAACGAAAAAAATTGCAAATTTTGTGCATTATCACTTTTTATCACCAAAAATACAAACCAAAGAAAGGGTTTCATGCTCTTGAATATTCAGCCATTGATAAAAAAAGATCAAGGTAAGAGTTTTTATCTATTTTTGACAATTTCTACATTTTTGTAATCGTTACTTTGTATATTATAAAGCCCATGTCTCAATTTCTACTTTTTTTTAATGATTTTAAGTTATACCATTGTTGATTTTATGAGCTTTGAGGTGTTAATGGATGAAATATGAAAGATATGTGTTTGATTATCAAATTTTGCCTTTGTATTTTTGAAGAATTTGAGCTATGTGGGCTAATTTGAGAAAATAAAATTTTGGGAGGACTAAATTGTGAAATAAATGGGCTTATTTGAATGCCATTAATATTTAGCTGGGCATAAATGTTGTGAGATTTGGTGAATTTGATGATTTTGTAAATTAGGGATTAATTTGTCAAAAAGATGAAATTGTAGGGGCTTAAGTGTAAAATGCCCTAATTATATGTTTTGGATTGAATTGAATGATTTGGTGAATAAAAGAGCTAAATTTGAATTTATATAGATCAAGAACCAAAGAAAACGAAATTAGATCGGGGAAAGTCAAAAGTCGTTGATTAGTCGATTTCTTCCGTCCGAATTCGTATGAGGTAAGTCTATATAAAAATAAATGTATTAAATTGAAGTATTATTGTATCTATATGATTGAATTCTATTAAATTGCTATGAAAGCCAAATATGTGAAATCCAAAATATCAAGCCCGAACAACCCCGTCCAAACCTTAGGAATAGTTAAGATACATATGTCATGACATAGGATCCGATATGTGTTTTCATGTAAGACCACATCTGGGACGTTGGCATCGATATGAGATTAACGTTTAAGAGCATGTTTGGGACATTGAAATCATTTTTGATTCGAGTAAGACGCTATATGCGATAGTGGCATCGATATCTGATTACATGTAAGACCACGTCTAGGATGTCAGCATTGTGTGAGTTCTCTGAGCTATCCGCGTATCCTATTTGATTCTTTACAGTTTAATGGGTACTCCAAGAAAATGAATGAGTATACGAATGTGCATTCGATTCTGGTTCGTATAAAAAATGTGCTATGTTTGAGATTGAAAGGTAGTATATGTTCAATTATGAACCTATGATATGTTTATATGTGACATGAATTTAATTGTGTTAAATGCAAGTGAGATATGTGATTCATGTGAGCTATATGAGAAATGTGGACTTATAATTGTGTTTTGCCATAAGCTACTTGAATAAATTGAGATGTGAATGTGTTATTTGATTAATTTATTTGTATATGGCTTACTAAGCTCCTAGTAGCTTACTTTGTTTGTGTTTACTTTGTTTTTTTTAGATATCGAAGCTACTGAAAGCTCGGGGATCATCGAGGATCATCACCACACTATCTGAACTCATTTTCTGTACATTTTGAATATGTAGAAGTTATAATATGGCATGTATAAGCTAGATAAATTTGAATATAATTTGTGATGCATATATGCTAAACCATGTGAAGTGACTAAATAATGATTGTGGTTATGCTTGTTTTGGTATGCTCCATAGTGCAAATATGGTTTATTGAGAATGGAAATTTTGGTATGATTGTTGTGGGTAGTTGGTAAGCTTTAATAGTGATTGAATATGGAAATGGATGAGTTATGGAATGTGCATATTGATATGTTTTGAGTTTAAAAATTTAGTATGGTTTTGTATGGAAAATTGATTGATGATGAATTGATCATATTGAACTATGTTTTCGTTTAGCAATTGGCTAAAATAGTTGATCATTTATGCATTTAGATGCCATACATTGTTGTTTATATGTACTTGGAAAATTTGGATGGGAAATTTGGCTTAAACCAAGCCCATTTCGTCCTACACGGCCTGAGCACACAAGCGTGTGACTCGACTGTGTGACTCTTGTACCTGGGTCAAATTGGTGAAGATGTCACACGGGCTAGACACACGGGCTTACCTTGTGGTCGTGGGTGCAAGTCAGTAGCTCCCAAAATTTCACACAGCCAAGACACACGGGCGTGTCTTGTAGCCATGTGCATAAGTCAGTATGTATGCCCTTTTTTTACCACGGCTTAGACACATGGATGTGTCTGGTAGCCGTGTGAGGCATACGGCCTAGTCACACGGACGTGTGACCTCTATAGTAATGAAAAATGTTGAAGTTTCAAAAAATTTTGTATGTGTTTTGTTTAGTCTCGACTTTCTTCTAATGCATGTTTAAGGTCCTTCATAAGGGACTTTGTGATGATGTGTGATAATGATATGATGATGATGACTATGAAATGTCTGTAAAAGTTCTAAATTGTCCGGTAATGCTTCTAACCTTAGTCCGGTGATAGTTATGGGTTAAGGGTGTTACATTTGGTTGGTATCAGCGCTATGGTTTGGTCGGTTCTAGGACTACCATAGCGTTTGAGAGTCTAGCTATACATGTCATATTTTTAAAAATTTGATAGTGAGATGAATCTTGACACCTGAAATGTGTTTTTCGTATAGTAATCGATCCCGAACGAGCTTTAAATGACGATGTTGAAAGAACGCACCAGCTCCCCCACAAGGGGCAGTGCCTTCTGATTTGCAAAATATATCTAGTAGCCACGAGGGAGAGGCAAAACAAGCCTTCTTCCAGATGGTGAGTTCGTGGTTTACAGAATATGTTCGTATTAATCCAGCTACTCAATAATCTCCGCCCTTGCCTAATCCCCCTTAGACATCTGTTGTGCCTCTGGTTGTGAATCTGATTCTGTTGAATAATCCTCTTGTGGATAAAATATGGAAGTATGGGGCTGAAAAGTTTAGGGCTACGAGTGATGATGATGGTAAAAGAGCTGAGTTTTGGCTCGAGAATACCATTCGAGTGTTCGATGAAATGTCATGTACCCTTGACGAATGTGTGAAATGTGTCGTATCTTTGTTGAGAGATTCAGCCTATCAGTGGTGGAAAATTCTGACTTCTGTTATTCCGAAAGAATGAATAACCTGGGGTTTCTTTCATTCTGAATTTTGTAAGAAATACGTCAGTCAGAGATCCATCAATCAGAAAAGGAAAGAGTTTCTGGAACTTAAATAGGGTCGTATGTCTGTTACAAAATACGAGTGAGAATTTGTTCGATTGAGCCAATACACTCAAGAATGTGTCTCGACTAAAGCAACATTGTGCAAAAGATTCGAGGATGGTTTGAATGAAGATATCCATTTGTTAGTTGGCATTCTTGAGATTAAAGAGTTTGTTGTGCTCGTGGATTGAGCATGTACAGCCGAAGAACTCAGTAAGGAGAAAAGAAAAGTTGATTCTAAAGCCAGAGAAGTGAGAAAAAGATCTGCAAGCAAAGCATTTCAGTCTGTGTCAAATAAATTCCGAGACGATTATAGCTGTTCAAAGGCTAATGTGGGACATTCGAGTAGAGATAGAGCCAGATCGCACTGAGTTTCAGAGCTCCCGCTACTTCTGTTGCTAGTGTTGGAAATGTCCGATCTGAATGACCTGAATGTAAACATTGTGGTAAAAGACATCTAGGGAGTTTTAGATTGAATGACAGAGCTTGTTTTAAATGTGGAGCTGTGGATCTCTTTATCCGAGATTATCCCGAGTCCGTTAAAATAGAGATTGCACAGAATTAGAGACCGATTAATACTTCAGCTAGAGGTAAACCTTCTAGAAATGCAGGAAATGTGAGTGATAGCCAGAGAGCTACGAAAGATACTGCTGCTCGATCCGAAGCTAGAGCATAGCTAGAGCCTATGCTATCCAAGCTCGAGAGGAAGCTTCGTCTCCAGATGTAATAATGGGTACTTTTACTTTATACGATACCTCTATGATTGCATTAATAGATCCAGAGTCCACTCATTCCTATATATTTATGAATTTAGTGCAAAGTAAGACTTTGCTGTAGAGTCTACTGAACTCGTCATAAGAGTATCGAACCTCTTAGGCAAAAGTGTCCTAGTTGACAAAGTTTGCAAGAACTGCCCGTTAATGTTTCGAGATGTATGTTTTCCGGTTGATCTGATGTTTTTACCCTTTGATGAATTTGATATAATTTTGGGTATGGATTGGCTAACTTTGCATGATGCTATTGTGAATTGTAAACGGAAAACTATTGATTTGAGATGCGAGAATGATGAGATAATCTAAGTTGAGTCCCGTGATTTGAAAGGGTTACCAGCTGTGATATTCGCAATGAAAGCATTGAAATTTGTGAATAACGGTTGTGAAGCATACTTTGCATATCTGATTGATTCAAAAGCTACTAAGAAGAAAATTGAATCAGTGTCTATTGTCTGTGAGTTCCCTAATGTATTTCCTGAAG
Source organism: Gossypium stocksii (assembly GCA_020496765.1). Taxonomy (NCBI): domain Eukaryota; kingdom Viridiplantae; phylum Streptophyta; class Magnoliopsida; order Malvales; family Malvaceae; genus Gossypium; species Gossypium stocksii. The sequence continues at coordinate 44,391,195 of CM035629.1, forward strand.
AACTTCCGGGATTATCTCTACTTCAAAAGGTTGAATTTGGTATTGAATTGATTCCGAGAACTACCCCGATTTTGATAGCTCTGTATAGAATGGCTCCGATCGAGTAAAAAGAATTAAATACTTGGTTACAAGAATTGACTGATAGAGGATTTGCTAGACTGAGTTTCTCACCTTGGGGTGCTCCAGTTCTGTTTGTAAAAAAGAAGGACGGTATGATGAGAATATGTATTGATTTCCATCAATTGAATAAAGTGACTATAAAGAATAAATATCCTCTGCCCAGAATCGATGATTAATTCGATCAGTTGAAAGATGCCACTGTGTTTTTGAAAATAGATTTGAGATCGGGTTGTTATCAATTAAGAGTGAAAGATGCAAATATCCGGAAAACAACATTTCGAACGTGGTACGGACACTATGAATTCTTAGTTATGCCTTTCGGACTAATGAATGCTCCTGCTGCATTTATAGATTTGATGAACAAAATTTTTAGATTATATTTAGATCAATTTCTTGTTATATTCATTATTGACATTTTGATTTATTCCCGGGATGAAAGTGAGCATGCCAAGAATTTGAGATTTGTGCTTCAGACTCTGCATGATAAGCAACTGTATGCAAAATTCAGTAAATGTGAATTCTGGTTACGTGAAGTTAGTTTTCTGGGCAATATTGTATCAGCATCTAGTATTCGAGTTGATCCAAGCAAAATTTCAACTATTCTGGATTGGAGGCCTCCGAGAAATGTTTTTGAAGTTTGCAGTTTTCTAAGACTTGCTAGATATTATCGTCGATTCGTGAAAGGCGTCTCTATGATCGCAACTCCATTAACTGGATTGCTACAAAAGGATGTGAAGTTTGAATGGCGCGATAAATGTCAGAACAGTTTTGATCAGTTGAAAGTGATGTTAACTGAAGCTCCAATACTTGTACAGCCTGAATCGGGTAAAGAATATGCGATTTACAGTGATGCTTCATTAAATGGACTCAGTTGCGTTTTGATGCAAGAAGGCAAAGTTATAGCTTATGCCTCTAGACAGTTAATGCCGCATGAGAAGAATTATCCAATGCAAGACCTTGAGTTAGCTGCTATTGTTTTTGCTCCAAAAATATGGCGTCACTATCTGTTCGGTGAGAAATGTCACGTGTTTTCAGATCACAAAAGTCTAAAATAATTGATGACTAAAAAAGATTTAAATCTGCGATAGCGAAGATGGTTAGAACTGTTAAAAGAGTATGAGCTTGTTATTGATTATCATCCCGGTAAAGCGAATGTTGTAGCTGATGCTTTGAGTCATAAATCACTATTTGCATTTCGAGCATTGAATGCAGAGTTATCTATCTCATACGATGGTTTGGTATTTGTTGAATTGAAGGCGAGACCTTTGTTTTTGCAACAGATTATTGATGCAGAAAAAGTTGATAATAAATCATTAGCCAAACGAGTTCAGTGTGAATCCGATGCTAATTCTAAATTCTGAATTGATATTAATGATTGTTTGAGATTCTAAGATCAGATTTGTGTTCCTAGAAATCTCGAGTTAGTTCAGATGATTTTGGGTGAAGCTCACAGTAGAAAATTCTCTATACATCCGGGAAGTACAAAAATGTATAATTATTTGAAACAGTTATGCTGGTAGCTGGGAATGAAAAGAGACATCTCTAAATTATTTTTGAAATGCTTAGTATGTCAACAAGTCAAAGCTGAACATTAGGTGCCCTCTGGTTTATTACAACTGATCATGATACCCAAGTGGAAATGGGATCGATTGACAATGGATTCTATTTCTGGTCCGCCCCTATCTCCGAGAAAGAAAGATACGATATGGGTTGTAGTTGACAGATTGACAAAATTAGTCCATTTTATTTCGATACGATCCGATTAATCACTTGAAAAGTTAGCTGAACTTTATATTTCTGATATTGTGATATTCCACGGGGTGCCATTGTCTATTGTATCAGATCGATACCCGAGATTTACTTCACGATTTTGGAAGAAATTGCAAGAGGCTTTAGGTACGAAATTATATTTTAGTACTGTTTTTCACCCGCAAACGGATGGTCAATCCGAGTGAATAATTTAGATACTCGAGGATATGTTGAGATGTTGCATTCTTGAGTTTGAAGGTACATGGGAACAATATTTGCCATTGATTGAATTCGATTATAATAACAGTTTTCAATTGAGTATTAAAACGAAGTTTTGTATGGTAGAAAATTTCGTACTCCGTTATATTGTCTGAGCTCAGTGAAAACTAGATATACAGGGTTGATTTGATCAAAGAGACTGAACAAAAAGTGAAAGTAATCCGAAATAGTCTGAAAGGAGCTCCAGATCGACAGAAATCATGCGCGGATTTCGAACATAAAAATATCAAATTTGAGATTGGTGACAAAGTGTTCTTAAAAGTTTCTCTATGGCAGAAAGTGCTTTGATTCGGTAAAAAGGGCAAAGTGAGTCTGAGGTTTATCAGACCGTATGAAATCATTGTGAGAGTTGGGTCGGTTTCTTATAGATTACTCCTGCCACTTGAGCTAGAAAAGATTCACAATGTATTCCACGTATTGATGCTTCGACAGTACAGTTTCGATCCTTCTCATGTGAATAGTCCGTCTGAGATAGAAATACAGTCTGATATGACTTATGAAGAAGAACCAATCCGTATTTTAGCTCGTGAAGTGAAAGAATTATGAAATAAGAAAATTTTATTAGTGAAAGTATTGTGGCATCATCACGGTTTAGAAGAGGCTACGTGGGAGCCTGAAGATGCTATGAGACACCAACATCCAAATCATTTAATGGTAAGATTTACAAGGATGAAAATCCCTAAAGGGGGAGAGTTGTAACAGCCCAGATTTGACCCTAGTCAGAATCGTGGTTTCGAGACCACATATCCTAGTTAGAAAAATATTTAATATTATTTTTTCGTGCTTAAAGTATGTGAATTAATGTTTGTGAAATTCTCGTGATTTAATTTTTCTGTTTGAATGCTTAATTTGCAAAAAGGGTTAAATTGCATAAAAAGTAAAATTAGCATGCTATATGTTCTATGTGTTTAATTGAAATGACTTTTGTTTATAATGGCCTTATGTGGCAATTAAACTATTGAATTTTGAGTGGTCATAAATGACCGTAATATATGTGCATTATGTGGTTTTAAATAAAGGATATTTTAGTAAATGGTTTATTAATGCTAGATTAAAGAAAACAAATTGAAAATTTTGTGCACTATCACTTTTTATCACCGAAAATACAAACCAAAGAAAGGGTTTCATGCTCTTGAATATTCAGCCATTGATAAACAAAGATCAAGGTATGAGTTTTTATCCGTTTTTTATAATTTCTACGTTTTTGTAATCGTTGCTTTGTATATTATAAAGCCCATGTCTCAATTTCTATTTTTGTTGATGATTATTAAGTTATGCCATTGTTGATTTTATGAGCTTTGAAGTGTTAATGGATGAAATATGAAAGTTATGTGTTTGATTATCAAATTTTGTCGTTGTATTTTTGATGAATTTGAGCTATGTGGGGTAATTTGAGAAAATGAAATTTTGGAAGGACTAAATTATGAAATAAATGTGATTTATGGGCTTATTTGATTGTCATTGAAATTCGGCTAGGCATAAATGTTGTGAGATTTGGTGAATTTGATGATTTTGTAAATTAGGGATTAATTTGTCAAAAAGATGAAATTGTAGGGCTTAAGTGTAAAATGCCCTAATTATATGTTTTGGATTGAATTGAATGATTTGGTAAATAAAAGAGCTAAATTTGAACTTATATAGATTAAGAACCAAAGAAAACAAAATTAGATCAGGGAAAGTCGAAAGTCATTGATTAGCCGATTTCTTCCCTCCGAATTCGTACGAGGTAAGTCTATATACAAATAAATGTATTAAATTGAAGTATTCTTGTATATATATGATTGAATTCTGTTAAATTGCTATGAAAGTTGAATATGTGAAATCTGAAATAAAATTTCGAGCATATGATCAAGCCCGAAAAGCCTAGTCCAAACCTTAGGAATAGTTAGGATACATATGTCATGACATAGGATCCGATATGTGTTTTCGTGTAAGACCACATCTGGGAGGTTGGCATCGATATAAGATTAACGTGTAAGACCATGTCTGGGACATCGACATTGTATTTCATTCAAGTAAGACCTTCTCCGGGATAGTGGCATGGATATTGATTACATGTAAGACCACGTTTGGGACGTCGACATTGTATGAGTTCTCTAAGCTATCCGCGTATCCTATTTGATTCTGTACGGTTCAACGGGCATTCCGAGAAAATGAATGAGTATACGAATGTGCATTCGATTCCGGTACATATGAAAAATGTGCTATGTTTGAGATTGAAAGGTAGTATATGTTCAATTATGAACCTATGATATGTTTATATGTGACATGAATTTAATTGTTTTAAATGCAAGTGAGATATGTGATTCATGTGAGCTAAATGAGAAATGTGGACTTATAATTATGTTTTGCCATAAGCTACTTGAATAAATTGATATGTGAATGTTTTATTTGATTAACTTCTTTGTATATGGCTTACTAAGCTCCTAGTAGCTTACTTTGTTTATGTTTACTTTGTTTTTTTTCACATATCGAAGCTACTGAAAGCTCAGGGATCACCGAGGATCATCACCACACTATCTAAACTTGTTTTGAGTACATTTTGAAAATGTAGAAGTTATAATATGGCATGTATAAGCTAGATAAATTTGAATATAGTTTGTGATGTATATATGCTAAGCCTTGTGAAGTGACTAAATAACAATTGTGGTTATGCTTGTTTTGGTATGTTTTATAGTGCAAATATGGTTTATTGAGAATGGAAATTTTTGTATGATTGTTGTGGGTAGTTGGTAAGCTTTAATATGTGATTGAATATGGAAATGGATGAGTTATGGAATGTGTATATTGATATGTTTTGAGTTTGAGAATTTAGTATGGTTTAGTATGGAAAATGAGTAGGAAATTTAATGATGATGAATTCATCATACTGAACTATGTTTTGGTTTAGTAATTGGCTGAAATAGTTGATCATTTATGCATTTAGATGGCATATATTGTTGTTTATAGGTACTTGGCAAATTTGGAGGGAGATTTGGCTTAAACCAAGCCCATTTCGTGCCACACGGCCTGAGCACACAGGCGTGTGACTCGACTGTATGACTCATGTACCTTAGTCGAATTAGTGAGGATGTCACCCGGGCTAGGCACACGGGTGTGCCTTCTGGCCGTGGGTGCAAGTCAATAGCTCCCAAAATTTCACACGGCCAAGACACACGGGCGTTTCTTGTAGCCGTGTGCATAAGTCAGTATGTATGCCCTGTTTTACCACGGCCTGGACACATAGGCGTGTCTGGTAGCCGTGTGAGGCACATGGCCTAGTCACACTGGCATGTGACCTCTACAATAATGGAAAATGTTGAAGTTTCGAAAATTTTTGTATGAGTTCGGTTTAGTCTTGACTTTCTTCCATTGCATGCTTAAGGTCTCGAAGACCTTCTTAAGGGACTTTATGATGATGTGTGATAATGATATGATGATGATGATGATTACGAAATGTCTGCAAAAGTTCTAAATTGTTCGGTAATGCTTCTGACCCTAGTCCGGTGACAGTTACGGGTTAAGGGTGTTACACTCTCAAATCAGACGGACTTTGTCCTCAATCTCTGATACCAACTGCGGACCCAGAACACGTCGCTCACCCAACTCAGTCCAACACAGGGGAGTGCGACACTTGTGACCATACAGTGCCTCGTACAGTGCCATCTGTATGCTACACTGGTAGCTGTTGTTGTAAGCGACCTCTGCTAAAGGCAAGTACTTTTCCCAACTACATTGAAAATCAATCACACAGCTCCTCAACATATCCTCCAGTATCTAAATAACCCTCTCTGGCTGACCATCTGTCTGAGGATGGAAAGCAGTATTGAAGTCAAGCCTCGAACCTAGAGCCTCACGAAGCTTGTGCCAGAATCGAGATGTAAAATGAGGATCCCTATCGGAGATCATCGATACAGGAACCCCAGGTAACCTCATTATCTCTGAGATGTAGAACTTAGCCAGTTTTTGTAGGGAGAAATCAATCCTAATAGGAATAAAGTGAGCTTACTTGGTCAATAAATCCACGATGGCCCATACAGAATCCTTCTTAGTGGGTGTTAGAGGCAACCCACTAACAAATTCCATCGTCACTCACTCCCATTTCCATATCGGTATCTTAACTAGCTACAGCAAACCCGAAGGCAATTGATGCTCAGCCTTAACCTGCTAACATGTCAAATAGCGAGCCACAAAATCAGTCACTTCACGTTTCAACCCCGGCACTACTATAACTCTTGAAGATCTCTATACATCTTGTTCCCACCGGGATGCATAGCATAAGGGCTACTATGCGCCTCCCTCAAAATTGACTGTCTTAAGTCCTCATCATTAGGCGCACAAATTCGACCTCAGAAGCACAATACTCCATTATTATTAACCCCAAAATCAGTAGTAACTCCAAGTCATACGTCAGATAATTAACCTTATGAGCCTTGAACTGTCGAGACGCATAAGCCACTACCTTACCGACTTGCATTAGAACACAACCTAGACCCACGAATGATGTGTCACTGTATACCACGCAATCCTTACCAGGCTCAAACTGTATCAGAACAGGAGCCTATGTCTAAAAAGTCTTCGGTTTCTTGAAGCTCTCCTGCTATGTATCAGACCAAACGAAAGGAACTCCCTTACGCAATAGTTTAGTCAACGGAGTTGCGATCAAGGAGAACCCTTCCACAAAATGACGATAATACCCTACAAGCCCTAGAAAGCTGCAGATTTCTAACACAGTCTTTGGCTGTTTCCATTCCAACATAGCCTCAATCATATGAGGATCCACACGAATCTCATTTGCAGATACCATGGAATAGCCCGGATTAGGGCCTAATCAGAATAGTGGTTTCGAGACCACAAATCTGATGTAGAAATGTTATTTTCATAAATTATCATAAGTTATGACATGCTTGCTTGTTATTGAGAAAGTTTTATGAAGGAAATTTTATTAAATAGTGGCTAATTTGTCCAATAGGACTAAACTGTAAAAGATGAAAATTTTGAGTTTCTAGAAGGTTTTAGTATGAAATACATAAGGGAAATTAGTAGGAGTCCTTATTTAGCAATTAGACCAATTTTAGGCATGATGGACAAAAATGCCCATAGAAGGGAAAAATATCAAAGAAAAGACCTAAGGGCATTTTGGTCATTTGGTAAAGTTAAGTAATAAAAAGGGGAAAATAAGCCAAAATTGTGTCCATCTTCTTCCTCCTTGTGTCGAAAATTGAAGGGTCTCTATAACTAGGGTTTCTTTCATTTTCAAGCTCTAAATAAGTGTCTCCAAGCCCCATTTTTCATGCTCTTCGTATTTTTGAAATCCTCATAACTTAATCTAGCTATTTCTACCACTAATTTAAGCTAGGGTTTATATTCAAAAATATACCCATGTATGACATTCAAGTAAAATGATGTCTAATGGTAGAAAATGAATGTTTAAGGTGTAGTAAACATCTTTTTCGAAGTAATTTTGTATGAAAATCCCTAAAAGGGACTAAATTGCAAAGTATAAAAATGTGTAGTAAAAGTATGAAATTGTGAACAATGTGGGCTTGTATGGACACTGGTAAGTGTCGACTAGGCTTGGCTAGCCAAGAGGATGGATACATTTCATTTTACGAGCCTATGGACTATTTTGCAATTATGCAAAAGTTTTAGGGGAAAAATTATAAATTTTGCCCAAGAGTCAATTATGAGCCATTTAGTCAATGTGGGTACTAAATGAGTCAAATTTATCATTTTAGATCAAGAAACACAAAGCCCGGATCGAAATAGGGGAAAGGGAAAAGTCGTAGACTAAATCGAGGAATTTCTCACATTTTGGACTCGAGGTAAGTTGTATGTAATAATTTAGCTTGTATGCCATATAAATTCATTATGAATATGCTTTATAAAATTTAAATGTTCCATAAAGTTTTGGTAGGATATCTATATGAAACATGTATAAGTACTATGATGTTAAATTGATGAGGCAATGTGCAAAATGTATGAGATTCAGGAAATTATTGATGTGAAATTTCACCAAAGAGTGATGAAATCATGAAATGAGTTATTACATGCAAGTTAAATTGATATGAGGGATACGGTAGTCATGTCTTAAGTATTGTAGGTCCCGTGTAAGACCATGTCTGGGACATGGCATCGGCACTGAACTGAGATCCCATGTAAGACCATGTCTGGGACATGGCATTGGCATCGAGATGTGATCCCCCATAAGACCATATCTGGGACATGGCATGGGCATCCGAGATGAGGTCCCATATAAGACCATATCTGGGACATGGCTTTGGCACTGATATAAGATATGGAACCCCTGTAAAACCATGTCTGGGATATGGCTTGAGCATCCTATATGAGATCCCGTGCAAGACCATGTCTGGGATATGGCATCGGCATCAGAGTACGATCTCGTGTAAGACTATGTCTGAGACGTGGCATCGACATCAATGGTGATCCCATATAAGACCACGTCTAGGACATGGCATTGGCATCATTTTATGATATTGACTTACAGGTATCCTTCGATATTCTAAAGATTTTCAAGGAAAGTTTACGAGTTAGCAAATTATATGAGAAAGACTAAAATTTCTTGTGGAGTGTTGCAGGTCCAAGAATGAGTAAGTTAGGGGTAATTGAAATGCACGGCTATGAGAAATACTACTTGATGGAACTGAGTAAGATATGAGAATGAGCAATTCAAGAGAATGAGTAAGAAATGTGCACGATACTTTTCAATGCCAATTTAGGCAAATATTATTGGAAATTATGGCTAACTTATTTATGCAACTTACTAAGCATTTTACGTGCTTATTCCCTTTCCTTTCCTTTTCCCATGTAGGTTTGCCAATCTAGCTCGAGGATCACTTGAAGTCGGAGCTCATAATCACACTATCAAGCCATTTATTTTGCTATAGTAACAAAACTTTTGATTGTATGGCATGTATAGGAAGAAGATCATTTTGTTAGTTGCCTCCTAAGTGGCTATATGTGTTGGTCATTATTATACTTGAGTCAAGTTGTAATGGCCTCTGGATATGGCCTAACATATTCTCTACTTAACTTAATATTCTCTACTTAACTTAAATGTGATGGTGAATGTTTCCCACGATTGGTGTATTTTAAAGTATGAGATATTATGCATGGATTGGTGTTGTATTTAGATTTATTTCAGGACGGCAAAAAGGCTTGGAACATAGCCTAATATTGTCCACACGGTTAAGCACACAGGCGTGTGCATAGGCAGTGTGTGACACACAACTAGTCCACGGGCGTATGAGTAAGCCGTGTGTCCCCTGCACCTTAATGCATGAAATATTCAATACTGGAATTATGCCACGGGCGGAACACACAGGCGTGTGCCCTGGCTGTGTGTTGTAAGTCAGAATGCTCCACGGGAGGTGAACACGGGCGTATCCCACCTTACACGGGAGTGTGACCTCGTTTAGGGTAAAATTCTCATAAGCATCCGGGAGTCCTTAGATTGGTTCCGGAATGTCTTCAATGTATGTATTGGGCCCCGTAAGCCCATGATAAGGGCCAAAGGAGAATGAATAAGTAGTTTTAAATTGAAAAGAAAATCAATGGCCCAAGTTCATGAGTTTTAGTATGTTGAAGTATGGTAACGCCTCGTACCCCGTCCCGGTGTCGAACTCTAGAAAGGGGTGTTACATACCACATGACCCAAAAAGATAACCTCTCGAAGCCAAAACTCACACTTAGAGAACTTCGCATACAACTCTTTATCTCAAAGAGTCTATAGAACAACCCTGAGATGTTCATGATGCTCATCCTCATACTTAGAGTAGACGAGAATGTCGTCGATAAACACCACCACAAACTGATCTAAGTAGGGTTGAAATACACGATTCATCAAGTCCATAAACACTGCTGGTGCATTAGTCAACCCAAATGGCATAACTAGGAACTCGTAATGTCCATATCGAGTCCTAAATGTCGTCTTATGCACGTCAGCCTCCTTCACTCTCAACTGATGATACCCTAATCGTAAATTAATCTTGGAGAACACAGAAGCCCCTCTGAACTGGTTGAACAGATCATCTATCCTCGGAAGTGGGTATTTATTCTTAATCATCAACTTATTCAACTGACGGTAGTCGATGCACATCCTCGTTGCACCGTCCTTTTTCTTTACAGCAGAACAGGTGCTCTCCACGGAGACATACTGGGACAAATAAACCCACGATCCAACAGCTCCTGTATTTGAGCCTTAAGTTCTATCAACTCCTTTGCTGCCATTCAGTAAGGGGCAATAGACACCGGAGTGGAAACACAAAAATTTATATACTTTTTCATGCCCTTTTTGGCTTAAAATCATGCTATTCCGATTAAATTCTTGTCGAAAAATAATTAAATATTATAAAAGAATTAAATTGTGTTAAAAATATAAACATGATGAATTTTAATTAATTTTATAGTTAATTTTGATTATTTTTGGTTATTTTTGATAGAATTGCACAAAGGGCGAAAAATGGCTCTGCGGACACTGCGAGAAGAACAAAATCGAGAAGCAATTTGGAGTATGAACAAAATCGAGAAGCAATTTGGAGTATCGAGGCAAACTAATTTCCAGCTCAAGACGGTCCAGAAATGTGTATTAATTCATAATTAAATTAATTTTAATTTATTTCCTATTTAATTTAGGCTAAATTAATTAATTTTAATTAATTATGGAGAAAGGGCCTAGTGAACCGCACTGGTTGAACCAAATGGAGTGAGCCGAACCAGCCACTAATTAGGCTGACCAGAACCGTCTATAGGCTGACCCAAATTAGAAATTTAGCTGATTAATTATGCTTGCAAAAAGGCACTTGAAAGATCTCCAATTTGCATTCAAACCCCACATTTATTTATGGCTTTGTAGATTTGCTCCATGCCTAAAATAGCAAAGTTGAAAGCTTCAACCTTGCCATGTGTGTGGCCGGCCATAGGGGGGCTCTTTGGCTGATGGGATTTGCTATTTTTATCAGCCAAAATCAGCTATAAAAGCCACCCCTTGCTGATCATTTTACACATCCCTCCCTTCACAACATTCTCTCATTCTCTCTTCTCCTCTCTACTCTCTTTTCTCTCCATTTCCCATTTCATTTTCCTATAGCTCTTGTGCCGATTTCTCCTCTTGGAAAAGAGGCGTTTTCCCAGCCATTTTGGGCAGCAAGAGAGTGTTCATAGAAGCCTTGACCGATGAGGACAACAGAGACGAAGAATGGAGCAATCAGTCAAGCCACGGAGAAACACCGGATTTGCCTTCTTGTTCCCTATCTTTTTAATTTCTGTTGTTTTTATGATGAACATATCTATGAATATTATTGTTGTTGAAATGGTTATTTTAATCAATTTAGCTTGAATTTAATTCGTGTTGGGTTGATTATATTTTGCCTACTTGAATTATTAAAATAGTGTTTATGCTGTTATAGGCCTCAGTAAAATGCTTGATTAAGTAAAATCATGTTTAAGTTATCTGGCATTATAATTGTCTAGAAAATTAAAGAATTAATTGTTTAAACGGATTGAAATTGCAATTAATGGACCCAGTACTTAATCAGTGCATGTTTAATTCTTCTAAGGTAGCTGAAAATTAAATTAGCATTGTATTTGGCGATACATATGCCTTGTATAACTTGCAAGATTGTTGTGATTAAATTGTTTCAAGGTATGGCTACTTTGTTACTTCACATAATCTTTTATATGTTTATTAAGTTGAATTAATTGGTTGAATCGACATAGGAATATGCGAGAGATAATTTAATTTAATAAGTATGTATGTGCAATAGCATGTTTACCTTTATAAATCTGTTTAGTCGGTTGAATTGGCATAGGGATATGTTCCAAGAGATGAATGGATTTTTATTGGGTAAATATGTTCATAAGTTAGCAAATTACTGAGTTGTTGTGAATTTATTTGTAATAGCATAAGCATGAATTTAATAATTCTAAGTTAAAAAGGTATAATTAATCCAACACAATTATATCATCTTGATTAAATCGTTTTGAAATCGTGCATTAGAACTCTTTTATTTTATTTAAATTGCTTACTTAGTTTTAAAGTCTTAGCTTATAAATCACTCTTTTCAAACCAAAATTATTTTTTTTACCTCACCAAAGTGTTTTAATTCATTTCATAAATATTGTTTTTTACAGTCCCTGTGGGTACGATAACTCAACATTTACTTGTCACTTTATTACTTGTTACGACTGTGTACACTTGCCCATTTCCACTGTTCCAAGTTTTTGGCGCTGTTGCCGGGGACTGTTTTTAAAAAATATATTATTTGTGAATTTATATGTATATTTTGGTTCATTTATTTTACTGTTCAATTTTACTTACTTAATTTATCTTTGATTATTTCAGGTGTTTATGAGTATTGACCAAATTATCGACTTACTCCCTGTAGACCCTGAGATAGAACAAACCTTTCGACAATGAAGAAGACAAGTGAACCAAAAAAGGACCGAAGAGATGAATTTTGAGAATATCAATCAAGGAAACGGAGCAAACTTTGCTCAAAATCCTATCCTTCTCGCTGATGATAGGGATAGAGCCTTACGACAATATGCCGTGGCCGTGTTCAATGATTTTAATCTGGGTATTAGAAGACCCGAGATCGAGGCACAACAATTCGAGCTGAAGCCAGTCATGTTCCAGATGCTTCAGACAGTAGGCTAGTTCAGTGGAATGCCTATTGAAGATCCTCATCTTCACTTAAGACTATTTATGAGGTGAGCGACTCTTTCAAGATAGTAGGAGTACCTAAAGATGCATTACGATTAAATCTGTTCACGTATTCACTAAGGGACAGAGCTCGAGCCTGGTTGAACTCACTGCCACCGAACTCAATTTCCACATGGCAAGAGTTAGCCGAAAGATTCCTCATGAAGTATTTTCCGCCAAGAAAGAACGCTAAGTTGAGGAATGAGATCACTGCTTTCCAACAAATGGATGACGAGTCCTTGTATGAGGCATGGGAAAGATACAAAGAATTATTACGAAAATGCCCTCATCATGGAATCCCACATTGCATCCAACTTGAGACATTCTATAATGGTCTCAACGCTCACATAAGGATGGTAGTGGGCACTCTGCTAATGGTGCTCTCCTTGCTAAGTCTTACAATGAGGCTTACGAAATCATCGAGAGGATTGCCAGTAACAACTATCAGTGGCCTACCAATCGAGCTGTGTCAGGAAGACGAGTCGCTGGAATCCATGAAGTGGACGCTCTCACTTCACTCGCATCTTAGGTATCATCAATATCTTTGGTGTTAAAGAATCTTACCACTAATGGGTTTAATAGTCTTGTAGCCCAGCCACCTAATCACTTTAAGAATATAGCCTGTGTCTATTGCAGGGAAGGACATGTGTTTGAAGAATGTCCATCAAACCCAGAATCCATGTACTACATAGGTAATTAGAACCAGAACCGAGGGAGGCAGGGACTGCAATCCAACTTTTACAACCCATCGTGGCAAAATCACCCCTATCTTTCTTGGAGTAACCAAGGGGCTGGGGGCAGCAACAACTACACCTAACCTAGACCAACCCAGCCGCCTAATTTTTCACAGCAAGCTCAAAAACCAGCTCAAGCTGAATTATCCAATAGCTTAGAGAATTTATTGAAGGCATACATAGCAAAGAATGACGACACTCTAAGGAATTTAGAGAATCAAGTGGGCCAGCTTGCAACTGAACTCAGGAACCATCCACAAGGTGCTTTACCTAGTGATACAGAGAATCCGAGAAATCCAGGGAATGAGCATTGTAAAGCACTAACATTGAGGAGTGGAAAAATGGTAGAACCCAACACTGTCGAAGTAGAGAAGGAGCATGCTGAAGCTCAAGATCCGAAAGAAGTTCAACCAACTATTGAAGTTCCAGTTCCACCTAAACAAGAACCTGCAAGATCTAATAAGGTAACCTCAGAACCAGTTAATTCTGATCAACTAACAACTCCGTTAGCAGCAGAATTGCCGCCAAAGACAAATCAACCAGTACCAGTTCCAGTATATAAACCTCCACCACCTTACCCTCAAAGACTCCAAAAGCAGAAGCAGGAGATTCAATTCAAGAAGTTCCTTAACGTACTCAAGCAACTTCATATCAACATCCCGTTGGTTGAAGCACTCGAGTAAATGCCGAATTATGTCAAGTTCATGAAAGATATCCTGTCCAAAAAGCGAAGACTTGGAGAATTTGGGACTGTAGCCCTAACGAAGGAATGTAGTGCATATCTTCAAGACAAATTACCCCCTAAGCTGAAGGATCCTAGGTGTTTTACCATACTATGCAATATTGGAGCAACATACTATGGTAAGGCACTATGTAACTTGGGCGCAAGTATCAACTTGATGCCTATGTTGATATTTAAGAAGTTGGGGATAGGTGAAGTTAGACCGACTACGGTTACACTTCAGCTAGCAGATCGATCATTAGCACATCCAGAAGGAAAAATCGAGGATGTCTTGGTACGTGTAGATAAGTTTCTCTTTCTTGCTAATTTTGTAATTTTAGCTTTTGAAGCAGACAAAGAAGTACCAATTATCCTGAGGAGACCGTTCTTAGCAACTAGAAGGACACTTATTGATGTGCAGAAGGGCGAACTTACTTTGTGCGTTTAGGACGATTAGGTAACATTTAACGTTTTCAAGTCAATCTCACTAAGGTACTAAGGCTGAACCCCATCATGAAGGACGTGGTGAAAAAGAATATTATCAAGTGGTTAGATGCGAGTATCATTTACCCCATCTCAGACAGTTCATGGGTAAGTCCAGTCCAGTGCGTGCCAAAGAAAGGAGGTATGACGATCGTAGAGAATGAAAACGAGTTGATACCAACTAGAACAGTTACGGGATGGAGAATCTGCATCGATTACCGGAAGCTGAACAAGACAACTAGGAAGGATCACTTTCCTTTGCCGTTCTTGGACCAGATGCTGGATAGACTCACAGAACGAGATTACTACTATTTTCTTGATGGATACTCGGGGTACAACCAGATTACGGTAGCATCGGAAGATCCACTTTCACTTTCCCGTACGGTACATTTGCATTTAGACGCATGCCATTTGGTTTATATAATACACCTGCAACATTTCAAAGATGCATGATGTCCATTTTCACTGACATGGTTGAGAAATTCTTGGAAGTTTTCATGGACGACTTTTCAATATTTGGAGATACGTACGATGATTGCTTAGCCAATCTCACTAAGGTACTAAGGCGATGCGAAGAAACAAACCTAGTACTTAACTGGGAAAAGTGCCATTTCATGGTACGAGAAGGAATTATTCTAGGGCATCGAGTAACGAAACATGGGATCAAGGTAGATAGAGTGAAAGTAGATGTTATCGAGAAACTCCCACCTCCAACATCTACAAAGGGTGTTAGGAGCTTTTTGGGTCACGCCGGCTTCTATCGAAGGTTTATTAAGGACTTTTCCAAAATTGCTAAACCTTTGTGCAAATTGTTGGAGAAGGACACAACATTCAAGCTCGATGATAATGCTTGAGAGCTTTCAAGGACTTGAAGAATCGATTAGTTACGGCACCCATAATCGTCACACCAAACTGGGACTTATCGTTTGAACTGATGTGTGACGCAAGTGACTTCGCTATAGGAGCTGTCATGGGCCAGCGAAGGAACAAAGTTTTTCATCCCATCTACTATGCAAGCCGGACTCTTACAGGAGCTCAACTTAACTATACAGTAACAGAAAAAGAGTTACTTGCTATTGTATTTGCTTTCGACAAGTTTCGATCTTACCTTGTAGGTAATAAAGTCACTGTCTACACAGACCACTCGGCAATCAAGTACTTACTTGCCAAGAAAGAGGCTAAGCCCAGGTTGATCCAATGGGTACTTCTACTTCAAGAATTTGATTTGGAAATTCAAGATCGTAAAGGAGTAGAAAACCAAGTAGCAGATCACTTGTCCAGGTTGGAGCCGCAAGAAGGAAATGCTCCACTTGTGCCAATTCAAGAAACATTTCCAAATGAATATATACTGAAGGTAAGTCACAGCCATAATACCCCTTGGTTTGCTGATATTGCTAACTTTTTAGCTTGTGGTTTGATGTCGTGTGATAAAACATATCAACAAAGGAGAAAGTTTCTTCACGATGTGAAGTAATATTTCTGGGAAGAACCATATCTATTTAAAAAGTGTGCAGACCAGATGATCAGGAGATGCGTGACAGAAGAAGAAATACCAAAGATTTTATACCAGTGTCACTCAGCTCCGAGTGGGGAACATTTCGGAGGTACTCATACAGCGGCCAAAGTATTGCAAGCTGGATTCTTTTGGCTAACACTCTTCAAGGATGCATATGCATACGTAAAGAGTTGTGACCGATGCCAAAGGATCGGAAATGTCACCAACAGGAATGAAATGCCTCAAACAAACATCATTAAGGTTGAATTGTTTTATGTTTGGGGTATTAATTTTCTTGGGCCTTTCCCTCCTTCTTTTGGTCATAAGTATATATTGGTAGCAGTAGACTATGTGTCTAAGTGGGTCGAGGCGGAGGCATATCCGACAAATTATGCGAAGGTTGTAATCAAGTCCTTGTAGAAGCACGTGTTCACAAAGTTTGGAACCCCAAGAGCTATCATTAGTGATGAAGGGTCCCATTTTGTAAACAAGTGGTTAAAATGGTTACTAGACAAGCACAGGGTTAAACACAAGGTTGCAACAGCTTACCATCCGCAGACGAATAGGCAAGCTGAACTGGCAAATAAGGAGATTAAAGGTATACTTGAAAAGGTAGTTTGCTTGAACAGACGAGACTAGTCCAAAAGACTAGATGATGCTTTATGGGCTTACAGAACAGCATACAAGACACCTTTAGGGATGTCACCCTATAGGCTGGTCTTTGGGAAAGCATGTCATCTACCCCTAGAGTTGGAGCACAAAGCTTGCTGGGCTCTTCAACAACTTAATTTGGATCCTAAGCTCGTGAAAGAAAAACGGATGTTCCAACTCAATGAGTTAGAAGAATTCTGAATGTTCTCATATGAAAATGCCAAATTACTCAAAGAAAGACTCAAGAAATGGCATGACAAACACATCCGAGTTCGGGAATTTGAAGCAAGTCAGCAAGTATTGTTGTTCAACTCTAGACTAAAGTTCTTTCCAAGTAAATTAAAATCACGTTGGTCCGGTCCATTTACAATTCACAGTGTCTATCCATACAGAGTTGTTGAACTCCAAGGTCAATTATGCCTCGCAAGAGAACTCGCACCTTCGCTCAAATTAATGAAACACAAAGCAAGTTCCATTGTGTTGAAGCTAAAGTGAGATAGGAAAGTATCTATAAAAATCAACAAATGCATCCTGAGAAAGGCTTCACACTGAAGGAGAGCAATTACAAAGACTTCATGGCATGTATTCGTCAAATTGCTGAAGCTCTCAATTGGGAACTATTTTGTGAAAAGAGACCTAGTATGGATGAAGAGCTAGTTCGTAAGTTCTATGTGAATTTAAATTCAAACGAGATGACAGAAGTCCCTGTTCACGGAATCAAGGTACCTATAAATTCGAATGCTATGAATGTTCTTTGAATTGCCTGATTTCGAGAACGAAGAGTATTCGTCTTTGATGAGCAACATCAAGCCAGAATTTCTCCAAGAAATTCTCGAAGAGCTTACAGTTGAAGGTTCCAGTTGGGCTGTGTCAAAACAAGGAGCCTACACTTGTCGAAGAGAATACTTAACACCTATTGCGAAGATTTCATATTCGAGCCATGGACTCCACTCTAGAAAAAGGAGCGAAGCGATTCATGCAAAGGCAATAATGATGGAGCAAAAGATGAGTTGGAAGAATCTGCAAATAAATAAAAGGGATAGATCTTGACTTATTTAATTTTTGTTTTTAGGTTACTTTAGGATTAGGTTAATTAGGAACTTTTATTTCTACATAATAAAACAAGAGAAGGAAATCCTGAATAAATATGGACAAGTCATAAAGTTTAAAGTGTGGCAATAGATATATACATGTCTAGGATTGGATTTCGAAAGAGCTTGGTACTTAAGCAGTCACATTGACTCACCTCTTCTTTTCTGAATTCCTACCTGGTGTATAGTATCTATTCACTTTAAACAATGAGGACATTGTTCATTTTAACTTGGGGGATCGAAATTTTAAATTATTTTCATCCAGAATAAATTTTTTCTTTTAATTATGGTTAGGGTATATTTCTATTCAATAAATTTGAATTTTGTTAAGTATGCTAAACTTGAGTATGAATAAAGTTATATTTTTTTCAATAAATTATTAGGTAGTTTAATGATGACATGAATGTATTTTTAATAAAGCATGCAAATTCATACCATAAAATTTTTATCTCTTTGGGAAAGGTAGGTATGCATGAAAGTTTAAGTCTTTAGAATTGACTGAATAGTTTCTTGCGGCGAAATCCTAGGAAGCTTGGAACATTGAAAATGATTTAGGCAGCTATTGTTTGGACCGCTTAAGACTTTCAAGCCCACCATGGTAAATTTTATCATTTGAAACCCAACTTTGAGACTATATGGCCTAACTTTTGGAACCTATACAAATTTCGTCCATCACGTTTCTCTTAATTATCTTTAAATTGTCCCAAACACTAGACTCAGTACTATTCAAGAATATCGGTTGAAAATAAGTTTGGGGGAGTTGAAAAGAAATATCAAATGCTCAAAATTTGTATGCAGAAAGCAAGTGTTCAAAAAAAAAGAAAAAAAAAAGAAAGAAACAGCACATATATTTGAAAAAGAGCATGTGAAAGTTGGTGATTGAAGGTAAAAATTTCTGAAAGTTCGATTTACACTGAGTTTAGGGTTTTTAGCTGAAATTTATCTATCTTTTTTACCTACCCCTAAGCCCAGCCACGTTATAACCTTGTTAAAGACCAATTGATTCGAAGTTCCAAAGTTACCTACATTAGTGGAGAGAAATTGCTTTGTTCAACATATGAAGACATAAGTTAAGCTTAATGATTGCAACTTAATCTTGAATAAAGGATTAGAAAATTGAATTGGTAGGAATCAGCATGTCTTTATTAAGAAACATTTAGTCTAAATTTTGCTATTGTAATAATTGTTGAGATTAATTTGAATAATATGAACACTTGAGTAGCATAATGATCAAATTTCTTATTTTTTGAGCATGAGTATATCAAATTCATAATTTTGAGAAAAATGTTGTTCTGAAGAAGGTTTTCAAAGTGTTTCCAAGAAATTCTTTTTAAAATTTGTGCATTACTCGAGATGAGCAATGAATTAAGTTTGGGGGTGTGGAAACACAAAAATTTATAAACTTTTTCATGCCCTTTTTGGCTTAAAATCATGCTATTCCGATTAAGCTCTTGTCGAAAAATATTTAAATATTATAAAATAATTAAATTGTGTTAAAAATATGAACATGATGAATTTTAATTAATTTTGTAGTTAATTTTGATTAATTTTAGTTATTTTTGACAGAATTGTACAAAGGGCGAAAAATGGCCCGGTGGACACTACGAGAAGAACAAAACCGAGAAGCAATTTGAAGTATCGAGGCGAACTAATTTCCAGCCCAAGACGGTCCAGAAATGTTATTACTTCATAATTAAATTAATTTTAATTTATTTCCTATTTAATTTATGCTAAATAAATTAATTTTAATTAATTATGGAGAAAGGGCCTAGTGAACCGCACTGGTTGAACCGAATGGAGTGAGTCGAACCAGCCACTAATTGGGCTGACCGGAACCGTCCATAGCCTGACCCAAATTAGAAATTTATCTGATTAATTATGCTTGCAAAAAGGCCCTTGAAAGATCTCCAATTTGCATTCAAACCCCCCTTTATTTCAGGCATTGTAGATTTGCCCCATGCCTAAAATAGCAAAGTTGAAAGCTTCAACCTTGCCATATGTGTGGCCAGCCATAGGGGGGCTCTTTGGCTGATGGGAATTGCTATTTTTAGCAGCCACAATTAGCTACAAAAGCCACCCCTTGCTGATCATTTTACACATTCCTCCCTTCACAACATTCTCTCATTCTCTCTTCTCATCTCCACTCTCTTTTCTCTCCATTTCCCATTTCATTTTCCTATAGCTCTTGTGCCGATTTCTCCTCTTGGAAAGAAGGTGTTTTCCCAGCCATTTTGGGTAGAAAGTGAGTGTTCATATAAGCCTTGACCGGCGAGGACAACGGAGACGAAGAACGGAGCAATCAGTCAAGCCACGTAGAAACACCGGATTTGCCTTCTTGTTCCCTATCTTTTTAATTTCTGTTCTTTTTATGATGAACATATCTATGAATATTATTGTTGTTGAAATGGTTATTTTAATCAATTTAGCTTGAATTTAACTCGTGTTGGGTTGATTATATTTTGCCTACTTGAATTATTAAAATAGTGTTTATGCTGTTATAGGCCTCAGTAAAATGCTTGATTAAGTAAAATCATGTTTAGGTTATCTGGCATTATAATTGTTTAGATAATTAAAGAATTAATTGTTTGAACGGATTGAAATTGCAATTAATGGACCCAGTACTTAATTAGTGCATGTTTAATTCTTCTAAGGTAGCTAAAAATTAAATTAGCATTGTATTTGGCGATACATATGCCTTGCATAACTTGCAAGATTGTTGTGATTAAATTGTTTCAAGGTATGGATACTTTGTTACTTCACATAATCTTTTATATGTTTATTAAGTTGAATTAATCGGTTGAGTCGACATAGGAATATGTGAGAGATAATTTAATTTAATAAGTATGTATGTGCAATAGCATGTTTACCTTTATAAATCTGTTTAGTCGGTTGAATTGGTATAGAGATATGTTCCAAGAGATGAATGGATTTTTATTGGGTAAATATGTTCATAAGTTAGCAAATTACTGGGTTGCCGTGAATTTATTCATAACAGCATAAGCATGAATTTAATAATTCTAAGTTAAAAAGGTATAATTAATCCAACACAATTATATCATCTTGATTAAATCTTTTTGAAATCATGCATTAGAACTCTTTTATTTTATTTAAATTGCTTACTTAGTTTTAAAGTCTTAGTTTATAAATCACTCTTTTCAAACCAAAATTATTTTTTTTACCTCACCAAAGTGTTTTAATTCATTTCATAAATATTGTTTTTACTTTCCCTGTGGGTATGATAACTCGGCATTTACTTGTCATATTATTGCTTGTTACGACTGTGTACACTTGCACATTTCCACCGTTCCACAGAGCTGTGCCAGGAATCAACTCAATCCCAAATTCAACCCCTCAACTCAGAGGTAAACCCAGTAGTTCCTTTGGGAACACATCTGGAAAATCCCTCATAGTTCGAATGTCCTTAACCGAAGAGTCTCTAGAATCCAAAACACTAATGTAGGCCAAGAATCCCTCACATCCCTTTCTTACCAACTTTTCCACCACCAAGGTAGATATCACATTAGTCAGATAATTTCATAGTTCCCCAATCACGACTACCTCATTATCCTCCTCGGTTCTCAGAACAACCCTCTTTTCAGCACAATCCAGACTCACTCGATGTTTTACCAACTAGTCCATGTCAAGAATTAGGTCAAACTCTCCAAATGGGAGCTCCATCAAATCTGCCAGAAATATAGTCCCTTGGACATCCAACAGAACATCTCTAAACAGTTTACTGACTCTAATAGACTTACCCAATGGACTCACCACTGATATCTCACTAGAAGTGCTCTCATACGGAATCCCTAAAGTCTCATACGTAAGAGTGTGTAGAGCCTATGTCTATCAATGCAAAATATGGTACATTAAAGATTGAGAATGTACACGTGATGATGTCCGGAGAATCTCCATCCTCACGGCGATATGCAACATAAACCAGTGTAGGTTGCCTCGCCTCAGTCGATCCAGCACCTCTGCCCTGTGCTCTCTACCCTCGGCCCATACCATTACCACCCCTAGCTTGACTTCGGCCTCTAGGTGGCTGCTGAACTACCCTCAGTCATTGTGCAGTCTCAGTAGCTGAAGCATCTAATTAACCCTCAGCAGACAATCCGTAACTCGATGCTCCGTCGACCCACATCTAAGACAAGCCCTAGTAGCTCTCCAACACTCGTCCGGATGGCGTCTACCATAATGCCCACATAAAGCAACCCTAACAGGTGCAACAGTAGGCCCAACTCTCACGGGCCCATTAGTCCTGGCCTTTTTCTTAGGCCTCATCATAGTATTTGAAGGCTCAGAATCCCTCTTAGCTTTCCCTTTCTCACAGCTTTGGCGCTCTGAGCACTTCACTTCTTCGGCGATCTTCACTTTTTCGACCAGTACAAAGAAATCCTGCTCCCTCTAAGAGCTATCAGAACTCGCAGACTATCTCGGAGACCATCCTCAAATCGGACACAGCACTCATACTCAATTTCCACCATGCCTCTCGCATAACTGCTCAATCTTAGAAATTCGGCCTCATACTCAGCCCCAGATTGGTCACCCTGGGTGAGATTCAGAAACTCACGTTGCCTCACATCAGTGTAGTTGGCCCCCACATACTTGCTCTGAAAAGTCGACTTAAACAAGTCCCATGATAGACGATTGGGCTGAGTGCCCTCCTTATCTGTGAGCCACCATTGATATGCCTTATCACGAAGTAGTGAAACAGCCCCCTTGAGCTTCTGCCCATCAGTGAAGTCCAAATAGTCCATAATACGTTCCGTGGCCTCCATTTAGTACTCAGCCACATGAGGAGCAACTCCAGGGATGACTTGAATAGCTCAGCCCCATTGGACCGAAGTCATTCCATAACCGACCCACAACCCCCAGATACAGTGTTGGCCCCAACGACCCTTTCCAATATTTGCAGCATGGCTTTGGACAGTGCATCATCCCTAACCACTCGATTGTAAGATCCTGATCCAATATTAGTAACAGGTGACACCGGCGTCTCGCTAGTTTCTAGATTCAAAATCGTATCAGATGCAAAGGACTCAGCTCGAACCCCTCTACGGCCTCTACCTCGGTCTCTAGTACCCCGTCCATGAGTACCTCTAATGCTCATCGTAGATATCAAAAATTATCTGTATTAAAACTTTTATGCAGATCAGTTTACAGTTTCGATATACTATTAGCAAATATTTTATACAATACAGTATCAGAAGTATCAGAGTCTATTATCACGAGTCTAGTCTCACTGCGATTTTTAGTCTACACTACCTAGAGTGTTTCAGTAAAGTATACTAGCTATAGTAATCTCATAGCATACAAACAGTGTTTTCAGTCACTCTAAATAGAATTTCTAAGCATGCTTTCAATCAATACATATAAAAGATTCAGTAACTTACTTGGACCGACATCGGAGACTTGGTGTACCACTTACTTACTATCAAACAAATTCCAAAATTATTTACAAGTCATTTCTCAAAACCAATTTTAAAACCCAAACCACAGTCGAGTTTTGCAACCTGGCTCTGATACCACTAAATGTAACATCCCAAACCCGGCCTAAACGATATGGCTGAATCTGGTGACGTCACATGAAAGTGCTTTTCAAAACCGAATTGTCCATAAAATCATTCCAGATTATTATCTTTACTTAGTCCGGGAAAAACGTGTATCGTTTGTTTCGCTTAAAAACATTTATCTCTTTGGCGGAAGCTTTTTAAAACATTCAATTTTTGAAAACAGTATTTACTTACGAACAACTCAATTTATATAAGAAAAATCCCTACTAGTTGTGTTGTAGTAAATAACCTCAAATTTAACAGTTCAAAACCCCAAATTACAGTTCAAAACAGTCCAAAGTCCAATTTTACATCAAATACTCTCAAATATAAATAATAAGAGTAAAAGCATAGAAAACCGTAATACTGGAGTAAGTATAGTAATGGTCACTGTTGAGCCCTCCGCTGCACTAATCCATCTACTGCTAGGGATTACCTGACAGATAAAACAACTGAAAAGGGTGAGTTTTCGCAAACTCAGTGTGTACATCCCCACAATACAG
The DNA here is from genome assembly GCA_020496765.1 of Gossypium stocksii. Lineage (NCBI taxonomy): Eukaryota > Viridiplantae > Streptophyta > Magnoliopsida > Malvales > Malvaceae > Gossypium > Gossypium stocksii. The sequence goes on from CM035629.1 coordinate 44,415,275, forward strand.
AATGCATACAGTCAGATAACAGATAACAGACATAATTCGGGCCTGAGCCCTTAACAGAAACGGTGTGGGCCTTGGCCCACTCAGAACAAAATCAAATATAATTAGACCTTAGCCCATACAGATAGCGCATGCATCACAGATCAGATAACCAGATATCATGCCCACCAACCATGCACACCATCTCCGTCCAACCCTACACACCATGTTAGGATAAAATCGACCCACCCAGCCCTACACACCAAATATGGGGATAAACTCAACCCATCCAACCCTACACACCATAAGATACTGAAATAGCACATACAGAAATATGCAGCATAGTTGCCAGGTAATAGGCTAAAAGCCTTTCAGAACCTTCCTTCACTTCATTAACAATCTCACCCTAATGCAATGCATCATAATATCATGGCATCTTATAATGCAGATAACAGATCGTATACCAATATATAGAATAGTTCAAATATACTTGCTAGATATAACATGTTAAAACATGCATCAATATCATATCACAAAGTAGGGGTCTAAGTAAAGCTTACCCACCCTACGACAGGTCATAGTCGACTTGGGCGACCCGTGCAACCTTACAGAACATTTCAAAAAAAGGGCTCACACTCCTATATGGCCTGCCCGTGAGGGCCCACACACCCATGTGGCCCATATGGCCCAAATTGGCCTTGGCCGTATGGATCACATGGCCTAGCCCAAAATCTTACACGCCCGTGTGGCCCACACGGCCCAATTGGTCGAGCTTGTATCTCGTACACGGCCGCGCCAACTTCACACGGTTGTGTTTGCCGTGCCCGTGTCGAGTGCGCACGACCTGTCTCGTCATCCACACTCCCGTGTATCGCCACATAGCCCGCCCGTGTGGCATCGACCAACTGCTTTTTGACTTTCGTCGAAACTCGTTTTCTACACAATCGAAATACACACCTGGTTAGCTTTCGATGCCTGAGCACTCCTGAGAGCTTCCAAACCTAAAATCATCAATCCAAAGACCAATTTCAGTCACTTAAACGTTATTCAGTTAAAAACTTAATGAGATACTTCACCCGATAACCGTTACATCCCTTACCTAGAATGAGTAACAACAATTCCATGCTGTCAAAGTCGAGAAGCAATCTACAGTACCTTAATTGTCCCCTAATCAGTAAACTACACCCTTAGTACGCCATTACTCGACAAAAAGAATAATACTAGGCTTACCGAATACGCACCAAACACCAAGTTGGGTGACAACTATGGAATATAGACCGAAAATTAAAAACGGCGAAAAGGGAAGAAGCAAAAATGATGCAAAAGGGGTTCAGGAAAGGGAAAATCGACAAAAAAAAAGAAGAAGAGAAGTAGGGATAGCCGAATTTGTAAAAAGAAGAAACTGCACTAAATAGAATTTACTAACTCCCTTATCTTTCCCCTTCATTCTCTCCACAAGACTCCCCACTACTCAACTCCCTACTCAGATTCAAACTCTTGTCGAAACTTGTGCAAAAATAATACGCATGCTCATCCTGGGTTTCAAACACAGAACCTCTCACATTACCTTTCTCCACTTAACCACCAGACCAGCAGGTCCATTCTGACATAATTTTACCCATATCTAAATATAAGCCTACTGAACAAGAATAAGGCTTCATTCAAATAAAAACCTAAAATTCAGCCCAAGTCTTTACTTGAACTTGGGACCTCCCTAACACACCCCAAAGCATATAACCACTTAAGTAAGCAGATTTTTGTGTCAAATTATTGCAGAAACATATTCAGATATTTTTTTACACAACAAATCACAAAAGTTGAAATCATAAAAATTTAGGGCGTTACAAGTATTTTGATCATGTGACCACCTCTACGGGATATTCTAGAAGAGAGCGGGGCTCTCAACGTTCTAACCCAAGGTCTTCATCTCCGTCTGTGACTAGTGTGGGTAGTGTTGATAATCCCAAATCGAAATGTAAACATTGTAAAAAGTTTCATCATGGGGAATGTCAGTCTAGAAGTGGAGCTTGTTTTTGATGTAGTTCACTTGACCATTTTCTCAGAGATTGTCTAGGAAGAGTTGAAAAAGAGATAGAACCAGCTCCAAAGACTAGTAATCCTATCTCAAGAGGTAGTGTAATGCCCTGAATTTGGGCCTAGAAGTATTGGGCCTTGAGTTTTACATCGGTTAAAAAGTGGCTTTAATAATTTAAATTGTGTGTTTAGTTTAGTGGATAATGTGGTAATTTAAGGTGTTAAACAGTTTTCGTGAAGTCCTGAGTTCGGGTTTAGTATAGGAAAAATATTTATTTTTACGTTAACAGAACCCTGAGCTCAAGTAGGATAACTTATAAAGAAAATGGTCTAAAATAAGATACAAAAGGAGTTGTGGTCTAGTGGCAAATGGTGCCACAAAGGAGACAAGGAATTGATGCCATAGAAGAAGTAAGGGGTCCAAGGTTCAAGTCTTGGCTCTTGCAATTTATTTTGGTTTCTCTTTTAAATAAATCTGTAAGTGAGTAGGTAGGCTTTATAGTTAAATTTGTTGGACTTATGACACAAAGGACCTTGTGTCCTAGTGGTAATAGCGTGACATGGCTATCGAAAGGACTTTGGTTCGAATCCCTTTGTACGTAAAGGTTGATTATTTTGCTAATAAGTCGATTTTGAGAGATTGGTGGAGAATCCCACATCGAGAAGCTAACATGAGAATAGGTGAGAATATGGCTTTAAATAGAGCAAACCATAGCATACCTTAGTTGGCTTATCCCTTTCACGTTGTGGCGTGTTCGTTTGGGTTAGGCGTTGGATCATTCATTGATCTATATGCCATTGGGTCACGGTGGTGGTGACCATAGTTGATCGACACACCCCTTAGGAGTCAAGGGTACGATTATTGTTGGCTTCTGGGCATAGCAGTGTTCGAAGTGCGAATTAACTTCAGATTCCTATTAGGTGTCTATTCCACCCTACTCTAGCTGTAGAACGGCAATGCCGGAATATCGAAATGGGTCATGTGGGCCCGTGGGCCCAATTGGTTAAATTGTATGATTGTGTAGTAAATATTGGACTAGACAAGGGGAATCTTATATCTGTGCCTAATTTGGGCAAAGAGGGCCACACGAGCGTGTGGGCCCACTTGGGTCGAGAATGGGCCTTAGGCTCATTCGCAACGTTATCTCTGTTTAGAATACTTGCGTCGCCCGAGGTGACTGTAGACTTTCTGAAGGATTGATAAAATTACCGAAATACCCTTATAAGGTAGAATTACTGTAATACCCCCGATTTGTAAAATTATCGAATTATCCTCGATTTGTAAAATTACAGAAATACCCCTAATTTGTAAAAGTACTATTTTACCCTTAATTTGTAAAGTTACCATTTTACCCCCGATTTGTAAAATTATCGAATTACCCTCGATTTGCAAAATTATAGAAATAACCCTAATTTGTAAAAGTATTATTTTACCCCTAATTTGTAAAGTTACTGTTTTACTCCTAATTTGCAAAATTACCGAATTACTCTAGATTTGCAAAATTACAAAAATACCCTGATTTACAAAATTACTGAAATATCCTTGGCTTGCAAAATTATCAAAATACTCCTAGTTTACGAAATTATCGAAATACCCCTAGTTTAGGAAATTACCAAAATACCCCTAGTTTGTAAAATTACCGAATACCCCTGGTTTGCGAAATTACCAAAATACCCCCGTAGGGTAGAATTACTGAAATACCCCTATAGAGTAGAATTACCAAAATACCCTAATAGGGTAAAATTATCGGGATACCCTGTGGGGTAAAATTACCATTTTGCCCTTAGAGTGTGAAATGACTGTTTTACGTGGGCAAGTGACTGACTTGGACTGTGAATGTGACTGATTTGACTGTGATCGTATGACAGTGTTTTCACTGACGTGACCGTGGTTGCATGATTGATATGTTTTTGACATATGTGTTAAATGACTAATACTGAGCATGGCCATTCTACATACATGTGTGATGATTGAGCATGGCATACATGACATGTTGTATGGGTTGGGTTTTTGTACGGAGGAAGATCTGATTTGTTAGGGTCGCATGGTTACTTGACGACTGTGGATCCACCGAATGCTTAGAGCTGTTTATCTGTATTGATCTGATAAAGTTACACATGTCGCTCGAGACGACTGTGGACTAATCGATAGCTGAGTGCCAATCATGTTACCGAAGGCTGTGTGCCGTTATTATGGGCTTCATGCCAACATTGTGGGATTTGTATCGTTATTATGGGCTTCGTGCCAACATTGTGGGCTTTGTATCGTTATTGTGGGCTTTGTGCCGATATTGTGGGCTTTATGCCATTACCGAAGGCTTTGTGTCGATATCATAGGCTTTGTGTCGATTATAGACCCGTTATAGATGGCTTTGTGCCACGTATATTATCATGGCTCGGTGCCATTCTGATTATGGCTCGGTGCCATTCTATTATGGCTTTGAGCTGTTTTGTTCACTTAGTGCCGCAACCGGTGCTACCACTGGAGTGTAGGGATGGGTGGGTTGATATTTATATCTCCACAGGAGTGTAGGGTTGGAAGGGAAAATGGAGTGCAAGGATGGATTGGGATGGGAATGTTGCATACATATGACATTAATGTGCTATGGGCTCAAGCCCAACTGAGGCCACTACGGGCTAAAGCCCAAAGGCCGCCGCTTTTGAAAGGGTGCAGGCTTAGACTGTTTCTGTTTCTATTTCCGTATACTAGCTTTTTTTTAGCAAGGGGATTACACACTAAGTTTTTGTAAACTCACCCCGTTTATTAACCTTTCAGGTAATCCCCAGCTTTAGACAGATCGGAGCTACAAGCGACTCGGAGTGGGCCACACAACTGCATATGTCTTGTTCTGTTTTACACATTTACTTAAAGCACTTTGATTTTAATTTGGGTTGTAATAAGGCTTCTATAACTTCTCGATTTTAAATTTGGGATTTCATTGATTGTTATTTATATCAATTAAAAGTAAATTATGATTTTTCAAAATAATAACTGTTTTCAAACACTATGTTTTCTGCAACTGATTAAATTAAGCTTCTGCAACAAATAAGGTTTTAAAGGTAACGACATTTTTTTAAAAGGGATTAACTTTTAATAGACCATATTTTGAAAATAAATAAACATAAGTTTTAGTTGGAATTGATCAAGTGCAAACTGATGATTTACACAAATCTTTAGTAAGAAGTGCTTTCAATGAAAACTTGGTTTTCAAAAAACACTTCGATGTGACATGCCAGATTTGGTCGTAATGTCCAGGCCGAGTTTGGAGTGTTACAAGCATACCACCCTGTCATCCCGATAATGTTAGTGGTAGTCGAGGTATTACCAGGGATACAGCAGTTGGACCTAAGGCACGAGCAAAACTATTATCAACCACTTTTTTTATCAATTCGGCATTTTCTTAAATTGACATAACTTATTGAGATCTCTTATTTTCACTATTTTAATCTTCAGTTTCAGGTACTTGAATCTCTTCTGGAGTTTTACCTATTAGTTATGTCTTGGGTCTCTTCTAAAGCACCAGCCTACACTATATGACCATCTAGATTTATTATTTTATTTTATGAGAATTTTCATATTTGGAACTTGTAATAAGTTATCCTTGTTAAACTTCTAGTTCAAATTACTCTCCCCCTATCTCATTACAAGTTATTATTTCTCTCCCCTTAATGTTGGAAAAACTATCAAATCAAAATAGTAATCACAAATCATGTCATAATTGAATCTCCAATACATTTAAAACATATAATAATACAAGGAGACTCATAATTAATATATATTCCCAACTTTCTTTAAGTATTTACTCATCTTTGTTGCGGTGGAGCAATTGGAACATATACACACATACAAAAATTCAAAGATGAGAAATATTTGTCTCTTGACCAAAAATCAATTGTAATGGGGAGTATTTATAACATTTTGGCTTGATACGTACAACACGTAAATCAACAAAATCTCATGTTGAAATAGGAAGTTTATTTCACATAGTAATGGTTTAGACAGTAACCAAAGGTGTTCCATCAATAATTTCTCTAAACCATTATATGTATAAAAAATAAACTTTTACAAAAAATTTTCAAACTCAGTCAATAAAAGACTAAGATATAAACTCATCAATATTAGCAAGATGAATTGTCTTGATTACATGATCTGAAACTAATTATTTAAACAAGCAATCTTGCAAACGACAAGTTGGAAGTTGGTAACACATATGTGATTATTTTGTAGATGCATCTACCAAAATCATATAATATCAAAACCATCCACATGGTGGATGAATGAGCCCATATATTTATTTTAGAAATGCAAGATATTAAATCTCAACTTTAACTAGTGAGTTTGTAAGAATCAATTTTCATTGAGAACAAGCAACAAATGATAATTCTTTAGATTAAAGAATCTTTTGTTTCTTTAAATTAAAGAATAATGAATGTCCATATGAATTCTCAATTAATTTTCACATCATATAGGATTCAGGATGGTTTAACTAGTCACGCCAAATAGTAAATGTATTTGTATTAGTAAACTTCTGGTTTACATTAATATACGTTTCAATTATACTAATAATGTCAATAAAAATTGTGGCTAATTGATAATTTTGTTGTCATTCCTTTTACTTTGTATCCATATATTATTGGAAATGTCTAAATCAATGTGAAGTTTATAATGCCACTAAGTTAATAAATATAATTTCCAAATATTTATATTCAATATTCGATTCAGGGAATATGCAAAATCTTCAAATATCCAAAAAGAAATTATTATAAATTTTGTTATATTTATTGCAAACATTTACTTCAAGGAACGTGCAAAAAGTAATTTAAACAATAATATAAGCATATACCATATTTCTTACCAATAAGAATTTATAGATATCATCTGCTTCAAGAAATGATAAATTAATATAAATCACTGAACATTCAGTATTAAGAATAAACATTTGTCAATATTTTGAATCATCCATCTTGTTCTTATCTATTTGTCAATAATAACAATAAGTTAAATTTTCATAATTGTTATAAATTGTTACATTCACTTCAGGGAATGGAGCAAAACTAGTGAAACAAATAACTCATCATTTTGTTTAGCCATAAAGAGATATGAGATCAACTTAAAATACTTTTAAAGCCCTTTTAACAAGAGTTTTGTATAATCAATTAACTACCAAGAATAACTGGGTAGGTCATGTATAAAAACAAACCTAAATTAAATATATCAATAAAAGTCACATCTCAAATATAAAAATATGACATAATGAAAAACTAGCAATTTTTGCCATAACCATCATCATAAATATGCATGAAATTTAATTCAAAATCCAATCATTCATTCTCATAGATCTTTTCATTTACAATTATTCATGTCATTTCACTAAATAATTAACAAATGAAATAATATAAAAAGTATGAACTACTACTTTTAATAATTCTTTGAATTAAATCAAATTCAAATAACCATAAAATTTATTGGTTTATTAACACAAATTTACATACTAGATATGTTTAATCAAATATATTATTTAATTTTAAAACCTACTATAGCGACATAAATAAATTAGTTAATATTCATTTTCATGAATAAATGAGATGCTTAAACCAATATGTAACACATGTAATCAAAACTTAAAAAGATAACTATCTCAAATATTTAAACCATAATGAAGTTTAAATATGTACCCTTTTTTTCTACATTGAGTCTTGACAATTTTATCAAGAAGCAAGAAAATTAAACTCAAATAGTAGACTTTAAATCCAATCAATATCTATTAATACTAAACTTTGAGACTGGATCTTATTTTCCAGGTGTACAACAGGTACATAACCAATAACTTTTCATACATAGTTTTCTCTCTTGCAAGTTCTCATCAGTAATATTTTTCCACGTAATTTTAGTTGAAAACTTATTTTGAACACTGTAGAGTTGTACTCACAGTTTTTAAAAATAAACTTGCAACTTCATGTGCGTCAACCATAACAAGCTTTAGATAGAATTACCATATTTTATTGCTCATAAGTAGATCTTTCACAGTCAAATACTTTGCTTTGAACCCCTTAATCGGGATGATGACAAAAGATCACAAAGATAGTCCCAATTAATTCAATTTAATAACAAGAGTAATCAATAACTCAATCATCCTTTTTTTTTTTCATCCATTCAAAATAAACATTTATAGCAATAATGATTCATATGAAATATAATCTTTTCTTCATTCACAATGTTAATATGATATTCATTATAATGAATATCTTTTAAAACAAATGCATTAACCATCACAAATTTTGTGCTTTATTGGAGCTTTCAACTAATTTTGTACTATCAAATATTGGAATAAAATATTTGTTTGTTTCAGTACCAAATAAGATAAATATTTTCTATCTGTAATGATAGAATTCATTGCTACATTCTCATATCCTTCCTCAAAGAATATTAGTAGAAACAAAATATTTGTATAACACCCTAAACCCGGCCTAGACATTATGGTCGAATCGGGGAATGTTATGAAGAAGCGTTTTGAAACTGATCATAACATGTTAAAAACCTTGTATGCTATGTTGTTAGAAAGGAGTCCATATTTCATAAAACATATCCATTAAACATATTCATTACTAAAACCGTCGATAGTTTGTTCTTTCAGAAAAACTTATTTCGCAGCGAAAATCTTAAGTGTCATTATATGTCGAAAACCAAGGTTGTAGTTTCCAAAACATTTGTTTGTGTGGAATCGTTATTTACAAAAAAAGTTGTGCGTCATAGAAAACATAATCAAACCAAAATCAACAATAAAAACTAAAAGAAATCAAAAAGTCTGGAGAGTCTCAAAATTACAGAACTCTCAGGAAAAACCAGGGATTGAAATAAAATCGATAATTAAAAGATAGTTTCTAGACTAGTGGTCACCGCTAAGCCTCCATCACACCAAACTGTCTATGTCCGACGATTACCTAAACAAAACAGACAAATAGATATGAGTTTTCAAAAAACTTAGTGTGTAACTCAACAAAAGATACATGCATATATACTCAGATTTTTCGTATATAGAACAGATACAAATATGGACATAAATTGTAACGCCCCAAAATTTTTAATTTCAGCTTTTGGTAAATTTGACACAAGTGTGTGTCTACTTCAGTGGTTAAGTATTCTGGGTGTGTGTGAGAAGTCCCAAGTTCAAGCTTTGCCTTTGGCAAAATTTTTGTATTTTTCTAAATCAAGCCCTATCACTGGTTAGTAGATTATCAGTTAATTGTTAATAAAATCGTATCAAAATGGGCCTATTGGTCTGGTGGTTAGGTAGAGTGTTAGTTTACTGGAGGTCTTGTGTTTGAATCCTTGCATAGGCAATAATTTTGTTCACTTCTAAATGGGAGAGTTGTGTTGAGGTTGGACTCCGAGTAGTGGGTGGTTGGTAGGATTTAAGGGAGAAAAGTAAGGGTTTGGATGCAGTGGGGATTGGGTAAACTCTTCTGTTCTCCAAAATTCCCTCTCTAGGAAATTTGACGTTTTTCTTTTCCATCTCCTCCCCATTACTCTTTATTCTTTTCCCTCTTCTTCTTGCCGAATTTCCTTTGAGTTCTCCCTCTCGTTCTTCTTTGATTTTTCCTAGTCTATCCCTTCTTGTGGTTTTTATGACATTGTTATACGTGTGCGGGTTGGTAATTTCCCCTGTTCTTTTTCTATCATGGATTGATAAAAATGGAATAGTAATGAATTTTTTCGGTGATTAATGGCGTAGGAGGAGGCTTTGAGCAGTAATTTCGTATCTCTTGATTTAGCGTTGTTAATGGAGGGTTTTCGTCGGCGGTAAGTTAAGCTTTTGTTAATTTAACATTTGTCAAATTCACTTTTTAAGCCGCTAAATCGATGATTGATAATCTTGTTTTAGGTTTTAGAGGACTTGAGAGTGTTTACGCTTCAAACCGACTTAAATTCAGTTTTGATTTTATGTTATTTTTGCTTTATTATTTTTGGGCGTATTTTATGTAATTTCAGACTTCTTGGACAGTTTTCCTTATTTTTGGGTTTTAATTGCTTAAGTAGTTTTTTTATTCGCAAACTATAATGAAAAGTCATTTTTATTGAAAACAAACAGTTTTCTTTAAATAAAAATGTTTTCTAAAGGTTCCGTTAAAAAGATACGTTTTAAGACAAATTAATTAGTAAGCTTTTTCCGAGATAACAAATGTTAATAAGCTGAAATGGTTTTACACTTGTCAACTTCGATTTCAAACCTCATTACCATGTGACATCTCCAGATCTAGCCAAAACGTCTAGGCCCGGTTTGGAGTGTTACATTTAGTAGTATCAAAGACAAGTTGAAAAACTTGGCTATGGATTTTGGGTTTTAAAATTTGGTTTTTGGAGAACTGATTTTCAAATTATTTAAAATAATTTGACTGAGTATGTGGTACACCGAGTCTCTAGTGTCAATCCTGTAAGTATTCTGATAAACTGATTTGATACTTTAGATAGACTACTTTGAAAACACTTTGTTAGCATACACTGAAACTGTAGTGAAACTGAAACTGTAGCAAAACTAATAGAGGTTGTATTTGCGAAAAACAAAGATTGAATTTTTTATACTGCTTCACATGAAACATCTATTAATAAATACTAAAACTGTAACTAAGTCATAAACATCATAATACAGATAAATCTGAATAGACATGAGCACACGAGGTATCCACGGATGGCGTACTAGAGGTTGAGGTAGAGGTAGAGGTCTAGAGGGGCTCACGCCAAGTCTTCTTTTTCGGGCGGCATGTTGAATTTAGACGCTAGTGAGACACCTATGTTGCTGGCTACTGAGACTAGTCTTAAGATCATATGGCTGGGGACGACGCATTGTCCCAGTCTATGCTAAGTATTTTGAATAGGGTTGCTAGGACCAATACTGGATCTGGGGGTCGAAGGTCGATTATGGAACAACTCCAGTCCAATGGAACTGAGCTTTTTAGGGGTGTCACTGGAGTCACCCTTAATGTTGCCGAGTATTGGATTGAGGCAACTGAGAGGATAATGGATGATCTAGATTGCACCCTTGAGCAAAAATTAAAGGGTGCAGTCTCACTGCTTCGCGAAGAGGCGTACCAGTAGTGGTTGACCGTTAGGGTGGGCACTAAGCCTGAAAGCCTAACTTGTGAGTTCTTTACGACTGCCTTCTAGGGGAAGTATGTAAGAGCTAGTTACATTGATGCTTGTAGGAGGGAGTTTCTGAACCTCACCCAGGGAGACCAATTTGTATCCGAGTATGAGGCCAAATTCTTGAGATTGAGCCTCTATGTGCGAGGTATGGTGGCATCCGAGTATGAGAGTTGTGTTCGCTTTGAGGATGGCCTCAGAGATAGTTTGAGACTGCTGATAGCTCCACAAAGGGAGCGAGAGTTTTTTGTTCTAGTCGAGAAGGCAAAGTTCGGCGAGGATGTTAAGCACTGAGTGCCAAAATAGAGACAGAGAGAGGGGTAAGAATAAGATGGATTCGGAGCCCTCGAGTTTTGTACAAAGGCCTAAGAAAAGGGCCAAATTTGATAGGCCAATTAGAGTGGGGCCCTCTATTATTGCTACTAGACTGTAGCCATGTGTAGATTGTGGTAGACGCCATCAGGGTGAATGTTGGAAGCAGACTGGGACTTGCTTAAGGTGTAGGTCATTGGAGTACCGCATTAGGGAATGTTCGCTGAGGTCCGATCAAATGCAAGCTCTGGGTACTAGTACTACACAGCCATAGAGGGTAGTTCAGCAGCCACCGAGGGGTCATGGTCAAGCTAGAGGTGGTAATGGTATGGGCCATGGACAGAAAGCATCGGACAGAGGTGCTGGATAGACTGAGGTGAGGCAGCCTACTCTTATTTATGTTGTGCACCGCCAAGAGGATAGAGATGCTCTAGACGTCATTACGGGTACGTTCTTAATTTATGATGTACATTACCTTATATTACTAGACATATGTTCCACACATTCCTATGTAGCTAACACTGTGTCTGGAAACTTAGGTATTTCGTTTGAGAGTACTTCTAGTGAGGTGACTGTATTGAGTCTATTAAGGCGGTTTGTCTGGGTTAATAAGTGATACAAAGATGAGTGATACAAAGATGTACCGTTGGAGGTTTAAGGAGCGATCTTTTTGGCTGACTTAATGGAGCTTCCATTTAGGGAGTTCAATTTAATTTTTGGGATGACTGATTGGTCAAACACCGAGTAAGTTTGGACTGTACGACTAAGCGAGTCATCTTGAGAACCAATGATGATATTGAGGTAGTCATCATTGGGAAGTATCGGAACTACTTAGCTAATGTGATTTCTAAACTAGTGGTTGAGAAATTGGTTCGCAAGCGATGTGAGGCATACTTGGCCTAGTAAGTGTTTTTGTTTCGGGAGACTCTACTGTTAAGGATATCAGAACTATAAGGGATTTTTTAGATGTCTTTCCTAAGGAGCTACCGGGTTTACCTCTGAATCAGAAAGTAGAGTTTGGGATTGAGTTGTTTCCTAGTACAGCTCTAATGTCTATCGCTCCCTATCGAATGGCACCGAAGGAGCTTACGGAGCTTAAGGCTCAGATTCAGAAGTTGTTGGATCGTGGATTCTTCTATCCTAGTGTGTCCCTATGGGGAGCACCTGTGCTATTTGTTAAGAAGAATGAGGGATTCATGAGGATGTGTATTGACTACCGACAACTAAACAAGTTGACAATTAAGAACAAGTATCCGCTTTCGAGGATTGATGATCTGTTTGACCAGTTCTGAGGTGCTTCAGTGTTCTCCAAGATTGATCTATGTTCTGGATATCACCAGTTGAAGGTTAAGGAGGCTGATGTACATAAGATGGCATTTAGGACTTGTTATGGACATTACAAGTTCCTAGTTATACCTTTTGGGTTGACAAATGCACCAGCGGTGTTTATGGATCTGATGAACCGAGTGTTTCAACCCTATTTGGATCAATTTGTGGTGGTGTTCATCGATGATATCTTGATGTATTTTAAGACTGAGCATGAGCATGACAAGCACCTTAGAATGGTTCTTCAGTCTTTGAGGGAAAGACAGCTCTATGCTAAGTTCAGCAAGTTTTCGAGTTCTAGTTACGTAAGTTAACATTTCAAGGTCATGTTGTTTCTACTGAGGGATTCGAGTTGATCCTCATAAGATTGAGGCTATGTTGGATTACAAACAGCCGAAGAATGGGTCTGAGATCTACAGCTTTCTGGGTTTGGCGGGTTATTATTGGTAGTTTGTGGAAGGTTTCTCACTGATTGTAGCACCCTTAACTAAGCTGCTACGTAAGGGTGTACCGTTTGACTGGACCGATGCGCAGCAAGAGAGCTTCGAGAAGATTAAGACTGTTCTGACTCAGGCTCCTGTTTTGATACAGCGTAAACTTGGAAAGGAGTTCACGATTTATAATGATGCATCACATGTCGGCTTGGGATGTGTGTTAATGCAGGATGGTAAAGTGGTGGCATATGTATCTCTTTAGCGTAAGACACACGAGGCGAACTATCCAACACATGATTTGGAATTGGCTGTTATGGTATTTGCTCTGAAAATTTGGAGGCACTATTTGTACGGTGATAAGTGTATTATCTACACTGATCACAAAAGTCTCAAGTATCTCTTTACTAAGAAGGAGTTGAATCTTAGGCAGCGTAGATGGATTAAGCTGCTTAAGGACTATGACTGTACCATTGAGTACCATCAGGCAAGGCCAATATGGTGGCCGATGCATTGAGCCGTAAGGTTATGACTAATCTGAGAGCTATGTTCGCACGACTTAGCGATGTTTGCTTAACTTAGCTTGTTCTACGATGGGAGCTTGTTGGCTGAGCTGCAAGTCAAATCGACTTGGATTGAGCATATTAGGGATAAACAGTTGAGGGATGAAACTTTGGGTCTTCAGTTTTGTCAAGTTGAGAGTGGCAGCACTACAGACTTTGGGCTGAATTCTAAGGGTGTGTTGTGCTTTTGAGGCTAGATATGGGTGCGGAATGATATGGATTTAAGGCAACCTATACTGAAGGAGGTGCATAGTAGCCCATATGATATGCATCTCAGCGGGAATAAGATGTACCAAGATCTCCAAGAGTTAAATGGTGGTCGAGATTGAAACAAAAGGTTATTGATTTTGTGGCTAGATATCTGACATGGCAATAGGTTAAGGCTGAGCATCAGTGACCTTCGGGTTTGTTGCAGCCAGTTAAGATTCCACTATGGAAATAGGAGCGAGTAACGATGGACTCCATTTGTGGGTTGCCCCTAACACCCACTAAGAAAGATTCTATTTGGATTATCGTGGATCGATTGACCAAGTCCACACACTTTATTCCGGTTAGGACAGACTATTCTCTTTAGAAGTTGGCCAAGATCTACATATTTGAGATAGTAAGACTACATGGGGTACCTGTCTCAATCATTTCTGATAGGGATCCTCGCTTCACGTCTCGATTCTGGAAAAAGTTACATAAGGCTTTGGGTTCGAGGTTAGACTTTAGTACTGCATTCCATCCTCAGACCAATGGTCAATCTGATAGGGTGGTTCAGATACTAGAGATTATGTTGAGGAGCTGTGTCATCGATTTCTAAGGTAGTTCAGACAATTGTCTGCCGCTAGCGGAGTTCACCTATAATAACAGCTTCCAGTCTAGCATTCAGATGGCACCTTACGAGGCTCTGTACGGTCGTACGATAGTAAGTATCGCACTCCCTTATGTTGGACTGAGTTGGGTGGACGATGGATTCTAGGTCTTGAGTTTATTTTTGAAACCGAGGATAAGGTCATATTGATTCAGGATCGACTAAAAGTGGCTTCTGATAAGCAGAAATCCTACGTAGATCTAAAAAGGAATGAGATTGAACATTCTATAGAGGACTTCATTTTTCTCATGGTCTCACCATAGAAGAAGGTTTTGAGGTTCAGTCGTAAGGGCAAGTTGAGCCCTCGGTTTATTGGGCCATATCGAATTCTGAAGTGAGTGAGACCAGTCACTTATTAGTTGGAGCTACCTCTGGACTTGGATCGTATTCATAACGTGTTCTACATCTCGATGTTGAGGTACTATTACTCTGATCCTACTCATATTATTCGTTTTAAGGAGATTAAGGTTAGGCCAGACTTAATCTTTGAGGAGTAGCTGGTTCAGATTCTGGATCGCGATGTTAAGGTTCTGAGAAAGAAGACCATTCCACTAGTAAAGGTTCTGTGGCAGAATCATGGCACTGAGGAAGCTACATGGGAACCTATGGATGCGATGCGTCAGCAGTATCTTCACTTATTTTGATTAGGTAAATTTCAAGGATGAAATTTTCTTTTAGGTGGTAGAGTTGTAACGCCCCAAAAATATTAATTTCGGCTTTTGGTAAATTTGACACAAGTGTGTGTATGCTTCAGTGGTTAAATGTTCTAAGTGTGTTTGTGAGGTCCCAAGTTCAAGCCTTGCCTTTGACAAAATTTTGGTATTTTTCTAAATCAAGCCCTATCTCTAGTTAGTAGGCTTTTAGTTAATTGTTAAT
Organism: Gossypium stocksii; assembly: GCA_020496765.1. Classification (NCBI taxonomy): domain Eukaryota; kingdom Viridiplantae; phylum Streptophyta; class Magnoliopsida; order Malvales; family Malvaceae; genus Gossypium; species Gossypium stocksii. The sequence goes on from CM035629.1 coordinate 44,430,788, forward strand.
AAAATCATATCAGAATGAGCCTGCTGGTCTGGTGGTTAGGTGGAGTGTTAGTTTACTGGAGGTCTTGTGTTCGAATACTTGCATAGGCAATATTTTTGTTCGGTTCTAAGGGGGAGAGTTGTGTTGAGGTTGGACTCCGAGTAATAGGTGGTTGGTAGGATTTGAGGGAGAAAAGTAAGGGTTTGGATGTTGTGGGGATCGGGTAAACTCTTCTTGTCTCCAAAATTCCCTCTCTAGGAAATCTTGTTTTAGGTTACAGAGGGCTCGAGAGTGTTTACGCTTCAAATTGATACCAGGAGTGTACCCAAAAATACGAAAAATAGGGTTTCGACGAAAGATGAAAACCCCACTATTGATGCCACACGGGCACGAGTGTGTAATTGACAAGGCCAAGCCGTGCGCGCAAGACATGAGCGTATGATGGCCAAGTAGGTCATGTGCGACACACGGGTTAGACTGAATTGGGCTATGTGGACCATACGGGCGTGTGGGCCCACACGGGCAAGCCACATGAGCGTGTGGGCCCATTTAACTGAATTGTTTCCTAACATTGTATAGGTCGCTGAAGTCGATTGTGAACCTACTGTAGGGTCGGTAAGCATTACCTAGACCCCAAAATGTGTGATCTGACTGTATGTAATGCATGTATTGAGCATCGTAATTTATGCATGTTTACTGATAAATATATATGTGTATGTCTGATAATTGCATAAAAGCATGATAATGATATACTGTATGTTTGCATTGCATTGGGGTGGGATGATGATTATTTGGTGGAAGTGTATTGAAAGGCTCTTAAGCCTATTATCTAGCAGTTCAGCTGCATTATACTACTATGTGCCGCATTCGGTACAACTTGGAATGTAGGGCTAGGTAGGTGTTTTAAACCCCACATGGAGTGTAGGGATGAACAGAGATGGTGTGTAGAGGATGGTAGGTAGGAATCTGTTTTCTGATTACTGTATGTGTAACTGTTACTGTGATAAGTTAAGGCCCTAATGCACATCTGATATTGAAATTAAAATGGGCTAAGGCCCAAACTGCTACTGAAACTGTAATGGGCTTAGGCCCTAAATCGCATTTGATTGTTTTACTGTGTTTGATTGTATGCTTGCTTTCTATGGCGATAACACACTAAGTTTACGAAAAGTCACCCCTTCTGTTTCATCTTCACAGGTAATCCCCAGACTTAGACGAATTGGTGCGACAGAGGACTCAGGGGTGGCCACACGTTTGTTAAACCGACTTAAATTCAGTTTTGATTTTATGTTATTCTTTCTTTATTACTTTTAGGGGTATTTTATGTAATTTCGGATTTCTTGGACTGTTTTCCTTATTTTTGGGTTTTCATTGCTTAAGTAGTTTCTTATTCGCAAACTGCAACGAAAAGTTGACTATTACAAGTACTGAAATAACTATGCTTTCATAAGAACATACTACATATAACTTATAGAATCTTATGATGCTTTCATAAATTATTTGTACTTTATAATTCAACCTAAAAGGTATAATCCAATCATTTATCAATAACAAAAAAAAAAATCCTCTTGAAATGGGACCAATATCACAAAAACTTATATCTTACGTCAACAATTAATATATATTTAAACAATCATTTAAAAATAATATATTATAAAGTTTTATTAATAAACCTTGTGAACCCATCGATATTTAATAATATAACTTAATAATTTGATCAGACTTAAGACAAATAAATAATAATAATCATACTTCAAAAAATTTTGAAGCTCTTTACCAATTTTAATTATGCTCTATAAATCTAAAATCCATGCTGAGATCAAAATTTTTTTCACCATCCAAAGCAATAGACTTTTGTGTCCATATTGGTGTTGAGCCTCTGAGTGTAAACTCAAACATTCCATTTGCAGTAATACTCTTTTACCAACTTTAAGAAGTAAAACAAGTAATTAAAACAATCTCAAATTAATTTAACTTAATTGAAAATTAATCTAGATATAAAACACTAAATAGATAAAAACTTCCTGCAAAGAGTTGCAAACAACAGCAAGTGAAAGGCAAAAATGGAGAATCAGGAAGTAAGCACTCAATTTGAATAGCAACCAACAGTTATAAATAGTCATTTGACGAAGCAAAAGAGCCAACGAAACAGAAAAATAAGAGTAATTTTAGTGGTCGGAGGTTGAATTTTGGTATTATGAATGAGGCTTAATGGTTCACAAAGTTGCCATTGATTTAATCCACTATTAAGATAATTAAAAGAGAATTGTGCTAATAACGTGTTATAAAATAAAAGATAATAAAATATAACGGCCCAATTTCAGTGATATCAGAACAGTGGTTTCGAAACCACAAATCTGAGCTAGAAATAAAATTTATTTAAATATTATTGTATGGTCTATATTATGATGGGAAAGTCATATGAAAATACTGATATGAAAATTTTACTGATTAAGTGATTAATTAGAGAAAGGACCAAATTGCATAAATGTAGAAGTTGAATTCTAGAAGCTAGAAGGATTAATTTGCTATGGAATTCAAAACTTGAGGTCCTTATATGGTAATTAGACCATTAATTAAAATTTAGTAGATATTTATGGGTGAATCATCCATGGAAGTTGGGAAAAAGAAAATGACTAAATTGGAATTAGAAATAATTAAAAGATGATAATTAACTAAAAAGAAAAAATCATCATTTTATTAATCATCATCCCTGAAACTTTGATGGAAACCCTAAGAGAGAGGAAGAAAACTTTCTTGGCATAAATAGGTAAGTAATCAAGTCCCGTTTTTAGTAATTTTTATATTTTGATATCAGGATAACCTATTCTTTCTATTTTTGGGATTAATTTGAAAAGTTATCAACGTATAAAGTTTTTGCCATGGATGATCATGCTAAAAATTTGAAATTTATGGTAGAAAATGAACGGTTGTTAGTAGATAAACAACTTTTACAAAGTGAATTTGTATGAAATTGAGATTTAAGGACTAAATTATAAAGTTATGAAATTCAAAAAAATTCTAAATTTTGATAATCATAAGTGCTGTAAATGATATATGGAAATTTTGGTTAGGCTTGGAATAAGGATTAGATTTCATGAATTTCATTTTCCGAGCCTAAGGACGAAATTGGAATTTATGAAAAGTTTAGAGGTAAAATAGTAATTTTACCTAGAGTGCAAATTGAGTCCAAATGAATATGAAATATGGTAAATTGACGATTTTGATCATAGAGATCCAGAAAAATCAAATACGAAGCTAGATCGAGGAAAGGAAAAGATTTTGGATCAGTAGATTTTGGTGTACAAACAAGCATCGAGGTAAGTTCATGTAACTTAGATGAGTATGAAAATATGTTGATTTAAATGATGTATTGAACTGAATGTTAAATATGAAATTGTATATGTGAAATGTATAAATGTTGCAAAATAAGAAATGAACACATGTTCGGAATTATTCGAAATGAGTTAAGTTCTGTTGAATATTGAATTTCGATGGATAAAGGTGATTTCCGCTGTTAAATAAGGTCCTGCATTTGTTGCTGACGAGATTTAGCTCAGATAAGTAATCCTATTGACCTCATTACAAATAGGATTTAGCTTGGACGGGTAATCCTGATATAAAGTCTCTCAAGCATATGATATAGATTGGGTTTAGCTTGGACGGGTAATCTAGATCAAGCTCTTTAGAGCATATGTTATAGAAAGGATTTTGTAACACCCCAAATTCGGCCTAGACGTTAGGGCCGAATCTAGCAGTGTCACATTATAGGGTGTTTGAAAACCATACCGTCGCGATAAAACCATATCCATTGAGTTACTTATCTTAATATCTTCTAGTTCCAAAATCGTGTTACTCATTTAGTCGATAGTTTCAAAATGTTATTCATTGCGGAAGCTTTTAAATCAGTTAAACCATCATATGTTTCCAAAAAACATTTGTTTCCTTTGAAAACCAAGGTTTCCTACTACTAATAGTTATAAACCATGAAGTAAAGATAATTAAAACCCAAAACCAAACTAGAGTCCAATAGTCCAATGACAACCCAAAAATTAAACTAGCAAAAATAGAATAAAAATGAAACCAAAAATCTTAAATTAATGGCAGTCTAATACTGTGGTCACCATCGAGCCCTCCACTGCACCGATCCATCTAAGTCTAGGGGGTTACCTGTGCACATTAAACAAAAAGGGTGAGTTTACATAAACTCAGTGTGTAATCCTACAGAAAACAAACATACAATTAGTAATCACAGTGCAGGGTTAAACAGTCATGGGCCTAAGCCCTTTTCAGTATCAGTGTCAATATGCATTAGGGCCTTAGCCCATCACAGTATTAGTAGCAGTCATGCCATATTCAGTAACAAAGTCCTACCCCATCAGCCTCTACACACATCCTCCGTCCAACCTTACACTCCATGTGGAGATTAAATCAACCCACCCATCCCTACACTCTAAGTAGTACCGAATGTGGTACAAAACAGTAATTTGCAGTTAAGCTGCCAGTATATTAGGCATAAGAGCCTTTCAGTCCACTTCCTCCAAACAATATCAACCCCACCCCATGCAATGCAACATACATAATGTGTCATGCTAACTTATGATTACCAGTACATATAAACAGTTCAGTATCTGTTCATAATATTAGCATGCTCAGTACATATCAACCAATCAGTCAGTTCATATGATTAGGGGTCAAGTAGTGCTTACCGAGCCAACAGTAGGTTCACAGTCGTCTTGGGTGACCCGTGCAACCTTAGAATATTAACATGCCCATGTGACCTGCTTGTGAGGGCCCACATGACCGTGTAGCCCACACGGCCCAAATTGGCCTTGGTCGTATGGATAACACGGCCTGGCCCAAAATCCCACACACCCGTATGGACTACCCGTGTGGTCCCACACTCCCGTGTGGCCCGCACGGCACAATTCAGTCCAGCCCGTGTGTCGCATACAGGTTGCCTGGCCGTGCCCTTCGCGCATGGCCTAGCCTCGTCGATCACACAGTTGTGTCCTAGCACACGGCCTACCGCACAGCCTACCACACGTTTGTGTGGTGCCAACAGTAGGGTTTTTGACTTTTGCTGAAACCCTGTTTTCTGCGTAATCGGGTACACACCTGGTATCATTTCTCATTTCACCGATTTTGGGCCTGGTCAAAGCAGTGCTTTAGAACCACAAATTTTAGGTTAGAGAAAATTATTTTAGTATTATTTAATGAGTTATAGCATAATTATATGAGTGCATACAAATTTTGGTGAATTTATTTTAGCGATAGTGAGTTTAAGTGCGATAAAGGACTAAATCGCATAAAGGGTAAAAGTTTTATTTTAATTGCTAAGGGAGTTAAATTGCTTGACAATCATAATATGGGGCTTTTAAAGGGAAATTAGCCCATCCCTATAGTGATAACCGGCCATAGCATGCAAAAAGGGGTTGAAAAGTCAAAGTTTAGGGTATTAGGTAACCATGAATTAGTAAAAGAAAACAAAAAGAAAAAGTTGTCATTTTCTTTCTTCTTTCTTCCTTATTCAATGAAAATGGCAGCAACATGGGGGTTTTAAGAACTCATACTTTTAGCCGACTATTTCTCATGCAAGTAAGTGATTTTAATGGTCTTTCTTGTAGATTTTTATACTTTTGGGACCCCTAAAGCTTAATATAGCTATAGAGGGGATTATTTTGCAAAATGGTTGATAGTCTAGAGATATGCCATGAGAATAGTATTGATGTTTGCTAAGTTTTTATGGAAGAAAATGAAGCTTAGTTGTTAAATAAACAATTTTTGTTAAGTGATTTTCATGAAAACACCCAAAATAGACTATTTTGTAAAGTTGTAAAAATTGATGATAATTGGGCTAGGCATGGTTAGTGAGGAAATTCGATAAAAATTAATTTACGAGCCTAAGGGAAAATTTGTAATTTTGTGAAAGTTAAGGGGCAAAATTGTAAATTTGCTAAAGTATGTTTATGGGCAGCTAGTAGTAATTATAAGACTTGGCTAAGCATGAATTGTGCTTAATTGCATGAACTGGAACTTTTATGTGACAAGGACTAATTTGTAAGAATTTGAAATATTAGGGAAAAAAGTGCAAAATTTCCCAAATGAGAATTTTTGGATTAAATTGTATAAAGTGATGTAAATTTTCGAAGCTTTCGGAGAAATTTTCTTAGTGCCTGGAATGGTCCTAAATTGTTTCTAAACTATATTTAGGCCTCGTAGGCTCATATGAAGGTTCATAGGACAACGTTTGAAAATGTTTTTAACTGGGACACATTTCATTGAGTTGTAAGTCGAATGATTTCATGATAATTAGTATGGTAATGCCTCATACCCTACTCCGGTATCGGTTCTAGGTAAGGGGTGTTACATTTAGTGGTATCAGAGCATGGTTTAGTCGATTCTCGGACTAACCAAGCCGGTGTTAGAGTATTGCTATACATGCCATATATAAACTGTGATAGTGTGTTTTCTCCTGACTTTAACGAAATTGCTTATTAAGACAAAAGTGCTTCCAACTGAGCTAATTATGAAAATGCTGAGAAATGTATTAAGATATTCTGGAATGTGTTGTAATGATTAAAGATGTAGGAAAGTAAGAATCCAAATTCCTAATAGATATGTGGTAATGCACGAAATGAAATAGCTATAAGATGAGAAATATAGATAAAATATTACAAAGGTTATAAAGAGGTTTTAGCCGGATTGATAGTGTAGTTATATCACATGTGGCTTAAGAGTATGCCTTACGAATAGATGTCAAATAGGGGCGCTTCTGAATGTGAATTATTTAAATATTGTTCATGAATATGTTCAACGAAATTCGATGAGGTATAAGTTCCCGGTTAAACACTAGGGAATAAATTGGGTACCCAAGCCATGACATTACAGTTATATGTATGCCAGTGTAAGACCATGTTAGGGACATGGCATCAGCATGAGGTATCATGTAAGACCATAGCTGGGCTATTGGCATCGGTATATGATACGATTCCATGTAAGACCATATCTGGGATATGGCGTTGGCATCTTACTAAACCTATGAGATTTCTTGGGTATCTTTAGTATTCCAAGTGGTTCAACGGGAAATGTAGAATGATGACAGAGATGGGAAAGATTATGTTTGTGTTGTAAGAAGTACAAGTATTTATATGAAACTCATGAGAAATGAGCTCGAGTTATGATGCATGTGTAACACCCCAAACCCGGCCCAGACGTTATGGCCAAATCTGGTGTGTCACATCACCTATATCTAACCATGTTACCTAGTTACTAAGATTAGGGTGAGCTCTGCAAAACCATTTTTGTTATTTTAAGAGAAATTCCCGATTTACTTAATAAATGTCCTATTTACTACCGATTGTGAAAGGTTTATTAAAAAAAACGTGACTTTTGATACTCTTTGGAAACTGCATTTGGTTTTGAAAACGTTCGTTTATCGTGTTATTTTGAAAACAAGTAAATCCGATTTCAAAAACAATTTAAACAATATTATTCTTAAGTTAAAACAAATAAAATAAGTAAAGAATAAAAAACCCAAAACAAAATAAATAGAGCGACCTTATTACAACCCAGAAACCATAATAAAAATAATCTAAATAAATAACTAAAATAATTGAAAACCAGAAACTTAATCTTCGTGGCCACTCTGAATCCCTCCCAACTCCAAGTCCACCAACTAGGGCTCACCTGCATGGATGGAAAGAAAGGGGGTGAGTTTGGAAAACTCAGTATGTATAGAAAGCCCATCCAGAGCCCAAGTCAGCTCAAGCCCATTGGGCCTAAGCCCTATCCAGATACAGTACACTGGGCCTTAGCCCTTTTCAGATAACAGTACAGCCCATAGGCCTATTTCAGAACAGAACAAATAATAAGTATGAATGCAAACCCAAACCAGCCTAAATCCAGCTGCTACAATCCACCCGTACCAGCCCTACATACCATGTGGGGAATAACTCAACCCACCCAGCCCTACACTCCACAGTTGCAGCATAGCTACTCAGATATAAGTAAGTTGAAGCAAAGCCTCCAGTACGTGGTCAAGCCACTTTCAGTACTTCCTCTATCAATATCCCAGTCTCAGGCAACAGATAATCATGTAATGAACAGAAAACAGTAACACATGCAATTCAGTCAGATCAAACCCTAAGGGTATAACGGTAATTCTACACCTAGGGGTAAAATCGTAATTTCTTGTCCCTAAGGATATTTCAGTAATTTTATCAGTTTTTAGGGTTTTCATGCATATTTCTGTCTCCAATAATCTAACTTTCGTCTCAGTGGTTATTTAACTTGTTTTAACAGTTTTACGCTATTGGGCCCTAAAACCCTTAATGGGCCCTACAGTGTCTATTAGCTACTTAAGCCCTTTTAGTTCAGATTTTATGATCAATTTATCAGTTTAACTAGTTTTGAACCTACAGTCTACCAGTACACATTAATTACTCATTTCACCTATATTGGCCCGTAAGCTCATTGGGCCCACTTTTAGCCCATCGAGGCCCAATTACCGAAGAACATGAAATTATACGTACAACTATCTCACCACTTGCAATTTCAGATCCAACGATTTCCAACCATCTTATGAACATTCATATACTTACAAGCCCATGAAATACTCGAATTTTGGCATTTCGGCTTTTAGACTTTTGCCGACTTAGACTAAAGAAGGGTGTTCGATAGACACCTGTTTTGCGACGACTGTAATGAGATACCCCCACGATATTCTTTTCCGAAAACCGATGACTAGATCTTGATCTAGTCGTACCAAAGATCCAAGCCCTCGCCAGCAGCCTCTGAATCAAACATTGATTCCCTTTCTATTTCTACTCAGATCTGATGCAGATCTAGCCCCTAAACGATAGTAGAACTCGAATCTAGGAGATCTAAAGGTTTGGCTATGGACTCCTAAGGATATGGCGTTTCTGACTTTTTTGACTGGTGAAGAAAATGATGATTTGGGGTAGTAGTTTTGGAATGGTGTTGCCAACAAACACTAAGGGTTTAGAGAGGGTGAAAATCTATTAAAAGGGATGAAAAGAATAGAGGGATTTTGGCTTGGAGAAATCGACACAAGGGCAAGTTTTTGGGATTTCAACTTTTATGGCAATCGACTATGGTGGCTTTGAAGAGAATAGGATCGAAAGAGAGAATGGGGTGAGTGGTAGGGATGCTTCAGCTAGAGAAGAAATCAAAAGGAAAAGAAAAGAATGAAGGAGAGGGGAAGAAGAAGAAGAAATCGGCACAAGGTATTGGTCTTGTGTTTTCGGTCACTTTGTGAAACTTGAGAAGAGAATAAAATTTTAGGTGGCTAACCCTAATTGGCAAAACAAAATAAAAAGAAAAGAAACTAACCCTAATGCCCACTAAACCAATCGGCCCAACCTCCCTAAGGCCCTAGCCGATTCTACTAAAGTTAATCACATGCCCGACACATGCCTAAAAATTAAAAGTATCAATACGCTTACCTTATGACTTGAACTCAAGCTCTCTACCCTCATCCACACTTTTTTTGATGATTTTGTGCAATTATCCTACCATGTATCTATTAATCAATATTATATGAATAAAGACGATTGGAAAGTTAGCGTAACACAAATGTGCGTGTTAAATTACTTGAGACTCATCGTATGATTGAGATGATTTAATTACAATGATCAATGCTAAATCACATATATGTATGCAATTGAGAGAGTCGAGTTAGAGGCTCTACAGCCTTACCCCTTTTATCGACGTGGTCTCTTTTTATAATGAAATTTCACGAGGGTTAAAAAAATGGAAGTTAATCTTGGTTAATCAACTCACTTAGGTATTAAGATAAAGTATGCAATTGCCAACAATCCTTTCAAATTGATTTTCGTTAGTGATGGAATAAAGTGGAATCTGCGATGACAGAATTAAACAATGGACAATGTTTGAATTAAAAGATAACTAAGTATAGTGGTTATAGTTGGGCAGTTACTATGAGTTATATTATATATATTCCAAATGCTCAGCTATTCTTAGAGAAATGAGTGGCCATTTATTTTCAAATGAAATCCTTATCGTATGAGAACACTAGTTAAAATTTGTATCAGATGAAAGAGTTGTTGGTTTGGATGTATGATAATTGGTGTTAATCCGTGGTAGTAATGGAAAAGCCAACGGCAAAATGTGTAATATTCTATTTCCATTGGTCGTTGTTTTCCTATATATGGAAAGATTGTATATGGCCTTAGGCACAGTTGAATACAATTCAAATAAATGGCATTTTATTTTTGAATATTCTTCGAGATATAATGTGTATAGGCAGTTGAGATTTTGGCCCCATGATGGCACCATGATTTCGGTCTATGTGATGGCTATGGGTATAGAATAGTTCAAAACTCAGTTGCCGGTAAATTTAAAAGCTATCGATTGACAGACGAGATTGGTCTAGTTGTCTAGTTAATTATATCGATTACTTGAAGGATTAACTGAGTTAATTGTGATTGAATTTATCCACCGAGTGGAAAATAAAGTTGAAATACCCTTTGATATTTAGATGAATAGTCGAAAAGTGAAATTCATGTTCTAATAGATGTGACACTGAATTGTATCTATCGAAACGGTTTTATTGAAACATGTCTTTGTAAGTCAAAGTTATCTTAATTGAGGGAAAATCATTACGCTTGAGGAGTCTATAAGATGAAATACTTATTGATAAAGCGATAAACAATTAAATATATTGTTAACTAAAGCATTAGCTCCAGTTCAGTTTGAACCAAGTAAAGAGTTTAAAATTTTCAATTTTAAGCTAATGAATGTCTTGAAGTGTATTTAACGCAAGAATGTATAGCGACAGCTTAAATTTTCATACGATTAATGCTGCAATGAAAAGATTTGTTCGGCACATGGATTAGAGATGGTCGACATTGTAAGAATATTGAATAATTAACCACGGTATTTATTTGGTAAATAATGTAATCCTTTTAACGACCACAAGAGTTTAAAGCATTTGATGTGCGAAGAGATCTGAATTTGAGATTTCAAGTGACTTGAACTGTCGGAAACTCTTGAGGCAATGATCGATTATAATCCAGAGGTAATGATTACTGTTACAGAGGTTCTAAATAGGAAACCTATGTGAACTTGCAGGTGATGATTATACAATTATTGAATGACAGATAGTCTTTAGTGGGGTAGAAATTAACTTGATGTATATTCATCGAATTACGAAGCCCAGAAATGTGACAGTAAGTTACAACCTAAAAGGGGGTCAAAGTAAATTGACTTCTGACTCAGAATTTTAAAATTTGGAGCCGATGATTATCCATTGTTTTGGGACAGATGTTCGTGTATTAAGAAACTTTGAAATTATTAGACAATTATTTATTCATCCGTAGAGTACTAAGATGTACGATAATTTGAGACGATTATCCCAGAGAATGAGTATGCAATGTGGTACTTGTAACTATATGTTCAAATATCTGGGCAAGGAACAAGATAAAACTGATTATCGAGTAACTTAAGGACTATTACAGTCTGTGTAGTTGTCTGGGTGTTGAGAAAATAAAATTTAAAGGATGATGTGTAAAAGGAAGATGGCGTCTGAATAATTGTTGATCGTGTAAAGCAGTGTGCACCTTTTATCTCAATATTTGCAGACCCCACTTTTTATAGGTTGATTAAATTACACATGTCGAAGACTTTTAGGTCACTCAGTGAAATAAACTCTACTATTTCAGATAATAAACCTGAAGAGGAAATTTTAGATCCTCGAGGTAATGTTACAATATGGTTGTTTAGAAATTAAAAGCGAGTGGAAAAAGTAATTACCATTAATCGAGTTGTATGTAATCAAAATCTTTTAGCCATACATAAAGATGACATTATGTGGAGTGTGTATGGAAATAATACCCGAACTCGGTTGTCACCTGATCAAGCTTGGTGAAGAGGGATCCATAGGATCGATTTCATTGAAGAAAATGAGTAGAGAATGAAAGTAATTTACAACAGTTAGAAGTAGTTTCAGATTGATAGAATATGTATGCCATCTGAATATGCAAAAGCAATGAATTTCAATTAGTGAAATGGCTGGTCACGAAAATATTGTTGCGGAAATAAGATTTCTCGATTTAGTTATAAAAAGAAGTTGAAAATTTTGTTGGATTAGATGAAAGGTGAAGAATAGCTCAGAACCTTAACTTGCAAGATTAAAGGATGGATAAATTCAAGGTTATGTGAGGAAATGATAAGACAATAAGAAAAGCAAGTCACTAATAGTACCCTGGTAAGATTTTCGGGGACGAAAATCCCTAAGGGGGAGAATTGTAACAGCCCGATTTTGAGCCTAGTCAGAACAGTGGCTTCAGAACCACAAATTTGAGGTCAAAGAAAATTATTTTAATATTCTTTTATGAGTTATAGCATAATTATATGAGTGCATGAAAATTTTGGTGAATTTATTTTAGCGATTGTGAGTTTAGATACGAAAAAGGACTAAATCGCATAAATGGTAAAAGTTTTATTTTAATTTCTAAGGGAGTTAAATTGCTTGAGAATCATAATATGGGGCTTTTAAAGGGAAATTAGCCCATCCCTATAGTGATAGCCGGCCATAGCATGCAAAAAGGGGTTGAAAAGTCAAAGTTTGGGGTATTAGGTAACCATAAATTAATAAAAGAAAACAAAAAGAAAAAGATGTCCTTTGTCTTTCTTCGTTCTTCCTTATTCAATGAAAATGGCAACAACATGGGGGTTTTCAGAACTCAAACTTTCAGCCACCTATTTCTCATGCAAGTAAGTGATTTTAATGGTCTTTCTTAAAGATTTCTGTACTTTTGGGACCCCAAAAGCTTAATCTAGCTATAGAGGGGATTATTTTGCAAAATGGTTAATAGTCTAGGGATATGCCATGTGAATACTATTGATGTTTGTTGAGTTTTTATGGAAGAAAATGAAGCTTAGTTGTTAAATAAATAGTTTTTGTTAAGTGATTTTCATGAAAACACCCAAAATAGACGATTTTGTAAAATAGTAAAAATTCATGATAATTGGGTGAAATAGTAGGAATTTGAAGTTGCTATAAGCTTAGAACATATTCGACTAGGCATGGTTAGTGAGGAAATTCAATAAAAATCAGTTTACGAGCCTAGGAGAAAAATCGTAATTTTGTGAAAGTTAAGGGGCAAAACTGTAAATTTGCCAAAGTGTATTTATGTCCAGCTAGTAGTAATTATAAAATTCTGCTAAGCACGAATTGTGTTTAATTGCATGAATTGGCACTTTTATGTGAAAGGACTAAATTGTAAGAATGTGAAATATTAGGGGAAAAAGTGCAAAATTTCCCTAATGAGAATTTTTGGATTAAATTTTATAAAATGACGTAAATTTTGGAAGCTTTCGGAGAAATTTTCTTAGTGCACGGAATTGTCCCGAATTGTTTCTAAACTATATTTAGGCCTCGTAGGCTCACATGAAGGTCCGTGGGACAACGTTTGAAATTTTTTTTAATTGGGACACATTTCATTGAATTGTAAGTTGAATGATTTCATGAGAATTAGTACGGTAATGCCTCATACCCTACTACGGTATCGGTTACGGGTAAGGGGTGTTACAGAAAAAACACTCTCATGCACTCCAAGACCTATCAATTGACTGATAAACACCAAATTAATTGTTTGAAATGAATTAAAACCGAACCGAAACTAAAAACTCATCAAGCATCCCCAATACTTACCCTCGACGCCTCGAACGATTTGACTAAGGTTCCACAAAACAATAGTCTCTTTTTCTAGAATTCGCTGCTGCCCAACAAGTTAATAAAACCCTAATTAAAGCCTTGAAGAACACAAGTCTACAAAGTACCAAAAATTCGCTTACCGTAACCTCACAATGAATCGTCACAGAAAAGGGGAAAAGGTGAGTTGGTAGTAGGAAGGGGAGGCAAAATCGAAAGGGGGAAAAAGAGGGAAAAATCTGGCAAGGACAAGGGGAAAACATCAGAAGATGGAGGAAATTGGGAAAAAGGAAAACAAAAGGAATATAACACTAAATCTAACCACAATTATGCCCAAAACCCTCAACTTACTCCCCCACTAACCTACTAACACTCAACTACTCAGAGTTTAGCCCCAACACAACTCCTTGCCGAAATTGAAGCAAAAATATTGCCAACGCTCATGCTGAGATTTAAACACATGACCTCCTCCATACCAACACTCCCCTTAACCACCGGACCAATAGGCCTATTCTGTTATAAACTTACCATCAATTAAACTTAAGCCCTTTGAGCAAGGTTAAGGCTTTATTCAGTAAAAATGCCAAAATTTTCCCAAGTCAAGGCTTGAACTTGGGACCTCTCACACACATTCAGAACACTTAACCACTGAAGTAGACAAGTATTTATGTCACACATACAAAAAAACAAATATTAAAAACTTGAGGCGTTACAATTTTCCCCCTAAAAGGAAATTTCATCCTCAAAATTTACCTGGTCATAATAGATAAGGATACTGTTGACGCATCACATCCTCTGGCTCCCACGTAGCCTCTTCAGTGCTATAATTACGCCAACGAACCTTAATCAGTGGAATAGTCTTCCTCCTCAGAACCTTTAGGCCATGATCCAAAATCTGAACCGACTCCTCCTCAAAGGTCAAGTCTGGCCTAACCTCAATCTCCTTAACAAGAATAATATGAGTAGGATCAGAGCGGTAATGCCTCAACATAAAGACGTGATACATGTCATGAACACGATCCAACTCCAGAGGTAGCTCCAACTGATAAGCAACCAGCCCCACTCGCTTCAAAATTCTGTAAGCTCTAATAAACTTAGGGCTCAACTTGCCCTTACAACCAAACCTCAGTACCTTCTTTCTTGGTGAGACCTTGAGAAATATGAAGTCCCCCATAGAATACTAAATCTCACACCTCTTCAGATCCACATAAGATTTCTACCTGTCAGAAGCCGCTTTCAAATGATCCTAAATCAGCCTAAACTTATCCTCTGTCTTAGAAACCAACTCAGGACCCAAAACATGTCGCTCACCCAACTCAGTCCAACATAAAGGAGTGCGACATTTACGACCATATAGTGCCTTGTAAGGTGCCATCTGAATGTTAGACTAAAAACTGTTGTTGTAGGCAAACTCCGCTAGCGGTAGATAATCCTCCCAACTGCCTTGGAAATCAATGACATAGCTCCTCAACATATCCTCCAGTATCTGAGTCGCCTTTTCAGATTGACCATCAGTCTAAGGATGTAACGCAGTACTGAAGTCCAACCTTGAACCTAGAGCCTCATGTAACTTCCTCCAAAACTGAGACGTGAAACGAGGATCCCTATTAGAGATTAGAGATGATCGAAACTGGTACTCCATGTAGTCTCACTATCTCTAAAATATAAAGCTTCGCTAGCTTCTGTACAGAATAATTAGTAAGAACTGGTATGAAGTGGGCAGATTTGGTCAATCAATCCACAATCACCCATACTGAAACCATTTTAGTGGGCGTTAGGGGCAACCCGCTAACGAAGTCCATTGTCACTTGTTCTCATTTCCAAATAGGAATCTTAACTAGCTGTACCAAACCTAAAGGTAAAACTGATGCTCAGCCTCAACGTGCTGGCATGTCAAACATCTACCCACAAAATTGGTAACCTCTCATTTCAATCCTAGCAACCAATATAACTCGCGGAGATCTCGGTACATCTTAGTCCTACCAAGATGCATAGCATAAGGGCTATTATACGCCTCCTTCAATATGGACTGCCTCAAATCGATATCATTTGTTACACAAATCCATCCACAAAAACATAACACACCCTCAGAGTTCAACCCAAAATCTGTAGTGCTACCACTCTCAATCTGTCAAAATCGAGGACCCAAAGACTTGTCTTCCAACTGCTTACCCTTAATCCACTCAATCCATGTTGGCTTAACCTGAAGCTCAGCCAATAAGCTACCATCATCAAATAAGCTTAGGGGAGCAAACATCGCCCTCAAATCGATCATAGCTCTACGGCTCAGTGCATCGGCCACCACGTTGGCGGCCTTGCCAGGGTGGTACTCAATGGTGCAATCATAGTCCTTAAGCAACTCAATCCATCTATGCTACCTAAGATTCAGCTCCTTCTGAGTAAGGAGATACTTGAGGCTCTTGTGATCAGTGTAGACGATACACTTCTCACCATACAAATAATGCCTCCTGATTTTCAGTGCGAAAACCACCGCAGCCAACTCCAAGTCATGCGTCGGATAATTCGCCTCATGAGTCTTAAGCTGGCGAGACGCATAAGCTACCACCTTACCATCTTGCATCAACACTAATCCTAAACCAACATGTGATGCATCACTATAAACTGTGAACTCCTTTCCAGGCTCACGTTGTATCAGAATAAGAGCTCAGTCAATACAGTCCTGAGCTTCTCAAGGCTCTCTTGCTACGTATCAGTCTAGTGAAACAGTACACCCTTACGTAGCAACTAAGTTAAGGGTGTTGCAATCAAGGAGAAACCCTCTATGAATCGTCTATAATAACCCGTCAGTCCCAAAAAATTACAGATCCCTAACACGTTCCTAAGTTGCTTCCACTCCAACATAGCCTCAATTTTTCAAGGATTGACTCGAAACCCCTCAGCAAAAACCACATGACCTAGAAATGTCACCTTACATAGCCAGAACTTACACTTACTAAACTTAGCATAGAGCTGCTTCTCCCTCAAAGTCTACAAAACAACTCTAAGGTACTTGTCATGCTCATCCTCAGTCCTCGGGTAAACCAAGTCATTGATGAACACCACCACAAACCGAACCAGGTAAGGCTGAAATACTCGGTTCATCAGATCCATGAAGGCTGTCGATGCATTACTCAGTCCAAATAGCATTACTAGGAACTCGTAATGACCATAACGAGTCCTAAATGTTGTCTTATATACGTCAGCCTCCTTTACCCTCAACTGATGGTACCCAGATCAGAGGTCAATTTTAAAGAATACCAAAGCTCCTCAAAACTGATCTAACAAATCATCTATCATTAATAGTGGGTACCTATTCTTAATGGTCAGCTTGTTCAGTTGCTGGTAGTCAATACACATGCGCATGGATCCATCCTTCTTCTTTACAAATAGTACCGGTGCTCTCCACGGAGACACACTAGGGCAGATGAACCTACAATCCAATAACTCCTGAATCTGGGTCTTAAGCTCTACAAGCTTCTTTGGTGCCATTCAATAGGAAGCAATAGATGTCGAAGCTGTACCTAGAAGGAGCTCAATCCCAAACTCCAACTCGTGATTCAGAGGCAAACCCAATAGCTCCTTAGGAAAGACGCCTGAAAAATTCTTTACTGTTCTAATGTCCTTAACCTTAGAGCCCCCAACATCAGAAACACTTACGTAGGCCAAGAATGCCTCACATCCCTTATGAACCAACTTCTCCGCCACTAGTGCGGAGATCACATTTGACAAATAATTCTGACGTTCCCCAATCAAGACTACCTTATTATCCTCCCCAGTCCTCAATACGACCATCTTAGTCGCACAATCTAAGCTGACACGATCCTTGACCAACCAATCCATCTCCAGAAAGTCAAACTCCTCACATGGAAGCTCCATCAAATCAGCCAAAAAGATTTCCCCTTGAGCCTGCAAAGGGACGTCTTTAAACAACTTGTTAACCCTTACAGATTGCCCCAACGGACACAATACAGTAACTTCACTCGTAGTACTCTCAACCAAGATCACCAAGTTTTCAAACACAATATAGGATATATAGGAGTGAGTGGATCCTATATCTATCAATGCAATATAAGGTAAATCATGAATAAAGAACGTACCCATGATGACGTCTGGAGCATCTCCATCCTCTCGATGATGTGCAGCATATACTAGAGTAGGCTACCTCGCCTCAGTTTGTTCAGCACCACTGCCCAGCGCTTTCTACCCACAGCCCATGCCATTACCACCCCTAGCCTGACCACGGCCTCTCGGTGGCTACTGTGTTACGATCTGTAGATGTGCAGTACCAGTACCCTGGGCTTGCATCTGATTGGCCCTCAATAGACACTCCCTAATATGATGCTCTAATGACCCACACCTCAAACAAACCCCAATCCTCCTCCAACACTTGCCCTAATGGCGTCTACCACAAACTCTGCAAGGCTGTAGTACAGTAGGGGCAACAGGGGCCCAGCTCGAACTGGCCCATCAGTCTGGCTTTTTTTTAGGCCTCTGTGCAGAATTCAAAGGCTCTGAATCCCTCTTAATCTTACCCCTCTCTATCTCAATTTTAGTGCTCAGCGTGCTTAACCTCCTCGGTGATCTTTGCCTTCTCAACCAATGCAGAAAAATCATGCTCCCTCTACGGAGCTATCAGAACCCTCAAGTTATCTCTGAGGTCATCCTCAAAGTAGACACACCTTGTAACACCCTGAATTTGGGCCTAGAAATATTGGGCTTGAGTCTGGTTCGGATAAAAGAAAACCTGAATAATTGAGAAGTTTTAAATATTATTGTTATAAAAAAAATTTACATTAAGTTATTATTGATAAATATTACTGTTATTATTACTGATGTTTTAAATTTTTATGAAAATTATAACTATTAGATAAAAATTATAATAATAATAATTATTATTATTATTATTATTAAAAAATATAATATTATTGTTATTAATTTGGTGTTTAAATTTAGTGTTTAAATAAATTAAAAGGGATTTATAGTGTGGGAAAAAGTTTGGGTTCAACCCAAGCTTCTAGGAAAAATTTCTTAAATTTTACCTCTTAAGGAAATCTGGGCTTAAGGCCTTATAAATAGATAGGGTTAATTTGAGTCACAAGAGAGCATTTGGTTCAGTGGCTTGAGGCGCTAGGTTGATGGGGGAGTGCCTGAGTTCAAAGCACGGTGCGTGCAAGAGGTGTTGTTTTTTTAAAATCAGCAGCTTGCGTTGGATATGGGTTAAAATGAGTTGCGGGTATAACTTGCCACAAGGGCGCCTGTGGCGCAGTGGCAGCAGCGTGCTAGGATTTCCAAAGGGGTACGGGTTCAAGTCTAGGCGCAGGCAAGTTGTAATTTTATTTTTTTAAAGTAGCGGGGACTGCAGCAGGTAAGGTTTAAAGTTAAATGGAACAGTATTACGTTGAAAACAAAGCCGTGACGCAGTGGTTAGCAGCGCGCTTGGTACCCTGGAGGTCCCGTGTTCGAGCTGGGGTGCGTGCAGGAGGATGGCCTTTTTGCTGTGCGCGCGTGGAAGGAGCCGTGCGAGACTGGGGGACGCGTAGCAGCGTGATGTGCTGGAATTGTGCGGTGCAATCGGTGGATAAGGGCTGCTGCTAATCGGTGGAAGTTTAAATTAAATTCAAACTATGTTGTTGGTAAAATAAGGATAAGCACGGCATTTAATTGGGGGATGGTTCTTAGCCGATTATACTTCTCATTTTAATTAGGATTTTTTTTTTGTTGCTATTTTATCTTATTTCTTTTGCTCATATTCTTTTCTATTTTTCTCCATTAAAGCTGAATCTACTCTTCCCTTCTCCTTTTTCTTCCATTCTTTTTCTCCTATTCTCTTCTTCTTTGATCTTCTTGCACCCTTAAACCGATCCCATTCCATCACCTTTTCTTTAAGACCGAATCAACCTAATCCTTTCCCCTTTTTTCTTTCAAACCCCTGTCGACAACCATTAGAAGTTGAAACACTTAATTGTCGATTTTCTCTTTTGCCAAAATCGTGGTGATTCTTCCTCTAGTTGCATTTGAAAAGTAGATCGTTAAGAGATCAGAGATAGAGAGGTGGTTGGAAAGCAAGTAGATCAATTGTTAGCAAAGGAGGAGATCAAGCGAAGAGCTTTGGAAATCGACAACGCGGGTACAACCAGATCTAGATCTAGTGCATCTAAGTCGACAAAGGAGTTATCGCATAGAGGATCTCGTCGGTGGAATCGTAAACAGGTGTGTGTATTGAACACCATTTCATTGTTCAAATCCACAAAAGCCGAAAAGCCGAAAGGCCAATGTTTTGGCATTTCGTGGGCTTGTGAGTGTGCGAACGCTCTCAAGTCGGTAGGATTTCAGTGGACCTGAAATCGCAACTGGTAAGTTGGTTGATTGTGCGATTTTGGGGGTCTCGGTAAGTTGGGCCTCGATGGGCCAAATGTGGGCCCAATGGGCTTTCAAGCTCATATGGGTAAAAATGGGACTAAATGGGCTGAAGTTGCTAATGGACACTATTGGGCCCATTAGGGATTTTAGGGCCCAAATGCTAAAACTGTTAAACTAAGTAAAATGGGCTACTGTAATGACAAATAAATTAGTAATGACTGTAATATGTATGAAATCCCTAAAAGCTGATAAAATTACCGAATTACCGAAATACCTTAATAGGTGGAAAATTACCGTTTTACCCCTAGGTGTAAAAAGATTGTTATACCCCTAGGGCAAAATTTGACTGAAATGCATGATTGTCTGTTTCTGTTACTGTATGCCATATTATATCTATCTGTTGCATGGGTTGGACTATTGATGGAGGAAGTGTGAGTGGCACTGCCACGTTTACTGAAAAGGGCTATGCCTCATACTACTGAAAAGGGGCTTTGCCTCGTTATATTGTTAGTGGTTTAGCCACGTTATCTGAGCAGCCATGCTGCGACTGTGGTGTGTAGGCTGGGTGGGTCGAGTTATTCCCCACATGGTGTGTTGGTTGGTAGGGTGGTGTGTAGCGGTTGGGTGGGTTGAGTAGTCTCCCCACATATTATGGGCTTGCATTCATACTTGGTTATCTGTTATGTTTCTGTGATTGGGCCTACGGGCCGTACTGTTATCTATACTGTAACTGAGAAGGGCTTCGGCCCAGATTACTGTATCTGAATAGGGATTCGGCCCAGTAACTGCCACTGAATAGGGCTTCGGCCCAGTTGATATTGTGACTGGACAGGGCTTAAGCCTAGTGGGCTTGAGCTAACTTGGGCTTTGGATGGGCCTTCTACACACACTGAGTTTTCCAAACTCACCCCTTTTTCTTCCATCCTTGCAGGTAAGCCCTAGACTGGTGGACTTGGAGCTGGGAGGGATTCAGAGTGGCCACATGGACTGGACTATTGGTTTTTAAATAAGTTATTTATTCCAATTTAGTCTTGATTATTTTTATTTTGATTTTGGGTTTGTAATAAGGCCGCTCTTATTATTTTTATTTTGGGTTTTTAATTATTTAACTAGTATTTAGCTTAAGTAGGATATTGATCGTTTTGAAATCGGTTAGCTATAAGCACGTTTTTATAAAAGTTACATATTTTCAAAATATCACGATAATAGAGCAAAGCTTCCGCAACGTAAATGTCTTCATAAATAAATATTTTTAAAAAGACTTAAACTTAATTTGTTGTTCATGGACAAGTCTTAAGATTAAAGTGTGGCAATGGATGTGTGCATGTCTAGGATTGGATCTAGGAAGAGCTTGGTACTTAAGCAGTCTAAATGACTCACCTCCTCTTCTCTTGAATCCTACCTGGTGCGTAGTATCCATTCACTTTAAGAAGGTCTGATTTTCGATACTTAAACTGTTTTTAAAATAACATGTTTCCGCAACTACAAAGGTTTACAAGCTTTCACAACTTTCCATAAGATTTTATAAAGTTGATTACAATGTTTTGATTATTACAATAAATCACGTTTTTGGAAAAATAAACAAACACAAGCTAAGGTTTTATACAAGTTTGACGGTAAAAGTTTCTAAACACTAAGAAGGGTTTTCAATGAAAACATGGTTTTTGAAAAACGCTTCAATGTGACACACCAGACTTGGTGGTAACGTCTGGGCCGGGTTTGGGATGTTACATACCTCTCGTACTCAGATGCCACTATACCTCGCGCATAGCGGCTCAGTCTCAGAAACTTGGCCTCATACTCGGCCACTGATTGATCTCCTTGTGTCATACTTAGAAAATCTCTCCTACGAGCGTCCACATAACTGGCTCCCACGTATTTCCCCTAGAAGGCAGTCTTAAAGAACTCCCAAGTCAAACATTCGAGCCGAGTGCCCTCCTTAATAGTAAGCCGCCACTAATAAGCCTCATCATGCAGCAGTGAGACTACACCCTTTAATTTCTACTCGGGGATGCAATCCAGATCATTCATGATCCTCTCCGTGGCCTCAATCTAGTAGTCAGCCACACCAAGGGCAACTCCAGTGATACCCTTGAAAAGCTCAGGCCCATTGGACGAAAGTCATTCTGTAACCGACCCTCAGACCCCAGATCCAATATTGGGCCCAATGACCCCCTTCAAAATCCTTAGCATAGCTTGGGACAATACATCGTCCCCAGCCATGCGATCTTAAAACCCAATCTCAGTAGCAAACAACACTGGCACCTCACTCATGTCCAAGTTTGGTATGTTGCCAGATGACGAATACTCAGCTCGAGCCCCTCTACGGCCTCTACCTCGGCCTCTAATACCCCATCCACGGGTACCTTGTGTGCTCATATAGAATCAGATTTATCTGTATTAAAATTTTTACGAATTAGTTACAATACAATATTTATTAACAGATACTTTATGTGAATAGTTCACTAATTCAAAGTTCATTTTCGTATACCGCAGTCTTTATCAGTATACTATAATTTCAGTTTGTCTACAGTTTTCAGTATATACCAACTAGAATATTTTCATAGTTTACTACCTATAGTAGTTTCAGAATATCATAGCATTTTCAATTCAAAAACATATCAGTTTCAGAATACTTATAGGAACGACACGGAGACTCGATGTACCACACACTCAGTCAAAACATTTCAAATCATTTGAAAATCAGTTCTTTAAAAATCAAGTTTTAAAACCCATAATCCATAGTTGAATTTTACAACCTGACTCTGATACAACTAAATGTAACACCCCAAATTCAGCCTAGACATTAGGGTCGAATCTAGCGATGTCACATAATAGGATGCTTGAAAACGGTGTCGTCGCGATAAAACCATATCCATAGAGTTACTTATGTTAATATCTTCTAGTTTCAAAATCGTCTTCCTCATTTAGTTGATAGTTTCAAAATATTATTCGTTGCGGAAGCTTTTAAAATAGTTAAACCATAGTACGTTTCCAAAAAAACATTTGTTTCCTTTGAAAATCGAGGTTTCCTACTACTAACAATTGTAAACCATGAAGTAAAGATAATTAAAACCCAAAACCAAACCAAAGTCCGATAGTCCAATTACAACTAAAAAATTTAACCAACAAAAATAGAATAAAAATGAAACTAGAAATCTTAAATTTAAACCATGGCAGTCCAATACTGTGGTCACCATCAAGTCCTTCGCCGCACCAATCCATCTAAGTCTAGGGATTACCTATGCATATTAAAGAAAAAGGGTAAGTTTTACGTAAACTCAGTGTGTAATCCCGCAAAAAACAAACACATAATCAGTAATCACAGTGCACAGTTAAACAGTCATGGGCCTAAGCCTTTTTCAGTATCAGTGTCAATATGCCTTAGGGTCTTAGCCCATCACAATATCAGTAACAGTCATGCAGTATTCAATAACAAAGTCCTACCCCACCAGCCTCTACACACTATCTTTGTTCAACTCTACACTCCATGTGAGGATTAAATCAACCCACCAATCCCTACACTCTAGGTAGTACTGAATGTGGCACAAAACAGTAATTTGCAGCTGAGCTGCCAGTATATTAGGCATAAAAGCCTTCAATGCACTTCCTCCAAATCATATCAACCCTACCCCATGCAATGCAACATAAATAACATGCCATACTAACTCATGATTACCAGTACATATAAACAGTTCAATATACATGCATAATATTAACATGCTTAGTACCTATCCACCAATCAGTCAATTCATATGATTAGGGGTCTACGTAGTGCTTACCGACCCTACAATAGGTTCATAGTCGTCTTGGGCAACCCATGCAACCTTAGAATCATTCCAGTAAAAATGGGCTTACACGTACATGTGACATGCCCGTGTGGGCCCACACGCTTATGTAGCCCACATGGTCCAAATTGGCCTTGGCCATGTGGATCATACGACTTGGCCCAAAATCCCACATGCCTGTGTAGACTACCCGTATGGTCCCACACGCCCGTGTGGCCCACACGGCTCAATTCAGTCCAGCCCGTGTGTCACACACAGCCTGCCTGACCATCACATGGCCATGTCCTTCACGCACGGCCTGGCCTCATCGATCACACTGTCGTGTCCTAGCACACGACCTACCGCACGACCTACCACACACCCGTGTGGCATTGACAGTGGGATTTTTTTACTTTCATCAACACCTTATTTTTTGCGTAATCGGGTACACACCTGGTATCGTTTCTCTACAAAAACACTCCCGAGCACTCCAACAAGTTAATAGAACTCTAATAAAACCTTGAAAAACACAATTCTACAAAGTACCCAAAATTTACATACTGTAACCTCACAATGAATCGTCAGAGAAATGGGGAAAATGTGCGTTGGCACTAAGAAGGGGAGGCAAAATCAAAAGGGGAAAAATAAGGGAAAAAATTTGGCAGGGACAAAGGGAAAACATCAGAAGACGAAGGAAATTGGGAAAAAGGAAAATAAAAGGTAGATAACACTAAAACTAACCACAATTATCCCCAAAACCCTTAATTTACTCCCCCACTAACACTCAACTACTCAGAGTTTGGCCCCAACACAACTCCTTGTCGAAATTAAAGTAAAAATACTGCCAACGCTCACGTCGAGATTCGAACACATGGCCTCCTTCATACCAACACTCCCCTTAACCACTAGACCGGTAGGCCCATTCTATTATAAACTTACCATCAATTAAACTTAAGCCCTTTGAGCAAGGTTAAGGCTTTATTCAATAAAAATACCAAAATTTGCCCAATTCATGTCTTAAACTTGGGACCTCACACACACACCCAAAACACTTAACCACTGAAGTAGACAGGTATTTATGTCACACAAACATAAAAACAAATATTAAAAACTTGGGGCATTACAGATTTAGCCTGGACTGACAACCCTAATTAAGCTCATGTAAGCATATGTGGGAGACAGGATTTAGCCTGGACTAGTAATCCTGTTGTATGATATGTGGCTCGAGAGTGTGTTTTTTTTATTATGTACCCTAATGGGTACCCCTGAACATGAATTGACAGATTTTTAAATTGTACACTTTGAGTGTACTACCTGAGTATCCATTGATAATTTAGTAATTCAACAAACAATACGTTGACATGAGAAATGATGAGATCAAAAGAAAAATGTATTGAATGTACATGAAACACTTGAAAGATTTGGCATGATGAGCTCATCTATGTTAAAGATGTTATGTGAATCTACTTGATTAACTCAAATTGTTAAAGTCGTGTATATTAGGTTTCTAATCAAGTAATTTGGATGTACATGTGTATGATTAATTTAATAAAAACTTGTGGTAAGTTAAATTCTTGTTACATGAACTTACTAAGCATTAAATGCTTTGTAACAGCCCGATTTTGGGCCTAGTCAGAACAATGGTTTTGGAATCACTGATCTGAGGTCAGAGAAATTATTTTTAATATTATTTTGTGTTATAGCATGATTATGAAAATTTTGTTGAATTAATTTTAGCAATTGCATGCTAAATTTTGAGAAAAGACTAAATCGCATAAAGGACTAAAGTTTTGTTTTATTAGCTAAAGGTGTTAATTAGCTATGGAACATTAAATAGAGGTCCTTATTGAATAAATAGACATCAAATTTGATTAGTGGCTGAACATAGAGATAAAGAAATTGAAAAGTCAAAGGTTGGTGGCATTAGGTGATGTATTTGACTAATGAATAAAAAAAAATCCAAGCTAGCTATCATCTTTTCTCCATCTTCTTCTCTCCACCAATTTTTACCAAGACAAATAGCCATGGAAGCTTGAACATTTTCAACCACTTAGTCCTCTTACAAGTAAGTGATTTTGATGGTCTTTCTTGATGATTTTTGTACTTTTGGGACCCTTGTAGCATAAGCTAACTAATGGGGGCCTATTTTGCAAAATGGTTGAGAGTCTAAGGTTTTACCATGAGAGTATTCATGTTGTTTGCTGAATTTTTATGGAAGAAAATGAATCTTGGTTGATAAATAAACAACTTTTGTGAAAGGATTTTCATGAAAAATCAAGAATTGGATCTTTTTGTAGAAGTTGTAAAATAGATGGAAATTGTGTGAAATAATTGAAATTGTGATTTGCCATAAGAGTAATAAAGGTTCGGCTAGGCTTGGTTAATGAAGAAATTTGATGAAAATTAATTTATGAGCCTAAGGGTAAAATTGTCATTTTTGTAAATGTCTAAGGGCAAAACGGTCATTTTGCCAAAATATGAATTGTGGAATGTCTTAATTAATTTGATGATTGAATAAGTGAATTTTATCATTATAGATCAAGAAATACAGAATGCGAACCTAAACTAGGGGAAAACCAAGCTAGTGGACTAAATCAAACTAGTCGCCCATGTCTTGTATACCGAGGTAAGTTGTACATAAATAATACAACTCTATTGTTAATATGCATTGAAAAACTGTTATTGCATAAAACGTTTGATTAATGTTATGAATAAGCATGATGGAATTGATGTGGTAAACTCTCGGTTAAACCTTAGGAATAGATCAGTTATCCGTGCCATGACATTGGGTTATATAAGAGCTAGTGTAAGACCATGTCTGGGACATGACATTGGCCTCGATATGTGAGTCAGTGTAAGACCATGTCTAGGACGTAGTATCGACATTGATGTGAGTGCTAGTGTAAGACCATGTTTGGGACATGGCATCGGCCTCGATATGTAAGCCAGTGTAAGACCATGTCTAGGACATGGCATTGGCATTGATGTGCGTGCTAGTGTAAGACCATGTCTGGGACATGGCATCGGCCTCAATATATATTAGTGTAAGACCAAGTTTGGGACATGGCATCGACACCGATAGATGAAAGTCAGTGTAAGACCATGTCTAGGACATGGCATCGACCTCGATATATGAGAGTCAGTGTAAGACCATGTTTGGGACATGGCATCAGCATCTTACCTTATGTTTGAGGCTTATCGAATATTCTTTCAAATTCTAAATGATTCAACGGAAAATTCAAAGTTTATGTTAAAAATGAGATTGGTTATGACTATGTTGTAAGTGGTACAGGTACCTATACAAAACTCATGTGAAATGAGCTCGATTTATATTATATGATTTTTATGGATGAAAATGACTAAGTTACGCCTAAGATCATTTTGGATTATGTGCAAATTATTATATTTTACGAGTATTTCAGTGCATGGTAAATTTGTTGTTAATTATTTACATGCAACTTACTAAGCTTTATTGTTACTCCTTTTCTTTCCATTTTCTTAAAGTGCCATCTAATTAGCTCAGGGATCAAGAGACATCGGAGGCATTGATCATACTATCACTTGAAACTCTTGGTGTAGTTGAACTTATCATTTTGAGTATGGCATATATAATGATGTAGTCCTTTTTGTTATATGTCTTTTGGTTAGCCAAATGTATTGGCTATTTTTGTTTGATTCATTTTGTAAATGGCCATTGGATTTGGCTTATATTGGTTAAGTGATAGTTATTCCATGATAATGAAGCTTATGTGAATGCAAGTTTGCATATTTAAGTTAAAATGGGTGATGAGGATGCATGAGTAATGTATGGTGTTTGAGATATGAATGACTTGGTTGTGGACATTGGGAGTTATATTTATGTCATATTATGTGTTGTTGAAATTGATATATGTTTGAGTATGTTTCAGGGTGGAAAAGGGCTTGGTAAATAGCCTTGTTTTTGCCCACACGGGTAGGCATACGTGCGTATGTCTAGGCTGTGTGTGACATACGGTTTGCCCCACGGGCGTGTAATCAGGCCGTGTGTCCCCTGCACCTAAATTTAGTAAAACAAAATGCCCAGTAGTAACCACACGAGCTGAGACGTGGCCATGTGCCTCAACCGTGTGGAAGACACGGCCTAGCACACAGGCCTGTGCCTTGGCCGTGTGACCTTAAAGGTTTGATGACATCAAAAATAGAATGTCAAGGTTTTTGCACACGGGTTGAGACACGGGCGTGTCATGGTCGTGTGAGAGACACGGGCATGTTCTAGGCCATGTGAAAATCCCTATAGGTTCGAAATGAAAAAATAAATCCACAGAGGCTAGGGACATGGGCGTGTGCAACCACACGGCCTGCCCACACAGGCGTGTCCCTTGCCACACAGGCGTGTGCCCATATTTTTAGTGAAATTTTCCAAAGTTTTCTCAAGGGCTCGATTTGGTACCGAAACATTTTTAAAGTAAGTTTTGGGCCTCGTGGGCCCATATTAAGGACATTAAGATGATGTTTGAAAATTTTTAAATTTGAACGAAATTTTATATTCCGGAAATGTATGTATACAAGTGTTTAAGTTAGGTAACACCTTAGGTAATGCCTCGTACCTTATTCCGACGGTGGATACGGGTAAGGGGTATTACATGCTTACTAGGTTTTATTTCTCTATTTTATAGTGCTCGGAAGCTTGTGAAGTTTGGAAACGGTCGGAGCAACATCACACTATCCTCCAGCTCATTTTGGTATAAATATGGATCTTATTTGGTATAATGGCACGTATAGGCTAGTAAGGCTAATATATATGTTGAATTGGATGAATGTAAACTAGCCATTGGAATGGCTAGTGATGACATGATTTTGGTATGTTTATAAAGTAAATTATGGTTTTGCATGTATGTTGGTATGGTTTGAGTAGGTAGATTAAACATGTATGTTAAATGAGGTAAGATTTGAAATAAGT
Source organism: Gossypium stocksii (assembly GCA_020496765.1). Lineage (NCBI taxonomy): Eukaryota > Viridiplantae > Streptophyta > Magnoliopsida > Malvales > Malvaceae > Gossypium > Gossypium stocksii. Next base: position 44,459,532 of record CM035629.1, read on the forward strand.
GAATATATGAAAATATGACATACTAAATGATAAATTTGGTTGAATTTGAATGCTTGAAATGGTTGGTTGGTATTGGTAAAGTTCTGTGCGGGTGTTGGATGAAAAAGGGTGAGGAATAAGGCTTGGAGAATAGCCTTATTTTGTCTACACGGGTAAATACACGGGCATATGTTTAGGCCGTGTGTGACACACGGTCTGGTACGTGGGCGTATAGCTTGGTCGTGTGTCCCTTACATCCTAAGAATCAAGAAACAGAATGCTTAGAATTGGGGACACGGGCAGAGACACAGGCGTGTGTCTCAGTAGTGTGAGGTACACGGCCTAGAACACAGGCATGTTTCTTAGCCGTGTGAAACCTGCACCTAATTTTCGAAAATTAAATTAACCACATGGCCTAGCACATGGGCGTGTGGCTTGGCCATGTGACTTAAATTTCTACATGAGGTACAAGTTAGATAGTTACACGAGTTGAGGACACGGGCATGTGAAACCATACAGCCTGACCACACGGGCGTGTTCTGTACCACACGAGCATGTGACTCTTGTATATGAGAAAATTTTTAGAATTTTGCAAAAAGTTTCCTAAGATCCCGAATTAGTCCTGAATCAATTTTAATATATGTTATGGGCCTCGAGGGTCCATTTAAAGGACGTTATGATTAATCTCGGTAAATCAATAGTACTTGACTCGATTTAGTTGTATAGGTTCTATAAACTCCGGTAATGTCTTGTAACTCTATTCCGGCGACGGATCCGGATTAGAGGTGTTACAATAAAGAACGAAGAGAATGGGAGAGTAAAGAGGGAGCGTATTTTTATTGATAAATGGGATATATACAAAGTTTATCCGAAGTCTCTATTTATAGGCATAAGAAGTATAAATGAATTAGATATCTACTTCTAATAACTATTAGAATTTAAAGTACATCAATACTTATCTTGATCTTGATAGACATCCACTTAATAAGATATTCATAACAAATTTAACCATTTAATTAAGTTATTGAATATAATTAATAATTTCAAAATTAATATTTTCGTATAAATATAGTCGTGTGTGTAATTGAGGTATATTTATATATATTAGTTTTTTTATGGAACATGCGTTGCATGCGATTTTATGTGTTTAATTTTTAAATTTTTAATTATTGTAATAATTTTAAATTCATTTGTCAAATTTTTAAATAAAATTAAAATATATTCATTTATATAGCAATTGGAATATAATAAAAAGATATTTTCAAATATCATACTAAAATATTGATTTGCATATCAATAATTTTTTAATAATATTAAAAATTTCATATCATAACTAAAACATTTGTACTACTTTAAACATACAATATGCTTTTACTTTATTTAATAATTTTTAAAATAATAAATAATAAACGCTATTAAAATATATTAAGTACGTTGATAATTCAAATATAATACTAATAAAAATATATATTATAATATAAACTCTTCAATATTTCATATTTATTTTTTTATTTTCTTAATAGTCAATAATAGTTTTTAAATAATATCTAATTAATTTTTTAAAAAAATATCAAGTAAAAAATTAAAAAATTATTTTAAAAGAACTCTTTTAAATGATTGTAATTGTAAAAAAAAGTATGCCAACTTTTAACTTCAATTATAATTATTTTAACTAAACTTTTTTAAATAATAAATGTAAATTATAATTATTTTAAATATATAATTATTAAATTATAATTATCACAAATTTTATTAAATTATAATTATTATTAAATGTATAATTATTAAAAAAATTTATTTTACATCAATTTTTTAATTAATAATTCTAAATTTAGTATGGTACTAATTATATTGATTCTATATCTAATGACAGAGTCAAATATTTGTACCTAAATTTATTTAAGAATTAATTTTAGTCAATAAATCTATTGATAGTCATATTATGGAATTATGGACTATTCATACATTAATACAGAGGAACTAGAAATTACGTATCCGTTATATTTCCATAGTTCACAATGAAATTGTAGATTTTATGGCTAAGCCTCCTCAAGCTATATGGGGTTTAGTTCAAAAAATATATTAGGGTTGTTGATTTTATACTTGTTACTATAATCGTCTAATGTTGTTTTATTTACCAAAAAAAATTATCTATCGAAGTTATAAGGTCCCAATCGTTTAGATAAAATTATTAAGTTGAAAAATGAGTTTGAATTAAAAAATTAGGCTTATTTAAAATATAACTTGACGTTGAAATTTAATATTTAAAACCAAAGCTCAACTTTCTTTAATTTTAGGCATAATGATAAATTTAGTTCTCGACATTTACATTTTTTTGTCAATTTGGCAATATTTTTTTCTTTTAACTAAATTTGACCATTAACCTTTAAATAGAGTCAAATAACTTTTTATAATAGAAATACTAACTAAATTATTAATTTCTTAATATGTTGTAGTCGAGACGTTAAGTTCATGTCTTCAAGGTCGCGACTCACCCAAGTTGAAGTCGCGACAACATGCTTCTGCCCTCAATGTCACAACACTCACCCTTCAATGTCGCAACATAACTCTTGTATTAATCATTTTTACATTTTAGTCTCTCATTTGTTACTAGTGTTTCATAAGAGTTTTTATAAGCTCGCTTATAACCCGAATTTGAATAAAAAATAGGTTTTATTAAGTTTTGAAACTTAATTGCTTGTATGACTTGTCTTTTAGATATTGAAATGAAAATCGTAGTTGCTTCAATAATGAATGTGGCATCTCACACATTAGATCTGGTGATTGGGTTGGGTGTGGGGTGTCTAACAACCCGTTTTTAGTGAAATCGGAACAGTGGTTTCGGGACCATAAATTTGAATTCGAAAAAATTTATTTTATTATTATTTTATGGTCTACAGCATGATAGAAATATCGTATAAAAATTTCATAAAGAAATTTTACTATTTACATGCTTAAATTGATAAAAGGGACTAAATTGCATAAAGTGCAAAAATTAAGTTCTAATAGCTAAAGGTATTAAATAGCTATAGAATTTTAAATTGGAGATATTTATATAGTAATTAGCCATTAAAGTTGTTAGTGGATAAGCATGAATTGTCATTATTGGAAATTGGTGATTAAAGTTATAATAAATAAAATAAAATAGACTATTATCATCATCTTCCACCAAAATTTAAAAAAAAAAAAAACACCTAGCCATGGAAGCTTGAAATTTAGGCAAGCTTATTTTGCTCAATTAGGTATGTATTTTTGTTCCGTTTTTTATGATTTCTATGTTTCCGGGATCATTGTAACTTAATCTAGCTAGCCCGGGGATTAATTTACAAAACTGTTAAAGTATTAGGGTTTTGCTATTTATGAACTTACTTAAGTTTTGAAGTTTGATGATAGAAAATAAATGGTTGTTGTTAGATAAATAACTTTTGTAGAGAGAATTTTGGTGAAATCATCAATTAGTGGCTAAATTGAAAAAGGTGATAAATTTGTGGTAAAATTTATGAAATCATGAATTATATGGGTTGCTATTAATATGTATAAATATGGGCTAGGCTTAGGTAAGGATTAAATTGCATGAAATTCATTTTTGAGCCTAGGGACTAAATTACAAAGGAATTAAAAGTATAGGGCAAAATGGTAATTTTGCCAAAATTTCCATGTTGGATTAAATTGAGTGAGAATTATATTGAAATGAGTTAAATTCATTCGTATAGATCCTGTTAGACCTCGTACAGAGTTAGATCGAGTAAAGAGAAAATATCAGATTAGTCGTCTTCGTATCTACGTATACTCGTCGAGGTAAGTTCGTGTAATTAAATTGTATATTTAGATGTTTTAAATTGAATTATATGTATGTGATTTATATAATTGCCATGTATAAATACCGATCGCATATCCGACAATTACTGAGTCCTATTTGAACCTTAGGAATTCGTAGGATACAAATGACATGTTATTAGGGTTACCGATTTGGTTGAGGTTTTGCATGTGTTGCGGACACACCACAGCTTGTATGAGCTTATCGATTTGCAGCTCGTGAGAGCTTACCAATTCTCAGCTTGTATAAGCTTTCTGATTTACAGCTCGTGAAAGCATACCGATTCATTATAACATCCCGATTTTGGGCCTAGTCAGAACAGTGGTTTTGAGGCAACAAATCTGACAAGGAAAATATTATTTTTATTATATTTTTATGATCTATTATTTCACAGAAAGATTTTGTGAAAATTTCGTTCGAAAATTTTGACGTTTGGGCACTCAATTTAGTCAAAATGACTAAATTGTAAATAGTGCAAAAGTTGACTTCCATATGTTAGAAGTGTCCAATTGTTATGAAGTTTTAAATTTAAGGTCCTTAAATAGTAATTAGACCATTGGTTAAATTGTTGGACAAAAATGGGCATGAATAAGACAAATTTGAAAGAAAAGTATTTAAGGGCATTTTGGTCATTTAGTAATTTAAAAGAATTAAAAAGGGAAAATGAAGCAAAAAATTTCTCATCATCTTCCTCAAGGCCGAATATAGCATGGAGGAACCATGGCTAGGGTTTTTCAAGCTTCCAAGCTCGATTGTAAGTCCGTTGTAGCCCAATTTTTAATGATTTTTACGTTTTTAAAATCTCGGTAAAATGATTTCTCTATTTCTACCATTTATTTGAGCTAGGGTTTGATTTCAAAAATTGACCCATGTTGAATAATTGTGCATTTTGATGAATTATGGTAGATTATGTATGTTTATGGTTAGAGAAATGGTTTTTACCAAGTGATTTTCGACGAAAACGTCCGGAAAGACTAAATCGTAAAAGTTATAAAATTGGTCATAAGTGTGAGTTTTAATGAGAATTTTGGGCTTCCATATTTATGAAATGGTTCAATTAGGCCTAAAATGCAAATAAATTGAATAAAACTTTATTCCCGAGCTTTGGGGAAAAAATATAAATATGCAAAATTTTAGGGGCAAAAATGTAAATTTTGTAAAAATATGTTTAAGGTCCGAAATGATTATTACATTGGTTAAATAAGTGAAATATGATGTTTTAGATCTTGAAAAACGAGATTTGGACCTAGAACGGGAGAAAAATCGAAAATTGAGAAAGTTGGTCAAAATGGTCGTATTGGTATCGAGGTAAGTTCATGTGTTTAATAAGCATTTAATTAAGCATGTTTGAATGCTAAATTGATATATTAGTTATAAATGTTTTAGTATAGATTTTTTAATATAATGATAATAATTGAGAAATGTTCGATAATGATTTGACATTAAAAATGAGAATTCAAATAAGTTTACACATAATACCATAATGGTAATGTGGCTTTGTATAAGATCAAGAAAGTATTGAATAGCATAATTTGAGGAAAGTAAGATAAATTGAGGATATGATGAGATTGAGAATGTAAGTATGTAAGTTGAGTAGTATTGTATTATTATGCAATTGTTGTTATTATTATTGAGTTATGTGACTGACCTTGAGAATTTTGAGCAAGTATGTTTTAGCTATGATTTGCCAAGGCATGGCATTGGTGAGTATATAAGGCAAGGATCCCATGTAAGTCCATATCAAACATATGGCATTGGCAAGTTGAGACAGTAGAGGAACATCCCATGTAAGTCCATATCAGACATATGGCATTGGCAGGTTGAGACAGTTGAGGAACATCCCATGTAAGTCCATATCAGACATATGGCATTGGCAGGTTGAGACAGTTGAAGAACATCTCATGCAAGTCCATATTAGATATATGGCTTTGGCAGGACAAGATTAGTATTCCAAACGGTTCATTGGATATACAGGCTATGTTACAAGAAAGTTTAGGTAAAGGAATGGTAAACAAGAAAGTTAAAGAGTAAGTGCAGAAGTAAAATAAAGATTTTGTTAGTTGATGATATTAAAAGTATTTTAATGGGTATATTCAAGTATTAAGTAAGTGATAAGTTTTCAATTATACTTATGATGCTTTGAGACATGATTAGCAATATGCCTATATATTATGAAAGAGTATTAATGTGTTAAGTGAGATGTCGCAGGTACATAAACAAGCTATTAAGTAAGGTGTTCTTTTTATTATTCTGAGCCTTTGGTAAGGTTACCAATGAGTAAGATGGGAAAGTAAGAACTTAACATTATTTATGCAAATTATAAAAGCTTAATAATAAGCTAAATTCATTACTAATGCCTATTATTTTACATGTGAACTTACTAAGCTTTATAAGCTTACCTCTTTCATTTCCTCTATTCTAGAGTTTTATCAAACAAGCTCGGGTTAGAGGTCGTCAAAGATCGCTTCACACTTTCGACTATCAAGTTACCAATTGGGTATTTTCATTGAAACGTTTTAAGTTATGGCATGTATAGGGACTTGGTTATTTTGTGTGTATGTCCTTATGATGTGACTAAAGAATGACATGCGAATACTTGATAAATGATTAGCTATTGAAATGGCTAAATAAGAACATGTGTTGATGTTATGTATGCCTAAATGAGGTTTAATGCAAAGAAATTATGAAAGAGTAAAAGTTGGTTATGAAACAATTTTGGGATAGTAGCAGTGGCGTGATTTTGAAAAATCACTAAAAATTTTAGAAATGGAATTAAATGGTGAATGAGATATAGAATTAAATCTTATTGAGTCTATTTTCATAAGAAAGGAACGGAGCAAGCAAAGGAAGTCTATATTCTAATATATTTAAATTCTTGTGAGACTGGTTCAGAATGACTTGGTGATCCCCTATTCTAATTTTAGAAATTTACTATAAATTGTACAAGAAGAATTAAGGATTATAATTTATATGTCTAGATTCCTTCGTGAGTCTATTTTCAATAGAAACAAATGGAAATGTTATCGAATTCTGTATAATGAGATAATCAATTTTTAGTGAAGAGAGGTTAGGTCCGTTTGACTGCGAAATAGGGAAACATTTAATGAACAATATGTACTAATTGGCCAAACCAAAAATTCTAGAAAAATTTTGGTAATAAGATATATGAGTCCAGTTTCAGGGAAAATTTACAGATTTAAATTTCGAGTTTTGTAACTCAAGTTATAATTAATTTAGTGACTATTACACAGGTGGACAGTTTTATTATGAATAGTGAAATAAATTGTTTTGATTTGTGTAAGTAATCGAAAAATTTTTAATGTTCCCGGTTTGGTCTTAAACCATTTCAATTGCATGTTTTAGGGCCTTGAGGCCCTTTTTATGGATATATTGGATGAATGTCAGTGAATTAATTTTAAAAGTAAATTTTATGCCCCGAATTAGTAAGATAAGTTTGGTAACGCCTCGTGCTCGACTCCGGCAACGGTCTCGGGTAAGGGTGTTACATTCATAGCTCGAATAAGCATACATGTATATGAATTGACGGATTACAGTTTAGTAAACCTCATGTGTACTACCCGCGTATCCAATGATATTCTAAATGGTTCAACGGGCATAGTTCTGTTACGAGTTTATAAGAGTTCAATATGAACTAGTACAAGTATTTACATGAATTATATGGAAATGATTTATATATGATATATGGATACATGGTATAGATGTTACATGTGTATAGAATTTGATTAGTGGTTGAATTACATGACTAACATGATTGTTAAGGATATGTGTTTAGGCTTTTGGCCAAATTGGTTTGCATATATTTTGTATGCTTACCTTAAATGTGATTAAATGGTAAGTTAATTTCTTTGTTATACGAACTTACTAAGCTTAAATGCTTACTCTGTGTTATTTCTCGTGTTTTATAGTAATTTAGAAGCTTATTCGGTTTGGAAGCTTGTTGGAGCTATATCACGCTATTCATTGGCTATCTTTGGTGCTTTCGGATATTTAAATTTGATTATAATGGCATGCATAGGTTAATTTGGCCAATGTTGGCATATAAGTGTTTTGTTGAGATTAGCCACTTAAATGGCTTATGTTTGGTACATTTTGATGTGTTTATATGAGGCCTTATCATATTTGATGTGTGTTTGATAGGGTAGAATTAAAGAAAGTAAAATGTGGTTTGAATATGCATATATGTATTTGGTCATTTAGGTAAGTTTGGATACTTGGTTGACATGTTTGTAAGTTGTCAATTGAGGTGCCTAAGGGCATATTGGTTGTATGTGGTGATATTTCATGTTTAAGAATTGATTTTGGCTTGTTTTGAATGCCTTGTTATGGCTTGTTGATGTGCAAAAATGTTGAGTTAGGTTGTTGTCAAATTGGGTGAGAAATGTGGCTTGGAAAATGGACTATTTTCGTCCACACAGGTAGAAACACGGGCATGTCTCTCAGCCGTGTGTCACACACGGCCAAGTGACAGGGCCGTGTGTCCCCTGTATCTTCTTCAGGGTGCAAGTCAGTATACTGACACGGCCTAGCACATGGGCGTGTGGCTTGGCCGTGTGACCTAAGTTAAGGAGTTACACAGGCACATACACAGGTTGGGACATGGCTGTGTGTCTCTATTTCGAATGCCCACACGGCCTAAGACACGGGTGTGTCTCTTGGCCGTGCAAGTCACACGGCCGTGTGACCCATGTACCTTTGAAAATTTTTAATGTTTTTTGATAAATTCTTTGAGTATCCGATTTAGTCCCGACTTGTTTCTAACGCGTATTTTGGGCCTTGAGGGCTTGTATATGGGACAATATGTTTGATTTCAATTGGTTTCTGACATGAATATTATATAATATAAAATGTTTGAAAAGTCTATTTATTTGAGCTGTAAACTCTGGTAATGCTCTATAACCCTGTTTCGGCGATGGATACAAGTTAAGGGTGTTACATGGTGTTATACAATTATTTTTGAAAGGTTAACGGTTAAATCTAATCTTTTTTTTTTAAAAGTTGGTGACTAAAATTAGGTAAAAAAATGAGGGTTAAATTGATCAAAGGTGTAAACGTTAAGGGCTTTAATTTGTCATTATGCCTCAAGTTTATAATATATTTTATATATGCATAATAACTTATTTAGTCCTCCAACTTCACAAAAAAAAAATCATTTTAGCTCTCCATTTAATTTTTCACCTTTTTTAGCCCTTAAACTTGTGTTTTTTTTGTCAAATCACACCAAACTAGATGGAAAAGTTAACGTTTGTAACTTTGCTGACATGTCAAAAACGTGGATGGCACATCATCATTTAATTACTTTTTCAAAATTTTAAAAAATATTTTTAAAATTTATAAATTATAAAAAATTAATTTAAAAAATCAATTAAATACTGACATGTCATTCATGTAGCAAATTCACATGTACACCACGTCAGTAAAGTTAACAAACATTAACTTTTCCATCTATTTTGGGATGATTTGATAAAAATACAAATTTGAAAGCTAAAAAATTAAATGAGGACCAAAATGACTTTTTTTATAAAACTAGAGGGTCAAAAAAGTTATTATACCTTTTTATATGTGATTTTACATAAACAGCAAGTTTTGTAGGCCCTTACTCTCTCCTTTATGTTGATCTGATCAATGGTTCACGCTCCGGCGCCAGGCTGTTCGGTTGGAAACAATAGAGAAGCCAAGTGCGTTTAGTGTGAGTCACTCGATGACATGGCAACCACAATTTAAATCCCACGCTTTTTTCAGTTTGGAAAGTCACCGACCTAAAACCCGGAACTTGGTCACCAAGCAAGCAGAGCATATCTGGCCAATCAGCTACTTTAACGCCCTAAACCGCTGTAGTTACATTAACCAACGATACATTTATAATTCCTCCTTCATTTTTCTTAAATTTTTAAATTTTGAGCATATTATTTGTTAGAAATAGGGTAAGCATCGAATCGAGTAAAAAAATTTCGAGTTAATTGATTGATGAGTCTTATTTTATCCTCCTAACTCGATTTAAAATTCTTTTTTGAATTGAATCGAGCGAAATAAAATTTGAGTTTAGTCAAATCGAGTGAAATTGTTTAAGTTAAATTAAAAAAATAAACATGTCAAATTAAAATCATATTAGAGCATATAAATTTGAAATCATATATATTTGTAAAATTTCTCAAAGCAAAATAATAAAAAAACTATTTTTGTATGATAAACTTTAATTATTAATTAACTTATTAAAGTCCTCAAAATTATTATGGTATATTTTTTTTAATTTTTAACTTTTTTATATATTTTTTAGATTTTTTGAAAACTTATAATATTTTTAAAAAATATAAATTTAGGAATTTTTAATAATATTTTGAATTTTAAAAATTATTTTGAATATTTACACCAATTTATTATTAGAATTATTCGAGTTATTCGAATTGTAAAATTTAAATCGATTCAAACTTCAAGTTAACTCGAATAACTTAAAATTCGATTCTTATTTTTATTTTTTCAAATCGAATCGAGTTTTACTCCTCCATTAAAAACATTAAAAAAGGAAAATACAAATAATTAACTTTTTAAAAAAAGATATTTAACTCAATTGTTAATTAAGTAGGAGTGTAATATGAAAGAAAATAAAGTTGGCCAGCGTTAGCTTAATGCACTAAACAACATCCGAAGGTGAATACAATGGAATCTTGCCCCATAATTCTCCGCAGCATCTCTGTATAAACCACAAACCTGCCTCCTCCCTTCCATTTCTAATATTTCAGCGTCAACAACAACACACTCTTAACTTGAATCCAAAGGTTTTTAAACATGGGCAGAGAGAATTGGTCTGTTATGGGCCGCCTCAAGAGAGCAGTGAAACAGATAAACTCCCTATTTCGCTTCAACCTAACAAAATGGCGCTCATCTTGCTTCCTCAGAAGCCTTTCCACCCGGCGCCGGCCGACCTTGAGCTTTAACGATCGCCTCGGTTTGCACGGCTGCATTGTGGATGAAGAAGAAGAAGAAGAATCATCCAATAAAAAAGGACCGGTTCGAGCGCTTCACAGAACAACAAGCTATGCTAGTGCGGATGATGATGTTGACCAAAGGGCGGAGCTTTTTATCTCTAATTTCCGTCGACAGCTTTGGTTAGAACGCCAAGTTTCTTTGCAGCTAAGATATTGCCGATCCAGGAGTTTGGAGTGACACAGACTTACCTCCAACGCTGAAACCAGCTTGCTCTGTAAGATTTCTCAAGAACAAGATTAGCTTTATATTATTATTATTTATGGTTTTGATTTTTGGAGAGTTTTTTTATACCGTATTTATACTGCTAAATTGTTTGAATTTACGGTATTTCTAGAGCTTTGATTGTTTTTTCTTTCCCATCTTGCATCTATTTGTTTAATGCAGGATTTGTTGTAAAAACTTGAATAATATATTTTAATAATTATTATTGTAATGGAATTCAAGAGCTTGTTTTAATAAGAATTCCATCAGTTTCCCTGCTTTGTGAACTTACAGTTCTGGTGTGTGTGTATATATATATATATATATGGAGTTGAGGGATCCTCATATTGTTATGATAATGCTTTTTTGTGTTGCTCTACAGTTAGTGTATGATGCATTGTATACTATGGTGCAGCAATTAAATTCCTTGATAATTGTTCAAAATCCTTGGGTTTCTTTCAAATTCTTGCTACACTATTAATTTGTTTAGAAAATCAGGGTTTGGGAGTTTCTTTAACTACAATCCTCCAACCTCCTTCTCTTCAAGTGGCTTATTGTTATACCATTAGGACTCAGATGTGAGTGTTGCATATGGATGAAGGTTTTTAAGAGAGTTTTTAAGAAAACTGTTCTATTTTTTATTAACTAAAGAATTGAACTTAAATAGAGAAATGAGTCCTAATTCTAATTAGGAAAATAATTCCCTTATTCTAAAAAACTACTAAAAGATAAAATAAAATATTCCTAGAATATGAATAAAACTTATCTACCTAAATAAGATTTATCTACCTAAACAAAATTAAAATATATACATATTTCAACACCCTCCCTCAAGTTGGTGCATATATATCAATCGTGTCCAACTTGCTTGCAAGAAAATCAAAACTTGTCTAAAAGAGCCCTTTGGTGAGTATTTCAGCAATCTGTTATTTTGAATTAACAAACGGCATGCATACTTGGCCTTCTTCAATCTTCTCCTTGATAAAGTGTCTATCAATCTCAACATGTTTAGTTCTGTCATTCTGGACTGGCTTGTAAGTGTAACACCCCTTACCCGTGTCCGACGCCGGGACAGGGTACAAGGCATTAACAGACTAAATCATTCACAAACATGCAAAAACTGGGCTACAAAATTTCTTTTAATTCAAAACTTTTCATACACATGCATAATGTCCCATACACGGGCCTACGAAGCCCTAAACATGCATTGAAAGTAGTTAGGGACTAAACCAGGAACTTTAGCAAGTTTTGGGAAAACTTATAAAATTTCTTTCCATGAAACAGGGTCACACGCCCGTGTGGACATAGGGACAAGCCCGTGTGCCTTTGACACGTCCGTGTCCTCAGGCCGTGTAACTCTTTGACTATGACGTCAGCGAATGAATTGAACCACACGGCCAAGCCACACGCCCATGTGCTACAGCCGTGTCCCCCACACTGTTGAGACACACGACCATGTCTCGGCCCGTGTAGTCAACACTTAGGCTATTTTCCAAGCCTTCATGTTACCCATAAACCCTTACAACCTTATACATATTTAAACCACAAATCATGGCATCATTTTAGTGATTAAATAACCTTTATTAAGACATATTCATAACATTAACATGTCCTTTTATAAGCAATGCATCTACTCATGCAATACCAAGTCTAGATTCCTTAATTCACATTCATAAGAGTTGTCATTTTGATGACTACTTTTGTCATTACACTATGGTTACCAACTTATCCATCAAGCACTCATATTCAACCATTATCACATTGTTTTTATAACGTGCAATTACTACATAGCTATGACCATCTCAATTGGTCATAGGGCATACATCCAACACGCATGTCATATTACCAACCAGGCATGTCAAACAAACATAATCACATCATAAACATTAGACATGACATGAATAGCTAGGCTTACAAACCATAATCAATATGAGTCACATCTCATGGCCATATACATGTAACTCAATATAAGCCAATACATTTGGCCAAAGTGTAATGACACATGTCATAAAACTAGATCCTTATACATGCCACTCACTTGAAATTCTAATATATGCTTCAATATTCCAAAGGTAGTGACTTGATAGTGTGATGCTGCCTCCGACGATCTCGAACCCCGAGCTAACCTGTCAACACTAAAGAAAAGGAAAGGAAGGGAGTAAGCTTTATAGCTTAGTAAGACCGTATGAAAATAATAAGCAATTTATCAACTTGCTTCTCAAGGTAATACAACCATATTTGCACTTTTACTTATGCTCAGGTCAAGCTATTTTCTCGAGTCACAGTCACTAAATTTTTTATAACTGGAGTTACAGAACTCCAAATTAAGATCCGTTAATTTTCCCTGAAACTACGCTCACATATCTTCTTACAATAAAATTTTAATAATTTTTGGTCTAGCCAAGAAGTACAGTTTATTCATTAAATTTACCCATTTTATGATGTCCGATAGTTCTGACCCTTCTTCACTAAAAATAAATTATCTCCTCGTATGGTATTCAGATGATGTTCCCTTTTGCTTTTTTTGAAAATAGGCTCATTTAGGATTCTAATCATATAAATTATAATGTATAATTATTTTTTTACAATTTTCAATGATTTTCTCAAAACAGAATGGGGGATTTTGAAATCATTCTGACTCTGTCTCATAACAATTTAAATTTTCATAATATGAAACTCTTTTACTTACACTATTTCTTCAATGTGAAACTAGACTTATTAAGCTATAATTTAATATTTTATTCAGCCTCTAACTCAATTGCCACAATTTTTGGTGGATTTTCATAGTCGAACTATTGCTGCTGTCCAAAGCTGTTTTAGTGTAAATTAATGATATTGAGTTTGTCACACCTCTTTAATTCATTTTCATCACATTGGTAAAGATACATATTTATACATCATAAGTATAGACCTATAATTACAAGATCATCACAGAATCATTCTCATAGGCATGAATTACTCATGTACATCTTTACCAAATGTGTCTCATAAACCGAAATCATTTATCATAAGCTTGGCATACATACCTGTGTTACTCAACAAGCTCATGTTCATTCTTTACTAATCATACAACATGAATTGAGTTCACATCTCCTCAATTTCATTTAAGTATGTGTACTACTCACAACATATCCATAAGCTCTATCATTTCGACTTAAACTGTAAATTTCCCATTGAACCATTTGGAATACCACAGGATAATCACTAAGCCTCAAACATAGGGTACGATGCCGATGCCATGTTCCAAACATGGTCTTACGCTGGCTCACGTATCTAAGTCGATGCCATGTCCCAGATAGGTCTTACACTAACTTTCATATATCGAGGCCAATGCCATGTCTCAGACAGGTCTTACACTAGCTCTTATCTATCGGTGTCGATGCCATGTCCCAAACAGGTCTTACACTAACACATATCAAGCCGATGCCATGTCCCAGACAAGTCTTACACTAGCTTGCATATCACGAGGCCGATGCATGTCCTAGACATGTCTTACACTGGCTCTCATCTCAATGCTGATGCATGTCCTAGACATGTCTTACACTAACTGTCATAATGTGGTCGATGCATGTCCCAAACATATCTTACACTAGCACACATATCACCCAAATGTTATGGCATGATTATCCAATCTATTCCTAAGGTTCAACCGAGAGTTTATCATGATAAGTCTCATCATACCATTACTCTTAGTCACAATCAAACAATTTATGCAAAATTAACCATTCAATGCATAATAATGATAAAGCTGTAATATTTACGTACAACTTACTCGTTTCTATGGGATATCATATTCCATCAAACTTCTAATGTATTATATCATCACATGAAAATTATTAACGTTTGGTATCACTTTCATCATACTCAATATCATCAACATATAATTTAATATAACCAAAGCAAGATAGATTTCAAGTATATTAACAATAACATGGATAATATGCTTATTTAGTCACACGGACTTACTTCAAATGCAATTTCGGCTAATTATTCCATTTTAGTCCATAACCTCGCACTTTCCAATTTAAGCCCAAATCTCAATTTTCGTGATCTAACGTGATGAAATTCACTCATTTAATCATTACATTAATTAATATATTCTATAATTCACAATTTGGCAAAATGACCATTTTGCCATTAGACTTTACAAAAATTACAATTTTTCCCTTAGGCTCGTAATTTGATTTTTATCGAATTTCCTCCCTTACCAAGCCTAGCCGAATTCTTTTTATAACTATAGCAACTCACAATTTCAATTATTTCACACATTTACAACTTATTTTACAAACTTTACAAAATAGCCCTTTTTAGGTGTTTTCATGCAAACTCCTTTCACAAAAGTTGTTTATTACACAACCATGACTCATTTTCTTCCATAAAAATTCAGCAAACAACATGAATACTCTCATGGAAAAACCCTATAATTTTAACCATTTTGCAAAATAGTCCCCTCATTAGCTAGATTATGCTACAAGGGTCCCAAAAGTAAAAAAATTATCAAGAAAGGCCATCAAAATCACTTACTTGCAAGGGTGAAGAGTGGCTGAAAATTTCAAGCTTTCAAAACCCCTATTTTGCTGGTACTTTAGGTGGAGATAATGAAGGTGAAAAGATGATATCACTTTCTCTTTGTTTTATTATTTTACTAGTCAAAATAAGCCACCAACTTCACCAATTTTTGACTTTTCTACTCATCTTTGTCCCTGTAGGCGGCCACTTCATTATTAAAGGCCTATTTGCTCTTTAAAGACCCCAAATTTTGGTTCTCTAGCTATTTAACATATTTGGGTAGTGAAACAAAACTTTTTCCCTTTATGCGATTTAGTTCTTTTTCAAAATTAAGCTTTCAATCGCTAAAATTAATTCACAAAAATTCTCATGCACTCATATAATCATGCTATAACACATAGAATAACATTAAAAATAATTTCTCCAGCCCTGAAATAGTGGTTCTAAAACCACTGTTTCGACTAGGCCCAAAATTGGGCTGTTATAGTGAGCAATACTAATGGCAGCTTTGCTATCACAGTACAACTCCATTGGTGAAGTTTTTGGTTTCTTCAGCTCTTCCATAATTCTTTTTAACCACATCATTTCACAAATTCCTTGGGCCATTGATCTAAACTCAGCCTCTGTACTACTTTTTGCTGCAACACTTTGTTTTTTACTTCGCCAAGTCACAAGGTTTCCCCAAACAAATGTACAGTATCCTGATGTGGATCTTCTATCTGTTATTGAGCTTGCCCAATCTTGAAGAATAAGCCCTTTCTAGGTGAACTCTTCAAGTATCTTTGAATCCAAAATACTGCTTCTTCATGTTCTTCCATTGGGAAGTGCATAAATTAACTCACTAAGCTCACCGTAAAAGCTATGTTTGGCCTTGTATGTGATAAGTAAATTAACTTACCAACTAATCTTTGGTACTACCCTTTTATCAACTAATCGACCTTTTTTATTTTCAAATTTTACATTTGGATCAATTAGTCTGTCAGTTGGGCGACAACCACTCATCCCAGCCTCTTTTAAAAGATCAATCACATATTTTTCTGATATACCACAAGACCCTTCTTTGATCGAGAAACTTCTATTCCAATAAAGTATTTTAAAGGACCCAGGTCTTTGATCTTAAACTCCAATGCTAGATGCTCCTTGAGACGCCTTATTTCATCCACATCATATCTAATAAGAATGATATCATCGACATAAACTATAATAACTGCTATTCTATCTTTTTGTGAATGTCGATAGAACATTGTATGATTAGCTTGCCCTTGTGAGTATCATTATTTTTTAACAACTTAAGTGAACCATTCAAACCAAGCTTGAGGAGACTACTTTAAACCATACAAAGGTTTCTTGGGTTTACATACTTGAGTTCCGAATTTTTCTTCAAAACCTAAAGGAAGATCTATGTAAACTTCTTCTTCAAGTTTCCCATTTAGGAAAGCATTTTTTACATCTAGCTGTTGTAAAGACCAATCAAGATTAACAGCAATTGATAAAAGAACTCTAACGGAGTTTAATTTGGCTACTAGAGCAAATGTTTCACGATAATCTATCACGTATGTTTGAGTGTACCTTTTAGCCACCAACCGGGCTTTGTATATATCTAACGATCCATCTGGTTTGAATTTGGTTATGAACACCCATTTTACAGCCCACTGTTTTTTTTCCCTACAAGTAATTCCATTGTTTCCCATGTACTTGTTTTTTTAAGAGTGCGCATCTCCTCTAAAATAACCTCCTTCCACTCAGGAACCTGTAAAGCATCTTCCACATTTTTGGGTATTTTCACAGTACCGAGACACAAAACAAAGGTTGAGAATGTTGAAGACAAGGCTTTATAGGATACAAAGTAAGACATGGGATATTTGACAATATTTCTAACACATTTTCTTTTACCAATTGGAATATCTAAATTAAAAAATTCATTGGCTAGATTATGAGCTTTACCTGGACTTTTGACAAGATCTTGCAGGTCGGATTCTTGGTGATGAATCTGGTGGATTCCACTTTCTTGATTTCAATTTCTTCTTGAGTAAACAATTAACTCATTTGTTTGTTCTTTATTCTCATTATTAGACCCTACACCTTTATACTCCTTTTTATTAACAACATTAATATCATTAATTTATGTGTTAATCATAAATTCGCCTTCCCCATTATTTGAATCCCTATGTTGTATATTCCTAGTCTTTTCTTGATCATTTATAGAATCTTCCTTACTATAATTCCCTCCTTGAAGATTAGAATCAAAATAAGATTGCGTTTCAACAAGTGTGACATCTATGGTAACAATAATCTTTCTATCAATTGGATCATAACATTTGTAACCCTTTTTATTAGAAGCATAGCCAACAAAGACACATTTTTTTGCTCTAGGATCTAGTTTACCTTGGTTGTGAAGATGAACAAAAACACTACACCTAAAAACTTGAAGGGATAAATATGTGATCAATTTAGAGTTAGGAAAGTTATCTTTAAAGAGGTGAAAAGGAGTTCTATAGTTTAGAGTTTTACTGGGCATTCTATTAATAAGATATGTAGCTGTTAACAAGGCTTCGCCCCAAAGATAACGTGGTACCTGACTAGTAACATCGAGGCTCTAATTACTTCCAAAAGATATCGATTTTTTCTTTTTGCAATCCTATTTTGCTGTGGTGTATTTGTACAAGAACTTTGGTGGACTATTCCATGTTTGGTTAAGAAACCACCTAATTGGTCACTAAAAAATTCCCCACCATTGTCACTCCGAAATACTTCCATTTTCACACCAAATTGTGTTTTTACCATAGCATAAAAAGACTGTAACACATTTTTAACTTCAGACTTATCTTTTAATAAAATCACCCAACAAATACGAGTATGATCATCAATAAATGTGACAAACCAACATTTTCCTGAAAAAGTTGAGACTCTTAAAGGTCCCCAAACATCACTATGGATTAATGAAAAAGGTTTAGAGGCTTTATATTTTTGAGGTGGAAAGGATAACCGATGATGTTTAGCCAATTCACAAAATTCACAGTGATATGAAAAAGGACTTTTATTTTTAAATAGATTAGGTAACAGATATCTTAAATAGTAAAAATTAGGATGTCCAAGCCTATAATACCAAATCATAATATTATCAAAATCAAAAATAGAATTTAAACATAAAGTAGTTGTTGGTTAACTTAGATGGTCGTCGTCAAGAAAATAAATTCCACCAAATTCTTTAGCATTACCAATCATCCTCCCCAAGACCATGTCCTAAAATTTACACATAGAGGAGTCAAATATAACATGACAATTTGAGGACTGGGATAATTTATTGACCGATATGAGATTACAAGCTAAATTTGACATATTTAAAACATCATGTAAAACCAAGAAAGACGAAATTTTAACAGTCCCTTTCTCGGCTATTGCCGAGAATGACCTATCTGCTACTTTGATCTTTTTGTTTCCTGCACAAGGTGTATAAGTTGAAAAAAAGGAAATGGCTACTAGTCATGTGATCACTAGCTCTAGAATCAATAATCTACATGTTTGTTTTCCAAGGTTTGACACTGAAAAAAAACAGAAAAATCAGTACCTGATTGGGCAAAAGAGAAAGAAGGATTATTGGATGAGTTAGGAATAGAAGAATTCATCCAAAACTGTAGTGATTGAAAAAGCTTGTGTAGATGCTCTAATTGTTCCTTAGTGAATGGAGACCCTTCCGGAGAACTTTGGCCCTCATAATTTTCATTAATTGTTTGAAAAGCTTTGCTATCCCTTGATTGTGAACCATGACCATTTCCACTCTTTTTTCTTTCATTCGTTGGTTTCCTATGGAGCTTCCAACACTTTTCTCGAGTGTGCCAATATTTTTTGCAGTGATTGCACCAAGGGTTTTTTTCTTTTTTTTCATTATCATCATTATTTTTAATAGTTAAAAGAGAAAAAATATCATCATTAGCTTCAAACCCTGGCCTTAACATTACTTTTCTCCTTATTTCCTCTCTTCTAACCTTAGAAAAAATCTCACAAAGTTTTGGAAGCGGTTTTTTCCCTAAGATCCGAGATCTCACTTCATCAAATTCTTTATTTAAAGCATCTAGAA
This sequence comes from Gossypium stocksii, assembly GCA_020496765.1. NCBI lineage: Eukaryota > Viridiplantae > Streptophyta > Magnoliopsida > Malvales > Malvaceae > Gossypium > Gossypium stocksii. The sequence goes on from CM035629.1 coordinate 44,479,121, forward strand.
AAAAATAATCTCATTCATTCTCTTCTTTCTTTATAGCTTTTACACCATCTCCGAGACACTCCCATTCATCATTATAACACTGATCCAGTTCTTGCCAAAGAGACATCATCTCATTATAATAAAAAGTAACTTCCTTTTCCCCTTACCTAGCTTTCCAAAGTTTTATCTTTAACTCAAAGATTTGTGAAGCATTTTCTAAATCTGAATAAGTGTCTTTTACAACATCCCAAACATCTTTAGCAGTCGAGAGAAAAAGAAAAGGTTTACCTACGGATGCTTCCATGGAATTAATAAGCCACCAATTATCATAGAATTTTCTGACCTTCACTTTCTCATCTTTGGATTGCCCACCTATGGTTGCTTGACTTCTCCAGTTAAATGACCTAACTTGCTGCGCCCATCAATTGCTAATTTTACGGACTACGGCCATTCCAGATAATTCTTGCCATTCAGCCTGTGAGATGTCAGCTAAAAAGAAAGGTGAGACGCCTCTATCCCTTGAGTCATTGTACTCTCGGTAGTTTCAACGGTAGAACTTTCTTCCTCTGTTTGATTACTGGATCTCTTATCTCTAGTGAAGGCTGTTTTAACCATGATGTTACTAAAGATTTAACCTAGCTTTGATACCATGAAAGTTTTCAAGAGAGTTTTTAATAAAACTGTTCTATTTTTTATTAACTAAAGAATTGAACTTAAATAGAGAAAAGAGTCCTAATCCTAATTAGGAAAATAATTCCCTTATTCTAATAAACTACTAAAAGATAAAATAAAATATTCCTAGAATATGAATAAAACTTATCTACCTAAATAAGATTTATCTACCTAAATAAATTTAAAATATATACATATTTCAGTAATGGATATGTATCTGATAGTGGTATGGTTAGATTTTATAAGTTTTTAGATGTATTTGGAGGATGTTTAAAGATCATATCCCTATATTCATGTTACAGACATGAGTACCAAACGTGGACCTTACTCATTACTTCTATTGTTGGAAAATATTGCATTTTGTGGGAACTTTGAGGCATATTCTCAATAAGTAAATGTGGAGAGTTAAATCATAAGATTATGGTTTCATATTCTACTTCATGAGACCTTTACAACGGTATATCATATACTCAAAATGGTTAAGTGATGAATGAGAAATTGATGTTGAAAGTACGCTACTTGGAAATATTTGTTGAGGAAAAGTAAAGGTTTAGATCACACATTGGTTAAATACCAAGTGTGAGATGTGTTTATATATGGGAACCCTCTTAAAAGGTAATTGAATGGTTAAGTTTAGAATCCTACCTCGCATGTAGGGGGTGTAGGTCCAAACCTGACGGGGTTAGGGCGAACTTGCACGTTGTGAGGGACGCGAAATGTCTGGATTGATCAGGCTTAAAGTGGGCCTGTAGATATTTTAGCCCAACACGAAATTATTTTTCCTCACTGTCAGCAGACATAATCTGTTTATATAAGGACATTTATCTTATTTATTTGGTTTCATCAATTTGATTTAATTTTTAATCAAATTGACTTATTGGCTCCTTAATGGTAGACTATTTGGAAAATTTTCATAACTCCAACATTCTTAATGTCTATAAAAGGCTATGAATTCTGAAGAATTTTACACACACTGATATCCTCTCACATCGAATTTCTTTTGCTCTCAAAACTCTTTTTTTCCTCTCTATATTTTCCAACATTTCGGTAATAGAAAATAGGCAACGTTTGTTCGTTGATCGCTGCAGAGGTGCTTCTCCTTTGATCATTGTGTTGTTGTACCCTGGGAGACATTCAACCAATGTTTCTCCAAGTACTGTAGGAGTGGTCGAATTTGTCTTAAGGAAATTGTATTAAACAAGCTTCAACGTTTAGTAAATCTCTATTCTTATTTTCGATTTCAAGTTTTTGTTAAGATTTTATTGATTTACGTATTTGACAATTTCAATATAAATTATTTATTTATATTTTATATATAAATAATTGTTTATTTATATTTAAATATTTTGTTCGCTAACGTGTTTTGTACAACAATCTTAAGACAGACTTTATATTATTTTTTGCGATTCTCTAATCCAAGACGAACGAGACACCAAGGCAAAAAGAAAAAAATATTTTTAAAATAATTTTTTAAATTAAATAAAATTTGTTTCGAAATTTTTTCCACCGTTCAATAAATTTTATTCTCTATTTTTTTATTTCCAAATAAATTTTTTTATAACTAAATAAAATTTTTTTCGAGATTTATTCTCGTTGTTTAATAGATTTTATTCGATTTTTTCCAAATTAAAAATAATTAAAATTCGTTTCGAGATTTATTCCCGCTGTTCAACGGATTTTATTTCATTTTGTTATTTTATTTCCAAACGGGAAATTAAAGTTAAATAAGATCCGTTTCGAGATTTATTCCCATTGTTTAACAGATTTTATTCCAATTTTGATTTCATTTCCAAAACGAGTATTAAAATTAAAATAAAATATGTTTCAAGATTTATTCCCGCCGTTCAACGGATTTATTACATTTGGATTATATTGCCAAAAACGAGAAATTAAAATTAAATAAAATTTGTTTCGGGATTTAATCTTGTCATTTAATAAGATTTTATTTGGTTTCCAAATTAGAATTAAAATTAAATAAAATCTATTTTGGGATTTATTCCCGTCGTTTAACAAAATTTTATTTGATTTTATTTTATTTCCAAATTAGAATTAAATTAAATTAAATCTGTTTTGGGATTTATTCCTATCATTTAATAAGATTTTATTTGATTTTATTTTATTTCCAAATTAGAATTAAATTAAATAAAATCTGTTTTAAGATTTATTCCCACCATTTAACAAGATTTTATTTTATTTTGTTTTGTTTTTAAATTAGAATTAAATTAAATAAAATCTGTTTCGGGATTTATTCCCACCGTTTAATGGATTTTATTTTAATTTAATTATTTATTTTTTTGAGATTTAATCCTGTCGTTTAATAAAATTGTTTTTGATTTTGTTTCAGAATTCTAATTTTGTCATTTAACAAATCAAAGAGAATTTTTTCTGTTTATGGTGGTCTTAATTGTGGCTTTAAATTGTGAATTAAAAAGAAATTTATCAACGGTGAATTAAAAAGATAATATGAGAATGCATGTCTAGGATTGATTCTTTGAAAGACTTGGTATTTAAGCGTGTTGAGTGCACCACCTCTATTTTAGGGTTACCTACCTGGTGCATTGTTTTATTGTATTTTTTTATTAAATAGTATACACTTTTGTTTCAGGTTTTATTAGATTCTTGTCGTCTAACAAAAGTTGGTAAGTTTTCTAATTATGGTTTGTTTCTTAACAGAAAAAATGGAGACTCCCACCAATTCAATCAATTCACAATTTGGAGCTTTGGTTCAAACACAATCTTCAATCCAAAACTTAGTGTTGCCAGTGGCAGCTGATGTAAGCCACAATAAAAAACATACAAAATTCTCGGGACAAAATTTCAAGACTTGGCAACAGAAAATGTTGTTTTATTTGACCATGCTAAACTTGGCCAAATTTTTGAAAAATGACAACCCTCCTACTGTTAAAGGACGAGGTAGATGAAGTTACCACTTTCACTGCTGTTGAAGTTTGGAAACATTCTGATTTCATATGCCGAAGCTACATCTTGAATGGATTGTCGGATGCACTGTACGAAGTGTATAGAGTTAAGAAAACAGTTAAGGAATTATGGACATCGTTAGACCATAAATACAAAGCCAAAGATGTTGGAATTAAAAAGTTTTTAGTTGCTAAATTCTTGAATTTTGTAATGATTGATTCTAAATTAGTTGTGAATCAAGTGCAGGAACTTCAACTGATCATTCACGAAATTCTTGTTGAAGGATGATGATAAGTGAATCCTTCCAAGTGGCAGTCATCATTGAGAAGCTGCCTCTTGCTTGGAATGACTTTAAGAATTACCTAAAGCACAAAAGAAAGGATATGTTAGTGGAAGATTTAATTGTCAGACTTCGAATTGAAGAAGACAATAGAGGTATGAAAAAAATCTCAACAAAGTAGCAAATGACATGTTGCTAAGACAAATGTCGTAGAAGTCAATAAAGACTTCAAGAAGGGAAAACAACCGCAAAATAGGTCTAAACTGGGACCAAAAGGTGGTGTTTCCAAGAAGCAAAAAGTTCAAAGAAAATCCTTCAATTGCAACAAGATGGGGCACAAGTCATCTGACAGTAGGATCCTAAAGAAAGTTAGAGCTAATGCTGTGGAAGAAATTTCCAAGGAAGTGTTGGACATGGACTTATGTGCCTAACGTATGCAAGAAACATGAATAAGAATGTTCTTTCTAAAGGGGGAATGTTTGTGGGAAAGAGATATGTATTAAACGAAATACAATATCTGTAAAAGCAAAATTATGAATAAGAATGTTGCTTCTTTTTCTGTTTATATGCTTAAGTCATTTAATTTATGGCATAGTAGGCTCGAACATGTTAATTATGATATTTTATGTACATTAATTAACTTAGAGCACATTCCTTCGTTTCACAATAATTATAATTATAATTATAAATGTGAAACATGTATTGAGGCTAGGTCAAAAACCACTTGATTTAATACATAGCAATGCTTGTAAAGCTTGTTCAAAAAAAGGAAGGAATAAATATTTTTATTACCTTAATTGCTATGTATATCTGCAAAAATGAAGCTATAAAGAATAAAATTCTCTATAAGTAAGAAGTTGAAAAACCAACTTAATAAAAAGATTAATTGATCGTGGTGGTAGATATGTTGAATCATTTGAATACAGTACATAACATGACATTATTCATGAAGTACCACCACCATACTTTCCTCAAATAGAGTAGCCGAGTAGAAAAATCAAACTCTAAAGGAAGAGATGAACGCACTGCTAAAAAGCTCTGGGTTATCACAGGAAATGTGGGGGAAGGGGGAGCATTTCTATGAGTTAATTGCCTTTTAAATAAGGTGCCCCACAAGAAAAAGAGACAAGACACCATATGATTTATGGAAAGACAGAAAATCATCCTACAACTACTTGAAAGTGTGGGGTGTCTTGCTAACGTAACGTATAATGATAAGTTGAGACATATGTGTTGTCGACACAATACCGTTAAACAACTGATGTCAAACAGAGTTATCTCTATTGATTTTGTAAAATCCAAAGATAACATTGTAGATCTACTAACTAAAGGCTTAAAACGAGACCATGTTGATAAAACATCGAAAAGAGTGATATAAAACCCATGAAAATAAAAGGTGAAGGAAAACCCTACCTAGTTGACTGGAGATCCCAAGATCTAGGTTTAAAGGGACAACCTAATTGCATAGACCTTGTGAGGTCACTATGGGGGTACTTATCCCAAGTCTGTTCCTATGATGTAAACAGTGACTAAAAATGAGAGAGGTTAAGCAATGCTTTTAATGACCATTGTGTGATTCGGTGAGCCAAACAACATAAGTCACCTATGTGAAAGTGAAGTGGGGCCACTTCGAGGAGACTACTGGGACATAGTTCTCTCAAACTCTTGTAGAACCAGGAGATATTCACAGTTATATGAACATAACCATGAGAACTAAAACCTCGCCAGTGAGGTAGTTGTGTGAGGTATATCATCGTTTACACAAATGGCAGAACAGTTTAAGGACACCATGTCTATGGTCAGCTAGTAAAGTAAATATACTTTCACAAGGGAAGGTTCAAGGGTGGCTACCTATCTATCCTATGCCACTATCGTTCGTAGATTCTATTACCACATCGAGTCAATGTTTCTCGATAAAACTATCAATTTCATTCATGTGAGGGGTTGTTGGAAAAAAATATATTTTATGGGAACTTTGAGACATATTCTCAATAGGTAAAGGTGGAGAGTTGAATCATAAAATTATGGTTTCATATTCTACTTCATGAGACCTTTACAATGGTATATTATATGCTCAAAATGGTTGAGTGATGAATAAGAAATTGATGCTCAAAGTAAGCTACTTAGGAATATTTGTTGAGGAAAAGTAAACACTTAGATCCCACATTGGTTAAATACCAAGTATGAGATGTGTTTATATATGAGAACCCTCTTAAAAAGAGATTGAATGATTAAGCTTAGAATCTTGCCTTGCGCGTAGGGGTGCAGGTCTAAACTCGACGAGGTTGGAGCACACTCGCATGACTTGGGCAACGAGAAATGTTCGGATTGGTTGGGCCTAAAGTGGGCCAACAGATATTTTAGCCCAACACAAAAATGTTTTTCCTACATAATCTATTTGTATAAGAACATTTATCTTATTTATTTGATTCCAATCAATTTGTTTTAATTTTTAATCAAATTGATTTATTGACCCCTTAATGGCAAATTTTTTGGAAATTTTTCAAAATTCCAACATTCTCAATGCTTATAAAAGGCTACAAATTCTAAAAAATTTTATACACATTGATATCTTCTCACACCAAATTTCTTTTGCTCTCAAAACTCTTCTTTTTCTCTTCATATTTTCCAACGTTCTAGTGACAGAAAATAGGCAACGTTCGTTTGTTGATCTCTACAGATGTGCTACTACTTTGATCATTATGTTGTTGTATCCTGGAAGACATTCGACCAATGTTTCTCCAAGTATCGTAGGTGTGAATGAATCTATTTTAAGAAAACTATGTTAAACAAGCTTTAACCTTTAGTAAATCTTTATTCTAATTTTTTATTTCAAATTTTTGTTACGATTTTATTAATTTACATACTTGACAATTTCAATATAAATTATTTATTTATATTTAAATATTTTATTCGCTAACCTGTTTCATAGAACATCTACTTAGGTTTAGGCAACCACAATATTTGCAGCTTCTGCCTCTGATTCTTCCACTTGATTCAAGCCTTCTCATCTGTTGCATTATCTTCACCTTTGTCTTTCAGTTTCTGTTTTAGTGTCTCATGGAACCTTATCTTCCATTTCTTCAGTCTGAGGCACATTATGGTCTTGTCAAACTGTTGAAATATGGGTATCTTTTCCTTGTTCAACATTTTTTACTTGAGTAGGCATCTACAACATCCGTATGTTCACTTGCTTCAGCTTTTGGTATTTGGGAATCATTTAGCTCACCATCATCAACTTGATGATCCAAGGTTTCTTCATTTTCATGCTTGCTTTCATGGTCCTGCTCTCCTTTTCTATCTTGACGACTTGAAGGTTCATTCAAAGCCGAGCACGTAGTCCTTCTTTTGGCTTCTTAGATTCCCAAAGTTGTCTCGAGTGCACTAGGGGATTTGAAGACGAAGAAGTGGATCAGAATGCTGTTGTTTTCTGTGGAGTGGGAGAGCTTATGGTTACTCGAGTAGCCGATGGGGGCCTATCAAAAGATCTTTTCAGTAGGTTAGGCTTTTAGACTGTGTCGTCAGCATAAGGTTTTTTTGACATTCATGATAGCATCGCTGCCTGTGTCTGAGATAGTTGGGCACTTTCCAGTGGAACCTGCTGGTTCTATCATAGACAATGACTGATGGAAGATTTGGAAGAGATAGTGCCCCTCTTCTCTTTCCCCATATATACTGCTGCTTTCGCTTTTTGTGGTTGCCATAAATTCTTGGGTGTCTAACACCATGGTGATCCACTTACCACAATTGTACCTGAATCCTGCATTAGATTAAATTAAAGCATAACCAACAAAAGAAAGAGTGTGACTCAAAGGATCCTTTTTATAAGATGGCATACTTCATTTCGTAAACTCAAATCGGAGAATCACCATTGTTAAGAGAGAAGTTATCTCCAATATTCAACAACCATACTTTACATTAATCTTTTGGACCCAATGCATGAATTCATCCTCTTAATTTAATTTTTATTAATTTATTAAGGTGTAATAGCTTATAAACAAGAATCTCAAAACTTTCTTAAAGAATGTGAAACTTAATCCGTTTGAAATCACATCTTACCTAGCAGATTATATATATATATATACATATATATATATATATATATTCAAGGATCTAACACTTGAAAAACTTGAACTTCGTTTATAGGAGATGTGAAAGGAAAGAGAACAGAGGATTGATTTTTTAAGTTTAATTAAAAGAAGAATCTACAACATTTTTTTTATTCTTAAACAGCAGTTTCCTTTTCCTTATGCTTCAAGGAAAACATGGGTAAATTACTAAAAAAAGTCCTTTTTTTCCAAAAATTATGGAAATGGGCCTACTTCTTAATTAATGACGGAAATAGGCCATAAACCCCAAAAACGCGTTCACATCAGCGCGTTGTCAGGGTAAAAACCAGGAAAACGCTTCCATGAGGAAGCGTTTTGTCCACGTCAGCACAAAACGCTTTCTTGGGGGCGCATTTTGCTGATGTGGACAGCCCGTGTTTAAATTTTCAAAAAAAGTCTTTTTTTAATATTATAAAATAGACCATTTTTTTTTAAATTTACAAGAATAAACCTTAAAAAAGGCTTAAAGTGATAACGTTATTTTTTTCAGGTGTCACCAATTAATATGGAAATAAAACTTACAAAGCAAACTTTTATATAGACTCAAAATCTCATTTCCCTTGTTTTCTTAAGCAATGTGGGATATGAGATATGTGTTTATATAGACTCATGAGTAGGCTTGTAGCTTGTTCCTAAACAATTTGGGATTCCTTCCTCTTTTAATTAACAACATAAGATTAAATGTTATACTATATTTTATAATTTTTTTACAAAACAATTTCTATTTTTTATATTTTATTAACATTTTCTCATATTATAAATTCATTTTTTGAGATATTTAATCTTGTTGCATTTTAGAATTGTTAACATATACAAAATAAATATTAAAAAAGAGATCAAATTGCACATATGAAACTTGTACATGCAATAATCTTCTATTCAATTTTAAATGTTTGAATTTAATATGAATGCAATTCTAGTTTTTAAAATATTTTTCCATTGTTTAAATTTAGAAGTTATAGTTTTAATTTTTTTATTTTATTTTTTATTTTATGTTATGAATGTTTGATTAATAAATAAATTGTGAGTATTTGGCATTCAAATAGTATTTTTTTGTAATTTTAAAAAATTGATATATCTTTTTTAAATATTTATTTATTTTAAATATTTTACTATACTCATTAATTTTTTAATTCTAATTTTAATTTATTTTTCATCACCTAATGAATGCTAATAAATTTATTTTAGATGTATTTTGACTAAATTGATAAACATAGTATATAATTATGTTAAATAAGTTTTTTTTATAGAATTATATATTATAAATAAAATATAATAATTATTTTTCATATTTTTATATCTAGATTAAATTACATGGGTAAAATGTCACTTAACTATGATTTTTTAGCTATCGAATTATAAAAACTTACAAAATGATTACTCGACTATTAGTAATTTTTTAAATATTTATTTTTTAATATTTTACCATACTCATTTTATATTTTATAATTTTTTACTTAGAGTTTAATTTTTTTTTACAAAAAGTTAACATTTGTTACATTACAAATAAAACTTTTAAACTCTATAAGTAAAAAAATTATAAAATATAAAATGAGTATGGTAAAATATTAAAAATATAAGTAAAAAATATAAGTTTACTTAGAGTTTAAATTTTTTTTTTACAAAAAGTTAACATTTGTTACGTTACAAATAAAACTTTTAAACTCTATAAATAAAAAAATTATAAAATATAGTATAACATTTAATCTCATGTTCTTAATTAAAAGAGGAAAGAATCCCACATTGTTTAGGAACAAGCTATAAGCCTACTCATGAGTCTATATATACAAATATCTCATATCCCACATTGCTTAAGAAAACATGGGAAATAAGACTTTGAGTCTATATAAAGGTTTGCTTTGTAAGTTTTATTTTCATATTAATTGGTGACACCTTAAAAAAAATAGTGTTGTCACTTTAAGCCTTTTTTTAAGGTTTATTCTTGTAAATTTTTAAAAAAATTGGTCTATTTTTATAATATTTAAAAAAAGACCTTTTTTGAAAATTTAAACACGGGCTATCCACATCAGCAAAACGCGCCCCCAAGGAAGTGTTTTTCGGGAAGCGTTTTCCTGGCTTATACCCTGATATCGCGCTGACGTGGACGCGTTTTCGGGGGAAATTGCCCTTTCCTGTAAATAATCTAAAAGTTGGCCTATTTCTATAAATTTTGAAATAAAAGGGCTTTTATTAGTAATTGGCCTGGAAAACACGATGATATTGTTTCACAAATTGAAAATTAAAATAATTTTTTTTGACTGAAAGGCTGGATTTTATTAGAAAGAAACACAGCGTACAATAACTAAAAATCCAAAAAAAAAAAATAGCAAAAGAAGACGAACAAACCCTAAATGAAAAACTGATAAAACATGAAAGAAAAACCCAACTGCAACGAAGAGCCATCCCCGGCCAAAACCGAACATGCAAGAAGAAGAAAAGCTCACAAAGCAACCATCCGATGCCTGTAAAGAGAGAAAAAGAAATTTTGGCATCTACAACGGTCTCCATCAACCCGCCGTCCATTCCGTACCAACTGAAGAGAAGAAGCACACCAACAAACCGAGGTCTGAGACAAGCACCACAACCGAAAAAACCCGAACCAAACCACCCCCTGTGATCTCTAGCCACCCACTATGCCATCTATCCTGACACTAGTCACCCACACCTCGGAAACCCCACACCGAGCCAAAAGCCAGGGTGAACACCTCAACTACCCCCTCTCACTTTCCACGATGTCTAGAATAGCCGACGGACCATCCTCGACCCACCAAGCAGCACATCGATGGCAAAAACCTTCTCTCACCAACAGTTGAGCACCCCGATTACCTTCACGTTTGATATGTTGAAAAATGCACTTCTCAAAAGCCAGAGCAATTTACTTTGATTACCAGCAGACATATGGACTAACTTCCGATAGATCATCACTGGCAAACTGGAATTTCAAAATGACCACGCTCGAGTCGCCCTCAACCTCGATCGACTTGGAGCTCCATCAACCTGAAGCCCATATCGAAAATTGAAATATTAAATATAATATTTTTGAATTAATATTATAAAAATGTTTTATTAGGATAATAAATGGTTTAATAATAGTAGATTTTAAAATTTGAGAATTATTTATTTTTATAAAAAATTATCTTATTAATATAATATTTTATATAATTTTAATAGTTTTAGAAATAAGTTAAAAACAATCATTTTAATATTTCCTTTTTCTTGTAACAAAATGGAAATGATGAACCCATTGTTTGCCCATTGGCTCACATCCTGACATGGAATAGTAAAAATTGCCTACTAATGTTATGTGCGATAGTGATACCACCCAGATCGAGTCTGGTTGGGTTTAGATTCGATTTAAATAAAATATATTTAGATTAATTTTTTAAGTTTAGTTTCAGTTTGATTTAAAGAATGAGTTTATTTTTTTTATTTAAGTCTAATCTGATTTGAATTTTTAAATTAATTTTTGTTTACAATTATTTTTAAAAAAATAATATTTTAAATGTACTAAAAAATATGAAAATAAAAATTTTCTAATGCAATAAAAATACATTAAAAATATTTATATTAAAAACACTACTATAAATATAATAAATATTTTATTATATTAAAAAATACAAATAAATATAATAAATATTTTATTGTATTAAATATAAATTTTAAAATTTATATTTTGAGTTGAATTATTTAATTGAGTAAATTTTTTTAAGTCTTAAGCAATGGATTTAATTGTTATTAAATTAGTGATTTAATATAAATATAAATATAAATATAAATATAAATATAAATATATATAATTCTTATTTAACATATATAATTAATATAATATTATTTTATAACATAATATTCAGCTCGGGCTGGTCTCGAGTAAAAAAAATCTTACCCAAGACTCGTCCCATATAGAAAATAGGTCTTAAGTTTTACCCAAACTTCGGGACTCGTATTTTGTTCAAATCTTTCTATTTTTCAAACAAGCCTTCGGGTTTGAGTAAGTAACCTATCCATGAACATATTTGTTTGAGCCTTAGTGAGTTGTAAATATATATATCTATATATATATATATATATTTCTTGTCAAATGTATTTTTTAAAAACAAAATTAACTCAACAATTTTAACATTTTCTATATTTAATAAGTAATTACTTATTTATATATCTTAATTCAACACTTTTTTCTGAAAATTTTGTATTAAATAAAATTTAACTTTAAGTAGGGATGAACAAAATGGTTTTATTAGTTAGTTATATATAATTGTAACATAATATAATTGTAACATAACATAATAGTCAGAAAATGCCCATCGCCTGAAGAGATTTTGAGTGACGTGAATGAATAAAAACTAGTCATAGAGGGTAGAAAATGGATCAAAATCACCCACAAATTGTCCTAGGAAATAAAAGAATTCAAGTAAAGGAAAAAGTTTTACACTGCTATAAGAAACCTTCAACCATCCAAACAAAACCTTTAGCGGTGACTGCTCGACTTCATAACACCAAACCATGTCAACTATGGCGGTTGTGACGGCTGGAGTGCCCAAAGAAGAAGGTTCTAGACTATAGCTTTAATTAACCTCAAGTAATGGGCAAAACATAGGTCAAGGGCTTATTGAATATTTACTAAATAAACGTGTCATAAGATCATTGAAGGGGCAGATGAATTTCATTCAAAAAGAGGTTGCTTCAAAGCCAAAACTAATCCACATATATCGGGAATTGTTGAATTTTTCAACCAAACTAGTTTAGCTCACTAATTAGCTCATTATTATTATTATTTACTTTCCTCCTTGAAAAAAAATTGTATGGAAAAGACAGGTGAATCATTTTGTATTACTTATCAATTATTTAATATTATTTTAGTATAATTTTTTATGTTATTATTATACTATTTTGGTAAATTTTTTAACTTGAATCTTGAATCATGAATGACTCAACGTTTAAGGTCTAAGGTTCGAGATTTATGGTTTCAAGGTCTAGGATCCAAGGTTCAAGATCTTAAGGTCTAAGGTCTAAAGTCTAATGTATAAGTTTAGAGTTTAGAGTTTAAAGTTTAGAATCTAAGTAAAAAAAGTTATCAAAGTTATATGTCAATAATATAAAAAATACAAAAATAACATTAAATAATTAATAAAAAATACAAAATCATATGATATCTCTGTTTCATATAATCTTTTTCCTTCAATTTTGGTTAACTACGTAATCTAATTAATTAGTTAACATTAAGTGCACCCACCACTTCCATTTCCATTTCCATTATTTAATCCTACCCTAAGCTACATTAGGTTTTATGCATGTCTCCTCCTATGTGTTTTTATCCAAACATTAAACAATATCATATCTCTTACACCTAATCCTACTTTAACCCTTCTTTTCTTACTTCCAATCCTTAAAAATGGACATTATATTAGTTATTCAATGTTGTTGGCTTTACTAAATAATATTTATTTTTTAATAAAATAATATTGAATGGAATTAAAAAAGAGCCGTAGTATCTACGAAGTGGTCAGCATTACAAAAGAACGAATTTAATATGTTGACAGCTGGCAATTTCTACACTAGACGTGCGTACCTCACACTACACTTAATAAATTTATTATATAGTGATGGTTTCCACTTCATTGGAAATGCTTATACATTTGGTTTTACAATTGACGAACAAAACAAAATGCATGCAGCTTTTCTCTTATTTTCTTCTTATTTAATTGGTTGCCAAAAAAAGTTTACTTCAAATTCAAAACATAACATGAAGGGGGAAAAAGGGAAAGAAATAAATTTAAGAAATGATAAGTGTTGAAACGTAGAATTAAAAATTAGGATGGTTTGGTTTAGAATTTTACTTCTTATATTTTACAAAATTTGTGACACTTTTAAGCAGGAGTGAAATTAGGGGGTTAACAGGGCCCGGCTCACTAAAATGAAAAATTTTCTATTTAGATTATTTGAATTTTTTAAATTTTAAATTAGTATAAGTAAAATTATACTTTAGCCGCCTAACTTGATTTATTTGAATATTGTAATGCCTTATACCCAACCCAATTTATCGGATCTGAGTATAAGATGTCACATTACTTACATACTTAACTAAAATTTTCAATCTACTAAAAACTATACTAAATTTCTTTCTAAAATTTATCGTTTGTCATAAAACTTTCAAAGGTAAAATAAAATCTTACAACAATTTACTTAAATAAAAAATCAAATTGTGGTAGGTATTACTATTTTTCATTTGAAACCTATGCATAATATTGCCCTCGATCTACCACCATGACGCATCCCTGGCTTGGCCCCTCTCGACGGATTAGTCCAAATCACATACCTACATACCAAAAACATGCATATAAGTTTTCAAGAAACTTAGTGAGTCTCACTCGTATTTACCTTTTTACAGAGATATAGATTCTTTTGACTCAATGGGTTTGGGTTCCCTCTGAGACACTAGCGGGTACTGTAACACCTCTTACCCGTATTCAATGCCGGAACAGGGTACGAGGCGTTACTGGGCTTAAACACACATGAACATGTAAAACCAAGTCATGAATTTTCGTTCAAATTTAAAAATTTTCAATTTCCCTCTTAAAGTCCGTTATATGGGCCTACGAGACCCAAAAAACATACATATAAAGTGGTTCGGGACTGAACCGGAAACTTTCTGTAACAGCCTGAACTTGGGCCTAGTCGGGACCACAAATCCGACATGAAAATAATTATTTTTATTATATTTTTATGGTCTAAAATTTCACAGAATGATTTTGTGAAAATTTCGTTCGCAAATTTCGACGTTTGGGCACTCAATTTAGTCAAAAGGACTAAATTGTAAAAAGTGAAAAAGTTGAGTTCGACATGTTAGAGGTGTTCAATTGTCATGAAATTTTAAATTGGAAGTCCTTAAATGGCAATTAGACCATTGGTTAATTTTTTGGACAAAAATGGACGTGAAATAGGTGAAATAGAATATTTTTAAGTTAGGGGCATTTTGGTTATTTAGTGATTAAATGATTAAATAAACAAAATTAAAAGCCAATTTTTGTCCATCTTCAAGCCTTGGGAAAATTTCATAAGGGGAAACCATGGCTAGGGTTTTTCAAGCTTCCAAGCTCGATTGTAAGTCCGTTCTAACCCTCTTTTTAATAATTTTTATGTTTTTGAAATCCTCATAACAAGATCTATTTATTTCTACCACTAATTTGAGATATTGTTAAAGTCTAGGGTTTTAAAATATGATGAATATGAGCGTATTTTGATGATTAATGGTAGATTATGCATGTTTATGGTTAGAGAAACAACTTTTGCTAAGTGATTTTCGGTGAAAATGCATAAAAGGACCTATTTGTAAAAGTTATGAAATATGTGTTAAAAATCTATTTTAATGGAAAATGTGGGCTGCTATAAGCATGAAAATGGTTCGGATAGGCTTAAAGTGCAAAGAAATTGAATGAAAATTATTTTACGAGCCTAGGGGTAAAATTATAAATATGTGAAGCTTTAGGGGAAAAAACGTATTTTTTCCATAATATGATTTTTGAATCACATTGAATAATGTGACTAGTAAATAAGTTAAATGTGTTATTATATATCAAGAAAGACGAGGAATTGACCTTAATCGGGGAAAAGAAAATGTTTTGGACTAAAACGCAAAAATTATCATTTTTGTACCGAGGCAAGTTTGTATGTAAATAATGTAACACCCCTAACCTGAATCTGTAGCCGGACTAGGGTTAAAGGCATTAGTAGACAGATTAGAGCTTTTACGGACATTATACAAACATTCATCTGAAAACATAATCAAACATAATCATATAGTCCCTTATGAAGATCTTTGAGACCTTAAACATGCAATAGAAGGTCAAGATTAAACAGAATGCTTAGAAAATTTTTCGAAAACTTTAACAATTTTTCAATACTGTAAAGGTCACAAGCCCGTGTGACCAAGCTATGTGCCTCACACAGCTAACAGACACGCCCATGTGTCTAGGCCGTGGCAAAACAGGGCATACATACTGACTTATACACACGGCCACAAGACACGCCTGTATGTCTAGGCTGTGTAAATTTTTAGGAGCTACTAACTTGCAAACACGACCACAAGGCACGCCCGTATGTCCAGCCCATGTAACATCTTGACCAATTCGATTAAGGTACAAGGGTCATACGGTTGAGACACATGTCCGTGTGCTCAAGCCATGTGGCACAAATTGGGCTTGGTTTAAGCCACATTTTCCCATCCAAAAGCCAAGTACCTACAAACCAACTTGTATGGCATTCAATATGCATCAATGAACAACCAATTCAGCCAATTATCAAGCCAAAATATAGCTTAATTCATTATCATCCAATTCATATTCATCATCCAAACCAAATCATACCACAATCTCAAACACAAAAGCATACCAATGTTCAATTACCTTAACCAAATAGCATCATATTAAATCACTTATTAAACTTACCAAAATCAGAACATTTGTCATACCAAATTAACCATTATTCTAAGCCATACTTGCATCACATAAAGCTTACCAAAACAAGCATATTCACAACCATTTGTTAGCCACATCTCATGGCATAACTTATAAACATCTCAAAATATAACCCAAATATATCTAGCCTATACATGCCATAACTTAACATTTGTACTTTCAAAATGTACCAAAATAAGATTAGATAGTGTGGTAATAATCTTTGATGATCCCTGAGTTTTCGGTAGCAACGATATCTGTAAAATAGTTGAAAATCACACAGAGTAAGTTACAAAGAGCTTAATAAGCCAAATACAAATACATTTAAATAAAGATTAATATAATTCAATCTATTAACAAAACTTATCACCAAATCACATGGATAATTCATGCGCCAACACATATTCCCTTGTCTCATATATCAATATCTATTCCATTTAATATGCTTATACTACAGTTCATTCTCATGAATTCTTACATACCAAATAAATATTCTTTCACATAGATAAGCATCCAATGCTCAGAACATTAGTACAATTTAATGTACTTGAATCGGATAAATACCATTCATTCATTAAATTCTCGAAATTATTCACTAACACATTCAGAAGCTATTTGAAATGCTAAAACTCAAAAATGTTCATACAGAGCCAACGTCCCGGACGTGGTCTTACATGTAATCAGTATCGATGCCACTGTCCCAGACAGGGTCTTACACGAACTCAGATACGATGCCAATGTCTCAGACATGGTCTTACACGTAATCTCTAATCGATGCCTGTGTCCTAGACACGATCTTACACGACATCTCAGATAGATGCCAACGTCCCAGACGTGGTCTTATACGAAATCATATCTCAGAGTTCTCTAATTCAAACAGAGCTTTTCATAGACTATCATATTATCAGAATTTTTTTCAAATTACATTCAATTGGCTCTCATAGCCTTTCAATGGCATTTAAAATCATACATAAATATAATTCAATCAATAATACACTTATTTGTATATTGACTTACCTTGTTCAGATTCGGACGATTACGATCGACTATTCGACGATTTTAGACTTCCCCCAATCTAAATCTGATTTTCTTTGTTCTTGATCTAAATCAATTTAAATTCAACCATTCAATTATTCATTTCATTCAATTCAATCCATGAATACATATTTAGGGTAATTTGCATTTTAGTCCTCATATTTTCCTAGTTTAACAAATTAGTCCCTAACTTATAAAATAATCAAATTCACAAAATCCTACCATACAATGGTCTAACCGAATTTTCATGGCTTTTATATAAGCCCATTTATCACTTTTAGTCCTTCAGAATTTTTATTTTCACAAATTAGCCCAATAGTTCAAATTCATTGAAAATTCAAAGACAAAATATGTTTAACAACACCTATCTATCATAATTCATCCAAATGCATTACAAAGCTTCAAATTTCATCAATGACATTTCATGAAATCTTCAACAGAAATAGAAATTTAAACATGGGCTTTGAAGAGCATTTCGCAATGATCAAGAAACGTAGAAATTATAAAAAACAGACGAAAACTCATACCTTAATTATCCAAAACAATAGCCGAACCCTAAGAAGACTTTGTTCTTTTCTTTTTCTTTGATTTTTGGCAAGAAGATGGACAATATGGCTTATTTTATGTTTTGGTTTTATTAAATCAACATTAATTAATAATTTACCATATTATCCATCCATTATAAATTCATAACACACTTATATTAAGGTCATTTATGACCACTCAAACATACAACGGTATAATTGCCACATCAAACCATATTAATTCAAAGCCATTTCAAATCCACACATAACATATAGCATACTAATTTTAACACTTATGCACTTTAATCATTTTTCAGAATTCAGCACAGAAACAGACAAATTAAATCACGAAAATTTCATAGAAGTTAATTCAGATAACACAGACACAGAAAATAATATTAAAATATTTTTTAGACTCGGATATGTGGTCCCAAAACCACTATTCCGACTAGGGTCCAAACCAGGTTGTTACAAATAATATGTCATTTTTACTTATGTTATAATATTTTGTTATATTACATAAGATGTGGTTGTATATTGAATGATTATTTGATGTAAATTATGAATTGAGATTGACTATGGATGAAATTGACAAAGTGAGAATAAGTGAGAAATTTCCCGGTTGAACTTTCATAATAGAAAAGGATACGAAGGACGTCATGAGAACTTATGTGTAGTACTATGTGTAGGCTACTATGAGTATAAGATAGTTATGGTCACATGTGTAGTATTAAGTATAGGCTACTATGTGTAACGAATAGCTTTGATCATGTGTGTAGTACTATGTACAGGCTACTACGTGTATCGGATGGTATTGGTCACATGTTTAGTACTAAGTGTAGGCTACTATGTGTACCAGATTACATTGATCATAAGGGCGGTGCTATATGCGGAACCACCGTGTATTTGCTATTATTCTGAAGTGTTCATTGGGAAAATCGACTAAGTGAAATTATGTGTAACTATGTAGTGATAAATGTAGGTATATGTATGTGTATACTCATGAGCAATGTGTTCGGTATGTGATCGAAATGTGGTAAAGTTGCAAAGGAGTAAGTGAAGTGATAAAGTCTTGTATCATGCATACAAGTTGAATTATGTTATTGAATGTTGAGCATATTGTTATGATGTTTCATGAAAGAGTGAAATTTAAAATAAAATAGTTTTAGACAGCAGCAGTTGTGTGAATTTGAAAAATCACCAAAAATGGTGGGAATTTAATTAGAGGTTGAATGAGGTATTAAATTAAAGCTTATTGAGTTTATTTTTACATAAAGAAATAGAGTAAGCAAAAGAATTTTATATTATGAGATATTTGAATTTTAGTAAGACAGGGTCAGAGTGATTTCGGAATCCCCTATTCTGACTTGGGAAAATCATTAAAAATTGTACAAAAATAATCATGGGATATAATTTATATTCTTAAATTTCTAAGTTTGATTTCAAGAGAAACAAACAGAAACATCACCTGAATTCTGTACAATGAGATAATTAATTTTTAGTGAAGAGGGGTCGGAACTGTCAAATAGTGAAACAGGGGAGAATTTAAAGAATAAACTGTACTTATTTCCTAACCCAAAAATTCTGAAAATTTTATGGTAAGAAGATATACGAGTCTAGTTTCGGGGAAAATTAGTGTATCTAAATTTGGAGTTCCGCAACTCCAGATATAATAAATTTAGTGACTATGACTCGAGTAAACAGCTTCAGATGAACATGAGTAAAAAGTGGAACTGTGTGCAATTATGATTATAATATTTTGAGGACATATTATGAAATTGCTTATTATTTGCATACTTACTTACTAAGCTATAATGCTTACTCCCTTCCTTTCTTTTTTCCTATACTGTCACAGATGCTAGCTCGAGTTGGAGGTCGTCGGAGACTTAATCACACTATCAAGCTATTGGTCGATATAAAAAGGTTTTCAAGTACTTATGAGTCTATGGCATGTATAGGGACTTGGTTAATTGTTTATATGTTATTATGAGTTAGCCTATGCTATTTGAAGGTCTTTGTTGTATAAGGCCATTTAATGTGGTTATATTATAAGTTAAAATGATGCAATTCATGAATGAGCATGCTTGCACATGTATTTGGATGAATTAGTGCATGATGTTAATATGATAAATGTGGCATAAGAATGGTGGTGTAAGTCGTATGTGGTTATTGACAAAGTGAGTGAAATGTTGTGCACGAGGAATGTGTCATTGGAATGATGAACTTATGTCTTGAATGTGGCCAATTGAGTGTCTAATAATGCCATGTTATGAGTGAAAGGAAATTAGTATAAGTGTGTAAGTATGTCAGGGTGGCAAAGGGCTTGGTAAATAGCCTTACTTGTAACCACACAGGTAGCCACACGGCCATGTGTTCAAGGCATGTGAAGTCTGCACTAAATTTTCAGAAATTCAAAACACCACACAGCCTAGCACACGGACGTGTGACTTGGCCGTGTAAGTCTAAATGAATGATGATGTCATAAATAGAATGTCCCAGATTGAGTACACTGGTAGAGACACAGGCATATGTCTCGACTGTGTAATGGACACGGCTTGCCCACACGGACATGTTCCAATCTACACGGGCGTGTGCCTTGTTTTTCATGAAAAATTTTTGGTGTTCTCTAAAGTTCTCGGTTTAGTCCCGAACTATTCTCAAAGTATGTTTTGGACTTCGTAGACCCATTTAAGGGACTTTAAGGTGAAATATGGATAGTTTTAATTTAAATGAAAATTTATGACTCGATTTAGTACATAAGCCTTTGTCTGTGTTCTGGTAATGCCTTATACCCTGTTCCAGTGTTGAACACGGGTAAGGGGTGTTACACTTTTGAACACATGGAAAATTTTTGTTCAACACAGGGGCACACGCCCGTGTGGGATGGGACACGCCTGTGTGAGCAGGCCGTATGGTCACACACGCCCATGGCCCCAGTCCGTGTTGAATTTATTTTTCATTTTGAACCTACAGGGGTTTCCATACGGCCTTGCATATGCC
The DNA here is from genome assembly GCA_020496765.1 of Gossypium stocksii. Classification (NCBI taxonomy): domain Eukaryota; kingdom Viridiplantae; phylum Streptophyta; class Magnoliopsida; order Malvales; family Malvaceae; genus Gossypium; species Gossypium stocksii. Next base: position 44,500,089 of record CM035629.1, read on the forward strand.
TGTATCCATGTCCCATGTCCTTCACACGGCCATGACATGCCCGTGTCTTAGCTCGTGTGTGAAAACCTTGACATTCTGTTTATGATGACAACAAACATTTAGAGGCACATGGCCAAGTCACACGCTCGTGTGCTAGGCCGTGTGGCGAATTTAATTCTCGCAATTAATGTGTAGACTTCACACGGCCTGGGCACACACTTATGTCCTGAGGATGCGTCCTTCACACGGCTGAAACACACGACCGTGTCTCTACCCGTATGTTTACTACTGAGCATTCTGCTTTGCTAAATTTAGATGTAGGGGACACACGGCCTATCAACATGCCCATGGGGCTGACCGTGTGTCATACACAGCCTAGACACACGCCTATGTGTCTACTCGTGTGGACATATATAAGGCTATTTACCAAGCCCGCTGCCACCCTGAAAAACATCCACACTTATACCATTTCCAACAACCCTTAGCATGAGAATAATGCACATCCAAATATCCACAATTAAGACATCCACACCTCAATTTCATGTTACCTTCATCATGCGTACACTTCACACAGTACCCATTCAATTATGCAGGCTTGCACTTTCATGAATTTCATCTTCATTAAATAAACATAACTTATCTAGTATTGACCAATTCCAATGCCCATTTACAAAATGAATAAGTAATATCAGTAGCCAACATATTGGCTAACCAATATGAAAATAACCTGATAGTGTGAATCGAGCTTTGACGTCCTTCGATCCTCGAGCTAGCTTGGCGATACTACAAGAAAAGGAAAAAGAGAGGAAGTAAGCATAAAGCTTAGTAAGTTACATGTAATAAATGGCAACGTAAAATCTTGTAATAACATCCACATATCACATTATGAATAAAAACATAATCTTCAAGTGATCATTGACATGGCTTACTCATACTCTTTCTTACCGAACACATATCACATATCAGACTCATTTCTCGTGAGTTTTGCATATGTACCTGTATCACTCCATCACATAACTTTAGTCTTTTTCATCTTTAACATAAACTTTAATTCTTTTTCCCCTTGGAATATCGAAGGATACTTAGAAAATGTCATACACATGTTAAGATGCCAAGGCCATATCCCAGACATGGTCTTACATGGGATTCGATGCCGATGCCGATGCCATATCCCAGATATGTTCTTATACGGGATCTCATATCAATGTCGACGCCATATCCCAGATATGGTCTTACACGATATCGTATATCAATGCCAGGTCCCAAACATGGTTTTACACGATTTCATACTGAAGCCAGGTCCCAAACGTGGTCTTACACGAAATTAAGATTCGATGCCAATTTCATATCCCAGATATGGTCTTATACGAGACCTTATTTATCTAATAGCATGACAATGGTATCCTTTCTATTCCTAAGGTTTAACCGAGATTTCGATATAGCTTAACTTCATCTTTTCTTTATCGAGACCTCATTAACCATTTTCATAAAAAAACATATACATTTCATGCAATATCAAGCATTTAAATACTTAATCACAAAGTGTTGATTTACTACACACAAACTTACCTCGGTAACAAAATATTGGTAATTGTTCGATCTAGTCCACCACCTTGTTCTTTCCTCGGTTTAGGTCCGGACTTCGTGTTTCTTGATCTATAATGACAAATTTCACTTAATTAATTGTCAAATTACTAAAAGAACCCATGAATCATACTTTGGCAAAATTATAATTTTGCCTCTAAACTTTCACATATTTGCAAAATGGTCCTTAGGCTCGTATGATGAAATGTACTCATTTTCTTTGTTACCCAAGCCTAGCTGATTCACATTCCCTGTTATAACAACCCACATTTTTCACTAAATCACATTTCCTACACATATTTCATAACTTTTACAAATAGGTCCTTTTATGAGATTTCATCAAAAATCACATAGTAAACGTTGTTTATCACACTTCGAAATTTATTTTCTACCATAAAACATCAAAACACATGCTTGTTACACATGGGTAAAATTTTGAACATGAACCCTAGCTCAAAATAATGGTAGAAATAGTAAACCGAACTATGAGGAATATAAAAATGTAAAGAACATTAAAAACGGGGCTTGGATGCACTTACTATGTGGCTTGAAAGTTGAAAAACCCTAGCTATGGTGTTCCTTGAGAGTTTCAGCCAAGCTAGGAAGAATATGGACACATTTTTGACTTATTTTTTCCCTTCTTATTCATTAAATAACCAAATGACCAAAATACCCTTAATGCTAGATTTTCCCTTCCATGTCCATTTTTGTCCATCATGACATAAAATGGTCTATTTACTAAATAAGGATCTCTAATTTTCACAAGCATTTCAATTAAGTACCTCAAAGCTTCTAGAACCTCATATTTTACTACTTTTGCAATTTAGTCCTAAAAGACAAATTGATCACTAAATCATAAAATTTCTTCATGAAATTTGCACAGAATCATGCAATCATATCATAGACTTTAAAACAATCATAAAACATATATTTCTACTTCGGATTTGTGGTCTCACAACCACTATTCTGACTAGGCGATAATTCGGGCTGTTATAGGTATAATTTTGTTTCTTGGTTGGTGAATAACCATGCGTCAAACACTGCACTTAACCGTCTTATACTCCTTTCACTTAACTGATGGATGCCAACATTACACTAAAATTTTGAATTCCATTATACGATTCCTTTGTAGTTCTCAATCAGATGCGCTTTTTAGATCACTATTCAGCGGATACTATTCTTGGTGGATTCCTTAACATACTCCAACGATTACCAGAATACTTGTTATTTTATACCTTCAAACCAAACCATAGAAATCGACTTAATGGAAGAATCTAATAATTTAATTCTCATAATAGAAATCTCATACATAATTTGGTAGTTCTCAGATTTGGCTAAATCTTCTAACACCAACATTCCAGGTTTCCCAAGTTCTCTGTCATGGTAGATCACTAAGGCGGATTCAACAATTGGTTACTCTATCGAGTATTCTATCAAAAAATGCCTCACAATCATACTCAGATTTCACACAACGCATACTATCATCTCTCCACTTTATCCTTATAGAATTCTCTTTACGGATTTCCCAGGTAATATGCCACAAAGGCTACCAGAGAAAGTTAGCCACAAAGGCTTTTCAGAGAGTTCACTGTAAAGACTTTTCAGAGAGTTTCGTGTTTACCATCTCGACGGACCATCTCAGTGGATACTATGGAACTTTTCCTACATGGTCTTATATCTTCATGCCCTCTTGGAGTATTATCATATGATGCCATGGCCATAGACTTTCCACTTATTTATTTTATGATATGTCAGTGTGGTTAGCATTACAGCTACCCTACTAGAGGCTATAGTAAATCTCTTTCTCTCATTTTTACATGACTTAGAATTGTCAAGTACTGAACCTATATATCACGGAAGTATAAAACAAGAACTACACACACACACATTCTAGTAGCAACACCATATAGTACTCGACATTGTACCATACTACCTATTGTTTACCTCATTTACATATTGTAGATATCTCTCAAAGACATGCATTTTCATAATTACATGGCATGTAGGAGTTAATTTTAGAGACTCATTAGAGACCTACCTTTACCTCAATTAAGAGTTTCTATTTCAACAATCCTTCTCGATTCAGCAACAATATTTGCTTAAATGATCATAAGATTTCTATTAGAATCCTCATTACAGATATTTTACTAATATTTCAACTATAAGTGACTTTCATGTAGGGCCTCCTGTAACAATCTTTCTTTTTATAGTCGTAATGTGCACAATCATAGGACTTACCAAAAGGCTGAATCATCTATCTTAGCTTGACCTTATTGAAGAGGAAGAAGAAGATGTTGAGGTTAAAGAGAAGAACCTGAACATTAAGTCAATAGCCCCTCAAAGCATTCAAAATGTCTGCTTCCCATAAATATATTCTTGATCTATTGATTTCCTTACCTCTTCCAGGGTAGGTGAAAGAAAATTCGTCGAAGATTATCTTTATTGTTGACCAGTCATGAGGAGATCGAATCAATCTAATTTACTCCTGTTGAGAAATGGCCAACCATACTGCTTATGAGGATTTATTTAGTTGGCTTGTTTTAGCGTATAAGTAATCTCTCATTCATTTTTCTACTCTATAATTTTCTCTGATATCTGCCTTTTGTTATTGTAGAATCCCAACAACTCCCAAGTAAGTCAATATGAGATCCAATTTGAACAATACTCATACAAACTAGACAAACTATGTTTTGGACAATAGTCTCGTTTAACGTGGGTTTAAAGATAATCAAGTTTTCTATAGTTTCCTCATACATCTAACGGTCTCTTCATGTTCAGACAAACTTTAAGGCATACACCCTTCATAGGTGCGCACTTTCTTGGGTGTAATCTTTCTTCTCTTGGAAACATCCTGTGATCAATTCTTTAAGCACCGCCAATGGATGGATGTTTTAACATTAGTATGTGCCAACATTCTAACTAGCTAACCAACCAGCCGAATGGCTGATTAAGCTATCATGGTGTGCTTAAAATAGAATTAACATACATTATCTCACCCTTACATGGATTCGTAAATCTTGGGGTATGATAAATACGTACTCAAAGTAATTTGGGGTTCGAGGATAGCAAATACGATTGATAGTTTGAAAGCTGGGAAACAACTTAGAGCTCCTTTGTACAAAGCACAAGTAAAATTTCAATTAAAAGCTTATTACTATAAATACTATAAGGGCTTGATTTTAAGAAAAATTTTAAACTTCTTCTATGCCTAGAAACACTGCTCATAAATTGATTTTTCCAATAATTGCTATTAGACCAGGTTGTGTTATGTTTATAGTATAAACTTCTATACCTAAAAATACTGCTCACTAAATTAATTTTTCCAGTAATTGGTATAAAACTAGGTTGTGCTATGTTTATAGTATAAATTGAACCAAATTTTCTCCTTTTCTATCATTGTTTGATTAAATTGAGATAAGAAGTAACATTATTAAATTATATGCATGTTTTGGAATATTATGTATGTGGATGAATGTTTGAATTATTATATTACAGTATAAAGTAATTTTACCAAAGGTCATTGGATAAGCACTAAATAAATTAGCTTTCGTAATGATATCATCTTCAATTTTGATTTTTAATTTAATTTAATTTGTTGTAAAATTAGATTAATTCATGTAAGTTGGAAACAAACTAGAAAGTTATGTAACTTAAAATTTTCAACGAAACTCGAAAAATGAGGTAACCGACGACATGAACAAAAATAAATCAAAACTGAATAAGAAGAAGTAAACCCAACAAAACTAATGGTGAAGGTACATCAGACAAGACCCAAGTAGAATGGATCTTAGATCGGTTTGTGGATTTGTGCACTTATGACGATCATAGTGTAACATATCTTAATCCTGAGTGGTAGATGGACTATGTATGTGTGATTCTTATACTTCGCTGTAAATGAAAGCCTAAGTTCAAATAGATAAGGAACCGAAGGCTAGTACATTGGGTGTACGATTTTTGCAGTATGTAGCATCATTCCACAATAGTGGAATTCATGACCCAACTAAAAGGTAAATGATAAATAATGAACCAAAACCTAGTACATTAGCATTGTATGATAGATGATGTAACGCCCTAAAATTCATATTTTTGTTTCTGTGGAATTAGGACATAAATATCTGTCTGCTTCAATGGTTAAGTGTTTTGAGTGGGTATATGAGGTCCCAAGTTCAAGCCAAGACTTGGGAAAATTTTGGGTATCTTTATGAATAAAGCCCTATCTTTGGTTAGTAGGCTTTTAAGTAAAATGTTGGTAAAATTATATCAGAATGGGCCTGCTGGTTTGGTGGTTAAGTAGAGTATTAGGGTGATAGAGGTCCTGTATTCGAGTCTTTGCTTAGGCAAAGGATTTATTTTACTGTCGGCGTGGGGTAGGAATTTGAGTTAATCAGGATTCCGACTAGTTGGCTGTTAGTAGGAAGTTGGATGAGGGAAATAATGGATTGAGGGGTTAGCTGAATCGGGATTAAATCTTTTTCTCAAAAATTACAGTTTTCCCAAAATTCCCTATTTTGTTTCTAACATTTGTTTTTTCTATCTCTGCCGAAATTCTTCTTCTTCTTTCTCCCTTTTCTTTTCGTCTCTTATTTCGTCTTTTCTGTTAGCAATGGGTTCTTCATGGTCCAATTGAGTAGTCGCGCATGTTCAATAAGTGTTAATGGTGCTTTGAAACCTCGGTTTTTAATATATTAATTGGAGACCTACGTTTAACTGTTTTGACAGTCAAGAATCTAGTGTGAAGGGCTATTCTAGTGCCAAATTATAGCGGGAATGTAACACCCCTTACCCGAGTCCAACACTGAGACAGGGTACGAGGCGTTATTGTACTTGAACATGCTTGATCATACTAAATTGGGCTGTAACACCCCAGGACTCATATACGTCACCGGAGGGTCGAGAGGCATTACCTGACATTCCCACAAACAAACAAACAAACACTCGTATAACATGTTCAAACGTTTATGGAAAAGACTATTCATGCAATTCAAAAACTCAAACCGAATCTATACATGTCTCTAGGTTCATGTTACAATTTCACATCTAGCTACTGAATACCTTTACTTCTCAACTTATAAAGACATCTACGAAATTCTCATCCTTTTTATTTGTACGTGGAACTAATATCAAATAGTAGCCTAATTACTATTAGTTATAGCCGATTATACTAACTTAATGATATGACTCATTCAAACTAAAGCATATTTAATCATTCAACCATTAAACTCATTTAACAAATTTCGGAAGTGATGGTTTACCAAAGAACATAGCCGGATCTTTTAATGACGAGGTAACTACTATCAAGTCATATTAAGCATTATCACCATTGAAAACTTATAATACTTCATTCAACAATACATTCATAATTAGTGAGAGAGCAAGCCATTTTCGCATGGCTTAAATATATATACATATTCAAAATAAAAGTTTCTTAATTTAACGACCACAAAATGCTTCCTATACATGCCATTCACAAAAGTTCAGCTAATTAAGTACCGAACAGGGCTTTGATAGTAAAGATGACTTCGAAAGCAAGATTCCCGGAATCACGACTAACGAACGAGATCTATAAAATAGAAAAAAAATCAAAAGCAAAGGAATAAGCAATTTTGTGCTTAGCAAGTTTTAAGTAACATAAATCATTCGAATGAGTGACATAGTAATATCTAAGCTTGTTTAAGGAACCTTTTGGCCTAATAAGATAATACTATGATAACACCTTTATCGTTTATCTCCCAAAGGAAACTTTATGGTCTCCGGCTAGATTCAACTTATCACCGAACACGTTCATTAAAGAAAAGAAACAAAGTAAACTCATGCACAAAACACACATTCCATATCCGAATATTTAAACTCTTCTAATTCAGAACAAGTACGCCAAAATCAAGTCATAGTTGTTCGAGTAGCCTTTAAGAATAGTCATAGTATTCCTAACGAATTATTCACTCACAATTCATAGTAACAAAATTCTCGAACAAGGGTAAGGTGCATACCTGGCTATCTTATGGTAGGTAACATATTTGCTAGGACTGTCTCGACATTTATTTTATAACATCGGCACAGATGCCCTTCGGGACCAAGCCCATTTCTACACTGGCTCAACGCCCTTCGGAACTGAGTCCGGATATATCACGAGTTTGAAGGCCCCTTCGAGTTTAAGCTCAGATCGTATCACTAGCTCGGAAGCCCTTCGAGTCTAAGCTCGGAAGCCCTTCGAGTCTAAGCTCGGATCGTATCACTGGCTCGGAAGCCCTTCAGGACTGGATGAAACTATGGCACATATGCCCTTCGAGATTCCACCCGGATCATAGCACATACATATATACATTTCAATTCTTCCTAATGAACATATCACAAAGTTAGACACAATTTATCATTCATTGTTCCATTCACACATTAATACATAACATGGTACTTTCATTTCATATTCGGTCATTAGGCCTTTGAATAAATCATATCTATCCATATGTTTTCTAGAGACCTCATAAGTCTAAAGGACTTTCGGATATATTACCCTTCTCCACTTCATTCCACAAATGATAGGCCATTTATTCGAACGAATCATCCTCATGAGTACTAAATGTATACATCATGTTAAGTAAACTCACAAGATAGGGTTTTCGTTCTTAAAACTTACCTCGATGGTTGATAATTATCTACGAACCAACTAATCCACCACTTTCGCTTTTCCTTTGTCCCGTTGTGGCTCTCTTAGCTCTTGAGCTAAAATAAATAAGTTTACCGTTCAAATTTTATTATTAAAATCACATAAATAATAAATGAATTAAATCTAGCTATAACCGATTACCTAAATATATATATACAACTCATTCACCAACATCTCAATTCACAAGTTGACTTCACATTTCCTTATCTAAGGTGGTCATACGGCACATCATATAAGATAAGTTAACATTTAGGCATTATAACAAATCACATTAACCAAATAGAAATGCTCACTTATGCCATAAAAATCCAAGACTATTAAACCCGAACACACATATATATAAATCTATAAATTCAAACACAATTTGTGTCTTCATCTTAATGGCCAAATATGTTTCACTTCTAAAATTCCACTTCTATATATATTCACCCAAAATTTATACATAATCGCAAATTAATAATCTTTAATCAAATTCATTAAAGCATTTAAACCCAAAATAATCATTATTTGTCTCATTCTTGGTACATTCGGCCATGACTAGATACACATATAAAATTTGTTCTTCTTCTTAAAAAGAGAGGCTAGAACCGAATGGCCCTTAACCAACTAAGGCCACAAAGCACAAATTATAACCTTAACTCATAAACTTCCTAACATGAAATCATTTAACAAAAATTTCTAAAGCATTTATTCAATCCCAAAATACCATATTAGCTATCTAATATACCAACATACGGCAACTTCAAATACCAAAGCATAATGACCGATTTTCATTTAACAAGACATCCATTCCTATGCACATTTTACAAGCTCAATTTCCCTATCCATCACTCCATAAATCCAAGTTGAAGCCACAACCATTTCTATAAATCTTCAACATGACCGAATGCTCAAGAGCTCAAAAATTGCAAGATCAAAACATGGGCTAATTAAGATCTATTCTAGCCATTCAAATTTCTCAAAAATATATGAAACTAATATGAATTTCCCATACCTTATTGAGAAATTAAGGTGACCGAATTTCCTTAAGCTTCAAAATCTTCTATGCTTTCTCAACTCACGGCAAAAGGGAGAAGAAAATGTTTCCAACCTTGGTTTTTCCTCCCATTATCACTTAATAATATTATTAAATTCATTTTATTTATATAATATACATAAATTCACAAAAGTAAAATGAATAAATAAAAATAACCAATCAAATAGCATCATGATAAAGGTTGGCCGGCCACTAAGTGTTAAATGGCTAATTTGACATGCAAGTCCCTAACTTGCAACCTTATACAATTTCTCTCATAAAATTTAGCCACAAACATCATAGTACTTATCACTTTAGTCCTCTAGTTCGGCAATCACATACACTATGTCAAGTTCAAACATTTCAATTTCACACATACAATTATTACACAATTTAGACATAAGATATCGTAATTAATTATTTTTATGATTCGGTTTAGTGGTCCCGAAACCACTTCCCGACTAGGGTCGAAATAGGGCTATCACATGGGCCTCAATTCTAGATCCAATTTAAAAAATTTTCAAACATGCTCTTAATACTCTTATCGTGTGGGCCTACGAGTCCCAAAACATACATCGGGAGTGGATTGAAACCAATCTAGGAACTTTTGAGCTCTATGAAAAATTTTGCTTCAAACAGGGCCACATGCCCGTGTGAGGTGAGACATGCCTGTGTGGGCTAGCTGTGTGGTCATACACGCCCATGTCCCTAGCCCATGCTAAATTTATTTCTCATTTCAATCCTACAGGCTTTAACGCGGTTTGGGCAGACGCACTTGTCTATGTCCCGTGTCACTCACATAGCCTAGACACGCCCGTGTCAATATACTGTGGAGCACTCTGATCTTATTACTATAAACAACAGGCGTTCACACAGCCAAGGCACACGCCCGTGTGCTCAGCCCCTATGCGATACTAACTTAACTACTTAAGATGCAGGGGACACACAGTTTACCAACATGCCCATGGGGGATGACCGTGTGTCATGCACGGCAGAGGCACATGCCCATGTGCCCATACATGTGGACAATTATAGGCTATCTTCCAAGCCTTTTGCCCCCCTGAAACATAACCAACCACAAGACCAATTTCAATAACACATTATAAAACATTTATAGACATCCAATACTCACAATTTAAGGCATTCATCCTCAATCACTTTTCCTACTAAAACGTGTAATTTGCACTACCATAATTTCATCAACCTTGCATAGGATTAACTTAAGCAATCATTAGCCCATTACAAGGCCATTACAACATGATTTGAGAAATGCCAATACCCAACACATTTGGCTACCCCAAAATGACACATATTAAGCTAACAAATTTCTCTATACATGCCATACTTAAAATAGGTAACTATACTATACCCGACGGCTTGATAGTGTGACTTCGAGCTTTGACATTCGACATTAACGATCCTCGAGCTAAAATTTGGCAACCTACATGGAAATAGGAAAAGAAAGGGAGTAAGCACATATATGCTTAGTAAGTTGCATGGAATAATAGTAGCAACATAGGTAAAGAAACATCATTCAAATCTAAAGTCATGAAATATCATATGAGGCCTCATTCATTCTCATGACTTACTCATTATTTTGACTTACTCAATCTCATCATTTATACATTCTCGAAACTTACTCGTGCCTTTCTTGTTGTATTACTTATAACCATATATTTTTAGTTTTTCGTAATTTACTCTTGTGCACCTGCAATAGTTATCATAAAACTTTAGTATTTCTTCATAAACTCATTTACTTACATGCTTCTCTTGTTAATTTACTTGGAATATTGAAGGATACCCGAATGTCATTCTCACAGTAAGATGCCAGAGCCATGTCCCAGATATGGTCTTACATGGGATCTCAAGTCGATGTCGAAGCCATATCCCAGATGTGGTCTTACACGAGATCTCATATTGATGTCGATGCCATGTTCCAGACACGTTTTTACATGAGATTGTAATCTGATGCCGATGCCATGTCCCAGACATGGTCTTATACGGGATCTCTCTTAGATGCCAACGCCATGTCCCAGGCATGGTCTTACAGGGGATCTAAGTCTCATCTCGGTGCCGATGCCATGTCCCAAACATTATCTTATATGGGATCTCTCTTAGATGCCAACGCCATGTCCCAGCCATGGGCTTATAGGGGATCTAAGTCTCATCTCGGTGCCGATGCCATGTCCCAAACATGGTCTTATACAGGATCTCTCTTAGATGCCAACGCCATGTCCCAGACATGGGCTTATAGGGGATCTAAGTCTCATCTCGATGCCGAAACTATGTCCTAGACATAGTCTTACATGGGACCTACATAACTAATGTCATGGCTTCGGTATTCCTCATATTCATTAGCATCTTAATCAGGATTTCTCAACTAATATTTCTTTCTTTCTTGATAAAAGTCATATTAAATAAATTCATGGAAGTTTACAAAATTTCATAGAATATCATCCTCATAAATTTACATCATGCGTAGGGATAAATTGTTACATACAACTTACCTCGAATCTAAAACACGTGTGGATGCTCGGTTTAATCCACCACCTTACTTTTTCCCCGATTTCGATCCGGGCTTCGTGTTTCTTGATCTAAAATGATAAATTAAACTTATTTAATACTCACATTGGCTAAATAGCCTATAATTGATAGTTTGGCAAAATTTATAATTTTGCCCCTAAACTTTTGCATATTTACAAAATGGTCCCTGGGCTCGTATAATGAAATGCACTTAATTTCTTGGTTAGCCAAGCCTAGCCGAATCTTATTAGCGCTCATAACAGCCCCTATTTCTCATAATTTCACACTTTTACTACACATTTTCATACTTTTACAATTTAGTCCCTATTAGGGATTTTCATGAAAAATCACTTGAAGAAATATGTTTACTACACTTTAAACTTTCATATTCTACCACTAGACATCAAAATGCTTGCATATCATGCATGGGTATATTTTTGAATATAAACCCTAGCTCAAATTAGGGGTAGAAATAGCTAGATTAAGCTACGAGGATTTCAAAAATACGAAGAACATGAAAAACGGGGCCTGGAGTCACGTACTTGGAGCATAAAAATGAAAGAAACTCTAGCTATGGAGGCTCTTCAAATTCAGCACACTAGGGAAGAAGATGATACCATTTTTGCTTTCTTTTTTCCTTTTTATTACTTAACTTTACCAAATGACCAAAATGCCCTTAAGCCCTTTCTTTAGAAAATTTTCCTTCCAATGTCATTTTTGTCCATCATGTTAATAAATGGTTTAATTGCTAAATAAGGACCTCCACTAATTTCCTCATGCTATTTCATACTTAAACCTTCTAGAAACTCATATTTTGCAACTTTAGCAATTTAGTCCTTAAGGACAAATTAATCACTTTTTCATAAAAATTCCTTCATGAAATTTTATCACTATTATGCAATCATGTCATAAACTTAATAATAATCATAAAATATACTTTTCTACTTTAGATTTGTGGTCTTGAAACCACTATTTTGACTAAGCCCTAGTTCGGGCTATTACAATTCTCCTTCCTTAGAGATTTTCGTCCCTGAAAATCTTACCGATGAATAAGTTGGGATATTGGTTTCTCATGTTTTCCTCAAGCTCCCATGTTGACTCTTCTACCCTATGTCTTTGCCATAGTACTTTCACAAGGGCTATACTTTTATTCCTCAACTATTTGACTTCCCGAGCCAAAATCTTAATCGATTCTTCACCATAAGTCATGTTTGATTGAATCTCAATCTTTGTCGGGGTAATCATATGTGAAGGGTCTGATCAATAGCGTCGTAGCATGGAAACATGGAATACATCATGAATCTTTTCTAATTCGAGTGGTAAAGCTAGCCGATAGGCTACTGGCCCTATCCTCTCAGTGATCTCATATGGTCTGATGAAACGCGGACTTAACTTGCCTTTTCGACCAAATCTAAGGACTTTTCTCCATGGAGATACTTTCAAGAACACTTCATCCCCGACTTGGATCTCTATCTCTTTTCATTTCAAATCAGCATATGACTTTTGTCTATCGAAAGCAGCTTTCAAGTAGTCTCGAATTACTTTTACTTTCTTTTCTGTTTCCTTGACTAGATCAACCCCGTGAGTCTGATATTCTTTGAGCTTTGTCCAATATAAAGGCGTTCGACACTTACGCCCGTATAAGGCCTCATAAGGCGCCATTTTCAAACTTGATTGAAAATTGTTGTAGGCAAATTCAATCAAAGGTACATATTTCTCCCAACTACCTTGAAATTCCAATACACAACATCTGAGCATATCCTCAAGCACTTGTATTACTCTCTCCTACTAACCGTTGGTCTGTGGGTGGAAAGCAGTACTAAAGTTTAGCCTTGTACAAAGCTTCCTGTAACTTTTTCTAAAATCGTGACATGAATCTCGGATCGATAATTGCACTCTATAAAGTCGTACAGTCTCAGAAATGTATAAGTCAGCCAACTTATCAAGTGAATAATCCATACGTACCGGCATAAAATGGGCTAACTTTGTAAGCTTATCAATCACAACCCAAATAGCATCTTTCTTTTTTGAGGCCGTCGGTAAACCCATCATGAAATCCATGGTAACATGGTCCCATTTCCACTCGAGAACCATGATAAGTTGTAGTAAGCCGGAGGGTACTTGATGCTATGCTTTTACTTGTTGACAAAACAAACATCTCGAAACATACTCAAAGATATCTCTTTTTATATTCGGCCACCAATACCAGTTCTTCAAATCATTGTACAGCTTGGTACTGCCGGGGTGGATGGACATACGACTACTATGTGCCTCATGTAAAATTCTCTAAATGAGTTCATTATCCTTTGGTACACAAATTTGATCTCGGAACCTTATACAACTATCTGAATCGATCTGAAAATCTGAATCGGTACCCAATTCACACTGAGCTTTCTTGGCTTGTAATTCTCTGTCACTTAACTGTGCTTTACAAATCTCTTAAATGAACATCAATCTAGCTCTCATTTCTGCTAAAATCGAACCATCATCTGTTAAGCATAATCACGTGTTCATAGCTCTCAAGGCAAATAGCAATTTCCTACTAAGAGCGTCAGCAACAACATTCGCTTTCCCCGGGTGGTAGTCAATAACCAATTCATAATCCTTTAGTAACTCGAGTCATCTTCGCTATCATATGTTTAAGTCTTTTTGTGTCATCAAGTACTTAAGACTCTTATGATCAGTGAACACTTGGCATTACTCGCCGTATAAATGGTGTAACACCCCAAACCCAGCCCAGACGTTATGGCCAAATCTAGTGTGTCACATCAACAATAAGTTGAAACACATTCCTTAGTTGTTATGATTAGGGTGAGTTTGCAAAACTGTTGTTGGAAGTTTGGAAAGAAAACCAGGTTTTTAAATTGGCAAAAGTCCTATCCACTATCGGTTTATAGTTTATTTTATTTTAGAAGTCGTGTTTGACTTTACGTTATCCATTTGATACGTGTGGTATACTTTGAAAACGTTGATTACTTTTAAATAAAACCCGCGCAGCCTTAGTCTATCCGTTTTAAGCAAGTTATAGTTAAGAAATAAAAACCAAAATAAACTAATTAGAAGCGACCTTATTACAAATTAAAAACCGAAAAGGAAATAATTTAAATAAAATACTGAGAAAATAACTTAAGAAAAAATTAACCAAATGCAGTCCACGTGGCCACTCCGAATCCCTCCAGCTCCAAGTCCACTAGTTTAGGGCTCACCTGCATAGATGAAAAGGAAGGAGGTGAGTTTGGAAACTTAGTGTGTAAAGTAAACCCAGAGCCCAAATCAGTTCAAGCCTTGCTGAGCCTAAGCCCTATCCAGATACAGTATTACCTGGGCCTTAGCCCTATTCAGAATTCAGTACGGCCCTTAGGCCCATTAGAGTAATAGAATAAAAATTATGCATGTATGCAAAGCCCAGCCCAAATCCAACCCTACACACCACCCGTACCAACCCTACACACCATGTGGGGAATAACTCAATCCACCTACCCCTACACACCACAGTTGCAGCATGGCTGCTTAATCAGCTAACGTGGCCAAGCCACTAATAGTAAAACGAGGCAAAGCCCCTAACAGTAATCGTGGCATTGCCACTTAGCACTTCCTCCATCAAAAACCCAATCCCATGCAACAGTGTAATATGTCATGGCATACAGAAAACAAATTTAACTTAGCATGCATTTCAGTCAAGTTTAGCTCTAGGGGTATAATGGTTTTTTTACCCCTAGGGGTAAAATAGTAATTTTCCACCATTAAGGGGTATTTCAGTAAATTTACCAATTTTTAGGGTTTTATGCACATTTCAGTTGTTAACAGTCCAAAAATCATCTAGGCAACTTATTTAGCCCATTTAGTCCAATTAGAGTTATCGAGCCCTAAACCCCTAATGGACCCTACGGTGTCCACTAACTATTACGGCCCACTAAGCCCAAATTTACACATTTGTTTTAGCAGTCTTAACATTCAGATTACTAGGGTCCACTTACCGCTTGTTTTCACCTATATGGGCCCGTTAGCCCATAGGGCCCAAATACAGCCCCCCGAGGCCCAAATTCACCAATGTGCACGAAATCGCGCACACATCCTCCTTACCGTTTACAATTACAGATTTTACCGAGTCAACTGACCCATAAGTGTTCGCACACTCACAAACCCTCGAAATGCCGAAATTTTGACATTTAGGCTTTTTGGCTTTTAGCGATCTAGTCTATTTGTGGGTGTTTTTTACACACTTGATTTGCGATCTACTACGATGGTATCTCCTATGCGATTCACCTACAATCGTTTCAATCCACATGTCACTAAAATCTAATTGAATAACTAACATCAATTCAACATACCTATTTGGCCAACACCAACTAAGGCCCTTAGTCCCTTACCTTTGCCGAAAACAATGACTAGATCTAGATCTAGTTGCTCCAACGGTCCTAGCCTCCAATACTCCTTGATCGATAGCCTCCAGTCCACACTAACACATAATAAACCGAAAGATAAAACCAATAAACCCTTTAGCCTTGGTAGACAGCCACCCCCTGATGTTAGGGGTTTCGGCTTTTCTTGAACCACAAGTTATTGAATGGAAAGGAGATCCGAGTACTTACCAAAGATCTACTTATCGAAGAACGTTTCCAACACCTTTCTATCTCAGATCTATTGTAGATCTAACCCCAAGATACGAGTAAAGAATAGATCTAATGATTCAGCTTTTAGAACCTACTCTAAGGTTTGTTTACTTCAGTTTGAGAAGTGAATAGAAGAAGAAGAAAGGTTTACCAAAGTAGAAGAGGTGATCGGCAGATGAGATGAGAGGTTTGAGATTTGGCTTCTTGGAAAAAAACAGCAATGGGGAGAAGTTTTGGTCAAGGTGAAATCAGTAACACTAGCTTTAGGCTTCGACTTTTATGAAATCGGTCAAGAAGAGTTTGGCTCGAAGAGATTCAGGTTTTAGTCTTGAAGCAATCAACTAAATGGGGTTTAAGGGGATCAATAAAGAAAAAAAGAAGAAAAGAAAGAAGGGAAGAATGAGGAGAGTAGGTTCGGCTAGAGGGAAGAAATCGGTAAGGAAAAGTTTAAGGTGTAGGGTTTCGACTTTTAGAACAGAAAAGAGAGGAAAAGTATGAACGAAAGAGCCCAACTGCTAAACCTATTCAGCAATCAAGGTAATTGACAAAAATCCCGAAAGCTAACCTCAAGAAATTGGCACTCAACTAGCTCCTAATGCTGAAACTACAACCTCCCAAAGCCCTAGCTGAATGTGCACCTTCAACCCTCCAATCGGCCAACACACTCTCCTATTCAAAACTCCTAAAATTTCTCCACTTATCCCTCCTTGACTCAATCCCATGAACACCTCAAACTCTTCTCAACAGAGTTTCACTTGGAGTCCATCACAAGCATTGCACATGCATAAAAAAATAGTTCCTTGCGTATCATGAGACTTGAACCCAAGCCCTTGCACAACTTCCACACGCCACCCTTGTCCTCTAAGTGGTGTTACATTGCCACCTTACCACTGGCTTATTTGTGTCTTAAATTACCCACTTTTTCTTAAAAGCCCTCACACTCATGACCCCTTCTCTTTAAGTCTACAATTTCAAAATTCTTCCAGGTTGTAACTTAGGCTTGGGCCTTCTAAAGGCCCAATAACCTACTCAAAGCATAAATTATAAAACCAGACAAAAAAGTTTTAAGTTCACATTAAAATTAAAAAATCCCGAAAATCCCGAAAATTAGGGCGTTACAAATGGTGTCTCCAAATCTTTAGCGTAAACACTATTGCAGCCAACTCTAAGTCATAGGTAGGATACTTCTTTTCATGGGGCTTCAATTGTCTCAAGGCATAGGCAATCAGCTTGCCTTCTTGCATAAGTACGCAACCCAATCCATTTAAGGATGCATTACTGTAGATTACAAACTCTTTCTAGGTTCTGGTTGCACTAAAATAGGAGCTTCGGTTAACAATGTTTTTAACTTTTCGAAACTTTATTGGCATTTTTCATTCCACTCGAACTTAACATCTTTTTGCAACAATCTCGTCATTGGAGCGGTGATCATGAAAAATCCTTTAACAAATCTTCGGTAGTAGTCGGCCAAATCTAAGAAGTTTCTAACCTCGGATATGTTCCTCGACAGTTTTCATTCAACAATTACCGAGATCTTATTTGGATCAACTCTAATCCCACCACCTGAAACGATGTGGCCCAAATATCCCACTTCTTTAAGCCAAAATTCACTTTTCCTGAACTTGGCATAAAGTTACTTATCTTGTAAGGTTTGCAAAACTGTCCTTAAATGCACAGCATGTTCTCCCTCATCACGGGAATAAATTAGGATGTCGTCAATAAAAACCACAATGAACTTATCTAGGTATGGCCAAAAGATGCGGCTCATTAGATCGATAAAGGCTGCATGAGCATTTGTTATACAGAATGGCATAATGAGAAATTCGTAGTGGGCATATCTTGTTCGAAATGTGGTCTTCAGCACATCGGACTCCTTAACTCTTAATTGATAGTGCCCAGATCTCAAATCTATCTTGGAGAACACTGTGGCCCCTCTCAATTGATCAAATAAATCATCGATCCTTGGCAAAAGGGGGGTACTTTCTTTACGGTCACCTTGTTAAGTTGCCGATAATCAATGCACAACCTCATGGAACCATCTTTCTTTTTCACGAATAACACGGAAGCACCTCATGGAGAATGACCCGATCTTGCAAAACCTTTATCTATTAATTCTTGTAGTTGAGCTTTCAACTTCTTTGGCTCGATCGGAGCCATTCTATAAGGAGCAATAGAAATAGGCGTAGTACTTGAAGCCAACTCAATACCAAACTCTACCTCTCTAACCAGAGGTACTCCGGACAACTCTTTCAGGAATACATCTTGATACTCGTAAACTACTGGTATTGCCTCAATTTTCAACTCCGACTCTTTTGTATTCATCACAAAAACCAGGTATGCTTCGTACCCTTTTCTTATACATTTTTGAGCAACCATGGAAGAGATCACTATAGGCAAGGCTTCGAAATCATCTGACTCCACTCAGAGAGTTTCACCATTTCACATTTCAGTTTAATAAATTTTCCACCACAATTCACTACTACATCATGAGTGGTTAACCAGTCCATACCAAGGATTACATCAAATTCATCAAATGGCAAAAGCATGATGTTAGCTGGGAAACAATGACCCCTAATCATCAAAGGGCAATCTCTACATACTTTATCTACTAACACATATTTGCCTAGGGGATTGGATACTTTTATCATAAATTCTGTAGACTCTACGGGTATACTCATGTTAGAGACTAGTTTCATGAAAATATACGAGTGGGTAGACCCCGAATCTATCAAAGTAATAATAGAAGTTTCATAAAGAGAAAATGTACCCGCAATTACATCGGGTGATGATGCCTCTTTGCGAGCGCGAATGGCGTACGTCCTTGCTGGCCCTCTTCCCTCTGGTGTTGCAGTCTGTTCTTTTAGTGCACCTTTACTACTCACTCCCATTCCTGGGTTTCTCTAAGGTCTGCCTCTAGAGGGAGTATTACCTGACCTCGCACTCTAATCCTCGTCCTTTTTGATCATATCAGGGCACTCTCTGATAAAGTGGTCTGAAGAACCACATTTAAAGCAAACCCATTCATGTGCCCGACATTCACCGAGGTGGCATCTACTGCACTAAAGGCACTCAGGACTACCGGGTCGAGTATTACTCACACTTGCAACTAAAGTAGTATGAGCTTTAGAGGTTAAATATTGTTTACCTTTTCCTTTACTTGAGAACCCAGCTGAAGTAGCTGATCATGTAGTAAATTCCTTTGACTTCTTGGAGGAGGATTGGAACGACTTACCAAACGGTCTTTTTCTCGAGTCACGAGACTTTATCTCAGCTTTGTTTTTCTCCTTGGCCAATTCCTCGGCCTTACAAGCTCTATCCACGAGCACTGCGAACTCTTTTAGTTCCAGAATACCAACAAACATTTTAATGTCCTTGTTTAACCCATCCTCAAACCTCTTGCACATGATGGCCTCAGTGAATACACATTCTCAAGCGTATTTACTAAGTCTCACAAACTCACGCTTATATTCAATTATGATCACCTGACCTTGCTTCAACTCTAAAAATTCCTTACACTTCTAATCAATGAACTGAGGACTGATATACTTCTTACGAAACTCCTCTTGGAAGAACTCCCAATTAACTTTCTCCCTTGGTACCACTAACACAAGGGTGTTCCACCACTAGTAGGTAGAATCTCGTAGGAGAGGCACTACACACTTCATACATTCCTCAGGTGTGCAAGATAATTCGTTGAATACCCTGATGGCATTCTTTAGCCAAGATTCAGCTCTTTTTGGGTCATCATTTTTAATAGCCCAGAACTCTTCTCCCCCTTGTTTCTAGATCCTGTCAATCGGGGGCTTTTCTCGTCTTACTACCTCTACAATTTGGGGAGCTTCCGGGGTAGATTGAGGAATAGTAGGGGGTGGAGCTTGGTGTTGAGCGGCCGAGTTTGTAAGAACGAGCTCTGTGAACCACTGATTCATCATTTGGAAGAAGGCCTCCCGGGCTTCTCCTCCCTAACTGACTGTAGCTGGTCTATTTCCTGACCCAGCTGGCACCGTCCCTTCCACAGGAGCCGGTGCGTTACTTTCTACATCATCTACTGTAGTTCATTCAAGATCCATTTACTATAAGAACACATTTAGGTCGTCAGGAGTCGTCACACTATCATATCACATATGTACATAAGTATGGCATGTATAGCTAGACTTGTGCATGTGCTAGGTTAGTCCTAGAATCGACTAAACACTAGCTTTGATACCACTAAATGTAACACCCCTTACCCGATTCTGACGACGGGACAGGGTATGAGGCGTTACCGTACTTGAACATGCTTGATCATACTAAATCGGGCCTTAATTCTTGATCCAATTTAAAACTTTTTCAAGCATGCTCTTAATACTCTTATCATGGGCCTACGAGTCCCAAAACATACATTGGGAGTGGATTGAAACCAATCCGGGAACTTTCAAGCTTTATGAAAAAAATTGCTTGAAACAGGGCCACACGCCCGTGTGAGGTGGGACATGCCTGTGTGGGTTGGCCCAGTGGTCACGCACGCCCATGCCCCTAGCCCGTGTCAATAAATCGTGAAGCACTCTAATCTTATTTCTATAATCAACAGGTGTTCACACGGCCAAGGCACACCCCCGTGTGCTCAGCCCTTAAGTGATACTAACTTAACTACTTAAGATGCAGGGGACACACGGTCCATCAACATGCCCATGGGGGATGACTGTGTGTCACGAATGGCCTAGGCACATACCTGTGTGCCCATACGTGTGGACAGTTATAGGCTACCTTCCAGGCCTTTTGCCCCCTGAAACATAACCAACCATAATACCAATTTCAATAACACATTATAAAACATTTATAGACATCCAATACTCATAATTTAAGGCATTCATCCTCAATCACTTTTCCTACTAAAACGTGTAATTTACATCACCATAATTTCATCAACCTTGCATAGGATTAACTTAAACAATCATTAGCCCATTACAAGGCCATTACAACATGATTTGAGAAATGCCAATACCCAACACATTTGGCTACCCCAAAATGACACATACTAAGTTAACAAATTTCTCTATACATGTCATACTCAAAATAGCTAACTATACTATACCCAAAATGGAAAGCTTGATAGTGTGACTTCGAGCTCTGATATTAACGATCCTCGAGCTAAAATTTGGCAATCTACATGGAAAAAGGGAAAAGAAATGGAGTAAGCACATATATGCTTAGTAAGTTGCATGGAATAATAATAGCAACATAGGTAAAGAAACATCATTCAAATCGAAAGTCATGAAATATCATATGAGGTCTTATTCTTTCTCATGACTTACTCATTATTTTGACTTACTCAATCTCATCATTTATACATTCTCAAAACTTACTTGTGCCTTTCTTGCTGTATTACTTAGAAGCATATATCTTCAGTTTTTCGTAATTTACTCTTGCGCACCTGCAATAATTATCATAAAACTTCAGTCTTTCCTGATAACTCATTTACTTACATGCTTCTCTTGTTAATTTACTGGGAATACCGAAGGATACCCGAATGCCATTCTCATGGTAAGATGCCAAAGCGATATCCCAGATATGGTCTTACATGGATCTCAAGTCGATGTTGAAGCCATATCTCAGAGATGGTCTTACATGGGATCTCATATCGATGTTGATGCCATGTTCCAAACACGGTCTTACACAAGATCGTAATCTGATTACATGATTACAATATACTGTACTGATTACATGCTTGATACTATATGATAGCAGGCCATGACTATATGCTGCATTGTATGGGGATGGGATGATATATGTGGAGGAAGTGTACTGAAAGGCTTTAAGCCTAATATATTGGCAGCACAACTACGACTTACTGATGGCTTCAAGCCTAATACTGGCAGCTTAGCTGCAAATACTATTTAGTGTCGTAATCGGTGCTATTTGTAAGTGTAGGGATAGGTGGGTGATTTAATCCCCACAGGAGTGCAGGGTTGGACAGGAGTTGGTATATAACGGTTGGTTGGGTAGGACTTGCATACTGTATACCACATTACTGTTTACTATACTGTGATGAGCTAAGACCCTACTGTTTATTGATACTGTAATGGGCTAAGACCCTACTACGCTACTGTTACTATACTGAGATGGGGCTAAGGCCCAAGATGAAATTGTCATTGGTACTGAAAAGGGCTTAAGCCCGTCTGTGTTTCTACATATTGGTTGTTTGATTTTTGTTTGTGGGGATTACACACTGAGTTTACGTAAACTCACTCCCTTTTGTTTATTCTGTATAGGTAACCCTTAGACATAGGCGGATCGATGCAGCAGAGGACTCAGCGGTGGTCACATGACCTCGTTTACATTGTTTCATGCTTAATTATGATTTTAAGTTATATTTGGGTATTTTACTGTAATTATAGCCTCTACGGTATTTTCTTAAATTTGGGGAACTTTTGTTGCTTTGAGATTTACAACTGCTAGTGGTAGGTAAAACTCAGGTTTTCAAAGAAATAATGTTTTATAAAAAAAGAAACATATATGCAAACTGTTTAAAATGCTTCCGCAATAAATAATGTTTTGAACATGATCGACACGATTTTAGAATTAGCAAAAGATAATGAAAAGCTATAAAATGGAAAAGTGGTTTTAGCGACGATACAATTTTTCAAACATACTTTCATGTGACATCATCAGATTTTCCCATAATGTCCAGGCCGAGTGTGGGGTGTTATATTTAATGGTGTCAGAGCCAGGTTACAAAACTCGACTATGGATTTGGGTTTTTAAAACTTGTTCTTTTTTAAAGAATTGATTTTTGAAGATTGAAATTGAAAATATTTTTACTGAATGTGGGGTACACCAAATCTCCAGCGCTGATCCTGTAAGTTCTCTATATCTGTTATATGTTTTTGATTCTGAAACTACTATAGGTAGTAGACTATACCGAAAACACTTTAGTTTATGTGAACTGAAAAATATAGGGAAACCAAAAATTGTAGTAAAACTACGATTTACGAAA
Organism: Gossypium stocksii; assembly: GCA_020496765.1. Classification (NCBI taxonomy): domain Eukaryota; kingdom Viridiplantae; phylum Streptophyta; class Magnoliopsida; order Malvales; family Malvaceae; genus Gossypium; species Gossypium stocksii. Next base: position 44,523,440 of record CM035629.1, read on the forward strand.
ACGAACTCTGAGTTTCTGATACTGTCTTTCATAAAAAATCTGTTAATAGGCACTAGAACGGTAACTGATTCATAAAACTATTAACACAGATAAATGTGATTAGACTACAAGCATACAAGGTATCCGCGGATGGGCTACTAGAGGTCGAGGTAGAGGCTGTCAAGGGGCTCGAGTTGAGTCCTCCTCACTAGGTGGTATGCCAAATTTAGACACTAACAAACACTGGTGTCACCTGTTATAGACATTGGATCTAGGTCTCGGTCTCATGATTGTAAGGCTAGGGACGACGCACTGTCCCAAGCCATGTTAAGGATTTTGGAAAGGGTCGCTAGGCCCAATACTAGAGCTAGAGGCTGAGGGTTGGTTACGAAATGAGTCCGGTCTAATGGAGCTGAGATATTCAGGGGTGTCGCTCGGGTCACCCCTAATGTGGCTGAGTATTGGATTAAGGCCACAAAGAGGATCATGGACGATCTGGACTGCACCCCCGAAGCAAAAATTAAAGGGTGCAGTGTCACTACTATGTGATGAGGCATATCAGTGTGGCTCATTGTTAAAGAGGGCACTCAGCCTGAACGACTGACCTGGGAGTTCTTCAAGTCTTCCTTTTAGGGGAAATATGTGGGGGTTAGTTATGTGAATGCCCGTAGGAGAGAGTTTTTGAATCTAACTTAGGGGGATAGTGGCCGAGTATGAGGCCGAATTTTTACGACTAAGCTACTATCCGCGAGGTATGGTGGGGACTAAGTATGAGCAATGTATCCACTTTGATCATGGCCTTAGGGATAGCTTGAGGGTTTTGATAGCTCCATAGAGGGAGCGAGACTTTTCTGCACTGGTGGAGAAGGAAAAGATCGCTGAAGAGGTTAAGCGCGCTAAGCATCAACACTGCGATAAAGAGAGAGGTAGGAACAAGAGGGATTCAGAGGCCTCAAGTTCAATTCAGAGGCCTAAGAAAAAGGCCAAAGATAATGGGCCGGTTAGAGTTGGGGTCCCTTTTGCTGCTACTAGGTAGTAGCCATTTATTGATTGTGGTAGACGCCATCAAGGCGAGTGTTGGAAAAGGACTGGGGCTTGTTTGAGGTGTGGATAATTGGAGCATCGTATTAGGAAGTGTTCATAGAGGTTTGATCAGATGCAAGCTCCGGGCATTGGTACTGTACAGCCATCGAAGGGAGTTCAGCAGCTAATAAGAGGCTGTGGTTAGGCCAGAGGTGGTAATGGTATGGGCTGTGGGTAGAGAGCTTCGGGAAGAGGTGCTAGTCAAACTGAGATGAGGCAGCCGGCTCTAGTTTATGCTGCACGTTACCGAGAGGATGGAGATACTCTAGACATCATCACGGGTACATTTCTTATTTATGATGTACCATATACTGCACTGATAGATATAGGATCCACTCACTCTTATGTAGCCTGCTCTGTAACTAAAAACTTGGGGATTCCTGTTGAGAGTACTTGGAGTGAAATTACTATATTGAGTCCATTAGGGTAGTCCGTCTGGGTTAATAATTTATTTAGAGACGTCCCTTTGGAGGTTCAAGGGGCAATCTATACAGAGCTATCGAAATTATAGTAGTTCTCGGAATCAATTCAATCCCAAATTCAACTTCTCAAATTAGAGGCAAATCCGGAAGTTCTTCAGGAAATACTTTAGGAAATTCGCAGACGACCGGCACAGATTCAATCCTTTTATCAGATACTTTAGAGTCAATCACATAAGCTAGGTAGGCTTCACACCCTTTTCTCACATATTTCTAAGCTTTTAATGCAAATATCATAGTTGGTAACCATTCATTTCACTAAACTCGATTCTAATAATTTCACCATTCTTGCATCTCAAGTCAATAACTTTTCATTTGTAATTTACAATAGCATCATGCAGAGTTGACCAGTCCATACCCAAAATCATATCAAATTCATCAAACGACAATAGCATCAAATCAACAGGGAAAAAGATATCTCGAATCATTAACGGACAATTCTTGCAAATCTTATCTACCAGAACACTTTTGCCTAAGAGGTTTGATACTCTAATTACGAATTCAGTAGACTCTACAGGCAAAGTCTTACTATATGCTATATTCATACAGATATAATAATGCATTGATTCAGGATCTATCAAAGCAATTACAGAGGTATCATAAAGAGTGAAAATACTAGTAATCACATCAGGAGACAAAGCTTCTTCACATGCTGGATAGCATAGGCTCTAGCAGGCGCTCGAGCTTCAGATCGTGCAGTCATATCTTTAGTAACTCTTTCACCAACACTAGCATTTCCCGTGCTTCTAGAAGTTCTACCTCTAACAGAAATATTACTCGATCGTGAATTTTGCACTATCTCTTGCTCAACAGATTCAGGACAATCTCTAACGAAGTGATCTAGAGATCCACATCGGAAACAAGCTCGATCTTTCAATCTACAACTTCCCGGATGTTTCTTGCCACAATGTACATATTCAGGTCTCTCAGATCTTATATTCTTTTTACTAGCAATAGATGGAGCAGGAGTTTTAAAACTTGAACGTGATCTATCACAATCTCTGCCAGAATGCCCCAGATTAATCTTCGAACGGTTGGTATCGTATCTAAACTTCTTTGACACAGACTGAAATGATCTACCCAAAGATCTCTTTTGAACCTCTCTAGCTTCAGAATCAGCTTTCTTCTTTTCTTTATTAAGTTCTTCGGTTTTACAAGCCCTTTCAACTAGCACAACAAACTCATTCGGATCGAGAATTCCAACCAGAAGTTTAATGTCTTCGTTCAAGCCTTCGACAAATCTTTTACACATAATGGCCTCTAAAGCTACACATTCCCTTGCATACTGGCTCAATCTTACAAATTCTCGTTCATATTCCGTAACAGATCTGTTGCCTTGTTTCAATTCAAGAAACTCTTTACATTTCTGATCAATGAAACGTTGACTGATATACTTCTTTCTAAACTCAGTTTGAGAGAAATCCCATGTAATACGTTCACTCAAAATTACAGATGTTAGTGTTTTCCACCAATGGCATGCAGAGTCTCGTAACAATGAAACCACACATTTAACACTTTCCTCAAGAGTACACGACAGTTCATCAAGAACTTGGATCATATTTTCCAACCAAAATTCAGCCCTCTCGGCATCGTCATCAGTAGTGGCTCGAAACTCTTCGACCCTATACTTTCTAATCTTATCTACCAGAGGCTTATTCAGACGAATCGGATTAGTCACAGATGGTACAACTGAAGGTTGTTGAGGAACAGTCGGGGGTGGGGGTTGAACAGCCAGATTTGTCCATACATATTGAGCGAACCATTCATTCATCATTTGAAAGAAAGCTTGTTTAGCTTCTCCCTCATTATTACTCGTAATTGGTCTAGAAACAGATGGCGTTGTCCCTTGAGCAGGAGCAGGCGTATTACTTTCGACATCGTCAGCTACAGCTCTTTTGGGATCCATTACTATATTAAAAACACATTTCATTTGTCAGGATTCATCATACTATCACAGTTTAGATATATGGCATGTATAGCTAGACTCAAACACACTATGTTAGTCCTAGAATCGACTAAACCGTAGCTCTGATACCAACCAAATGTAACATCCTATGCCGTAACTGTTGCTAGAATAGGAAGGGGCATTACCGGATATTCAGAACAGATCAGAACAAAATATTCACAAATTATAACAAGATTCAAACATAAAATCCCTTTTTGGAAGTCTATTTGAGCTCAAACATGTATTAAGACAGAGTCAGGACTAAACCGAATACAACCGTAAACTTCAGAACACATATAAAATTTTCCAACTTAAGGAGATCACACGCCCGTGTGACAGGCTGTGTGCCTTACACGGGACTCAAGCACGCCCATGTGCCCAAGCCATGCCAAAATAGGGTAGGCATATTGACTTTTTGCCACGGCCATAAGACACGCCCGTGGGTCTTTGCTGTGTGGGTCTTATGCCCAATACTGGAAAATCAACAGGGCCATAAGGCACGCCCGTGTGCCATAGCCGTGTGGCACTAAGTCGACTTGGTTAAAGTCATACTTCCCACCCATCAAAGGGTCATTCCTACAAGCCAAAATTCATGCCACAATAATACCACAATTCCAACTATATTCAATGACTAAAACATACCTCAACATGATTAAACCAATCACATGCATATTCAATTTCAATTCTCACACCAAACATATCCATAACTTAACCGAAGTTCAAGATTAAACACTTGATATATAATTCATTCATAATACATCCAAAACTTACCATTTCTTCACCTTGTCATAATTCATGAAGATCAAAACATGCCAATTCATATAACCATTACAAACTTACACCATTTGGCATCACAAGCCATAAACCAAAACTAAGCACAAACATACCATTTGCTAGCCAACATCATGGCATTTCAAATAAACATATCATATTTAATACCTAAACCTTCTAGCCTATACATGCCATATTTAAACTATATACATTCAAAAGGTACCAAAATCAAGCTTGATAATGTGGTGAAGATCTTTGACTATCCCCGAGCCCTCGTAGCTACGATATCTATAAAACAGTTGAAAGAAAATACAAAGTAAGCTATAATGAGCTTAGTAAGCCAAATACAACCATATGCAATCCTTAACACATTATAAAAGCAATCTTATATAGATAACTCATGAACCAAATATACTCATTCCTCGCATACTCATAGTTTATAATAGCATACCTTTCATGCTCATAAATTCAATACAGAACAGACATACCTGAGTCAGACAAATAGAGTATGCATTCATTCATTTCTCAAAATTTCTCCTCGTATCATTCAGAATCGTTATAGAAATCATATAGGCCTTATACAATGTCGACGTCCCCGACGTGGTCTTACATATTATTCAATATCGATGCCATTGTCCCGGATAGGGTCTTACATGAAACATATACGATGCCAGTGTCCTAGACACGGTCTTACACAAAATTTTCAAATCAATGCCTACGTCTCGAACGAGGTCCTACACGTTATTCTTTTATCATTTCTCCTTCAAAATAACTTAGAAATACACGTCAGGCTCTCATGGCCATCCAAATACAATCTATAAAACAAGAATTTATAACAAACATCAATATAACACATATTTGTATTTTGACTTACCTTGTATAGATTTAACGGATTTTAGTCGACTATTCAACGATTTTGGACTTCCCTCGATCTAAGTCCGTTTTTCATTATTCTTGATCTAATCAATATAAATTCAACCATTCAATTATTCATTTCATTCAATTCAATCCATGAACACAAATTTAGGGCATTTTACATTTTAGTCCTCATAGTTTCATACTTTGACAATTGGGTCCCTAATTCACAAAAACATCAAATATGCACAATTTCATCACAAAATGGCCTAGCGAATCTTCATAGCTCTCCTATAAGCCCATATACACATTTATTTCACAATTTAATCCTTCCAAATATCTCATTTTCACAAATTAGCCCATATAGTTCAAATTTGTCAAAATCTCATGCCAAAACATATTTATTCAATACCTATCCATCATAATTCATTCAATTTCATTACAAAGCTTTAAAAATCAACAATGGCACTATTCATAAACTTCATCAAAAACAGAAATTAAGACATGGGCATGGAAGATTTTGAAGCAACGATAACAGAAACGTAGAAGTTATCAAAAACCGAGCTCAAAACATACCTTAATCACCAAACCAAAGTGCCGAATGCAAAAACCTAACTTTGCTCTTTATTTTCTTTCTAATTTCGATGGAAAAGAAGTATTATAAGGCCATATTCCTTTTGTTTTATTATAACATATAATTGATATAACAATTACTAATTTAACCATTATTAAAACCAAAATAAAACATATGTTTTAAGGTCATTTATGACCACTTAAACCTTCAATGGTTCAATTACCTATTAAGGCCATAATTATTAAAAGCAATTCCAAAAGCATATATGCAAATGTGACATGTTAATTTATCACATATACACTTTAATCTTTTTTCACAATTAAGCACAAAAACAGACAAATTAATTCACAGAAATTTCATAGATGCTAAATCATATATCACAGACACAGAAATTAATATCAGAGTATTTTTCAAACCCGGATATGTGGTCCTGAAACCACTATTTCGACTAGGGTCTAAACTGGGCTGTTACACATGGTGGTATTTATTGACGACATTCTAGTGTATTCGAAGACTGAGGATGAACATGATGAACACCTTAGAGTGGTATTACAGATTCTATGAGAGAAACAACTATATGCCAAGTTCAGTAAATGTGAGTTCTGGTTACGTGAAGTAACATTTCTAGGCCATCTGGTTTCTGCTAAGGGGATTAGGGTCGATCTTTGAAAGATTGAGGCGGTGTTGGATTGGAAATAGCCTAAGATTGTATCTGAGATTCGCAGTTTTCTAGGACTGGTAGGGTACTATCGACGATTTGTAGAGGGCTTTTCTCTAATTGTAGTGCCATTGACTAAGCTGCTACGTAAGGTCGTGCCGTTTAACTAGACTAATGCATAGCAAGAGAGCTTTGAGAAGCTCAAGACTGTGCTAACCGAGGCCCTTATTTTGATACAGCCAGAGTCTAGAAAAGTGTTTACTATTTACAACAATGTATCACATGTCAGTTTGGGATGTGTATTAATGTAGGAGGGTAAGGTTGTAGCGTATGCATCTCACCAACTTAAGACTCATGACACGAATTATTCTATGCATGACTTAGAGTTGGCCGCGGTGGTATTTGCATTGAAAATCTAGAGGCATTATCTGTATGGTGAGAAGTGTGGTATCTACACGAATCACAAGAGCCTCAAGTTCCTCCTTACTTAGAAGTAGCTAAATCTTAGGCAGCGTAGATAGATTGAGCTGCTTAAGGATTACAACTATACTATTGAGTAACTCCCTGGTAAGGCCAATGTGGTGGTCGACGCACTGAGCCGTAGAGCTATAACTGATCTAAGGGTGATGTTTGCTCACCTTAGCTTATTTGATGATGGTAGTCTGTTGGTCGAACTGCAAGTTAAACCGACGTGAATTGAGCAGATGAAGGGTAAGCAGTTAGAGGATGAGTTACTGGTTCTTCATTTCTGACAGATTGAGAGTGGCAGCGCTCCTGATTTTGGGATAAACAGTGATGGGGTACTTTGTTTCCACGGTCGGAGTTGTGTACCGAATGATGTGGAGTGAAGACAGTTGATTTTGAGGGAAGCACATAGCAGCCCTTATGCTATGCATCCCAACGAGAATAAAATGTATCGAGATCTCTGAGAGTTATACTGGTGGCCAGGGTTGAAGCGTGAGGTTATCGAGTTCGTTGCTTGATGTATGACTTATCAGCAGGTCAAGGTTGAGCATCAATTACCTTCGAGTTTGCTGCAGCCGGTTAAGATTCTGATTTTGAAATGGGAGTGAGTTACTATAGACTTCATTAGTGGGTTACCCTTAATGCCCACTAAGAAGGATTCAGTATGGGTGGTTGTGGATCGATTGACTAAGTTTACCCATTTCATATTGATTCGTACTGATTATTCGCTATAGAAGCTGGCTAAATTGTATGTTTTTGAGATAATGAGACAACATGAGGTACTAATTTCGATCATCTCAGATACGGATCCTCGCTTTACGTCTCGATTCTAGAAGAAGCTACATGAAGCTTTGTGTTCAAGGTTAGACTTCAATACTGCGGTCCATCCTCAGACCGATGGTTAGTCTGAGAGGGTGATTCAGATACTAGAGGATATGTTGAGGATGTGCTATCGATTTCTGAGGCAGTTGGGAGGATTATCTGCCGCTAGTGGAGCTCTCTTACAATAACAACTATCAGTCTAACATCCAGGTGGCAGCTTAAGAGGCACTGTATGATCGTAAGTGTCGCACCCCTTTATGTTGGACTGAGTTAGGTGATCGATGTGTTCTGAGTCTTGAATTGGTTTTCGAGACAGAGGAAAAAGTTAGATTAATTTGGGACTGACTGAAAGCAGCCTCTGACAGGCAAAAGTTATATGCGGATTTGAAGTATCACGAGATTGAATATTTTGTGAGGGGCCTCGTTTTTCTCAAGGTTTCACCATGGAAGAAAGTACTGAGGTTTAATCGTAGAGGCAAGTTGAGCCCTAGGTTTATTGGGCCTTACCACATTCTGAAAAGAGGGACCGGTTGATTATCAGGTTGAGCTACCTCCAGTGTTGGATCATATCCATGACGTGTTCCACGTCTCTATATTGAGGCGTTACCGCTCTAATCCTACGCATATTATTCCAGTGGAGGACATTGAGGTTAGGTCAGATTTGACCTTTGAGGGGGAACTAATTCAGATACTGGATCGCAATGTAAAAGTTCTAAGAAAGAAGTCTATCCATCTGGTTAAGGTTTTATGGTGTAATCATAGCACTGATGGGGTTACGTGGGAGCTTGAGGATGTGATGTGGCAGCAGTATCCTCATCTGTTTTGATCAGGTAAATTTCGAGGCCAATATTTTCTTTTAGGGGTAGAGTTGTAACCCCTCAAAATTCATATTTTTGTTTCTTTGGAATTAGGACACAAATATATGTCTGCTTCAATGGTTAAGTGTTCTGAGTATGTATATGAGATCTCAAGTTCAAGCCAAGAGTTAGGCAAATTTTGGGTATTTTTATGAATAAGGCCCTATCTTTGGTTAGTAGGCTTTTAAGTAAAATGTTGGTAAAATTCTATCAGAATGGGGTTGCTGGTCTGGTGGTTAAGTAGAGTATTATGGTGATAGAGGTCCTGTGTTCGAGTCTCTACTTAGGCAAGGGATTTATTTTGCTGCCGGCGTGAGGTAGGAATTTGAATTAATCAGGATTTTGAGTAGTTGGCTGTTAGTGGGAGGTTGGATGAGGGAAATAAGGGATTGAAGGGTTAGTTGAATCGAGATTAATTTCTTTTCTAAAAAATTACAGTTTTCCCAAAATTCTCCATTTTGTTTTTGACATTTGTTTTATCCACCTTGCTGAAACTCTTCTTCTTCTTTCTCTCTTTTCTTTTCGTCCCTTATTTCGTCTTTTCTGTTAGCAATAGGTTCTTTGTGGTCCAATCGAGTAGTCGTACACATTCGGTAAGTGTTAATGGTGCTTTGAAATCTCATTTTTTAAGATATTAATTAGATGCTTATGTTTAACTATTTTGACAGTCGAGAATATGGTGTAAAGGGCTGCTCTAGTACCGAATTATAGAGGGAAGCGTTTGTGGTTCGCAAGGTAAGGGTCTTTCCGCTTGGAGGATGACTGATCATTTTTGAGGATTTAGTTTAATTTGATTGTTAAGTGTCTAATTGGGTGAAATATTGTCATTCATATGTTCTAGAGATTCGAGATTACGTTTAGGAGTGAAATCGAACCAGGTGTGTACTCGATTGCACAAAAAAATGAAAATTAGAGAAAGCTGAAAAACCTTTCTATCGACACCACACGGGCGTGTGGTCGCCCGTATGGTGGGCTGTGTGACGAAACACGGGTGTGTGATCAATGAGCTAGGCCGTGCGCGAGGGACACGGTTGTGTGATGGCCTGGCCAGGCCATGTACGACACATGGGCTCGACCAATTGGGCAGTGTGGGCCACACAGGCGTGTGGGCTCACACGGGCAGTCCACATGGGCGTGTGAGATTTTGGGCTAGGTCGTGTGATCCACCCGGCCAAGGCCAATTTGGCTCGTGTGGGCAACACGGGCGTTTGGGGCCACACGGGTAGATCACAAAGGCGTGTGAGCCCAATTTTATGAATTGGTTGTTAAGGTTGCACGGGTCACCTAAGACGACTGTGAACCTACTGTGGGGTCGGTAAGCAATGCTTTGATCCCTATTTGAATGACTGTATACTGAGCATGATTACAATATACTGTACTGATTACATGCATGATACTATAGGATAACATGCCATGACTGTATGTTGCATTGTATGGGGATAGGATGGTATATGTGGAGGAAGTGTACTAAAAGGCTTTAAGCCTAATATACTTGCAGCACAGCTGTGACTTACTGATGGCTTCGAGCCTAGTACTGGCAGCTCAGCTGCAAATATTGTTTAGTGTCACAACTGGTGCTATTTGTAAGTGTAGGGATGGGGGGTGATTTAATCCCCACAGGAGTGCAGGGTTGGACATGAGATGGTGTATAGCGGTTCATTGGGTAGGACTTGCGTACTATATACCACATTACTGTTTACTATACTATGATGGGCTAAGGCTCTACTATTTACTGATATCGTAATGGGCTAAGAACCTACTGCGCTACTGTTACTATACTGAGATGGGCTAAAGCCCAAGCTAAAACTGTCATTGATACTGAAAAGGGCTTAAGCCTAGATTGTGTTTTTGCATACTGGTTGTTTGATTTTTGTCTATGGGGATTACATATTGAGTTTACGTAAACTCACCCCCTTCTATTTATTCTATACAGTTAATCCCTAGACATAGGCAGATCGGTGCAGCGGAGGACTCAGCGGTGGCCACACGACCTCGTTTACATTGTTTCATAATTAATTATGATTTTAAGTTTTATTTGGGTATTTTACTGTAATTATGGCCTCTACGATATTTTCTTAAATTTAGGGGACTTTTATTGCTTGGAGATTTACAACTGCTAGTGGTAGGTAAAACTCGGGTTTTTAAAGAAACAATGGTTTATAAAAAAACACGTAAATGCAAATTGTTTAAAACGCTTCCGCTATAAATAACATTTTGAAAATGATCGACACGATTTTAGAATTAACAAAAGATAATGAAAAGCTATAAAATGGAAAAGTGGTTTTAACGACGATACGGTTTTTCAAACACACTTTCATGTGATAACGTTAGATTTGGCCATTCACGTCCAGGCCGGGTGTAGGGTGTTACAGATGAAAAATAAACATGACCACAAGTCATTTGTCCTTTTGGTAAGTGTTTGGTTACTATTTAATAGTAATTGACTTTTAATGAAGGAAGATGTAATGATTACTGTGAGATAAAATAGGATCATATTAGGTGAAAAAAATTATCCCAAAGCGGTTGAGGATATCCTCTGAGGGTAACACACATATGAAAAGGTCATTGGACAAACAATTTTCAAGTAACTTTCATAATGGTATATAATAAGGGAGAGCCCAGTCAAGATACTTTAATGGAATGACGTAAATAAGTTTATAATTAAAAGGTGAATAGCCAGAAATTAATTATAAATTATTTGACCCCTAATTATATGTCCAATCGATCTCTCGGCTAACTTGAAATAACTAGAAACGAATTGCATGTAGAACCAATAAATGGAAATGGTTAGAAATGATGAACTAAGAGAAATAGATCACATGAATCACTATCCGTAATGAATGCATTTTCTTGTTAAAGATTGGCTTTTTACCTAAATATTATGAAAAAAACCTACTTAAATAGTATGTCAGCTGGATTTAGAGTTGAGCATGAGCCGGGCCACTTGGCATGGCCCAAAGGCCCGCCTGAAAAATGGGAGGGTTCGGGTAAAAATATAGAACCGAAAAATGGGTTTGGACAAAAAATGAGATTTGTTGGTTGATGAAATTAAGTCTGAGCTCTCCAATTTTAAAGGAGTTGGCCCTAAGACAGTAAATTTCCACGAATGGACTTTAGCATCTATGTTAAGTAATCTGAATTTAGTACTTCTATTGAAAGAAAGGAAATAAGCATTGCTCACTCCTTTTAAGCATTGTAGAAAACTAGAGAATGCTTGCGCTTTGGATAGACCTATATTTCATATAGGTGTGTTATGTGTGTGCTACTAACTAAATTTATGCCTTTCTTATCCATGGTAATTTTGCTTTTGTTGCTTATCTTTTCAAAAGGCCAGATTTGATGATGTGGCTTTTTCTCTTGCAGCCTTTAAATTAGTCTGTTTTTCCTTTTATGCTGAAATCACAAATGAGTGTGAATCTACTTTTATATTTCCACTTTCTAGCTAGGTTCTACTTGAATTAAGAATAATGATTCTGATATAAATATATATATACATATATATATATAGATATATATATTTATATATATATATGAACCAGAAGTAGATGAATTTTGTCTCTTGGTAGGAAAATTTTCATAGAATTTTGTTTCCTACGTGATAACCAGAAAATTCAGAATGGTATGTAGTAGATTTGATAGGTTGTGTATTCATGTCATGCTTGTGTTATTTTTCTGTGTCAAAATCATGTTTATGGTGTTATTTATTCATATGAATTCTGACATCTATATCTATACCATATGTCTATCCATCTATATTTATACTATTATTTAAGCCTGTGATTGAGTTGATGCCACATGTGACACCCCTTACCCGTATTCAATGTTGAAATTGTAACAGCTCGATTTAGACACTAATCGAAATGGTGGTTTCAGGACCACAAATCTGAGTCAAAAAATATTTTAAAATTATTTTCTGTGTTTATTGTGTGAATTTATATTTGTGAAATTTTCGTGATTTAATTTTGTCGTTTGAGTGCCCAATTAAATAAAAGGACTTAATCGCGTAAAATGAAAATTTGGCGGTTAAATGTGAAAGTACTTATTTGAACTTGTCTTATTAATATGAAGCACTTATGAGGTAATTAGGCCATTATTAAATTGGGTGGACGGCAAAAGACATTTATATGTGATAATATAATGTTTTTAATTAAGGTTAATATGGTAAATTAATTAAATAAGTTAGTATAACATAAATATATCATAAACAAAGCCATTTTATGTGTTATTTTTATGTTCTTACTGAAACAAAAGGAAAGAAAAAGAAAAACCTAGTTTGGCACTTTTAAGCTCAATCAAGGTATGTGTTTAGCTCGATTTTTGATAATTTTTACATTTTTAAAATCGTTGCTTCAAGTACTACAAGACCCATGTTTGAATATTTGATTTTGATGAATATTTTAAGTTATGCCATTGATGAGAGCTTGTGATTTTTGTTGTTTGATGTTAGAAAATAAAAGATTTATGGTAGATTAATTGGTATTGTATAGGGATTTTTGATGATTTTGAGTAATTCAGACTTAATTGCAAAAATAAAAATTTGAGGGACTAAAATGTGAAATAAATGAAATTTATGGACTTGTATGGACATTAGGAGCATTCGGCCTACCATGGGTGTTGTCAAATTTGCCTATTTTGTGTTTTGTGCAATAGGGACTAAATTGTAAAAAGTGTAAATGTCAGGGGTAAAATGGTAATTTGTGCATTTATGTGTTTTGGGCTAAATTGAATGAAAATATATTTGAATGAGTTTAATTTAAATATGTTTAGATCAAGAATCAAAGAAATCAGATTTAGATCGGGGAAAAACGAAAGTTGTCGACCAGCCGTTCTGTTTTAGTTTTTCATCATTCGAGGTAAGTTTATAAGCAAATAGAGGTACTAAAGTTTAATTAAATGCTAAGTATGTATGCTGTAATGAAATATTTGAATTTATATATGCTATGGCTAAATATAAACAAGCTTGGCTACCATATTTTCAAAATTGTTTCGATCGAGTATGACGTCTGAAAGTCCCATATGAACCTTAGGAATAGTTAGGATACACATGTCATGACATAGGATTCCGATTTATGTGTACGAGTAAGAATATGGAATCGATATGTTATTTCGATATATGTGTAAGACCTTGTCTGGGACAGTGGCATCAATTTATGGCTACATGTAAGACCACGTTTGGGACGTTGGCATTGTACGATATATGTGATTATCCGAGTGTCCTATCCAATTCCAAATGGTTCAACGGGAAAAGATATGTTGTGGACGAAGGTATAAATCAAGCTAAGTGACCAGGTTGTGATAGTTAAATTACCTATTTGAGAATAAGGTAAGTTGACTGTTTGATATGTGATACAAACATGTGAATGATGTTAGTTTAAATTGTGAGTAATTGTGAATTATATTTGGCATTAGGTCAAGTGTAATTATGTGGTATTAAGGTTTAATACATGGGCATATGTAAACAAGTATTTAAAGATTCAGTTTTATACATTGATAACTTAATTTTAATAGTGTATGATACTCTGGTATAGACATATGTATATTCGGCTACATGACAAGTATAAGTGTAAGATATTAAAGTTTGTTTCAAGAATATATGTATATGGTGTATATAAACATATTCGATTATATATGGTACTATGGTATGAAATTGAATGTTATCTTGATGTTAGATACAGTACATTCTTTCAAAAGTTATGTATAGTGACATCATATTGTGATCTATGTACAAACTTGTATAAATAGTTATGTACGACTTTCATGTTATAAAGTAAGAATAATTATGAAAGATCCATGAATCAATATATATAAGATTATGTATATTCGGTTAATTATCGATACTGTGGCTTTGAAATTTGAATGATATTCTAATATTAGTTGTATAGATATTAGCAAAATGAAAGTATATGTATTATATGAAATTATAAGTTTGAAGATAAGTGTGATTATGATCGTATAAATTAGTTGGTAATTGAATTGATATCGTCATTGAGTTATTTATTTGCTTATAGCTTACTAAGCTTTTAAAGCTTATACTGTGTGTCTTTCCTATGTTTATAGATTTTCAGAGATTTGCTCGTGTCGGGAGTCGATGGAGATGAAATCATACTATCCGGTTATCATTTCAATAAATAATATTTGAGAGTTGGTTAAGTGGCATGTATAGGCTGGTCTTAAAGCTAATTATTTTGAGTGAGTATGTATTTAAAGCCATGCGAAAATGGCTTGCTAATTATGCTAGACTTGATCTTGTGTGTGCTAGCTATATTGTTTAATGAGCTTGGTTTTAATAATTTGATGATGGAAATTTTGGATGTGTGTGCAGTTCTTAGTGATATGTTTGACTATGAAATTAGCTCATCTTGGATGTGTGTTATATGGTATAATTTGGGTGGTGGAGAGATATGTATTTTGGCTTGAGTAATGATGTGGTTGATGGATGTGTCTTTGATCTGTAGTATATGTTCCCATAAGCTTCATGGTGACTTTGCTATATCTTGTGAACTTGGTATTTGGTTTGGCTCATTATAGACTTAAAATTTAATGTATAATTATTTGTAAATTGGCTTAGAATTAGTAAATGATGCATATTTATGCTTGGCAAATGATAAATAAATCGAATATATATGTATATATGCATAAGACATGTTTGTTTTTGGTTAGGTAACTAAAGGTCGATTTGGTTAATTTAAGGTTTGATTTTTATTATGTGCATAAAGTGTTAAAGGTGAATTATAGTAATAATATAACCACATTAATTCGGTTACTTATTATGTTTAGGTATATATATAATTTGGTGGTTATAGGGATAAGTATAAAGTGATTTATTAATGTATGAATTCGATGATGAAATAGTATGATTTGTTTATTATTGAGTGGAAGAACTGGTACGAATTTTGATGAATGAATTGATGGCTCCTTGGATGGCTAATCATATGATGTTTGGACATGATTTTTAGCATACGAATTAGGAATGCATAGATTTGTTATTTGTGTCCAAAAATGGTCCATATTAATTTGGTAAATCACGCATGAATATGTAATGTACATGAATTATAGTTGACTAATTGGTGATGTTGTTAATGACTCATATTTGGATGTTTAGTAAACCGTATGATATGGCTAGTCGTGCCTTAAATATGTGCATGTGGAAAGGCTTATAAAGTGGTAAGTTTGATAATTAGTTAATAAAATAGTTACATACAAATGAATGATGTGATAAAATTTCCTGGTATATGAAATGAATTAAGCTTGTTATCAGGTAAGTATTCGAATGCCATAAAACTGACTGACATATGTTTCGAACATCGAATTTATGAAGCATAAGAGATAGGGTATGGATTTATGTTAGTTGGTTCGAATATTTGATTAAGTAAATGGTGATGACTTGGTTGAGTTTCAAAGCTTGGTTTGTAATGTGAATTTGGTTTACGTGATTAAGTGAATTATGGATACTTGGTTCGTAAAAGATTCATGACTTATTTGATTTAATATGTGTTATATTTATGTGTGTGTAATGGCATGACATTTAAGACTGAGTGGTGAAATGCTATTTGAGCTTGAGAAAACTATGATAAATAAATTGATAAAAAAATTTTATACATGAATTGTAATAAGTGATTATTCGAAAATGTGCTTTTGTTCAGTAATGCCTCGAAATCCTAATCCGGTAACAGATATGAGTTAGGGTGTTACAGAAATAAGGTGTAACACCCCAAACCCGGCCTAGACGTTATGGCCGAATCTGATGGCGTCACATAAGAGTGTTTTTGGAAACCATTTCGAATATCAAAATCTTGTGCAATTTATTATCTTTCATTTCTCGCGGAAGCTTATAAATCATTCATTAAACAAAAATCTAAAAATAAGGTTTAAAATGCGTTTAGAGTGTCGCGATTTACTAAAAATAAAAAATAACAATAAAACAATTTGAAAACTCTAAGTATAAAACAAAACGGTTCAAAGGACCATAATACATAAAACTCCCAAAATAATGATAAATAATAAAATAATGAATAACCAACGGTAAAAGTAGGAAGTCCAGTAATGTGTCCATCAGTGGTCACCCTCGAGCCCTTCGCAACACCAATCCATCTACTGTTGGAGATTACCTGACAGATAAATAAAATAAAAGGGTAAGTTTTCACAAACTCAGTGTGTACATCCCCATAGTAAAGCAAGCATACATGCATATAACGGAAACAGTCACAATTCGGGCCTGAGCCCTTAACAGTTACGGTGTCGGCCTTGGCCCACTCAGATCAGTATCAGATGCATTCAGGCCTTAGTCTGTACAGATAAGCATGCATAATAATCAGTACAGTATGTGCCTACCAAACCTACACACCATCTCCGTGCACCCTACACACCATGTAGGGATAAAATTGACCCACCCAGCCCTACACACCAAGTATGCAGATAAAATCGACCCATCCAACCCTACACACCTCGAGGTACCATAAAACGAAAGATAATAAATAAAGGCAGCGAGGCTACCAATTAACCAGCTAAAAAACCTTACAGTCTTGCTTCTCTTCAATACCAAACCCAACCCAATGCACTGCAACATAAATATCATGACATGCTTTAATGCAGAACAGTAAATCATACATATATGTCAGAACAAAATCAGTACACATGCTATCAGTAACATGCTATCTCATACTTACAGCTTAACATGTCAAGGAACAGGGCCTAAGTAATGCTTACCGACCCCTTTAACAAGTCACAATTGACTAGGGCGACCTATGTAACCTTTCAAAACAGTTCAGATTAATGGGCTCACATGTCCATGTGGCCTGCCTGTGTGGGCCGACACGTCCATGTGGCCCACACAGTCCAAATTGGCCTTGCCCATATAGATCACACGGCGTGGCCCTAAATCTCACACGCCCGTGTAGGCCCACATACCTGTGTGGCCAACACGGCCCATTTGGCCTAGCCGGTGCCTCACACACGGCCTAACCAGCCTCACACGCCCGTGTCTGTCGTGCCCATGTGGCACGCGCATGGCCTACTTCGTCTACCACACAGCTGTGTCTCGCATACGGCCTCCACATAGGTAGTCCACACACTCGTGTGGAGTCAACAACTTCATTTTTGGCTTTCGCCGAAACGCAATTTCAGAGTGATTGGGGTACACACCTGGTCTTTTTCCAATGCCTAAGCACTCATGAGCACTTTGGAACCTATAATCGTCAATCGTAAGCCCGATTTTAGTATCTTATTCTGAAATGTTAAGAATGAATAAATTTTTGAAACTACTTACAACCTTACCTCTAACAACAAAAATGATTCCTCGCTGTTTAGAATGCCGACTAGCAGTCTATAGGATCCCGATTGTCTACCAAATAGAAACATTCCCTTAATAACCCATCATCCAATAAGACGAAACAATAAAAGGCTCTCTAGACTTACCGATTAAGCAACCCAAAGATGAAAGCAATGATTAGAAGGAGGAAGGAATGAAGGAAAAGAACAGTAAAATTTCGGCAGCAAGAAGATAGGTTTGGAGGAAGAAAACGACAGCAAAAAATAGGGGAAGAGAGAAAAAATGGATAGCCAAATTTGCCAAAAAGAAAACCTAATTGAAGAAAATTTTTGATTTCCTGATAACCCCCAATTTTCTCCGCCACTCCACTATTCAATATTAAACTTTAACTCAAACTCCTACACAGCGCGCAACAAAAATAAACCTCTCGCCCTTTATAGAGATTCAAACCATCGCCTTCAATTAACACTAGCACTCCCTCAACCACTAGACCAGTAGGCCCATTCTGTTATGTTTTCACAATTAAATTCTTATAAGCCCTTTATCTAAGCATCAAGCCTTATTCAAATAAAAACCCAAAATTTTGCCCAACCTAAGGCTTGAACCTAGGACCTCCTACACATACTCCAGAGCACCTAACCACTTAAACCAACATATATTAATGCCAAATTAAAACAAAACATATAATTAGATATTCTCATGTTCAACGACCACAAAAGTGGAAATTAGCAAAATTTGGGGCGTTACATAGGGTATGAGGCATTACCGGATGTATAACACAAACGATCATACAATTCTGAGTCATGAATTTTGCATCCAAATTAAAAATTTTTGCAATTAATCATAAGGTCCTTGATACGAGCCTACGAGGCCCAAAACATGCATTAGAGGTGAATCGGGACCAAATTAAGAACTTTAGAAATTTTTACAACACTTAGAAAATTTTTCTACAAAACAGGGGTCACACGCCCGTGTGGGCAGGCCGTGTGGTCACACATGCCCGTGTTCTGACCTCGTATAACTCTTTGTTTTGTAACTCATGACCAAATTGAGCTCACACGGCAAAGTCACACGCCTGTGTGCTAGGTCGTGTGGAAAATTAATTTTCACAAAATAAGTGCAGACTTCACTCAGCTAGGGTACACGCCCGTGTTCAAGGCTGTGCCATCCACACGGCTAAGACACATGCTCGTTTCTCTGCCTCTATGCTCAATTCTGAGCATTCTGTTTTTCAAAATTAAGGTGCAGGGGACATACGGCCTAAACACACACCCATGGGGCAAACCGTGTGTCACACACGGTCTAGACACATGCCCGTGTGTCTACCCATGTAGACAAAATAAAGGCTATTTACCAAGCCATTTGTCACCCTAAAACATCAAAACACTTATACCCATTTTGTAACGCCCTCTTACCCGAGACCGTCACTGGAGTCGAGCTTGAGGTGTTACTAAACTTAATTTACCATTTAAACAACTTTAAACCATTTATTTTAACTTTCGGAATAAGCTGTCTTTCTGCATCATGGTCGCTCAAAAAATCATATCTCGAGTTACAAAACTCAAAATTAATATCCCTAAATTTTCCCTGAAACTAGACTCATATATCTATCTACTAATTTTTTTCTAGAATTTTTGGTCAGGCCAATTAGTACAGTTTATTAGTTAAAATTTCCCCTATTTCAGTGTTCGACTGCTCTGACCTATGTTCACTACGAACCACTTTTCTCTCTATACAGAATTCAAAAGGCTATTCCATTTAATTATGTTAAAACTAGACTCAATAATGAATCTGTACATATATAGCATGACTCCTAATTATTTTTTTTACAATTTATAGTGAATTTCCAAATTTGGAACAGGGGATCCAGAAATTGATTTGGTTCTATTTCACTAAAACTCAAATATCTCATAACATATAACTCCTTTACCTGTTTCGCTTCTTCCATATGAAAGTAAACACATTAAGCTTCAATTTCATATTTAATTCATCACCTAATTCAGTTTCTACTTTTTTTAGTGATTTTTCAAACTCACATCACTTCTGTTACAACATTCTGTTTTATGACAAATTTTCACTTTTCTATGGAAATTCATGAACTATTAACACTTTGAACATACATGGTCTCATACATGATCTAAATTAACCATTCCAAGGACTAATTATTTTTAGACATTTTCTCAACCAAACCATAACCATATCGCAAGATTAATTACACAAAACAAGTATATTGCTATACATGCCATGTTTAAGTTATACAAGCCATTTTACCAAACTAGTTCTTCGGATAGTGTGAACGAGCCTTCGACCTATCTCGATTCCCAAGCCAGCTTGTCCAAAACTACAATGAATGGAAAGGAGGGAGTAAGCATAAATGCTTAGTAAGTTCACATGCAAATAACAAGTAACATAACAAAGCAATTCTTCCAAATAACACTAGCATGGTATCACCAAAACATATATCACATTTCTAATCATCATTCATCATCTTACCACATTATTGTTGTTGTATCAAGTTTCAACCCGAGGGTTAAGTACATACCTGTCCAAAGTGTCCATTTCACAACACTTATTAAAATGATACTTGCCTCTTGAGTGTTCTTCCATTTCGCTAGAATTTTACCCGTTGAACACCTCGAAATATAACTCAGATACATGGATAATTTACACATAAGTGCCACATATATAATCAAGTAACCATGTAACTCGCCCATAAGTGAACTCGAACTCAACTCAACGAGCTCGAGCTTTCGTATCCATAAGTGAACTCGGACTCAACTCAATGAGCTCGGATGCCTAGTTACATCTCACGAACTCGGACTCAAATCAACGAGTTCAGACATTTGCATCCATAAGTGAACTCGGACTCAACTCAACGAGTTCGAATGCCCAACCATCCTAGTGACATGTCACTTGTATCCTAATCTATTCCCAAGGTTCAAACGAGATTTTCCTCAATCACACATTTCCCAGTCATTCTCCTCGGAATATCAGAACCAATACGTTGCTTGCATATCATACTTATCAATTTAATCACATACTTTTCATACCAATACATAATATTTCACAAAGCATAATATTCATAATAACAAGTATCATATCATATAAATAGCATTAAATCACTTAAAATAGCAATTACGTTATATTATTTACACATGAACTTACCTCGGTACAAAATATAGAAATTTTGCAATTTAGTCCACAATCTTTTCTTTTCCTCGATCAAGGTCGATTCCACGTCTTTCTTGATCTAAAATAATACATTTAGCTTATTTAATACTCACATTCATCAAAAAATTCATTAACTCTAACTTTTTCAAAATTACGAATTTGCCCCTAAACTTTTGCATATTTACGCTTTTGCCCCAAAGCTCGGAAATTAAACTTTATTCCAAATTCTTATGTTTTAGGACATGCTGATCATTTATTTACCATTAGCAAGCTCAAATTCCAACTATAACATGCACTTATGAACAATAGGTATTTCTACCGATTAAGTTGTTTTACTCGTTTTTACTTAAAACCGAGTAGCACAAGTTGTCTAACATAATTTAAAACCTCATATTCTATCATAAAACACCAAAATAAACAAATTTCACCTATGGAGAAATACCCTTGAAACAAACCCTAGCTATGGAGAACCCTTGAAATTTCTTGGTAATGAAGAAGATGGACATATTTTGCCATCTTTTTCCCTTTTTTAATCTTTTCATTACCAAATGACCAAAATACCCTTAATGCCTTTTTTTGAAATTTTTCATGTACAAGCCCATTTTTATCCAAAATTTTAGATATTGGTCAAATTTCTATTTAAGACCTCCTAATTAATATTCCAAAGCAATTTCATACTAAAAGCTTCTAGAATGCAAGTTTTGCAACTTATTCGATTTAGTCCCTAATTTCAACTTAAGCACTTTATGCATAGAATTTCTTCATGAATTTTCACACCATCATGCAATCACATCATAAACATCAAAATAATAATAAAATAATTATTTCTATCTCGGATTTGTGGTCATGAAACCACTGTTCCGATTAGGCCCTAATTCGGGATATTACACATTTCAAGGCACATAACATAATACTCTTAAGCAACCAAACATCCACAACCAAAAAATCAACTCACCATTCACATGTTACACCTATCATGCAATAACATCACATGGTTAACCATTCAAACCATACAAACTTGCACATTCATGAAAGACATCATCATATGATTATAAATGTAACCAACATTAGGCAATATTTAATGGCCTTATACAAAATGAATATTCAACAAAATAAGCCAACATTTTTGGCCAAATCAATTATGAGATATAACCAAATGACCAAGTCCTCTATACATGCCATAACTCAAAATTTTTAAAACTATATATACCTAAAAGATAGTTTGATAGTGTGAAGCGATCCTCCGACGATCTCCAATTTGAGTTAGCTTGGTGACACTATAAAACATGGAAAAATAAACGGAGTAAGTTGTATAGCTTAGTAAGCTCGTATGCAAGAAATAAGCAACTTTACCATGCATATAACACTCAAATAAAATAACATGATTAAAATGTAAACTTATCATAGTTTTTCTCATAGCTCATTTCTTCACAAAACTTGCCTCATATTCATCATTTCACCATAAACAAAACACACGTACCCGTATCACTTATTTCGAACACAATATCATTCTCGTCTTAACTTTTCCTATTGAACCATTTCAAAATTGCTAAGGATACTCGGAAATCATACATAGGTAGTACAATGCCATATCACGGATATGGTCTTACATGTAATCTCATATCGATGCCAATAGCCCAGCTATGGTCTTACACGAAATTGAGAACCGATTCCATGTCCCAGGCATGGTCTTACACGAAATATTACATCGATGCCATATCCCAGATATGGTCTTACACGAAATCTCATCTCAACAATCCTAATGTCATGACATTTATATCCTATGCTATTCCTAAGGTTCGTACGAGACTTTTTGCTCACCAAATCATCGTCGAACACGTCCGTAGAGTAAAACTCATCCACACAAAAACAAACATACAGTTCATGTAATATTAAAGCATTTAAATACAATTAATTTAAAGCTTATTTTCAACATACGAACTTACCTCGGTATAAAATGGCAATTTGTTCGATTTAGTCTACCACCTTGTCCTTTCCCCGGTCAAGGTCAATTCCTCATCTTTCTTGATCTATAATACCATATTTAACTTATTTAATCACCACATTTATCAATTCAACCCAAAAACACTTTATGCCAAAAATTACATTTTTACCCCTAACTTTTCAACTTTTTACATTTTAGTCCCTAGGCTCGTCAAATAAAATGTATTCTTTTTGTTCAACACCCATGCCTAGCCGAACCTTATACATACTCATACTAGAAGACATTTTTCATTTATTCACATTTTCTACATACATTTTACAACTTCTACAAATAAGTCATTTTTAACATTTTTACCGAAAATCACTTAACAAATGTCGTTTATCACACATCTAACACACCTTTTCTACCATTAGACATCAAAATACATGCATGTCTAACATGGGTAAAAATTTAAACTTTTTTAATACTACAAATTAATCCTTGAAAAAGCTAGATTAGGTTACGAGGATATCAAAAACATAAAAATTATTAAAAACGAGGCTAGGATGGACTTACAATCGAGCTTGGAAAGCTTGGCCAAACCCTAGCTATGACTTCCTCTTCAAATTCAGCTATGGGGACTAAATTGGATGAAGATGAAGACTTTTTATTTGTTTAATTTGTCTTTATTTGTTAAATGACTAAAATGCCCTTGATGCCTAACTTTGAAATTTCACCTAAACATGTCCATTTTTGTCCATCTTATGATATAATGGTCTAATTATGATTTAAGGATCCTTAATTTACAAATTCACTTCAATTAAGCACTCATAGCTTTTAGAACACATATTTTGCAACTATTACAATTTAGTCCTACTAATCAAATTGGACACCCTACCGATAAAATTTCTTAACAAAATTTTCACACATGCATTCAATCATACTATAAAACTTAGAATAATATCACAACAAATTTTCCTACTTCAGATTTGTGGTCCCGAAACCACTATTTTGATTTGGCCGTAAAACGGGCTGTTACACTACAAGTTAATTAGACACCAACTCAATTAGGAGAATTACAAAAATTGTCTTTCCATACCTAAAATAAATTATATTTAATCTTTTTATTTTTTTCAAATTTTTTTACACATTATTGGATTTGATCCCATGCTATTTACATCATATAAAATATTAATTTTACCACTAAATCAAAGTTTTATTGTAATATAATATTTACATTTTAATTGCATTATACATGTTTTATCACTTTCATCGGTTATATTTTTACTTTTATAAAATTATTTAAGCCCTAATTGAGTTGGTGTTGGTGTGAATCAATCAAATATAAACTCGGTTAAGGAAATTACGAAAGTATTTGTTTGTAATTAAAATAAATTATATTATTTTAGGGTATTTTAATATTTTTATTTGAAAAAAAAATTACACTTAATTGGATTTGAACCAAAATTTTACCACTAAATCAAAATTACATATGGTGTTCTAAATATGTGATTTTCACACACATATGCGTGTGATAAAATTAAGTTATATATAAAGATATTTAGTTGGTGTCAATTCTAATCGAACCTTAACTCAATTGTTAAATTATCAAAACTCTTATTTTAACAAAATAATAAATATTAATTTGAAAATATTTTTATTTATTCATAAAAAATCTAGAAAAAATAATGCTTGCTCTGAAATTTTTTATTTCAACCAAAAAATTATTGTCATATTTTTTCTCTATTTGCTTCTGTAATATCATATTTAGTTTTTTTCTTTTCCATATCTAGTACTTTTGGCGGATAAAATTTACAATGCCTAATTTATTAGTTTAGTTTACTTATTAATTCAAAGATAAAGTAGTGATTTATGAACTTTTTTTTTGGTACATGTGTTTTATGAACTGTAATGAGCACAAAAAAAAAAAAAAAGAGGAAAAGGGGCTGTTCTTGCTAGATGATTCCTTTGGTGGAAAATCATATAAACTATTTTTCCTTTAAATCAAACATGCTTCATTTTTCTACTTCGATATAAATGTTTTAACTTATATATTTAGGATCTACTTCCTTTAGGCAAGTAGTGTTTTTTATTTGTGGCAAAATTACAAATGTTTGTGCCATTTTTCCTGCTCTGAAACTTACTTAAATTCTGTATCTTCCTTTTTTTCAGGAATAATTTGGCCTAACATTTTATGATAGTAAATAATAATATGGAGTAATTCATCTATTATATAGAATTGTTGAACAATTATATAAACTTTTGGTTTATTTGGATTTCAGGACTTGAGTTTTTATGACTATGGCTAGTTCGAACACTCATATACTTGTGGACGATGGGTTTAATGAGTATGAAAGTGCTCTCAAACGTCAAAAGTTTACCACTTCAAAGGTGTGGGATGAAATGACAAAACTTTAATGCAAGAACAAAAATAAATTGAAGGGACAATGTAATCACTGTAAGAGTATCTTCTCTACTAAATCTTTTAGTGAAACCTCTCATTTAAGACGCCATCTAAATCAATGTTTGAAAAAAGTTAATAATGACATCACTCAATACACCATAGCCACTCAACCATTATTAAGAGGTGGTCCATTTATAAAAAACCACAAGTTTGATGCTGATGAGTGTCGTCGAGTTGTTTCTACTTTTCTTTTGTGTGGTAAGCATTCATTTATGACAGTTGAAGAACTGGGATTTAGATACATGATGAGAATTGCTAGTCCTAATTTATAGAATATAAGTACATTTATAGCTGCTAGGGATGTCTAAATGTATTATGCAAAAGAGAGAGACCATGTTAAAGAAGAGTTGGCTAAAGCACCTGGTTTAATTTGTCTAACTTCTAATAATTGGAACCTAGAGCATACTAGTGATGAATATATTTGCATTACTGCTCATTGGATTGACAAAGATTAGAAGATACAAAAGAGAATCATAAGGTGTAGAGCTTTATTTCCTCCGTATGATGGTTTGAACATAGCGAATGAACTTGTTTTATGTTTACCCAAATGGGGTATAGACAAGAAAATTTTTTAGCATCACTTTGGATAATGCTTCTTATAATGATGTTATGGTTTCTTTTCTTAAAAATCATTTTCGTGTGAACCAAGCTATTTTGTGTGATGGTGCTTTTTTTCAAGTTAGATGTTGTGCACATATATTGAATCTTATAGTTAAAGCTGGTTTGGAACTTGCTGATGATGTTGTTGGTAAGATTCGAAATGGAATTAAGTACATAAAAAAGTCGAGAATTCATAGGAAAAGATTTTATGATGTGGCCAACAAAAGTTTTCATTTGAATGTGACCAAAAAGTTGCGTCAAGATGTGTGTGTAAGATGATATTCTACTTATTTGATGCTTGAATCTTCTCTTTACTATAAAGATGTGTTAGATTATTGGGGCCAACGGGATAAAGTCTATCAAATATTTGCACTTTCTAACGAGGACAAGAGAAATGTTGCTATTTTTTGCAAATTTTTGAAAGTCTTTTATGATGTGACTTGTGTTTTTTCTGATTCTAATTATCCAATGGCTAATCTTTATTTTAGAGGGGTTTGGAAGGTTCACAAGGTCTTGCTTGATACAGTTAAAGGTTCTTATTCTTTTTTAACTCCAATGGTTAAGCAAATGCAAGAGAAATTTAATAAATATTGGGTTGAGTATTCGTTGATATTGTCATGTGCTGCAATTTTAGATCCTTGTTACAAGTTGAATTATGTGGTGTATTGCTTTACTACAATCTATGGTATTCATGCTTTAGATTTTGTTGAAACCATTATTAGCAATCTTAGACTCTTGCTTGACGAGTATAATAAGAAATCTAAATCCACGTCTTCTTCTTTGGCTGAGAATTCTAATGTTTTGGATAAAGATCCTGTTGATTCTAGTTTGTATCAATACAATGTGAATAGTGTTGATTTTAGGGGAGGTTTTGATGAGAGTGATGATTATAAATGGTATTTAAATGAATCTAGCACAAAGATTGAAAAGTCACAGTTGGACATTTATTTGGAAGAACTGGAGCTTGAGTTGAATAGTTAAATAGATGTTTTGGATTATTGGAGTAAAAGTTTAATTCGAGATAATGAGCTTTCATTATTGGCTCATGATCTTTTGGCAATTCCAATATTGACTGCAGCTTTCGAATTGGCTTTTAGCATGGGTAAGAAAGTTATCACACCTTTGAGGGGTTCACTTAAGCAAAAAATGGTTCAAGTCATTGTTTGCCTTGATGATTGGTTGCGAGCTAAGGGATTTTCAACGGGTAATTATTATTCTCATTTTATTGTTGTAATTTTATAATATTTTTATATCAATTTGATTATCTAATTATTTATTCTTATTTCATGTTAGAAATTGGTTGCAAGAATGATGATGACGATGAGGATGATGAGGACGATGTTTCTTCAATTGCTTTTTAGGTTACCTTCCTTTCTAATTGTTCACGATTTAATTTAGCTTACAACTTATAGTTTTTTATAAAATTAAATATGTTGATTGGTTAATGTATAGATATTCTGGTTGGTTGATTATATTTTGCAGGTTTTTGGTGCTATTTTGGTGTTGTTGGTGATGCTGTTTTTTATGCTGTTTGGTGTTGTTTCTATGCTATTTGGTGTTATTTTGATGCTATTTTGGTGCTATTTTGGTACTACTTTTTTTGGTGTTTTATTGTTCTTTTGCAGCTATTTATTATGCTGTCTGTTATCGTTTTAACATTATTTCGATATTGTAAAACTTTTTATTATTAATTTGGGCATTATTTTAGTTCTAACTTGTTTCAATTTTAAATAACCACTTTTTATTATATTTTCAATTTGTGTATCATTTTAAGAATTGTTTTAGTATAATTTTTTATTTGTTTCTTGTTTTAATATTTGTTTTTATGTTTTTAAATGTATTTGATTTATTATATTTTAAATTTTTTATTTAATAAAATAAGCTAAAAAAATTAATATGGGCCAGGCCGGGTCGTGGTCGGGCTCAGGCTTAGCAATTGTATTTTGGGTTGGGCTTGGACAATTTTTTAGGCCCATATTTGGGGTCGGGCCGGGCTGGGCTCGAGCCTGGAAAATGGGCCTAGAATTCTATTTGGGCCCGGCCCGAACCTAGTTCGGCTCTGCCTATGCTCAGCTCTAGCTGGATTATGTACTAAAATGGTACATCGATGCAAGTGGAGGGTGGTGCATAGGCGACACCACCCTAAAAATTTGACATAGTTGACTAAAAAAATTATTATTTTAATATTAGTGCTTACTTGATAGGGGGCACCGCATTTGTACCAAACTAGTATGAAGTTGGTATTTATATACGGATACAATACAAGGGTGTGGTGCCTATTTGATAGGCGGCACCAGTGACCCCTATCTAGTGTTGGCACTGGTGACCCCTATCTGATAGGCGGCACCAGTATTAAATTTTCTACTTAACTGCCCTGGTCAATAATAAAGCTTAGCTAAAAAAAAATAGCAGAACATAAGGAAGAAGAGAGAGAGAAGAAAGAAAGAAAGGAGAAGAAAGAAAGAAATGAAAGGTATTTTTAATTTTACTTTTAAATAGAATATATTATTATAAGAATAAATTATTTTGTTAGTATTATATAGTTTTTTATGGTTATTTTTATGTTTTGTTTTAAAGTTATTTTGTTTATTTTGATTTGTTAGATTATAAATGTAAATATATATTAATTTTTAAGTTATTTTGTTAGTTAGTGATAACAACAGAAAAAAATAGATAAATATTGAAAATCAAAATAAAAATATTTCTGTCATAGATATTGGTAGAAATGGCAATAAATCTGATATTGTTTGATAATATAATAACTTCAGCACAAAGGGAGAAAGTTGATAAGATGATGAGAGAATTACAAGATTATAGAATGAAACCAGAAAAAGACATCATTCAATACCTTATTATCGTAAATTAAAAGATGCAATAAGTGTTATGGAAGGGCCATGGACTGATTAGAAAGAATAAATTGCAATACTTAATCCTTAGAGGGACTTTAATAGAACGAGAGCATTAAATCATTTTAGACCAACTTTGGAAGACATTGGTACCACAAACTTATTGGAATCTAGTTAAATACTATATGAAGTTTGTAATATCTTATGGAGCAAGAAAAATAGCGAGACAAAGTGTAGGTTCGCAAAAGTTGAATGGGAATCAAAATGTGCTTGACATACCATGGATGGATAAATCAGTTGTTAGGAAATTACCAAGAGAATTTCTTGTAACAGCCTATTTTTGGGTCAAATCAGAACAGTGGTTTTAGCACCACAAATTTGACATCAAAAAATTTATTTTAATATTATTTTGATGCCTACAATATAATATTAGAGTTGTGTGAAATTTTCGTAAAGAAATTTTGTTATTTGAGTGCTCAATTTGTGAAAAAAGACTAAATCGCGTAAAGTGCGAAAGTTGTGTTCTATAAGCTAAAGGTGTTTAACAGCTATAGAACTTTAAAGTGAAGGTCCTTATGTGTTAAATAACCCCTTTTTAAAATAGTGGATGATAGTGGCCTGGCATGTGGTGTAATTTTTAATGTTTTTAAATGTTAAATTGGTAATTTGGTTAATAATGATAAAAAATAAATAAAACACTCACCATTATCATCTTCCCCCACCGAATTTTCAACTTAAAATCAGCCATGGGAGAAGCTTTTGGTTCGGCCAAGCTTCAAATGCTCGATTAGGTACGGTTTTAGTTCTGTTTTTAATGATTTCTACGTTTTTGAGATCATCGCTTTGTAATCTAGCTAGCCCGTATCTTCGATTTCAAAACTGTTAAAGATTTAGCATGTTGCCATTGTTGAATGCTTGAGTATTTTGATGCTAGATTAACAATTTTGATAAAGTTAATTTTTATAAAAATGTTTGATGCTAGATTAACAAGTTTGATAAAGTGAATTTTTGTAAAAATGTCAATTTTGGACTAAATTGTGAAATATTAAAATTTTGAGGTTAAGTTGTGAAATAAATGAACACTTTGGGCTGTTATAAGCATGATAAATATTCGGCTAGGCTTGGATTGTGTTAAAATTGAATGAATTTTGTTTTACGAGCCTAGCGACTAAATTGTAAAAATGTGAAATAGTAGGGGCAAAAGTGTAATTTTGCCAAAATATGTAAATTGTGTTAAATTGAATAAATTGATGATTAAATTAGTAAATTTTGGTATTATATAGATTGAGAAAAATGAGATTTGGATCTAGAACGGGAGGGAAAACAACGTATCAGATCAGTTGACCTAATTTGTCGTTTCAGCGAACGAGGTAAGTCCGTATATTAATAACGTTATTGAATTGTGTTATTTGTGCATTACTATCATTGAATTGAATTGAAATGATTATGTATAAGTCTTCGAGATATGAACGACAGAGAATCGACAAATGAAAGTCTCGTACGAACCTTAAGAATAGCTTAGGATACAAATGTCATGACATTAGGCTTACCGAGATGAGATTACGTCTAAGACCATGTCTGGGACATGGCATCGGTATGAGATTTCGTGTAAGACCATATCTGGGATATGGCATCGATATGAGACTTCGTGTAAGACCATAGCTGGGCTATGGCATCGATATAAGATTACATGTAAGACCATATCTGGGATATGGCATTGTAATATGCATACGTGATTTCTGAGTATCCTTTAGTGATTCCGAATGCTTCAACGGGAAAAGTTAAGACGAGAATGTAAGTACGACTAAATTAAGTAAAACAAGTATGTACAAAACCTATATGAGAATCGAATGAAGGTAAATTGTTAAGCTTATAGTGTATCATGTATATGAAATGAGAAAGATTTGTGTATAAGTATGTTTTATGCCATAATGTGTTTATTTGGCTATATTGAGATATGAATTGAATGATATATAAGATATGAGTTATAGTTGTTTTAATTATACATATATATGGCACATCGTGTGCGAAGTATTGTTATTCGATGATATTTCACATGATTTATCCTGGTTAAAGAAAATGTGATAGATATTGGATTGAATGAAGTTATATATATATTCGATTATGTATATATAAATTTGAACAAATTGATAAAAATGTATTTGATCTATACGTACATAGAAATGAATAAACTTGTGAAACTTTTGGTTAATTATGTGATTGGATTTATGGTATAAAGGTGAAATTAAATGAGTTTACACTGTAGTATGAAAATGCTTAATAAGTGTTTATTCGATAAGTTCTGTTTATTATCATACGAGCTTACTAATCTTTATAGCTTACTTTGTTTTCTTTTCTATGTTAAATAGTGTTTCGGATGCTCGCTCGGGTTGGGAGTTGTCGGAGATTGCATCACACTATCCAGCTATTGATTCGGTATTTATACACTTTGTGTCTTTGGTTATATGGCATGTATAGGCTTGTGAATATGAAATAAGTATAAGTAATTTTGGTAATTGATTCCTACGTGTTTGATGTGCTCAAGCCATGCGATTTGGCTTAACTTGAGGCAAGTTTTGGTTGTGTATATGTTCTTATGATGTGGTATAATTTGGTAATTTGATGATGGTTAGTATTTATGCCAATGGTCATATTGATATGTGATTGGGAGTAGCTATATCTATGCTTGTTATAAATTGGTATATTAAGGCATTAGTGGAAGTGTCCAAAATGATATTCATGAATGGTGTAATGTGGAAATTATGTGTTATGCATATATTGGTTTTGGTTAGATGCTTGGATGCCAATTTGATTGGTAAAAAGTGATGATTTAGTATATGTCATATATGTGAAATATAGTTAATGAATTATGATGATTTGGAATATGAATTATA
This sequence comes from Gossypium stocksii, assembly GCA_020496765.1. Lineage (NCBI taxonomy): Eukaryota > Viridiplantae > Streptophyta > Magnoliopsida > Malvales > Malvaceae > Gossypium > Gossypium stocksii. The sequence continues at coordinate 44,555,095 of CM035629.1, forward strand.
TGGCTAGTTAAACATGTTTGGATGGTAAGTATTTGGAAAAGAAAATGGTATAGAAATGAGTATTGAAAAGGTTATAATTGATAATGTATGAATTGTATTTGAAATGGCATTTGTTTGGCTGCCTATTGAGTATGGAAATGGTGTATTGTAACTTGTTATAGGATTGTATGTTTGGGTGAGAAATGTAGCTTGTAACTAGCCTAATTTCATCCACATGGGCGGAGCACACGGGCGTGTTGCTCGACCGTGTGCAACACATGGCCTTGATACACGGCCGTGTGTCCCTTGATGATGCATTAAAAACTAAGTCAGTAAGTTACACGGCCTAGACACACAGGAGTGTGGGCGACCGTATGACCTAAATTAGTATGTATGCCTTGTTTTCACACGGCATGTGACACGGCTGTGCCCGTAGCCATGTGAGGCACACGGCCTGTTCACACGGGCTTGTGACCCCTCGTAGGCTTGTATAAAGGACATTGTGTTTTGTTTAAATGGTATTTGATCATGAATGCTTTACTTATGAGATATGTATAATAATGGTGCGAATTTATCGATAATACCTCGTAACCCTATTCCGGCGACGAATACAGGTTAGGGGTGTTACATTTCTAAATTCAATACCTATTCTAAAGATTGAAGAGGAAGAAGATCCTGAGGAATTTCTAAATTGGATTGTAGAAGATGAATTTGAAGAGAATTCAAAATTTAATATAGAAAATTTCCTAGAGGAAGATATAAGATCAGAGATGGAAGAAAACATATAAATGAATTTTAGTGGTTAAATGTAAAGATAAATGTTGTTCATATACAAAATGAGAACTAAAAAAATCTGAGCTTATGAATGAAAAAAATTGCATATTGATATATTTTTGGTCTCTTTTTATTCATTAAATTTTTTTATGTAAGTATTTTTTTTTTGCTGTTCGAAATTGTTTTGAAAATTTTTATTTCTTTTTTAACAGATTAATTATTGAAGATGGATAATCGGTTTTTCATATGTGTTTATTTTGATGGAATAATCTTGACAACAACTGTTGATGTATATTTGAATGCTGCTAACAAATAGCAATTAGATTTAATAGAAATGTCACGTTCGATGATATGAAGGAAAGGCTTAGTGCAAAAAGTGTTAGGCGTTGTGGGAAAAAAGATCTCAAAACTTTTCTACAAGTTTCCAGTTTGATAAAATCCCATCAAATTCACCTAAATGGAACTTATAGACAATGAAAGCGTGGGGACAATGGTCGCTCTTTATTGTGGGAATCGAAGTGACCAAAATTCACCGATTCAATTATTTGTTGAGTTAGTTGGTGTGAAGCCAACTGAAGATCTCAATCCATTAGGTGAAGAACATGGAGCTCAAGAACCGTGTATGGTGGCTCTAATATCGTATGTTGATAGTCAATCAACTGTATGCAGGATCGATATCGATCTTAGTGTTACACCTGATATTGATGTGGTTGGTGATGATGGATATGATATTAGTGATCCTTATGATCACGAGGTCGATAGTGATACTAATCCCGATGTGAACAAGGTCCTAGATGATATTGACAACGAAGACGTGAATAAAGATGGAAACATTAATGCATTTTCAGTTGAGAACCAGATTCGACGTATTGTGGTATACAATAATCCTGGAGCACACATATCGCTCATAGACCCTGACGCGGTGCACACAGTCAAGTTCCCTGAATACCCTAAAATACTACTTGCTCTTCGACTGGTCGTAGATTTTGATTCTGAGGAGTTGTTCGTGGGCCAGAGATTCAAAAGTAAGGAAGAGTGCGTATTTGCTATTAAGCAGTATAGCATGAATATATCAGTGGACTACAAAGTCGTCGTGTCTAAATTAACATTATATATTAGGGAGTGTTAGAAGTCGGCGAAAGGCTGCAATTGGTGGGTACGAGTTGCATTTATTCAGAAGTTGCAGATGTGGGAGATACAAAAATTTGTTAGGCTTCACATATACATTTTAACACGTATGACAGAAGATTATAAAAACTTGATTCCAAAACCATCTGTATGTGTATCATGCCAATGTTAAAAGACATGCCGACCGTTAAAGTTTCGGTACTGATTGTCGAAATGCAGGCACGATTCCAGTATCGAGTATCATACTGAAAGGCGTAGATAGCTAAATAGATGGCAATAGAGCAATTGTACGGGGATTTCGGTGCATCGTACAATGAGCTACAGGAATGGATAGTCGTTCTGCAGGAGTACCTACCAGAGATTGTCATTAAGTTACAAACACAACCGTATTACGGCTCGGATGACCAAGTACAACCAGGAAAAAGAATTTTCCATCAGATGTTCTAAATATTTGATTTATAAGTGCCCGCATTTCCCTACTGCAGGCCATTTGTGCGAGTAGATGGGACTTGGCTATACAGAAAATATACACAGATCCTACTTCTTGTAGTTTCTCAATACGGGAACAAGAACATCCTTTCAATAGTGTTTGCCATCATAGATAAGGAGAACATGGAATCGTGAGAATTTTTCCTTACAAACCTACGGAGGTATGTTATTAGCGATGATAATATTTGCATTATCTCCGATAGAGGGAAAGGATTAATTGCTGCCATTAGGTGTTTCAGTGTGCCATAGAGATCTATTTACTACATTTGGTAGATCGTAACTAAGTTCCATTGAGATTATAAAAATGCAGACTAGCAGAGACAAGTTGTGAGAATGGGTAAAGGATAACCTTATCTTTTTAATATATGTTTTAATGTTGTAGGGCGAGACTATAATTTATCTTTTCTTAATGCATACCAATGCATGAGCTAGAGCTACACATTTCTCGACAAAGAATAACTCGACTTGAGAGTGACATGGAGGGTCAAACGATCATATCTTTATGATAGTGGTTGGGTACCATAGAGTCGTGGCAATGAGCTCAAAGTTTCAATGAGGGTTTTCACTATGGTCATATGACCACTAACTTGGCAGAGGGGATTAACTCTGTGTTGTTGAAAACGTGGCACCTTCCGATTTCATCTGTCTTCTTGGCTACATTCTACAGGTTGGCTACCTTAATGCCAAGAATGAGTCAACAACAAGTCAACCAGATGGAATCGGGAAATGTATTTGTCAAAGATGTCAAGGATGCAATGGTTGCAAACCATCGGATAATGAGGTCGATGAATGTAGAAGTATTTTCACGATGTCTTGAAATATTTAGAGTTACGGAGACCATCAGTTGTTGACCTAGTATACCACCTAGGTCCCATGAGTTTATCTCTGAAATAGATGGTGCAATTGCAGGAGGTTCCAAACACTTCATTATCCATGTGATCATGCCATGGCAGCTTGTGCTAAAGTCTCACTGATGTTGAACAATTTATCGATGATGTGTACACCCTCGAGCTTATGTTACGTGTTTGAGAGAATGAGTTCCCTGTCCTACCTAACCTATCTATGTGGGAGGTGCCTCTAACGACTTTTGAGCTTGTCCCAGACAAAGGGTTGTGTAGGAATCCAAAAGGTCATCCGTAATAATCCAGAATCCATAATGAAATGGATATTAGGGAGAAATCTGATGGTATGCATTTTGGATTATGCAAATTAGCTGGTCATAATCGAAGTAAATGCCCGCAGTGAAACTACCATATTAGACAATCGTCACGATCAGGTAGGAATTGAGCTTATATAACCCAATGTACCTAATTTAAATTACAAGTTTGTTCCTCGTTTTAATGTTGTAATGTATCTAATTTATATTACAAAATTTGCTCCAAATTTTAATGTTGTAATGTATCTAATTTATGATCACAAAATTTATTCCAAGTTTTAATGTTGTAATGTATCTAATTTACGACCACAAAGTTTGTTCCAAGTTTTAATGTTGCAATGTATGTAATTTATGACCACAAAGCTTGCTCAAAGTTTTAATATTGTAGTAATCTAATTAAATAAATACAAAGATTGTCTCTTTTTTTTTCATTTACAAAGTTTTTAGAATTAAAAAAGTACAAACTTTGTAATATTTAAATTGTAAAAAATCCTTAAAATTGATGGTTTGAAGGTGTGGTCCTAGGGGTATATTCCTATGAGGGTCAATGTTCATGTTGCAAGTGGTCGCGGTGATCAACATTCTCTTCAGCCGTAGGTGGGGGTATGTGAAACATGGAAGAAAAATCATATGCCTCGAATGACATCGATGAACTTGAGTCGAGAGGAATGGAGTACTGCGGTGGATAAGAGCCGGGAGGATTGGAGTAATGTAGTGGATACGGGCTTGGAGGAGTGCTGTATTGTGATATCAAACTCGAAATGATATCTATGTCTTGATGAGCCCGGGAAATAGTCGTTGACTTGTAACTCCGGATGATAAAAACCATCCCCAGAATGAGTATGCGACCGCTCAGGCTCAGGCTAGGGCTCGAGCTCTGGCTCGTATGCCCCAAGTCAATGCATGTGCTGGAGAACTATAGTTGATTGCCCACTAAGTAAATATGGTTTCCCTGTACTTGAGTACCATTGTATGTACTCTAACAATGGTAGCAAATCGAAAGAAATATCCATCTGGGGTCTCTCCGCCATCCGATTATCCCACGCTACAATATATTTCTGGTGCACAACCCTCCAATTATTTCCATGTTTTCTTCTCTTTTTAATATCGTGGATCTTCCCAACTGCATTTGCAGATCTGGGATATACTGGATGCAACCAAATTGCCAGAGTACTTGTAAAAGCTCAGTTTATACCCTAGTCAGAATAGTGGTTTCGGGACAACATATTCGAGTCTGAAAAATGTTCTGATATTATTTACCGTGTTTGTGACATATGAATTAGCATATGATAAATTTCTGTGATTAAATATGTCCGTCTCTGTGCTTAATTACGAAAAAATGACTTAACCGTATAAAAGGCAAAATCAACATGCTATTTGTTAAAGTGCTTTAATGCCATGTTCTATTAAATATGAAGTCCTTATGTTGTTATTAGCCCATTTGATGCATGAGTGGTCATAAATAACCCTAGTTCATGTGAAGTTGCATGGTTTTTAATCATGGGAAATTTTGTAAATGGTTTTAATGTTTAATAAATAAAACAAAAGCATGAAATGGTTGGATTTCATCCACCATTGCCGTGAATACCAAAGAAAAAGAAAATAAAATAGCAAGCTTAGGGTTCGGCCTTTGATTCTTTGATTGAGGTATGAATTTTGATCTGTTTTTGATAATTTTTACGTTTCTGTGATCGTTGCTTCGTGTTGTACAAAGCCCATGTCTGAATTTCTAATTCTGTCAATGTTTCCACGAAATGCCATTGTTGATTTCATAGTTTTATTTTGAATGTGAATGAATTACAAAAGGTAGATGTTGGGTTTACTTGTTTTACCATGAGATTTTGATGAAATTGAGCTATATGGGCTAAATTAAGAAAATATGATTGTGGGAGGACTAAATTGTGAATAAAATGTGATATATGGGCTTATATGAGAGCTATGAAGATTCGGCTAGGCCAATTTGAAATGAAATTGTGTTTATTTGATGTTTTGTGAATTAGGGACCAAAGGGTTAAAATGTGTAAATGTGAGGGCTAAAATGCAAATTGCCTTAATTGTGTATTTATGGACTAAATTGAATGAAATGAATGATTGAATGGTTGAATTTGAATTAATTTAGATCAAGAACAAAGAAAATCAGACTTAGATCGAGGAAAGTCCAAAATCGTCGATTAGTCAGATCAAATCTGTTTAAATCCGTACGAGGTAAGTCAATATACAAATATACATTTATGTTAATGTTTGATAATAATGTTTGAGTTATAAACTGTATTGGACGGCCATGAGAGCCCGATATTGAGATGCTGAATTGGCTTTGATTGAGAAATGGTAAAACGGCGTCATGTAAGACCTCGTCCAGGATGTAGGCAATGATTTGTAGTTTACGTGTAAGATCGTGTTTGGGACACTGGCTTCGTATATGATTCGTGTAAGACCCTGTCTGGGACAGTGGCATCGATATTGAATAACATGTAAGACCACGTCGGGGACATCGGCATTGTTAAAGGCCTATAAGATCTCTGTAACGATTCTAAACGATGAAAAATAGTTTCGAGAATTGAATGAATGTCTGTTCTATATATCTGACTCAGGTATGTTTGGTCTGTACTAAAATTACGAGCATGAATGGTGTACAAATGTGAATTAAGGGAATATGAAGAATGAGTATATCTAGCTTACGAGCTCTTTTTATGAGATTGTTATCTTAATGTATTTAGAGATTGCATATGTATGTATTTGGCTTACTAAGCTTATTGTAGCTTACTCTGTTTATTCTTTCAACTGTTTTACAAATATCGTCACTATTATAGGCTCGGGGACCTTCGAGGATTGTCACCACACTATCGAGCTTGTTTTGGTATCTTTTGTTTGTACAAAGTATAAGTATGACATGTATAGGCTAGAGTGTCTATGTTCAAGTATTGAATATGTAGTTTGTAATGCTATGTGAATTAGATGGCAAATGATATGCTTGTGATTGCCTTTGGTATATGGTTTGTGATGTTGAATATATAAGTTTATGATGGATTTATGATCAAATCGTTTTGGTTAATCTTGTAAGGAAATGGTAAGCTTTTGGATGTGTTGTGAATGATATATGTAATATGTATTTAGTCATGAATTTGGTTTGGATTATAGATATGTTTGGTATGATTTTGAGTATGAATGATTTGGTCATGTTGAAGTATAATTTTAAAGCATTGGATTTGAGTTGAATTTATTATGTATTGTGACTTGAGCATGGCTATTTGATAGTACCTTAGTAGTTGGAAAGTTTGGCTTAACAAAGCCTACTTTGTGCCACACAGTCAGGAGACACGAGCGTGTACTCCAACCGTGTGTCCCCTACACATTAGGTTTTAGGTCAGTTTCACACACGGTTACTAGGCACGGACGTGTGATCATGCCGTGCCAAGTTTGGTTGTTTCGACCATGGGTAGGAGGAACGGGCATGGGCATAGACCGTGTTAGTTTCTCAGTGTTGCCCACGGTCTGAGCCAAAAGTTGAGGCACGGCCATGTGTACTACACGGTGATGCTGCACGGGCGTGTGCCCTATTCAAAATTGGAAAATTTTCTGAGTTTCGTTTAACCTTTGTATGTGATCGGCTTAGTCCCGAACCTTGTTTAATGCATGTTTGCAGTCTAGTAAGTCTCATAAGGGACTTAATCCCTGAATTCTGTTATAATGATTGTGAATATTCTGTTTTGATCTGCGTTCTGATTTTCTGGTAACTCCTCGTCCTATTTCGGCGATGGTTACTGGATAGGGGTGTTGCAATTTTATTGGTATCAGAGCTACAGTTTAGTTAGTTCTAGGACTAACGTAGTGTGTCTGAGTCTAGCTATACATGCGATATATCTGAACTGCGATAGTGTGATGAAATCCTGACGATTAATTGTGTTTTTGATATAGCCATGGATCCCAAAAGAGCCGTAGTCGACGATGTCGAAAGTAACGTGCCTTCTCTTGCTGAAGAGACAGCGCCTGCTGAATCTGTGCCGAATGCTAGTGATCATGGTGGGGAGGCAAAGAGTGCCTTCTTCCACATGATGAGTGAATGGTTTTCAGAATTCGTTCGTACGAATCCCGCTACTCAACAACCTCTACCCCCTCAAACTCCGAATGTGCTACCTGTGAATGAACCGCTTCGATTAAATAGACCTCAAGTAGATAAGATCCGTAAGTATGAGGCCGAAGAGTTTAGGGCCACTACTAATGATGACACTGAACGAGTGGAATTCTGGCTTGAGAATACCGTGAGGGTATTCAATGAGTTATCGTGTACTCCTGATGAATGTCTGAAGTGTGTCGTTTCTTTGCTAAGAGACTCAGCATATCAATGGTGGAAGACTCTAACTTCTGTTGTTCTGAGTGAACGGGTTTCATGGGATTTCTTTCAATTTGAGTTCCGAAAGAAATACATAAGCCAAAGGTTTATTTATCAAAAGCACAAAGAGTTTCTAGACTTGAGGCAAGGGAATAAGTCTATTACTGAATATGAACGGGAATTCATTCGATTAAGTCAGTATGCTCGAGAATATGTAACATCCTGAAATAGGGCCTAAACGGAACAGTGGTTTCGTGACCACAAATCTGAGATAGAAATAATTATTTTATAATTATTTTGATGTTTATGATATGATTTCATGATGGTGTGAAGATTTCGTGAAGAAATTCTATGCATAAAATGCTTAATTTGAAATTAGGGACTAAATCGAATAAGTTGCAAAACTTGCATTCTAGAAGCTTTTAGTATGAAATTGCTTTGGAATATTAATTAGGAGGTCTTAAATAGAATTGGACCAATTTCTAAAATTTTGGACAAAAATGGGCTTGTACATGAAAAATTTTCAAAGAAAGGCATGAAGGGTATTTTAGTCATTTGGTAATTAAAAGATTAAAAAAGGGAAAAAGATGGCAAAATATCTCCATCTTCTTCATTAGCACGAAATTTCAAGGGTTCTCCATAGTTAGGGTTTGTTTCAAGCTTCCAAGCTCCATAGTAAGTGATTCCAAGCCCCGTTTTTAATGTTCTTTACGTTTTTGGAATCTCTGTAGCTCGATAAAGCTTATGCTAGCTATAATTTAAGCTAGGGTTCATATTTGGAAAAATACCCATAGGTGAAAAGTGTTTATTTTGATATTTTATGATAGAATATGATGTTTTAAATTATGCTAGACAACTTAGGCTACTCGGTTTTAGGTAAAAACGCGAAAAAGGGCTTAATCGGTAAAAATACCTATTGTTCATAAGTACATGTTATAGTAGGAATTTGAGGTTGTTGTTGGTAAATAAATGATCAGCATGTCTTAAAACATAAGAATTTGTGATAAAGTTTGATTTTCGAGCCGTGGGGCAAAAGTGTAAATATGCAAAAGTTTAGGGGCAAAAAGTAATTTTGCCAAAGTTGGAGTCAGGGACTGTTTTGATAAATGTGAGTATTAAATAAGCTAAATTTGCTATTATAGATCAAGAAGAACGAAATTCGGGAGTAGATCAGGGAAAAGAGAAAGTAAAGGACTAAATTGTTAAGTTTAGTCATATTTTGTATTGAGGTAAGTTTACGGTAAATAAATGCAATATTTCATTATTTTACATTAATGTTGTTAATTTCCAGCATTTATACATTTATTTACGAATATATTCAAAGTCGAATCATAGACGAGATGATAGAGAAAGAGTATCGAAAGGTCCCGTTGAACTTTAGAAATATAGGGATACAAATGTCATGACATTTGGGGTTGACAGGACAGGACAGGAATGAGCCATGTAAGCCCATATCAGATATATGGCTTTGGAGACAGAAATAATCCATGTAAGTCCATATCAAATATATGGCTTTGGAAAGACAGGAACATTTCATGTAAGTCCATGTCAAAGACATGGCAATGGCAGATTATTATCAGACAGGAAAACCCGAATATCCCTAGTATTTCGAGCGGTTCAACGGGATATTATACAAGTTAAATTATGGAAAATTTATCACCAAGGGAAAGGTAAGTTATATTCATGAGTACTGAAAAGATCAGGTAAGAAAGAAGACAAGTGAATAAGGAAGAAGGTAGGAAATGAGGTGTAAAGAAAGCTTATGATGCTAGGTGATATATTGAATAATTATCGTTTATGATGAATGTTGTAATTTATTTGCTTGTAAACTTACTAAGCCTAGTGCTTACTCTCTTTATTTTCCTTCTTTTTATAGTTATTGCCAAGCTCACTTTGGAATCGAAAGGAACGTCGGAGATCTGGTCACACTATCGAAGGAATCATTTTGGTACAGTTAGATGTCTCATTTTGTTTATGGCATGTATAGGGACTTGGCTTCTTTTGATATGATAAGTTCAATGAATGGTGTATAAATACTTGTTAATGAATAGCTAATGGAATGGCTAATCATATACACATTTAATAGTATGTATGCTTGAATGGTAACTATTACAAGGAAACTATGAAAAAGGTGAAAGTAGTTTAAAAACAGATTCAAACAGCAGCAATGACGTGAGTTTTAAAAATCACTAAAAATAGTAGAAATGGAATTAAAAGGTGAATGAGGCATGAATTAAAGCTTAATGAGTATATTTTCATGTAGAAGAAATAGAGTAAGGAAAAGAGTAGTATATTATGAGTTATTTGCACTTGAGTGAGACTACTCTAGACTAACTCTGTGATCCCCTGTTCTGACTTTAAAAATTCACCATAAATTGTACATAAATAATTAGGTGTTATAATTTATATTCCTAGATTTCTTGTTGAGTTTGGTTTGTAATGAAACAAACTGCATGCCTATTTGAGTTTTTTACAGAGAGAAACTTTATTTGAAGTGAACAGAGGTCAGAGTAGTCAGACTGTGCAACAGGGGAGATTTTAACTAATAAACTGTACTAATTGGCTAAACCAAAAATTCTAGAAAAAAATTATTAAATAGATACATGAGTCTAGATTCAGGGAAAATTGACGGATCTTGATTTTGAGTTTTGTAACTTGAGATATGATTTTTTTTTGTAACCGTGATACAGTTGGACAGTTTTATAAGGAATAGAGAAATAATTCATTTTGGCTTGTTTAAGTAACTGGTAATATTTGATTGATCCCGGTTTGGTCCCAAACTATTTCAATACCATGATTTAGGGTTTCGATGACCCCTTTTTAGGGACGTACTGAACGAATGAAAATAAATTAATTTTAAAAAGCAAATTTTTATGCCCGCTTGAGTAAGTAAAGTCCGGTAGCGCCTCGTGCTCGACTCCGGCGACGGTCTCGAGTAAGGGGTGTTACAGAATATGTCACAACAGAAACTACTATGTGCAAGAGGTTCATAGAGGGTTTGAATGAAGATATAAAACTTCTGGTTGGAATTCTCGATCTAAATGAGTTTGTTGGATTGGTAGAAAGGGCTTGTAAAGCAAAAGAACTTAGTAAAGAAAAGAAGAAAGTTGATTTTGAAGCTAGAGAAGTTCGAAAGAGATCTTCAAGTAGATCATTTCAGCCTGTGTCAAAGAAGCTTCGAGATGAATCTAATCGTTCGAAGATTAATATGGGATATTCTGACAGAAACCGTGAGAGATTGCGTTCAAGTTTTAAAACTTCTGCTACTTCTGTTGCGAGTGTCGGGAATGCTAAATCTGAGAGACCTGAGTGTGCACATTGTGGAAAAAGATATCTTGGAAGTTGTAGATTGAAAGATCGAGCCTATTTTCGATGTGGATCTCTGGATCATTTTGTTCGAGATTGCCCTGAATCTGTTGATCAAGAGATAGTGCATAATCCGAGACCGAGTAATGTTTCTGCTAGAGGTAGAACTTCAAGAAACATCGAAAATACTAGTGTTGGTCATAGAGTTGGTAAAGATACAACAGACGATCTGAAGCTCGAGTGCCTGCTAGAGCCTACGTCATCAGAGCACGTGAAGAAACTTCGTCTCCTGATGTGATCACTGGTACTTTTACTCTTTATGATACCTCTGTAATTGCTTTGATTGATCCTGGATCAATGCATTCCTATATCTGTATGAATTTAGCATTTAGTAAGACTTTGCTAGTAGAGTCTATAGAATTTGTAGTAAAAGTATCGAACCCCTTAGGTAAAAGCGTCATAGTTGACAATGTCTGTGAGAACTATCTGTTAATAATTCGTGATACCTGTTTTCTAGCTGATTTATTGCTTCTACCTTTTGATGAATTTGATATAATTCTGGGAATGGTCTGGTTAACGTTGCATGATGCGATTGTGAATTGTAAGCGAAAAGTTATTGATTTGAGATGCAAAGATGATGAGATTATTCGAATTGAGTCTAGTGATCAGAATGGATTATTAGCTGTGATATCTGTATTAAAAGCTCAAAAATATATAAGAAAGGGTTGTGAAGCCTACTTAGCATATGTAATAGATTCAAAGGTGTCTGAAAAGAAAATTGAATCTGTGCCTGTTGTTTGTGAGTTTTCTGATGTGTTCCCTGAAGAACTTTGTAACGCCCTAATTTTTGGGTTTTTCTTAAATTGATCCTTATCTGATAAAATGGTTAAATGATGGTATTTGGGTGTGTAATGCATGTTTGGAGTATGATAATGGGCCTATGGAAGGCCCATGTGTTGGCTAAAAGCTCGGCAAAATTTTGTATTCTTGACTTAGGAGATAGGGGACCATTGAAAGTAAGGGTCTTAAGAAATTGTGTGCGAAATGTAACACAAATGGATCAGTGGTAAAGTGGCAAGGGGACGCCACTAGGCTCCTTAAAAAGTGGCGCCTAAGTGTGCTTGGAGGTCCAAGGTTCAAGCTCCAAAGGTGGCAAAGAAGGCGTTTTATTTTTCAGCTTGAGCAGGTAAGAGTTTGAGGCAGAATTGAACTCTGCTTGGGAGAATTTGAATCGGTCAAGGAGCAAATCGTGGAGGAGGTTGAGGAACAAATCAAGGAGCTTTTGAATTTCAAAAGAGGTGGCCAGTTTTGGGACTCTGTATGTGCCATTTGGCTAGGGAGTTTGGTGTTGGTGATTTCGGCAATTAGGGGCTTAGTATGCCGATATTCTAAAGGTCCTCTTTAGGTGTTTTAGCCGATTCCTTTAGGTTGGTAAAACTCCCATTCTTTTGTTGATTTCTTCATAGTCTATTAGGTATTTCTTTTAGCCACTTTGTTTCTCCTATCACACCAAGTAGCCGAACCTTATTCCACCCTTGTGCCGTATTTTCTTCTGTAAAACCGATTGCTCACCTCCTTCCCTACTCAATCGCAAATCTTTGGTCTTTTCTTCTTTCATTCTCTTTCATTTCTCCTCTTCTATTATTCGTACCTCTTTGTTTCTCATTTTGCTTTGGAAGTCACAAAAGCTAGCAACCCCATTGCTGATTCTTCTCTTCCCCCTCTTCTCTGTCGATATCATCTTCCATAACCCATTGGCCGAATCATCTCATCAACTCTCTCACTCTTTCTTCTTCATCCATTTCATAAAAACCTCCTGTTTCTTGTCGAACCAAATACCTTGAGGACCAAAACCTTATCTCTTCTTTTGGGAACCGAAAGCCTCCATACCTTGTGGCACTTTAAAGTCGAATTTTAAGTCATCTTTTATCCCTTCTGGCGGTGGCAAGTGGAGCTGTTGTAGATCGTGGTTAGATTGGTAAGTACCTTAAGACTTATTTCGTTAGTTCTTCAGGTTTTAAAGCTGTAAGCCGAAACCCCTTTATGGGGAGGCTAACATTAGTGTCTAAGGGCTTGTTGGCCGCTCTCTTTTGGGTTGATTTTGTTAGTGCGATCAAGAGACTGTGCAACTAAGGACTTGGAAGGCTAAACGCTACGGGACAATAGGATCTGGTTCACTTTCGACAAGAAGGTAAGGGTTTTTAAGGACTTAGGCCATGTAGGTCGATTATGGTGAGGGGTCATAGTTCTTTGGTTATCGTTTATTAGACTGAAAGTTAGCGTTTGATTGTAGGTTTTTCGTACGTGGATTTCTTCAATGGTTTCGACAGTAACAGGTGTGTAACTAATCCCAACTTTTAGTCTGAAATGGTAAAAGCCGAAATGGCCATAAAGTGACCGACGACTGGTGGAAAGTGACCGAAAACGCACTCGTTTAATAATCAAGAGTAATCGTTTACTCCGTTGGGGTTAACCATGAGTTCGGTGGTGAAGGAATTGCAGAGGGTGCGATTCTGAACGTTTTGGTAAGATGGGCTTCAATGGGCCAAAGACGAGCCTAATGGGCTTCCGAGCCCAAAATCGATAAAGTGACTATTATAGGCTTTCTGGCGACGTGGTTAATGATAACATGGTTAGATTGGTAAATTAAACCTAAAATTGGGCTTAACGGGCTTGAGACGATAATGGACTTAGTAAGGCCCATTAGGGGTTTTAGGCTAAAAAGGGCAAAAGTGGAAATTAAGCTTAAAATGGACTTCTGTGGATATCTATGGACTGATAACCAATTGAGCTTGCATAAAATCTCTGAAAATGTGATAAAGGACTAATATATCCCTGAACCTGGAAAAATTTACCAAAATACCCCTAGGTGTAAAAAGACTATTATACCCCTAGGGTCAATTCTGTATGAAATGTATGATTTTATGTATCAGCATGAGTTACCATTAATGTGAGCATATCTGATGCATGAGATGCTATATGTTGCATGCTAGTATGTATATATCTGTTGCATGGGGTATGGGTTTATGATGGAGGAAGCGTTCTGGCAGCCTCGCTGCAATCTGGTGACTTTGTCACATTATTATCTGGTAGCCTCGCTGCAATCTGGTGACTTTGTCACATTATTATCTAGCAGCCTCGCTGCAATCTGGTGGCCTCGCCACAATATCTGTATCTGGTGACCTCGTCACAATATCTGGCAGCCTCGCTGCAAATTATATCTGGCAGCCTCGCTGCAATTATTTGTGGTGTGTAGCGGTTGGGTGGGTCGAGTAGTCTCCCCACATGGTGTAAGGCTGGTACGGGGGTGTTATGGATGGATCTGGGTTGGGTTTCTGTATGCATATTATATCTGATCTGTATCTGTTATGGGCCTATGGGCTTAACCTGATTTCTGTAATGGGCCAAGGCCAAACTAATCTGATTCTGAGGCTTGATCTGTTTTGGCCTATGGTATAGATAATGTTGCACACTGAGTTGTCAAACTCACCCCCTTTTATTTAATCTCTGCAGGTAACACTCAACCATAGTGGGCTTGGAGCTGCGAGAGATTCGGAGTGGCCACAGCATCTGCAGAACTGGTTTTCATTTTGTTTAAAGTATTTTATTGTTAAGTTATTTTTGGGTTTTATTTTGTAATAAGGCCGCTATCTAAGTTTTTATTTGGTTTAATTTTTCTTTGATGATTAAATTACATTTTATAGAATCGCTAGTTTAGGCTGCGCTGGTTTCAAAATCTAAAGAACATTTTCAAAACTCAACGAGTGAATAATATGGATAACTTAAAGGATTAATAAACTGGTTTTAACAAACTTACTCTTTTGATTCAAACCTCACTTAGGACACAACAAGACTAAAAGGGTCGTAAACTTAGTTTTAGGATCGTGTGACACACCAGATCTGGTCGTAACGCCTAGGCCGGGTTTGGGGTGTTACATTTAGTGGTATCAGAGCCAGGTTGCAACAACTCGGCTGTGGATTGGGTCTAAAAATGGAAGTTTTCAAACAATCAAAACAAAGATTTTTGAAAGGTCATGTTTTCGACAATTGTTTTCAAAATTAATTGGAACTTGTTTTGATGAACTTCTTTTGTATATAAATGATTTATTTTCAAAGAATAAATCAGGTTTCCCTAAGTAATCTTTCTAAAGAGTGGCAGACCGAATCTCCGGCCCAAGCCTGTAAGTTTTCTAAACTTTTCTGATGTTTCTGAAAATTCTGATTATATGCCTGACTAAAGACTCTATTATGATACTTTAGCTAGGGTATTACTGAAACTATAGAGACTCTGATAGGTGGACTGAGACTGTAGCTAGGCTACCGCGGAAGAAAATAACCTCTGAAATGCTACTTATTCATATGACATTTGTAATAAACATTGAAATATTAATCTGACTCATAAAATTTCTAAAACAGAAAATACGAAATGAGTACGCGAGCAGCTCGTGGTAGGGGCCGTGGACGTGGCCGAGGTAGTGCATGAGCTAAAACTTCATCTTCGGGACATGCGCCAGCAGCTGATATACCGATACCACCGGCAACAGAGGTGGAGTCTCATGATCGAGGTGTTGGGGATGACGCCCTATCGCAAGCGATGCTTCGAGTTCTGGAAAGGGTTACTGGGGCAAGTACCGGTAATGGATTTCGGGGATCCATTTCTAAGCGACTCTGAGCTAATGGGGCGAAATTCTTTAGGGGCGTGTCTGGTGTAGCCCCAAATGTGGCCGAGTATTGGTTGGAGGCCACAGAGTGAATTATGGATGATCTGGACTGCTCTATGGAACAGAAACTGAAGGGGGCTGTATTGTTGCTGAGAGATGAAGCTTATCAGTGGTGGCTCACGGTAAAAGATGGAACTTCCGATGGTGAGGTAACATGGGAGCTGTTTAAGAAAGCCTTTAAAGGAAAATATGTTGGGGCTAGCTATGTGGACACCCGTAGGAAAGAGTTCTTAAATTTGGTTCAGGGAAGTAGGACAGTATCTGAGTACGAGGCTGAATTTCTGAGGCTGAGCCGATATGCTTCTGGGATAGTTGCTACTGAATATGAGCGTAGCGTACGTTTCGAGGCTGGTCTGAGAGATGAACTAAGGGTACTGATTGCTCCGCAGAGGGAGCGTAACTTTGCTGCCTTGGTTGAGAAAGCTAAGATAGCTGAGGAAGTAAAGCGTACCGAGAGGCAAAATCGCGAAAAGGATAGAAACCGCTTCCGGAGGGATTCTGGACCATCAGGTGGGGCTAATAGGAATGTTAAGAGAGCAAGAGTAGCAGAACCAGTGCGAGCGGTGCCAATGAATGCTGTCAGACCGCAGGGTTGTAGGAGTTGTGGTAAGATACATATGGGCGAGTGTCGGAAACGTTCTGGAGCCTATTTTCGATGTGGGTCGATGGAGCATAGGATTAAGGACTGTCCCGAAGAACCGGATCAAGGACAAGTTATGGCTCAAAGGGTTGTCCAACCAGTGAGGGGTAGACCACCAGCTCCGAGGGGTCGTGGACAAGGTAGAGGCAGAAATGGTAATGGTCGTGGACGAGGAGCACCTGGTAGGGGTGCTGGTTTCGCTGAGGCTCGTCAGCCAGTGCTAGTTTATGCAGCTCGTCGCCGAGAGGAGGGTGATGCTCCTAATGTCATAACCGGTGCGTTTTTGATTTCTAGTATGCCATACACTGCATTGATAGATGTTGGATCTACCCATTCTTATGTTGCATATGTCATGTCTGGGTCGTTGGGAGTGCATTCTGAGGAGACAGTGAGTGAGGTAACTGTACTAAGTCCTTTGGGTCACTCGGTTAGGGTAGACAAACTGTATAGAGACGTGCCTATAGAAACTCAAGGGAAAATCTTTTCTGGAGACTTGATGGAGCTACCTTTCAGAGAATTTGATCTCATCTTGGGAATGGATTGACTTGTAAAGCATAGGGCTACTTTGGTTTGTGCTGCAAAGCGAATGAGGCTAAAGACTGCAGAGGATGAGGAAGTTATAGTGATAGGTGAACGTAGAGATTATTTATCCAATGTGGTGTCAGCATTGAGAGCTGAGAAGTGGATCCGAAAAGGATGTGAGGCTTATTTGGCATTCCTAAGTCAATCAGAATCTGAGGAGTTGACTGTGGATCAAGTTAGAACCGTTAAGGATTTTCAAGATGTGTTTCTAGAAGAGCTTCCAGGTTTGCCTCCTAATCGAGAGGTTGAGTTTGGGATCGATTTGTTGCCTGGTACGGCACCAGTGTCTATTTTACCGTATAGGATGGCACTAAAGGAGTTGGTGGAGTTGAAAGCGCAGATTCAAGAACTGTTGGATAGAGTCTTCATTAGGCCAAGTGTGTCTCCGTGGGGAGCACCAGTGCTATTCGTAAAGAAGAAAGATGGGTCAATGCGAATGTGCATCGATTATCGACAGTTGAACAAACTGACGATTAAGAATAAGTACCCGTTGCCAAGAATTGATGATCTGTTCGACCAGCTTAGAGGAGCTTCAGTATTCTCCAAGATTGACCTTCGATCTGGGTACCATCAATTAAGGGTGAAAGAGGTGGATATATACAATACAGCATTCAGAACTCGCTATGGTCACTATGAATTCTTGGTTATGCCATTTGGGTTGACCAATGCACCTGCAGCTTTTATGGATCTGATGAATCGAGTGCTCCAGCCATACTTGGATCGATTCGTAGTCGTCTTTGTCGATGATATTTTGGTCTATTCTGAATCTGAGGAGAAACATGATGAGCATCTCCGTATTGTGCTGCAACTGTTAAGGGAAAATGAGCTTTATGCGAAATTCAGTAAGTATGAGTTTTGGTTGAGGGAGGTAACCTTCTTGGGTCATGTTGTATCTGCTGAGGGGATTAAGGTAGACCCTCGAAAGATTGAAGCAATTCTGGAGTGGAAACCACCGAGGTCAGTGGCAGAAATTTGAAGTTTTCTGGGTTTAGCTGGATACTATAGAAGGTTTGTAGAAGGATTTTCTGTGATGGCAGCGCCATTGACAAAACTCGTAAGGAAAGGAGTGCCATTTAGTTGGACTGAGCAACAGCAAGAAGCTTTTGAGAAACTAAAGAAGGTTCTGACTGAAGCACCCGTACTGATTCAACCAGAGTCTGGGAAAGATTTTACCGTGTACAGTGATGCATCACATGTTGGGTTGGGGTGTGTGTTGATGCAAGAGGGTAAAGTGGTTGCTTATGCATCGCGACAGCTTAAACCTCATGAAGTGAACTACCCTACCCATGATCTGGAGTTGGCAGCAGTAATCTTCGCACTTAAGATCTGGCGACATTATCTGTATGGGGAAAGGTGTATTATATACACAGACCATAAGAGTCTTAAGTACTTGTTGACTTAGAAGGAGCTGAATCTTAGGCAACGGAGATGGATTGAGTTGCTTAAGGATTATGATTGTGCGATTGAGTATCATCCAGGCAAAGCTAATGTGGTGGCTGATGCCCTAAGTCGTAGAACTGTATCTGACTTGAGAGCTATGTTTGCTCGTTTGAGTTTGTATGATGATGGTAGTCTATTAGCAGAGTTGCAAGTAAGACCGACCTGGGTGGATGAGATTAAGGAAAAGTAGTCAAAGGATGAGTCTCTGGTCTCTCGATTTCAGCAGGTTAAGGATGGGAGTACTTCTGAGTTTGGACTTAACAGTGAGGGAGTTCTATGTTTCCATGGTAGAATCTGTATGCCTAAGGATTCCAATTTGAGGCAAGCAATTCTGAATGAAGCTCATAAAGGACTGTGCGCTATGCATCCTGGAGGTAATAAGATGTATCATGACTTAAAGAAGTTGTATTGGTGGCCTAGACTGAAGCGGGAGGTAACAGAATTTGTGGGGAAATGTTTAACTTGTCAGCAAGTGAAAGCTGAACATCAGTTACCTTCTGGACTTCTGCAACCAGTGAAGGTACCACTCTGGAAGTGGGAAAGGGTGACCATGGATTTTGTAAGTGGATTGCCCTTAACACCGTCAAAGAAGGACTCAATTTGGGTGATTGTGGATAGGTTGACTAAATCTGCTCATTTCATCCTTGTACGTACTGATTATTCGCTTCAGAAGTTAGCCAAGTTGTATGTGGCAGAGATTGTGCGACTGCATGGGGTGCCAGTGTCTATCATTTCTGATCGAGATTCTAGATTCACATCTCGGTTCTGGTCGAAGTTGCATGAGGCATTGGAAACGTTACTGAATTTTAGCACAGCCTTCCATCCTCAGACTGATGGTCAGTCAGAAAGGGTTATTCAGATTCTGGAAGATATGTTGAGGGGATGTGTTATCGATTTTCGAGGCAGTTGGGAGGATTATTTACCATTGGCAGAGTTTGCGTATAATAACAGTTATCAGGCTAGTATCCGTATGGCACCTTATGAGGCACTATATGGGCGTAAGTGTCATTCACCTAGTTGTTGGACCGAATTGGGCGAGTGGCAAGTTCTTGGACCTGAGTTGGTAGCAGAGACTGAAGAGAAGGTCAAGATAATAAGGGATCAGTTAAAAGAGACATCTGATCGACAGAAGTCTTACGCGGATTTGAAGCGTAAGGAGATTGAGTATTCAGTGGGTGACATGGTCTTTCTGAAGGTTTCGCCTTGGAAGAAGATACTAAGATTTGGTAAGAAAGGCAAGCTAAGTCCGCGGTTTATTGGGCCTTATCGGGTTCTTAAGCGAATAGGTCCGGTGGCGTATCAGTTAGAATTACCTCCAGAGTTAAATAGAATCCATGATGTGTTCCACATATCCATGCTAAGACGATATCGTTCTGACCCTACCCATATTCTACCAGTTGCAGAAGTGGAAGTACAGCCTGATTTGACTTTCAAGGAAGAGCCGATGCAGATTCTTGATCGAGACGTAAAAGTTCTAAGGAGGAAGTCGGTTCTATTGGTAAAGGTACTTTGGCGTAACCATGGCAGAGAGGAAGCTACTTGGGAACCAGAGGAGGCAATTCGTCAGCAATATCCCCATTTGTTTGGTCCAGGTAAATTTCGAGGACGAAATTTCTTTAAGGAGGGTAGAGTTGTAACACCCTAATTTTCGGGTTTTTTTTAGATTGATCCTTATCTGATAAAATGGTTAAATGATGGTATTTGGGTGTGTAATGCATGTTTGGAGTATGATAATGGGCCTATGGAAGGCCCATGTGTTGGCTAAAAGCTCGGCAAAATTTTGTATTCTTGACTTAGGAGATAGGGGACCATTGACAGTAAGGGTCTTAAGAAATTGTGTGTGAAATGTAACACAAATGGATCAGTGGTAAAGTGGCAAGGGGGACGCCACTAGGCTCCTTAAAAAGTGGCGCCTAAGTGTGCTTGGAGGTCCAAGGTTCAAGCTCCAGAGGTGGCAAAGAAGGCGTTTTATTTTTCAGCTTGAGCAGGTAAGAGTTTGAGGCAGAATTGAACTCTGCTTGGGAGAATTTGAATCGGTCAAGGAGAAAATCGTGGAGGAGGTTGAGGAACAAATCAAGGAGCTTTTGAATTTCAAAAGAGGTGGCCAGTTTTGGGACTCTGTATGTGCCATTCGGCTAGGAAGTTTGGTGTTGGTGATTTCGGCAATTAGGGGCTTAGTATGCCGATTTTCTAAAGGTCCTCTTTAGGTGTTTTAGCCGATTCCTTTAGGTTGGTAAAACTCCCATTCTTTTGTCGATTTCTTCATAGTCTATTAGGTATTTCTTTTAGCCACTTTGTTTCTCCTATCACACCAAGTAGCCGAACCTTATTCCACCATTGTGCCGTATTTTCTTCTGTAAAACTGATTGCTCACCTCCTTCCCTGCTCAATCGCAAATCTTTGGTCTTTTCTTCTTTCATTCTCTTCCATTTCACCTCTTCTATTATTCGTACCTCTTTGTTTCTCATTTTGCTTTGGAAGTCACAAAAGCTAGCAACCCCATTGCCGATTCTTGTATTGACCGAAACCCCTCTGCACTGTACCGATTTTTCAATAGCCATATACTTCTCTTCTCCCTCTTCTCTGTTGATATCATCTTCCATAACCCCTTGGCCAAATCATCTCATCACCTCTCTCACTCTTTCTTCTTCATCCATTTCATAAAAACCTCCTGTTTCTTGTCGAACCGAATACCTTGAGGACCAAAACCTTATCTCTTCTTTTGGGAACCGAAAGCCTCCATACCTTGTGGTGCTTTAAAGCCGAATTCTAAGTCATCTTTTATCCCTTCTGGCGGTGGCAAGTGGAGCTGTTGTAGATCGTGGTTAGATTGGTAAGTACCTTAAGACTTATTTCGTTAGTTCTTCAGGTTTTAAAGCTGTAAGCCGAAACCCCTTTATGGGGAGGCTAACGTTAGTGTCTAAGGGCTTGTTGGCCGCTCTCTTTTGGGTTGATTTTGTTAGTGCGATCAAGAGACTGTGCAACTAAGGACTTGGAAGGCTAAACGCTACGGGACAGTAGTATCTGGTTCACTTTCGACAAGAAGGTAAGGGTTTTTAAGGACTTAGGCCATGTAGGTCGATTATGGTGAGGGGTCATAGTTCTTTGGTTATCGTTTATTAGACTGAAAGTTAGCGTTCGATTGTAGGTTTTTCGTACGTGGATTTCTTCAACGGTTTCGATAGTAACAGGTGTGTAACTAATCCCAACTTTTAGTCTGAAATGGTAAAAGCCGAAATGGCCATAAAGTGACCGACGACTGGTGGAAAGTGACCGAAAACGCACTCGTTTAATAATCAAGAGTAATCGTTTACTCCGTTGGGGTTAACCATGAGTTCGGTGGTGAAGGAATTGCAGAGGGTGCGATTCTGAACGTTTTGGTAAGATGGGCTTCAATGGGCCAAAGACGAGCCCAATGGGCTTCCGAGCCCAAAATCAATAAAGTGACTATTATAGGCTTTCTGGCGATGTGGTTAATGATAACATGGTTAGATTGGTAAATTAAACCTAAAATTGGGCTTAACGGGCTTGAGACGATATTGGACTTAGTAAGGCCCATTAGGGGTTTTAGGCTAAAAAGGGCAAAAGTGGAAATTAAGCTTAAAATGGACTTCTGTGGATATCTATGGACTGATAACCAATTGAGCTTGCATAAAATCTCTGAAAATGTTATAAAGGACTAATATATCTCTGAACCTGGAAAAAATTACCAAAATACCCCTAGGTGTAAAAAGACTATTATACCCCTAGGGTCAATTCTGTATGAAATGTATGATTTTATGTATCAGCATGAGTTACCATTAATGTGAGCATATCTGATGCATGAGATGCTATATGTTGCATGCTAGTATGTATATATCTGTTGCATGGGGTATGGGTTTATGATGGAGGAAGCGTTCTGGCAGCCTCGCTGCAATCTGGTGACTTTGTCACATTATTATCTGGCAGCCTCGCTGCAATCTGGTGACTTTGTCACATTATTATCTGGCAGCCTTGCTGCAATCTGGTGGCCTCGCCACAATATCTGTATCTGGTGACCTCGTCACAATATCTGGCAGCCTCGCTGCAAATTATATCTGGCAGCCTCGCTACAATTATCTGTGGTGTGTAGCGGTTGGGTGGGTCGAGTAGTCTCCCCACATGGTGTAAGGCTGGTACGGGGGTGTTATGGATGGATCTGGGTTGGGTTTCTGTATGCATATTATATCTGATCTGTATCTGTTATGGGCCTATGGGCTTAACCTGATTTCTGTAATGGGCCAAGGCCCAACTAATCTGATTCTGAGGCTTGATCTATTTGGGCCTATGGTTGAGATAATGTTGCACACTGAGTTGTCAAACTCACCTCCTTTTATTTAATCTTTGCAGGTAACACTCAACCATAGTGGGCTTGGAGCTGCGAGAGATTCGGAGTGGCCACAGCATCTGCAGAACTGGTTTTCATTTTGTTTAAAGTATTTTATTATTAAGTTATTTTTGGGTTTTATTTTGTAATAAGGCCGCTATCTAAGTTTTTATTTGGTTTAATTTTTCTTTGATGATTAAATTACATTTTATAGAATCGCTAGTTTAGGCTGCGCTGGTTTCAAAATCTAAAGAACATTTTCAAAACTCAACGAGTGAATAATATGGATAACTTAAAGGATTAATAAACTGGTTTTAACAAACTTACTCTTTTGATTCAAACCTCACTTAGGATACAACAAGACTAAAAGGGTCGTAAACTTAGTTTTAGGATCGTGTGACACACTAGATCTGGTCGTAACGCCTAGGCCGGGTTTGGGGTGTTACAAACTTTCGGGTTTATCTCCGATTCGTGAAGTCGAGCTCGGCATTGAGCTAGTTCCTGGAACTACTCCAATCTCTATAGCTCCGTATAGGATGGCACCTACAAAATTGAAAGAATTAAAGACCCAGTTACAAGAATTAACTGATCGAGGGTTTGTTAGACCGAGTTTTTCACCGTGGGATGCTCTTGTACTGTTCGTGAAAAAGAAAGATGACACAATGAGAATGTGAATTGATTATCGTCAACTCAACAAAGTGACCGTCAAGAATAAATACCCTCTGCCCCGAATCGACGATTTGTTTGATCAACTGAAAGGTGCTTCTGTAATCTCAAAAATAGATTTGAGGTCCGGCTATTATTAATTGCATGTGAAGGATTCTGATATTCTGAAAACAGCTTTCTGAACGAGGTACGGGCACTATGAGTTTTTAGTTATGCCTTTCGGATTAACGAATGCTCCTGCTGTGTTTATGGATCTGATGAATAGAATCTTCAAATCGTATTTAGATCAATTTCTTGTTGTTTTCATTAATGATATATTGATTTACTCACGAAATGAGAGTGAGCATGCTGAACATTTGAGGATCATGCTTTAGACTCTGCGCGATAAACAACTTTATGCAAAATTTAGCAAATGTGAATTCTGGTTACGCGAAGTTAGTTTTCTAGGTCACATTGTATCTGCATCTGGTATACAAGTAGATCTGAGTAAAATCTCAGCTATTGTGGATTGGAAACCTCCGAGAAATGTTTTTGAAGTCTGTAATTTTTTGGGACTTGCTGGTTATTACCGTCGATTTGTAAAAGATTTCTTGTGATAGCAACTCTGTTGACTTGACTACTTCAGAAAAATACAAGTTTTGAGTGGCCTGACAAGTGTCAAGAAAGTTTCGATCGATTGAAAACTCTGTTAACTGAAGCTCCGATACTTATGCAACCTGAATCGGGAAAGGAATTTGTTGTGTATAGTATTGCTTCATTGAATGGGTTAGGCTGTGTTTTAATGCAAGAAGGCAAAGTTATTGTATATGCTTCTAGGCAGTTAAAACTGCACGAGAAGAACTATCTGACGCATGATTTGAGTTGGCTGTGATTGTTTTTGCACTGAAAATTTGGCGTCACTGTCTGTTTGGCGAAAGATGTCATGTGTTCTCGAATCACAAAAGTCTGAAATATCTGATGACGTAGAAAGATTTGAATCTATGACAACGAAGATGGCTAGAACTGTTAAAAGATTATGAACCGGTTATCGATTATCATCCGGGTAAAGCGAATGTAGTAGCTGATGCTTTAAGTCGAAAACCACTATTTGCATTGTATGCTTTAACTGCTAATGTTGATCAGTTTGATAATGATTCAGTATTAGCTGAATTAAAAATGAAATCTTTGTTTATACAACAGATCTGCGAGGCTCAAAAGTTTGATAATGAATTGATAGCAAAACGAGTTCAGTGTGATTCCGATTCTAATTCTGAATTCCAAATAGATGATAATAACTGTTTGAGATTCAAAAATAGACTCTGTGTTCCAAGAAATCTAGAATTAATTGGGATGATTCTGAATGAAACTCATAGTAATAAGCTGTCTGTACATCCGGGAAGCACTAAAATGTATAATGACTTGAAACAACTATTTTGGTGGCCGGGAATGAAAAGAGATATTTCTAACTTTGTTACGAAGTGCTTAATCTGTCAGCAAGATAAAGCTGAACACCAGGTACCGTCTGGCTTGTTGCAACCAATCATGATTCCCGAGTGGAAATGGGACTGTGTGACTATGGATTTTGTTTCGGGTTTGCCTCTGCCTCCGAGAAAGAAAGATTCGATTTGGGTGATGGTTGATAGATTGACAAAGTCAGCCCATTTTATTCTGGTACGATCTGACTTCTCACTTGATAAGCTAGCTGAGCTTTATCTTTCTGATATCGTAAGATTGCACGGGGTACCTTTATCGATAGTGTCTGATAGAGACTCGAGATTCACTTCACGATTCTAGAAAAAGTTGCAAGATGCTTTGGGTATGAAACTACATTTTAGTACTGCTTTTCATCCTCAGACGGATGGCCAATCTGAGCGAGTTATAAGATACTCGAAGATATGCTAAGGTGTTGTATTCTGGAATTCGAAGGTACGTGGGATCAGTATTTACCTTTGATTGAATTCGCTTACAACAATAGCTTTCAATCGAGTATTAAAATGGCTCCGTACGAAGCCTTATAGGTAGAAAGTGTAGAACTCCGTTACACTGGTCTGAGCTCAGCGAAGGTAAGATTTACGGTATTGATCTAATAAAAGAGACTTAACAGAAAGTGAAAATAATCCGAGATAGTCTGAAAGTAGCTTCTGACCGCCAGAAATCTTATGCTAATCTGAAACGAAAAGATATTGAATTTGAAGTCGGCGATAGAGTATTTCTAAAGGTATCTCCGTGGAAGAAATTGTTCCGATTCGGTAGAAAGGGTAAACTGAGTCTGAGGTTCATCGGACCGTATGAGATCATTGAGCACATTGGCCCGGTTGCGTATAGATTGAGATTGCCCTCTGAACTAGAAAAGATACACAACGTGTTTCATGTGTCTATGCTTCGGCGATACATATCTGACCCGTCTCACGTGTTAACCCCTTTTGAGATTGAATTACAGTCTGATATGACGTATGAAGGAAAACCTATCCGTATTTTGTCTTATGAGATTAAAGTATTGCGAAACAAGAGAATTCCATTAGTTAAAGTTATGTGGCAACGACACGGAGTCGATGAAGCGTCTTGGGAGCCCGAAGATGCTATGAGAAATCAATATCCGAATCTGCTTAACAGTAAGATTTTCGGGGACGAAAATCCCTAACGGGGGGAGAGTTGTAAAAGCTCGGTTTATACCCTAGTCAGAATAGTGGTTTCGGGACAACATATCCGAGTCTGAAAAATGTTCTGATATTATTTACCATGTTTGTGACATATGAATTAGCATATGATAAATTTCTGTGATTAAATATGTCAGTCTCTGTGCTTAATTACGAAAAAAGGACTTAATCATATAAAAGGCAAAATCAACATGCTATTTGTTAAAGTGCTTTAATGCCATGTTCTATTAAATATGAAGTCCTTATGTTGTTATTAGCCCATTTGATGCATGAGTGGTCATAAATAACCCTAGTTCATGTGAAGTTGCATGGTTTTTAATCATGGGAAATTTTGTAAATGGTTTTAATGTTTAATAAATAAAACAAAAGCATGAAATGGTTGGATTTCATCCACCATTGCCGTGAATGCCAAAGAAAAAGAAAAGAAAATAGCAAGCTTAGGGTTCAGCCTTTGATTTTTTGATTGAGGTATGAATTTTGATCCGTTTTTGATAATTTTTACATTTCTGTGATCGTTGCTTCGTGTTGTATAAAGCCCATGTCTGAATTTTTTATTATGTCAATGTTGCCACGAAATGCCATTGTTGATTTGATAGTTTTATGTTGAATGTGAATGAATTACAAAAGGTAGATGTTGGGTTTACATGTTTTACCATGAGGTTTAATGAAATTGAGCTATATGGGATAAATTAAGAAAATATGATTGTGGAAGGACTAAATTGTGAATAAAATGTGATATATGGGCTTATATAAGAGCTATGAAGATTCGGCTAGGCCAATTTGAAATGAAATTGTGTTTATTTGATGTTTTGTGAATTAGGGACCAAAGGGTTAAAATGTGTAAATGTGAGGGCTAAAATGCAAATTGCCTTAATTGTGTATTTATGGACTAAATTGAATGAAATTAATGATTGAATGGTTGAATTTGAATTGATTTAAATCAAGAACAAAGAAAATCAGACTTAGATCGAGGAAAGTCCAAAATCATCGATTAGTCAGCTCAAATCTGTTTAAATCTGTACGAGGTAAGTCAATATACAAATATGCGTTTATGTTAATTTTTGATAATAATGTTTGAGTTATAAACTGTATTGGACGACCATGAGAGCCCGATATTGAGATGCTGAATTGGCTTTGATTGAGAAATGATAAAACGACATCATGTAAGACCTCGTCCGGAACGTAGGCAATAATTGTAGTTTACGTGTAAGACCGTGTCTGGGACGCTGGCTTCGTATATGATTCGTGTAAGACCTTGTCCGAGATAGTGGCATCGATATTGAATAACATGTAAGACTACGTCAGGGACGTCGACATTGTTAAAGGCCTATAAGATCTCTGTAACGATTCTGAACGACGAAAAATAGTTTTGAGAATTGAATGAATGTCTATTCTGTATATCTGACTCAGGTATGTTTTTTCTATACTAAAATTTCGAGCATGAATGGTGTACAAATGTGAATTAAGAGAATATGAAGAATGAGTATATCTAGCTTACGAGCTCTCTTTATGAGATTGTTATCTTAATGTATTTAAAGATTGCATATGTATGTATTTGGCTTACTAAGCTCGTTGTAGCTTACTCTGTTTATTCTTTCAACTGTTTTACAGATATCGTCACTATTATAGGCTCAGGGACCTTCGAGGATCGTTACCACACTATCGAGCTTGTTTTGGTATCTTTTGTTTGTACAAAGTATAAGTATGGCATGTATAGGCTAGATTGTCTATGTTCAAGTATTGAAAATGTAGTTTGTAATGCTATGTGAATTAGATGGCAAATGATATGCTTGTGATTGCCTTTGGTATATGGTTTGTGATGTTGAATATGTAAGTTTATGATGGATTTATGATCAAATCATTTTGGTTAATCTTGTAAGGAAATGGTAAGCTTTTGGATGTGTTATGAATGATATATGTAATATGTATTTAGTCATGAATTTGGTTTGGATTATAGATATGTTTGGTATGATTTTGAGTATGAATGATTTGGTCATGTTGAAGTATATTTTTAAAGCATTGGATTTGAGTTGAATTTGTTATGTATTGTGACTTGAGCATGGCTATTTGATAGTACCTTAGTAGTTGGAAAGTTTGGCTTAACAAAGCCTACTTTGTGCCACACGATCAGGAGACACGGGCGTGTGCTCCAATCGTGTGTCCCCTGCACATTAGGTTTTAGGTTAGTTTCACACACGGTTACTAGGCACAGGCGTGTGATCATGCCATGCCAAGTTTGGCAGTTTCAACCACGAGTAGGAGGCACTGGCATGGGCATAGATCGTGTTAGTTTCTCAGTGTTGCCCATGGTCTGAGCCAAAAGTTGAGGTACGGCCATGTGTACTACACGGACAAGCCGCACGGGCGTGTGCCCTATTCAAAATTGGAAAATTTTTTGAGTTTCGTTTAACCTCTGTATGTGATTGGTTTAGTCCTGAACCTTGTTTAATGCATGTTTGGGGTCTAGTAAGTCTCACAAGGGAATTAATACCTGGATTCTGTTATAATGATTGTGAATATTCTGTTCTGATTTGCGTTCTAATTTTCTGGTAATGCCCCGTCCTATTCCGGCGACGGTTATGGGATAGGGGTGTTACAGTACTCGATCACCATGATACCACTCGATTGTCTGGAAATTGATAATGGGTGTGTTAATGCACCACAGGTGTGGATGAATTTGGGCAGACGAGGGTATAACAGCTACAATTTTCTATCTTTGATTCGACATCCAGATGAACAACACGATTAATAACATGGTTAAAATTTAACATGGTTCGAGTAAGATACAAAAGTAATTACATGTCGCGAATACTGGAATAGCTTACCCCTTCCCTGGCATGTTGTTCAGTCATGAGATGATATATTAGAATGGTATATGACCCCCCATACCCAGATTGGTACTCCATCTACGAAAACAAATTACATGTTAGAATAGTATCGTTAGAATAGTATCATTAGAAAACAAATATGTCAATTAATTGCTGTAAAAAGTAAAATTTTGTCACCTATTCACTAGTGGAAATATGTATGCTTGGTGACTAACCGATGCCATGAATGACATCCGGTAAAGAGCCCAAGACTGCAGCAATACGAGGCATCCACCTATGTCTATAGCATTAGGCTTTGTCGTCCGATAAAGCTCATGATACAACATAGCCAAAATTGCAAAACCCCAACTATACGAGCGAACATTCTGCAAATCAGTTAATAGGGGTAAATGCGTCAAATGAACCCTGTTGTTATTCGTATTCGACATCAGTACACCCCCTATAATATGCATAATGTATGCTTGAGCTGCGCACATCACCTCTAACTCAATGGCATTAATTAATAAATGTTCAAAATTGGCTTTCAGCCATGAAAATCTCAAACTTGTAAATTTGGACTCAGCATCATTGGGCGAGACTCCTAGTAGGCTATAATAAAGGGCGGCTAGCATAGATATTGTACTTATGCCCGTTACGACACTCCCATCGATTGGGAACCCAAGTTGCAGTGCAACATCCTCTAAAGTGACAGTGCAGTCCCCACACGACAAATGAAAAGTGTGGGTCTTCGAGCGCCAACGCTCGACCAATGTGGATATTAAATCATATCGCAAATCAAACGTCCGGATCAATGCTGCTGACCCGAATCTGTCTAACTCTAAGTATGGTATCAGTGGTTCATCCCGGAGATATCCTAAACCATTCACCCGATCCCTCAATGCGCGGTACGGGCCCTGACATTATTAAATTACAAAAAAATAGTTATTATAACATACTTTATTTTCGTAAATGACATGGAGCTTTTTTTTTAATGGAACCCGTGAATAACAAATAACAATATATTACCATATTATTAATTCTGTTTGATATGTGCTCATCGTTCTTAATCAACGAATCCATTTTAATACCTGCAATTTCAAAATAAATTTCGATAATTAATTTCTAAATTTCATGCATTTTAAATATTTATCAAAATACCTAAATTAACAGAATAAATATATTTTATAAGTTCCAACTCAATGGTCCTATTCAGAAATTCCATCTCAACAGTCTAATTTTTACCTACATAAAAAAAACAAAAAATTTATATTAAAATAATAAAAATAACATGCCAATCAAAAAAATATAATAGAAACATAACATAAATTATCTTAACATAATAAATACGAATATTGTTATTATTATTTTAAAATGATAATAAGGAAAATGTATTGGTTTAAAAGATAATACATATAGTAACATGCCAACTTAATTATTATCAAAAAAATATAATTTTTTTCCGAGAAGGATTCAAAAGAAATTTCAATTATAATATTTATAAAAAACATAAAATAAAATTTAAAACACATAAACTCTTATTCCCCATTATAAAATCTAAAAAAAATTAGAACATGTAAACTCTTAATCGTAATTTATCTCATAAATTCCAACTTAATGGTCCCCATTCACAAATTCCATCTCAATGGTCTCATCTTTTACCTACATAAAAAATAAAAAACTTCTCTTAAAATAACAAAAATAACATGCCAACTAAATTGCAGAAAGAATAAATTCCCATAAAGCTAAAACACACATGCCAAATAAATTACATAAAAAATAAATCTAATAAACCTAAAATACATATGACAAATAAATTGCATAAAAAAATAAAACAGTCTTTCTACATAACATAAATAGACTTTTTTACTTGAATAAACATTAAAATAAACTTATGAATGAAAATATAAAATAAATACAAACATACCTTAATAGTTCTTTTTAATCAAATAATACCTTACAAAAATAAAATTAAATACTAATTCTGAAATAAATAAAAAACGACAAAAAATTAACATTTATTTATAACAAAAAATTATTAAATAAAAAAATTACCTTTTATGATTTTTTTCAACACTAAATGTAACAGCCTGTTTTCATTGAAATAGGAATAGTAGTTTCAAGACCACAAATCCGAGCTAGAAAGAAGATTTGTTTTAATAATATTGTATGGTTTGCATTAAGATAGGAAAGACGTATGAAAATTTTGCTGCTAAAATTTTATCGATTACATGGTTAATTGTAGAAATGACCAAATTGTATAAAATGCAAAAGTTGAATTCTAGTAGCTATAAGTAGCAAAAAGCTATGGAATTCAAAAACGTACTTATATGGTAATTAGACCATTAAAGAAAAGTTAGTAGAAATTTTTGATGATTCATCTATGGAAAATTAGAAAAAGAAAAGGACTAAATTGGAAATGTAATTAATTAAAGGATGATAAATAATTAAAAAGAAAATTCATCATATTATTATCATCTTCATCCCCAAAATTCTATGGAAACCCTAGGAAAGAGAAAGGAAATCAAGCACACTTAATTGGGTAAGTAATCATGTCTCGTTTTTAGTAATTTTTATATTTTTGGGATCAGAATAGCTTAATCTATCTATTTTTGGGATTAAATTGAAAAGATATCAAAGGATAGAAACTTTTCCATGGGTGAATGTGTTTAAATTTTGAAATTTATGGTAGAAAATGAAAGGTTGTTGATAGATAAACAACTTTTACAAAGAAAATTTTGATGAAATTGTGAATTAGGGACTAAGTTGTAAAGATGTAAAATTCATGGAAAATTTCTAATTTTTGTAAAATATAATGACTGTTATTGTTCTATAAAAAGTTCGGCTAGGCTTAGAATAAGGATTAAATTGTATGAATTTCATTTTTCGAGCCTAGGGATGAAATTATCATTTATGAAAAGTATAGGGGCAAATGGTAATTTTGCCTTGGATGTGAATTGAATGTAAATGAGTACGAAATGAATTAAATTGATGTTAAATTCATTTATATAGATCCGAAAAGATCAAGTAAAGAGTTAGATCGAGGAAAAAAAATGTCAGATTAGTAGACCTGTATACACGAACAAGTGACGAGGTAAGTTCGTCTAACTTAATCACATATATATATATGAATTAAAAGTTGTATATGTGAGAATTGTATAAATGATTAATGTATTAAAATAATTATATGCCCGAAATTCGCTCGATAAATAATGAGTTCTGTTTGAATAATGAAATGCGATGGATATAGTATTTTCCTCTATTGATTATAATCCTGCATATGTTGCAGACATTATAGCTCAGACGAGCATCCTGTTAAAAGCCCTCTTGAGCATCCTGTTATGTAGTTCCTATGAGCATCCTGATCGGTAGTGATTCTGCATGTGTTGTGCACTACCACAGCTCTTTGTGAGTGTCCTATTACAGGATTCGATCGGTTGTGATCTAGCATTTATTGCGGACACAAACGTAACTCTTTGCGAGCGTCCTGATATAAGCTCTTATGAGCTCTTTGACATAGCAAGCTTGAACTCCCTGTTATGCTATTCGGTGCTTCCAGATAATAACTCTTCGAAGTTACCTATTAAGCTCTATGAGATCCTTGATTAAAACTCTTATGAGTTTCCTGTTTAGCTCGGATAAGGATCCTGTTACATGGCTCATCTGAGCATCCTAATATGTGGCTCGAGAGTGTGCTCCCTGATTAAGTGCCCTAATGGGTATCCCTGATTATGAGTTGACGGTTTACAGTTTTGTACACCTTATGTGTACTACGTAAGTATCCGTTGATATTTCAAAAAATTCAACAGAAAAATTGTCTAACATGAGAAATTATGAGATTAAATGAATTATGCTTTTAATGCTTCTAAAATACCTGAAAGTTGTAACATGATGAGCTCATCCAAGTTTATTTGGTGTACATGTAAAATATGTGATTAACTTGCTTAATTGAGTGTATGCATTTAGGAAAATTTTCTAATTTGTTGGAAAGCATATTATTGTTATGCTTATTTAAATGAATATAAATGGTAAGTTTAATTCCTGTTCTACGAACTTACTAAGCATTAAATGCTTACTAGGTTTTCTTTTCTCTGTTTTATAGTGCTCAGAAGCTCATAAAGGTTGGAAATCGGTCGGAGCATCATTACACTATCCATTAGCTCATTTTGGTATAAATAATAAACTTATTTTGGCATAATGGCATGTATAGGTTAACTTGGCCAATTGTTGGTTTGTAAATGATTGTTTGAAATGTAGCCATTGAAATGGCTAGTGATAGTTTGTTTTGGTATATTATAAGGTTAAATCATGATAAATACATATGTGTTTAGTATAGTTTAATTGAGTTATGTTGAGCATGTATGTTTATAAAAGGTAAGAATATAAACATGAATGCATGTGATGATATATCATACTAGATGATAGAGTTGGCTTGGTTATAATGCTTGAATTGGTTGGTATATGATTGCAAATATTGGTGTAGGTTGTTGGCAAATTTAGGTAAGAAATAAGGCTTGGAAAATGGCTTTATTTTGTCCATATGGGTAGGCAAATGGGCATGTGTCTCAACCGCGTGTTACAGATTGTAAGACCCCTAACCCATGTCTGTCGCCAGATTAGGGTTAGAAGGCATTACCGATCATTACACATCATTATGCAATCATTTCATATTCATTGTCCATACATCATCATATCACATCCATTCATAATCACAATGTCCTTTAAATAGGTCTACTAGGCCTTAAACATGCTTTGGAGAAGGTTTGGGACTAAACAAATCACATATAAACTTTTTTGAAACATAACAATTTTTCTAAGTTACAGAGGTCAAACGCTCATGTGAACAGACCATGCACCTTACATGACATTAGACATGTCCATGTGCCTAGGTTGTGGCAAAATAGGGCATACATACTAACTTAACCACACGAGCACAAGACACGCCCATGTGCCAGGCTGTGTGAAAATTATCTAGCTTATTGACTTGGTTACATGGCTAGTCACACGCCCGTGTAACTCTCTGACTTGATAATACGGTACCCCACACACTTGTGTGTGAGACCGTGTGGTACACCCAAGCTCAATTCGAATTGGCCTTCGAGCAACACGGCAGAGACACACGTCCATGTCCCTGCCCATGTGGGCAAAAATAGGCCATTTGCAAGGCCATATTTACCACCCTTTAAGGGTCATCCCTACAAGCACAAATGACACATAATTCATACCCAATTTGTAGCCAAAACATCACCAAAACATACACAAAACATGCCATAATATGACCAATCAATTTCATACTCAATTTTTCATACCAAAACATACTTAATCCACATGCCAAAAGCATTTGTTCATCTAATCTCAATAACACAAATTCCACATCAAACTTTATACCAAAATCATGCCCTATCCACAATTTAATCTCATATCAAACTTACCAAAATCACATCTTAAACAACTTACCAAAATGACCATTTTTACTTGGCCATAATTATATACATCATAAACCATAATTCATCACATAAAATATATCAAAACTAATTCATCCTTTCCTTCAAACTCAAGCCATATCACATGGTAAGATTTTAAAACATAAAACATAACATATTAACATCTCTAGCCTATACATACCATACACTATTTTTACAACTTTAAAAGTACCAAATTATCATTGATAGTGTATGACAATTCCCTAACGATCCCCGAGCTCAAGGTAGCTTTGATAATCTACAAAACAATGAAAACACACACAAAGTAAGCTTTCAAAAGCTTAGTAAGCTATACACAAATAAGCTTAACATATAAAGCAATTATAAACCAAACTATTCATGAAATTTATATTAAAGCTCATATACAAACTTCATATTTCACATCTACTTCACTTGTTCTCAAATCACTTGCATACAACCATATTCATTCTCATGTAATTTAATTGTCAATGTTTATATTCATGCTCACCTTTCGTTCTTGAATCTCATATACAATTCATACATACCTAAACTGGATACTGTTTTACATAGTCATTCATTTCTTGATAATGCCCATTGAACCGTTCGGCATTGACAAGGATACTTGGATAGCACACATAGCTCGTACAATGCCATATCCTAGATATGGTCTCACATGGTATCACATATCGATGCCATTGTCCCAGACAGGGTCTTACACGAAATCATATACAATGCTGATGTCCCAAACATGGTCTTACACATAATCTCAAATCGATGCCAATTTCCCAGACATGGTCTTACATGATATCACATCTCGGGATCCTATGTCATGACATATGTATCCTATACTATTCCTATGGTTCGTACAGGTTTTACGGACATCTCAATTCTATCTATACTTTCACATTTCCAAACATTTAGTATTCATAACATTTCAATATCAATTAAACACATATAATTCACATAAAACACATTTATTTGCATATGAACTTACCTCAGAAATGAGAACGGCAATAGGAGTCGATTACTCCTTAACATTCGACTTCTCCTAATCTAATTCTGATTTCTTTCGTTCTTGATCTAAATAAATTCATATTTAACTAATTTAATCACACATTCATTCAATTTAATCCAAAAACACATAATTAGGCCTTTTTGCATTTTATCCCTTAAACTTTCACATTTTCATCAATTTAGTCCTTTTTGTATAAAATCACAAATTATAACAATTTCTTTAAAACCCATATGTGCCAAATTTCTATGGGATCTCTAACAGCCCAAAACTTTCATTTATTTCACATTTTAACCCCACTTGTTGTACATTTTTCAATTTAATCCACAATAGGTATTTTTACTCAAAATCACTTAATAAAACATATATATATATATATATCATCAAACTTCCATATTTCATCATTTAACATCACAAAACTCATGAATTCATCAATGGAATATCATAAAATCATCACCAATTTTAGAATTTCATGTATGGGCTAGCTAGAACACAAAGCAACAATCTCAAAAACATAGAAATTATCAAAAACTAAACAAAAATGAACCGTTAATCGAGCTAAATGTTGGTTGAAAACCTTATTTTTTTTCTTTTATTCGGTCCTTAACAAAGATGAATGCATGAATTTGGCTTTTGTTTTATTAAATTAATCTTTTATTTAACAAATTACTAATTTAGCCTTATTAATCACATTTAAAATCCACTAACTATGTACATATATGTCCATTCGCTAAGATAATGATCCAAATACATCATAAGGACCTCACATTTGAAGCATTATAGCAATTTAATCACTTTAACAATTAATAGCGAACTTTTGCATTTTCTGCGATTAGGTCCTTTTTCTTAATTAAGCAGACAAACGGTAAAATTTTCACACGAAACTTTCACACATACCTTATCACATGTAGTAAGCATTAAAAATAATACTAAACTATTTTCTTGGCTCAGATTTGTGGTTTTGAAGCCACTATTCTGATTAGGCTCAAAACTGAGCTGTTACACACACGGCTTGGCACATGGGCATGTGGTTTGGCCGTGTGTCCCCTGCATCTTAAAATTTAGAAATAAAATGCTCAAAATTAGGGACACAAGTAGAGACACAGATGTGTGTCTCAGCCGTGTGTAATGCATGGTCTAGAACACGGCCGTGTGTCTTGGGTATGTGAAACCTGTACCTAATTTTTAAAAATTAAATTGACCACACGGCTTAACACATGGGCATGTGGCTTGGCCATGTGGCCCCTACATAGGTTAGGGACATGGGCGTGTGCCCTACCTCATATGCCACACGGCCTAAGACATGGGCATGTCACTTGCCCACGTGAGCCACACGGACTACTCACACGGGCATGTGACCCTTGTATATAAGAAAATTTTTAAAATTTTACAAAAACATTTTTGAGATCCTGATTTAGTTCTGACTTGTTTCTAATGCTTAATTTGGGCCTCGAAGGTCTAATCAAGGGACGATATGATTAGTTTCGGATATGAATTGTAAATGATATGAATTATCTATATTTTTTTTGAAAATTTGGTAATGCTTTGTAACCCTATTCCAGCACGGATATGGGCTAGGGATGTTACATTTATTGATATCAGAGTTATGGCTTCACCAATTCTCAGATTAACGTAGCAAGTACGAGTCTAGCTATACATGCCATTATATAATTTGTGATAGTATGATATCTCCTAACAATTTTAAACATGTTTTTCATATAGTAATGTCATCCAACCGAGCTGAATCCGAGGAAGCCGAGAGCAATGCTGAGGCTTTAGTAGAAAGAGCTGCTTCTAGTAGTAGGAGGCTCGTATCTGAGTGTAGAGGTGAGGAGGCAAAAAAAGGCTTGTTTCAAATGATGAATGAATGGTTCACTAAATATTGGAGAACAAATTCTGCTGTACAACAACCTTCCCCACCTATTCCTCAACCGGTTCCCGATATACCATAGGGTACTAAAACAATTAGAATAAAAAAAACCTCTAGTGGATAAAATCCGTAAGTATGGGGCAGAAGAATTTAGGGCTACTACTGAAGATGATCCGAAAGAGCTGAACTCTGGCTAGAAAATACCATCAGGGTTCTGGATGAATTATCTTGTACGCCAGTAAAATGTTTAGAATGTGTAGTATCTCTGTTAAAAGACTCAGCTTATCAATGGTAGAATACCTTGATTTCTGTTGTATCGATGGAAAATGTTAGATTGGAATTTTTCCAAACAGAATTCAAAAAGAAATATATTAGCCAAAGATTCCTTGATCAGAAAAAGAAAGAATTCTTAAAACTTAAACAGGGAAACATGACTGTATCTAAATACAAGCGGTAATTTGTTTAGTTAAGTAAATATGCCATAGAATGGGTTTAGTCTGAGGCTGATATGTAACACCCTGAATTTGGGCCTAGAAGAATTGGGCTTTGAGTCTAGGTTCGGATGGAAGACAGCCTGAGTAATTTAGATGATGTCCTGATTTTCAGGATTTTTCGGGTTTTTGTGATTCTTGGTGAAATTTTGAAATTTTGATGTTTTGGATATTGAAATTGTGTTTAAATGTGTTAGTGGGCCTTTAGAAGGCCCAAGCCTAAGTTAAAACCCGACAAAAAAATCAACTTGGATTTTAAGTGAAGGGACTTGGTTAAGTGGGCCTTTAAGAAAAAGTTAGTAAGTTGAGACACAAAGAAGGCCTTGGTAAAGTAGCAAGGTGGCGCCACTAAGTTCCTAAAAAAGTGGCGTGTGGACTGAGTTTAAGGGCCAGAGTTCAAGTCACAAGGTAAGCGTGTTGATACTTTTATTTTTATGTGCATGTGCCGAGCATGTGATAGAGCTTAAGTGGAAATTCGGCTAGGGCTTTAGGAAGGTTGGGCCATGGGTCTGAATGGCCATTAGGGCAACCTTTATTTTCTTTTTGTCTTGCCAAATTAGGGTTAGCCACCTAGAGCCTTCACTTTCATTCTATTCTCTTCTCAGTGTTGCAAAAAGCCGAAAACGTAAAGTTAGATCTCCTAAGTGCCGAATTCTTCCTTCTTTTCTCCTTTCTTCCATTCTTTATTTTTCTTTTCCTCTCTAGCCGAAATAACCTCTCCTCCTCCCTCATCTTTCATTTTCTTCCCTTCAGAAACTGAAATTGTCACTCTTTTCTTCTCAAACTCATCAACTACTAAAAGCCAAAATCCCGAAAGGTTGCTTCCTGTGCCGATTTGCCTATAGCTGAACCCCCTTGGTTTTTCCTCACTTGTAGCTGAATTTCATACTCTCCAAACCCTTAGGCTCTGTCGACAAACACCCTTCCAACCATAGTCTCAAATCATATCTTCTTTCACCACTTAAAAAGCCGAAAACACCATAGTTTTTAGGGATATATAGCCAGATCCTCAGATCTCTAAGATTCAAATCCTGCTAGTATTTAGGGACTAGATCTACATCAGATCTAAGTAGAAGAATTGCCTTGATTAAGGAAAACTTGTGGTAAGTACTCGACATCTCAGATTTATTCGTTATCTTTAGATTTAAGAAAAGCCGAAATCCCTAAACTCTTTAGGGAGGCTGTCAAATGTGGTGATAGGTAAAGACAGTTCTTTTAATTGGTTTTATGTGTACTTGTTGTAGAAGGGGCGATCTAGCAAGGAGCATAAGAGGCTTGGACCTTTGGAACGACTAGATCTTGATCTAGTCACTAGTTCCGGCAAAGGTAAGATTTCAAGGGCCATAGGTGGTGATGGTCGATTATGGTAAGTAGAATTATGGAGATTGTCATTGTATTTTGGATTTGATGTGTCTAGTAATCGATTGTAGGATATCGTGGGAGATCTCGTTAGCAGTCGTCGCAAATCAGGTGTGTATCGAACACCCTCTTGTAGTTCAAATTGGCAAAAGTCGAAAAGCCAAAAAGCCAGAATTCTAGCATTTCGTGGGCTTGTGAGCATGCAAACACTCATAAGTCGGGTGGGATATCACTGGATCTGTAATCGCAAGTGGTAAGATGGTTGAGTGCGCAATTTCGTGCACTTCAGTAAGTTTGGGCCTTGATGGGCTGAAATTGAGCCCAATGGGCTTACGGGCCCATATAAGTAAAAGTAAGTGGTAAGAGTGTTCTGATAAACTGTGGGTTAAATCTGCTAGACTAGACTTGAATTTGGGCTAAACAAGCCAAAATAGTAATATAACACTGTAGGGCCCATTAGGGGTTTTAGGGCCCAATGATTATAATATGCTAAAATGTACTAAATAAACTACTGAGATAAAAGTTAGACTATTACTGATTAAAACATGCATGAAACCTTAGAAACTAGCATAATTACTGAAATACCCCTTATGGGTGGAAATTACTATTTTACCCCTAGGTGCAAATGACCGTTATACCCCTAGGGCTAAATTTGACTGAAATGCATGTTTTACTGTTTCTGTTCACTGTATGCCATGACATGATTATCTGTTGCATGGGACTGGGATTATTTGATGGAGGAAGTACTGAAAAGGGGCTTTGCCTCAGTTTACTGAAAAAGAGGCTTTGCCCTAGTTTACCGTTCTGGTGGCTCAGCCACACTATCTGATTATGCAGCTATGCTGCCACCGTGGCGATTAGCAGTTGGGTGGATTGAGTAGTTTTCCCCACATGGAGAGTTTGGCTGGTACAGGTGGAGAGTAGCGATTGGGTGGTTGAGTAGCTTCCCCACATACTGATATGGGTTTTGCATTCATGTATCGATATTACTGTTCTGCTACTGAATTGAGCCTATGGGCCATATTAATATCTAAAAAGGGGCTAAGGTCTAGATAAATCATACTGAATAGGGCTACGACCTAGTAACCGAATACTGAATTGGGCTTCGGCCTCTTTGATACTGAAATTGGATAAGGGCTTAGGCCCAGTGAGCTTGAGCTGATTTGGGGCTCTGGATGGGCTTTCTTTACACACTGAGTTTTCCAAACTCACCCATTCCTTTCATCCATGCAGATGAGCCTTAAACTAGTGGACTTGGAGCTGGAGGGATTCAAAGTTGCCATGTGGATTGCAAACAGACTGTCTATTTTAAGCATTAAATTAT
The DNA here is from genome assembly GCA_020496765.1 of Gossypium stocksii. NCBI lineage: Eukaryota > Viridiplantae > Streptophyta > Magnoliopsida > Malvales > Malvaceae > Gossypium > Gossypium stocksii. The sequence goes on from CM035629.1 coordinate 44,595,591, forward strand.
TTTTAATTAATTTACTTTATTTGGTTTTGGGTTTGTAATAAGGCCGCTCAAATTATTTTAATTTGTTTTTAGCTTAGGTATGATATTGTTTAAATCCTTTTGAAATCGGTTAGCTCTAGGGCGTGCTTTTATAAAAGTTACTTATTTTAGATAAAGGATTTGCTCGCCCTAGTTTTTCACCTTGGGGTGTGTCAGTTTTGTTTGTAAAGAAGAAAGATGGATCGCTGAGGTTATGTATTAATTATAGACAGCTCAAAAAAGTCACAGTTAAGAACAACTATCCACTGCCTTGAATTGACAATCTATTTGATCAATTAAAAGGTGCTATGAAGATCTTCGCTCTGGTTACTATCAACTACGGGTAAAAGAATCAAATGTTCCAAAGATAGCTTTCAAAACTAAGTATGGGCATTATGAGTTTCTTGTAATGCCGTTTGGCTTGACAAATGCAGCTGCAGATTCATGGATTTAATGAACAAAATTTTCAGACCATATCTAGATAGGTTTGTGGTGGCGTTTATTGATGATATCTTGGTATATTCTCGAGATGAAAATAAACATGCTGATCATCTTATAATTGTGCTGCAAACTTTGTGTGAGAAACAACCATATGCCAAATTCAGTAAGTGTGAATTCTGGCTTGAGAAGTCAATTTTCTAGGGCATATAGTTTCTGCAAAAGGTATCATGGTAGATTCGAGTAAAATTTTAGCTATTGTTAATTGGAAACCACCAAAGAACGTGTCCGAAGTCAGAAGTTTTTTGGGACTAACAGGATATTATCAGAGGTTTGTTAAAGAGTTCTCAACGATAGCTTCTCCAATATCTCGCTTGTTTCAAAAAGATGTGAAATTCGAGGGGTCTGATAAATGTTAGCAGAGTTTTGACAGATTGAAAGCCTTATTGACAAAAGCACATGTGTTAGTTTAGCCTGAATTGAGTAAAGAATTTTTAATTTACAGTGATGTATCGTTGAATGGTTTAGGTTGTGTACTGATGCAAGAAGGTAAAGTAATAGCTTATGCTTCTAGATAGCAAAAACCACATGAAAAGAATTACCCAATTCATGATCATGAATAGGCAGCCATTGTGTTTGCACTGAAAATATGGTGACATTATCTGTTTGGTGAAAAACTCCACATCTTTACTGATCGTAAGAGCTTGAAGTAGTTGATGTCACAGAAAGACTTGAACTTGTGACATCGCAGGTTGCTTAAATTATTAAAAGATTATGATCTAGTTATTGACTATCATTCGGGAAAGGCCAATTTGGTTGCAAATGCTCTAAGCAAAACATCCCCGTTCACTTTGCGAGCAATGAATGCCCGGTTATCATTATCAAAAGATAGTTCAATCATAGTTGAATTAAAAGCTAAACCTACACTTTTACAGTAGATTTATGAGGCTCAGAAAGATAATGATGAATTACAAGCTAAATGGTTACAGTGTAAGTTGAAATCTGGTTTAGAATTTCAGATTGGGTTTGATGATTGTCTGTTACTCAGAGGTAGAGTATGTTTACTGAGGAATTCAGAGCTAGTATAGAAGATTTTACATGAAGCTCATAGTAACAAAATGTACAATGATTTGAAAAATATATACTGGTGGCCGGGAATGAAATGGGTATTTCTAAATTTGTATCTAAATGTTTGATATGTCAGCAAGTAAAAGCTGAACATTAGGTGCCTTCGAGTTATTACATCTAGTTACGATACTGGAATGGAAATAAGAAAGAATTACCATGGACTTCGTATCAGGATTACCCCTGTCTCCGAAGAAGGAAGATGCCATTTGGGTAATCGTGGACCAGTTAACAAAGTCTGCACACTTTATTCAGGTATGTATGGATTTCTCTTTGGATAAATTGGCTGAATTATATGTGTCTGAGATTGTTAGATTACATGGAGTGCTAGCCTCTATTATTTTAGATAGAGATCCCCAATTTACATCTCGATTCTAAAGCAAGTTGCAAGAAGCTCTGGGTACGCAGTTAAATTTCAGTACTACATTTCATCCTTAGACTGATGGTCAATCTGAAAGTGTAATACAGTTTTTAGAGGATATGCTCTGGTGTTGTGTTTTGGAATTCAAAGATAAATGGGAAAAATACCTACCTTTGGTTGAATTTGCATATAATAATAGTTATTAGTTGAGCATTAAAATGGCACCATACGAGGCTCTATACGGTCGTAAATGTAGAACTTCGTTGTACAAGACAGAACTCAGTGAGAAAAAGATACATGAGCTAATTTGGTCTAGGAAACTGAAGAAAAAGTGAAAGTGCTTCAGGGTAGCTTGAAAGCAGTTTCCGATCGACAAAAATCTTACACGGATCTTAAACGAAAAGAAATAGCATTCCAAGTTGGCGATAAAGTATTTTTGAAAGTTTCACCTCTTCGGTTTGGCCATAAAGGTAAATTGAGTTTGTAGTTTATTGGGCCATACGAGGTTATTGAAAGAATCGGACCTGTTGCATACCGATTGGCACTACCACCAGAACTCGAGAGAATTCATAATGTTTTTCATGTGTCTATGTTATGACAGTATCGGTCAGACCCTTCACATGTTATTCTTCGACAGAAATTGACATTCATCTATGTAAAATTAGAAAAAGAAAAGGACCAAATAGGAAATGTAAATAATTAAAGGATGATAAATAATTAAAAAGAAATATCTTCATATTATTATCATCTTCATCCCCAAAATTCTATGGAAATCCTATGAAAGAGAAAGGAAATCAAGCAAGCTTAATTGGGCAAGTAATCATGTCTCGTTTTTAGTAATTTTACATTTTTGGGATTGGAATAGCTTAATCTATCTATTTTGGGGATTAAACTGAAAAGATGTCAAAGTATAGAAATTTTTCCATGGATGAATATGTTGAAAATTTGAAATTTATGGTTGAAAATGAAAGGTTGTTGATAGATAAACAACTTTTACAATGAGAATTTTGATGAAATTGTGAATTAGGGACTAAGTTGTAAAGATGTAAAATTCATGGAAATTTTCTAATTTTTGTGAAATATAGGGACTGTTATTGTTCTATAAAAAGTTCAGCTAGGCTTGGAATAAGGATTAAATTGTATGAATTTCATTTTTCGAGCCTAGGGATGAAATTGTCATTTATGAAAAGTATAGGGGCAAATGGTAATTTTGCCTAGGATGTGAATTGAATGTAGATGAGTATAAAATGGATTAAATTGATGTTAAATTCTTTTATATAGATCCAGAAAGATCAAGTAAAGAGTTAGATCGAGGAAAAAATGTGTCGGATTAATAGACCTTTATACACGAACAAGTGACGATGTAAGTTCGTCTAACTTAATCATGTATATATATTTGAGTTAAAAGTTGTATATGCAAGACTTGTATAAATGATTAATGTATGAAAATAATCATACGCCCGAAATTTGCTCGATAAATAATGAGTTCCGTTTGAATAATGAAATGAGATGGATACAATATTTTCCTGCATTGGTTGTAGTCTTGCATATGTTGCGGACATTATAGCTCGGACGAGCATCCTATTAAAAGCCCTCTTGAGCATCTTGTTATATAGTTCTTGCGAGCATCTTGATCGTTAGTTATTCTACATGTGTTGCGCACTACCGCAGCTCTTTGTGAGCGTCCTGTAACAGCCCGTTTTTAGGGTTAATCGAAGTGGTTTTGAGACCACAAATTTGATGTAAAAAATTATTTTATTATTATTTTAATATTTATAGCATGATATTAGAGTTGTGTGAAAATTTTGTGAAGAAATTTTACCGTTTAGGTGGTTAATTCAGTAAAAAGGAATAAATCACGTAAAGCATAAAAGTTGCGTTCTATAAGCTAAAGGTGGCTAATAGCTATAGAACTTTAAAGTGAAGATCCTTATGTGGCAATTAGCCTAATAAAGAGTTAGTGGATGTTAATGACTTGGTATTGGTGTAATTATTAAAGTTTTTAAAGGGTAAAGAAATATTGGGTAAAGAAATAGCCATGGAAAGCTGGCTAGGGTTTGGACACTTCATGGATTAATGGTCAAGAAAAGCAAAATACAGGTCTAGATTGGGGAAAAGATAAAGTATCGGACCAGTCGATCCGTTTCATCATTTTAGCAATTGAGGTAAGTTCATGTAATCGAATTCCAATGTATATTTATGTAATTGATGAATGATAGTATGATTGTATTCATATAATTGATATAACTGTGGAACTTAAATTAAATGTTCAAAATAAGTAAAATTGCAGGATCGAACACAATCATTTTGTAACGAAAAACGAATTAGCAGAAAAGACCATGGTTGGACCATGGGAGTACATAATTTCGTATAATACCATAGCTGGGCTATGGCATCGATATGTGCTTACGTGTAAGACCATGTTTGGGACATTAGCATCGTTTTGTGATTTTGTATAAGACCATGTCTGGGACATTGGTATCGATATATGATTCATGTAAGACCATAGTTGGGCTATCAGTATCGATGTGATAACATGTAAGACCATATCTGGGATATGGCATTCTTTGTGATATACGAGACTTTCGAGTATCCTTAATGATTTCGAATGGTTGAACATGCAAAGTTAAGACAACAATGAAAGTTTAATTGATTTAAGAAAAATAGGTATGTTTCGAACCTATGTGAGAGTCAAATGAAGGTAATTTAATGAGTTCATAGCGTATCATGAATCTGAAATGAGAATTATTAGTGTATAAGTATATTTTATGCCAAAATGTGTTTATTTTTCTATAGTGAGGTATGAATTGAATAAGATGTGTGATATGAGCAATGATTGTGTTAATTATATGAATATGGCACATTGAGTGAGAATTACAATTATTTAACGATTTTTTACATGATTCATTCAACTAAAGAAATATGATGAATAATGGATCAAATAAAGTTATATATATTTTTGCTTATGTATTTGTAAATGAGAATGAAGTGATAAAAAGCTTAAGAATCATACGAGCTTTGAAATGAATAAACTCATGGAAATCTTGTTTAATCATGTGCATGAATATGAGGTAAAATGGTGAAATCAAATGAGCTATATTATGACTTGATATAATTGTTTGTAATGTGGTTATCTAGTAATATGAGTTATTATATTACAAGCTTACTAAACTTTATAGCTTACTTGGTGTTATTTTTCTATGTTTTATAGTGTTTGGGACGTTCGCTCGGGTTGAAAGTCGACGGAGATTGCATCAAACTATTTGGCTAATAATTTTGGTATTTATACACAATATGACTTGGTTATATAGCATGTATAGGCTATGGTTATTTTTGGTTTTACTATGGAAAGTGTATTTAGCCATATGGTTTGGCCTGTTTTAAGTATGTATTTGGTTATTTTGTATGGCTTATTAATGATTTATGTTTGAGGTATAAATTGCCTTGTGAGTTGGCATATTTTGGTATGGATTTGAGATACACAAATGGTTAATGTTAGGTGGTGTATATATGCTTGATATGCTTGTATATGTTTAATACACTAAGGTCTTGATAGTTGGTTAAATGCTTGATTATGGCATATGCCATCTATGTGTTCTAAGATGTTTATAAATGGTGAATTTGGATGAACATTAAATAGGGTGTTATATGTGAATTATAGCTAATGAATCAAGCTAGTTTTGGTATGTGTTTTGTATAAGAAATGGTTATGTTTTGAGTAGTAAAATGATTTGGATTGTTATGGAATAAAATGTGCATGAAATGGTCATTTTTGGTTGCCCATTGTATGTGAAATTGATGCCATTTGAAGGTTTTTAAGTACATGAAAGTTAGGTGGGAAAAGTGAATTAAAACAAGCCTATTTTCGTGCCACATGGCTGAGCACACTGGCATGTGACTCGGCCGTGTGACTCCTGATGCTTAATTAAAACAAGTCAGTGAGTTACACGGTTTAGACACACAGGCATGTCTACTGGCCGTGTGTAGCACATGTGCTGGCACATAGGCGTGTGGCTGGTCGTGTGTCCTAAGTTAGTATGTATGCCATGTTTCCACATGGCTTGGATACGGGCGTGTCTGGTGACCGTATGAGGCACACGACCTAGTCACACGGGCGTGTGACCCCTGTATGCATGAAAATTTTATATGTTTCCCAAAGCTTTCAAATGTTACCGGTTTAGTCCCGAACCTCTTCTAAGCATGTTTAAAGCCTCGTAGGCCATTGTAAGGGATGGAATGATGGTGTTTGAATGGTGTATGTATTTGAATGCTTAAATGTATGAGAAATGTATACTTTATGATGTGATTGATCAGTAATACCTCATAACCCTATTCCGTCGACGGATACGAGTTAGGGGTGTTACACGTCCTGTTAAATGATTCAATAGGTTGTGATCTAGCATTTATTGCATACACAAGTGCAGCTCTTTGTGAACGTCTTGATATATGCTCCTATGAACTCCTTGACATTCCCTGTTATGCTATTCGGTGCTCCCTGATAATAAATCTTCGGAGTTACCTGTTAAGCTCTATGAGCTCCCTAATTAAAACTCTTATGAGTTTCTTGTTTAGCCTAGATAAAGATCCTGTTACATGGCTCATCTGAGCATCCTGATATGTGGCTCAAGAGTGTGCTCCTAATTAAGTACCCTAATGGGTACCTCTGATTATGTGTTGATGGTTTATAGTTTTATACACCTTATGTGTAGTACGTGAGTACTCGTCGATATTTCAAAAAATTCAACAGATAAAATGTCTAACATGAGAAGTTATGAGATTAAATGAATTATGCTTCAAATGCTTCTAAAATACCTGAAAGTTGTAACATGATGAGCTCATCCATGTTTATTTGGTGTGCATGTGAAATATGTGATTAACTTGCTTAATTGAGTGTATGTGTTTAGGCAAATTTGCCAATCTATTGGAAATCATGTTATTGTTATGCTTATTTAAATGAATATAAATGGTAAGTTTAATTCTTGTTATATGAACTTACTAAGCATTAAATGCTTGCTAGGTTTTCTTTTCTTTATTTTATAGTGCTCGGAAGCTCGTAAAGGTTGGAATCGGTCGGAGCATCATCACATTGTCCACCAGCTCATTTTGGTATAAATAGTAAACTTATTTTGGTATAATGGCATGTATAGGTTAACTTGGCCAATTGTTGGTTTGTAAATGGTTGTTTGAAATCTAGCCATTGGAATGGCTAGTGATAGTTTGTTTTGGTATATTATAAGGTTAAATCATGATAAATACATATGTGTTTCCTATAGTTTAATTGAGTTACGTTGAACATATATGTTTATAAAAGGCAAGAATATAAACATGAACGCATGTGATGATATATCATGCTAGATGATAGAGTTGGCTTGGTTATAATGCTTGAATTGGTTGGTATATGATTGCGAATATTGGAGTAGGTTGTTGGAAAATTTGGGTGAGAAATAAGGCTTGGAAAATGGCCTTATTTTGTCCACACGAGCAGGCATACAGGCGTGTGTCTCAATCGTGTGTGACACACAGCCTGGCACATGGGCATGTGGTTTGGCATGTGTCCCCTGCATCTTAAAATTTAGAAGCAGAATGCTCAAGATTGGGGAAACGAGTAGAGACAAGGGTATGTGTCTCAGCCGTGTGTAATACATGGCCTAGAACACAGGCGTGTGTCTTCATCGTGTGAAACCTGTACCTAATTTTTAAAAATTAAATTGACCACATGGCCTAGCACACGGGCGTGTGGCTTGGCCATGTGACCCTTACACTTAATTAAGTTATAAGTCAGAGAGTTACACGGGTTAGGGACAAGGGCGTGTGACCCTTATATATAAGAAAATTTTTGAAATTTTACAAAAAATTTTCTAAGATCTCGATTTAGTTCCTACTTGTTTCTAATGTTTAATTTGGGCCTCGAGGGTCCAATCAATGGATGATATGATTAGTTTTGGATATGAATTGTGAATGGCATGAATTATCTGTATTTGTTCTGTATTTTTTTGTAATGCTTTGTAACCCTATTTCGGCAACGAATATGGGTTAGGGGTGGTACACTAAATCCTTCTAACCCCAGACAAGCTCCTAATTAATTTTTTTCAAACCCTAAACACAACCCTAATTTTTTCTTAATTCCCAAACACAACTTCTTCTCCTTCCCTTTCTCCTTTCCTTTTCTATTTTTTTCCTTCCCCTTCCCCTCTGTTTATTCTGCTTCTCTTTTTTCTTTCTTTTTCCCCTTCTTTCCTTCCTTGTCTCTTCTTCTTCTCCTGCTAAATTTCTTTTTCATTTCATTTGACCAAAATGGGGACATTAGGGACCTTATAATGGTCCCCAAAACACATTTCACGGGCATAGTCCCGTCCCGTCATTGCCACCACTGTAGGGGTCAGGGGTGTGCCTTCTATGAGGTTGGCTTCACCACCTCTGTGCCTCCTATCAGTTTGGCATGACCAGGAGGTGTGCCGCCTATCTATTAGGCATCACCAGTGGTCTTGTCCCATCAGTATCAGCGGGTTGTCAGCATGTCAGGTTTTCATTTTATACCGGTTGTAAATGACTTGTATTTCTTTGGTGCCGCCTCTTTAGATGGCATTTCTAAATTTTTATTAATATTAATTTTAGTCAACTATGTCAAATTTTTAGGGTGGTGCCACCTATGCACCACCCTCCACTTGTATCAATGTAGCATTTTGGTGCATAATCCAGCTGACATACTGTTTAAGTATTTTATTTTTTCTCATAATATTTAGGTAAAAAGGCTACAAAAATGACATGAGAATCAATTTAAGGTTCTTTAGATTATTATTATTATTAAATTAAATAATTGAAGTATTAAGATGGAATTAAACTAATTAGTTATGATGAGATTTGTTGAATAAGGAAATTAAGTATATTTCCTCGATAGTTTATTACAGTAAAGTTATTATAACTTTAATAAAATTAGAATTGGGTTGAGAAAATTATTTAATTGAGAAATTAATTTAGCTTAATTAATTAATTAATTAATTAATATTTAATTTTAGAAATAGAAAATAAACTTTGGGTTGGAATAAATTATAAAGTGCTGGGTCAAAAGTAAAAAAAGCACATATAAATGGACCCAATACCTGAGAGGCCCAGTTTAGCCCTTATGAGAACATTAGGGGTGAGAACCCTAGTAAAATTAAAAGGGTGTGCTTGTTTGGAAATGTGCTCATATTGTACTAAACATGTAATTGTTGTATATATATCTGAACGATGAATTAAAAAATAAAATTAATTTCACATTCACTATTATATCTTTTTTGTTTCTATCTTTCATATTTTGCATACATAGCGAAGTTATGACAAGCAAATATTAGCTCATTGATTGTCTAAATTCAAACTGATGATAAGTGACACTGTAAGAATATTTATATTACAAGAAAACCTATTTTAGTAGATAATCTAAATGAGTTTGTAATCTCGTAAAAGAATCAAAGTAAGCATTTGATTCAAATAATTAGAAGGATTATTATGTCATTTACAGTTTCATTTAGGGAGATGGCTAGACTTGGCTATCGGAGCATTGGCTCCATTGGTAGAGACGTAGAGGTACTCATTAGAAGAATGATACATTGGATTGATCCAAGTTGAATTAATTCTAAATCCGTTTGTGAATTAATTCACTTGTGATGTTCATGGTGTGATTTACCTAAATCTTAAGTTAGTTACTGACCATGCGTGTGTAACTCATGTGCTTTGATATAAGTGGAGACTTATGCTCTAAAGATGATTGAGCCTATAGCCAATATGTTGGGTACATAACTTGTGTATGACATGACTTTACTAGTAACAATGGAATTCATAGCTTGATTAAAAAATTAACGATATCCTCTCATTGACATTTTTTGCATTGATAAATTTGAAATGTGGTCACGAGTTGCTTGTTCTCGAACAAACAATTTATCATAGTCATTTATTGACAACGATCATATTAATCATTAAGAAGACAAAACGACGACAATGAGATAAAATAGGATTGTATTGAGTGAACAGATTTAACTCAAAGGAATATATCTTATGAGGGTAACACACATATGACGAGGTCATTGGACAAAGCAATAGGATGAATTGTGCTTGTAACACCCCAAACCCAGCCCAGATGTTATGGCCGAATCTAGCGGTGTTACATTGAAGTGTTAAGCGTAAACTTGTTGTCGTTGCAAACCTCAAAATCATTTAGTCAATTGTTATTAAGCAGTGGTTCCAAAACGGGTCGTTCATTTCCAAAACACGCGTCATTAAAGAGTTATTTGCTTTTAAAACGCGATACTGTTCGGAAAGCCCAATCTTTATTTAGCCTCTTTGGGTGATCTAAAAGAAAAATTAAAAAAATTGGGGTTATCGTCAAAAGTACTTTCTTTAAAACATTATTAATTTAAAATCTCATTTATAGCGGAAGCTTTTCATTTAAAAAACAGTTGTGTACTTGCATTTATTTTGTAAAAACGTTGTTTCTTTTTAAAACTCGAGACCTAAGATTAGCAGTCATAATCAAAGCAAATTAAAATCCTAAAATTTAAAAATAAAACCCAGAGAGGCCTTATTACAAAAAATATACACAAAATAAATCCAAAAATTATTAAAAAGTATTGAATCAATCTTAATGAAATGCGTTGCCACCGCTGAGTCCTCCGACCACACCAAACTGCCTAAGATTGGGGATTACCTGCACAATTAAAGCAGGTGAGTTTACGAAAACTTAGTGTGTAATTCCCCAAACATACAAGCAATATGCAATAGAACAAACTAGGCCTAAGCCCTTCACAGTAACAGTACCAGGTGGGTCTTAGCCCATAACAGTATCAGTTGGGCCTTAGCCCATAACAGTATCAGAAATCAGTATGGATGATGCATGTAAGCCCAACCAACCCTGCACACCATCACCTGTCCAACCCTGCATTCCTGTGGGGAATAAATCACCCACCCATACCTACACTTACAAAGTTAGCACCGGTTGCGGCACTAATCAGTATCACAGCAAAGTTGCCAGTAACATAAGTGGCATTAAGCCATCTGTAGGCCCACAGTCGTCTTGGGTGACCCGTGCAACCATAACAGTTCAGTACACTTCCTTCAAATACAATATACACAACCCCATGCAGCATATCAAAATCTCAAGCATGTATGCAAAACATGTATATCAAATGGCATGCTTAATCGAGCATAATTCATACAAGGGCAAAACAGTCATTTTACCTCAAAGGGAAAATAGTCATTTAATCAGTTCTGGGTCTCGGTTTACTTACCGACTCGTCAATAGGACCACAGTAGTCTCGGGCGACCCGTGCAACCTTAACAGTACAAACAGTGAAAATGGGCCCAAGGCCCATTGTGCGGCCCATGTGCGCCAACACACCTTAGTCGTGTAAATGACACAGCTTAGTCCAATAGCCTCCACACATTCGTGTGGTTTCCCCGTGTGGGCCCACGAGCCCGTTGTGCCAACACAACCCAATTCGGCCCAAAATGGCCCAAAACGACCTAAGCTCATGGAATAGCCCATAGTGGCCTCTACAGTCAAACACCTACGTTTCATACATTCAGATTGCCACATGAGTGAGCGCACGCTCGTGTAGTGTCAATTGTCGTAATTTCAGCTTTTGGCCAATTTGCGATAATAATAGTGTGATTACATACCTATTGCGATTTGCAGTTAATCCCCGCTCCGAACACTCTTACTCCTGAAGGAAATTCAATATGACAACTAATTAGTCACTTAACTCATGTAACAATGGGATCTAATGGAGTTCCAAATCCAACAAAATCTTCTTACCAATGAAACAATAGTAATCATACCCTTGCTTACCAAGAGATGTGCAAATCAAACCTGACCACCACCTACACAAAAGAACCACCCTTTTGTTAGACTTATACTTGAGTATAATACTATCTCAACTGCACCCTACTAACCACCTAAAACCATTTCTTAAAAACCAACCGATGACTCTTGATGACATAATATAAACCGCTTACCAACAATGACAGAACAGATTGTAGATCAGTGATACAGCGTACAACAAATCGAGAATGAGAATTAATCTGAAAGAGTAACAAAAAGAAAAGGTATTCGATACAAAGAGAAAGAATGCAAGAGATGGTGTTCAGAGAGGAAAACCGAGAGGAAAAATCATAAGGAGTAAGACAGAGGCTCACCTACCAGTATTCAACTGACGAAGAGCAATTGAGGGAGAGGAAAAAAATACCGTGCGCCCACATCCAAATGATCAGTGAGCACTTGCCAACTAAAAGCAAAATAGGAAGAGTGAGATGAGGTGTTTGGCCAAGGTATCAAAGTAAAAAGGGAAAAGAATAGAGTGGAGAGGAAAGAGAAGGGGAGTGTTCGACAAAGCTTTAGAGAGAGGAAAAGAAGAAGTAGACAATCAAGAGGAAGTCCGATTTTGGAAAAAGAGGAAGATGCATATTTGGCAGAAGCAAAGAACAAACAAACGAAATATCAGAATGGTCAATTGTAAAACTCAACTGTCCCAAAACAAAAATCGAAAAGAACCTGAAAGCAAAGTCAAAAGCTGAAAGTGAGCAGAAAGCACTCAAGAAATTCACAAAACCTGAAAGTAGAGTACTCAAACACCCCTAAAGCTGAAATATTGTGTGCTATAGTCCTAATTCGGCACACCACTCCCTCTCCTATCACTTCCCTTGATTTCCTCTTAAAATCCCTTCTCAATCTCTCCAACTGACCAATTCAAGTTCTACCACAACTTTGCAGTATTTCAGTCAAACTCTACTATCCACATGACAAGGGCAGCAAAATAAAACACTCAGCAACCTTCCCTAAGATTCGAACCTCCACCTTCTAGCACAGATATCACGCCACTACCCCCATTACCAATAGGCTCTTTATGTCATGTTTTAACCAAAATTATTTATGAGGCCTTCAGACTAGAGTTACGGTTTAGTCAAGTAAAAACAAAAAATCTGTACAAGCCAAGGCTCAAACCCAAGACTTCTCAGACACTTCCCAGGATACTAAACCACTGAAGTAGGCATGTATTTGTATCACAAACATATAAAATTAAAAACATGGACTTTGGGGTGTTACAACTCTACCCCCTAAAAGAAAATTTCGGCCTCAAAATTTACTTGGCGAAAGTAGATGAGGGTATTCTTGTTGCATTTTCTCCTCGGGTTCCCAGGTAGCCTCCTCAGGATTATGATTACGCCAAAGCACTTTAACTAGTGGAATGGCCTTTCTTATTAGAACTTTGACGTTGCAATCCAATATCTGTACTGGCTACTCCTTGAAGGTTAGATCTGGTCTAACCTCGATCTCCTTAACTGGAGCTATATGTGTGGGGTCAGAGCAATAATACCTCAGCATGGATACATGAAACACATTGTGAATCCAGTCCAACTCTGGAGGTAACTCAAGTTGATAGGCAACCGATCCCACATGCTTCAGTATGCGATAAGGCCTAATGAATCTAGGCTCAGCTTCGCCTTTCGTCCAAACCTCAATATTTTCTTCCATGGTGAGACTTTAAGAAAAATGTAATCTCCCATAGAATACTCAATCTCCTTACGCTTTAGATCCAAGTATAGCTTTTGTTATCCGCTGCTGCCTTTAGTCGATCCTAAATTAACCTAACTTTGTCCTCGGTATCAGAAACTAACTCAGGGCCCAGAACACGCTGCTCGCCCAACTTAGTCCAACACGAAGTAGTGCAACATCTACGGCCATATAGCGCCTCATACAGTACCATCTGTATGCTAGGCTATTAGCTATTATTATATGTAAATTTGCCAACGGCAAATAAACCCCCCAATAGCCTTGGAAGTCAATCACACATCATCTTAACATGTCCTCTAGTATCTGAATCACCTTCTCTGACTGACCATTAGTCTGAGGATGGAACGCAGAACTGAAGTCTAACCTTGTACCTAAAGCTTTGTTTAACTTCTTCCAGAACCGAGACGTGAAGCAAGGATCTCTATTAAAAATTATGGAAACTGGTACCCCATGCAATCTTACCATCTCTGCCACATATTACGTAGCCATCTTCTGTAATGAGTAATCAGTACAGACTGGTATAAAATGGGTAGATTTGGTCAATCGATCTACGATGACCTATACCGAATCTTTCTTAGTAGGTGTTAGAGGAATCAACTAACGAAGTCCATAGTTACTCTCTCCCACTTCCACAACGAAATCTTAACTGGCTGAAGCAATACTGAAGGAACCTGATGTTCTGCCTTAACTTGCTGACAAAGAAGGCATTTACCCATGAAATCGGTAACTTCACGTTTAAGACTTGGCCACCAATACAACTCGCAAAGGTCTCGGTACATCTTGTTCCCACCAGGATGCATAGCATAAGGACTACTATGTGCCTCTCGTAGTATAGACTACCTCAAATCTGTATCCCTCAGTACACAGACTCTCCCACAAAAACATAGTACCCTTCGCTATTCAGTCCAAAATCTGAAGTTTCCCCACTCTCAATCTGTCGGAATCGAGGACCCAGTGATTCATCCACCAACTACTTACTCTTAATCTACTCAATCCATGTCGGTTTAACTTGAATTTCGGCCAGTAAACTACCATCATCAAATAAACTTAGGCTAGCAAACATCGCCCTCAGATTAGACATAGCCCCACGGCCCAGCTCGTCGGCTACCACATTCGCTTTAGCAAGATGGTATTCAATCGTGCAACCATAATTCTTTAGCAGATCAACCCATCTACATTGCCTAAGGTTTAGCTCCTTCTGAGTAATGAGGTATTTGAGTCTCTTGTGATCAGTGTGTATGATACACTTCTCACCATACAGGTAATGTTTCCAAATTTTCAATGCGAAAATCACTGCGGGCAACTCCAAGTCATGTTTTGGATAATTCACCTCATGAGCCTTAAGCTGTCGAGACATATATGCCACCACCTTACCCTCTTGCATCAACACGTATCCCAAACCAACGTGTGATGCATCATTATAGATAGTGAATTTTTTCCCAAGCTCAGGTTGAATCAAGACAGGGGCCTCAGTCAGAACATTCTTAAGTTTCTCAAAACTTTCTTGCTACTTTTCAGTCGAGTTAAAAGGCACCCCTTTTCGCAACAACTTAGTCAGAGGTGCAGCAATCAATGTAAACCCCTCAACAAAATGTCTCAATACCCTGCCAGACTCAAAAAGCTTCGAATCTTAGATACAATCTTAGGTGGTTTCCAATCCAGAACAGCTTTTATTTTCTGAGGATCAACCCTAATCCCCTCAGCTGATACCACATGACCCAGAAAAGTAACTTTCCTCAACCAAAATTCATATTTACTGAACTTCGTATATAGTTACTTTTCCCTCTGAGTCTATAAAACCACTCAGAGATGTGCATCATGTTCATCTTCAGTTCTTGAATACACCATAATATCATCTATAAACACCACTATGAATCGATCCAGATAGGGTTGGAACACTCGGTTTATCAAATCCATAAAGGCTGCTGGTGTGTTCATTTGCTAAAACGGATCACTAGGAACTCGTAGTGACCATAACAAGTCCTAAACGTTGTCGTATAAACATCAGCCTCTTTGACTCTCAATTGATGGTACCCAGAGCGGAGATCAATTTTGGAGAAAACCGAAGCTCCTCGGAGCTGATTAAAAAGATCGTGAATTCTTGGTAAAGGGTACTTATTCTTGATGGTCAGTTTATTCAATTGTCGGTAATCAATACACATACGCATAGACCCATCCTTCCTTTTCACGAATATCACTGGTGCTCCCCATGGAGACACACTCGGTCGAATGAATCCTCGATCAAGTAACTCTTGAATTTGAGCTTTAAGTTCTATAAGCTCCTTCGATGTCATTCTATAAGGGGCGATGGACACCGGAGCTGTACCAGGTAGGCATTCAATTCCAAATTCAACTTCACAGTTTGAAGGTAATCCAGGTAGCTCATCAGGAAAAACATTTGAAAAGTCTTTGACTGTTTTAATATCTTTAACAGAAGAACCCTCGAAATCTGAAACACCGATGTAGGCTAGATACACCTCACAACCCTTACGAACCAATTTCTCCACCCTCAGTACAGAAATTACATTTGATAAATAATCCCGAAGCTCCCCAATATCCACTACCTCATCACCCTCTACAGTCTTTAATACCACCTACTTAGTAGCACAATCCAAATTCGCTTCATGCTTAACTAGCCAGTCCATTCCCAAGATTAAGTCAAATTCTCTAAAAGGAAGTTCCATTAAATCCGCTAAAAGGATCATTCCTTGAACCTCCAAAGGCATATCCTTCAACAGTTTATTCACTCTCACTGACTGCCCTAAAGGACTCAACACAGTAACCTCACTTACAATGGTTTCAAACATCATATCCAAAATCTCAGTCACGGTGCATGCAATATAAGAATTCGTAGACCCCACATCAATCAGTGTAGTATAAGGTACATTATGGATAAAAAGCATACTAGTAGTAACATATAGGGTGTCTCCGTCCTCTCGACGATGTACAGCATAAACCAGAGTTGGCTGCCTTGCCTCAGTATGACCAGCACCTCTGCTCGGTGCTCCACGACCACGACCCAAACCACTTCCACCCCTGGCCTGACCACGGCCTTTTAGTGGCTACTGACCACCCATCGACGGCTGTACATTACCCATACTAGTAACTTGCACATGATCTGGCCTCCATGGACACTCTCTGATATGGTGCTCCATCGATACGCACCTCAAACAGGCTCCAGTCTTTTTCCAACACTCACCATGATAGCGTCTCCAATAATCAGCACAAGGTTGCAATCTAGTAGCAACAACAGGGGGCCAACTCTGATGGCCCATCAAATCTGGCCTTTTTCTTAGGCCACTGAACAGAACTGGAGGGCACCAAATCCCTTTTATTCTTCCCCTTTTCCTTCTCACGGTTCTGGCACTCAGCGCGCTTCACCTCCTTGGCGATCTTCACCTTATCCACTAATGCCGTAAAATCTCGCTCCCTCTATAGAGCTATTAGAACTCGTAGATTATCTCTGAGGCCGTCCTCAAAATGAACGCAATGCTTATATTCAGTTGCCACCATTCCACGTGCATAGTGGCTAAGTCGCAAAAATTCAGCCTTGTACTCAGCCACAGTTCTATCCCCTTGAGTCAAGTTCAGAAATTCCCTCCTTCAGGCAACCACATAACTAGTGCCCACATATTTTCCTTGGAATGCAGTCTTGAAAAATTCCTAAGTCAATCGGTCAGAATGAATACCCTCTTTCACTATAAGCCACCACTGATAGGCTTCGTCTCGTAACAATGACACTACACCTTTTTACTTCTGCTTAGGGGTATAGTCGAGGTCATCCATTATTCTTTCTGTGGCCTCAATCCAATATTCAGCCACATTAAGGGCAACTCCAGTAATATCCCTAAAGATCTCAGCTCCATTTGACTAGAGTCGTTCTGTAACGACCCACAGCCCATGTACCAGTATTAGGGCTAGCAACCCTTTCTAGAATCCTCAACATAGCTTGGGCAATGTGTCGTACCCAGCCGCTCGATCATACAACCCCATCTCAGTTACAGGTGAAGCCGATGCCTCTCTAGCCTTAACGTTAGGCATGTGGCCAGATGACGAAGACCCAGCCCTAGCACTTCCACGGCCTCTGTCGCGGCCTCTTGTACCCCTTCCACAAGTACCCCTAGTGCTCATTGTCAAAATTCACTTTATCTATTTTAACAATTTTATGCAGATTAGTTTACAATTCTAGTAATTATTAGAAGATGTTTTATGATAAATAGTACCTGAGAGTTTATTTTCACAGATCGTAAGCTCACTACAGTTTTTAGTTTACTCTAACTAGAGTATCTTAGTACGGTCTACTACCTACAGTAATCTTAGTATTTCCTATCTATTACATTTCAGTTTTAAGCAGACAACAGTATTAAGAAAACTTACGGATTCAGCACTGAAGACTCAGTGTGCCACACAATTAGTAAAATCCTTCAAAACACTTCAAATCATTTGAAAGTAACTTTTAGAAATCCAAAAACTAAAAACCCATTCCACAGCCGAGTTTTGCAACCTGGCTCTAATACCACTAAATATAACACCCCAAACCCGGCCCAGACGTTATGGCCAAATCTAGCGATGTCACATTGAAGTGTTAAGCATAAACTTGTTGTCGTTGGAAACCTTAAGATCATTTAGTCAATTGTTATTAAGCCGTGGTTCCAAAATGGGTCGTTCATTTCCAAAACACGAGTCATTGAAGAGTTATTTACTTTTAAAATGCGATATCCTTTGAAAAGCCCAATCTTTATTTAGTCTATTTGTGTGACCTAAAAGAAAAATTAAAAAATAAATTTGTGTTATCGTCAAAAGTACTTTCTTTAAAAAATTATTAATTTAAAATCTCGTTTATAGCGGAAGCTTTTCTTTTAAAAACAATTGTGTCTTGTGTTTATTTAGTAAAAATGTTGTTTCTTTTTAAAACTCGAGACCTATGACTAGCAGTCATAATCAAAGCAAATTAAAATCCCAAAATTTAAAAATAAAACCCAGAGAGGCCTTATTCCGAAACAAAAACCCAAAATAAATCTAAAAATTATTAAAAAGTACTGAATCAATCTTAATGCAAAGCGTGGCCACCTCTGAGTCCTCCGACCGCACCGAACAGCCTAAGATTGGGGATTACCTACACAATTAAAGTAGAAGGGTGATTTTATGAAAACTCAGTGTGTAATTCCCCAAACATACAAGCAATATGCAATAGAATAAACAGGGCTAAGCCCTTCACAATAACAGTACCAGTTGGGCCTTAACCCATAATAGTATCAGTTGGGCCCTAGCCCATAACAGTATCAGTTGAGCCTTAGCCCATAACAGTATCAACAATCAGTATGCATGATGCACGTAAGCCCAACCAACCCTACACACCATCTCCTATCCAACCCTGCGCTCTTGTGCGGAATAAATCACCCACCCATCCCATCCCTACACTTACAAAGTTAGCACCGGTTGCGGCACTAATCAGTATCACAGCAAAACTTGCAATAATATAAGTGGCATTAAGCCATCTGTAGGTCCACAATTGTCTTGGGCGACCTGTGCAACCATAACAGTTCAGTACACTTCCTCCAAATACAATATACCCATCCCCATGTATCATATCAAAATATCTGACATGTATGCAAAACATGTATATCAAATGGCATGCTTAATCGATCATACATCATACAAGGGCAAAATAGCCATTTTACCTCAAAGGGCAAAATAGTCTTTTAATTAGTTTGGGGTTTATGTTTACATATCGACCCTTCAATAGGTCCACAGTAGTCTCGGGCGACCAGTAGTCTTGGGCGACCCATGCAACATTAACAGTACAAACAGTAAAAATAGGCCCAAGGCCCATTGTACGGCCCATGTTGGTGTACACACCCGTGTGGCCCACAAAGCTCAGAAATGACCTTAGATGTGTAAATGACACAGCCCAGTCCAATAACTTCCACACATTCGTGTTGTTTCCCCATGTGGGCCCACGAGCCTATTGGGCCCTCACGGCCCAACATGGCCCAAAATGGCATAAGCCCATGGAATTGCCCATGGTGGCCTCTAGAGTCAAATGTCTACATTTCATACATTTAGATTGCCACATGAGCAAGCGCACATTTACGTAGCGTCAATTGTCATAATTTCGGCTTTTGGGCGTTTTGCGATAATAACAATGTGATTACACACCGATTGCGATTTGCAGTTAATCCCCGCTCCGAACACTCTTACTCTTGAAGGAAATTCAGTATGGCAACTAATTAGTCACTTAACTCATGTAACAATGGGATCTAATGGAGTTCCAAACCAAACAAAATCATCTTACCAATCAAACAATGATAATCGCACCCTTGCTTCTCAAGAGATGTGCAAATCAAACCCGACCACCACCTATACAAAAGTCACCACCCTTTTGATCAGATTCATACTTGAGTATAATACCATCTCAACTGCACCCCACTAACCACCTAAAACCGTTTCTCAAAAAACTCAAAAATAGAGTACTCAAACACACCCAAAGCCGAAATCTTATATACCACAGTCCTAATTTGGCACACCACTCTCTCTCCTATCACTTCCCTTGATTTCCTCCTAAAATCTCTCCTTAATCTCTCCAACCGACCAATTCAAATTCCACCACAACTTTGCAGTATTTTAGTCAAACTCTACTACCCGCACGGCAAGGGTAGCAAAATAAAACATTGAGTAACCTTCCCCAAGATTCGAATCTCCACTCTCTAGCACAGATATCATGCCACTACCCCTATTACCAGTAGGCTCTTTATGTCATGTTTTAACCAAAATTATTTAAGAAGGCTTCAGACTAGAGTCAGGGTTTAGTCAAGTAAAAACTAAAAATTTTGTACAAGCCAAGGCTTGAACCCAAGGCTTCTCAGACACTTCCCAAGGTACTAAACCACTGAAGCAGGCATGTATTTGTATCACAAACATACAAAATTAAAAACATGGATTTTGGGGCGTTACAGTGCTCGTAAAAAGTATACAATAAGGATTTTCGAATCATGTTACTTCTTCTGGACTAACTCCATGATTAAGTAAATTGTGAATTATCAAAATGATGCTTCTGGACATAATTGCAATTACTCAATCCTAATTTTATATGTCCTATTGGTCCCTCTACTAGCTCAACAAAAGCTCGATCGGACTACATTTGAACCAGAAGAAAATTCTACGACTTTGGAGATAATTTAATTAAGTCGATTTATTCGATGTAGAATTAAATTAGACAATCATCAGATTTATCCAACTAGAAAATTTGATTAAAGAGTTTTCTTGAAAATTTAATTTGGAAAATCTTAGTAATTTTTGGGAAAATTAATTTTGATCGAGTAAAATTAAATTAGTCAAATTAGTTAAAATAAATATGATATTTTTAAAAATTAATTTTTAAGTCAGACAATTGGCCCAATTGGTAATTGAATTTGAAAATTAGACCTGAGATCAAAATTTGGATCCAAGAACTCAAAATCGAGATCCAGACACAAAAATTTGTTGAATTGGGCCAGATATGTGAAACTAGGCCAACGGTCCAACCGGTGATTGGACCAGATCGACCGGGCTATCAATAGCCCTAACCGAATCGAGTTAGGGTGCCATGAGGATGTTGCGCCTGCATCACTAGGCATTGTGGTGTCGGCGGCTGTGACGGCGACATTTTGGTGTCTGGTGAGTGATCCTTCAGTAGTTGAGCAGTGAAAGAGTTACACTACTACTATAACGCTATCGGATAATTTGATTTCAAATTAACTATTTCAAAAATAATAATATTTTAATAAATTTAATATTTAATTTAATTTAATATTTATCTTATAGATATATAAGATAAATTTCTATTAGTTTAATAAGATTTAATATTAAATTTTAATCTAATACTTATGTTGATAAGTATTATATTAATTTAATATTAAAACGATTAAATTTAATCATAGTTTAACTCTCTAAACTCTCCTTATATAAAGAGAGTAATGGATAATTATTTTACAAACACATTTGAATTCAAAAGAAAGTTGTAGAGAGGAAATTTTCTGAATAAATTATTCAGAAAATTTCAAGAAATATTTTTGTAATTTACAACTTGGCTCAGAAGTTTAAAGAAAATGTGAAATTATGTCACTACTAATTTTATGGAAAATTTTCTGATTCGAAGTGAGCCCACACTCAACAGCTGTGAGCTTGAGGACATCAAAGAAGACTACTCAATCAAAGTGGTCATCCTGAACGAATCGAAAAGGTAAAATTTTGCTTAAGTGTTTATTACTTTAGATATCACAACTAAGTTATTGTTTTGGAAAAAAAAAAATTAAACTATGGTTTTTCCTTTAAACTTATTTTCCTTTGCATTTTCCAAATCTATTTTTTCAACAGTGCTACCCTCATTCCTCTATTTCTAGTAGGAGTTGATTTCTTATTTGATTAATATTATATATCAATGACTTATTCATCTAGAACTCTTGACCATTTTTATATAAACAGAGAGTACCAATTGACCTAAAAAAATACCAAACAATACATAATTATTCTACTTGAAAGTAGTGGAAATTGATTTCCAAAGAATAAACTCCATTTTCTAGGAATTACGAGTTTTACTAGTTTATTGAGAAAGTAAGTATATCGTTTCTTTCTATGATTTGGTTTGTATTGCTCGAGCCCATACTTGATGCGATTCGTGGTTTGAGGATAGTAGAGAAGGTTGTTTCATTGAAAGTCAATATCAACTTGAGTTTGCCTCTGTCACGCCCCTAACCCATATCTGTTACCGGAATAGGGTTACGGAGCATTATCGGACTTATCATATAATCAATCATACATTTCACATTCATTTTTCATCCCAAACAAAAACTATTCAAACTTAATCATATAGTCCCTAACACAAGCCCTCGAAGCCCAAAACAAGCAGTAAAAACAATTCGGGACTTAAACATAAACTTATGAAAATTTTGAGAAAACTATGAAAATTTCAAAGTACAGGGGACACACGCCCGTGCGGATAGGCCGTGTGTCTCACATGGCCAAAAGACATGCCCGTGTCACAGGCTGTGTGGACATTCAAAATGGGATCACATGGCCATGCCCCAGACCTTATCTGACCCCATGTAACTCTCTGACTTCTGTCACACAACCAACCACATGCCTATGTGACTAGCCCGTCTAACTCACTGACTTGTGTTACACGGCCAACCACACGCCTATGTGACTAGCCCGTGTAACTCACTGACTTGCTTTCATTAAAAACTATGGGGAACACACAGCCGTGTCACCTGACTGTGTGTCACACACGGCTGAGATACACACCTGTGTCTCTGACCATGTGGACGAAAATAGGCTATTTTCTAAGCCACATTTCTCACCCAATTTTGGTATCAATCTACACACTTCAAAAGCATATAACCAAAACATATATAGGCCTTTAAACCAACCAAAATCAAGCCTAAAACATGCAATTTCAATACCAAAAACCCAAGTGTTAACAACCATCACAATTGACCATTATAAACATGCCATTATCACATCCAAAAGTTACCTAAATGATCAAAGGCATATATGCACCTTAATGCCCAAAACATAACCTGTAAACCACTCCAACAATTCATCCAATAGGTACCAAATTACCAATTCACAAACAAGGCAATTTCTAAAGCCATCATCAAGCATACTCAAGGCAATTAAACTTCATACAAAATAAGCTAACTAATCATAAATATACATACCAACACATATACCAAATTAAGCCAAATCACATGGCTAATTACATATCAAAACATATAGACTTCAGTAGCCAAATAACCTATACATGCCATATAACCAAAATACATTAAGTCCAAAAGTACCAAAACAATTGCTAGATAGTGTGATGAGATCTCCGATGACTTCCAATCCGAGCGAGCTTCTGAGTCACTATAAAACACGGAAAAGTAAACAAAGTGAGCTATAAAGCTTAGTAAGCTCATATGGCTAATAAATATAATTTACCATTCATTCACAATTTAAAGAAGCTTAAGTAAACATAGGTAAAATTTCAATCAATTCAAGATTAGCGCATTATCTCAACCATAGTAGTCATGTATAAATACATCTAATACAACTTACTTGTTGTACTTCTTACGAGTACCTGAACTAATCCATATCATCTCTTATATTCTTGTACCATTATCTTTGCCCATTAAGCCATTTGGAATAATATCAAATACTCGGGTATCTCGCAGACTAAGTGCCAATACATGGTCGAAACCATCTCTATCACATATCTCATATAAATGCTCGCTCTCGAGCCATCACTAGGTTTGCCCACACAAGCTATTGGTCAAGACATAGCTACACGGTGCTGCTCATACAAGCTATCGAGTAACTGCAACACATGCTAGAAAACTCAGCCACCAGTAGGACGTATAGGACCAGCACCCATAACTTACACATGGTAACCCCTAATGACATGTCATTTTATCCTATCTATTCCTAAGGTTCAACCGGGATTCATTTACTTACCGATATCTCGTCGATAATTTTCGCGGTGTCGTATCCTCACAATTATATCAATTAAGCATTTAAACACATATAAGTTAATGCTTATTAAACATACGAATTTACCTCGAATTTAAATAACGAAAACGATCGTCTAGTCGATAATTTTATCTTTTCCCCGATCTAAATCCGTACGTTGCTTTTCTTGATCTATATAATCAAATTTAACTATTTTAAACATCATTCTATTCAATTTAATCCAATTTTCATATTATGGTAAAATTACCATTTTACCCCTGAACATTTGACTTCTTTACACTTTAGTCTTTATCTTATAAAAATGCAAATTCATGCAATTTAACATTAACCCATGCTAGCTGAATTTTATCCATGCCTATTACAGCCATATTTTTCATTTATTCACACATTTTACCACAAAAATTTCACATTTATCAATTTAATCCCTAATTGACATTTTCAACCAAAATCACTTAACAAATGTTGTTTATCTAACAATAAGGATTCATTTTCTTTCATCAAACACCAAAACACATACATATTCATTAATGGTAAAACCTTAAACCTTTAACAGTTTTGCAATTTAGTCCCTGGGCTAGCTAGATTAAGTTACAATTACCTCAAAAACATAAAAATAATTAAAAACGGGACAAATTTCACTTACATGCAAGCTTGAGTAGTGGCTGAATGCTTCAAGCCCTAGCCATGGCTTCTTTTCTTCTAATTTTTGGTGGTTAAATGAACAAACAAAGATGATGACTTTGTTTTACTTATTTTACTATCATTTAATTATTAAATTACATTTTTATCCTTTAATTTTAACCTTTACAATCACTTAATTATGGACATAAATGCCCACTCACATTATGGATAGTTTAATTTCCATATAAGGACTCTTATATTAAGGTTCTATACCTATTAGACACCTTTAGCTATTAGAACTTAACTTTTGCACTTTACGCAATTTAGCCCCTTTTCACAAATTAAGCACTCAAACGATAAAATTTTTTAACGAAAATTTCATGCAATCCTACTATCATGCTTTAAATATCAAAATAATATTAAAATAAATATTTTGATCTCAGATTTGTGGTTTTGAAACTACTATTCCAATTTCACTAAAAACAGGCTATTACAGCCTCGCACAAAGCACATGTATAATTCTGGTTAAGGTTTATTACTATAAATATCATAAAAATGCTCGATCTATGAAAATTTTTAAAACTTCCACTGTACCTATCATAATTGTTTTCTTAACAAGATTTTTCCAACATAATGGTGGCCTATCGATACTGGTTGATGGCAGTTGGTGGAGCAACAGTGACAATAGTGACCAATGGTGGTGGCCAATGGAAATGAACTAACAATGGATTCCACTTTCACTTACACGTTCGAGTTTTCAAGTTTTGGGATTGATTTTTGGGTTCTTTTCGGGAAGCCCAAAAGATATTTGACTTTCACCCAAAAGACCCAAGGAATGTTTCGAAAAAAATATTGTAATTTTTATTATTTTTTTCCCTTAAGATGGAATCATGGAAATCTTTGTATAGTCAGAGCCAATTTAATTTTTTCAAATTTTATAGCATGCTATATAAGAATTGTATTAGATCAAATTGATGAAAGTATGTTATGTATATATAATATAAGCATGCCATATAATTTAGGAAAAAAAATGACTTGTACTTATCATTACATATTTAATCATTTATGATTGAAACCAGAATAAAAGTCTTGCATAATTTTTTTCAATATTTAGTCGGAGAAGAACCTTGAACAAGACCTATGGTATCTTTTAATGGTCTTTGTGTGATGACATAATAATTCTTCAAGCCAATTTTACCTTAGCCACACTCCACGATAAGTATTATCATGTGGACTTCACTAGAAAGATTTACCTTAGCCAGTTTTACCTTAGACACACTCCACAGTAAGTATTAGCATGTAGAACCAAATGAACAAAAATGGATAGAAATAATGAAATTAGAGAAATGGGTTGCATTCATAAATGAATGTGTTTTCTCACTGAGTATATAAATGACTTCAAAATTAATTTAAGGTTTTCGAATTATTAATTAATTAATTAAAGTTTGAAAATGTAATTAAATTAATTAGTCATTCTGAATCTGTTGAATATGAAAATTAAATATAGTTTCCCATAGATTCTTTTAGGATAAATTTGTGATGACTTTAACTCAATTAAAATTTGGTTGAGAAAATTATTTAATTGGAAAGTTTATTTATCTAATTTAATTGATTAATATTTATTTATTTTGAAAAATAGAAAATAAGTATTAGGTTGGATTAAATTATTAAGTGTTGGGTTAAAAGTTAAGGACATATAATTGGAATCAATACAGGAAAGGCCCAAATCCTCTCATGTAATATAAGAGGGGTGACAACCCTAATAGTTTTACAAGGGTGTGCTGCCCACCCCATTCTACTTAGAGTACAATATTGTATTCTATTAAATGATGACATTGGTAGAGCTATTAAGATAAGTTTTTACATACAAGTTTCAAATATTTCTATTCTATTATAAAGTAGTGAGAACTTATTTTTTAGAATAAATTCTATTTTCTGGGAATTACAATTCCATAAGTTTCTATTGAGAGAGAGTTACTTTCCTACTAGAAATAATAAATTGTTTCTGGTTTTTTGTTTGGTTCGTGATTGTTTAAGCTTACACTCGAAGTAATTTGTGGTATGAAAATAGCAGAGAAGGTTGTTCGGTTGAAAGTTGGGAACGTCTAGGATTCGTCTTGTACAAAACATAAATATTTTTCGAGAAAATTTTTATTACAATAAATATTATTAATCATCTCTGTTTTCAAACTTTTAATTTTCCACTATGATAGAAAATTGTTTTCTAAACAAGATTTTTCCAACAGTTTCACACACCCTTCTACTAGTTAGGCTAGGGGAGTGTTTTTTATTTAAATAATATTATTTTGCAAGGGCTTGTTCAACTATGATTCTTCTATCTATTCCTATAAATAGATAACACTGGTTGACCTAAAAACACACACTTCTTAATTATTGAGTTATCATTATTTTGCCAGAAAATAGTGATAATTTATTTACTTAGAATAAATTTTATTTTTTGGGGAATTATGATCTTTACCGATTTCTATTGAGAGAATTAATTTCTTACTTAATAACATCATTTCCTATTTTATGTTTGGTTCGTGTTGCTCGAGCTCACACTCAACACACTTCATGGTACAAGGATAGCGAAGAAGATTGTTCTGTTGAAAGCTAAGATCGACTCAAATCCATCTTGCACAAATCACATGTATTTTCTATAAAACATTTTATTGTTATTAATGTCACAAACTGTAACATCCCGAGATAAGTCTTGGAAGTTTTGGCCTCGCCAGTGAAGGTTCACCAATGTATCGGCGAACTGAGGGTATGCTAAAAGAATATCAATAAGAAGTACACTAAAGGGAAGGCGAAGCCGTGTACACCAAAAGATTCAGTAAGGGGGTTTTGCCAGATTAATTGCAAGTTTTGTTTGCCAAGTGAGTGGAAAACAGAGGTTCGCTAGTTGATCCAACAAACTGGTTTTCACGAGTCAAAGTCTAGTAAGATTTAAATTAGGAAATAAAGATATTGTGAATCTAGGATACTTTTGATGCATGTAACCTTCTTCCAAACCGAATAGGGTTTTCTAAGTCAAGTAGGGTATCTTAAAAACACTAACACACTTAGTGCCTATAAGTAAGCCCTTTTTCCATGAAAATTCTCTGATCAATTTTTCTATTGTTAAGTATTTATTTAGAATCAAGTTTGCAGCAACCAAGGTAAGTTTTTGTCCTGTTAGGGATGATTGTCTAGAAATCTAGATTTCCTTGCATGTGTGAATTCCGTAAGTTTTGTTTGTTTAAGTAATCTCTGTGTTTTAGTATGTTGCAAATTAACTAGACCATCCACAGCAAGGATAAAGGCAAAGCAAAACTCTTTTAAAATTCTTAGCTTTTTGGTGAGTGTTTTGGGCCATCATTCCTATGTGTAAACCACTAAACTTCCCAGAAATCTTCATTTTTAAAGAGTTCATTACTTGTGTGTGAACTATTATGTTTTCCAAAAACTTAAGTTTTTAAACTAAGTTCCAACAGTAAGCTTTTCTATAAACTCTATTTTCAAGTTATGTTTTTAAAGTATGTTTTAAGCAGGTTTGACCGCCTCTAGATGTACCAACGTCCGGAGTAAAAATCTTATAGAAAAACTATCAAATAATCAGTGTCTGTAAGTATATGGGTTAGGTTGTAATATAGTTACAATGAAGAAGGTGAGTACTCCGAGGATTATGCCAAAGGGAGACGAGCACTAAATTAATCCTAATCTCAACACAAATAGATCTAATTAGTACTTTAAATAAGTTATATTACGAATAAATATAAAAAAAACTTTTTTGATTTTTATAATAATAAAGACAATAGCATAAATAAAGAAACATTGGGAAATCGATATGTAAATAGTATCAAATATGAGCATGAGTGATCAGCTCGCTTTAGTAATCATAACCATCTATTGCTTTGGGCTTCTTATTCAATCAACTAGTTGATACTCTAGTAGGATCTTTCGATCTTTCACTAGAATGCTGAGTCAGCAAGAACAACATATCTTTCGACCTCACTGTCCAGACCAGTTCAGGGCTAAGACATTCATAGATAGGCCATACAAAATTTTGGTTAATTCCCACTTAGTTGACTTCCTAGGGTCGTCAAGCCTAAGGTTTGAGTTCTTCCTCTCTTGAACAATTAAACCATTAAGAAAACCCTACACAACAATTAATTAATCATACTTCCACTCACTAATCCCTCATAAAAGGATTAGCTCCTTATGGATCTCGTAAACATGATAAACTTGATATAGAAAATAAACATGAATAACGAATCAAAAGAATAAAGTTTAGGAGAATCCTGAATCATATGAAAGATAATGTCAAATCCACACAGAGTTTGATTGAGTTCCAAATATTAGATCTTCAAAAAGAAAAGAAAATAACAAAGTTGAAAATAATTCAAAAGTCTAAAAGAAGATAAAACTAAAGACAACATATGAAGAAAATTATACAATATAAAATGTTGTCCATAACATGTGTTAAATGAGCCTATTTATAGACTTAGTGTAGTCGTTGTCCTTAACTCTAGTTCAACTTTCATTCAAGCGGTTAATGTTTGATTGTTCAGACCAAAATGCCTTTAACTCATAATTATTTCCCGCATAGATTCAATGTCGCGACACACAAGGTCTTGTGTCAAGACATTGAAGGTAGTATGCTCATCTTCAGGGTATCTTCAAGGCTGTGCCATGAGATCCTTAGGCTATGTCATGACATCGAAAGCAGTCTTGAAGTTCTTCTATTTTGTTCCCTATGTTGCAACATCCAACTCTTTATGTTGCAACACAGCAACCAATAATGAATTAGCACAACTTCTAATGGTCTCTTGTACACTCACAAAGCATATTAGCTCACCTTTAGGCCTCATTCGGCCCCTAAGGTCAATAAAAGATTCAAATTACACAATTTATTGAATTTAAATAAAGTAACGAATAATTAACTAAAACCTAACTAAAATGCTTGTATTCAAGCTTCTCAAATGCAAAAAATTATTTAATATGTTACACCGAATTACGACATATCAAACTCGGCCACACTTAAGCCATTACTTGTCCTTAAGCAAGGCAAGCAAAGGCAAGAAATGAAAAGATGACCCTTGAACAAGTATGGTGCAAGTGTTAGTTTTAGAGCACATGACTAAGTATTTCAGATCCACACATAGTCTTGACACGATATATAGTTAACTTGCCACTTTTAATATCAAACACCTAAGTTCAGTATATTACAAAGCATACAAGCATTAATGGTTTCAAATGTAGGGATCCATCAATAAGTTATACAGGTAATTTGATTATGCTAGTAGAATACAAACTGTCATAAATGCGATTATTTAGTATGGTGTCAATTTGTAAATAAGTCTACCTAGATCATATAGGGCTTTTCGGCTTGTAACCTTTTGCAGCTTGGGAATCGTATGGAATTCAAGAACAATAAGCATCAAATATTTTCAAACACGAAAATAGTTTGGCCCAACGTATTGTTCCCTATTCTCCCTCTTAGTGACCCTTACCTGCTCACCACCTTATTTCTCATTCTCTCACCTTCCTTATTCCTCCATAGGAAATCAGAGCATAATACAAAAACTATGGCTAGCTCACGAGTTTGTGCATTAATGAACGAGTCTCTCAATTTTTGGTGACTTTGTCACTTTTCTTTCCTCTTTTTCTATACATTTCTAATTCACAAATGCCTTTACTTTCAAGAACTTTTTCTACTCATTTTTTACTTTCTTTTTGAATTCTTCTTTTGCTGCAAATATTGGTTAACCTATAATTACTTTATCACAGTAATCTTTCTTATTGCGCTTTGTTTTTACAAAATTCCATCGTAATATATCTATTTAACCCTCAATACGTATGGCCAAATGTCTATAGTCATGCAGTTCAGGACCAAATAAAAAGGGTGAATACAATTTAATATTTTTGGCTTAGATTTTGTGTGAAGATTCATCAAGAAGTGTTTTTTGGCTCAAATATAGGTACTAAGGATGAATAAATGGGGTTAGCTTTTTGGCTTTGAGTGTATACCAAACAATGTCTTAGGTTATCTCTAGGTATCTCAATATTCACAAATTTAACCAACCAAATAATCACAAATTCAACAATTTATCATACATACTAGCATGCTCCTTTCCTTGTATTTCCTATACTATATGGTACATTCATTTGCTCAACGTATAATAATAAAAAAATTTAAAATCATCTACTATCATGTCAATTTCCTATACTATATGGTACATTCAATTGCTCAATGTATAATAATAATAATTTAAAATCATCTACTATCATGTCAATTTTATAGTAAAAACAATTAACCTATATACATGCTCCTAACCAATCACTTGTATTTCTACAATCTCAAGCACACGATTAATAATAAAAAATTTTAAAAGAAAAAAATTGAAACAAATTTCCTATGTTACCCCCCACACTTTAGAAAGCATATTGTCCTTAATGTGTAGCCCTGGAAAGATAAGAAAAGAAGTTACCTGATTGATCCTGGTAGTTTTGTAAGATATTGGCAGGTGCTTCCTCCTTTGATCGTTGAATTTTTTAAATTGTTGTACTTCATCCATTGGGGTTCCTACATAAAAAGTTTTAAAATATAAATAAATAATAATTTACTATAACTCCTACTCCTAATTAAAATTTAAAAACATCCAAAAATTAAAACAATCCTTATACACAAAAATTAGAAGTTCAATCATCTTCCTCAACATCCATTTCCTCATCCCCTTCTCCTTCCCCTTCATTTTCACTTCTTGCTTCACTCTCTTGCTCGACTTTGGCACGGTGAGTTTGCATTGGATCAAGTATGTGCAGCAGATAATTAGGGATTCTCATGTTATTCTTGTAATAGACCAT
Source organism: Gossypium stocksii (assembly GCA_020496765.1). Taxonomy (NCBI): domain Eukaryota; kingdom Viridiplantae; phylum Streptophyta; class Magnoliopsida; order Malvales; family Malvaceae; genus Gossypium; species Gossypium stocksii. The sequence goes on from CM035629.1 coordinate 44,627,036, forward strand.
TTTCAGCGATGTCAGAAATAGTGGTTTAGGACCACAATTTTGAGGAGTAAATTATTATTTTAAAATTTATTTAATGTCTACAATATTATATTAAGGTCTTATTAAAGTTTTGTTAAGAAATTTTGATGTTTAAATGGTTAATTATGTGAAAAGGAAACCGTAAAAGGTGTAAAAGTTGAGTTCTATTAGTTAGAAGGGCTAAATGGCTATGGAAATGAAAGTTAATGGACTTGAATGGTAAATATACCATTTAAGGTGATAGTGGATGTGCATGGACATGGTTTAAATGAAATTTTGATTGTTTTTAAAGGTTCAAATGGTAATTGGGTATTAAAAGAAAAATTAAGTAAAGAAAGATGAAACAAAGTTATCATCTTTCTTATTTCATTTTGTCTTGACCAAAATTCACCATTGAAGAGGAGGACAGCTTCAATTTTGATTTCTTCTTGCCTGGTATGCATTAAAGCCCTATTTTTTTTATGATTTTTATGTTTTTAAATTTGTTTTAGCTTAATCTAACTAGCCTGAGGGTTAATTTGCAAAAGTTTTAAAGGTTGAGGGACTTGCCATGGATGTTTTTGAATGAATTTTTATATTATTTGATAGGTTATGAACCTTTGTTGAAAAATAAACATGTTTTGTTAAGTGATTTTTGGTGAAATTACATTTAGGGATTAAATTGTTAAAAGTATAAATCTATAGGTTTTGTTATGAAATGTTGGCATTAATGGGTTGATGCAAGGTTCCTTGTATTTATAGTTAACATGGTTTTAGGTTAAAATGGTTAGATTTTAAGTTATGAGCTTAAGGACTAAACTGCGAAAAGTCAAAGTATTAGGGGAAATTTTATAATTTTGCATAAATGTGAATCATGTATTAAATTGAATTCTATAAATACTTAATTGATTAAAATTATCTATTTAGATTAAGATAAACCACATTCGAGCTTAAATTGAGGAAAAGCTAAAGCTTTGAATTAGTTCGACTATACTACTACTCCCCTGATTGTCGAGGTAAGTTCATATGAACTGTAATCATTTTAATGTTATCTAAATTGAATGTTTACTATGTTGTTTTTCATATAAATGAATCAATATATAAATGTATCATTGCTACGATGAATTGATAGATATCAAGTCTCCGTTGAACCTTAAGAATTCTTAGGATACAAATGACATGTCATTAGGGGTTTCATGTTTCAGGTGCTGATCTTGAATGTCCTATTGATGGATGAGGACTACATTTGTTGTGGATTCTCCACAGGTCATGTGAGTAGAATTGTGTAGCTTATATTCCAACCCACAGCTCGTATGAGCAGGCCCATTTCACAGCTTGTGTGAGCATTGATTTAAAGGAAAGGTTATAGTTATATGTAAAGGCACACTATGTGTAAGCTTTCCCGAGCATCCAATGTAATTCTAGATGGTTCAATGGGTAAGAAAAGAGAATGAAAATAGATTGAATCATGACCTTATGAAAGGATTTATGAACTAAATGGGGTTAATACATATGGAAATTTACATATATTATGGTTGATTTCATTTGTATCATGGACAAGTATACTAACTTGTGAGTTGATGATGTTGTATAGGCTTTTACTAAGCTTATGGCATTGGTAATGACTTATGCTTAATTTATGAATTTTATAAATGATATGGTAAGTTATGTTTAAGTTTATATGAGCTTACTAAGCACTCGTTGCTTACGTAGTTACTTTCCTTTGTTTTATATATTATCGAAAGCTCAATCAGTTAGAAGCTCGTCGGGGACCTATCACACTATCCAGCAAGAATTTCGGTAGTTTTTGTGTATTTTGACCAAGGTTAATAATGACATGTATAGGATGTTTTGAAATGGTGATTTTGTATGCTTATGCTTGAATATTATGTTTGGTTTGGTACACTTTAATGTTTTACCAAGTTATGTCATTTTGGTCACTTAGTGCTTGTAAATAAGGTTCTTCTTGGTATGTTTAGAATGGTTTGAAAATGGATATTTGTGGTATGTTTTGGTGCATATTTGAACTAGGTTATCATGCATGAAATGAGGCAATATTGGCATGTTTTGATATGTAACAGCCAGAATTAGGGCCTAGTCGGAATAGTGGTTTCAAGGCCACAAATTTGAGGTAGAATTAAATATTCCATGGTTATTTTTAAGTTTATGACATGACTGCATGATAGTGAGAAAATTCCATGAACGAATTTTATGAAATAATGATTAATTTGTCCTTTAGGACTAAATTGCAAAAATTGCAAAATATGAGTTTCTAGAAGTTTTAAGGCCTAGTCGGAATAGTGGTTTCGAGGCCACAAATATTAGGTAGAATTAAATATTTCATAGTTATTTTTAAGTTTATGACATGACTGCATGATAGTGAGAAAATTCCATGAACGAATTTTTATGAAATAATGATTAATTTGTCCTTTAGGACTAAATTGAAAAAATTGCAAAATATGAGTTTCTAGAAGTTTTAAGGATGAATTGGCATTATAAAAATTATTAGAGGCCCTTATTTAGCAATTAAACAATTTATTAGCATGATGGACTAAAATGCCCATGGAAGGAAAATTTTCTAAAGAAATGGTATAAGGGCATTTTGGTCATTTGGATAATTAATGAAATAAAAAGGGAAAAAGAAGAAAAATCTTGTCCATCTTCTCCATGCTTGTGCCGAAATTTCAAGGGACTCCATAGCTAGGGTTTTGACATTTTCAAACTCACTAGTAAGTGCAATTTAGCCTCGTTTTTAATTCTCTTTGTATTTTTGAAATCCGCATAGCTTAACCTAACTATTTCTACCACTAATTTGAGCTAGGGTTTATGTTCAAAAATATACCCATACATGACATGCATGTATTTTGATGATTAGTGGTAGAATATGAAAGTTTAAAGTATAGTTAAACATCTTTTTTTAAGTGATTTTTCACGAAAAACCCTAATAGGGACCAAATTGCAAATGTGATAAAATGTGTAGTAAAAGTGAAAATTTATGAAACATAGGGGTTGTTATAAGCACATGAAAGGTTCAGTTAGGCTTGGGTAATCAAGAAAATAAATGCATTTCATTTTACAAGCCTAGGGACCATTTTGCAAATATGTAAAAGTTTAGGGGAAAATTTAGAAATTTTGCCAAAGTATAGCTTATGGGCTAATTAACCAATGTAATTATTAAATAAGTGAAATTTATCATTTTAGATCAATAAACACGAAGCCCAGACCGAAACCGAGGAAAAAGCAACGTGGTGAATTAAATCGAACATTCACCCATATTTTGGATCCGAGGTAAGTTGTTTGTAATAAATTAGCATTATGAATTATGAAAATTTATTGTGATGTTATTCTATGAAATACATGTTATTTTCATGAGATTTATTGATATTATTTCTATAGAGAAGTGATAAAGATATAATAGAGAAATGCTGGTTAAATTTTAAAGAATACGAGGGATACCGTAGTCATGACATGAAAATTTGTAGGTCCCGTGTAAGACCATGTCTGGGACATGGCATCGGCACCAAATTGAGATCCCATGTAAGACCATGTCCAGGATATGCCATTGGCATCGACATGTGGTCCCGTATAAGATTGATAAACCGAAATTGTAACATATTTTTAACCCATGCTTGGCATATTTTTGGATGATTTTCCAACAATTCAGTGAATTTGATGCTCCTAATCCTTTAATTTCATGTTTTATACTTAGGTGAGCATTGGAAAGTGAAAAGAGCAAGAAATGGGCCAAAAAATGACAACATGGGCCAAAAATCAGTGTTTCACACAGCCAAGGCACTTCTACACGGGTTATCTACATGCCCGTGTGAGACACACGGGCAAACCACACACCCGTGTGTCATGGCCATGTCGACAAGTAGTCAAGTCAGTATTGCACAAGCCTGGGCACCTTCACACGGGCTGACCACACGCCGATGTCCCTGTCGCGCCCTGTTTTAATTCTACTTAGAAAAGGCTAAATTTTAGGTATTTTACGCTTTCCAAAGTCTATTTAAATATCCTAGGAGAGGATTAAAAGGACACACAGAGTAGAAAGGAAGGAATTACTCGAAGAACGCCGATTGATCCATCTCTGAAGCAGGATCTTCATCAAGGCTAAAGATCTCCTTTCAATTTCCTTCAGGGGTTTTTGGGTTTTCTTTATGTTTTGTTGTTTTCCCAATCTTGAGATGTTTTCTTTTACAATTATAAACTAAATCTCCTAAATACCAGAGGGGGATAAAACCTAAGACAGATCTTGTTATTATTTTCTAAATTATGTGATAAATACTTGATTTGTTCTTAATTGTGTTGTTAATCCTTGTGTTAATATTTCAGGATATTAATTCAAGTCGAATGTACTTATTCAGTGGAGCAAAATTCCCTCTCTAAGAGTAGATCCAACATAATTAAGCGGAGTTGATTGCAATCCTAGAGATAGGACGACGAAAATCTACCGGATTAGAGTCAAATCTAATAGGGAAATCCATAGATCGAGTTAATAAAACGCTAGGGGTTTTAATTAGAAAGAAATTTCAATGAATTAACCTAAGGTTAGTTGTTCTTAGTCTTGAAAGAGATATTAACATAAGTTACGAATTTCTACAAATCAAGTCAAGTGAATCAATCATCTAGTTTAGAGTCGTATAATAAGTGTAGTTTAGGTGGATTCTTCCTTGGGTATTGTTGTAATCAATCGGTTTTCCAAGAAGTATTTTCCCCAATTTATTCTTTGTCGAGTTCTTTGTTTGGTTTAGTTTAGTTTCGTTAGCAAATCCCCTTTATTTTCAGGCTAGATAATAAAAAGAAAGTTAATACTAGTACTTTTAGTCCCTGTGGGTTCGACATCCTGGTCTTACCATAAGCTATACTACTATTCGATAGGTGCACTTGCCTTTTTCGTGATAATAGTTTAGTTTTACAGGTACAATCTCATAAATCATCACATCAAGTTTTTGGCACCGTTGCCGAGGACTAAAATATTAGGAACACTCGATTTTTATTACTTTAGCCATTTTTACTTTTATTGCAATTTACTTTTTGTTTTTTTTTTAAGTTTTATTTACTAAATCTTTCTTTTTATTTTTCCTTTACAAGTGTCTCTAGTTTATGACTAGAAGAAATCCATCAGGACCTTTATTATTCGATAGTGAGATAGAAGCATCAGCTCGTAGAAACTGTAGAGAAATAAGGCGGAGCTTACAGTACATAGAGGAAGAGTATGATTATGCTAAGCCTAATTTAGTTAGTACTGAATCGAGTATTGCTAGACCTGCTGTTGATGCAAATAATTTCAAACTGAAACCTAACACTAGTCAAATAATTCAACAGTTTGTTCAGTTTGATGGTTTGCAGGACGATGATCCTAATACACATTTAGTGAACCTTTTGGAATTCTGCGATACTTTCAAAGTAAATGGCATTTTTTATGATGCCATTCGTCTTTGGTTATTTCCCTTTTCTCTAAGGAACAAGGCTAAACAGTGGTTAAACTCTCTACCACGAGGGTGTATCACTACTTGGGATCATATGACCGAAAATTTTTTACTTAAATATTTTCCACTGGCTAAAACAACAAATTTGAGGAATGATATCTCTTTTTTGTGTAGATGGATTTAGAAACGCTCTACGATGCATGGGAGAGATACAAGGATTTACTACGAAGGTGCCCTTACCATGGGTTACCTCTATGGCTACAAGTTCAAACTTTTCATAATGGTTTGAATCCCTCAACACAACAAATGATCGATGCGGCTACCAGTGGTACCATAAATAATAAAACACCTGAGGAGGCTTATGAGTTTATAGAGGAGATGTCACTGAATAATTATCAATGGCAAGTCATGAGGACGAAGTCGACAAAAGTCACCGGTGTTTTTAATGTTGACGCGGTCACAATGCTATCAAATCAGGTAGAACTTTTGAATAGAAAGATTGACGGTTTAGTTGGTTCTACGTAGGTACATCCAGTGATGAGGTGTGATTCAATTGGAGGAGGGATGCACAACACATATTATCAATCCTTCAACCCTAGCACTGGGGAAGAGCAAGTCAACTATATGGGTAACAATTCTAGACCTTAGAATAATCCCTATAGCAACACTTATAATGCAGGTTGGAGGAACCATCCCAATTTCTCGTGGGCTGGTCAAGAAAATCAAAGGCAGCAACCCCCTTCAAGCTTCCAACAACCACCTTACCAACAAGAGAAAAAGCCGAACCTTGAGGACATGCTCACGAAATTTATGTTAGTGTTAGAAACCTGATTTCAAAATACTGAGACAGCACTTAAAAATTAGCAAGCGTCGATTCAAGGGCTCGAAACTCAAATAGGACAACTTGCTAAGCTGATCTCTGAACGGCCATATGGTAGCCTGCCAAGTAACACAGAAGCTAACCCAAGGGAGCAACTTCATGCTATCACTGTGCTCGATGAAGGAGGGTTAGTTGAAGACAAACCAGAACTGAGGCAAGAAGATGTGGTAAGTAAAGGTATGGTTGAGGTAAGCCACAAAGAACCAGTTGGTAAAGAGTATAAGCCTCGTGTACCATACCCAAATGCGACAAAGAAAGACCACACAGATGAACAATTTGTAAATTCCTTAAACTCTTAAAAAAAACTACATATTAACTTACCATTTATTAAAGCTCTTTCGCAGATGCCAAACGCAGTTAAATTCTAAAAGGAGCTTTTAGCAAATAATCGAAAGTTAGATGAATTGTCGCATGTGGAGTTAAATGCAGTTTGCTTAGCTATTTTGCAAAACAAGCTACCTAAAAAATTAAAAGATCCAGGGAGTTTTACGATTCCTTGTTTAATTGGTAGTTTAACTGTTGATAATGCATTGGCTGATTTAGGGGCTGGTATAAATGTAATTCCTTATAAAATGTTTAGACAACTAGGTCTTGGGAAACCCAAACAAACTAGGATGAGTATACATTTGACTGATAAAACCCAAACAAACTAGGATGAGTATACATACGATTGATAAACCTAGTAGATTTTGTTGTTCTAGACGTGGATGAGGATAGCAATGTGCCCTTACTTTTAGGGTGACCCTTTTTAGCAACTGTTAGGACTATTATTGATGTGGGCAGAGGTGAACTCACACTTCGTGTAGGCGATGACATGATTACGCTTCAAGCTTGTGGTCCTGTTAGGATATCTAATGATAGAGATGATATTACGAGTTCTTTTATTATAAAGAGTAACCTCACTGTTCAACCTTCTTCGCAGGACATTCCTCGCAAAAGCACAAATGAGCCATGCTCAATTTCATACGACAATAAGGGAGCAATCCATGAAGAGCGAATGCTACAGATTGATGAACTAGATGGATGGCGGAACTATAGCAAAAAGGAACCTAGGATAGGCCACGCTGAACTGAAGCGAATCCATGACGAGCCTACAAATAAACTGAGTCAATTTAAGGTTGCGGATTAGGTATTATTAGATAAAACAGAACCTAGAATTGCCAAGTTTGATCTTAATGCAAATGATGCACCTCCCTTCACGGTAATAAAAGTTTATCCCTATGGTACAATTAAGGTTAATCATCCCAAACTCGGCAATTTCAAGGTAACCAGTATTCGACTCAAACCTTATTTTGATGGAATTGATAGCAAAAATGAGGAGTTTCAACTCCTCGAACCACCATGACTAGGCAAAATCTAGAAAAGTCATGCTTAAACTCTAAATAAGTGCTTCTCAAGAGGCAACTTGAGCACTAACATCACTAACGAACTTATTTTTATCTATTTTTCATGTTTTTCATGCAGGTTTTTGACCTACACAGCCTAAACACATGGGCGTGTCCTTGGCCATGTGGAAATATGTCTAAAAATTCCAAATAAGAACGAAGCACGTGGCTTACGATAAAGGACCACGGGCTGGACACACGGACGTGTCCTAGGCCGTGTAAAACTTGGAGCTGAATTTTTCAAATTTTAACCAAGTTAGAGACGAACACGGGCAAGGCACACTGTCGTGTGCAAGACACAGTTGAGCCACACAGGCGCGCGAAAGGAAATACGAGCTTGGTGAGCATTACACGGGCATGGGAGAAGCAAACATAACACCACATGGCCGTGTGATATAGCCGTGTAAAGGACACGGCCTGGACACACAGGAGTGTCCACAGGCCGTGTGAGAATCCTGACCCCCATTCCTTTAACAAACACCGACTAAACACAAGCCACATGGGCCTATGGCACGGCCGTGTGGCCCAACATGCCCTTTTTAAACTCCCCAAACCCTAATTTTATTTTTACCCTTTTTGTCTTCTTCTTCAACCTTCCCCAGCTGTTGCATTCTTCCCCTCTCTGGCCACCTTCTCACACCAACCACCAAACCCAAACACCTCACATTCCTTTCCTCCCTTATTTCCCCTGCCTTCCCCACCAACCCAAACTACCCGACTACCAACTCAAACCCCCTACCATATAGCCAAAACATCCTAACCCTACACCTTTGCCCTCACCCCTCCATTCAGCCCTCCCTTTCCCTTGCCTCCACACTAAAACTCTGACCTGCGCTGCACCTCTGATCACCACACCAAGCACTGACGGTTTTCCCTTTCTTTCCTCTATTTCCTTCAATTTCATTTATTTTCATTATTTTTATTTCTATTTATTTAGTTTTTTTTCCACTGTTGCAAATTTGTATAACTAGGATTTGTCTTTTTGTTCAATAATTTTCTTTATAAATTATGTATTCGACTTATGCATCCTGCCTCATTTTAATTCTATTAGTCAATTTTTGCTTCTTATCCATTCCTATTATGCGTATTTTGATTTCATCCATCTTCTAGGAGTCATTCTTTTATTTATTTATCAATATTTTGCCTTCCCATTCTTCTTTGATTACCCTTTCATTATCTTTAGTTTTAGTTTGCTACATATTTCCCCTAGCACTCTCTATTTCTTGCTTTTATAATTACGTTAGTGCTATAGGACTTAGTTTCAAATTCTCACTGCTCACTCAATTGGCTACCTTGATTCTTGCTAGTGTTGATTTTAAATTCTTTTGCTACTTTTATGGATTCAATGAGTCATTATTTAGGCTAGCTTACTTTTTCGTTATTTATGTTTTTTGCTACTTATCTTACATCTCAATCTCTTCACAAATTCATGAATTTTGTTACTATTCTTTTAATTTAAAATATTTTCTTTGCAGGTACATTTTGATGTCCACACGAGGCAAGTCAAAAGTTGTTGTACCCACTTCAAAAAAGCAGAAGGGACTAGTGCGACCTCCTCGAGCGCCTCTGCCGACCCTCACCATCCTTTGCTCCAATTTTCCAGAGGCCCTCAGGAAGATATATTTCAACTCCTCTATGCACGACCGTTAGGAGTGGGCCGTTGTATTAATTGGGTCGCCTTAGAGTAGGTTCATCTAGCCCACCTACTTCGATTCCATCTCACCACTGCCCCATGGGATCGGTTCTTTGCTATCATCGAGCCCACTTATATAGAGTTGACCCTCGAGTTCTGTACGACATTCCACGTTCAGCATGTCATGTCTACACATGACGAGGCTGATACTATTACTTTTTAACTTGGTGGACTCATACGACACATGAGCGTACCGGAGTTTGGAGCTGTTCTAGGCCTCTACACGGAGGAGTTTATGGCCTTCGAGGATTTTCTCCACCTTCACCGTCATATTCATTATTCACCCTCCTATTGTTGGTGATATGCTCGCGATATTAAGTAATAAAATTTATAAAAACTGATCACACCTAAAACTAACTAATATCACGATTTTAAAGGCAAGCGTACCTATTGAACAATATGATAGTTTAGTGGCAAGACCGAGTTATCGTACCCAAGGGAACCAAAAGTACTAATACTTACTTCCTTTCTATTATTTAGCCAAAAAATAAAGGAGGATTGATTGAAACTAATTCTAAAATTAACTAAAAGTGCACAAAAAGTAAATTGGGTAAAACTTTAGAGAAAAGCTGATTGATATGAGCAATACTTAAGGGAGAATCCACCTAGACTTCACTTGTTATTAATTTCTTGAACTAGATGATTTTTTTACTTAACTTGATCCGTAGAGATCCCTAACCTATGTTAATACCTCTTTCGAGGATAAGAATAACTAATCCTAGGTGGTTAATTAAAGTTTTCTTATTAATTAACACCCCTAGGTTGCATTAATTCGATCTATGGATCCCCCTATTAGGTTTGACCCTAATCCGGCAGATTTATGTCGCCCTATGTCTAGGGTTGCATGTAACTCCGCTTAATTATGGTAGATCTACTCTTAAAACAGGGACTTTTGCTCCTCTGCCTAAGCACATCAATTTCTTGAAGTAATACCCAGGATTATTAAATCAAGAATGAAGAACGCATAATTAAGAACAATTCAAGTATTTATCAAATAATTCAAGAATAAATAATAACAAGATCTATCTTAGGTTTCATCCCCCTCAAGTATTTGAGGGGTTTAGTTCATAATAAAGAAAGAAAACATCTCAGAAGAAATAAGGTAACAAAACATAAAGAACCCAAAAACCCCTGAAGGAATTTAGGGAGATCCTCTGTCTTGATGTAGAACTCTAGCTTTTGGGATGAATCAATCGGCTTCCCTTGGAGTAATCCCTTGCTTTCACCCCCTGTGTTGGCAGAATTATGGTGCTCTTTCTTGAGAGAAAAGAGTATATCTTTAGAGTTGCCTCTTGGGGTCTTTATATAGAGTTTAGAATGGCTTTCTTAGCCCCTAATTAACCAAATCCGAGTGAAATTGCACTTTCTCACGACAGGGACATGCCCGTGTGCCACGCCCGTGTGCCACGATAAGAGGCCGTGTGAGAGTCTGTCGATGGAGGCACGGCCGTGTGGCCTGGTCGTGCTTGTCGGGGGCTGGACCGTGTGGTCTTCATGTGGCACGGCCGTGTGCCACGGCCGTGTGATGACTTCTTGGGCCGTGTCGTTTTCTCATTTTGGCCCATTTTCCTCGTTTTTGGTCCATTTTCCGTTCTTTTCTCTTCCCTATGCTCTCCTGAGTATAAGATATGAAAAAGAAAGATTAAAAGCACCAATTCTCACACAATTAATGATAGTCCACCCAGAAATTAAGCTAAACATGGGGTAAAAATATGTATAATTTATCGTTTATCAGTTGGACAGACCTTACAGCGAGCGAAATCCTTTATGATGCGAGTCACTCAAAGGCGACTACTCTCCCTCCAACACTTCAATACATCCATGCTAGTTTGGCTCATACCCTAACTGGACGGAGAGAGAGCACCGGCGTTGTGTCCACTACTGATGCATATTATCTTTGGAGTATGGCGACTGGCTACATCTTCAACTTGGCTTATTTTATCACGCTCGCCTTTTACCATTAGACAGACCGTCATAGGAGGGCCTCTATCTATTTGAGTCCCTATGTGACTCGCTTTACTCGACACTTCGGACTTTTCGACACACCGGAGATGTCCTCCATATTGACCCTAATAGGCTAGATGTCACAATAGGGCATATCGAGCATGATCCATATGCGGATGATCGAGCGACACCGTGGATATGACCCCGCTCAGTATAGGCTCGTTCAATCTAATGATCAGAGGACATTACTGATGATGTCCCTCCACCTCACGAGGACCCACCTCCACCACCACCGAGTCGCCCATCTACTTATTCTGCTACTACATTGACTAACATATCCGAGTGACTTATTCGCTTTGAGCAGCAGTGATTTGAGTGATTTGACAGCATAGATGCCACTCTTCGATAGATATGCCACCATCTTCACATCTCTCCTTCGACACCGTCGGCCCACGAGGCATCAATGACGAGGACCTTTGAGTCTATTTCTATTTATATTTATTTTTATTTTTATTTGTTAGGTTTTTCCTTTTACTTTTAAAAACTCATTATTTATCTTTTGAACCTTGTTCTTATCGAGTAATGCTTTAATTCTCTCTACAGTTGTGTTTCTTTGCTTAAGTAGCTCAGAATCATGCACTTCAAGTAAATTTTTTTCCCCAATTCCATTTTCCCTATTCCAAGGATTTCATCCAAAATTCAGGAAGTTTCACTTCTCTCTCTGTCTTATGATATTATGCCTATATTCTTATTATTTATCTTTGTACATTAAGGATAATGTATATCTTAAGTGTGGGGGGGTCATTCATATCGTTATCAGAAAATCTCTTAATTTTGTCTTATCCTCGAGTAACTTCCTTATCACTATTAGAATAAATTTTAATTGATTTATGATTTTTATTGATATGTTGTGAATTAAATCATAGGTATTTATGCATTGATTGTTTAAACTTTAAAGACATTAGAGAATCAAGCATGATAAGTTGATTTTTGAGAATTAAAAAATTTTCTAGGCTGTTTCCCCAAATTTAAGTATTAGCTTGAAATTTGAAATTCATATGATTGACATCAAAAGCCATAAATTTTGTGAGATCTTGAGCCTTTAGAGCATATATTCTTTCTTGCTCACTTTTATTGTTGATATGAGTGTGTCAATATTGATTTGTTATTCTAGAACTTGATTCGATTATACATGTCGAGACCACACCATTGAGTTGATACACCGAGATGATAAAGGCACCTAGGTTTTAACCTAAGCACTCCATAAAAGCCTACCTTCATAATTAACTGTTAGTAAACCCCCTTAAGCTTAATGAACCATTTGTTGATTTACACTCAATATTAACCCATAACTCATTATTGTTGAAATCCCCTTAATTATTTTGATCCCTATTTTGTCAAGATTCGAATTGAATAATTATGCAGCTATGTTCTCCTTTTTAGTTAGTAAAGTTTCATTACTTGATTTGTTCTTTAAAAAAATAAATAAATAAAATAAAAAATAATATATATTTATATATATATTTACAAAGTTAGTTCAGCTATTAATTCTAGCGCGCTTGATCTTAAACAGTGTAATTCATGAGGAAAAGCTCACATTTATTCAGTAATGTAATTTCTTAGTTTTAGTTATTTTCTAGTTAGGTAATTGTTCAGTTCAACCTCGATTCAAACCTTACTTTCCAGCTTGTATCCACACCCCTAACCAAAGCCCCATTACAACCCTTTAAAGACCTTTTGATCGATGTATCATCTCAATCCATAGTGGTGGAGATTTGATTCTCATGCAAACCTATGGTAATAACTTTTCATGTTGACTATTGAGTGCTTATTTTTAAACCCTTAAACACATTGAGTGATTTCAGTGAATCTTTAGTGAGGATGTTAACTCTGTATAATTTTGAATTAAAGGTAATTACTTAGATAAGGGGAGATACTTATGTTTTTGGGATAAAATACTCAACTTGGATTGGTTGAAACTTTGATGTTCTTTTAGTTGAATTCTAAATGCATGATTACTTGTGGATTATTTCAAGATTTATTTATAAGAATTATAAGTTGAGAAGAATTGATTTTAATTGTGAGTTGAGGATTTTGCTCGAGGATAAGCAAATGCTTAAGTGTGGGGGTACTTGATAAATTGAAATTGTAACATATTTTTAACCTATGCTTGGCATATTTTTGGATGATTTTCCTTACAATTCAATGGATTTGATGCTCTTAATCCTTTAATTTCATGTTTTATACTTAAGCGAGCATTGGAAAGTGAAAAGAGTAAGAAACGGGCCAAAAACAAACAAAATGGGCCAAAAATCAGTGTCTCACACAGACAAGGCACTTCCACACGGGTTATCCACACACCCGTGTGAGACACACGGGCAAGCCACACGCCCGTGTGTCATGGCCGTGTCGACAAGTAATCAAGTCATTATTGCACACGACCTGGGCACCTTCACATGGGTTGACAACATGCCCGTGTCCCTGTTGCGCCCTATTTTAATTCTACTTGGAAAAGGCTAAATTTTAGGTATTTTGGGCATTCCAAAGTCTATTTAAACACCCTAGGAGTGGATTAAAAGGACACACAGAGTAGAAAGGAAGGAATTACTCAAAGAACGCCGATTAATCCATCTCAGAAGCAGGATCTCCATCAAGGCTAAAGATCTCCCTTCAATTTCCTTCAGGGGCTTTTGGGTTTTCTTTATGTTTTGTTGTTTTCCCAATCTTGAGATGTTTTCTTTTATAATTATGAACTAAATCTCCTAAATACCTGAGGGGGATGAAACCTAAAATGGATCTTGTTATTATTTTCTGAATTATGTGATAAATACTTGTTTTGTTCTTAATTGTGTTATTAATTCTTGTGTTAATATTTCAGGATATTAATTCAAGTCGAATCTGCTTATTTAGTGGAGCAAAAGTCCCTATCTAAGTGTAGATCCAACATAATTAAGCGGAGTTGATTGCAATCCTAGAGATAGGACGACGAAAATATGCCGAATTAGAGTCAAATCTAATAAGGAAATCCATAGATCGAGTTAATGCAATGCTAGAGGTTTTAATTAGAAAGAAATTTCAATTAATCAACCTAGGGTTAGTTGTTCTTAGTCTTGAAAGAGATATTAATATAAGTTAGGTATTTCTATGGATCAAGTCAAGTGAGTGAATCATCTAGTTCAAAGTCGTATAATAAGTGAAGTCTAGGTGGATTCTTCCTTGGATATTGTCGTAATCAATCGGTTTTCCAAAAAGTATTTTCCCCAATTCATTCTTTGTCGAGTTCTTAGTTTAGTTTAGTTTAGTTAGCAAATCCCCTTTATTTTCAGGCTAGATAATAAAAAGAAAGTTAATACTAGTACTTTTAGTCCCTTTGGGTTTGACATCCTGTTCTTGACAAAAGTTATACTACTGTTCGATAGGTGAGCTTGCCTTTATATAGTTTAGTTTTACAGGTACAATGTCATAAATCATCACATCAAAGAACATGTCTGGGACATGGTGCCGGCATTGAGACGAGATTTAGATCCTCTGTCAAACCATGTCTAGGACATGGCATTGGCATGTAATATCCCAAAATAGGGCCTAAATGGAATGGTGGTTGCGAAACCATATATTCAAGATACAAAAGTTAAATTCTGATAAATTTTTAGGATTTACCGAGTGATTAGATGCATGTGTTAAAGTATTGATAGAAAATTTTATGAATTGCATGTCTAATTTGCCTATTAGGGCTTAATTGCAAAAGTTGATAAATATGAGTTCTAGATGTTAAAGGATTTAATTGAAGAGCATAATTGAAGTAGAGGTCCTGAAATGGTAATTATACCATTAGGTTTTTACGGACAAAAATGGACATACATAGGTAGAAATAACCAAAGTTTTTAATGAAGGGTATTTTAGTCATTGGGAAATTAAAATGAATTAAAAAGGTAAAAAGAAGGAAAAATGTGTCCATCTTCTTCATTAGGCCAAAATTTCAAAGTTTTCTCCATAGCTAGGGTTTTGTCAAGCTTCCAAGCTCCATAGTAAGTGATTCCAAGCCCCGTTTTTAATGTTCTTTACGTTTTTGGAGTCCCAGTAACTTGATTTAGCTTATTCTAGCAATAATTTAACCTAGGGTTCATATTTGGAGAAATACCCATAGGTGAAATGTGTTTATTTTGAAGTTTTATGATAGAATATGAGGTTTTAAATCATGTTGAACAACTTGTGCTACTCGGTTTTAAGTGAAAATGAGTAAAACGGCATAATCGGTAAAAATACCTAATGTTCATAAGTACATGTTAGAGTGAGAATTTGATGTTTCCATTAAGGGAAAATGATCAGCATGTTGTAAAACATAAGAATTAGGGAAAATGTTTAATTTATGAGCTTTGGGGAAAAAGTGTAAATATGCAAAAGTTTAGGGGCAAAATCATAATTTTACCAAAGTTAGAGTTAAGGATAGTTTTGATAAATGTGGGTATTAAATAAGCTAAATTTGCTAATTGTAGATCAGGAAGAACGAAATTTGGGGATAGACCTAGGAAAGAAAAAGTTAGAAGATTAAGTTGTCAAGTTGATCGCATTTTGCGCCGAGGTAAGTTTACAGGAAATAAATGAAATATTTTGATATTTTATATTAATTTTGTTAAGTTCCAGCATATATACATTTATTTGATGAGAATATTCCAAGTTGAATCAAAGATGAGGTAACAGAGAAAAAGTACCAGAAAGCCCGTTTGAACTTTAGGGATGTATGAGATACGGAATGTCATGACATTTTGGGTGGAGACGGTTGAGGAACATCCCATGTAAGTCCATATCAGACATATGACATTGGTAGGTTGAGGCAGTTGAGGGACATCCCATGTAAGTCCATTCAGATATATGGCTTTGGCAGGACAGGGAACATCCCATGTAAGACCATGTGTAGAGCATGGCATTGGCAGGCTATTATCAGGCAAGAAAACCCAAGTACCCTTAGTATTCCCATCAGTTCATCAGGATAATATACAAGCTATGTTACAAGAAAGTTCAGGTAAAGGAATGATAAACAAGAAAGTTAAAGAGTAAGTGGAGAAGTGAAATAAAGATTTTGTTAGTTGATGGTGTAATGAGTATATTTATATTTGAGGAATGTTGTCATTTATTTATTTGTAAACTTACTAAGCATTGTAGCTTACTTCTTTTCTTTTCTCTCTTTTATAGTGTAGCCAAGCTAATTCGGGGATCAAAAGGATGTCAGAGTTCATCTAACACTATCAAAGGCTATCTCGGTATTTTGTAGTTTGAAATGTTTTGAGTTATGACATGTATAGGGACTTGGCAATTGGTGTGTATGTCTTTATGATATGATTCAAGTATGGTATGTTAATGCTTGATGATGATTAGATATTAAAATGGCTAAATAAGAACATGTTTTGATTTTATGTATGTCTAAATGATAGTTTATGCAAAGAAATGATGAAGGAGGAAAAATTGGCCATGAAATAGTTTTGTAACAGCAGCAGTGATGTGAATTTGAAAAATCACTAAAAATTGTAAAAATGGAACTAAATACTGAATGAGACATAAAATTAAAGCTTATTGAGTCTATTTTCATAGGAAAGAAACATGGAAAGCAAAGGAATTTTTTATTGTGAGATATTTAAATTCTTGTAAGACTGGTTCAGAGGGATTTCATGATCCCCTGTTCTGATTTTAAAAATTCACTAAAAATTATATAAAAAGAATTATGAGTCATAATTTATATGTATAGATTTTTTTAGTGAGTATATTTTCATTAGAAACAATTAAAAACATTATATGAAAACTGTACTAAGAGATAATTGATTTTTAGTGAGGAGAGGTTAGAACCGTTAGACTATGAAACAGGGGAGAATTTAACTAATAAACTGTACTAATTGGCCACACCAAAAATTCTGGAAAACTTATGATAAGAAGATATATGAGTCTAAATTTAGGGAAAATTTATGGATTTAAATTTTGAGTTTCGTAACTCGAGTTATAATTAATTTAGTGACTATTACGCAAGTGGACAGTTTTATTATGAATAGTGCAAATGAATTGTTTTTATTTGCGTAAGTAATCGAAAAATTTTTAATGTTTGGTCCCAAACCGTTTCAATTGCATGATTTAGGGCCTTGAGGGACCTTTTTAGGGATATTGGGTGAATGTGATGAATTAATTTTAAAAAGAAAATTTTTATGGCCCCAATTAGTAAGATAAGTCTAGTAACGCGTCGTCCTCGACTCCAGCAACAATCTCGGGTAAGGGATGTAACATTTATTGGTATCAGCCCAAGATTTCAGTCCGTTCTTAGAATATTCAGTATGAGTAAGAGTCTAGCTATACATGCCATACTTATATTTTGATAGTTTGATGACTCTTGATGATTTTAAAATGCTTTTCTTTTATAGTTATGGATCTCGAATGAGTTGGTGCAGATGATGTAGAAAGTAATGCATCCGCTTCCGTAAAAGGGACGGTGCCACTAGATAGTAATGAAAGGCTCGTTACAGTTAACCAAGGAGGATGGGCTCGAGAAGCCTTCTTCTAAGCTATGAATGAATAGTTTATCGAGTTCGTTCATACGAATCTGGCCGTTAGACCTCCACCCCCTCATGATCCTCAGACTACCCATGTAGCTTCCCCAGTTATAGATATAATCAGAAGAGAAAAGCCACCAGTAGACAAGATTAGAAAACAAGCGGCCGAAGAGTTTCGGGCTACTAAAGACGATGATGCAGAGAAAGCTAAATTTTGGCTCGAGAATACTATCAAAATTTTTGATGAATTATCTTGCACACCAAAAGAGTGCATAAAGTGTGTGGTGTCACTTTTTAGAGATTCAGTCTACCATTGGTGGAAGACACTTGTGTCAGTAGTACCGAAAGAAAGGGTCACTTGGGATTTCTTTTAGGAGGAGTTTCATAAGAAATACATTAGTCAGAGGTTCATTGATCAGAAAGAAAAGAATTCCTTGAACTAAAACAGGGTAAGATTGTAACACCCTAAACTCGGCCCAGACGTTATGGCCCGATCTGGTGTGCCAACAGTGAATTACGCCTTATTCCTTTATTATTAGGTTTAGTGTGACTTAGCAAAATCATTCTAAGAGTTTTGAGAAAAAATAGGTTATTTAATTTACAAAAATCCTATCCACTATCTGTTGGGGGTTTACTTTAAGAAAATCTTGTTTGAGAGTCATTATTATTAAATTATCCATTTGTCCTGTAGAGAAGGTTTTGAAAACATTTGTTAATTTTAAAATAAAAATCCGCGCAGCCTTAGTCTACCAATTTTTAAAAAATAATAATTAAATACTTAAAACCAAATAAAATAATTATAGAGCGGCCTTATTACAGATTAAAAACCCAAAAACTTCTGAGTAATAAAATAAGTAACTCAAAAGAAATATTAAAACCAGAAGTAGTCCACGTGGCCACTCCGAATCCTTCCAGCTCCAAGTCCTCTAAGGTTGGGGTTCACCTGCATGGATGAAAAGGAAGGGGTAAGTTTGTGAAACTCAATGTGTAAGCTAAACCCAACCAGAGGCAAGGCCAGTTCAAGCTCAATTGGGCTGGAGCCCTATCCAGATACAGTGATAACTGGGCTTTAGCCCTATTCAAAAAATAGTGATTTCTGGGCCTTAGCCCTATTCAGTAAACAGTGTAGGCCTTAGACTCATAACAGTAACAGATTAGAAAGTTATACATGTATGCAAAGCCCTAGCCCAATCCAGCCATACACACCACTCGTACCAACCCTACACACCATGTAGGGAATAACTCAACCAACACAGCCCTACACACCACAGTCGCAGCTTAGTTGCTTAATCAGATAACGTGGCCAAGCCACTAAAACAGTAATACGAGGCAGAGCCTCTAACAGTATACATGGCATTTCCACTTAGCACTTCCTCCATCAAAACCCAATCTCATGCAACATTGTATATTATGACGTGGCATACATAGAACAGATACATTTTAGCATGCAAATCAGTCAACTTAACCCTAGCGGTAAAATAATAATTTCCACCCTTAAGGGGTATTTTAGTAAATTAACCAATTTTTTTGGGTTTCATACTAATTACAGTTTGTTAACAATCCTAATGTCATCTAAGTAACTTATTTAGCCCGTTTTAGTAATACAGAGTCATCAGGCCCTAAAACCCCTAATGGGCCCAACGGTGTCCACTAGCTACTACGGCCCACTAAGCCCAAATTTACATCCATTTTAGCAGATTTAACAGTCAGACTACCAGAATATGCTTACTGCTCATTTTCACCCATATGGGCCCGTAAGCCCATTGGGCCCAAATTCGGCCCTTGGAGGCCTAAAACCACCAATGTGCATGAAAATGTGCACACATAATTCTTACCATTTGCGATTACAAATTTTGTCAATTTAAATCGACCCACGAGTGCTCGCACGCCCGCAAGCCCTCGAAATGCCAGAATTTCAGCATTTTGGCTTTTCGGCTTTTACCGATCTAGTGTACTAGAGGGTGTCGATTACACACCTGTTTGCGTACTATGTCGAGATCCGTACTGAATTAACCTACAATCATTTAAATCACAATGTTAACTAAAAATCCAATTAAATCAATGAAACTGACAGCCTACCATATTCGACCAACACCATCCAAACCCTTAATCACTTACCTTTGCCGAAATCCACGACTAGATCTAGATCTAGATCTAGATTGCCCCACGGTCCTAGCCTCCAATGCTCCTTGTTAGATCGTCTCTTACCCATACTAAAACACAAAAGAACTGAAAAAGAGAGGCTAATATCACCCTTAGTCAAAAACGACAGCCACCCCGAAGAGTTAGGGGTTTTCGGCTTTTCTTGAATCACCAAATTACGAATGAAAGGGTTTCGAGTACTTACCAATGCTTTATTTTCCTAAAAAAGAGTCCCCAATCCAGCCTAATCCAGATCTAGTATAGATCTAATCCAAAACGTGGAAAGAAAAAAGATCTAAGTGATCTAAAGATTCAGTTCCTGAATCACTATAGAGTATGGCAGTTTCAGCTTTTGCAGAAACAAGAAGGAGAATATAGGCTTATGGAATAGAGAGGAGATGATCGACAGAGGGATGGGAGAGTTGTGAGTTTTGGCTTTTGAAAGAATTGGGTTGAAAGGTATGGAAGATTCGGCCAAGAAGAAGATTCGGCTAACAAGGCAAATCGGTTTCAGCTTTTGAGAGTATTCGACTAACAAGGCTTGAGAAAAGAGGTAACTTTCATCGGTGGTGTAAAGAAGATGAAGAAGACAGTGGAGAAAGAAGAGGGGACAGTGAAGAGAGAAGATACATGCTTGGTTCGACTAAAGAAGAAAAGAGATGAGAGGGTTTGGTTTGGGGTAAATCAACAGAAGGAGAGCTAACACTTTCGAGATTTTGACTTTTTAGAATACTGAAAAGAGAAGAAAAGAAAGAACTAGGATCCCCCTCAAAAGAACTAACCCTAATCAGCCACCAAGAAAATGACCAAATTTTCTAAGAGGAATCGGCATACAAACAAAAAATGCCGAAAATGTTACCTAGGCCCCCCATTGCGGAATATGCCCTATAACACTCCCTCATTTGGCCAACTCTAGCTTCCCTTTCAGAATTCCTAGATTTTCTCCCCCTTATCCCTCCTTGACTTAATCCAATGAGCACTTCAATCTCCTCCCAACAGAGTTCCACTAGGAGTCCACCACATGCCTTGCACATGCATTAAAAATAAAACATCACATTGCTTACCATGAGATTTGAACCATAGCTCTTGCACAGCTTCCACACGCCACCCCTTGTGTCTTAAGTGGTGCCACCTTGCCAATTTAACACAAGCTTACTTGTGTCTTAATTTACCAACATTTTTTTAAAAGCCCACTTAGTCAAAGCCCCTACTCTTCTAAGTCTAAAATTTAAAAATTCTACCGAGTTTTAACTTAAGCTTAGACCTTCTAAAGGCCCACTAACACATCCAAAGCATAATTTAGCACATCCAGACAAGCAAAAATTAAATTCACGCAAAATCTCAAAAATCCTGAAAATTAGGGCGTTACAAAGATGACAGTGACTGAATATGAATGTGAATTTGTCAGACTCAGCAATTATGCCAGAGAGTGTGTGTCAACTAAAGCTATTATGTGCAAGAGATTTGAAATTGGGCCCAATGATGATATTCGACTGTCCGTTGGTGTTCTAGATATAAAAGAGTTTGTGGTTTTAGTTGACAGAGCCTGTAAGGCAGACGAGTTGCTAAAAGAAAAAGAAAAAGGCAAAGCTAGAATTGAGACACAAGATACAAAGAAAAGACAGATGAGTAGATCATTTCAATCTACATCCAAGAGGCATAGAGAGTTCTCTACTACATCAAACTTTTCAGCTGGGTATTCGAGCAAAAATAGAGATAACAAAAATATGGGTTTGAAAGCTTAAACTACCTTGATTGCGAGTGTAGGTAATGTTCGACTCAGCAGACCAGAGTGTCCACAGTGCGATAGACATCATTTTGGTCAGTGTCGAGCAGATGAGAGTAGTTTTTACAAGTGTGGTGCTTCAATCATTTTATGCGAGAGTGTACAAAAATGGTTAAAAAGGAAGATTTACAGAGTGGTAGGTCCGGGAATGTTCCAGTCCGAGGTAGACCACATAGAAACCCAGGAGTAGGGGCAGGTAGAGGTGCATCTAGAGATTCAACAGTGAGCCCAAATGTTAGAGCACCTACAAGGACCTATGCTATCCTTGCTCGTGAAAAGGCATCCTCCCCTGACGTAATTATGGGTACACTTTCTCTTCATGATGTTAATGTTATTGCTTTGAATGATCCGGGTTTGACCCATTCCTATGTTTGCATGAAATTGATGCCTTGTATGAACATGCCCATAGAGTCTACGAAATTTGTGATTAGA
Organism: Gossypium stocksii; assembly: GCA_020496765.1. Classification (NCBI taxonomy): domain Eukaryota; kingdom Viridiplantae; phylum Streptophyta; class Magnoliopsida; order Malvales; family Malvaceae; genus Gossypium; species Gossypium stocksii. The sequence goes on from CM035629.1 coordinate 44,649,257, forward strand.
GTATCAAATCTATTAGGTCAGTATGTATTAGTAGACAAAGTATGTAAAAATTGCCCTTTGATGATTAGAGGTTACTATTTTCTAGCCGATCTCATTGTATTGCCATTTGATGAGTTTGATGTGATTCTTGGTATGGATTGGTTGACTACACATGATGTGATAGTGAATTATGGAAAGAAATTCATTGAATTGAAATGTGAAAATAAAGAAATTCTTTGGGTTAATTCAGATGACTCAGATAGTTCATTTGCCATGATTTCTATTATGTCTGCTTAGAAATGTTTGAGGAAAGGATATGAAACTTATCTTGCTTTTGTGTTGAATACTAAAGAACCAGAGTTGAAAATTGAATCAGTGCCTGTGGTATGTGAGTTTCCTGATGTGTTTCCGGAAGAACTACCAGGTTTGCCTCCTATCAGAGAAGTTGAGTTTGGTATTGAGCTGGTTCCGGGTACAACACCCATTTTTATTACTCCTTATAGAATGACTCTAATGGAATTGAAAGAATTGAAAGTTTAGTTGCAGGAATTAACAGATAAAGGCTTTGCAAGACCTAGTTGTTTACCATGTGGTGCACCAGTACTTTTTTGTGAAAAAGAAAGATGGTTCGATGAGATTGTGCATAGATTATTGGTAGCTTAACAAGGTAACTATTAAGAACAAGTATCCACTTCCTAGAATTGACGATTTTTTTGATCAATTGAAGGGAGCTACTGTATTTTCCAAGATAGATTTGAGATCTAGATATTATCAGTTGCGAGTTAAAGTGTCAGATGTTTCGTACACTACTTTTTAGACTAGGTATGGCCATTATGAGTTCCTTGTGATGCCATTTGGCTTAACTAATGCTCCTGCCATTTTCATGGACTTCATGAACTGAACTTTCAGACCTTACTTGGATAAATTTGTAGTTATGTTCATTGATGATATCTTGATTTATTCTCATGATGAGACTGAGCATTTAGAGCATTTGAGAATAGTTTTACAGACTTTGAGAGATAATCAGCTTTATGCCAAGTTTAGCAAAAGTGAGTTTTGGTTACGAGAAGTCAGTTTTCTTAGACATATAGTCTCAGGTGAAGGTATTAGAGTTGATCCGAGCAAGATTTCAGCCATTTTTTATTGGAAGCCTCTCAAGAATGTATTAGAGGTCAGAAGTTTTCTTGGTCTGGTCGGTTACTATAGACGATTTGTAGAGTGATTTTCCATGATAGCTACCCCATTGACAAGATTGCTACAGAAAGAGGTCAAGTTTGAATGGACTAAAAAGTGTCAGCAGAGTTTTGACAAGTTAAAGGCATTGTTGACTGAAGCTCCTGTCTTAGTACAACTAGAACCGGGTAAAGAGTTTGTGATTTACAGTGATGCGTCCTTGAATGAACTAGGCTGTGTACTTATGCAGGAAGGGAAGGTAATTGCTTATGCCTCTAGACAGCTAAAGCCACATGAGAAAAATTATCCGACACAATATTTAGAACTAGCTGCCATTGTATTTGCGTTAAAAATCTGGAGACATCACTTGTATGGTGAGAAATGCCGAATATTTACTGATCATAAAAGCTTGAAATATTTAATGACATAGAAAGATTTAAATTTGAGGCAGCGCAGGTGGCTTGAACTGATTAAGAACTATGATTTGGTTATTTATTACCATCCGAGTAAGGCTAATGTTATAGCTGATGCATTGAGTCAGAAATCTTTATTTGCTTTGCGAGCTATGAATACTCAGTTATCATTATCTGATAATGGTTCTATCTTAGATGAATTAAGAGCTAAGCCAATGTTTCTTGAAGAAATTTGTGAAGTTCAGAAAGATAACAGTGAGTTGCAAGCTAAAAGAGCTCAGTGTGAGTCTGGTAAAGAGTCAGATTTTCAGATTAGTTCTGATGGTTGTTTGATGTTCAGAAATCGTGTATGTGTACCAAAGAATGATGAGCTTATTCGAAAGATTTTAGAGGAAGCACATAGCAGTTCCTTGTCTATTCATCCAGGTAGTACAAAAATGTATAATGATTTGAAGAAATTATAGGAAGCTTTGGGCACAAAGTTGAGTTTTAGTACAGCTTTCCATCCTCAGACCGATGGTCGGTCAGAGAGAGTATGCTCAGATGTTGTGTTTTAGAATTTCAAGGTAGTTGGGAAAAATATTTGTCGTTGGTAGAGTTTGCCTATAATAATAGTTATTAGTCGAGTTTGAAGATGGCACCTTATGAAGCCTTGTATGGACGTAAATGTCGCACACCTTTGTATTGGACAGAGCTTAAAGAAAATCAGATTTACGGGGTTGAGTTAGGTAAAGAAACTGAAGAGAAAGTGAAAGTTATCAGAGATTGCTTGAAAGCAACTTCAGATAGACAGAAATCTTATGCAGACTTGAAAAGAAAAAAGATTGAGTATCAAGTTGGTGACAAAGTGTTCTTGAAAGTATCCCTGTGGAAGAAAGTTTTTCGATTTGGCAAGAAGGACAAACTAAGTCCACTTTTTATTAGACCGTTTGAGGTGACTGAAAGAGTTGGGCCATTAGCATATCGGTTGGCGTTGCCAATAGAATTAGAGAAGATTCATGATGTGTTCCATGTGTCTATGTTACGTCGTTACCGTTCTGATCTGTCACATGTAATTTAGCAGACAGAGGTTGAGATTCAGCCAGATATTACTTACGGTGAAGAACCGGTAAAGATTTTAGCTCGAGAGGTCAAGCAACTAAGGAACAAAAGTATTGCATTTGTAAAAGTGTTATGGAATAGACATGGGGTAGACGAGGCTACATGGAAGCCTGAAGAGGCAATGCGAAAATAGTATCCAAATCTATTCATAGGTAAGATTTTCGGGGACAAAAATCCCTAAAGGGGGGAGAAATCTGACATCCTGAAATAGGGCCTAAATGGAATGGTGGTTGCAAAACCACAAATTCGAGATAGAAAAGTTTAATTCCAATAAATTTTTGTGATTTACTGAGTGATTAGATGCATGTGTTAAAGTACTGATAGAAAATTTTATGAATTGCATGTCTAATTTGCCTATTAGGGGTTAATTGCAAAAGTTGATAAATATGTAACACCGCTTACCCGAGTCCGTCACCAAAACGGGTATGAGGCGTTACCGGACTTGAACATCCTTAATCTCATGAGTTCAGTAATAAAAATTCTTTTCTTTTAAAACTTTTCTTTATCTCTTATTAACTCTAACATCAGCCCTCGATACCCTAAACATATATCAAAGGTGTTCCAGAACTGATCCTAAAACTTCCGAACACTTAGAAGATTTTTATCTAAAACAGGGCCACATGCCCGTATAGTGTGGGACACGCCTATGTGGGTAGGCCATGTAGTATCACACCCTCATGTCCCTAACCCATGCTGAATTTATTTTAATTTCCACCTCCAGGGATTTTAACATGGCCTAGACACACACCCGTGCCTATAGCCCATCTGAAAGAACCTAGTTATTCTATTTTTCTAGCACGGCCAGAGCACACGCCCGTGTGTTTAGCCCATGTACTATACTGACTTAGGTAATTTAGATACATGGGATGCACGGTCTAGACACACACCCGTGTGTCCATCCGTGTGAACATTAATTGGCTATTTTCCAAGCCTTGAGCCATTCTGAAACATGACCAAATATAGTACCAATCCATACCAACATCATTTTACAATTTAAAGCTTAGCAAACATGAAAACATCCACCATTGTATAAAATTAAAATAGGTAAATTTAGGCCATATCTAAGGGCCATTACAACTTCACTCAAGCACAACAATGGCCAACCCATATGGCCATTAAAGTGGCAATTTACAAAATGACTAACTTCCTATACATGCCATACAACAAAAGTTCTACTAACTGTACTAAAATAGTTGGCTTGATAGTGTGACTACGAGCTTCGACTTCAAGTGATCCTCGAGCTAGATCGACAAACTTAAATAGGAAAAAGGAAAGGAAAGGGAATAAGTACATAAAATGCTTAGTAAGTTGCATGAATAAGTTAGCCACAATTTCATAGAATATTTGCCTAAATAGGCATTGAAAAGTATCATGGACTTCTTACGCATTCTCTAGAGTTGATCATTCTCATATCTTACTCATTTTCAACAAGTAGTAATTCTCATAGTCTTGCATTTCAATTACCCATAACTTACGCATTCTTAAACCTGCAACACTCCACATGAAATTTTAGTCTTTCTCATATAATTTATTAACTTTGTAAACTTTCCTTTAAAATCATTAGAATACCGAAGGATTCCTGTAAGTCAATATTATGTAATGATGCCAATGCCATGTCCCAGACATGGTCTTACACGGGATCATCATCGATGTCGATGCCATATCCCAGACATGGTCTTACACTAGCTCGTAGTCTAATGTCGATGCCATGTCCCAGACATGGTCTTACTCGGGATCTCATATAGGATGCCCAAGCCATATCCCAGACATGGTCTTACAAGGGGTCCATATCTCATATCGGTGCCGAAGCCATGTCCCAGACATGGTCTTACAGGGGATCACATCTCGATGCCAATGCCATGTCCCAAACATGGTCTTACATGGGATCCCAGTTCGGTGCCGAAGCCATGTCCCAGACTTGGTCTTACACAGGACCTACAATACTCAAGACATGATTACGGTATCCCTCGTATCAATTTAACTCATATGTAATTACTCTTTTCATGATTTCCTCACTCTTTGGTAAAATCTTACATCAATAATTTCCTAAATCTCATATATTTTGCACATTGCCTCATCAATTCAACATCATAGTACTTATACATCTTTCATATAGATATCATACCAAGACCTCATGGAACATTTAAATTTTATAAAATATATTCATAATGAATTTATATGGCATGCAAGCTAAATTATTACATACAACTTACCTCGAGTCCAAAATGTGGGAAATAGCTCGGTTTAGTCTGCAATTTTACCCTTCCCCCGATTTCGGTCTGAGCTACATGTTTCTTGATCTAAAATGATAAATTCAACTTATTTAGTATTTACATTGTCTAAATGATTCACGATCGACTCGTGGGCAAAATTTACAATTTTCCCCTAAACTTTTACATATTTGTAATTTAGTCCCTAGGCTCGTAAAACGAAATGTATTTACTCGCTTGGCTACCCAAGCATAGCCGACACTCTCTAGTGTCCCTACAAGCCCACATTGCTCACAATATCATACCCAAGCATAGCCGACACTCTCTAGTGTCCCTACAAGCCCACATTGCTCACAACATCATACTTTTTCTACTCATTTCTATACTTTACAATTTAGTCCCTATTAGGGACTTTCATGCAAAATCACTTGGAAATAAGTGTTTACTACACCTTAAACCTTTATTTTCTACCACTAAATATCATTTTACTTGCAAGTCATGCATGGGTATATTTTTGAAATTGAGCCCTAGCTCAAATTAGTGGTAGAAATAGCTTGCTCATGTTGTAAGGTTTTCAAAAATACGGAGAAATTAAAAACGAGGCTTGGAGACACTTACTTGGAGCTTGAAAATGAAAGAAACCATAGCTATGGAGGCTCTTCAACTTCGGCACTTGTATGGAGAAGATGACAACATTTTTGACTTATTTTTCCCTTTTTATTACTTAACTTTACCTAATGACCAAAATGTCCTTATGTCATTTCTTTGATATTTTTCCCTTCCATGGGCATTTTTGCCCACCATGTCTAAAATTGGTCTATTTGCTTAATAAGGACTCCTAATAATTTCCTTTATGCTATTTCATAATAAAACCTTCTAGAAACTCAAAATTTCCATCTTTTACAACTTTGTCCTAAAGGACTAATTAGCCATTTTTTTCAAAAAAAAATTCCTTCATGAAACTTTCTCAATATTGAGCTAACATGTAACAACTCATAATAAATCATGGAAATAAAATTTTTCTACTTCGAATTTGTGGTCTCAAAACTACTATTCCGACTAGGCCCTATTCTGGGCTGTTACAGTTGTCCCCCTTATGGATTTTTGTTCGCGAAAAGCTTACCGGTGAATAATTTAGGATACTGGTTTCTCATATTTTCCTAAAGTTCCCATGTTGTCTCTTCTACCCCATGCTTTTGCCATAGTTCTTTTACTAGTGCTATGCTCTTGTTTCTTAATTGTTTGACTTCTCGGGCTAAAATATTAGTTTGTTCTTCTCCGTAGGTCATGTCCAGTTGGATCTCGATCTCTGCCGGAGTAATCATGTGTGAGGGGTCCGATCTATAACGTCGTAGCATGGAAACGTGAAATACATTGTGTATCTTTTCCAATTCAGGCGGTAACGCTAGTTGATAGGCTACTGATCCTATTCCCTCAGTAATCTCATAAGGTCTGATAAATCGTTGACTCAACTTGACCTTCTGGCCAAATCTAAGAATACTTTGTCACCGACTCAGAACTCTATCTCTTTTCTTTTCAAATCGGCATAAGACTTTTATCTATTGAATGTAGCTTTCAAGCAGTTTCAAATCACTTTTACTTTCTCTTCTGTTTCCTTGACTAGGTCAACTCCATGTATTTGATTCTCCTTGAGTTTTGTCCAATACAAGGGCGTTCTGCACTTATGCCCATATAAAGCCTCATAAGGCGCCATTTTCAAACTTGACTAGAAGCTATTATTGTAGGCAAATTCAACCACTGGTAGGTATCTTTCCCAACTACCTTGGAATTCTAACACGCAACATCTGAGCATGTCTTCGAGCACTTGTATTACTCTTTCTGACTGTCTGTTAGTCTATGGATGGAAAGCAGTACTGAAATTCAGCTTTGTGCTCAAAGCCTCTTGTAATTTTCTCCAAAATCATGACATGAATCTCGGATCTCTATCTGAAATGATCAACAAAGGTACACCTTGTAATCTCACAATATCTGAAATGTACAAGTAGGCCAACTTATCAAGTGAATAATCCATACGTATCGGTATAAAATGAGACGATTTAGTGAGCTTATCACTTACAACCCAAACAGCATCTTTCTTCTTTGGTGTTATTGGCAAACCCGTCAAAAAGTCTATGGTGACATGGTCCCATTTCCATTCAGGAACCATGATAGGCTATAGTAATCCGAAGGGTACTTGGTGTTCCGCCTTTACTTGTTGACAAATCAAGCATTTTGAATCATACTTGGAAATGTCTCTCTTCATATTCGGCCACCGGTACCATTTCTTCAAGTCATTGTACATCTTGGTACTCCCGGGGTGAACTGACATATGACTACTATGTGCCTCTGATAAAATTCTTCGTATAAGCTCTTCCTTTCTTGGTACACATACACGATCTCGGAACCTTAGGCAACCCTCTGAATCAATTTGGAAATCTGAATCGGTACTTAATTCACATTGAGCTTCCTTGGCTTACAAATCTCTGTCATTGGATTGAACTTTATGAATCTCTTGAATGAATAGGGGTCTAGCCCTCATTTCTACTTACATCGAATTGTCGTCAGTTAGGGACAACTGGGTATTCATGGCTCTCAAAGCAAACAGGGCTTCCTGCTCAAGGCGTCTGCAACAACATTAGCTTTCCCGGGATGATAGTCGATGACTAACTCATAATCTTTCAATAGCTCAAGCCATCATCATTGCCGTAGATTCAAGTCTTTTTGCATCATCAAGTACTTAAGGCTCTTGTGATCTATGAACACTCGACATCACTCGCCGTATAAGTGATGTCTCCAAATCTTTAACGCAAACACTATTGCAGCCAATTCCAACTCATGGGTAAGATAATTTTTTTCATGAGGTTTCAGTTGCCTCGAGGCATATGCGATTACTTTGCCTTCCTGCATAAGCACAAAACCTAATCCATTTAAAGATGCATCACTATAAATTACGAACTCTTTTCCTGACTTGGGTTGTACTAGGATAGAAGCTTCGGTCAATAACGTCTTTAACCTCTCAAAACTTTGTTGGCACTTTTCATTCCACTCGAACTTAACATCCTTCTACAGTAATCTTGTCATAGGAGTGGCGATCATAGAAAATCCCTTAACAAACCTCCGGTAATAACCGGCTAAGCCCAAAAAGCTTCTGACCTCGGATACATTCCTCGGTGGTTTCCAATCAAAAATTGACGAGATCTTACTTGGATCAACTCTGATGCCATCACTCGAAACGATGTGGCCCAAAAATCCAACTTCCTTAAGCCAAAACTCACTTTTACTGAACTTGGCATAAAGCTATTTATCTCGCAAAGTCTGCAATAGTGCCCTCGGATGTCCAACATGCTCGTCCTTATCACGGGAATAAACTTGGATGTCATTAATAAAGACTACCACAAACTTATCTAAATATGGTTGGAAGATGCGATTCATTAAATCCATAAATATTTTCGGGGCATTGGTCAAATCGAACAGCATGACAAGGAACTCATAATGACCATATCTCATTCGAAATGCGGTCTTTGGTACATCGGACTCCTTAACTCTGAGTTGATAATACCCCGATCTCAGATCTATCTTGGAGAACACTGTGGCTCCTCTCAACTGATCAAATAAATCATCGATCCTGGGTACGGGATACTTGTTCTTTACTATTACCTTATTAAGCTATTGATAATCAATGGATAACCTCAACGAACCATCTTTCTTTTTCACAAATAAAACAGGAGCACCCCACGAAGAATGACTGGGTCTTGCGAAGCCCATGTCTGTCAAATCTTGTAGCTGAGTCTTCAATTCCTTTAACTCAGTCGGGGCCATTCTATAAGGAGGAACATATATGGGGGTAGTACCTGGAGCCAACTCTATATCGAACTCAAGTTCTCTTACTAGATGTAATCCAGGTAACTCTTCAGGAAACACATCTTGATACTCGCAGGCTACATGCACCAACTTTATTTTCATCTCTGACTCTTTAGTGTTCATCACAAAAGCTAAATAAGCTTCATACCCTTTTCTTATATACTTCTGAGCAACCAAGGAAGAGATCACCACTAGCAACCTTTCTGATTCATTTGATTCAACTCGAAGAGTACTACCATCTTTCCACTTCAATTCAATAAATTTTCTACCACAGTTTACTACCACATCATGAGTGGTTAACCAGTCTATGCCAAGAATTACATCAAATTCATCGAAAGTTAATAATATGAGATTTGCTGGAAAATAATGACCCCTAATCATCAAAGGGTAATTTCTACATACTTTATCTACTAGCACACTCTTGCCTAGAGGATTAGATACTTTTATCACAAATTTTGTAGACTCTTCTGGCATGCTCATGCAAGGAATTAATTTCGTGCAAATGTACGAGTGGGTAGATCCAGGGTCTATCAAAGCAATAACAGAAGTTTCATTAAGAGAATGTACTCGAAATCACATCGGGCGATGACGCCTCTTCGCGAGCGTGAATGGCATAAGTCCTTGCTGGAGCTCTGCCCTTAGGTCTCACAATCTGATCTTTAGAAGTACCTTTACTACTTGCTCACGTACTCGGGTTTCTTTGAGGTCTACCTCTGGAGGGAGAGTTCCCCGATTTCGCACTCTGGTCTCTATCTTTTTCAACCATCTCTGGGCAGTCTCGGATAAAGTGGTCTGGTGAACCACACTTGAAACAAGCTCTCTCATGGGCTCGACACTCGCCAAAGTGATGTCTACCATACTAGGGGCACTCAGGTTTATTCGGTCGAGTGTTGCCCACACTCGCAACTGAGGTAGTCTGAGCCTTGGAGAATACTGTTTACTCTTACCCTTACTTGAATACCCCCCTAAAGTAGCTGGTTGAGTGGAAAATTCCTTTGGTTTCTTGGAGAAGGATTGAAATGACTTACTAAACGGTCTCTTTGTTGAGTCACGAGACTCCATCTCAGCTTTCTTCTTCTCTTTGGCCAACTCTGCGGCCTTATAAGCCTTATCCATGAGCACTACAAACTCCTTTATCTCGAGGATACCCACAAACATCTTAATATCCTCATTTAAACCATCCTTAAACCTTTTGCACATAATGGCCTCGGTAGAAACACATTCTCGAGCGTATTTACTAAGCCTCACAAATCCATGCTTGTACTCTGTCACGGTCATCCATCCTTGTTTCAGCTTATAAACTCTTTACACTTCTGGTCAACGAACCTTGGACTGATGTATTTCTTGCGGAATTCCTCTTGGAAGAACTCCCAATTAACTTGTTCCCTTGGTACCACAGACACAAGGGTGTTCCACCAATGATAGGCAGAATATCGTAAGAGAGATACTACACACTTCATGCACTCTTTAGGGGTGCACGATAGCTCATCGAATAGCCTGATGGTATTCTCAAGCCAGAATTTGGCTCTTTCTGGGTCATCGTCCTTAGTAGCCCAAAATTCCTCTGCCCCTTGCTTCTGAATTCTCTCAACTAGAGGCTTCTCTCGCCTTACTACCTCTACTATCTATGGAGCTGCTGGGGTAGCTTGAGGAAATTAAGGGGGAGGAACTTGAGGATGAGTGGCTGGGTTCGTTCGAACAAACTCAGTGAACCACTCCTTCATCAACTGGTAGAAGGCCTCCCAGACCTCTCCCCGCTGACTCACAATAGCCGGCCTATCCTCGATTCTGGCTAGCACTGTCCTTTCAGTGGGAGCTCGTGCATTACTTTCAACATCGTCTGCATTAGCTCGTTCAGGATCCATTTACTATATTAAAACACATTCAATTTGTCAGGAGTCTTCACACTATCAATTCACATATACTTATAAGTATGGCATGTACAGTTAGACTCGCACTAGTGCTAAGTTAGTTCTAGAATCGACTAAACACTAGCTCTGATACCACTAAATGTAACACCCTTACCCGAGTCCTACACCGAAACGGGTATGAGGCGTTACTGGACTTGAACATCCTTAATCTCATGAGTTCGGCAATAAAATTTCTTTTCTTTTAAAGCTTCTCTTTTAATCTCTTATTAACTCTAACATAGGCCCTCGATACCCTAAACATACATCAAAGGTGTTCTGGGACCTATCCTAGAACTTTCGAACACTTAGAAGATTTTTATCTAAAATAGGGCCACACGCCCGTATAGTGTGGGACACGCCCGTGTGGGCAGGCCGTGTAGTATCACATGCCCATGTCCCTAGCCCGTGCTAAATTTATTTTAATTTCCACCTACAGGGGTTTTGACACAGCCTAGACACACGCCTGTGTCTATAGCCCGTGTGTAAGAACCTAGGTATTCTGTTTTTCTAGCACCCCCAGAGCACACGCCCGTGTACTTAGCCCCTGTACTATACTGGCTTAGGTAATTTAGATACAGGGGACACACGGTCTAGACACACGCCCATGTGCCCATCCGTGTGAACATTAATAGGCTATTTTCCAAGCCTTGAGCCACCCTGAGACATGACCAAATATAATACCAATCTATACCAACATCATTTCACAATTTAGAGCTTAGGAAACATGAAAACATCCACCATTGTATAAAATTAAAATAGGTAAATTTAGGCCATATCCAAGGGCCATTACAACTTCACTCAAGCACAACAATGGCCAACACATATAGCCATTAAAGTGGCAATTTACAAAATGACTAACTTCCTATACATGCCATACAACAAAAGGTCTACTAACTGTACCAAAATAGTTGGCTTAATAGTGTGACTACGAGCTTGGACTTCAAGTGATCCTCGAGCTAGATCAGCAAACCTACATGGGAAAAAGGAAAGGAAAGAGAATAAGCACATAAAATGCTCAGTAAGTTGCATGAATAAGTTAGCCACAATTTCATAGAATATTTTCCTAAATAGGAATTGAAAAGTATCATGGACTTCTTATTCATTCTCTAGAGTTGATCATTCTCATATCTTACTCATTTTCAACAAGTAGTATTTCTCATAGTCATGCATTTCAATTACCCATAACTTACTCATTCTTGAACCTGCAACACTCCACATGAAATTTTAGTCTTTCTCATATAATTTATTAACTTTGTAAACTTTCCTTTAAAATCTTTAGAATACTGAAGGATAGCAGTAAGTCAATATCATGTAATGATGCCAATGGCATGTCCCAGACATGGTCTTACATGGGATCATCATCGATGTTGATGCCATATCCCAAACATGGTCTTACAGGAGCTCGTACTTTGATGCAGATGCCATGTCCCAAACATGGTCTTACTCGGGATCTCATATAGGATGCCTAAGCCATATCCTAGAATGGTCTTAGAGGGGGTCCGTATCTCATATCGGTGCTGAAGGCATGTCCCAGACTTGGTCTTATACAGGACCTCATCTCGGATACCCATGCCATGTCCCAGACATGGTCTTATAGGGGATCACATCTCGATGCCAATGCCATGTCCCAAACATGGTCTTACATGGGATCCCAGTTCGGTGCCGATTCCATGTCCCAGATATGGTCTTACACAGGACCTACAATACTCAAGACATGATTACGGTATCCCTCGTATCAATTTAACTCATATGTAATTACTCTTTTCATGATTTCCTCACTCTTTGGTAAAATCTTACATCAATAATTTCCTAAATCTCATACATTTTGCACATTGCCTCATCAATTCAAAATCATAGTACTTATACATCTTTCATATGGATATCATACCAAGACTTCATGGAACATTTAAATTTTATAAAATATATTCATAATGAATTTATATGGCATGCAAGCTAAATTATTACATACAACTTACCTCGAGTCCAAAATGCAGGAAATAGCTCGGTTTAGTCCGTAATTTTACCCTTCCCGCGATTTCGGTCCGGGCTTCGTGTTTCTTCATCTAAAATGATAAATTCAACTTATTTAGTACTCACATTGTCTAAATGACTCACGATCGACTCGTGGGCAAAATTTACAATTTTGCCCCTAAACTTTTGCATATTGTAATTTAGTCCCTAGGCTCGTAAAACGAAATGTATTTACTCGCTTGGCTACCCAAGCATAGTCGACACTCTCTAGTGTCCTTACAAGTCTACATTGCTCATAATATCATACTTTTACTACTCATTTCTATACTTTACAATTTAGTCCCTATTAGGGACTTTCATGCAAAATCACTTGGAAAGAAGTGTTTACTACACCTTGAACCTTTATTTTCTACCACTACATATCATTTTACTTGCAAGTCATGCATAGGTATATTTTTGAAATTGAGCCCTAGCTCAAATTAGTGGTAGAAATAGCTTGCTTATGTTGCAAGGTTTTCAAAAATACGAAGAAATTAAAAACGGGGCTTGGAGACACTTACTTAGAGCTTGAAAATGAAAGAAACCCTAGCTATGGAGGATCTTCAAATTCGGCACTTGTATGGAGAAGATGACAACATTTTTTACTTATTTTTCCCTTTGTATTACTTAACTTTACCTAATGACCAAAATGCTCTTATGTCCTTTCTTTGATATTTTTCCCTTCCATGGGCATTTTTACCTACCATATCTAAAATTGGTCTATTTGATTAATAGGGACTCCTAGTAATTTCCTTTCTGCTATTTCATACTAAAACCTTCTAGAAACTCAAAATTTCCATCTTTTACAATTTAGTCCTAAAGGACTAATTAACCATTTTTTTTCAAAAAAAATTCCTTCATGAAACTTTCTCAATATTGAGCTAACATGTCCGAACTCATAATAAATCATGGAAATAATTTTTTTCTACTTCAGATTTGTGGTCTCGAAACCACTATTCCAACTAGGTCGTATTTTGGGCTGTTACAAAATATGAGTTCTAGATGTTAAAGGATTTAATTGAAGAGCATAATTGAAGTAGAGGTCCTTAAATAGAAATTATACCATTAGGTTTTCATGGAAAAAAATGGACATATATAGGTAAAAATAACCAAAGTTTTTAATGAATGGCATTTTAGTCATTTGGTAATTAAACTGAATTAAAAAGGGAAAAATATGGCAAAATGTGTCCATCTTCTTCATTAGGCCAAAATTTTAAAGGGTTCTCCATAGCTAGGGTTTTATCAAGCTTCCAAGCTCCATAGTAAGTGATTCCAAACCCTGTTATTAATGTTCTTTACATTTTTAGAGTCCCAGTAACTTGATTTAGCTTATTCTAGCAATAATTTAACATAGGGTTCATATTTGGAAAAATACCCATGGGTGAAATGTGTTTATTTTGATGTTTTATGATAGAATATGAGGTTTTAAATTATGTTTAACAACTTGTGTTACTCGGTTTTAAGTGAAAACGAGTAAAACAACATAATCGATAAAAATATCTAATGTTCACAAGTACATGTTAGAGTGAGGATTTGATGTTGCCATTAAGGGAAAATGATCAACATGTCCTAAAACATAAGAATTAGGGAAAAAGTTTAATTTCCGAGCTTTGGGGAAAAGTGCAAATATGCAAAAGTTTAGCGGCAAAATCATAATTTTACCAAAGTTAAAGTTAAGGACTATTTTGATAAATGTGGGTATTAAATCAAGAAGAATGAAATTTAGGGATAGATCGAGGAAAGAAAAAGGTAGAAGATTAAGTTGTCAAGTTGATCGCATTTTGCACTGAGGTAAGTTTACATTAAATAAATGCAATATTTTGATATTTTATATTAATGTTGTTAATTTCCAGCATATATACATTTATTTTATGAGAATATTCCAAGTTGAATCAAAGATGAGGTATCAAAGAAAAAGTATCAGAAATCTCATTTGAACCTTAGGGATGTATGGGATACGAAATGTCATGACATTTTGGGTTGAGATAGTTGAGGAACATCCCATATAAGTCCATATCAGACATATCAAATTGGCAAGTTGAGACAGTTGAGGAACATCCCATGTAAGTCCATATCAAATATATGGCTTTGGTAGGACAGGGAACATCCCATGTAAGTCCATATCAAAAATATAGCTTTGGCAGGACAGGGAACATTCCATGTAAAACCATGTCTAGAGCATGGCATTGGCAGGCTATTATTAGCCAGGAAAACCCAAGTACCCTTAGTATTCCAATCAGTTCATCGGGCTAATATACAAGCTATGTTACAAGAAAGTTCAAGTAAAGGAATGATAAATAGGAATGTTAAAGAGTAAGTGGAGAAGTGCACTAAAGATTTTGTTAGTTGATGGTGTAATAAGTATATTTATATTTGGTGAATGTTGTCATTTATTTATTTGTAAACTTGCTAAGCATTGTAGCTTACTTCTTTTCTTTTCTCTCTCTTATAGTGTAGCCAAGCCAATTCAAGGATCAAAAGGACGTCGGAGTTCGTCTAACACTATCAAAGGCTATCTCGGTATTTTGTAGTTTGAAATGTTTTGAGTTATGGCATGTGTAGGGACTTGGCAATTGGTGTGTATGTCTTTATGATATGATTCAAGTATGGTATGTGAATGCTTGATGATGATTAGCTACTTAAATGGCTAAATAATAACATGTTTTGATGTTATGTATGTCTAAATGATAGTTTATGCAAAGAAATGATGGAGGGCGAAAAGTTGGCAATGAAATAGTTTTGTAACAGCAGCAGTGATGTGAATTTGAAAAATCACTAAAAATTTTATAAATGGAATTAAATGGTTAATGAGACATAGAATTAAATCTTATTGAGTCTATTTTCATATGAAAGAAATAGGGTAAGAAAAGGAAGTCTGTATAGTGAGATATTTAAATTCTTGTGAGACTGGTTCAGAGGGATTCTGTGATCCCCTATTCTTAATTTAGAAATTCACTAAAAATCCTATAAAAATAATTACGAGTTATAATTTATATGTATAGATTTCTTAGTGAGTCTATTTTCATTAGAAATAAGTAGAAACACTATATGAAAACTATACTAAGAGATAATTGATTTTTAGTGAGGAGAGGTTAGAAATGTTGGACTATGAAAAAGGGGAGAATTTAACTAATAAAATGTACTAATTGGCCACCAAAAGTTCTGGAAAAATTATGGTAAGAATATATATGAATCTAGTTTTAGGGAAAATTTATGGATTTAAATTTTGAGTTTTGTAACTTGAGTTATAATTAATTTACTGACTGTTACGTAAGTGGACAGTTTTATTATGAATAGTGCAAATGAATTGTTTTGATTTGCGTCAGTAATCGGAAAATTTTTAATGTTCTCGGTTTGGTCCCGAATTGTTTCAATTACATGATTTAGTGCCTCGAGGGCCTTTTTTAGGGATATTGGGTGAATGTGAGCAAATTAATTTTAAAAAGCAAAATTTTTATGCCCCGAATTAGTAAGATAAGTCCAGTAACGCCTCGTGCTCAACTCCGGCGACGGTCTCGGGTAAGGGGTGTTACATGGCATCTAAGAGATATCCCGTATAAGACCATGTCTAGGACATGGCATCGGCATCAGTTTACAATTTGGTGTAAGACCATGTTTGGGACATGGCATCGACATCGATATGGAATCCCGTGTAAGACCATATGTGGGATATGGCTTCGGCATCGACTAGAGATCACATGTAAGACCATATCTGGGATATGGCTTTGGCATCTTACCATGAGAGTGACATTACAGGTATCCTTCGATATTCTAAGTAATTTAACTGGAAAAGTATTCAAGTTGATGAATTTAACGAGAAAGACTAAATCTTTGTGATGAGTGATATAGGTTTATATGATTAAGTTACGAGAAAATGAACACATAATGACATGAGTATGATGGTGAGAAAAGCATGAGTAAGAATACGAAATGATACGAACATGTCGGTAAGAAAGAGTATGAGTAAGCCATGTTATTGTGTAAGGAATTTCCATGACATTTCATGATACCTTATTTGGATGTTTATTCCATGATTGATGTTGCTATTTTATGTCATGCAACTTACTAAGCAATTATGGTTACTCCCTTTCTTTTCCCATTTCCATGACATTTCATGATACCTTAGTCGGAGCTCAAAGTCACGCTATCAAGCTATCTATTTTGGTATGGTATAGGTTAGTTATTTGAGTATGGCATGTGATAAACCATAATTTATATCTATTTTGACCCTATGCTTAGCATAAATTTGGATGAATTATCCCTTGAATTATGGAATTTGATGTTCCCAATCCTTTAATTTCGTGTTTTATACTTAGGTGAGCATAGGAGAATAAAAAGAATGAGAAATGGACCAAAAACAGAGAAAATGGGCCAAAGAAATCAACACGGCCGGAGTTCCTCACACGGGTGCACCATACGCTCGTGCCACATTAGCAGACTTGAAACGGCCTGGGCTCGATTCACATGGGCGTGCCACACGAGCGTGTCCCTGTCGTGATGAGTTTCAGTTTCATGAGAAAAAAGCTACTTAAGGGCTAAGAAGGGTATTCCAAAGTCTATAAAAACGCCCTAAGAGAGGACTAAAGGGAACACACAGAGTAGAGAGCAAGAAATTACTTAAGGAAAGCCAATCGATCCATCCTAGAAGCAAGGATCTACATCAAGACTAAAGATCTTCCTAAATTTCTCTCAGGAGTTTTGGGTTTTCTTTATGTTTTGTTGTTTTCCTTATTTTGAGATGTTTTCTTTTATTATTATGAACTAAATCCCCTAAATACCTGAGGGGGATGAAACCTAAGATGAATCTTGTTATTGTTATCTGAATTATATGATAAATATTCGATTTGTTCTTAATTGTGTTTTCAATTCTTGAGTTGATATTTCAGGATTTTAATTCAAGTCGAATGTGCTTATTTAGAGGAGCAAAAGTCCCTATTTAAGACTAGATCCAACACAATTAAGCGGAGTTGATCGCAATTCTAGACATAGGACGACGAAAATCTGCCGGATTAGAGTCAAATCTAATAGGGGGATCCATAGATCAAGTTAATGCAACACTAGGGGTTTTAATTAGAAAGAGATTTCAATTAATCAACCTAGGTTTAGTTGTTCTTAGTCTCGACGGAGATATTAACATAATTTAGGGATCTCTACGGATCAAGTTGAATGAATAAATGGTCTAGTTTAGAGTTAAACAACAAGTGAAGTCTAGGTGGATTCTTCCTTAGGTATTGCTTTTATCGATCATGTTTTCCCAAAGTATTTCCCCAACTTATTCTTTGTCGCATCTTTAGTTAGTTAAAATTTTAGTTTATAAACAACTTCCCTTTATTCCTAGGCTAGATAATAGGAAGAAAGTTATTACTAGTACTTTTAGTTCATTAGATTCGACATTCTGATATTGCCACTAACTATACTACTATTCAATAGGTGCGCTTGCATTTGTTGTGATAATAGTTAGTTTCTAGGTATGGTCATAAAAATATTGAAACTTCATCACAATCACAATCAAGTTTTTGGCACCATTGCCGGGAAACTAAGATATTAGGAACACTCTATTTCTATTGCTTTAGCCAATTTTACCTTTATTGCAATTTATTTTCTATTTTTATTTTTAGGTTTTATTTACTAAAATTTTCTTTTTGTTCTTCTCTAATAGGTATCTCTAGTTTATGACTAGAAGAAACCTGTCAGGACTACAATTTTTTGATAGTGATTTAGAAGCCACAGTTCACAGAAACCGAAGTGACATAAGGCGAAGCCTACAGTACACAGGACAAGGACAAGAGAACAAACCTGGATCTACTGAAGAGATGGAAGCAAATCAAAATAATCACCTACCTCATGTGGTAGCCGCAGATCCTGTGAACCAAAATCCTATTCCTCATACTATGTATGATTATGCTAAGCCTAATTTAGCTGGTACTGAATCTAGTATTGTTAGGTCTGCTATTGCTGCAAATAATTTTGAACTGAAACCTAACACTATTCAAATGATACAACAGTTTGTTCAGTTTGATGGTTTGCAGATGAGGATCCTAACACACGCTTAGCTAACTTTTTGGAATTCTGCGACACATTTAAAATCAATGGCATTTTTTATGACGCCATTCGCCTTCAGTTATTTTCTTTTTTTCTAAGAAATAAAGCTAAACAGTGATTCAACTCTCTACCACGAGGGTCTATCACTACTTAGGAACAAATGACCGAAAAGTTTTTTCTTAAATATTTTTCGCCGGCTAAAACGAAAAAGTTGAGGAATGATATCTCTTCTTTTGTGCAGATGGATTTAGAGACACTCTATGACGCTTGGGAGAGATACAAGGATTTATTGAGAAGGTGCCCTCACTATGGGTTACCTTTGTGGCTACAAGTTCAAACTTTTCACAATGGTTTGAATCCCTCAACAAGATAGATGATCGATGCAGCTGCCTGTGGAACCATAAATAACAAAACACCTGAGGAGGCTTATGAGTTTATAGAAGAGATGTCACTGAATAATTATCAGTGGAAAGTCATGAGGACAAAGCCACAAAAAGCTACTGGTGTTTTTAATATCAGCGCAGTCACAATGCTGTTAAATCAGGTAGAGCTCTTAAATAAAAAGATTGATGATTTAGTTGGCTCTACGCAGGTACATTCAGTGATGACGTGGGATTCAAATGGAGGAGGAATGTACAACACAGATTATTCATCCCACGATCCTAGCACAGAGAATGAACAAGCCAACTATATGGGTAACAATTCTAGATCTCAAAGCAACCCTTATAGTAACACTTATAATACAGGTTGGAGGAACCACTCTAATTTCTCGTGAGGTGGTCAAGGAAATCAGAGACCACCAACCTTTACAGGCTTCCAACAACCACCTTACCAGTAAGAGAAAAAGCCGAACCTTGAGGAGATGCTCATGAAATTTATCTCAGTATTAGAAACCCATTTTCAGAATACCGAGACGACACTTAAAAATCAGTAAGCATCAATTCAAGGCCTCAAAACCCAAATAGGTCAGCTTGCTAAGCTGATCTCTGAACGACCGCAAGGTGGTTTGCTGAGCAATACAGAAACTAACCCAAGGGAGCAACTCCATGCCATCACTGTGCATGACAAAGAGGGGTTAGCTGAATGTAAATCTGAAGAGAGGCAAGAAAATATGGTAAGTAATGGTAAGATTGAGGTAAGTCATGGTACACAAAACCCAGTAAGTAAGGAGTATAAACCTTGAGTCCCATACCCGAATGCGACAAGGAAAGACCGCACAGATGAACAATTCGGTAAATTCCTTAAACTTTTAAAGAAATTACATATTAACTTATTGTTTATTGAAACTCTTTCGCAGATGCCAAACGCGGTTAAATTCTTAAAAGAGCTCTTAACAAACAAACGGAAGCTGGATGAGTTGTCGTATGTAGAGTTGAATGCAGTTTGCTCGGCTATTTTGCAAAACGAGCTACCTAACAAACTGAAAGATCCAGGGAGTTTTACGATTCCTTGTTTAATTGGCAGCTTAGATGTTAAAAATGCCTTGGCTGATTTAGGGGCTAGATTAATGTAATGCCTTATAAACTATTTAAACAACTAGGTCTTGGGAAACTTAAACAAACTAGGATGAGCATTCAATTGGCTAATAAAACCATTAGATTTCCTAGAGGTATAATTGAAGATGTGCTAGTTAAAATTGACAAATTTATTTTCCCAGTAGATTTTGTTATTCTAGACATAGATGAGGATAGCGATGTGCCATTAATTTTAGGGTAACCCTTTTTAGCAACTGCCAGGACTATCATTGATATAGGCATAGGTGAACTCAAACTTCGCGTAGGTGATGACACAATTACTCTGCAAGCTCTTAATTTTAATAGAACATTTAATGATAAAGATCTTATTACGAGTTCTTGTAACAAGAATAATCCCACTGTTCAACCTTCATTGCAGGATATTTTTAGAAAAAGTACAATTGAGCCATATTCGAGTTCATGCTACAATAAGAGAGCAATTCATGAAGAGCGAATGTTACGGATTGATGAACTAGACAAGTGGCAAAACTATAGCAAGAAGGAAATGAAAATATGCCACGTCGGACCAAAGCATCACCATGATTACCCTAAGGTAAAGAAGAATCAATTTAAGGTAGGGGATAAGGTATTATTAGAGGAGGAGGACTCTCGAATTTTGAATTCAAAACTTCATACAGATGACGCATCTCCCTTCACGGTAAGGAAAACCTTTCCTTATGGTAAAGTCGAGATAACACATAAGACAATTGGCACTTCCAAGGTAAATTATACTCAACTCAAGCATTATTGTGATCAAATTGATAGCAGGAAAGAGGAGTTCCAACTCCTCGAACCACTATGACCATGTGAAAATAAGGTAAAGTCGAGCTTAGACTCTAAATAAGCACTTCTCGGGAGGCAACCCGAGCGCTAACGTTGTTAATCTCTCTAATTTCAGTTTTTAACATCTAAATTATTAACTAAGTCCTAAAATGAAGGTCTCTCAGAACCACACAGCCAAGCACACGGGCGTGCCTAATACCGTGGGCACATCACTGGTGGAGACACGGCCGTGTGAAAACAGGGCAATAATCTTTCCAAGACACGGCTTTCAACAAATCACCACGGCCACACGATGTGGCCGTGGGCGAACTTGCTAAATCAACACGAGCGTGCGACATGCCCGTGTCCCCAGGCCGTGTTTAAAGCTGAGAAATTAGCACAGACGTTTCACATGCCTGTGTCTGAGACTTGTGGTCAAACATTCTAATTAAACATTGCCATGTGACATCATACACAGGCATGGGAGAAACGAACAACGCAGGACACAGCCGTGCGACACGGCCGTGTGAACCAACATGCCCAAAGAACACGGGCGTGGCCCAACTATCAGGGACGCCAAACCCAAAAATTTTGAATCACACGGGCTGAATGCAAGGCACACGGGCGTGTGACACGCCCGTGTGACCCTATTTTTATATAAACCCCCTCACTCTTCACTTATCTTCTTCCATCAAACCCTAGCCACCAACCTCTTCCAACAACCGTCGCTCCTCCCTAGCGCCACTACTGCCTAAAAACCGGCCACCACCCCTTTTCCCTTCTCCTCCACCCTCTTACTCCTCTTTTCTTTTTCCCTTCACTCAAAACCCCTAAACCACAACCACAACCACCCTTATGCCACCACCATCGCCACCGCCAGCCCCTACTCCGACTACCCCTTCGTCAACACCGATTCCATCTTCTCATTCCTTTTCTTATGATTTTTAATTTTGTTTATTATCACATTATATTTCCTTCTATTACTAATTTGCTTCTCATACATCTACTAACTATTTATCATGCATTTTTGAACATTGATCTTAGTCATGCTTTTGTTATGATTTTTGCCTTTAAAGTGCTTTTGAATGAGTTTCTGTTCAGTTTTTCTTGGTTTAGTATGTTGGTCTTAGATTGGTTAATTTTAAACTTACTGAGACCATTGATCTATTTTACTAATAGACTTTGTTTCAAGTAGGAGTACACTTACAAAAATTGTCTGATGTTCTTAATAGTCTTTACTATTTCATTAATTGACTTCCACTGATTTTAGGAGTGAAATTTAGGAATACTTCAACTTATAAGCAACTATTGGTACCCTCTTACTCTAATGCCTTAAATTTATCAAGCAGGTACCATGTCAAATCCTCGCGGCAAATCCAAAACCGTTGTCCCCACTTCTAAAAAGCGTAAAGGACCTGGCGCTACCTCCTCTAGTGCCATCACTGAGATTCAGCACCCATTCCTCCAGTTCCCGCAAGGTTTCCAAGAGGAACTATTTCAGATAGTTAGGGCGAGGTCGCTCAGAGTGGGGGATGTATTGATTGGGCTGCCCTAGAGCAGGTCTAACTAACAGATGCAATTCGAGCCCTATTGTCTGCGGATCCATGGAACCAGTTCTTTGATATCATCGAGCCCACATATCTCGAGCTCACTTTAGAGCTCTGTTCCACCTTCCACCTACAGATGGTCATGCCCCGGTATGACGATCCCAGAACGGTCTAATTCTGCCTCGATGGTTTGGTATGCCAACTAAGCCTACCTGAGTTCGGTGTAGCTTTAGACTTATATACCGACAGATTCATAGAGGAAGAAGACCTATCCGAGCTCTATTGTCACATCCACTACTCTCCATCAAAATGTTGGAGGGCCCTAGTCCCTGCTTCAGCCACCTACGATCCCAGTCGCTCTAAGGCGACTGCTTTTTCCCCATCATTGAGGTACCTACACGCCATCCTCGCACACACCTTGACGGGTCGTTGAGAGAGCACTCGTGTCGTCAACACCCACGATGCTTATTTTCTGTGGAGTATGGCATACAGGCAAGTGTTCGACCTTGCCTATTTCATCGCCATTGCCATTCAACATCAAACAGAGCGACACAGAAAGGGGGCAATTTCCATGGGCCCATATGTGACACGCCTCGCGAGATATTTCAGCCTCCTCAACACAGTGGCGCAATCATCCTCCCTTACTCTTATCGGCCAAATGTCCCCACATGGCATCTCAAGCATGCTGCACATGAAAATGATCAAGCGACAACGTGGGACTGATCCTCCGTAATACCATCTAGCTCAATCTACTGAGTAGGAGGACCCAGAGGACATTACTGATGGTCCACCCATCTCACGAGGAGCCACCGTCTCAGCCACCGCCCATTTATTATCCAGTTCATACGGCTGCTTCATACCCTGACATATCTGAGCGCCTTACACGGTTCAAGCAGTAGTGTTTTCAGCGCTTTAATCACATTGATGCTACTCTCCATCAGATCTGTCAGCATCTCAACATCTCACCACCGCCCCCACCTCACGAACCATCTGATGATTAGGACTTTTGAGCCCTCTTATCTTTTTCTTTATTTTCCTTTTTATTTTGTTCTTTATTATTATTATTATTATTATTATTATTATTATTATTATTATTATTATTATTACTACTACTTTTCTTTTTAGGTTTCTTTAGCTTTATCTTTTTCTTTATTTAAATTTCAAAATTCTAAAAACTTTGCATAATATAATTTGAAAATTTTATATCGGCTATTTCTTAATGAGTAACCATGTTAATCTATATTCCCTAAAGTCTTATTGATTCTATCGTAGTTACACAGAGCCTAAAAGCTCAATAGTACTCTGCCAAATCCAACTCTAATAGGAAAACTACTCCACGACTGCCATGTCCTACTCAACCACGGCTATAGCCACAAAGAGTTTGACATAGCAGTTGTGGATAGGCAATCTCTACAAACCCGGAATACCCTCCTTCAACCTCAGTTTTGCCCTAGCCTCAGAATCAAGTTTCTGCACTTCCAACTCAAGGATACCATCCAATTTTCAGGGAGTTTCACTTCTCTTCCTATCTTATGATTTTATGCTTATATTTTACATATATCTATCATTGTACATTGAGGGAAATGTACATCTTAAGTGTGGGGGGAACTTATTTTCACTTTTTGCATTATTCTCAAATCCTTGAATTTTGTCTTGTCTCTCAAGTCACTTTCTCATATCACTATTAGAATGAATTCTGATTGATTTATGATTTTCTTGATATGTTTAGGATTAAGACATAGGTATTTGTGTTTTGATTATTCAAACTTTAAGACATTAAAGAATCAAGCATGATAAGTTGAAATTTTTGAGGATTTAAAATTTTTCTAGGTTGTTTCCCCAAATCTAGGTATCATCTTGAAATTCAAAATTCACAGGATTGACATCAAAAGCCATAATTTTGGTGAGAGTTTTGAGCCTTTTGAGCATACATCCTTTCATGCTCACTTTTATTGTTGCTTTGAGTGAGTCAATATTGATTTGTTGTTCTAGAACTTGCTTCGATTATGCATGTCAAGGCCACACCATTGATTTGATATGTCAAGATGATAAAGGCACTTAGGTTTAACCCACTTACTCCATAAAAGCCTACCCTCATAATTAACCATTAGTGAACCCCCTTGAGCCTAACAAACCATTTATTGATTTACCCTTAATATTAGCCCATAAACCTATTTTTGATTCTTTGAGAATTTCCCTCACTCTAATTTGATCCCAATTTTTGTTGAGATTTGAGTTGAATAATTATCTAGCTATGTTCTCCCCCTTAACTAGTAAAGTTTAAAATATTTGATTTGTTCTTAAAAAAAAACCAGTTGTAATTTAAATGTTTAGCATATTATTATGTAATTATGTACTATGGATCTTAAACGATGTTATTCGTGAGAAAAAAAAAAGATCAAATTTAGGAATATATTTCACTGATAGATATTTTTCTAGTTAGATGATTTTTCAGTTCAATCTCGATTCTAACCTTTTTTTTAACTTTATCCACACCCCTAACCAAAGCCCCATTACAACCTTCTGAAGACCTTTTGATCGATGTATCATCTCAATCAATAGTGGTAGAGATTTGATTTTCATACAAGCTTATGGTAATAACTTTTCATGTTGGCTAATGAGTGCTTAATTTCTTAACCCTAAACACTTCGAGTGAATAGAGTGAATCTTTAGTGAGGATCTCAACTCTTGTTGATTTTGAATTCAAGGTAATTACTTAGAAGAGGGGAGAATACCTATGTTTCCTTGATAAGATTCTCAGCTTAGATTGTTTGAAACTTTGATGTTCTTTTAGTTGAATTCTTGATGTATGATTACTCATGGATTGATTCGAAACATTATTGATAAGATTTATAAGTTATGAAGAACGAGTTTTAATTGTGAGTTGAGGATTTTGCTTGAGGACAAAGAAAGGCTTAAGTGTGGTGGTATTTGATAAATCGTAATTTATACATATTTTGACCCCATGCTTAGTAAAATTTTGGATGAATTATCCCTTGAATTATTGAATTTGATGCTCCTAATCCTTTAATTTCATGTTTTATACTTAGGTGAGCATAGGAGAACAAAAAGAACAAGCAACGGGCCAAAAACGGAGAAAATGGGCCAAAGTAAGAAATCAACACGGTTTTGAGTTCCTCACACGGGTGCACTACACGCTCGTGCCACATTAGCAGACTTGAATATGGCCTGGGCTCGATTCACATAGGCGTGTCCCTATCGTGATGAGTTTCAGTTTCACGTAGAAAAAGCTACTTAATGGCTAAGAAGGGTATTCCAAAGTCTATAAAAACACCCTGGAAGAGGACTAAAGGGAACACACAGAGTAGAGAGCAAAGAATTACTCAAGAAAAGCTAATCGATCCATCCCAGAAATAAGGATCTACATCAAGACTGAAGATCTTCCTAAATTTCTCTCAGGAGTTTTGGGTTTTCTTTATGTTTTGTTGTTTTCCTTATTTTGAGATGTTTTCTTTTATTATTATGAACTAAATCCCCTAAATACCTGAGGGGGATGAAATTTAAGACGAATCTTATTATTGTTATCTGAATTATATGATAAATATTCGATTTGTTCTTAATTTTGTTTTCAATTTTTGAGTTGATATTTCAGGATTTTAATTCAAGTCAAATGCACTTATTTAGAGGAGCAAAAGTCCCTGTTTAAGAGTAGACCCAACACAATTAAGCAGAGTTGAATGCAATCCTAGACATAGGACGACGAAAATCTGCCAGATTAGAGTCAAATCTAATAGGGGGATCCATAGATCAAGTTAATGCAACACTAGGGGTTTTAATTAGAAAGAGATTTCAATTAATCAACCTAGGGTTAGTTGTTCTTAGCCTCCACGGAGATATTAACATAATTTAGGGATCTCTAAGGATCAAGTCGAATGAATAATGGTCTAGTTTAGAGTTAAATAACAAGTGAAGTCTAGGTGGATTCTTCGTTAGGTATTGCTTTTATCGATCATGTTTTCCCAAAGTATTTCCCCAACTTATTCTTTGTCGCGTCTTTAGTTAGTTAGAATTTTAGTTTATAAACAACCTCCCTTTATTCCTAGGCTAGATAATAGGAAAAAAGTTATTACTAGTACTTTTAGTTCCTTGGATTTGACATTTCGATCTTGCCACTAACTATACTACTATTCGATAGGTATGTTTGCCTTTTATTGTGATAAGAGTTAATTTCTAGGTACGATCATAAAAATATTAAAACTTCATCACAATCACGATCAGCATGTATAGAAAACTTTGTCATTTTGGGTAGCCAAATGTGTTGGCTATTGATATTACTCAAGTCATGTTGTAACGGGCTTTGGAAATGGGCTAATATTGTTTAAGTTAAATTTATGCCATGTTGATAAAGTTTATGAAAGTGCAAGTTTGCATGTTTAAATAGAGTAGTGATTGTTGAGAATAAAATGCTTGGTGTCATGTGAATGTCTTAATTGTGGGTATTTAGGAGTGTATTTATGCCATGATATGTGATGTTGAGATTGGCCTTGTGGTTGGTTAAGTTTCAGGGTGGCAAAAGGCTTGGAAAATAGCCTATAATTGTCCACATGGGTGGGCACACGGGTGTGTACCTAAGCCATGTGTGACACACGGTCAGCCCCATAGGGGTGTTGATAGGCCGTGTGTCCCCTGCACCTAAATTATGCAAAATAAAATGCCCAATAGTAAACGCACGGGCAGAGACATGGTCGTGTGACCTAAATTGCATGCTGACATCATAAACAGAATGTCCAAGTTTTCACATACGGGCTAAGGCACAGGCGTGTCGAGGCCGTGTGAAGGGCACAGGCCAAGGACATGGGCGTGTGCCAGGCCGTGTGAAAACCCCAATAGGTTCAAAATGAAAAATAAATTCAACACGAGCCAGGGACATGGGCGTGTGTGTAACTGCCTAAAATTAGGCTTAATCAGAATAGTGATTTCAAAATCACTTCCTGAGGTTTGAGAAAAAAATTATTTTAGCATT
Source organism: Gossypium stocksii (assembly GCA_020496765.1). NCBI lineage: Eukaryota > Viridiplantae > Streptophyta > Magnoliopsida > Malvales > Malvaceae > Gossypium > Gossypium stocksii. The sequence continues at coordinate 44,676,763 of CM035629.1, forward strand.
ATAATGTGTGTTGTAATATTTTTATAAGGGTGCATGAAAGTTTTGGTGAATTAATTTACACGATTGTAGGCTTAATCGCAGAAAAGGACTAAATCGCATAAAAGGTAAAACTTGCAAATTATTAACAAATTGGGTAAATTAGCTAGAGAACTAAAATATGGGGGTTTGAAAGGGCAAATAAGCCCATTAATGTGAGCATGGCCGGCCAAGGGAGTTAACAAAGAAAAGAAGAGTCAAATTTTTGGTGTATTAGGTGAGATAATTGATATTTTAATAATAGCCTACTAGCCTAGCTTTATCTTTTCCATTCTCTTCTCCATTCTTCACTAAAAATTGCAGCAAATTTGGGGTTTTGAAAGCTTTAAAATTTTAGTAACTTTGAACACTCACAAGTAAGTGAATTTGAGGTCTTTTCTTGAATATTTTTGCATTTTTTAGACCCTTGTAGCATGAGCTACCTATTGAGGGTTCTATTGTGCAAAATGGTTGAAGGGTTAGAGATTCACCATGAGTGTGCAAGTATTGTTTGCTGGAATTTTAAGAAGGAAAATGAATGTAGGTTGTTAAATAAACAACTTTTGTGCAAAAGTTTGCATGAAAACACTTAAATTGGACCTAGTTGTAGAAGTGGTAAAATAACAAGTAATTGTGTGAAACAATGAGAATTTGGGTCAGTAAGAGTAAAAAGAGCTTGGTTTGGCTTGATGAATAAGGAAATTTGATAAAAATCAATTTCCGAGCGTAAGGGCAAAATGGTCATTTTGCCAAATTGTGAATTTTGGATCGTTTTAATTAATATAGTGATTAAATGGGTGAATTTGTATTCATTTAGATCAAGAAGTGCGAGACCCAAACTTAGACCGAGGGAAAACCAAGCTCGTAGATTGAGGTTGATCGAGTTACTACATTTTGTATACCGAGGTAAGTTTATATGTAAATGATGCCCCTTTTTATAAATGTTGTTATTTGTAAATGCCTTATATGATATACAGCTAAATGTTGTGGACATTGAATGAAATTGGGAGAAATGAAAGTACGGGTAAATTTCCATAAATTATGAGTAAAGGTGGGCTACGTACGAAACCACCGGATAATAGTTGAATCAGTGAGCTAAGTACAAATTGCCTGATTGGCAATTAATATCAATGGGCTAAGTGTGATACCATCAAAACATATTAATAAAGGTGGGCTAAGTGCGATAACACCGTAAATTATTTATGAAGGTGGGCTATGTGCGAAACCATCGTAAATCAATGATGATGGTTGGCTAAGTGCGAAACTACCTTGTCAGTGTTAATGTCATTATGAATGACTATATACAAATCTATCTTGCATGGATATCTTTGTTGAGAAATCACTCGAATGAAATTTATGTGTGTTGTGGTGATAAATAAGTGCAGGAATTGTATGTGCTAATAATATGAGCTTTGTGCATAAAATTGTGTTGAGAATGTTGGATAAGTCGTGGAAAGAGTAAGTGAATCCAGGTTTGGAAGTATTGGTATGGTTGATGCTACAGTTTAATTTTCTTATGTATGGTTTTGGTATTAAATGTTTGCATATAGACTTACTAAGCTTTATGCTTACTCCTCTACTTTCCATTTTCCTATAGTGCCACTTAGCTAGCTTGTGGATCATCAGACGTCAGAGGTCTCGTTCACACTATCGGCGTGATCACTCAATATAGTTAGTTTTAGCATTTTGAAAATATGGCGTGTATAGGAATTTATTCTTTTGTAAGTGTCATATCATTTTGGAGCCACATGTGTTGGCTTGAAATTGAAATGCTTTATTTTGTATAAGGCCAAAGTTCATGGCTAACTTTTATCTTTGGTTATCAAATGAAATTGGCAATGTTCTATGAATGAGAATTTAGCTAGAGCAATAGATTGGATTTGGTTGATGGGAATGTGTGTGGATGCCAATTTATGGCTATTGGATGAGTTACCTAGTCTTGGATTGTTTATGTGTTTTATCTTGTTTCAGGGTGGCAAATAGGCTTGGTAAATAGCCTATTCTTGCTCACACAGGTAGACACACGAGTATGTGTCTAGGCCGTGTGTGACACACGGTCCACCCCACGAACGTGTGGCTCGACCATACGTCCCCTGCACTTTGCATGGATAAAATTAAATGCCCAGTAGTAAACACATGGGCTAAGACACGGTCGTGTGTCTCAACTGTGTGGAGGGCATGGCTAAGCACACAGGCGTGTGCTACAATCATGTGATTCCTGACGTCAAAAATAGAATACCCAAGTCTTTGCACATGGGCTACGACACAGGCTACGCACACGGACATGTGACACGGACAAGTGTTTGCTGACATTAGAAATAGGATGGCAAGATCCTTGTACACGGGCCATAACACGGGCGTGTCATGGCCGTGTGAGGGACACGAGCTGAGCACGCGGGCGTGTGCCACGCCGTGTGAAAACCCCTATAGGCTCAAAGTTAGAAAATAAATTCACACGTGTGAAGGGCACAGGCGTGTCCCTAGGTGCTTAGACCATGTGAGGCACATGGGCCATCAGCACGGCCATGTTTAGGGGTCACATAAGCGTGTTGCTCTTCCATACGGGCTTGTGTCCTGTTTTTAGTAGGTATTCTTGAAAGTTTCCTAAGTGCTCCAAAAAGGTCCCGGATCATTTCTAAATCTCGTTTTAGGTCTCTTAGGCCTTTGTGAAGGTCTGTAGGACATTGCTCGAAAAAGTTTTAAATTGGAACACATTTTAACGAGTACAAGTTGATGGTTTACATGTGTTTTAGTGAGGTAACGCCTTGTACCCTATCCTGGCATCGGATACGAGTAAGGGGTGTTACAGTGTGTGACCACACGGCCTGCCTACACGGACGTGTCCCGTTTCACACAGGTGTGTGGCCCTGTTTTAAGTAAAAATTTTCTAAGTGCACGCGAGTTTCTAGCTTGGTTCCAAACCATTCCCGATCTATGTTTTTGGCCCAGTAGGCCCATGATAAGAAGATTAAGAGAATGTATGAAAATTTTTTAAATAGAAATGAATTTCAGCTTGAGTTTATATTTTTAAGCATGTTTAATCACGGTAATGCATCGTACCCCGTCCTGGCGTCGGACTCGGGTAAGGGGTGTTACATGATAGTTGATATTTTGATATATTTATGGTGCCTTTGAATGGCATATTGGTTAGTTGAATTAGGGTCTTTGAAATGGCATCTTTATATGAGTTTGGATGGTGTTGGAATCCCTTAAATGTGTGCCCAAATGGTTTGAATGATTAGGTGCAAATTGGCTTTGAAATGGTTTGATTTTAGGTAAATTTTGGGTTCACTATGCCTGGGACACGGGCTATCACATGGTCGTGTGACACACATGGTCGTGTGTCATTTGAGATTTCTTAGTGTTCGAAGTCAAAGAGTTACACAAGCTGGGACACGGTCGTGTGTCCCTTGTTTGATTGTTACACGGCCTGGGGTGATGTCACATAGCCTGGCCACACAACTGTGTGACCCCTATTTTTCTATTTTTGCAACATTTTTTAAACCTCTTGTTTTGTTTCAAATTGGTCCCAAATTGCTTCTAAGCTATTTTTCGGGCCTCGAAGGCTCGATTTAGGGACAAAATGCTTGTGATTGAATGGTTTATAATATATTTAATTTGTTTAAATGTTAAGATGTTAAATGTTTTCGGTTGTACAGTAATGCTCTGTAACCCTAATCTGATGACAAAGACGAGTTAGGGGTGTTACAGTTCCTCTGTGCAAAGTCTTCAAAGACCAGACCCGCTTCTTGCATCCATTTTATCATACCGTCTATTTTTGCTTAACTACTCTCACCCATTATTCTTAATGTCATATTTTCTTTTCTTTTGAGCGAAGGAGGGGCATCCATCGTTTCCTTTCTCCTTTGGTTCCAATCTATAATCTATTTTCAGTTCAGTTCCATATCCTAAGTGTACATAGAATCATTAATTAAACTCTTTGTTGGGCGCATAAATTGTTCGTTCTCCTCTATAGAAACCACTACGTTTTTACAAAGTGTCGTCATAAGATAAGGAAAGAAAATCCCAACCTTCTGGCCACTAACAAAATGCTTTATATTCTGATAGATTCACTATCCTATGCGTATCTATTTTTTTCTATAAAATACCATCTAGTAAAACAGCTCGGAATGTATTGATATTAGAAGTGTTAAGAGCGGGTGTAATTCTAGTGCACATAAATTGCATCCACATTTTAGCTATTGAAACATTATTACTTGATTGAAATCAGTCAGTAGTCCAGTATCTTGTCGGATGTTCCATTCTCTTCAATTTCTAGTTTAAGTATTTTACGATCCTTTCCATATCAATGTCTTTAAATTTCGTTAAATCAATATTTTATAGGTAATCAGATTCATAGTATAAAATATCATAATATTTGAAAATATTTTTTGAGGAGAACAGTACATCCTTAGCCATTATTGTTACTGTTTTCCACATTTCTTCATGAGGTCACCGGGTTTCCTTATCTTTAAGGGCAGCATAAAGTTCTTGGGCAACTAGAATGACTATAGTTTTTTTAGAAGTGACACAGAACCGCTCACATCTATGGTACCATACTAAAGACCATATTTCATTGCAAAGAACCATTGATCGTTCGAATCCCCTTTCTTGGATAAAAGTTTTCCCTTGACATTTGAGAAAATACTTCTCGACATTTTGCTTTCAAAATTTTAAAGGATTTGAAACTGTCGACGGTTCTGGATGTTAGTTTTTCTACACTTTCTAAGAGGCATGTATAGTATTAAAACTTCTTAGAAAAAGTAATAACTTCAAGCAATGTATTTAACAATTAATGGAATAGTAAAAGATAAGAGTTAGAAACCCTTAACCTCGAATAGAGATGCTTCAGATTCCTTAGAAGAGCTAGTCCTGTTGTTGATTATGACTCGTTAGTTCCTACACCAAATCAAATAAGAAAAAGAGGGTTTTAGCAACAAAAGTTTAAAGAAAAGCAAAAGCAGGTTTAAGGTTTTGAGAGATTTTGAAAGGTTTTAATGGTTAGGAGGGTTTTATTTATAGGTTAAAAGAATTTTAAGTATTTAAAATGGGTATTTTCATGTTATAAACCCAGTAAAATTGAGTTAAGTTGACCAGGTTGAGCAATCGGATTGGGTCAATCCTGCAGAAAACTATAGCGATCACAACATAGGAGTCCCGTGTCGTGACATCCTTAGAACTTTTCATTGTCACGACATCAAGGTTTGATGTCGCGACAGGCTCTAAACTTTTGGAAATCTAGAGGAATTGTTAGTTGGGCCACAACACAGGGGTTCATGTCTCAACATCAAGTTGGTTTTCTCAATTCTTTCAATTCTGGCCTTGGTGTTACGACACGGGGTTGCTGTGTTGCAACACCAACTCTATTTTTGCCCAAAAATAGTTAGTTAAATATACAATAATTTACATAAAATTAGAGGCCAATCCAAATTGTCAATTTTTACTTCTGAATTCATCCGAAAGTTTAAGTTTAGTGCATAAGGATGCTTCTCTGTTTTTGTTTCTTTCAATGTTGGTTCATCGTCCAACATGCTATTCCACCTTCTTTCTCTTGTCCCGTTCTTTAAACTTATTCTTTTGACCTGCACTGATTACAAAAAATATATCCCTTGACTCAGGGTAGTTAGGTTTAAGGATAGATATTTCATTACAATGTTCTCCTAACTTTTTCCTATTTCCCTCATTTTACTGGTGACCACATTTAAAAGTTTTCATTTCACCATTAATCTTCATAGTTAACTAATTTTTCTCTAGATCGACGGTGGATCTTGACGTAGCTAGAAAAGGTCTACCTAACAGAATGGGTATTTCATAGTCTTCTTAAATTCGAGGATTACAATGTTTGCGAGGATTATGAAATTACGCACCTTCACCAACACATCCTCTAGTGTCACAAGCCGCAGTTCAGTTCTAGCCCTGTGACACTAGTACTCCCTTAGGTTGTACTGATGACCTATCAGCTAATTGTAATGTAATTTGGATATTCTTGAGTTCCCCTAGCTTAAGTTTTTCATATATAGACAGAGGCATTAGGTTTATGCCAGCTCCTAAACCACATAGAGCTTTACTGAAATGGATATCCCCTACCAGGCTTTGTCATTACACGCCATATTTACAGGTAACTATGGTGGTGGTGATGGTGGTAGATCCTCTGGGTTATTATTGTTAGCTTCGTCAAACAATGAATTGTCTCGTAGTGGTAAATTACCTACAGTAGGTGGTTGGTTTTGTACCTATTGTTGTTGTTGTTGTTATTGTCGACAATTCCTACGAATCATTCTTTTTGAATATGTAACTGTCTCTATAAGTGTTCCCCTACTACAAGTCATACACTAAACCCAAAGAGAATGAAAAAAGTTAATAAAAGTAAAAAAAAATTTGTATCTATAATTTAGGAATTTCCTAATTATTCTATTAAAATGCAAAAATTAAAATAAATCTACTAACATTGTCTCCCCAGCAACAGTGCCAATAACTTGACTGCCTCTAGACGTATCAATGTCTAGAGTAGAAATCCTACACAAAAAAATATCAAATAAGATGTGTCTGTAAGTATACAAGTCAGGTTGTAATATAGTTACAACGAAGTAGGTGAGTACTCTGAGGATCATACCCAAGGGAGGCTAGCATTAAATTAATCCTAATCTAAACACAAATAGATCTAATTAGTACTTTAAATAATTTAGATTATGAATAAACATAAATAATCATTTTTCAGATTTTTATAATAAAAAAGAAAATAGCATAAATAAAGAAACGTTGGGAAATCAACAAGTAAATAGTATCAAATCTGAGCATTGGCGATTAGCTCACTTCAGTAATCATAACCAACTATTGCTTTGGGCTTTTCGTTCAATCAACTAGTCAATACTCTAGCAAGATCTTTAGATCTTCCACTAAAATAGCTAGTCGTCAAAAAATACTTATCTCTTGACCTCACAGTCTAGATCAGTCCAGGGCTAAGATGTTCACGGATAAGCCATATTAATTCCCACCTAGATAACTTTCTAGGGTCGTCAAGCCTAGGGTTTTAGTTCTTCCTCTCTTGAATAGCTGATCCATTGAAAAACCCTACACAATAATTAATTGATCATACTTCCACTCGCTAATCCCCCATAAAAGGATTAGTTCTTCATGGATCTCGTAAACATGATAAACTTGATATTGAAAATAAACATGAATAATGAATCAAGAGAATAAAGTTTAGGAGAAGCCTAAATCGTATTAAAGATAAGGTCAAATCCACACAGAGTTTAATTGAGTTTCACAATCAGATCTCCCAACAAAAGCAAATAACAAAGTTGAAAATAATTCTAAAGCCTAAGAGAAGAGAAAACTAAAGATTAAAACTATGAAGAAAATTATACAATATAAAAAAATTGTTCATAACATGTGTTAAATGGGCCTATTTATAAAATTAGAGTGGTCGTTGTCCTTAACCTTAGTTTAGTTACAGTGGCCATTATCCTTAACCTTAGTTCAACTGTTGTTCACGTGTTTAATATTTGATTGTGCATACCAAAACACCCTTAGCTTATAATTATTTCCTATACAGAGTCGATGTCGCGACACAGCAAGTCCTATGTGATGATATTGGAAGTAGAATGCTCATCTTCAAGGTATCTTCAGATATGTGTCACGACATCTTTAGGCTATCTTGCGATACCTAAGGCAGTCTTGAAATTCTTCTATTCTACTCCCCATGTTGCGACATCCAACTCTCTGTGTTGTAACACAGTGACTAATAATGAATTAGCACACCTTTTAATGGTCTCTTGCACACTCACAAAGCATATTAGCTCACATTTAGGCTTTATTTGGCTGCTAAGATCAACAAAAGACTCAAATTACACAATTTATAAAATTTAAAAAAAGTAACAAAAACTTAATGAAAACCTAACTAAAGTGTTTGTATTCAAGCTCCTCCAATGCAAAAACTAGTTTAATCTGTTACTTCAAATTACAATAGATCAATGCTCCTATGTGAGCCTGTGTTTTAAGATATGTTTTTAAAGAACGATTTTATAAATTGTGTTTTTACGAGCCTTTTTGTACAAGCTCTATGTGAAAAATTACTTTCAAGCAAGCTCCCTAAGTGAGCTTTATATGTTAAGTTTCTGTGCAAGCTCCTTTTTAAGCCTTTATGTTAGATATATTGGTATACCAAAGGATTGTGAGTACTCACCTACAAGTTATGCGATTTGGGCGTTAAGGCCTTGAGTCATGTGGAGAGAAAAGGGAATGTCGAGCTATGCTCCATTCAATGGGACATGTTGGCTTACAATAGAGTGTTTAGCTTTATGCTATGCTTATAGGGCATGTTAAGGACTCTTTGAGTCATCTTGAGGCTGTTCGTACAAATCTCCAGTGAGGAAAATTTCAAACACACAAAGGGAACTCGAATAGAAAAAGAAGAAATAGGACAAGGCTCCAAGGCATGAATCAAGCCACTATCTTTAAGGTTATATTCGCCCGCACCTATCTTCGGTGTGCAAATGAGTTCTAAGCAAATTAACCTCAAGGATACAATGAAGCCAATGACTATTTGCGTTTTGCACTGAGGAGAATAGTCCACTACGCATTGAGTAATGTATAACTTAAAACTCAATTTCTACAAAGGATTTCTATAGTAATACTTTAGAGAATAATCTAATAATATTAGAAAATGAAGGAAGGAAAGAAAAAATATTAGAATTTTTTGGTGTGATTTCCAAATGAAATCCCATTCTTATTTATAGGAATTTTCATGTCTCTTCATAGATGCATCTTTCAATAGGTGTCTTTCTGAATAATAATATCTTTAAAATAAACACATAATTATTCATTTAATATTATAACTATTCAAATAATATTATTTAAATAGTTATAATTTTTTTTCAAAAAATCAAATAATATAACTTTTGATTAATTACACACTAATTCATTCATAGTTATTGGAACATTATAAATATTTGAAAATGTTCCAATAGAGGCATTATAAGGATATCCCCATATTAAACAGATAGACAAGACAAGTTATGACAAGTGTTGAGAACATGCTCTATGTTCTTCAATGATTCTTATAAGACAAGTATAAGAGTATGTTTCATGCTATACAAGATCTATTTATGAACAAGAATAAAACTAAGTTTTTATGTATGATTTTCAACAAGCACATTTGAAACTATTTTTTAAACTTTTATGTTTTCTAACAAGCAGGATCTGTGAATTGGGTCTCGCATATTCACGACGTGCCGAACACAAGAAACAATTTTTAGACTAAGTTTTTGTAACACCCCTAACCCGTATCCGTCGCCAGAATAGGATTACGAGGCATTACCAGACTTATAACACAAGTTGGCATTCATCTCTCATGCATTTTCATTCATAAACATACATCATTCTTATACAATCACATTGTCCCTAAAACAAGCCTACAAGGCCCAAAACATGCAATAGAAGTGGTTCGAAAATAAACCGATAACTCGGAATAACTTTGGGGAACTTAGAAAATTTTTTCAAAACAGGGGACACACGCTAGTGTGAACAGGCCGTGTCCTATCCCTTGTAACTCTCTAACTTGTGTCACACGACCGTGTTCTACCCCTTGTAACTCTCTGACTTGTGTCACACAGCCAACCATATGCCCGTGTTTCTAGGCCGTGTAACTCACTTACTTGTTTCTATTAAATGCTTTAGGGGGCACATGGCCGTGTCACTTGACTGTGTGTCACACACAGCTGAGAGACACGCCCGTGTCTCTACCCGTGTGGACAAAAATAGGCTATTCACCAAGCCATTTTGCCACCCAAATTGCACATACTTACATTAACTCATTTGGCACAACATCAAGGTACAAATAGGCAGCCAAAATAATCTCAACCAAGCATAAACCATGCCATTACAATTCCAACCATTTCAATACTCAATTCATTACAATTTACCTATTCAAAACACATACCAATACCACATGATTTACTAGCCATTAACCACATGCTTAATATATCTCATACCTTAACCATTTAATCATTCAAATGCCAATCGACAACCAAACATTTCTAACACAATTATGCATCACATATCAACAAGGCCATTTGCATAAATATTTACATAACCAAAACAACCAAAATAAGACATCTCACATGGCTACATACTAAACCAAATACTTTCCAAATACAAGCCAGTTCAAATGGCTAGAATCCATAACTAGCATTTAATAAAATAACCACATAGCCTATACATGCCATATCACTATATACAGAAGTTCAAAAGTACCAAAATAGAAGACGGATAATATGATGAAGTCTCTGACAATCCCCAAATCAGAGTTAGCTTTGAATTCACTATAAAACATATAAAATGAAATGAAGTAAGCATTATAGCTTAGTAAGCTCATATGATAAAAAACTTAACTTAGCAGATAAATACAATTCAATGAAAATAAGCATAACATGGTATAAATCATCTTGATCTACAAATCTTTCCTTTGTTCAATTCGATGCTCATATAGGTTCCGTACATACCTGTTCCACTTGTATAGGTCTTACTTCTATCCACATCTTAGTCATACCCGTTGAACCATTCAGAATTACTAAAGGATACTCGGGAACACATTGCACACTAAATGCCATATAGATAGTCAAAGCTATCTCAATATCGTATCACATATCATGCTCACTCATGAGCTAACAACGGGCTTACTCACACAAGCTTTCAGTCAAGACGTAGCTATACAGTGCTGCTCACACAAGCTGTTAGGTGCCGCAACACATTTCAAAAACCCAACCACCGATAGGACGTACGAGACCAGCACCCGGATCACATAATCACAATAACCCTAATGTCATGACATTCGTATCCTAAACTATTCCTAAGGTTCGAACGGGGCTTCACACTTTCGAATCTTTGCTAATCATATCCGTAAGCTCATTTCCAATCACAACCATAGTTCAATTCAATATTAAAGCATTAAAAACACAATTTAACTATGCTTATTAACATACGGACTTACCTCAAACGTAAAAACGACGAAACTAGTCGATTAGTCGAGTACTTTGTTCTTGCCTCGATCTAAGTCTGAATTCTTCCTTTCTTGATCTATATGTAGTCAAAATTAACTTATGCAATCATCTTTTTATTCAATTTAGTCCAAAATACACATATAGGTAATTTTACACATTTGCCTCTAGAACTTCACATTTTTACAATTTAATCCTCATTTCACAAAATCAGAAATTCATGCAATTAAGCCCCTACCCATGCTTACTGAATTAGTATAAGGTCCCTAGCAGCCCATATTGATTAATTATTCACACTTCTAACCATACTTTTTACAAATTAATCCCTATTTTGCATTTTTACTAAAAATCACTTTATAAAACTTGTTAATCTATCATCATAAATTCATAATCTATCTTCAATCATCTAATTACTCATACATTCAATAATGGCAACATTCAAATACTTTAACAGTTTTGAAATCGAAGATACGGGCTAGCTACATTGAGTTGCAATGAACTCAAAAACATAGAAATCATTGAAAAAGGGACAAAAATAGACTTACATGCATGAAAAGAGCTTGGCCAAACCTTAAAGCTATTTTAATGGCTTCTTTCTTCAATTTTCAGTGGAAAATATGGACGGAAGAAGATGATGATTAACTTTGTTTTATTTAGTTAACCTTAATAACTAATTTACTTTTATAACATTTATTATAACATTTGAAAATCACATAAACCATGTCCAAACATGTCCAATCACATTAAAAAGGGTATCATTATAACATAAGGGCCTCCACTATTTAATTTCATCGTGATCTAGTACTTTTAGCTATTAGAACATCACTTTTGCACTTTACACGATTTAGTCCTTTTTATCAAATTAAGCAATTAAACAATAAAATTTCTGCACAAAAATTGCAAAAAATCATGCTATCATGTTGTAAACACTTAAATAATAATAAAATAAATTTTTTGACCTCGAATTATGGTCTCAAAACCACTATTCTGATTTGACTAAAAACGGGTTGTTATAGTTTCCCTCTATTTGAAGCTCCATATTTTAAGCATACTTTGATGTTCTCTGAATATTCATTCAATTCTCAATGAACTCACCCGCTTCTCTTTTACTTCATAGGTAAGTAGATCGTGGATGGTAGTGGCGAGGTAGATGACTTGGGTGAGGCCAGATCCTAAGTAGGTATTAGCGAACCCGAGGATAAAGGTGATATGATTAATTGTGTGAGCTTAAATTTATTATAGTCTTGCTAGTGTCATTGAAGCAATTTCCTTAAAGTGTGTTTTGTTTTGTTTTCAGTTTTTTTTACGAACTATACACTAAAGATATTCATTTATTAATCTATCTCTTTTAATATGAATAAAGATTGATATTTTCTTATTTCTCCTTGCTTTCATACCTTGTTGTATTCTTTTGGCCAAAGTATGACTTAATATCATATACGAGCCAATTTTATTGTGACCCTTGTATGTTTGCAACCCTATTATACATGCGAACCATTAGTTGTGGTAACCCTATTATAAGTTCATTTGTATGCAAACCTATGATGTTTTGGTTATGTGTGAACTTAGGTTGTACGCGAACCACTGATATTATGCAAAATCGTGTTTTGTGCGAACTCATGTTTTACATTGTTATGCAAAGCTATGTGTTACTTAGTTAGGTGAACCTGCAACGACCCTGTAGTCAGGGGTGTCAGAAAGTGCATTCCCAAGACTTTATTCCCGTAAATTGGACTCGTAAATATTTTTAATAAATATGTATGAAGTTAGTTGTGTAGTTAATTTTATTTTGGTTAAGTGAATTTGCATGAATTATAAGTTATTTAAGTGTAGGGATTAAATTGCATAAATATTAGAAGCATAATTATAGATTAAAATAAATTAAAGGGACCAAAGAAGTAATTATGCCTTTGTTCCATTAAGTGGATGGCATTAATGATGAAGTATATATATTACATGTAAACTAATTACATATATTATAGTAATTAATAAATTAAAAGTTAAAAGTATGTATGTGTATTATATAATATGTATTATATAATATATAATAAATGAAATTACATTAGATAGAAAGTAAAGAAATGTGAAAGAAGACATGCAAAATTAAATAGAAAACAAAAGAAAGAAAAAGAAAGAAGAAAAGGAGAGAAACCACGGTTATAAGGGTTTCTAAGTTTCAACTTTAATTGGTTAGTTAATTTAGTCCCTTTTCTTATAATTTTTATATTTTGGGAATATCGGTGTTAAGAACTAACCGACCCATGTCAAAATTTTAGCATTGATTAAGATTTTAAATGTTGTTAATGTTAAACAGTTTTAGTATTAGTGATTTAATTCATAGATATTTAAGCTAGAAATGGAAAAGGATTAAATTGTAGAACAAATTGTAAATTTTAAGTAATAGGGACTAGATTGTGAAAATTTTAAAATTTAAGGGTTTAATTGAAAATAGGGAGATAAATTTAGCTTCTAGTGAAATTAGTATAAAAATAAGGGATTAAATGTGAAGAATAAAAATTAGTCTCGATTTAGGGACTAAATTGGAATTTAAGCAAATATTGAGTAAAATTTGAAATATTCAATGTGAAATTGAATTTTGTTGTATTGATGTATTTTAGTTGTTTTAATTTTGTAGCTAATGTTGTACCAGAATCCTCAACTAAAAAGGGGAAGGATAAAATCAACGTCAAATAGTTCGAAATCCACGTTTTGTATTTATATAATCCAAACCTAGTTGTTAATTATTTTATTTTGATTTAATACATGTGGTAAGTGGATGAGTTGAGTATTTTGGCACTTTGATAGTGAATTGAAATTATAGTTGACTGAAATGGTTTGAATTGGTGTATACATTATGAATGTATTGATTATTTGCATTGAAATGAATATATGTGTAAATGTGATAATGTGCAAATATGTGAATTGGATATTGGTTGCATTTGAAAAGTGAAATGAAACTCTATTAACTGTATTGGACTGAGTCGGATATAGATGGCATGCCATAGGATAGGAAGAGTTTAAGATTTCTTCGACTTCGTGTCGATGAGGCACCAGGTGCCAATTTACTTCAGTTTTACTGATGAGACACTGAGTGTCAATTTATATAGCGCTGGGTGCACTTATTACTTCAGATTTATTCAATGAGGCACTGGGTGCCAAACTAGTGTGTTGGTTGGATCCGTGTATCCGTTTGAGTCTGAGTCATGTTAATAGGGGTAATTAAATAATAAAGTTCTATGATCGATATTGAATGGCATGGTTTGTGAAATGGAAATGAGATAGTGAGTTGAAACATGAAAAATGAGATATGTTGTGATTAAATGAAATACATGGGTTATGGACTCATGAATTGAATATGGAATGGATCATGCCTTTGTATAAGCAACTGATGTGAATTGAGATATTTGTTAAACAAATCAAATATGATAGCATGTGAAAATTGAGTATAGTATGAAATAATATGGTAATATGCTTGAATCTGAAATGATGGTAAATGATAGTTGTGAGCATAGCTAATAGTATGTTTGTATAATTCAAATTATGCATTCTTGTGTCATTATGTCTTTAATTGTTTGGATTATAGAAATATCACTGAGTTTTACTCAACGTACGGTTTTGTTTTTCATGCGCAGGTTGGGTACTCCTCTTTTGATTGCCGACTCAGCATCCAACAACGACCTCGATCTCAAATGTGGTGAAGTTTACCTTTTGTTATGGCATGTACCTAGTATGTCTTAAGTTGATAATTATTTTTTGAATGGTTTGTAATAGAGTTAAAGTATAATGTTGGTTTGAGTATATATAGTACATGTTTGTGTTTGAAGCCATAAATTGGCATGTTAGTTTGAACCAAGACTTGTTAACTATATGTGAATTTTAAGTTTGATGTGTTAGGTAGTTATAAGCTAGGCTAAATTGATTGATTTTAGCATGTTTAAAACTTTTATTTGAATGATGCATGGATGATATATTTTGAAGATATAACTTGTGGTACCAATGAAGGTACATTGGTTAGGCAACTAGGATGATTGTTTTGGCATGTTTTGAGTATGTTTGATCGTGTTTTGAATAGGTTAAACGAATCATTTTTGAGTTGCTTAGTGCCTAACTACACTGGCGTGTGTCACACACGGCAACACACATGGGCGTGTGACCCAAGTTTGAGAGTTACACGACCTAGCCACACGGGCTTGTGTCTCGACTATGTGAGGCACATGACCTGGCCACATGGGTGTGTAACCCCTGCAGTTGAATTCTTTTAACTTTTTCCTCAAGTTTTCAAATGTTTCTAATTTAGTCCCGAATCATTTCTAAAGTAATTCTAAGGCTTCAAGGGCTTCAATAAGAGATGATATGCATGCTTAATGATAGATTATGTTGTGATTATTGTAATGTTTTGAAATGAATGGTTTAGGTAATGTTTATTCAGTAATGTTTTGTAACCCTATTCCAGTGACAAATACGGATTAGGGTGTTACAAAACCTATACTATATAATATATGTGAACCCTTAAGTTTTACTGTTTAGATGACATGCAAACCCTACCTATGTTTGTTTTACTCATATGCTTTACATTCTATATGTGATTTTATTTCGCTACTATGTATAGATTAGCTCATTATATGTTTTATATATATATGATGTGTTGGAGATTAGCTTAGGAGCAAATGAAGAGCAACTTCGGTAGCTAAAGTAGCTCAGCAAATTTGGGTCAAACCAACTCGACGAAGTTTGGAGTGTTACACAAACCAACTCGATTATAAAAAGTTTTAAACTTCTGCTATAACTGTAAATCACTTTCTTAATAGAATTTTTCCAACATAAAGTTCTCATTACTTTAAAAAAATTATAATTGGGTTGAGAAAATAATTTAATTGACAAAAAATTTTACTTGAAGTTAATTAATTAAATCAATTACTAGTATTTCAGGTAATATAAAATAGTGATTGGGTTGAATAAAAGTTTTGTCACACCCCAAACCCGGCCTAGATATTATGGCCGAATCTGGCAGTGTCACATTGAAGTGTTCTTCGAAAACATGAATTTAGTGAAAACCCGTTCTATATTAAACCTCTTTATGATCTTAATGAAAATCTGTTGATAATATTAGTTTGTTGTCATACCTTAAAACATTGTTTGAATGCAGAAGCGTTTATATTATTTTACATAAGCGTGTTGTTTTGAAAAACATTTATCTTTTAGAAATTTGCATTCTACTACCATCTGATATGCATCGAGATAAACAAAATCCTAAATTAAAACGTCAAACTTTAAATAGGCCTTATTACATAAAACAAATACCCAAACCAAAATTATTGTAAATAAAAAGTTGAATGTAAAAGCAGTAGCAGTCGTGTGGCCACTTCTGAGTCCCTTGCAGCACCAATCCGTCTAAGACTGGGGATCACCTATACAGATAAACAAAGGGGTGAGTTTATGAAAATTCATTGTGTAATCCCCTAACAAACAAACCGTCAATCATACAGTAGATAAATGCAGTTTGGGCCCAAGCCCAATAAAGTATTAGTATCAGTGTGGGCCTTAGTCCATTACAGTAACAATAATAGAATATCAGAAACAGATGACATATGATATGCCCACCAACCCTGCACACTAACTCCGTCCAACCTATCACACCATGTGGGGATAATCTTGTCCCACCTAGCCCTACACACCAAGATTAGCACTGGTTACGGCACTAAACAGTATTGCCAGTAATATGTATGGCACAAAACCATCAGTACGTCCACAGTTGTCTTGGGCGACCCCGTGCAACCTTGCAGGTAATATGAACGGCACAAAGCCATCAGTAGGTCCACAATCGTCTTGGGGGACCCGTGCAACCTTACAGGTAATATGAACGGCACAAAGCCTTCAATAGGTCCACAGTCATCTTAGGTGACTCGTGCAACCTTACAGGTAATATGAATGGCACAAAGCCTTCAGTAGGTCCACAGTCGTCTTGGGCGACCCATGCAACCTTACAAGTAATATGAACGGCACAAAGCCATTAGTAGGCCCACAGTCGTCTTGGGCGACCCGTGTAACCCTATCAGTATAGTACACTTCCTCTAAAATAATAATCCCATCCCCATGCAACATGTCATGCCTCGTAACATAATATCATACATGGATGCAACATACATACAACGTGGCATGCTCAAATACAGTCATACACAAAGTAAGGGCAAAACAATCATTTGTCACATAGGGGTATAACAGTCATTTTACCTTATAGGGGTATATCGATCATTTTACCTTATAGGGGTATAATAGTCATTTTACACTATAGGGGTATTTCGGTCATTTCACCTTATAGGGGTATTTAGGTTATTACACCTTATAGGGCTATTTCGGTCATTTCACCTTATAGGGGTATTTCAGTCATTTCACCTTATAGGGGTATTTCGGTCAGTTTACATATAGCGGTATTTTGATCATTTTACCCTATAGGGGTATTTCGATCATTTCACCTTATAAGGGTACTTCACTCAGTTTACCTTATAGGGATATTTCGGTCGGTTTACCTTATAGGGGTATTTCAGTCATTTTACCAATTTTGGGACCTAGGTATACTTTTCGACCCATCAGAAGGTCCATAGTCATCTCAGGTGACCCGTGCAACCTTAACAGTCAAAACAGTGTAAATGGGCCCAAGGCCCATTATGTGGCCTTGCGAGCCCACACGCTCGTGTGGCCCACTAAGCCTAGAAATGACCTTGGCCGTGTGAATGACACAGCCGGGTCTAATATCCTCCACACATCCGTGTGGCTTACCCATGTGGGGCCTACGAGCCTATTGTGCCCGCACGGCCCATGTCGGCCCAGCGTAGCCCAAAACAGCCTAAGCCCATAGATCGCTCATAGTGGCCTCTACAGTCAAACGCCCATGTTTCATGCACTTGGATTACCACACGAGTGATCGTACACCCATGTGGCATCAAGTGTCGTATTTCTAGCTTTTCGGCTTTTGCCGATTTACAGTTAAGACAGTGTGATTACACACACTTTTTTAGCTTTTTCGCCGATTACTGTCAATAAAGTATTGTTACACACCTGATGTGATTTGAAGCTAATCCTTGTTCCGAACACTCTTATTCCTGAAGAAAAATCAATATGACATCTTATCAGACACTTAACTCATTTTACAACGAGATCTAACTGAATTCCAAGTCGATCACGATCATCTTACCAAAACAATAGTAACCACACCCTTAATTCTCAGGAGATGCACAAATCACCCTCGACCACCACCTATACAAAAGTCACTACCCTTCATTAGTTTCATACCTAAGATATAACACCATCACAACAACCAACCCATGATTCTTTATGACATACTCGTAACCACTTACCAACATAACAGAACCAATTACAAACCAATGAAGTAGCACACAAAGAATCGCGAATGGGGATTAGCCTGAAAGAGTAGACAAAAAAAGGGTAGATTCAGCCACAAGAGAAAGTGAAACATTCGACTTAGCAAAAGTACAGAAGAGGGGAGATTTGATAAATAAAATAAATAAAATACTCACAGGTTACCAGAGGAATAATTGTCAAACCGAACCCAAGAATGAAGAAAAAAGAAGGAGGAATCGGCTAAGAACTAAAGCCGAAAGATTTTGAGAGTGAGGGAAAGTAGAGTATTCAGCCAACACAAGAATTAGCAAGGAAAGAAAATCGGTCAAAGTAACCAAAAGAAAGGATGAAAGAGTTATTTAAATGGGACAGAGAGTATTCATCCAAGAAAGGGAAGAAGGAGTTACACAGGGAGTCGACTAACCAATTATTTGACCAAAAAGGGAGCTAAAGTTGCACAAGAAGCACAGAAAATGGAAAAAGAACAAATCCCGAAAGACCCCAAGTAGGAATCAGTTAAGAAGTACAGACACAAAACTCTAAAATGTTCACAATAGCCAAAATGAAAAGCACCTCCCTCAAAGCCAAATTCTCAGTGCTTAGAGTTACCAAACGGCACAACTCTCCCCCTCATTCAAATTCCCTTAATTTTTTCCCATAAACACTCCACAACAACCACCCCCAAATCCCATTATCCTTTCATTAATTTCGGCAACCAACTCCTACCACACCTCCACAACTTTAGTATTTCAGTCAAACCCCAACATTGACATGGCGCAAGAAGCAAAATAGATACTCCTCTTACATTGCCACCACTCAAACCTCAAACCCCATAAGCACTCCACACCCCATTTACCACTAGACCAACAAACCCTTTTGTGTCATGGTTTACCCATATTTCATTATAAACCTATTAGCCCAAAGCTAGGGGTTTACTCAATAAAAACAATTTTTTTCCCAAGCTACAGCTTGAACCCAAGACTTCTCAGACACTCCTAAAGCACATAACCACCCAAGCAGTCAATTATTTGTGCCACTTTCTTACTCAACTAAACACTTATGTGCAACCTTACAACTATTTCGATTCTCAGGACCTAATACTTCTAGGCCCAAATTCAGGGTATTAAAAGTTCGAATAACACAAATAATTGTACTCAATATAGGAGACATGCCTAAAAAGCCAATCCTATGTGTAAGGCATGACAAACCCTAATCCCAGTAAAGGTGTGTCGTTTCCCCTTTGTGTTCTACATGCAATAGAATAATGTATTTTCTGTTAAAATATTATTATTTAGTTTGACCATATTCGAACAAAACTCTTATATCATTTCTTTATAAATAGGAACTATGAGTTAACCTACAATATATGCCTTTTGAGTATTGATATTCTATTAAAAATAGTGGTACATTTTTTAAGAATAAATTCTAATTTTTGTGAGAAAACTCATAGTATCCGTTTTATAGAGAAAATTAATTTTCCTACTGAAAGTTAAATAATTTTTCATTTTTCATGCTAATTTGATTTGTTTGAACCTACACTCGAAGTAATTCAGGATTCGAGAACAGTAAAAAAGATTGACCGATTGAAATCTGAGAAATGACCTAAACTGTCTTCCTAAACTGTCTTTATAACACCCCGGATATATTTATTAACCTTAAATTTAAGAAAAGTTAGGATTAAATTGAATAGATTAGCGAATTGTCAGGCTCCATCGGGAAATTCAAAAATTTTAATGGTTGAATTCTAATTGGTTGGATCTCAGTTCTAGTTTGGTTAGGAGGAACCAATTGGTTCCATAGTGGGAGACATAATGATTAGCAATGTGTGGCTAAAAAGGGCTAAGAAGACCGTGCCTACTTTGGCTATATATATGTAGGGGGAGGGGAGGAAAGATTTCTCTTGAATCTAGCTTATAATCTGCTTCTTGTTTGCAACTTCTTCTTCGGTTGCTCCAAAAAAGAAGAAGAGGAGGTTCGAGAAAGCTCTGCACAATGTGGTAAATATAAGGTTCAAAGTCTAGGAAACCAAGAATTCGATAAACTGGTAAGCCATAAGCCTCGATGTACTCGTGGATTAGAGAAAAGAGAAGTAAATATTCGTGAAATGTTTCTAAATAATTATGGATTTTGGGTTTTTAAGGCTTGAGTACCTTCGAATTAACCAATAAATGACTGATATGTTTAGCTATCAGGATACAGGAGACTCTAGCATTTGGACAAGCTAAGTTGTCAAGGATAAAGGAAGTAAGGTGAGTTTCTGCACTTTATCTTAGGTGGTTGATGAGATTGAGTTATTAAATCATTTGTGTTGTGACTATTCTAGGTTGTTTGAGTCTGTCGTTGTGTAAAAAAATGGTAACTGTGCATATTTTTTAGGCATAATCTTTACGAGTATGTGAGTATCTGTAAAAACGATCATTGAATATTAATCCAATATTACATGCTAAATATGTGGCATACTTTATGTTATGTAACTAGTATCTTGATTGCATGTAATATATGATTATATTATATGCAGAGTATGGAGGTAATTTACGTTGACGGGGTAAAGGAAGTTAGGAAAAATTGGCAGAATTGGAGGAATGGGCAAATTGTTATAAGGATACAAGAGAGTATAGTTGTGTCATGGAACGATATCCACTGGCTTGCTAGAATGAAACCGTGACGACAGTTATAGACTAGTCTGACGAAAATTTATAGGTTCCATTAAGCAACATTGTGACGACAGTCTGCAAGCTCTATGGGGCGACATTGTGACGATGGTATATAGGTCTTACGAGATGGCACCTCAAAAAAGGTTTAATGAGTAAGACCATAGCTCGACTATGGAAACCAATAGAGTCCAATAGGACATTAAACATGTGATTACAAAGTGTAAGACCATAGCTTAGCTGTGACAACAAATAGAGTCCACCAAGATGTTAAACATGGGGTTACAAGGTGTAAGACCATAGCTCTGCTATGGAAACCAATAAAGTCTGCTAGGAAGTTAAACATAGGGTTACAAGGTGTAAGTCCATAGCTCGGTTATGGCAACCAATAGAGTCCTCCAGGAAGTTAAACATGAGGTTACAAGCAGTAAGACCATAGCTTGGTTATGGCAACCAATAAAGTCCTCCAAGATGTTAAACATGGGGTTACAAGGTGTAAGACCATAGTTCGACTATGACAACCAATAAAGTCCACCAGAACATTAAACATGGGTTCAAACTGTGTAATACTATAGTTTGACTATGGCGTCAGGTACAGTCTGCTAAAAATGTTAGGCTAGGGATACCTTGAGGATTTATCAAATTATGAAGAAAAAAAAGGAGAGTAAGAACAACTGAGAATGTAGGCAAGCTGTGATGAGGGATAACTACATAGAGGTATGAGTCTATGAACCAAAATTGAGGGTGATAGTGAAATGATTTAGTAGAACCTAAGTCTAAGGGTCTCCGGGTAAACGTTAGCCAGAAACGGCTAAGTTCACCGAGGTTTACTTGGAGTTAATGATTGCTCAAATAGTTGGATTGGTAAAGTCTTCTGGACATCTATAGAGAGGAAGGATGTTTGAACAAGACAAGGTAATTGCAAAATGAACCACAGGGGTTAACAAGGGAAGAGGTCTGCCAATGGCTACCTTGGACGGATAGTCTGGCGAGAAGTTGTGGAGGACATGGTTCGTAGGAACGATATGCTAATTTAAAATTTCTAGAAGAATTGAAAGTTTGGGCTGGAAAGAGAGTTAAAGAGGAAAAATCTTAAGGTTAATCTAGTATGGGATGAACAGATTTAGGTAAGGATCAGAATTTAAGAACATAAGTGAAAGTCAACCAGTAATAGGCAATGAACCTTATTCCCAAGTGGGTGGTTGATTTTAAGAAAGTAAACTTATCAAAGTATAAATGAATTTGAGATGAGGTAGAATCAAGGCAGAACCATAGAGGACCGTTTTGTAAAAGTCACGTTTACGTCAATGATAGATAATAAGCCTATCGAAGATGAGCCATGAAAAAAGGGCAAGGTGTCAACTACATCGGTGAAATCTACAGAAAGGCCAATGATAGACAAGGAGTTTGAAATCTCTGCTTAAAACTTTGTTTCTTAAAGATTCTTCTATAGCACCATTTTGCAAAATATCAGTAAGTTCATTTGAACTTATGCGCTTGCTACCTGTTTACAAGACAAATGAGTGACTAGACTGGAGGGACCAAGCCAGGCGTTGCTGAAACTGAGGGTTAAGCATCGAAGCCATGCATTCGTTCCTCGAGGATTAACTTGAATGTAAAAGCCTAAAGTTTAAATTTTAAAGTTGTACATATTACTAAGATTGTTAGATTGAAAAAGGCTTTCAAGAAAAGTTTTAAATTTTTGTTATACCTAAATATTATTTCTGAACCGATTTTTCCAAGCATAATATAATTTCACAAGTTGATTTTTTTTTATTTTAGTGGCAACGAGTAGAATAATTAGCAACATATATTTATATTGCTTAGCCATAAAAAAAAGAATTGTATCTAACACTAAATGCTTGGCTACCTGCCAAGTCATTATTATTGGAATCAATTTGATTATTTCCAAAGAAAACAAGTGGTATTTTACTAAAAAAAGGCCCATTTACAACATTATTTACGAAAATGGGTCATTTAAAACATTATTTACTGGAATAGGCCAAAAAACCCAAAATGTGCCTATGTGGAACTGTTTTAAGGGGAAATTTCAGAAAGGCGCACTGTTAGGGATGTGCTTTACCTCGTGTCAGCAAAAGCATGCTGATATGGGTGCACTTTATGCCGTGCTCGGACTAAATTTTTAAAAAAGGTCATTTTTTTAAATATTACAAAAATAAACTAATTTTTTGAAATTTTACGAGAATAAGCCTTTATAAAGACCCAAAGTGGCAGCACCATTTTTTTATTATTTTAAGGTGCCACCAATTAATGTGGAAATAAAAATTACAAAACAGATCTTTATATATACCCAAAGTCTCATTTCTTAAGCAATATGTGATGTGAGATATGTGTATATATAGACTCATGAATAGGTTTGTAGCTTGTTCCTATACAATGTGGGATTCTTTCCCCTTTTAACTAACAACATAAAATTAAAGGCTACACTATATTTTATATTTTTTTTAAATTCTATAAGTGGTGAAGAGCCAACATCGAGGTTCCAAACCTTCCCATCGATGTGAGCTCTATAGGAAGATCAGCATGTTATCCCTAGAGTAACTTTTATCTATTGAGCGACGACCCTTCCACTCGGCACCGTCGGATCACTAAGGCCGACTTTCATCCCTACTCGACGGGTGGGTCTTATAGTCAAGCTCCCTTCTACCTTTGCACTAGAGGGCCAATCTCTGTTTGGCCTGAGGAAGCCTTTGCACACCTCCGTTACCTTTTGGAAAGCCTACACACCATAGAAACTATCAACCTGAGACTGTCCCTTGGCCTGTAGGTCTTGAAACAAGGTTAGAATTCTAGCTCTTCTAGAGTGGTATCTCACTGATGGCTCAGACCCCCCAGAAGGAGCCTTCTTCACCTTCTACCTAAGCTGTGCAGAAAAAGCCCAAAACGAATCCCAGGGAATAGTAAAGCTTCATAGGGTATTTCTATCCAGGTGCGGGTAGTCCGCATCTTCACAGACATGTCTATTTCACCGAGCCTCTCTTCGAGACACTACCTAGATCATTACGCCTTTAGTTCGGGTCAGAACTTGCCTGACAAGGAATTTCACTACCTTAGGACAGTTATAGTTAGGGTCGTCGTTCACTGGGGCTTCGGTCACCAGCTCCCTTGTCATCAGGTCACCAACTTTCTTGATCTTTCGGCATTGGGTAAGTGTCAGCCTCTATACATGGTCTTACGACTTTCCGAAGACTTGTGTTTTTGGTGAACAGTTGCCCGATCCTGTCATTGTAACCCCTTTTGTGAGGAGGCACCCTTTCTCCCGAAGTTATGGGGCTATTTTGCCGAGTTCCTTAAAGAGAGTTGTTTCCTGCCTCTAGGTATTCTCTACCTACCCACCTGTGTCAGTTTCAGGTACAAATACCTTTTTGATGAAGGTTGTTCGAGCTTTTCCTAGGACTATAACATAGGTTACTTCAGCGTCGTAGCACCTGGTACTTGAGCATTGGCTCAAGGCATTTTCTCTACCCCTTCTTACCCTAAAAAAGTAGGGGCAGCTTGCATCCTTAAACCGATAACCATCTTTCGGCTAACCCAGCCTCCTTCATTCCTTGGGACCAACAAGGGGTAGTACAGGAATATTCACTTGTCGTCCATCAACTATGCCTTTTGGCCTGAGCTTAGGCCCTGACTCACCCTCTATGGACGAATCTTGTGAAGGAACACTTAGTTTTTCGGGGCATTAGATTCTTACCAATTTTTGTGTTACTCAAGCCGACATTCTCACTTCCGCTTCGTCTACTCCTACTCACGCACCCCAAAGATGGAACGCTCCCCTACTGATGCATTTTTACATCCCACAACTTCGGCATTGCTTAGCCTCATTCATCTTTGGTGTAAGAGCGCTCGATCAGTGAGCTATACACACTCTTTCAATGGTGGTTGCTTCTAGGCAAACCTCATCACTGTCTCTGCACCCCTACCTCCTTTATCACTGAGCGGTGATTTAGGGGCCTTAGTTGGTGAACCAGGTTGTTTCCCTCTCAACGATGAAGCATACCCCTATCATCTCACTGGCTAACCTCAACCCCTATTATTTTGAGGTCATACCTAGTATTCAGAGTTTGCCTCGATTTGGTATCTCTCTCGTGGCCCACACTGAAACAGTGATTTACCCTTAGATGTCCAGTCGATTGCTGCGCCTCAATGCATTTTGGACAGAACCAGCTAGCTCTAGGTTCGAGAGGTATTTCACCCCTAACCACAACTCATCCACTAATTTTTCAACATTAGTCGGTTCGGACCTCCACTTAGTTTCACCCAAGCTTCATCCTAGTCATGGATAGATCACCTAGGTTTGGGTCCATAAGCAGTGATAATTTCCCTATGAAGACTCACTTTTGCTACGGTTCCGATGAGCTCCCTTAACCAAGCCATTGCCTATGAGTTGCCAACTCATTCTTCTATAGGCATGCGGTCAAAGCCCTGGGCTCCTCCCACTACTTGGGAGCTTACAGTTTCATGTTCTATTTCACTCCTCAATGGGGGTCTTTCCACCCTTCCCTCACAGTACTACTCTGCTATCGGCCACTCAAGAGTATTTAGCCTTTCCAAGTGGTCCTTGCTTATTCACATGGGATTCCACAAGCCCATGTTACTCAGGTCAGAGCGTAAGCTAGTGATACTTTTGACTACTGGACTATCACAATTTTTCGTGCACTGTTGTTCCCATTCCTACATTAACCAACTTTTGGTATAGGTTTTACCATATTTTATCATTTCATAAAGATAAGTCAGAGATATATGGATATATCCATTTCATGTCAAAACAGAAAAATTATCTTGGTTTTTGTTTAATATTAGTTTCTGTTCTTTTAAGAGTTCTTTTTAGAATAGAAAGATTATCTTGGTTTTTGTTTATGTCTCGGGTTAAAAAAATTACTATAACTCGTCCCCTTCTACAGATTATGTGACATTTTTCAAAAATTTTATGAAAGGAAGCCCTTATGTTCATTGTTTTTATTCCTTAAATTTTTTTGAATTCACTTATTGGAAGAAAAAAAGTTTGTTGAAATTTGAATTAGATCCCCCTGAAAGGAATCTTGAAGGTGAAAAAACTACTTAATCATTCAAATCCTTTTTATGAAGTTTGTAAATTATACGCTCCCCTGGTTGAATCAGAAGCACTTACTTCACTTTTGTTGACTCTATTTCACGTTGATAAAACTCTCCTGAAACATAACCTCAAACCAGATCTTAATTATCTAAAGGAATTCGGAGTGGGAGTGATTTACTAATTAAACCTTCATGAATCCATTTTTTTGTTCTTTTATTCTAGGTAAAACATATCAACTACCATAGGGCAAGAGGAGTTCTATTAAACAACCCGTGCTTTTTTTTTTTGCACAAATGGAGAGTTTCGGATACAATTCATATATTAGATAGATTACCATATATAACACAAAATTTCTCCAACAGGGTTGTGGGAGAGCAATAAAGGTGTCGTACTGTTAGGCAAAACGGTGAAGTCCGAACCATAGATAGCGATAGTCTAATAGCCAAAAGCATCACTAGCTTACGCTCTAACCTGAGTAGCATGGGTGATAGCACTAGAAAGAACATAGGTTTTCCCCCTACTTATTGGCTAAATTGTTCCCACTTAGTTATCCTTAGCATACATTTTAGCATTTTCAGTTTAGTAAATTGCATTTCATAACTCAATGAATACTAGCCTATTTTATCCTTAATTTTGCTATCTTATTGCATTAATGTCATTACAAGAGTTAATTCCAGATTACGTCTAGAATTGTCACCGCATCTGATAAATATTCGCAATGTCGCTG
Source organism: Gossypium stocksii (assembly GCA_020496765.1). Taxonomy (NCBI): domain Eukaryota; kingdom Viridiplantae; phylum Streptophyta; class Magnoliopsida; order Malvales; family Malvaceae; genus Gossypium; species Gossypium stocksii. The sequence continues at coordinate 44,703,586 of CM035629.1, forward strand.
TATGGGTTAATTCCAGATTGCATCCAGAATTGTCGCCGCACTTGATAGTTGTCCGGATAAGAACCAAAATTGCGTGAACTGTCAAATCTAGTATAACCAACTTGTACGAACAAGGACAGAATGATTTTAGGGAAAGGACACATGTACTGTGGAGGAGGACATAAAAGGTGGACATGAGAAGTAAAATGGGCCTTCTTGAGTTTTTCTTTTCATCATTCAACCTTGAAGCTTGCGGCTATGGCAACTTAAACCTCTAACGGCCATGTCTAGGGATAGTATTCTCCATTCGATTCTTTCTTATTTCTTTCTAAATGTTGGTGATTACTCTCTAAGTTCTGATTGTGTAGAAGTACTAATGAATTCTTGTTGAAATATTATCTTATTTAATCTTTCTTTTTTTAATCCCGGTTTGAATTTTTTTAACACGGAAGTGTTATTACAGTCACTGACACTAGAAAGTGCAGTGACAGTTTGAGCCAACAAGCATTACAACGGAAGTTGAGTGAGGATTAGAGGTTGTGAGCACTTAGTATTCTGCTGAAGATTCATGTTGGGGATCCCAAATTATCATCATCATATTTTATTTTATTATTTTTAAAGTTATTGCATTGACAACTATCCTCACAATTTATCTCACTTATATCCAGTTATTGCACCGACATTAATAGACAAAAGACTACAATCCCTGTGGGATTGATATCTGACAAACTCACATCTGTCTACTATACTTGCATCAATAATGTACGCTTGCACATTATTGCTGTGACATTAAACAGTCGATTAAGTTTTTGGCGTCATTGCCGGGAATAGCATTTGTTTGATGTTTATTTTTTGTTTTTGTGTATTTTTTCACTTTATTTTCCTTATATAATATTTAATATTCACTAACTGGTTTTCCTTTGTTGCTATTTCTTTAACTTAATTGTAAGTATTTTATGACCCAAAGAAATTCAAATTTTCCTATCGATTTTAATCTAGAAATTGAAAGGACTGCTCGGAGTAAACTTCGAGAACAAAGAAATATGGCTTTACCAGGGAACAATACAGTCATACCCCTAATGCAACAGTAAAATGTCAATAACCCATTATTGCTGCAAGATGCTCGCATACAAAATAGGATTATACGAGATTTTGTAGTACATGTCTTATATGATTTGCAACTAGGAGTTGTTAGGCCAGAAATCCAAGTTGGGAATTTTGAACTCAAGCTAGTAATGTTTCAAATGCTGAATTCTAATGGACAATATGCCTGCCACATGAAGATGTGAGAGAACATCTTAAATCTTTTTTATTGATCTGTTTCCTTTAGTCAACAAAGCGTTCTTGATGATGCCTTAAAGATGCAATTATTTCATTATTCCTTACAGCGAAGAGCACCTACTTGTTTTCTGGACTACCTACTGGATCAATTACTTCTTGGGATGCACTAGCAACAGAGTTTGTTTTGCAATTTAACCCACTGACAATGAATGTTCATCTTTAAAATGATATTACTACTTATCATCAGTTAGATGATGAAAATCTTCACACTACACGGGAACGTTATAAAACTTTACTCTGACGTTGTCCCATGCACGGCATTGAACTAGAAACGTAAATTGAGATTTTTTATAATGGACTGATTCACATACAAGAAATCTTGTCAACGCATCAGCCAATTGACCTCTATTGGATTGTACTTATAATGATGCTATGAGAATTCTTGAGAGAATTGCTCAGAATGATTATCAATACCCTACCTCCGGATATGCACAAGTAAAAACTACTCCAGGAGTTACTGAATTGGATGCAATAACCGCACTAAGTGCTCAAGTTTCTTCTCTCACAAACATGATTAACAATATGCAAGGGACTAGTGGAGTTGCACCTATACAAGTCGCTCAACAAGTTGATGTTCTGACCTTTTGTTGTGAGATTCGTAGTGACAACCATAGCTATGAAGACGGTCCACAACATACAGAGAATGCCTATTATATTAGTAACATCTGCAACAATTCTTACGGAAATTCTAACAACAACTCTGCACGCAACCAACCATTTTGGGGAACTCAGAATGCTGGACAAAATACTACGACATTCAGTTATGGGAATACATCTACTCAAGGCAATTATAATCCCAGACAAGGGAATTACAATCAAAAATAGCAGAACTACAATCAACACACTCAAATGCATCCACAACAAGGTCAAACATATCCACACATAAAATCGATATAGCCACAACACTCTTCAGTACCAAATCAACATGTTCAAGGAAATCGATAGCAACCGTACACTCAAGCTTCTTCTTTTGACCCGTTAGCAACTCTTGAGGCACAATTAGGACAACTTGCTTAAAATCTGAATACTTGACCACCAGGTTCCTTACATAGTGACACGGAAAATCCTAGTCTGAAGGGGAAAGAACATTGTAATGTTATCACCCTTACGAGTGGTAAACAAACTAACGAACCGTTTATCGACTCTATGATAGCACCTCAAGATGCAGATGGGGTGATCACTGGTATGAAGGTGTAATCTGAAGAATTCGTCAATACATCAAACAAAGAAGTTTCGCAAATTGCAACTCATATGCCTACTATTTGACCTTCGAAACTGTCGACACAATTTGTAACATAACGATTTTGGGCCTAATAGGAACAATGGTTTCAAGGCCACAAATTCGACAAGGAAAACATTATTTTTATGATCTATGATCTCACGGAAAGATTTCGTGAAAATTTCGTTCGAAAATTTTGACATTTGGGCACTCAATTTAGTCAAAAGGACTAAATTGTAAATAGTGCAAAAGTTGAGTTCCATATGTTAGAAGTTTCCAATTGTTATGAAGTTTTAAAATGAAGGTCCTTAAATAGTAATTAGATCATTAGTTAAAATTTTGGACAAAAATGGGCATGAATAAGACAAATTTGAAAGAAAAGTCTTTAAGGACATTTTGGTCATTTAGTAATTTAAAAGAATTAAAAAGGGAAAATGAAGCAAAAATTTGCTCATCTTCTTCCTCCAAGCCGAATATAGCATGGAGAAACCATGGCTAGGGTTTTTCAAGCTTCCAAGCTTGATTATAAGTCCGTTCTAGCCCCATTTTTAGTGATTTTTTTACGTTTTTGAAATCTCGGTAACATGATTTCTCTATTTCAACCATTTATTTGAGTAAGGGTTTGATTTCAAAAATTGACCCATGTTGAATAATTGTACATTTTGATGAATTATGGTAGATTATGCATGTTTATGGTTAGAGAAACGGTTTTTGCCGAGTGATTTTCGATGAAAACGTCTAAAAGGACTAAATCGTAAAAGTTATAAAAATTGTCATAAGTGTGGGTTTTAATGAGAACTGTGGGCTGACATATTTATGAAATGGTTCATTTAGGCCTAAAATGCAAGGAAATTGAAAAAACATTTATTTTCGAGCTTTGGGGCAAAAGTGTAAATATGTAAAAGTTTAGGGGCAAAATATAAATTTTGTAAAAATATGTTTTAGGTCTGAAATGATTATTAAATTGATTAAATAAGTGAAATATGATGTTTTAAATGCTAGAAAACGAGATTTGGACCTAGAACGAGAAAACTAAAAATCGGGAAAGTTGGTCAAAATGGTCGTATTGGTATCGAGGTAAGTTCATGTGTTTAATAAGTATTTAATTAAGCATGTTTGAATGCTAAATTGATATAATAGTTATAAATGCTTTAGTACTAATTTTTTAATATAATGATAACAATTGAGAAATGTTCGATAATGATTCGACATTAAAAGTGAGAATTCGAATAAGCTTACATATAAGACCATAGTGGTAATGTGGCTTTGTATAAGATCAAGAAAGTATCAAATAGCATAATTTGAGGAAAGTAAGATAAATTGAGGATATGATGAGATTAAGAATGTAATTATGTAAGTTGAGTAGCATTTTATTATTATGAAATTGTTGCTATTATTATTGAGTTATGTGACTGACCTTGAGAATTTTGAGCAAGTATGTTTTAGCAATGAATTGCTAAGACATTAATATTTCAAAGTCCATGTTTATAACATGGAAATTAAGGAAGAATTGACAGAAAAGGACCATGGTTAACCCATGGTAACATAAGATAAGGATACCATGTAAGACCATGCCAAGGAATAGCATTGTTAAGTTTTACAAGGCAAGGAAATCATGTAAGACCATGTCAAAACAATAAGTTACTATAAGGCAAAGATCCCATGTAAAACCATGCCAAGGCATGGCATTGGTGAGTATACAAGGCAAGGATCCCATGTAAAACCATGCCAAGGCATGCCATTGGTGAGTATATAAGGTAAGGATCCCATGTAAGACATGCCATTGGTGAGTATATAAGGCAAGGATCCCATGTAAGACCATGCCAAGGCATGGCATTGGTGAGTACATAAGGCAAGGATACCACGTAAGACCATGTCAAGACATGGCAATGGTAAATTTCAAAAGGAAAGGTACTTGAGTAATCCAAAGAGTAAGTCAAATAGATGACAAGGTAAGATCACGAGGAAAGAGCACAGGTATGTACATAAGGCTTATTAATATTGAGGTTATAAGTTGATGATATTAAAAGTATTTTAATGAGTATGTTCAAGTATTAAGTAAGTGATAAGTTTTCAAGTATACTTATGACTCTTTCTGACATGATTAGCAATATGCCTATATATTATGAGAGAGTATTAATGTGTTAAGTGAGATGTTGCAGGGACATAACCAAGATATTAAGTAAGGTATTTTTTTTTATTCCGAGCCTTTGGTAAGGTTACCAATGAGTAAGTTGGGAAAGTAAGAACTTAACATTATTTATGCAAATTATGAAAGCTTAATAATAAGCTAAATTCATTACTGATGCCTATTATTTTACATGTGAACTTACTAAGCTTTATAAGCTTACCTCTTTCCTTTCCTCTGTTCTAGAGTTTTATCAAACAAGCTTGGGTTGGAGGTCATCGGAGATCGCTTCACACTTTCGACTATCAAGTTACAAATTGGGTATTTTTATTGAAACATTTTTAGTTATGGCATGTATAGGGACTTGGCCATTTTGTGTGTATGTCCTTATGATATGGCTAAATAAGAACATGTGTTGATGTTATGTATGTCTAAATGAGGTTTAATGCAAAGAAATTATGAAAGAATAAAAGTTGGTTATGAAATAATTTTGGGACAGTAGTGGTGACGTGATTTTGAAAAATCACTAAAATTTTAGAAATGGAATTGAATGGTGAATGAGATATAGAATTAAAACTTATTGAGTATATTTTCATAGGAAAGAAATAGAGTAAGCAAAAGAAGTCTGTATTTTGAGATATTTAAACTCTTACGAGACTGGTTCAGAGTGACTTTGTGATCCCCTTTTCTGATTTTAGAATTTCACTAAAAATTGTACAAAAAAAATTATGATGTATGATTTATATGTCTAGATTTCTTAATGAGCCTATTTTCATTAGAAACAAACAAAAACATTATCTGAATTCTGTAAAATGAGATAATTGTTTTTTAGGTAAGAGAGGTCAGGTCTATTGGACTACAAAATAGGGGAACATTTAATGAATAAACTGTACTAATTGGCCAAACCAAAAATTCTAGAAAATTTATGGTAAGAAGATATATGAGTCTAGTTTTAAAGAAAATTTACGGATTTAAATTTTGAGCTTCGTAACTCAAGTTATAATTAATTTAGTGACTAGTACGCAGGTAGACTATTTTATTATAAATAGTGAAATAAATTGTTTTGATTTGTGTAAGTAATCGAAAAATTTTTAATGTTCCCAGTTTGGTCCCGAACCATTTCAATTGCGTGTTTTAGGGCCTCGAGGGCACTTTTTAGGGATATATTGGATGAATGTGAGCGAATTAATTTTAAAAGTAAATTTTTCTTCCCTGAATTAGTAAGATAAGTCTGGTAACGCCTCATGCTCGATTCCAGCGACGGTCTCGGGTAAGGGGTGTTACATTTATTGGTATCAGAGCAAGAGTTTAGTCAGTTCTCAGACTATCTAGCATTAGTAAGAATCTAGCTATACATGCCATATTTAACTGTGATAGTGTGACGACTCCGGACCCAGATGCAAAATGTTTTGTCAGACAGATGTGCACTCCAACCGAGCTAAGTTTGGTAGTACAGACAGTATGTTTATGATGAGTTGAGGCTCATAAAAGGTAAGAATAATAGTTCATGATGTTTATGTGAAAATAAATAAATTATGAATAAGAACTATTTGGGAAATATGAAAGATGAGATAAAATGAAAAGAAAGTTTATATTGAGATAAGTATTCATGTTAAATTGGCATTTGTATGATGCTATATGTATAACTAGAGAAGTTAAGTGAATGTTATGAGTACTGTTATTTGAGATTCATGAATGTATGTATAAGTGCACTAGTTTGCATAAGATGATCAGGAAGTCTCTGTATTATGAACGTGTATGCTAAGTTGCTTGAAGCAAATTGTATAATTGTGATAATATTATATATTGATAAGTGTTAAGTTATATGAATGAGTATATACGAGGTAAATCAAAGGTGTTACAACCTCACCCCCCTTTTCAACAAGGTATTTTAGAGAGAGATTACATGAAATTCAGACTAAATAGACTTACAAGTGAAAAAACTAAAGAGTTCAGTAGAAAATTAATTAACAACATAATCAAATTCGAGAATGATTTAGCAAATGAATAAAGTTACAGAAAAGATGCCAAGTTAATATGAAGATCATCCGGATTCTGAAACATTACAATTAAAGAAAAGTTAGGTTCAGCTAATGCACTTACTTCAGGTATGATGTGTAAGGTATATGATTGTTGGATTTTCTTCCAAATAAATTTTGATTTTGAATGAGATAATGTGGATTCAGTAATAACAGAATTAGACAGGAATAATGATTGAGCTGCATTAATAGCTGAACGCAGAGTTTTTGGTTGAGAAAATTTCAGAAATTTCTTTCGACTGTTATATGTGTACATTTATTTTCAAAGGTATATATATATTTATATCTGTAAGATTTTAGATGAAATTCCTGTTGTATGAGGATGTCAATTAATATATAGACAGATGAAGGCATTGTAGTTTGCTTGAGTTGTGATTGATATTGCTCTATCTATTCTGGTTTTCTACTCCAGTGTGCAGATGGAAAGTTGACGGTAAGGTCCGTATGATGTTAGCGTCCCGTTCTACTAGGTATTGTTTAGTAAATATAAAGGAAAATTTTATGGTTTCTGTTATAGTTAATTTTAGTGCTTGTGAGTATTATCTTTCCTTTTTGGAAATTTTCTGAGATTCTATCGAGACCTTAACTGTTCTACATGAGAAGTGATTTTTAGAAATTCTGTATAGCTCTGTGTTTTGAGATTTTGTTATCCCGAGTTTCTTAATAAATTACTGTTCAAAGTATTAGCCATAAGATAATAGCAAGAAATGTTCTATTGACGAATATGAGTTTGGACCTGATAATGAAAGTACAGAGCTGGGACGTCATTTACTAAAGTAATTGAGAAGTCAATCTTATTATGGCACTGCGATTTTTAAGCTGAATGAATTTGAAGAGAGAGTGACTTTGGCAAAATATGAGTGATAAGAAGTTCAGCTTAGATCAAGGTAATGATTTTTCTTTTTAAATGATCTTGATACATGTATTAGCAAGTTAAAGACTGAATGTTATGTTCTTTCGAGTTATGCAGTGATAATGATCTGTGATTAGCTTTTTGAAGAGAACATGATAGAATGTATGTCTGAGATATAATGACAGCATAAAGAAGAGCAGTTCTTGGAAAGTTATTGTTTATTAGTCAAAATCGATTCAATTGAGTAGTTTGATTGAGCTATATGTATGTCAGAATTATTCACAGTTCCAGAATTAAATGTTGATTATTTATGTATAAATGGATAAACGACTTGAGTGAAGAGTACCTATTCTAGAAGTTTAGATACAAAGTTATATATATACATCGAAAGGGTTGCATTTGAGGTATGATTTTGCCAATCCAAGTTGCCCGATTGCTAGAGTTCTCGTTATATGAAGTTTAATTTGGTTTAAATCCATGCTAGCAAAGTTACAAACAACTGAAGAAATTGACGACCGAAGTATTTGTTATGATTCAGTCTGAATTGAGTAAAGAGATTATGCAACAGTTATAAAGCCTGGCACAGTGATAATTATCTGTCTACTCAAGGAGTACAGAGATGGAGGATACTCAGAAAGAGTTACACTAGTAAGCATAAGATATGCTATGTACCAGATTGTGAACCTAATGTCTAAACTTTCAAAGAGTTAAAGTTGATTTTTTTTAGTATCTTAGAAGCTATTACAATCAGTATTGATATCTATGTGGAAATGCAATGGTAATTCGAAGGATTGTACAACAGAATTAGTATTATCATCAAAAGGGCAAAGGTTATATGAGCTATGGTTGATTATTTGAGGAAGATTATGTATATTTTTTTTCAGCATGACCAAGTTTTTCTATTGATGGGTTATCTGAGTTATTTATCTTGAGGTTGTCAGTTTATACAAAGCCCAAATTTTCATTAGTTATGGTTGAAATTTGAGATTTGTATTATAACTTCAGAAGAAAGTTACAGTATGCCTTGAATACGAGATTTCTGAATGTTATTGTGTGTCACTCTAATACTAATAATTAAATTGAGGAAGTGATTCAAATTCTTCGAAAGGTAAGTTTTATATTGTGTTATAAGTATTACGAGAAATTTAGAAAGAGAATCTCACAGGGTTAATTTGAGTAAAAATATTAGAGAAAGGTGAAAATTAATTTTTGAAATCAGAGACAGATTATCAGAAATTGTGTATAGAATCGAAAGGCAAGAATATTGAAACTCATATGGGTGTCAGGTGTTTCTGAAAGTATTTTATTGACAGAAATTTTTTCATTTTGGTAAGTAGAGAAAAGTGAGTTACAGTTCATCTAAGAGTATGAGATTATAGAAAGAATAAGGTTAGTTATTTATCAGTAGGTATTTCAATTAGAATCCGAGAAGATCAGTAATGAGATTCCTATGTCTACGATAAGAGAGTATAATTCAGAATCTTAGCTTGAGCAGTAAGATGCTAAGGATGCCAATACTATACGAGAAAATGAAAGTGCCTTGTGAAATTAGTCATTAATCCGTCATCTGGTAAGATTTTCGAGGACGAAAACCCATAAGGGGGAGAAATGTAACATCGCGATTTTGGGCCTAGTCGAAACAGTGGTTTCAAGGCCACAAATCTGACAAGGAAAACATTATTTTTGTTATATTTTTATAATCTCCGATTTCACGAAAAGATTTTGTGAAAATTTCGATGTTTGGGCACTCAATTTAGTCAAAAGGACTAAATTGTAAATAGTGCAAAAGTTGAGTTCCATATGTTAGAAGTGTCCAATTGTTATGAAGTTTTAAATTGAAGGTCCTTAAATAGTAATTAGACCATTAGTTAAATTGTTGGACAAAAATGGGCATGAATAAGACAAATTTGAAAGAAAAGTCTTTAAGGGCATTTTGGTCATTTAGTACTTTAAAAGAATTAAAAAGGGAAAATGAAGCAAAAATTTGCTCGTCTTCTTCCTCAAGCCCGAATATAGCATGGAGAAACCATGGCTAGGGTTTTTCAAGCTTCCAAGCTCAATCGTAAGTCCGTTCTAGCCCCGTTTTTAATGATTTTTTACGTTTTTGAAATCCCAATAACATAATTTCTCTATTTCTACCATTTATTTGAGCTAGGGTTTGATTTCAAAAATTGGCCCATGTTGAATAATTGTGCATTTTCATGAATTATGGTAGATTATGCATGTTTATGGTTAGAGAAACGGTTTTTGTCAAGTGATTTTCGACAAAAACGTCCGAAAGGACTAAATCGTAAAAGTTATAAAATTGGTCATAAGTGTGAGTTTTAATGAGAATTGTGGGATGACATATCTATGAAATGGTTCAGTTAGCCCTAAAATGCAAAGAAATTGAATAAAAATTTATTTCCGAGCTTTAGGGCAAAATTGTAAATATGTAAAAGTTTAGGGAAAAATGTAAATTTTGTAAAAATATTTATTAGGTCTGAAATAATTAGTACATTGATTAAATAAGTGAAATACGATGTTTTAGATCCCGAAAAACGAGATTTGGACCTAGAACGGGAGAAAAGTTGAAAATCAAGAAAGTTAGTCAAAATGGTCGTATTGGTATTGAGGTAAGTTCATGTGTTCAATAAGCATTTAATTAAGCATGTTTAAATGCTAAATTGATATATTATTTATAAATGTTTTAGTATTAATTTTTGAATATAATGATAACAATTGAGAAATGTACATTACAAGTGAGAATTCGAATAAGTTTACATATAAGACCATAGTGGTAATGTGGCTTTGTATAAGATCAAGAAAGTATCGAATAGCATAATTTGAGGAAAGTAAGATAAATTGAGGATATGATGAGATTAAGAATGTAATTATGTAAGTTAAGTAGCATCTTATTATTATGAAATTGTTGCTATTATTATTGAGTTATGTGACTGACCTTGAGAATTTTGAACAAGTATGTTTTAGCTATGAATTGCCAAGATATTAATATTTCAAAGTCCATGTTTATAACATGGCAATTAAGGAAGAATTGATGGAAAAAGACCACGGTTGACCCAAGGCAACATAAGATAAGGATAACATGTAAGACCATGCCAAGGCATGGCATTGATAAGTTACTATAAGGCAAAGATCCCCATGTAAGACCATGCCAAGGCATGGCATTGGTGAGTATATAAGGCAAGGATCCCATGTAAGACCATGCCAAGGCATGCCATTAGTGAGTATATAAGGCAAGGATCCCATGTAAGACCATGCCAAGGCATGGCATTGGTGATTACATAAGGCAAGGATACCACGTAAAACCATGTCAAGACATGGCAATGGTAAATTTCAAAAGGAAAGGTACTTGAGTAATCCAAAGAGTAAGTCAAATAGATGGCAAAGTAAGATCACGAGGAAAGAGCACAGGTATGTACATAAGGCTTATTAATATTGAGGTTATAAGTTGATGATATTAAAAGTATTTTAATGAGTATGTTCAAGTATTAAGTAAGTGATAAGTTTTCAATTATACTTATGATGCTTTGTGACATGATTAGCAATATGCCTATATATTATGAGAGAGTATTAATGTGTTAAGTGAGATGTTGCAGGTACATAAGCAAGCTATTAAGTAAGGTATTTTTTTTATTCCGCGCCTTTGGTAAGGTTACCAATGAGTAAGATGGGAAAGTAAGAACTTAACATTATTCATGCCAATGAGTTAGGAATTGGTCACATGAAATCTATTACAGTGATATTACAACTCACCAATCAATCCTTGGCTCAACCTAAAAAGCAAATAAAAGTCCTCTTAGTTCATATGGATAAATTCATTTTTTCGGCTAACTTTATCATACTTGACTGCAAAGTAGACAAGGGGGTTCCCATAATCTTGGGACGACCATTTTTAGCCACCGACTGAACTCTGATTGATGTTTATAAAGGTGAACTAACCATACGACTTAATGATGAGGAAGCCACCTTCAGTGTTTTTGAATCTATTCAGTGCAAGGACAAAGAAGAATGTCATGCTGTTGATGTGCTAGATGATCTAATTAAGGAAGAATTTAATAACCAAAGCACAACACCCTTTGAATATTTTCTAGTCACATCTAATATTGAATTCTTGGACAATTGTAACAGCATGCTTGAAGCTCATAATCTTGAACTCAAGCATGGATGGTAGATTAAATCCTTAGACCTAACCAATAGAGCAACCCCAATTTTCAAACCATCTATTGAAAAAGCTCCTACTTTGGAATTGAAACCACTATCTCCTCATCTTAAATAAGTCTTTCTAGGTGATCATAATCCTCTCCCTGTTTTTGTCTCTGCAACACTGGACGCAACTCAAAAGGAGAAATTGGTCTATACTCTCAAGCAACATAAACAAGCTATTGCTTGGAGTATTCCGATATTCAAGGCATTAGTCCTTCTTTTTTCATGCACAAGATCAAGTTGGAAGATGAAGGCAAGTAATTGATTGAATAGAAAAGAAGATTAAACGAGAATATGAATGACATTGTCAATAAGGAAATCAAAAAATGGCTTGATGCTGGAATTATTTACCCATATTTTGATAGCAAATGGGTAAGTCCAGTGCAATGCATGCCTAAAAAGAGTGGCACCATTGTGGTTCACAACGATAAAGATGAATTAATTTCTACACGCATACACACAGGATGGTGAGTTTGTATGGATTATCACAAATTGAATGCGGCCACAAGGAAGGATCACTTCTCACTTCCTTTCATCGACCAAATATTGGATCGGCTTGCTGGAAAAGCCTATTATTGCTTTTTAGACTGCTATTCTGGATACAATCAAATTGTTATTGCACCGAAGGATCAGGAGAAAACAACCTTTACATGCCCTTTTGATACTTTCACTTTTCGCTGTATGCCTTTCGGTCTTTGCAATGCATCAGCCACATTTCAAAGGTGCATGATTGTAACACCCCTAACCCGTATCCGTTGCCGAAATAGGGTTATACGGTATTACTTATCGAAACAAAATTTTCGGACATTCAAGGATGCACATATGAAATAAATTCTTTATTCACTATGTATAAACATATACCAAACAACTTGTGACATTACAAGTACACGAAACCATAAACATGCAACCATAAAACACTATCAGGTGGCCAAATATAAGCATAGAAATGATACAACTCTTAGCTTAACATTCAACATAAAATATACATGCAACCTTATTATAAATATTGACTAATCAAGCTCACTTATTAACTAATACATTAAAGCAATCTGAAAATGTCATATAACATATATTAATCAAAAAAATTCATGCCAAGATTCAAATACTTACAACCATGGTTTCCATAACATATCATATAAACAATATGCATTTTAATACAATCCACAATATGAATAAAACTTGGTCAAGTATCTATCAAACATTTTCCTCGTCTAAAACAAACATATTACTTAATAATTCAATAATCATAGCAAATACCGAATATATATTTACATATATATATATATATATCAAAGCCGATTATGTCAACCACCATCATTATAAACCAACTATGGAACCATACTTAGCAAAAAGAACAAGCCATTTTGCATGGCTTGAATATATATACATATTCAAGATATAACTTGTTTTCCAAAAGAGTTAAGCCTATACATGGCATCCTTTGAAACATAAAAACCTTTTTAAAGTACCGAAATAAAGATGATAATGTGGATGACTTCAATATTGATCCCCGAACTCGTAACTTTCAGCCAAAAATCTATAAAATAGAATAACGAAAACACTCGAAGTAAGCTAATTAGCTTAGTAAGTCTTAAGTAAATTAAACACATAAATAATTAATATACAAGTCGCATAATCAAATATTACAACCTTTAATTTTTACGAAATCACACAAGGTAAATATGTTTTAACCAAATGTCATAGGTAACCGAAAACTTCATATGACTTTTATAAGTTTAATAAATCTCGTATCATAATAACCAATTCATATATTCAAAGTAACATCGATATCATTTCGTATAAGATAATCTTGCCCCACAAGCATTACAACTTAATGCATCATTACCAAAGCCGAATATGCACATTTAAGCTAACTTCATTTAAGAGTTAACTACACAAGTATACTATAGATCAATACATACTTACCTTTGTAACCGAATCTATGCTACTTCATATAATTCAATTCCCTTCACTCAATGTCCATAATGTCTGGGAAGCTTTTAATCTCAAACTTAAATTAGATCACCAGTTTATAAACCTGCTAAGCAATAGCCTGAATTCATCACCGGCATAGGGCCTGCTAGACTTTAAGTCCGATATTCATTCACCAGCATTATGCCTACTAGGCTCGAAGCCCGTTTACAGCACCAGCTTATAGCTTGTTAGGCCAAAGGCCCGAATAGTAATTCGAGGATGATTTCACAAACTCATACCCATATCAAAATCATGTACTTATGCATTTCACATATCACAACCACATTAATCAAACTTTACTTCATTCAATTATGAACACATACTAATCATGTTGTTTTCCCTTCATACTCATCATTCGATCTATATGCATCTCATCCATTTGTTTCTATTATTTCACCATATCCAAACGGCAATTGTAACATATCATTACTCTACTTTAAGTTTCAATTTGTTATTCGATGATGTATATGTATATACCATGTAAAGGATATGTATTCATCATAATATAACATGTTATAATCAAAGTAAGTAAGTTTAATTACTTAAAACTTACCTCAGATGTTATCGAACTACCACGGATCGGCTATTCAGCTATTTTCTCCTTCCCCCTATCTGAATTTGGCTCTCTTTGTGCTTGAGCTAAATTAAACAAATTAATTTATTTAAAACCATCTCTTTATACTTTAACCCAAACATTTCATTATTAGAAATCACATTCGGCAATATGCTTAAACAAATTTAACATCCAACATTTCCTTATAACATTTAACTTAAGGTGTCTCAAATTACTCAAAATGGCCGAATATCATTTGCTCCTTATAGTCATATATATATATCAAATTTAATAAGCTCAAAACTCATCTTACAACTATTTCCAATTCAAAACATTAAAACATCATCAGGTTTGTACATATCTACAATGACCGAATGCACATAGCTCTTAAATTCACCCTTAACAAAATTTATCAAACTTCAAACTCAATTTTTTTAACCATATATCATTTAAAACATCCAACACCGATTCTTCATGCATATACACCATGGCCGAATACCCCTTTTTGACATTTAAGCCACACAAAGCACAAGTTTCACAATTAAGCTTACAACCTTATAATCATACAGATTTTAACATCAAAATGTCCATCTAACACTCATTCTTCAATTTCTAACATCAAATCAAAATTCATAGCTTTTCTACCCATGACTGAATATCTAACCAACACCAAATCAAATATTAATTTATGGATCTTGGATAGAATCAATCAAGGAACTCAAAAACATCAAAATAGAATTAAACTAACATGATTTTACCTTGAATTTTTGGTTTTAAGAGTGCCGAATGTTCAAGCCTTCTTCTTCTCCAACAATCGGCTCCCAACTTAAAGCATGCAAATGTTTTTCTTTTCTTTTCTTTATGTTTTATTTGTTAAACATATAAACATATTATTGATTTACTAATTTGCCCATCTTTAAACACATATATAAACCATTTATAATATGGTTTTACCGTCTATTAAAATAAAGGATGGTTTAATAGCCATGCAAGTACCTCTTAATTAAGTATCACATATTATTCGGCCCTATTGAATTTATCCATCAAATTTTCGAAGTTTATCAAACAAATCCTTTTTAATTAATTAAACACCCAAACTTCAAATTTCAAAATATGAACTTCAACATATCTAAGCACACACATACAAAACACAGAGAAATAATATTCAAAAAAAATTTTTGACTCGGTTTCGTGGTCCCGAAACCACTTTTTCAATTAGGGCCAAAATAGGGCTGTCACAACTCTCCCCCTTAGGGATTTTCGTCCTCGAAAATCTTACCGGCGAATAGGTTAGGGTGATGTTCTCTCATTGAGTCCTCAAGCTCCCAAGTCGCTTCCTCGACCCAGTGTTTGAGCCACAATACTTTTAAACGAGATTTTCTTATTCTGCAGTTCTTTCACCTCACGAGCCAGAATACTAACCACTTCTTCCTCATAACTCAAATCAGGCTGAATTTCAATCTCTGACAGACTAATCATATGTGAGGGATCGGATCTATATCGTCTAAGCATCGAAACATGAAAAACATTGTGAATCTTTTCAAGTTCGGGTGGCAAAGTTAACCTGTACGCAACCGGCCTAATTTGCTCTGAAATCTCATACGGTCTGATAAATCTCGGGCTCAATTTGCCTTTACGGTAAAATCTAAGTACCTTTTTCCACGGTGAAACTTTTAAAAACACTTTATCCCCAATCTGATACTCTATATCTTTACGTTTCAAGTCTGCATACGATTTCTGACGATCTGATGCTGCTTTCAAACTTTCACGAATCACTTTTACTTTCTGTTCGGCCTCTTTAATCAAATCAGCCCCGTATATCTTATTCTCACTGAGCTCAGTCCAAAATAACGATGTACGACATTTACGACCGTACAAAGCCTCGTAAGGTGCCATCTTGATACTCGATTGAAAACTATTATTGTATGCGAATTCAATCAAAAGCAAGTATCGTTCCCATGAGCCACTAAACTCAAGGATGCAACATCTCAACATATCCTCGAGCATCTGAATAACTCGCTCAGATTGACCATCTGTATGGGGATGAAAAGCGGTGCTAAAATGTAACTTGGTACCCAGCGCATCTTGCAATTTCTTCCAAAATCGCGATGTAAATCTGGGATCTCTATCCGAAATGATAGAAGTAGGCACCCCATACAATCTTACAATCTGAGAAACGTATAATTCAGCTAGCTTATCAAGTGAATAATCTGTACGAATGGAAATAAAATGAGTCGACTTTGTCAATCTATCAACAATAACCCAGATTATATCTTTCTTGCTCGATGTCAATGATAGACCAGATACGAAATCCATCGTGACACAATCCTATTTCCACTCAGGTATCATAATCGGCTGTAGCAATCCCGAAGGTACCTGATGTTTCGCTTTCACTTATTGACATATCAAACATTTTGAAACAAAGTCAAAAATGCTCGTTTCATACTGTGCCACCAGTACTGACGTTTCAGATCGTTGTACATTTTCGTGCTACCAGGATGAACTGACATTCGGCTGTTATGAGCTTCGTTCAAAATTATCGAAATAAGCTCTGAATTTCTCGGAACACACAATCAATTTTTGAATCTCAAACAATCATTGTCATCAATCAGAAACTCCGAATCTTTTTTCGAATCACATTTGTTTTGCAATCATATCTTCATCAACTTTCTGAGCTTCCCAGATTTGTTGCATCAACATTGGCTTTGCATTTAATTCCACTACTAACACATCATCAGCGGACATAGACAAATGTACATTCATCGCTCATAGAGCAAACAGTGATTTTTTACTTAAAGCGTCAGCAACCACATTAGCCTTTCCCGGATGATAATCAATGACTTCGTAATCTTTCAGTAATTCTAGCCACCGTCGTTGTCTCAAATTCAAGTCTTTTTGAGTCATTAAGTATTTGAGGCTTTTATGATCGGAATAAACGTGACATTTCTCTCCCAACAAATAGTAACGCTAAATTTTTAGAGCGAAAACAATAACAGCTAATTCAAGATCATGAGTCGGATAATTTTTCTCGTGAGGTTTTAACTGTCTCAAAGCATACGCAACAACTCTACCCTCTTGCATCAAAACACAACCTAAACCGTTCAAAGAAGCATCACTCTATATCACAAATTATTTACTTTATTCTGGCTGAACTAGCACTAGAGCTTCGGTCAGAAGAGCTTTCAATCAATCAAAGCTTTTCTGACATCTTTCTGACCACTCAAATTTGACATCTTTCTGAAGCAACTTTGTCGACGGTGTTGCTATCATCGAGAATCCTTTCACAAACCGTCTGTAATACCCTGCAAGTCCTAAAAAGCTCCAAACTTCTGAAACATTCCTCAGAGGCTTCCAATCAAGTATAGCTAAAATTTTACTCGGATCAACCCGGATACCTGATGCGGATACAACATGTCCCAAAAAGCTGACCTCACGCAACCAGAACTTACATTTACTAAACTTTGCGTACAACTACTTGTCTCGTAAAATCTGCAATACCAATCTCAAGTGTTCAGCATGCTCAGTTTCATCACGTGAATAGATCAGAATGTCATCTATAAACACGACTACAAACTGATCTAAATACTGTCTAAAAATCCAGTTCATTAAATCCATGAAAACTGTAGGGGTATTAGTGAGCCCAAACGGCATCACTAAGAACTCGTAATGTCCGTATCTCGTTCTAAAAGCAGTTTTAGACACATCAGAGTCTCTAACTCGCAACTAGTAATAGTCCGATCTCAAGTCTATCTTCGAAAATACTAAAGCTCCCTTTAGTTGGTCAAATAAATCATCAATTCATGGCAACGGATATTTATTCTTTATCGTTACTTTATTAAGTTGACGATAATCGATGCACATTCTCATGGTTCCTTCTTTCTTTTTCACAAATTGCACTGGTGCACCCAAGGGTGAGAAACTCGGTTTAGCAAAACCTCTATCTGTCAACTCTTGTAACTGAGATTCCAACTCTTTTAACTCTGTTGGTGCCATATGATACAGAGCTATCAAAATCGAAGTCGTTCCAGGTACTAACTCTATACCAAACTCTACTTCTCGAATAGGTGGCAACCCAGGTAATTCTTTAGGAAACACATCCAGATATTCCCGAACCACGGGCACTATCTCGAGCTTTCTTCATGATACTTTACTATCTAAAACATATGCAAGATATTACTATCGGTAACCCCTTCAGATCAGTAGACTCAACCCGCATTATCTCATTATTTGAACATCGCAAGTCTATTGTCTTTTGTTTACAATTCACTACAGCATCGTGTACGGTTAACCAATCCATACCAAGAATGATATCAAATTCATCAAGGGGTAATAGCATCAAATCAGCCGGGAAACAAAAATCTTAAATCATCAGAGGACATTTCTTGCATACTTTATCGACTAACACATAGCGGCCCAAAGGATTTGATACCCGAATCACAAACTCAGTAGACTCAACAGGTAGAGTCTTATTGGATGCCAAAGTTTCACACACATAGGAATGAGTTGAACCAGGGTCAATCAAAGCAATAACATCATTATTGAAAAGAGTGAAAGTACCGGTAATAACATCTGGAGAAGAAGCCTCCTCGCGAGCTCGTATGGCATAAGCTCTGGCAGGTGCACGAACCTCAGATCGAACAGCCGTATCTTTAGTCCCTCTCTGACTGCCACTAGCATTACTCGTATGTCTAGGCGGTCTACCTCGTGCTGCAGTAGTAGTAGGTCTACCACTCTGATTAGTATTCCGCTCCGCTATTCTCGGACAATCTCTGATAAAATGATCAGCTGGTCCACATTTAAAACAGGAGCGGCCATGCAATCTACAGCTCCCTGAATGCCATTTACCATAATGCTTGCGTTCAGATCTGTCCTGACGATCATTGCCAACACTAGCAACTAAGGTAGCTCGTGTACTCATAGGAGGTCGATCACGATCTCGTCTGGAAAAGCCCGAAGTATTCTTGGATCGGCCCGATTCATCTCGAAATTTCTTCGATGTCTGTTGGAATGT
Organism: Gossypium stocksii; assembly: GCA_020496765.1. Lineage (NCBI taxonomy): Eukaryota > Viridiplantae > Streptophyta > Magnoliopsida > Malvales > Malvaceae > Gossypium > Gossypium stocksii. The sequence goes on from CM035629.1 coordinate 44,722,889, forward strand.
TTTCCCCGAAGATCTTTTACGAAACTCTCTAGCCCCAGCTTCAACTTTTCTTTTCTCTATTCCAAGCTCTTTGGCTTTACAAGCTCGCTTAACAAGTACTATGAACTCTTTAATTTCCAGAATGCCTACTAACAGTTTGATATCTTCATTCAACCCATACTCAAAGCGTTTACACATGATAGCTTCAGACGAGATACACTCACGGGCATATCTGCTGAGTCTTACAAATTCTCGTTCATATTCTGTCACTGTCATTCGACCCTGTTTAAGCTCAAGAAACTCTTTGCGTTTTTGGTAGATGAATCTTTGGCTGATATACTTTTTACGGAATTCTATCAAAAAAAATTCCCAAGTGACTCGCTCTCTCGGTACAACCGAAACCAAGGTATTCCACCAGTGATAGGCAGCATCACGTAGCAAAGATATAGCACATTTCAAACACTCATCAAGGGTACACGATAGTTCATCGAACACACATATAGTATTATCAAGCCAAAACTCAGCCCGTTCAGTGTCATCACTAACAGTAGCTCTGAACTCTTCAGCCCCATATTTTCTAATTTTATCAACTGGGGGCTTACTCGATCTCAACGGATCGGTCACAGGAGGCACGACAGGTATTGAAAGTGGATTATTCGGGGGTGGGGGTTGTGGAACAGCCGGATTAGTTCGAATATATTGAGTAAACCAATCATTCATCATAGCACAAAAGGCTTGTTTCATCTCATCATCTCGATTACTGGTATTTGGCTGAGAGTCAATCGGCACTCCCTTTGCGCGGCAGCAGGCGCGACACTCTCAACATCGTCTACTACGGCTCGATTGGGATCAGGATTCATTACTATACAAAAAACACATTTTAACTGTCAGAAGTCATCACACTATCGTATTATCACATTATGGCATGTATAGCTAGACTCACACGTGCTACATTAGTCCTAGAATCGACTAAACTGTAGCTCTAATAACAATTAAAATGTAACACCCCTAACCCGTATCCGTCGCCGGAATAGGGTTATAAGGTATTACCTATCGAAACAAAATTTTCAGACATTCAATGATGCACATATGAAATAAATTCTTTATTCATTATGTATAAACATATACCAAACAACTTGTGACATTACAAGTACACGAAACCATAAACATGCAACCAAAAAACACTATCAAGTGGTCGAATATAAGCATAGAAATGATACAACTCTTAGCTTAACATTCAACATAAAATATACATGCAACCTTATTATAAATATTGACTAATCAAGCTCACTTATTAACTAATACATTAAAGCAATCTGAAAATGTCATATAACATATATTAATCAAAAAAATTCATGCCAAGATTCGAATACTTACAACCATGGTTTCCATAACATATCATATAAACAATATGCATTTTAATACGATCCACAATATGAATAAAACTTGGTCAAGTATCTATCAAACATTTTCCTTGTCTAAAACAAACATATTACCTAATAATTCAATAATCATAGCAAATACCAAATATATATTTACATATATATATATATATATCAAAGCTAATTATGTCAACCACCATCATTATAAACCAACTATGGAACCATACTTAGCAAAAAGAACAAGCCATTTTCGCATGGCTTGAATATATATACATATTCAAGATATAACTTGTTTTCCAAAAGAGTCAAGCCTATACATGCCATCCTTTGAAATATGAAAACCTTTTTAAAGTACCGAAATAAAGACGATAATGTGGATGACTTCAATATTAATCCCCGAGCTTGTAACTTTCAGCCAAAAATCTATAAAACAGAATAAAGAAAACACTCGAAGTAAGCTAATTAGCTTAGTAAGTCTTAAGTAAATTAAACACATAAATAATTAATATACAAGTCGCATAATCAAATATTACAACCTTTAATTTTTACGAAATCACACAAGGTAAATATATTTTAACCAAATGTCATAGGTAACCGAAAACTTCATATGACTTTTATAAGTTTAACTAAATCTCGTATCATAATAACCAATTCATATATTCAAAGTAACATCAATATCATTTCATATAAGATAATCTTTCCCCACAAGCATTACAACTTAATGTATCATTACCAAAGCCGAATATGCACATTTAAGCTAACTTCATTTAAAAGTTAACTACACAAGTATACTATAGATCAATACATACTTACCTTTGTAGTCGAATCTATGCTACTTCATATAATTCAATTCCCTTTACTCAATGTCCATAATGACTGGGATGCTTTTAATCGCAAAATTAAATTAGATCACCGGTTTATAAACCTGCTAGGCAATAGCCTGAATTCATCACCGACACAGGGCCTGCTAGACTTTAAGTGTGATACTCATTCACCGGCATTATGCCTGCTAGGCTCGAAGCCCGTTTACAGCACCAGCTTATAGCTTGCTAGGCCAGAGAATCAAGTTGTAGACCATCTGTCTTGATTGGAAATTGGCATCAAAGACAGAAACATACTTCAAATTGTTGATGCATTTCCAAATGAGAAGTTATTTGTTGTAGATGAAACCCTTTGGTATGCAATTTTTGTTAATTATATAGTGTATGGAAAACTCTCATTGGGTGTCATTGGCTATAAAAAAGAAAGATTTCTTCGTGACGTAATAAAGTATCATTGGAACGAGCCATTTTTATTTAAGGTATGCAATGACAACATTATTCGATGTTGTGTTCCGGAAGAGGAGATGCTTTCAATCCTGAAGCATTGTCATGATGCTCCTTATGGAGGTCATTTCGGTGGTATGAAAACTACTGCTAAAGTTCTTCAATCAAGATTCTATTGGCTGACATTATTCAAAGACGCCCACAATTTTGTGAATCAATGTGATAGGTGTCAACGCACCGATTCTATATCTTGACGCAATGAAATGTTACAACAGCCAATTATGGAGGTTGAATTATTCGATGTTTGGGGTATGGATTGTATGGGACCATTTCCGAGTTCACTTGGAAATCTGTATATATTAGTAGCTATTGACTACGTCTCGAAATTGGTGGAAGCTATTACAGTCCCAAAGGATGATGCAAAGACAGTGCTAAAATTTTTTCACAAGTATTACTCACCTGATTTGGCACACTAAAGGCATTGATTAATGATCAGGGTATACACGTTCATTGCAACCAAGTGGTAACCGCACTGAAGAGATATGGAGTTAATCATAAAATGGCTACTACTTATCATCTGCAAACCAATGGACAAGTCGAAGTATCGAATTGACAAATTAAGAACATTTTTGAGAAGGTTGTAAACCCTTCAAGGAAAGATTGGTCTTTCCGATTGGATGACGCTTTATGGGCATTGCGGACAGCATACAAAACACCATTAGGGATGTCGCCATATCAATTGGTTTTTGGGAAAGCGTGTCACTTTCCAGTCGAACTGGAACACAAAGCAATGTGGGCAATTAAGCAAGTGAACATGGACTATAAAGCAGGTGGAAAGAAAAGATTGTTGGACATCACTGAACTAGAGGAGATTAGGAGAAATGCTTATGAAAATGTTGTAATTTACAAGGAAAATACCAAATGATGGCATGACAAGATTATTTTATAGCGACAATTTATTGCAAGTCAACAAGTGGTATTATTCAATTCTCGACTCAAATTGTACCTAGGTAAATTGCATTCACGTTGGTCTGGACCTTTTGAAGTTTTCACCGTATTTTCTCACGGAAAAGTTACAATTCGTGATTTACGTGATGGACACCAGTTTAAAGTAAATGGATAGAGGCTGAAACACTATTTTGGCAACAATGATCAAAAGCAAGCAGAGACCATTAAATTGGTCGAAAAGTTTTAATTATTAATCAATACTCTATGATTTTAGTTTATTTTATTTTATTTATGTTTTGTTAAAGTTTGTTTTCATTACTTTTTCCAGAATAATTAGGTACTATTGCCGACGTATTAAAGTCTTATTGTCAACGCATTCCATATGTTTGAACTACCATTTGTAGCTCTTTAGAATTCAAAGAAAGTCAGATTCCACCATTGGATCAAAACTCACTCAGTCATTTGATCCTTATAAGCGAGCACAATTTCTATTGGGCAGAACTCTTCCCACCAACCCTATATCTCTCCACAAAACAACACGCCTCTCTATCTTCCTCTTTTACTCACTATAAATTCTCCCTCACTATTCCAACTGTAATGCATTTAAACAACCATTTTTATTTCTTTTCTCTTCTAAAAATCCTAAACTTTTACCTTTAAAACATTTTTCCTCAACAAAAGATGGAAAAAACAAGAGGTTCAGTCAAGAAAGCCACCAAATCTGATAGGGAACATGCATCTTCTGCTACCACAGTCCGTGAATTGGAATCCCCCATGCCAGTACAGACAAATGAGTCAGTAGTTTTTTTGAATAAAGCGGAAAAAGAATGATTTCAAAACAACATATTGAAGCACAACGTTCATCCCAAGCAGGGCATTTCTCTCTTGCCATAACAAGATTCAGATAAACAAGTCTCTAAAACCATCTCAAAGTTAAAGTGGGAAACTTTTTGCAACCATCTTGGAAGCTACTCGCCTTCACTGGTACGTGAGTTCTATGCCAATCTCTATGATCATGAGTTAGAGTTTATTTTCATTTGAGAAGGTTTAATAACATGGGACACTGCAAACATCAATGAGCTGTACAACACCAAGGTCGATGTTGATGAGTACTCCGAGTTCATGGATGACATCACGAATGAAAAATGAGACCTGTTGGTGAGAGACTTATGTGTCAAGGAAGCAGTTTGGACGGGTTCCCATCAAAAGAACTATACGATGAACCACTATTTCCTGACGCTGCAAGGTAAAATTTGGCTTCACTTTGTCAACTGCAGACTAAAACCCTCTACTCACAGCACCACAGTCACCCTAGACAGAATGTGTCTGATACATTCTATCGTCAAGGACTGAAAAATTGATGTAGGTGCAATACTTCTCCAAGAAATAGCTGACTACATAGGAAGGCAAACTGGGATCTTAGTTTTCCCATCACTGGTGATGTTATTGTGCCAACAAAAAGGAATTGTGCCTCGTGCTGGTGAGGCAACCTTAGAAAATAAGGGTCTATGTAACACCCTAAGCCCCGAATCCGTCGCCGGAATGAGTCACTAGGCTTAACCAACTAAACTTGATTTCTAAACATTCCACGTACATATGGATAAGGAATTTAGTACGCACGTGAATAATTCATCTCTAATTAAAAATGAAATGCCAAACTATGCACCAAAAAAAAAATCAATAACCCAAAACAAGCATATGCACGTATATGAGTAACCAAGATTTCATAGATAAATTTGATCACATACAAGCATATATTATACCATTCATATTACATAAAACTTTTATCATTGCCGAATATAATGAAGTGTAAAGCCAAGTCATTCATACAATATAAATATATACACAGCATCCAAATGAAATTCACCACATTTCTTCAAAATGGACATTAACTAACTTTCTACTTTCGCATCTTTCAATATCACAACAGAACATGTTGCTCAAAATATAGATAAGCCTACTAGCAAACATAACTTATCAAAATATTAATAAACCGGATAATATGCCATATTCGCATGGCTTATCCTATATACAATGTCATCAAAATAACAAACATCTCGAAGTAAAATCTATACATGCCATAGTGTTAGACTAAAAGCTTTTACAAAGATACCAAAAAATTGGAGATAGATGCGATGACTTCAAAATGGTCCTGAGCTCTCGAAGTATCTAAGATCTAAATAAAGATAAACAAATAGCTTGCATGAGATAATACTCAGTAAGTCTTAAGCACTTAAATAAGTAATTCAGCTAACATAAAAAAAAAAAAGAGAAAAGATAACACTTCATATAATATCAAACATTTTAAATTCATAGTTTATATATTGCCCTCTATGCCGCATATATCTAGTTACCTTAATACACAATCATTCATCATTCTCGAGTCTATAAACAATCCCCCTATCACATATTTGTCAACTAAACAGCTCTTAATTAAAAAAAATGTGCATAAAATGCTTTTATACTCATATCAACTATCACGAAGATTTTTCAACTTAACTACAAGCTATACCAATCTGCAACCAAACAATTTACAAACTCCATGGTAAATTACTTTATAAACTTTATTTAATCTTGCTCTTATTTCATTATTAGCTCATAATTTACCTTTCAATTCCTTACGAAAATAATACAACTAAGTAGGTACACACACATACCTTCTATATACACACATCAATTGTGCCATTTTGATGTTTATAATCTTTTAACCAATTTCGCACACATAATGCCCACGACCGATCTCGCACACATAGTGCTCGGTTAATGAATTTACACACATAGTGCATGTAATCAATCGCACACACAGTGCTCTTCTCTTTCGCACACATAGTGCTCGTCACTTCCACACACATAATGCCCTTCTCTTTCGCACACATAGTGCCATGGTTACAAGCTTTTAAAGTACTCAATCTTATTTAATATTGATGTAACAAACAACTTAAGTGAATCCATAAATCTCACATATCCGATCATTAAAATACACATATACATACACAAATTTTCTCTTTAATTCATACGTATCATATACATACCAATTTAGCCATAATTCAATCGCTTTAAAGACTTACCTTATGTTGGATGAATAGCTCCAATCGGCTACTCGTCAACCTTGGTTTTTCCTTTACCCGATCCCATTCCTTTAGGCATGTGAGCTTAATTCAAAGTAAATTTAATATATCATTAAGCCATCATTCATGTACTATATTCGGTTAATCCATTCAAATCAAGAAATACCTATTCTTTCTCAACCTCACATTCGGCAAAATATACATATATATATATATATCATTTTCAGCATCCAACTTTAGTTCTTTGTACAAATGGGACCATAGCCGAATGCTCCTCTTAACTAATTGAGCCATACAAATCACCATTTACATAATTCAAGCTTATGAACTTATAATCATATGAATTTAATATCAAGATGTCTTTCTAATACTCATACGGTAATTGCTCACACATATACTAAAAATTTAACATTCAAACTTATAATAAAATCTCCCAAGACCGAATATCATACAATTGAACATTAAACAATTCTTCAACATGATTGGTGATTACTCACTCTCACAAATTTGTCCATAAGGACCGAACATCACTAATGCTTTATTTCAAGCCTCTTCTAATCAATTAGGACTCAATTACAACACATATCAAATCTAAGTTCTTATTTGGCAATATGGACATTCCCTAGCACATAACTGATTCCCCAATTATCATTTAATCCTCCTATATGCACAATTAACTAACTTAGACCTCAACCATCCTCCATTACAAATTAAAGCATGAAAACAACCACCATTTCATAATTCTCATTCATGGCCAAAAGTATGAATCATCACCAACTTAAAAATTCACACATGGGCAATGTTAAGAACTTAAAGATCAACCAAATATCACAAAATTACTAGAAACAACATTCAAATCATACCTTAATTTAGCATGAGAAGGTGCCGAATGCTTTAAGTTTATTTTCCCTCTTCTTTTACTAAGTTTCGGCTAAGGAAGAACAAAAGATGAACCATCCTTGTTCTTTTCACCATCCATTCATTTTATTAATCTTTATTTCTTAAAATAAAACTTTATGCCATGATTTTAAATATAAAATGCATATTTTACTCACCTAATACTCTCATGGCCAGCACTATGATTAAAAATGGGGAATTTGACATACAAATCCCCATGTTTTAGTCCATGAATTATTTGACCACTTCAATTGGCCTCACACATTTTCAAAATTTCTCATATAAGTCCCTCTAATTAATTTAACATTCAAATGACAAAACCAACACATGAAATTTTCACATGCATTTTCACATATAATAAACATGAAATTTAACATTTAATTATTTTTGCGACTCGGTTTAATGGTCCCGCAACCACTTCCTGACTAGGGTCAAATTAGGCTGTCATAGTCCAATCAATGAAGCCTCTGTAGAAAGAATAACTCGAAGTAAGGACACACTGATACTGAAGGAGGTGGAGACTAGTAAGACAAGAAAGGGTAAAGCCAAAGCCGACAGCAAAAGAACTAACCTGAATGGAGAGACATCTTTATGGCACAAACTGAAGGATGTCGAAAAAATGGTAAATTCCATCAATAACAAGCTGATCTAGCTTGTCACTACAGTAGAAGATACGGAAGGATCCCAGAATTTGTTTTATACTTCTACCAAAAATTAGAACAGTTCTATTGTTGCCACATTAGGCCAACTGAGCCCATTCCCACTACCGGAATTCCTTGTGTTTCCACCAATCATTCATAATTATAACATCTCTTCCTTGAATGGCGACTTAGAAGACCGAGATAGACTGGTGGCATCCTCAACCATTTTGTAGGTCTCTAATAATGAGAAAGAAGAGGAATCTAGAGACATCGAAGAATGCTTGCAAAAGATTGATGGCTTGTTTGAGGATGGTATTTTTGTTGATTAAGAAGACAATGTTGTTGAGAAGGAAGTTGATGCTGCAAAAGCAGAAGTTGTTACAAAAGAGGAAGTTGTTACTAAATAAAAGGAAGTTATTGAAAATCAGAAAGAAAATGAAGAAGAAATTTTTATTAAGAAGGTTGTCACCAAACCCGAGTCTTTGGGTGCAAATATTGATAATTTGGAGCAAACTAAAGCGAGACCGGCAAAAGTTGTTGAGGTTACCAGTAAGGAGCAATGTAATTCATGGGCAATAGTGGTCTACATTGGACCACTCCAAGTGGCCTCTCCTACACAAACAGTAGCCGATGATGCCAGGACTAAGCCAGGAACTGAGTAGCAATCCGATGACTGCACAAAGCCCAAAGAAAAGAAAAGAAAATGCTCCAAGGATAAAAATCAAGAGGAGAAAGAAACATCATACAAACACATCAATGGTTGTGGATAACTGAGCTAGTATTCATGCATTGCATGTAGCTGTAGGTTTTATTTTGATAAGTATACATTGTCATTGCATTTGTATTGTCATTACATTTTCATTTTAGTGCATTAGGGACAATGCAAACTTTAAGTTTAGGGAAATGCACATGGGGCTTGGAAATGCACCCATATTTCAAAATTTTTGTTTTCAGAAATGAAGCATGCAAGGCTTAATTATAGTTAATGAAAATTGTTCAAAATTTTTTATACATTCGATGCTTAATTCTTGAATTATGTAAATTATCAATAAATGAGTTGGATAAATTTGACAAAAGATTGTAGCTTCAATTCTTTGATAGATGGATTAGGTTGCATTAGTAATGGATGTGTAACAGCCCGATTTAGACCCAAGTCAGAATAGTGGTTCTGAGACTATATATCTGAGTCAGAAAAATATTTAAATATTATTTTTCATGCTTTGAGTATGTGAATTGGCATGTGTGAAAGTTTCGTATAAAAATTTGACTGTTTGTGTGTTTAATTTGCAAAAACGACTAAATCGCAGAAAATGTAAAAGTAGCATTCCACATGATTAATGCACTAAAATTGATTTGGCTTTTGTGTATGGTGGCCTTAAATGGTAATTTGACCATTTGATATGGTAGTGGACATTTATGACTTTAGTATATATGTTTTATGTATTTATTAAGTAAGGATAAAATGTAATTGAAGAAATAATATGAAATTAAATAAAACAAAAGGCATGAAAATAGGCCATTATTCATCCATTAGTGTTGAAAATTCAAAGAAAAATTAAATAAAAGACCAAGCTAAGTTTCGGCTAGGAAAATTGGGTAATTAAGATATGAAATTGATCCATTTTTTATGATTTTTATGTTTTTGAGATTGTTGCTTAGTCTACTATTAACCCATAATTCAATTTTAGAATTTGATGATGATTTTGAGTTATGCCATTAATGAAATTGTGAGTTTTGTGATGTTAGTTGATGAAATATAAAAGATATGTGTTGAGTTAACATGTTTTATCTTAGGATTTTTGATGAATTTGGTTAATTTGGGCTAAATTGTGAAAATGAATTTTTGAGGGACTAAAATGTGAAATAAATAAAATACATGGGTTTATATGAACTATATGAATATTCGGCCAAGCTATGGTCTTATTGAATTTTGTGTATTTTGTGTTTTGTGAAATAAGGACTAAAATGTCAAAATGTGTAAATGTAAGGGCTAAATTGTAAAATGCCCTAATTAGATGTTTTTGGATTGAATTGAATGACTTTTTGAATAAAAACGTTAAATTTGATTGTGTTTAGATCAAGAACCAAAGAAAACAGAATTAGATCGGGGAAAGTCGAAAGTAGTTGAATAGCCGATCATTACCGTCCGACTCCATAAGAGGTAAGTCGAAATACAAATAAATGTGTTAAATTGAATTATATTTGATATTATGATATTTGAATGGTGTTGAAAGGCTATGAGAGCTGAATATGTGAAATTCGAGATAAATTCCGAGTAAATGACAATGTTTGAAAAGCCTCGTCTAAACCTTAGGAATAGCTAGGATACATATGTCATGACATAGGATCCGATATGAGTTTTCGTGTAAGACCACGTCTGGGACATTGGCATTGATATGAGATTTATGTGTAAGAGCATTTCTAGGACATTGGCATCGTATTTGATTTCGTGTAAGACCCTGTCTGGGACAGTGGCATCGTTATTTGATTACATGTAAGACCACGTCTGGGACGTTGGCATTGTACGAGCTTTTCGAGCCATCCGAGTATCCTTTTTTATTCCAAATGGTTCAACGGGCAACTCCGAGAAATGTATGACTCTGTTAAATTATATTCAAATTAGGTACATTGTGATATGTTTGATATTCGATCATGAAAGGTAGGCAATTGTGCCATTAATTATGTGTGATATATGAATGACTATAAGGAAATGAAATATGTTATATATGCAAATAAATTATGAACATGTGAATTATGGGAACAAATGAGTATGTTTTAGCTCATGAAATGTTTAACTGAAATGGATATTATATTTATGCCATTAAGTTGAGTTATAAGTGATTCATGAGTTAAGTTTATTTGTATATGGCATACCAGCTTACTTTGTGTGTGTTTGCATTGTTTTATAGATATCAAAGCTACGGAAAGCTCGGGGATCGTCGAGGATCATCACCACACTATCAAACCTTGTTTTGGTGCATTTTGAAAGTGTAAATGTTAAATTATGGCATGTATAGGCTAGAAGTATTGAATAAGTTTTTATATGTATATATATTATGCCATGTGATATGGCTAGCTTTTGGTTGAATTTGTGGTTTGTTTTGGTATGTGATAAGTAACGCAAATGATGGTATGTTTATAATGTTTATATGACCTAATGAGAAATGGTTATTTTGGCATGAAAATGTTATGAATTTGGTAAGCTTTGATATGAGATAAATAAGGTATAAAATGAGTTATGTTTCATAAGTCTTGGTATGATTTTAGCTTATGTTTTGGTATGAATTAGTAAGGAAATTGAGTATGATTTTGGATTAGAATTATATGGCATGAATTGTGTGTATTTTGGTTGTGAATTGGTTAAGAAATGATGGTATAAAATGTTTTGGTTTTGGCTTGTAGGGATGACCCAAAAAGGGTGGCAAAGTTGGCTTTTCTAATGGCCTATTTTTTTGTCCACACGGGTAGAGACGTGGGCGTGTGTCTCGTCCATGTGTCCCATGGGTTACCCTTTGGAATTAAGTCAGTATACCCTACAGGTTTGACACGGCCTAGGCACACGGGTGTGTTTAGTGGCCATGGGTGGCACACGGGCTGGCACATGGGCATGTAGTTGGTCGTATGACTCAAGTCAGTAACCTCCCTAAATTTCACATAGCCTGGCACATGGGCATGTCCTCGGCCTTGTGATGCAAGTCAAAATGTATGCCCTGTTTTGCCACGACCTAGACACATGGGCGTGTCTAATGCCGTGTAAGGCACATGGCCTAACCACACAGACGTGTGACCTCTGTAGCTTTGAAAAGTGTTTAAGTTTTGAAAATTTTTGTATAAGCTCGGTTTAGTCCTGACATTTTTCTAATGCATGTTTAAAGTCTCGTAGATCTTCATAAGAGACTTATTGATGATGTATAATTATGATATGATGATGATATATAAATGTTTATGAAATGTTTCGATTTGTCCAGTAATGCTTCTAACCCTAGTCAGGTGACAGATTATGGGTTAGGGGTGTTACATTTGGTGTTAAGCTTGGTTTAATCTCAACCTTTTTCTAATGCATGTTTAAGGTCTCGTAAATCTTCATAAGGGACTTATTGATGATGTATGATTATGATATGATGATGATATATAAATGTTTGTGAAATGTTCTGATTTGTCTGGTAATGCTTCTAACCCTAGTCAAGCGACGGATTACGGGTTAGGGGTGTTACAAGATTACTGCTATCATTCTTTAAATCTTGAATGAATCTGCTTTGTATAGCTTCTTATATGGATATATAGTTATAAAGTAGAGACACTCCAAAGTGGGTGTAGTATGGAATGTTAAAAAGGGAACACTCTAATACAAGCGTTAGAAAAATCAATCTGGCCAAAGGTTGTCGCTGCATGAGTGTGTGTCGACACAATTACGTACTCCCTTGGGGTTTGTTGCACCCTATCATTACTTCTCAGGAACAAGGGTATAGTAATGCAACGATATCCCTTATTCTGAAAAAAATGTATATATATATATATACACTAAGTATTATACAATAAATGTTGTAATAGTAGATAGAACTTAGGGTTTGAAGCATGATGCTAGCATTGATGAAGTTGCAACCTTATTCAGTCATGCTTATCAATTGTCGATGCAATATTCTTTCATCTGAATGTGATTCATCCATTGGGAATTTAAAGGGCTCAAGTTGCTAGAATGATCATTTTCCTTAGTAAAATTTTTTGTAGCCTTGCTAGTTTCTGTTTTACTTGAGGACAAGTAAAAACTCAAGTTTGGGGGTGTAATAGCACTAGAAAAACATAGGTTTTCCCCTACTTATTGGTTAAATTTTTCCCATATAGTTATCCTTAGCATACATTTTAGCATTTTCAATTTAGTAAATTGCATTTTATAACTCAGTGAATACTATCATATTTTATCCTTAATTTTGCTATATTATTGCATTAATATTGCTACATGAGTTAATTCCAGATTGCGTCTAGAATTGTTGCCGCACCTAACAGTTATTCAGATAAGAACCAAAATTGCGTGAGCTGTCCAGTCTCGTATAACCAACCTATACGAGCAAGGACAAAATAATTTTAGGGAAAGGACACTTGTACTGGGTAAGAATATAAAAGGTGGACATGAGAAGAAAAATTGGCCTTCTTGAGTTTTTCTCCCCATCATCCTTTTCATCATCCGACTTGGGAGCTTGCAGCCATAGCAGCTTAAACCTCTCACGACTCAAGTTAGTGACAGTTTGAGCCAACAAGTATTACAACAGAGTTGAGTGAGGATTAGACAAATTTAGTCCACTTGTTCTTAATAGTGTCATACTGCCATCATCGGAAGGTGAGGTTAATATGCATGTTTAATCTGAGATTAAATAGAGGAGTAATGCTGAGTAAGATATACCTTGAATTTTATTGCATCGACAAGCACCTATACTTTTATACCTTGTGAGCACTTAGTATTCTGTTGAAAATTCATGTTGGGGATCCTAGTTTATCATCATCATATTTTATTTTATTATTTCTAAAGTTATTGCATTGACAACTATCCTCACAATTTATCTCATTTATATCCAGTTATTGCACCGACATTAATAGGCAAAAGACTACCATCCCTATGGGATCGATATCCAACAGACTCACATCTGTCTACTATACTTTCATCGACAGTGCATGCTTACACATTATTGTTATAACGTTAAACAGTCGATCAATAGGGCACATGGAATCTCATGTGAATCAGCAATGACCACATTGCAAGGCTAAATACTCCTAGGTAACCGATAGCGAAGTAGTACCATGAGGGAAAGGTGAAAAGAACCCCCGTCGGGGAGTGAAATAGAACATGAAACCATAAGCTCCCAAGCAGTGGGAGGAGCCTAGGGTTCTAACTGTGTACCTATTGAAGAATGAGCCGGTGACTCATATGTACTGGCTTGGTTAAGGGAACCCATCGGAGCCGTAACGAAAGCGAGTCTTTATAGGGCAATTGTCACTGCTTATGGGCCTAAACCTGGGTGATCTATCCATGACCAGGATGAAGCTTGGGTGAAACTAAGTGAAGGTATGAATTAGCTGATGTAGAAGAATCAATGAATAAGTTGTAGTTAGGGGTGAAATGCCAGTCAAACCCAGAGTTAGCTAGTTTTCCCCGAAATACATTGAGGCACAGCAGTTGACTAGACATCTAGGGGTAAAGCACTACTTCGGTGCAGGCCGCGAGAGCAGTACCAAATCAAGGTAAACTCTGAATACTAGATATGACCTTAAAATAACAAAAGTCGAGGTCAGCCGGTGAGACGATGAGGGATAAGCTTCATTGTCAAGAGGGAAATAGCCCAAATCGCCAGCTAAGGCCCCTAAATGACCAATTTGTGATAAAGAAGGTAGGGGTCCAAAGACAGACAAGAGGTTTGCCTAGAAACAGCCACCCTTGAAAGAGTACGTAATAGCTCACTGATCGAGCACTCTTGTGCCGAAGATGAATAGGGCTAAGTGATCTATTGAAGTTGTGGGATGTAAAAATACATCGGTAAAGGAGCGTTCCATCTTAGGGGGAAGCACCCGCGTGAGCAGGAGTAGATGAAGTGGAAGTGAGAATGTCGGCTTGAGTAATGCAAACATTAGTGAGAATCAAATGCCTTGAAAACCCAACGGTTCCTCCGTAAGGTTCTTCTATGGAGGGTGAGTCAGGGCCTAAGATCAGGCCGAAAGGTGTAGTCGATGGACAATAGGTGAATATTCCTGTACTACCCCTTATTGGTCTCGAGGGATAGAGGAGGCTAGGTTAGCCGAAAGATGGTTATCATTTCAAGGATGCAAGGTGCCCTTACTTTTTTAGGGTAAGAAGAGGTAGAAAAAATTCCCCGAGCTAATGTTTGAGTACCAGGTGCTACGGCGCTAAAGTAAGCCATGCTATACTCCCAGGAAAAGCTCGAATGACCTTCAACAAAAGGGTACTTCTACCCGAAATTGACACAGGTGGGTAGGTAGAAAAGACCTACAAGCATGAGACAACTCTCTCTAAGGAATTTGGCAAACTAGCCCTCTAACTTTGGGAGAGGAAAAGGGGTGCCTCCTTACAAAAGGGGTCGCAGTGACTAGACCCCGGCGATTTTTTACCAAAAACACAGGTCTCCGTAAAGCCGTAAGACCATGTATAGGGGCTGACGCCTGCCTAGTGCTAGAAGGTCAAGGAAGTTGGTGACCTGATGACAAGGGAGTAGTGAACGATGATCGTAACTATAACAATCCTAAGGTAGTAAAATTCCTTGTCGGGTAAGTTTCAACCTGCATGAAAGGTGAAACGATCTGGGCACTATCTTGAAGAGAGGCTCGGTGAGATAGACATGTCTTTGAAGGTGTGGACTACTCGCATCTTGACAGAAAGACCCTATGAAGCTTCACTGTTCCCTAGGATTGGCTTTGGGCTTTTCCTGTGTAGCTTAGGTGGAAGGCGAAGAAGGCCTCCTTCTAGGGGGCCCGAGCCATCAATGAGATACCACTTTAGAAGAGCTAGAATTCTAACCTTATGTCAGGACCTACGGGCCAATGGACAGTCTCAAGTAGATAGTTTCTATGGGTCGTAGGCCTCCCAAAAGGTAACAGAGGCATGCAAAGGTTTCCTCGGGCCAGACGGAGATTGGCCCTCGAGTGCAAAGGTAGAAGGGAGCTTGACTACAAGACTCACCCGGCGGTACTGAGTGGAAGGCTGCCACTCAATGGATAAAAGTTACTCTAGGGATAACAACCTAATCTTTCCCAAGAGCTCACATCGACGGGAAGGTTTGGCACCTCGATGTCAGCTCTTCGCCACTTGAGGCTGTAGTATGTTCCAAGGGTTGGGCTATTTGCCCATTAAAGCGGTATATGAGTTGGGTTCAAAAACTTCATGAGATAGGTTAGTCCATATCCAATGTGGGGGTTAGAGCATTGAGAGGACCTTTCCTTAGTACGAGAGGACCGAGAAGGACGCACCTCTGGGGTACCAGTTATCATGCCCACGGTAAACGCTGGGTAGCCAAGTGCGAAACGGATAACTACTGAAAGTATCTAAGGAGTAAGCCCACCCCAAGATGAGTGCTCTCCTATTTCGACTTCTCTAGAGCCTCCAGTTGCACAGCTGAGACGGTAAGGGGTTTTCTGTCCTTACGAGGATCAAGTAACAGAAGTTTTGAGAATTCAATAAGGTCATTGCAAGACGAGCCGTTTATCATTATAATAGGTGTCAAGTAGAAGTGCAGTGATGTATGCAGCTGAGGCATCCTAAGAGACTAGTAGATTTGAACCTTGTTCCTACATGACCCGATCAATTCGATTAGGCACTAGCCATCTATTTTCATTGTTCAACTCTTTGACAACACAAAAAATCCATTGTTCAACTCTTTGACAACATGAAAAAACCAAAAGCTCTACCATCCCTCTCTATCTATCCATGGGATGAAAGGGTGGAGGCCTTTGGTGTCCTCTCCAATTAAGAATTGGAGCCTCATAATCACTAGCCAATATGCTTTTCCTTTTCTCACACGCCTTTCTTCATTTATGCTTTGATATTCTGGTGTCCTAAGTGTAGAGGAACAACACTAATCCATCCCAAACTTGGTGGTTAAGCTCTACTGTGGTGACGATACTGTAAGAGAAGCCTATGGCAAAATAGCTCGACGCTAGGATGATAAAAAGCTTAACACCTCTCATTCTTATTACTTTTTCAGTATGAAAAAGTAATAAGAATGAAAAATAAAAAGGTCGTCTTATTCAAAACCCCAATTATGAAATCCCCTCTCTCCCACTTCACACTTCAAAACGCACCATTCTTATAGAGAGAAAGGCATTTTCACATCTTCTTAATCGGAAATAGCTGGGGAGAGGAAATGTTCATTTTTTTCAGGATGCTCCTGGGAACAAATCCAATGGAGACGAGGTGGAGCTTATAGCTCAGAGGATTAGAGCACGTGGCTACAAACCATGATATCGAGGGTTCGAATCCTCCTCGCCCATAATCGGCCCAAAAGGGAAGGACCTTTCCCTCTAGGGGTAGGAAAATCATGATCAGGATAGCGGACCCAAAGTTATGGAACTTGGGTGTGGATCTTTTGTTGAAATAGAGTGGCCTTTTATTTATTATTTATTTTATATTTACTTTTCTATTTTAAATTTATATATAGTATTACAGGCCAAAACAAAATAAAATAAGCATTTTTTTTTGTTTTACACCCTGTAACTCTTCCTCAGCTAGGCTTGGGCAAAATAGCAGAGCAAGCACAAGTATTAGTAACATAAAAAAAATAGAAACTGTTTTGTAAAAAGATTATAAAATATAGTATAGCCTTTAAGCTTATGTTGTTAGTTAAAAGAGGAAGGAATCCCACATTGTCTAGGAACAAGTTGCAAAGCTATTCATGGCTCTATATATACACATATCTCACAGCCCATATTGCTTAAGAAAATAAGGGAAATGAGACTTTGGGTCTATATAAAGATCTATTTTGTAAGTTTTATTTCCATATTAATTGGTAGCACTTTAAAATAGAAAAAAAATGGTGTTGCCACTTTAGGTCTTTATAAAGGCTTAATCTCGTAAATTTAAAAAAATAGGTCTATTTTTGTAATATTTTAAAAAATGACCTTTTTTGAAAATTTAGTCCGAGCATGGGGTCAACTCGCTTTTGCTGACACGGGGTAAAGCACGTCCCCGTCAATGTGCTCTTTTGAAATTTCCCCTTAAAGCGCTTACACGTAGGTGTGTTTTGGGTTTTTTGGCTCATTCCGGTAAATAATGTTTTAAGTGGCTTATTTCCACAAATAATGTTGGAAATGGGCCTTTTTTTTTTTATAAAATACTCGAAAACAAGAAGTCAGGTGAAAATACTATAATGTTAACTTAGGTTTTAATTTTTATATTTTTATACTATGTAATTTAGAAGTTTTATTTTTTAATATTTAAGATATAGCTTAAATTGTTAAAATTATTAAAATTATTTTATTAAATTTAATTTTATTACAATATCAATTTTTAATTGTATTGTTATTAATTTTTTTTATTTTAAAATATTACATCAATAAAATTAATAAAAAATTTAATAATGTTAATAAGCTGACTTGAATTTTAAGATCTAAAATATAAAGAAATTAAATTACCAAAAACAAAAATATAAAAATTTAAATTTAAATTTGTGAAAAATAGATTATATATTTTAACCAATAAATAAATAGCTGTTTGAAAAAAAATCTGTTTATAATAAATATGTTGTGCGTCAAATTGAATACATAATTATTGGAAGTTGAAATGTAAATGTGGAATGAATGCCATTGATTTAGAAGCCACAGAAAATGGGAAACACACGCTGCAATACAATTTCAAATTTGATTTTATTTTATAATACATCATAACTCAATTAATGAAGTAGCAATTATTATAATAAAAGTAAATTATATCGCATCTCACTTTGTTTTTATTTTAGTAATTTTAATTTTTTTAATTTAATCATTTTAATTAAAAAATTAATTGACTATGTCAACGGATTGTTAATATAACATTTTTTTTAACTTTTAACTAAAATTGAAGACTTTTTATAATTAGTCTAAAACACTTTTTTTATTTGTTTGCAATATAAAACTAAAACTTTCTCTCTTTTTTTTCTTCTTGTTGTTTGTTTCTAAGAAAAGTAACAGAAAAAAATTAAGATAGTTTTGGCTTGTTTGTTTGACTTTTAGGCTTTACAGTAAGCATTATGTTCATATTGTTTATTTGTACTCGGATGTAGTTATGTGCTTCTTGAAGATCCTTCACAATTTCTTCAAGATTTGATCTTAGTATGGAAGTTTTTCATTTCCTTTTCCTTTTTTAAGAAAAAGATAGTTTTCCCCCTTAATTCTTAGATTTTCATAATTGGGTTGTGTTTTATTTCTTTGTGTGTTCAACTTTACTGATGAAAAACAATGATTCCTGAAACAATATTTTTTTAATATAAATATTTCTTATCATTTTTTCTTCTTCTTTTTTTCCTTTTTCATAATAATTATGTTATTGTTATTGGTTATTGAACGCTAATAGTGAAAGGATGATTTTAGGGGTACTCAAGAGAAGATTTTTTAAAAGAATTTTTATGTTTTTCCTTCTATTTTCTCCTTTGTATGTTTTCTCTGAAAATGTTAAAAGAAAATCAATTAAAGAAAAAAAAAAGAGTGGTAAAGGTTATCTAAGTAAGAAACTAGAACATGAGATATTTTAGACAAGTTAAACAAACAAGTAAAAAATATCATCATTTTCCTTTGTTACTTTTATCAAGAAACAAACAACAAGAAGGAAAAAGATAAAACTTACAAGCTTTAGTCTTAAGTTGCAAATAAACAAAAAATGGGCTAATTACAAAGAGGTCCCCAGCTTTAGTTAAAAGTAAAAAATGTCACGTCAATAATTTGTTAGTGGATTAACAGAATTTTTAATGGCAATGACTAATTGGAGCAATTATCTTAATTAGAGTGACTAAATTGATAAAAAAATTAGAGTGGTTAAAATAGAAAATATGATATTTTAAAGTGACCTGCAGTGTAATTTAACCTTATAATAATGAGAAGGGCATGAGTTTGAATGCAGTTAAATTTATTTTTCCTCTTATTTTTAAATTGAAAAGAATTATGGATAAAGCAATATTATTTTTGGTAGATATTGTTTATGGCTTCTCTTTATGAAAATAAAGGTAATAGGGAAAAGCTCCCTGAAGAACCGAGTACTAAGAAGGTACGTTTCAAGGACATAGATAACATTCCTGATGTAGAGATGGTCATTGAATCTCCACTAGTTCCAGCCCCATCTTGGAAAGATATGGTTTTGGGGAAGGACTCTTCTAAATCAAAAGAGGTGAGAACTTATCACTTTATTGATGGAGATTTCTCCCTTCTTAAAGGGGATGTTAAGAAGTCAGTTATCAATAGCATTCTGATTATTGACTTTTCAAACAGAGTTCAAAATCTTTTAGTCAAAGACATATCTATGTCCATGATTCTCAAATTGTTGGGAACATAGGAGTAGTGGCTTTGCAAAATAAAGTGTATGGGTTATGGAGGTCGTCTCAACCTTTTCAACTTATGGATATTGAAAACGGTTACTTCTTAGCAAAGTTTAAAATTTCTAAAGATTATAGGATGGTTTTGACACAAGGGCCCTAGATAATCTTTGGACAGTATTTAACTGTGCAGCCATGGACAGTCGATTTCTGTAACAACCTATTTTCAGTGGTGTTAGAAATAGTGGTTTTGGGACCACAATTCTGATAAGTGAGTAAATATTTTAATGTTTATTTAATGTTTATAGGGTTAAATTAAGGTAGTATTAAATTTTTGTTAAGAAATTTTGAAGTTTAAATGGTTAATTAGGTAAAAAGGATTAAATCATAAAAGTTACAACAGTTGATGTTATTAGCTAAAAGTATTAAATGGTTATGAAACATTAAACTAATGGACTTAATGGATAATTATACCATACCATTAGTTAGTGGATGATTATGGCATGGTTTTTGGTGTTATTTTGATAATTTAAAAGGGTTAATTTTGTAATTATGTACATTAGAAAATTAAATAAAAGATGAAAAATAGTGTATCATCATCTTCCTCCTTTATTTTTCTTGTTGAAACCGTGAAACCCATAGCCAAGGGAAGAACTAGGTTTGGTCAAGCTCATTTCTCGTTTTTAATGATTTTTATGTTTTTGAGCTCATATTAATCTAGCTAGCCCGAGGGTCAATTTGTAAAAATTTTAAATGTTTAGAGACTTTCCATGAATGAGTTTGTTGTGTTAGTGAATTTAAATGATAGATTGTTAATCTTGGTTGTTAAATAGACACATTTTGTTAGGTGATTTTTAATGAATTTGAGCTAAAGGACTTATTTGAGAAAGTGGTAAAATGCAATGATAATTTTATGAAAATAATGAAAGATATGGGGTGTAAAGTACCTTAGAGAAATCAATTATCATGATATTTCATTAGTTGCGGTTTAATTGTGAGTTTGAGATTTATGGACTATTTTGCATAAAAGTTTTTTGTTAGGGGTAAATTTGTAATTTTATATTATGATGGGTTATAAATTAGAATCTATAAAATTAAACTATTTGAATTATTTAATTGAGTTAAATTATTATTTAGATCAAGAAAAGAATCAATCGGACTTGAATTGGGGAAAGACGAAAGTCTCGGATTAGCTTTCAAATTTAGCTGTAACAACTGTAGTGATTGAGGTAAGTTCATATAGAGATTAACATTGTTATCTGATGTTGTAAATGAGTTATTATAAGTAATTATGTGATTTTGGTTTGTAATTTATTTGGTAATTGATATAGTGGATTAAATTGTAACATTGGTATACTTTAAGTTAGTATTTGAGAAATTTATATTTCCTAAAGCATGTGTGGAATGGTACAATATAATGATAGTAAAGGATTTTGATATATGCAAAGGTCCTGTTTGAACCTTAAGAGTCCTTAGGATAAAAATGACATGTCATTAGGGATTTCATGTTTTAGTTACTAGTCTTGAATGTCCTATCAATGGCTGAAGTCCTGCGTTTGTTGCGAATTCTCCACAACTCATATGAGCAGTATCATGAAGCTAACATTCTGATCCACAGCTTTTGTGAGTAGACCCACTTCACAATTTGTGTGAGCAATATTGAAAAGGAAAGGTTATGGTTATATGGAAAGGCACACTATGTGTGAGCATTCCCAAGTATCCGATGAAATTCTAGATAGTTCAACAGGTAAGTTAAGGTTAATGGCAAGGCATGTATACAATCGAATAATTTTTCGTAATTTTATAAAAAGGTAAATTTGATAAATGCAAATGAATGGAATGGAACAAAATAAATATGTGATGAATGATATGTGCATGGAGATTTACTTATGATATGGTTGATTTTCTATATGTGTTATGCATGAGCGTATTTACTTGTAAGTTTGGTGGTGTTTATAGGATTGTATTAAGCTTATGAGTATGGTAATGATGTTATGTATATTTCATAAAATGAGTTTAAAAAGGGTAAGTTTATGTTTGAATTTATACAAGCTTACTAAGCACTAGTTGCTTACATAGTTATTTTTCTTCTATTTCGTAGATCATCAGAAGCTCGAGATATTATTGTTTATGAGAAATTGGGGGAATGGTTGAGAAGTTGACAAAATTATATTTTAATACTAATAGTGGATCGAGGAGTAGATACGCGCACATGGCAGTTCTCATCAATCTAAAATAGCCGCTAGTTTCTCATGTTCTAATCAACGGGAAACTTCAATATGTTGAGTACAAATGCTTACCAATGGTGTGTTTCTCATGTGGTAGGTATTGTCATTTCAAGGAAGTTAATCCATAGATACCCAAAAGGGCAGTTGAATTGGGGGAAAAATTTTGTGTGTGAAAATACCCACTCGCCTGAAGGTTTGAATATCAGAAACGTTGAATATGGCCCATGGATACTTGTGGAAAGTAGGACCAGACGCAACCTATATGACCAAAACAATTTTGGAAAATAAGGATTTTGGGAAAAATCTAAGGTATCCAGGTTTAATGCCTTAAACTCAATTGACTCTCCTGATTTGGGGAGTTATTTAAGAAATGAAAAAGAATCATTGCTTGTGAAAAGAAATGGGAAAGAAATCCAAATGGATGATATAGGGAAGGAAGAAATGAGGGATTTTAGTTTGAATAATGGGGCTCACAAGAAAAACGGGGGAATTGGATTTCATGTGGAGCAATCCACGACGCGTGAAAGGGCTAGGTCCTTTACAAAGACCAAAGGCCCGAAGCATTTGGTTGGCCAATCTTCTGGGCAAAGCAATGGGCCCAATAGCCTGTTGGAGCAAATAAAGCCTTTAAATGACCCACCAGACATGCCACTATAGGCCTCTGGAAATGGGGACATGCAATTAAAGCAGACCTTAAGCGTTTTTTCTTCAAAAGTTGCACAGTAAAATAAAGGCATGGGGGCTTTAGACCACGTTCTTTCAAAGCAAAATAGGGGTTTTAATTGACCCAATTTCAATTGGACAAGCTGTTGGGCCAAAATCTAATGAAATTATTGGTCAGGATTCTTTTAATTCTCCTATTATTTTAGATTGCAATGAATTTTCCTTTTGTTCTGTTTCAAGTAAATCACTCTCGGGTAAAGAGGTTATCATGCCAGTTGAGCAACTTAACGTTGTTAAAACACTTTTTAACCTAACTTTTGAAAGATTTGAAGGCAATGTAGTCCAGTTAACAGAAGGCGTCCTAGACCCAGGTAAGCATTCTGCAGTAATTTTTAAAGTTAATTCTCAACAAAAATTGGATGGGTTTATTTTTAGGTATGCTAAAGAGACCACGGGAGGTTTTGCATCAAATGCTAAAAATAAAAAGATAATGAGCAAACTTAATGTAAGCTGTGGTGATTGAAATATTACCAACGTTTTAAAAGGTCAAGGAAGCCAATTTAAATCTTTAGGCAATTTTTGGGTTCCCTTAGTTGAGTTCATGGAAGTAGTAGCAGAACTATTGTCTTCTTGAGTGGCTGTTCACACATAAAATGGAATGCAAGGAAAAACTATTCCATATTTAGATGAGGTTTCTACCCATCAACAATAAGGTTTTGTTTCCACTTTTTTAAACTTTTTTATTTATGAATTTTATGATCTTCTCATGGAATTGCCAGGGTTGTGCTAGCGTTAAATTTCCTCAAGTTTTTTGCGAATACAACATGGACATTAAACTAAATATTGTTAGTTTACTTGAATCAAGAGTCAGTGGTATCAAAGCTGATCACGTGATTTTGAAGCTAGGGTTTCAGCATTCTCATTGGGTTGAGGCAATAGGATATTCAAGGGGTATCTAGCTCGGAGGGAAGATTTCATTCAGCTTGAAGTGGTCTACAGTCATCCTCAATTTATCCTTACTTACATTCAGTCTGTTTCTTCTACTTTACCGGTTTTCATTTCTTTTGTCTATGAGAACCCAAATCGGTAAAAGCGGAAAGATCTTCGGAAGGATTTGAGTTTGTCGATTTTGTTGGGGAATATTCCTTGGATTGCTATATGTGACTTCAATGCAATTTTATCTTCTACTGACAAAATTAGTGGTCTGTCTAGTGGGAAAATATGTCTTCACTTTGGCAATTTTGTAGATATGGCTGAACTCTAAGATCTAAGTTTCAGCGGACCTCCCTTTACTTGGCACAGAGGTGGTTTTTTTGAAAGATTGGATCGGGTGTTGAGGAATGCCACGTGGATGCATAATTTTTTGAATAGCCTGATTACTCATCTTCCTAAAATCAAGTCAGATCACAGACCCCTTCTACTCTCCTTAAATCTAGATCTAATTTTACCTAAAGGCAAACCTTTTCAGTTTTTGGCTGGGTGGGTTAAACATCTTGATTTTGGGAATTTCATGGACACTAACTAGAATTTTAGTGGAGATATGGCTGACGCTTTGAATAAGCTTACCACTGATTAAAGATTGGAATAAATCAGTTTATGGCTTTATCACCGCTCGAAAGAAGAACCTGATTAATAAATTAGCTAGCCTTCAGCAATGCATAAATAAACAAGGCTCTAACCAGCTAGCCCAAGTTGAGTCCAAGGTTAGACAGGACTTGGATAATGTGTTTTTGTAACAACCCGGTTTAGACCCTAATCAGAACGGTGGTTTCGGGACCACGAATCTGAGTCAGGAAAATATTTTAATATTATTTTTTGTTTATTTTGTGTGAATTTGCATGTGTGAAATTTTCGTATTAAAATTTTATTGTTTGGATGCTCGATTTAATAAAAGGGCTTAATCGCGTAATATAAAAATTTGGTGGTTTAATGTGCAATGGCCGAATTGCATTTGTCTTTATCATATGGGGTGTTTAAATTGTAATTAGGTCATTATTAAATATGTTGTACAGTTAAAGGCTTGGTTTATAATGGTTTATAATTTTATAACCAAGGTTAAATTTGTAATTAAATAAATAATATATGTTATAATATATTAAAACACATAAAACCATGTTTTTATCTTTATTCATTTGACCGAGTACTCAAAATAAAAAGAAAAGAAAAGAGTTTGAAGGTTTCGGCCATTATTGTTCTTAATCAAGGTATGTAACTAGCTCGGTTTTTAATAATTTTTACGTTTTTTAGATCGTTGCTTCGAATACTACCCGACCCATACTTGAATTTCTAATTTTTATGAATATTTTGAGTTATGCCATTGATGAATAATTATGTTTTGTGAAGTTTGATGATGAATTATGAAAGATATGTTTTGGATTAATATGTTCTGCATTGGAATTTTTGATGAATTTGAGTATTAGGGCTAAATTGTAAAAATTATAAATTGTGGGACTAAAATGTGAATAAATAAAATATATGGACTTGTATGAGCATGGGTGAAATTCGGCCTAAGCATGGTGTGTTCAAATTTTGCATGTTTTGTGTTTTATGCAATTTGGACTAAATAGTAAAAATGTAAAATGTCAAGGGTAAAATGGTAATTTTCCCATGTATGTGTTTTTGGATTAAATTGAATGAAATTGTGTTTGAATGAGCTTAATTTGAAATTGTATAGATCAAGAACCAAAGAAATCGGACTTGGATTGGGGAAAAATAAAAATAGTCGAATAGTCATCGTATATCGTCCGTCGATATCCGAGGTAAGTCTGTAGGCAAGTAAACGTTGTTAATTATGATTATACGTAAACTTAATATGCTGATTTGAATTTTATAAGTTTATAAATGTAATTGCTAAATGTGAATATGCATGGGAATAATATGTTCAAGTTTGATTCGATCGAGTTATGACATCCAAAAACCCCGTACGAACCCTAGGAATAGCTAGGATACATATGTCATGACATAGGATTTTCGATATGTGTTCTCGTGTAAGACCACCTTTGGGACGTTGGCATCGATATTTGATTGCATGTAAGACCATATCTGGGACATCGGAATCATATTTGTGATTCGTGTAAGACTCTGTCTGGGACAGTGGCATCGATATGTGATTACATGTAAGACCACGTCTGGGACGTTGGCATTGTACGATATGTGTGATTATCCGAGTATCTTATACAATTCCAAATGCTTCAACGGGCATTGATAAGTTACAAATGAATGTGAAATCAAGTTAAAGTGAGCAGGTACGTAATAGTTAAGTGCCTATTTGAAAATAAGGTAAGTTGATTATTGATATGTGATACAAGTTATAAAGGATGCTAATGGTGTTGTATGTGTATGTGACAATCTATATGTGAGTAAATGTATAAGTATGTGATATTGGAGTTTGATTCATTATTATATATTTGGTTATGTAATGATATTATGGCTTCGAATTAAATGATTCTTTGATAATGTATATATGTGTATATTCGGCTAATATAAGGGTTGTATATGAATGTATTTAAAGTTTAAGAAATTGTAAGTTTAAAACTAAATGGAACCATGATAGTATGAATTGATTAGTTAGATTGAGTATTTAATGCTTTTGAGTTGTTTATTTGCTTAAGACTTACTAAGCTAAGATAGCTTACTCTGTGTGTATACATATGTCTTTGTTTTATAGATTTTGAAGATTTGTTACAGGCTCGGGGATCGTCAGCGAAGTCAATCACACTATCGTCTGTTTATCGGTACTTTTAAAAGTTAAATTTGAAACCTATGGCATGTATAGGCTATACTATCTTTTGGATATGTTTGATTTTGGTATGTATATATTTATAAGCCATGCGAAAATGGCTTGATCATTTTGTTAAGTATGGTTTCATGAAGTGATTAAATGTTGTGGTCGACGTATATGTTTTATGATATATGTCTATTCGGCTTTGGCTTATAATTAGATGTTAAGTATATTTGATGTGGTTGGTTAAAAGTGAATGATTATTTGATCTTGATTATGGTCATGAAAGTTAGGTGGTGATATGTTTGGGATGATCTATGTATTTTGGTATTAGTGTACATTGAATAAGGTATAAAGTAGAAGTGTTGCTTTAATGGTTTGTTTGGTTGATGTGAGTAATTATATAAATTGTTGTTTAGGTAATGAAAATATTATATAGAGATTCGACCAAACCATGTTTTATATATATAGACTTTGTTAAAAATTCATGTTTTATGCTTGAGTTGTATTTGAACTTATAGGTTGTTCTATTCGGCTAATGAAAGAAAGAAATGAACTATTTTATGGTGTGATTTGAATATGTCTAATTGATAATTTGGCTATGTTATACATCTATTTGTGAACTTGTCAATATACATGTTATATACGTGTAATATATGCGAAGACATAGATATAGTATGCAGCATTTGTTATGAAAATTGGATTAATATATGTCATGCGATGTTTGCTAAGTGAATTATTTATATTGAGCACTAATGTATTTGGTTAAAGCTTATAGAAGTGACCAAATGAATAGTGTTTTATGTTACATGAAACCATAATTACTTTGCATGAAAAAATGGTATATGCGCATGATTATTTGTACTATGAGTAATTTACAAATTGATGTTCTTTAAGATTTGTCTTAATTGTTAATAAATCTATTAATAATGTATATGGCTATTATATTGGAAATCAAATGTAGTAACATATTATGCCATTATATATTTGACTGAGTTTATATATTCATATTGTGATGTCAAATGCATATGTTAATATTAAGCATGGTTACATTCGATTAAGGTTTGTAAAATGACCAAAGGATTAGTGAATTGGGCTTTGGTAAAGCTAGAAGTTATGATGAGTCTAGGTAATGGTATTTTGGTCATGGTGATTTTTTTTTAACTAATGCCGAATATGGTTTTGGTATAAATAGTGCATGTGTTCTATTATGGATATAAATGATTGATGTGTATTAAGGAATATTAGTATAATTTAGTATCTTGTTTAATGACTTATGATTTATGTTATTTGCAATTGTTATGAAATTGATTAAACTTTGACATGTGATTCATAAATGCTGTGTGACTCAATACCTTATGATTTATAATGAAATGTAAATATTCGAATATGACCTATGTGAGTATGTGACTATTCGGGTGTTGTGTTTAGTTTGATAATACCTCGTGACCCCTTTTCGGCAATGGATACGGGTTAGGGGTGTTACAGTTTTACCATGAAACTACCTTGGAAACAAAAGGCAAGATATGATTGGTTGAATTTGGGGGACTGCAATACTAAATTTTTTTCATGCCCGCACACTGTAAAGAATGAAATCAAATCGTATAACAGCTATTTGCAATTATGATAGGGATTGGATTTATGGTCCTAAGAGCATTGAGTTTAAAGCAAATAACTTCTCCACAAGTTGTATAGGGAGGACCTTGGGCCCATGGGGTGCCTTCCCACTAGTTGTTTTCCTCAATTAGACTCTATTGATAAAGATTTTTTGGAGAAACCAGTTACTAATGAAGAAATTAAGTTTGCCATTTTTCACATGGCTCTGCTTAAAGCTCCAAGTAGTGATGGTTTTCACGCTCTTTCCTTTCAAAAGTAGTGGGATACGATAGGAGGAGCTATTTGTGCTTGGGTCAAGTTGGTATTTAATGGTGGCGTCATTAACTCAGAGTTGAACAACACTTTGATTATTCTCATTCCCAAGGTTCCAAATCCTAAAGTTTTCACTCAATTTCGTCCCATAAGTCGATGCTTTGTCCTCTATAAATTGATCATGAAGGTAATAGCTAACAGGTTCAAATATATTTTCCGTAAAATTATCGCATAGGAACAGGTTGGTTTTATTGCAGGAAGGAATATCACGAATAATATCAATATTGCACAAGTGATCCATTCTATGAGTAACAATAAGAGGAAGTGGATGGTGATCAAAATTGACTTGGAAAAAGCATATGATCATGTTAGATGGGACTTCATTAAGGCTTCACTTCAGGCGGTAGGTATCCCTGATTATCTTGGATATGTGATTATGTTTGCTATCTCTAACTCCACTATGTACATTTTGGGGAATGGCGTTCCATTGTCTAAATTTAGGCTCATCAGGGGTATTCATTAGGATTGTCTGCTATCCCCTTATCTATTTGTGCTTTGAATGGAATGGCTCGATCACTCTTTTCAATCGGTCATATCTAATGGGGGATAGAGCCTCATTTGTCTGTCTCGTTCTGGACCGGCCCTCTCGCATCTTTTCTTTGCTAACGATTTAGTCATTTTTAGCAAAGTAGATTTAGATTATGGAAGGTTACTTAAAGAGATGTTAGAGAATTTTTGTGAAGTTTATGGTCATAAGATTAATGCTAAGAAAGCTAATATTTTCTTCTAGTGGAAGATGTCACGACCAATTTGATTAGTACCTCATTTGGGTTCCAAAAAGTTCAAGACATTGGGCACTATTAGGAGTTCCTCTTTTTCACCAGAGAGTGACGAATAGCACCATCATTTTGTGGTTGAGAAGGTACATCGAAAATTACAGAGTTGGGATGCTAGAAAACTTTCCATTACCAGTCAAGTTACTTTAATGCAGTCGGTTCTTCTGTCCATCCCTAGTTACTTCATATAGTCCATGTTGGCACCTAGGTCAATTTGTGATGAAATTGAAAGTTTGGTGAGAAGATTCATTTGGGGTTCTTCTAATGGTTATAAGAAGATGTCACTATTTGGGTAGGATTCCATTTGTCAACCCAAAAGTTGTGGCAGCTTTGGAATGAGGAAATTAAGGGACCAAAATATTTCGTTCTTACTGAAGCTTGGTTTCAATATTGTGTTTAAGAAGGAGGCTCTATGGGTCCAGGTAGTTAGGTCGAAATATCGTTTGAATGATGTTTTACCAGATTGTATTGATCGGGATAGGAGCTTCTTTCTTTGGAAACCTCTCGTTAAGGCCTGGCCTTTATTAAAGGAAAATTTAATCTGGTCTGTAGGCAATGGGAACAAAATTAGATGTTGGAATGATAGTTGGGTTCCAGAAGTAAGGCGTTTGATTAATCTTATTCTTATTAATATCAATCTTGTTTCTGGTTGTCTACTTAAAGAAATGGTTGCAGAGGAAGGATTGTGGAGCCATGATCTTTTCAAAAATTGGTTATCGAATGATGTGGTTCAGAGTATTATGGGTGTTCCCCCCACCCTTCTGAGGGGACTGACAGAATAGCTTGGTGTCATACCTTGACAGGGGCTTTTTCGATCAAAAGTGCTTACAAGTTTTTGAATAAAAAGTCTTAGAGTGCAAAAGATGACTAATGGAAATGTGTGTGGAAGCTGCCTGGCCCACAAAGGGTCTGTTTCTTCTTATGGACTATTCTGAGACAAAAACTTCTTAACAATACGGAAAGAGTTAGACGGGGATTAGCAGTTGATCTTTCTTTTTCAATTTGTGGATATGACTCGAAAGATACCCTGCATATTATCAGAGATTGCCCAGTAGCTAAAGCGATTTGGAGACATGTTATTCAAGTAAAGTATCTATTCGATTTCTTTTCGAACATTTTAAATGAATGGATCCCTTTTAATGAGTAGGATACTACAAGAATTCACAAGGGAGGTGCTAATGGGGCGTGCCTTTTTTGTATTCTTGTTTGGCGCATTTAAAAAAATCGCAGCTTCTTTATCTTTCAAGGTAGAACTTGAAGCCCAGAAGAGATAGTCAAAGTTTCAAGTAGTTAGGCTAAACAATTTTCTTCGGTCCTGAATGCCAATCCGATTGGTTGCTTCGAGTCTTCCATTGAAGAAGGATCAAGCGAGGAATGGATTCTAATTAACATTGATGGAGTTGTTCAATTACAATTTGGGAATGTAGCTGATGGGGGAATTGTACAAGATGAGACAAGGGATTGGGTTTTTTGTTATAATTGATATCTTGGAAAGTGCTCAATTTTTTACGCGAAACTTTGGGGAATCTTGGAGGGCCTCAAGTTCATCCAACATTGTGGTCATGAAAAGGTGATAATTCAATCTGATAGCCTTGAAGTTGTGAAAGCCATACAAGGAAGTGTTTCAAGCATTTCATATTCAGCATTGATTAGACGGATACAACATATTTTGTCTCAAGAAGGTCAGTGGATCTTGCGCTATATCCCGAAGGAACATAACTAGGCAGCAGATTGTTTAGCAAAGCTGGCTTTGGCTACTAAAGAAGACTTGTAAGTTTTTGACTTGCCTCTAAGGGAGATTTTAGCTTTTATTGATTCAAACAGATTAAGGGGGTGTAGCCCTCATCAGAATAACTTTTCATAATTTTTTTATTTTTATTTGTTCCTTTTCACCAAAAAAAAAAAGAATTATGGATAAAAAAATGGTATTTTTATTTATTTAATTTTTATTTTTTAAAAATATTAATCAAAAACACATTTTTTTTTAACTTGTAATTTTTTTTGAAATGTATTCCTTTTGGTATTAAAATGGGCATGAAAAACTGTAGAAGTCCAAATACAAAAAAAAACCGAAAGACATCTAAACAACACAGTAAACAACTGGAAAATTAAAAAACACATATACATAAAGGAGAATCTAGAAGCTTCAGTCAGACCCTTTAGTTACCAAAGAACCAAAACGGCAAAATCCTCTATTTTTTAGATGAACTAAGAAAAACAAAAGGTAAGTGATTGAGGGTTACTTACGATAGATCAAAATGTCCTCAATCTGCAAGCAGATAAAGAGGCATGAATGTCTATAGTGGTTAAAAGAAATGGCGGTCAGAATCTACCAACTCCGAAGCTTTTGTCGGTGCGTCTTCAACCCAGAAACAATTCTCAAGCCTTCTCATACCTTCCTCCGCTAATGCATGTGTAACAAATTTTGTAGGCAGCTAAAATGTTGTTTGAGATAAGTCTACTGAGCACAAAGGCGTTTTATGCTTCATCGATGCAATAATGAAGTACACTTTGAAATCTGTTTACTAACATTTTTGCAACAATTTTATAAAGAATATTGCAAAGGCTAATAGACCTGAATTGAGTCATGGAGTTAGGATTACTAACCTTTGGGATCAAGACGATTCATGTCTAATTAATTTATGAGATATTGTCGGAGCCATTTGACAACTCTATACAGTAATTCGCAACCTCCTTTCCCACAATGTGCCAGAATCTCTAATAAAACACAGCACCCAAACCATCATCGCCTGATGCTTTTAATGGGCTCATATTCTTAAGGGCTAGACACACCTCTTCATATGAAAACGCCCTTGTAAGTTCATTATTCATAGATAGAGTAATGCAAGGCACGACTCCTTTTAAAATTGCATCAGCATTTTCAATTCCATTTGATGTAAAAAGGGAGTCAAAATAGTTGATAGCCGGAGTCAAAAGATCTTTATTGTTTTCATAAGTATTTCCATTTGAGTCCATCAATTTTCCACCCTCTTTCTTCTTCTTCTCTCGGTTGTTGTTTTGTGAAAAAATTTATATTTCTATCACCATTCTTCAACAAATTTGCTCAAGCCCTCTGTTCCTAATAAAGTTCCTCTTTTTCGACCTCCAAACTAAAGGCTAATTTGGTATCAATAATATCCCCAAGAATTCATTGGTTGGATTTAAAACATTTAACTTTTGGAGCTATTTTTCAATATCCTTTTTTGACAAGGATCTTTCTCTTTTTATTCTTTGAACCAGGCCTCAAGACCCTCCCCAACCTTCCTTAGTCTCACTGAAATAAAACCCAAACTAGTAGCCCACAAATTATTTACCTCTAATTCGCAAGTGTCCTCTAAGAGCCAAGTAGCCTGAAAACGAAAGTGCCATATTTTTTTATTCATATTATCTATCATCGAATTTAAGAGCAGAAGACAATGATCCGAGAAAAAATGTGTAAGGTGGTGCACTTTATAATTCAGAAAAAAATTTCACCAATCGTCATTAGCAACCCCCACGATCCAACCGCTCACGAATATTTGATTTTGTCCATCCCTTCTCCTAAGTAAACCAGTTCCCCGAATAACGCAAATAAGAAAGAGAGCAGTTTGATAACATCTCTCGAAACCTCCTCATTTGGCTTTCACGTCGAACTAAACCTCCTTGTTTCTCGGATGAATATGCCATCTCATTGAAATCCCCAATAACTAACCAAGGGATTTGTGGACAATCATTAAGAGAGTGAAATAAATTCCTAGAGGCCCCCCTTTGACTTTCCTTGGAAGTTTCATAAAATCTAATGCACCTCTATTGTAATCCTTCTGAATCTTCATCAATCATAATATCTATATACCTTCGTGAATACGATCTGATTGACACCTTGTAATCATTTTTCCACCACATAGATAATCCCCCACTTCTCCTATCCGAGTGAACGTCAATTCCATTCTAAAAGCCACACTCACTCCTAATCTTTTCCATACAAGAACCCTGTAATTTAGTTTCAATAAAAAAACTATATAGGGATTTGAGTCTCTCAACATATGCTGGAGACATTAAACTATTTGAGGTATCCCTAAACCCCGAACGTTTCAGCTTAAAAACTTTATTGCTTCTGACTGACCTCTTCAACAAGGCCTGTCGATCTGTTTTGGTTTGGTACCTGCATAAGAATACTCGAGACTTTATTTGAATTCGCGTTTACAGAAACTCTTAAAGCGCTTGATTGGAAACGAGGTCATTTTAGCCCATCAACTTGTCTTATTGGGTTGTTTTCTTCTTTTAAACCTGCCATCTCCTCATCATAATTATGACTAACTACATTATTAATATAGCCCAATTCACTTGCTTTTATTGGCCAAGGGAATAATGGGTTGTTTGACTTTCCTTTTGTAGAGTATGGAATGTTGGAAAGAAATCCTTGGTTTGTGCCTTGATTGATGACAACAGATTGTAAATCCCTCAGATTACTCTATAATTATTCATGGAGTTGCCATAATTTGAAACTTTTCCAACCCCGTCCTTCACTGGCCACCTGCTCCTCTACGCCGCAGTTTTTCTAGATTGTGCACGGAGAGAAATATCCCATTAAAACTCATACTTTTGTTTCGGATGAATCACTCTGATCTGGCAATAACTTTCACCATGCCCTAATTTGCCACAGAGGAAACAAAAGAGGGTAAGCTTTTCGTATTCGAAGTTGACATAGACAGACAAACCATTTAGGAGTGTAAGTTTCTTTTTCTCTTTTTAGCGGCTTTCTGACATCAATCCGTACCCTCAGCCGCATTATTCCTTTGTATCCCAATTGGACAGTCGATGTATCGTATTCTAAAAAGGTCCCAATAAATTTCCTTAACTATCTCACAACTATCTCAGACATAAAACTATAGGGGCGATCATGGATAAGAGTCCAGAAATCAACTTCCAATAATTGGACGGTCAACGGATTTTACCTATGCTTTAGTCGGTGTAACACCAACAAATGGGAATTGAAATTCCACAGGCCATTTTTCTCAACCTAATCCACATCTACTTTAAAATAAAATCGAAATAAGAATCTGCCATTTTCCAAATCTAATACTGAAACTCCTCCGATAAGATGCCATACATTTGCCAGTGCCAATCTCATAGATTGGAAGTGAACCACAATTGAAGTGAGAAACACTCCCACAAATAGTTTGCATAAGATGTTTCACTATCAAATGATTCTACCCTTAATTGGATGGATTCTTCCTCTGCTTCTTCTAAAGATAAACTAGGCTATAAAATCCTCAATTGGTTAGAACCTGTAAAGAATTGAATACTCAAAATTGCGAACAATCTTGGAGAAAAAATACCGTGCTAGCAAGAGCAAAAAAACATGTCATAAGATAGAAGAAAAGCATGTCATAAGATAGAAAAAAAGCTTTAACTTGGTAAAATTAAAAAACTCCATTATTAATATACTAAATAATTTACTAAAATGGTATAAAAAATCTCTATACTATGCAATTTCTTTTTATAGATTTTGTCCATTAGTTTTAGTCTTCTTACTTATTTTTAATGTGTATTTTCAATTTAAAGATTAACTCATTTTTGGTTAATTTCATAAAAAAATTGATGCGGCTTATAACATATAATGGCACAACATACACACATTAACCATTCTTTTGCAATTGAAATAAATTTTTACACATTAAAAGAGAAAGAAGAAGAAGAAGAAGAAGAAGAAGAAGAAGAAGAAGAAGAAGAAGAAGAAGAAGAAGAATACTTGTCCAATTGTTAAAAAATGAAAAGCCAAGTGTGTCCATATGGCACAACTCCACATGTTAAAAAATGAAAAGCCAAGTGTGTCCATATGGCACAACTCCACATGTTTTTCTTAAATAAATATGTCAAATTATTCTCAAGAAAATAGCATGTAAGAAAGTAAAAGAGTCCAAAGATGCAAGAGTAGGCAAGGGTGTTCCTCCTCCCAACCGAAAAATTTCATTTAATCTTTTCATAAATAATAAAATTAAAAATTAAATGAATAATTTTTATTTAGTCTATTTTGATACCATAATTTAATAATAGTAAAAATATAAATATTATTTATTTTAGATTTATTGAATGATGAATTGTTATATATATAATAAATAATTATTTTATTATTTAATTTATAAAATAAATATATTTTCCTTCTTTATTTTGAATTTATTCAATAATGAATTGTATTTGTTAAACTTATAGATAATTGATGAATAGTTATATTTGAGATTTATTTAATCGGTTACTTATAAAAAAAATTAGATACATACATCAAATATTAAAAAAAAAAAGGGAAGGGCAGAATATCATAGAAAATGAATGCTGTATTTACTACTTTGATTGTGAGGGTTAAAAATCCAGAAAGAATCAATTTACACACATAATAGAAAGATTTTGTATGCAATTTATCCAAAAAATTATCCAAAAAAAAAAACACAAGGGAAGAGAAAAGGAAAGAAGAGGCAGGGGGATAAGGTCCTCAGCTGTTGCTGTTGAAATGGGGATTTGGGGTGTGGGGTTAGGGATTCTATTCCTTTCCCTCCACAAATTCTCTTCCCCCATTTCTGAATTTTTTGGCGTTCGCATTGCTTTTGCCTTCATTATTTATTTATTGAAAAAACAAAATTAAAAGGAGTTTTGTACAGGCGTTGATCTTTGACCGTCCATCCTGCCACTGTTGGGTTTTTGAATATTACGCATCACCAATTTCCATTGCAATGCCATTTCTTTACTTTCCTCCCAACTTTCACTATATAAGCAATAAAAATAAAGATTAGGATTTTGGTTGGCAATTGGTAATTGCAGGCAGGTTTGGGTCTTCTTCCCTATCATTTCATGCACGTTTATTTCTAGCCTTTATAATTCTATTCTCTCACCCTTTATAGCATCCACTTCTTCTTCTTCTTCTTTTATCACTTGAGAACTTTCAAATTATCAAAGGGAGAAGACAGAGGGAAAACCAAACAGGTAGGAGATGGTGATTGCCTTCCCTTTCTTATTTAACCTCCTTTAGTTTCTCTTTTTCACTCAACACCACAATTTTATCGTCTTTCGTAACCCCCTTTTCTTGAAGAAACAAAAATCTGGCCATTAAAAGTCTTTGCTTTTCTTGAGAAGAAAAAAAAGGGTCTTTGATTTGATGGAAAAAAAATTTTCTTATAATTTAAAAAGAATGATTACTCTACTTTGATGATTCTGTTTTCCAAGAAAATTTTGGTAATCGAGTCTCTCGAATTTTTGTGTGTGGTGGGTTGGAACTTAGAAGGGATGGATGGATGAACTAGGATGGAAGAAATCTTCAAATCTTTTATTAAAATTTTTGGTTGGTTTCCTTTTCTCTACTCTACTTTTTAAGTTTAATTTGATTTTTGAACCCTTAAATCACGGATAAAGTCTCTTTTATTTTTAGGAAAATGAAAAAAAATAAATAATAAAAATGATTGTGTGGAGAACAATTCAATCAAATGAAAATGAAAAACCCAAAGTGAGAGAGAGACCCACTTTTGTTGGGGATCAATTACAAAAATACTGGACCATGTGACCATCTACCCTCTCCTTTTCTTTTGCTTCCCTTTTTTTTCTCTTCATATTTACTTTTGGTTTTAAGGAAAGAAAACAATAACCCAGAGGCTCTTTCTTTTCTGAAAATGTTTGCTCCTTTGATAACATAGGTGTTCAATTCTTTTATTTCTTTAATGTCCCTCTTCCTCTTTTATGTGTATATTGATTCAATTCTTGAGGTGGTTTTTGTTCTTTTAGTTCATTCTGGTCTCTCTCTTTGTGAATTCATAACTATGCTATGCGATTCTAGATTAATTTGTTTTTGATGGGAAGAGAACTGAAATTTTTACCCTTCGGTGAATAACCCTAGAATTGGATTTGGTGAAATTTTTACTTTGTTAATGGTTTCCTAGGATTTAAATAGGTTGCAAAACTCTTTATCTATATGGTTCCATATTGGAGTAGCCTTGAACTATTGTTACTTGTTGCTGTCTTTAGGAGATTTCTTTGCATTGATTGATTGTGATTATGTTAATGGCACACATATTCTAGGTTGAGTAAGTTATAGAAGCATTCAAGTAAATGATTTGAGGTACCGAATTTGGTTTTTGTGTGGAAAAAAGGCCAAGTCATATTGAAGTTGGATTTATGCATCAACATTTGCATTCATATTTCTTGTTTTTTTATCTGTTATGTTAATTTGGGGTTGAAGTTTGAGAAATGGTTTTTGTTTGCAAACTTTTTAACTTTTTATCGAAAGTGGTATCGAGAATAGTTGTCCAAAACAAAGTAAGGTTGTTGTCCAGTTTGTGTTAATAGGATGCCTAAAGAGGCAATGTTTCTAATGCTTGTGATCTCTCCAATGGATCGTGTCAAGTTCCTGCAGTATACATGCTGTGTATGCTTGCAACTATGGTTTTTAGGTTTTTCTTTTTTATCCTGAACTAAAGTTATGTTATGGTGGAGATTCCTATCATTGCCTGATAAATTTATTTTGATGTATTTGCGGATATAAAGGATACTTGTTATCTAGATGGATGGATATGCTGGTAAAAGAGCTGTTGATGGGCCTGTTGTACATGGCAAGGGATCGGGTCGCATCTTGAAGGACCATGTTAATAACCGAGAACGAAATGCTCAGTTTTGCAACCGAATCGGATGCAGTGGTAGGCTGAACTCCTCGAAAGGTACTCCGAATGGCTGCTCGGATAAAGCCAAATCTACAAGGTCTTCTTACCACTCTTCATCAAGTGGAAAGGAAGTGATTGGAAATTCCTCTAGGGTATCCTCTGTAGTTAGCAACACTAGAAAATCCACTATGAATCCTCAGAAAAAGCTTCCATGTCAGCTGGAAACAGATTCATCTGAAACTAGTAGCATTCAGGACGAGCCAGAAGTGTCTGAGCTCATACCTCCACCAGGAAAGATTCAAAGAGGTCTGCATCATGAAGCTCAGGATGCTGATTCTAGGGACGTTACGGTGATGGAAGTGGGATGCTCTAGTGTAGTGTCAAACGCGAGACCAAGGAGAAAATTTATTCAGAGAGCTGGGTTGGGCAACCAGGAGACTCTGGCCAGTCCATCTGTTACTTTGGCATCTCAAAGTGCTTCCCAGGCATCTCGTTCCAACACAAGCAAGTATGGTTTGAGAAATCTAAGATGTAGCTCTATTTCTGATGTTGTCCTGACAGGTTGTTCGTCCTCAGATTCAAGCCTTAGCAAAAAGAAAGACATGGTAAAAAAGAGAAACTCTGATGAAGAGGCTAGTTCCTCAGCCAGGGGGAAAAAGTTGAGTGGATCATCTTTGGAGGGGCGAAACAACAGTTCTGGCCATGGTGTTTCTATTTCTGATTCAAGACGAGCCAGGAATTGGCCTCCTAACAGGGACAGCACTGTCGCTTCTTCAGTTAGGTCTCGGAGGTCAAACAGTAGTTATGTTAGAGGCAGACTTCCTAACCAAACAAATGGAAATAGTTTAAGTTTGAACCAGTCCCCCATAGTCATGCCGCTAGTTCCTCAATCTGATATACCTAACGATTTGAATGCTCCTGTTTCCACAGAAACTGTCTCCACTCTTGTTAGTCCTTATAGTCCAGCAGGTAGTATAAGTGAGGGTTTGCACAGTATCATGCAGTCTAGTCCTTCAGAAGTTGGCGTTAACCGCACCTTAGTGAACCGAGATAGCTTCCGGCGCTACAATATGGATGGTCTTGCAGAGGTATATTGACAGGATATCTCAGCCTGCAGTCCTGTGTTCAGATTTAGAACTTTCTAAATTTTTCATTATTTCTTTGTTGCAATTAGCTTTTACCCATTAATATATCAAATCATCTGTTCCATGTTTATGCAGGTATTATTAGCACTTCAAAGGATCGAACAAGATGAAGAATTGACATATGAGGTACCTAGTCTCGAACTGTCGTGCGTTGCCTGGTTGTTCTTTTGCTGATTTCTGTTCCTGTGTTGCAGCAATTACTTGTTCTAGAGACCAGCTTCTTCCTTAATGGCCTAGACTTTTATGACCAGCATAGAGACATGAGACTGGATATAGATAATATGTCATATGAGGTTTGTTTTTCTTTTGCTATGTCAGTGCTAAGTATATATGTTTTATTTTCCGGGTTACATGCTTGTTAAAGATGAACCACACCGTAAGCTTTATGCTGCTATCATGACAGGAATTACTAGCTCTAGAAGAGAGGATGGGTAATGTGAGCACTGGGCTATCGGAAGAAGCATTGTCGAAATGCCTCAAAAAAAGCATCTATGACACGTCATCTTCGGAGTTTGCAAATGTGAGCTATGAGGGTGAAAAGGATGATGTAAAATGCAGCATATGTCAGGTACTTTTTCTATATTACTTTCCACTATTATGCGTTTTCATTTCTTCTACTCATCTATGTATGGAACGGGATGATTTTGCACATTTGCAGGAAGAGTACGTGAATGGAGATGAAGTAGGGAGGTTGCAGTGCGAGCATGGGTATCACGTGGCATGCGTACAGCAGTGGCTGCGGGTGAAGAACTGGTGCCCTATCTGCAAAGCATCAGCAGAGAAGCCACACAATCTTCTTCATTCACCTCATGATTGAGCAACTGCCAAAGAAAGAAGGCAAAGAGTCTCTTCTTTTGTACAAATTGGTGGCTTCTCTTCAGTATCACTATTATTATTTTTTAAATTAAAATTTATTTTTATGATCATTATGATGTAAATATCAAATCAAAAACCCATCATTAAGTCAAGTCAGTCAAACAAATAAACCAGGTGCCAATTGTTTCAGCACTGGAACTCTCACTCCCTTATAAATGAAACGCGAATCAAATTACACACTGCTGTTGTTGAACATGATGATGATGCTCTTTTGGATTTCTGGTAAAAAGTGTGTTAGGTGCAGGATGGATGTGCTTATTTTTCATCCCCTCCGTAAATGCAAAAGCAAGGAAGCTTTTGCTGATATGTAAAGGGTTGGGGGTAAACACTTTAACAACGATACAGGATCTTATGTGACAGTGACAGCTACTTCCTGTTTCTACTTTGGTCTGTTACCCAGTGAGTAATGCAATGTACAAAGGCTTTATTGGTTGGTTGGTTTCAAGCCTTCTTTCATTTTCATTGGTTTCCTTTAACTGCAATTTTCAGCTTTTGATTTGGTGGCATTGGAGACATGGGTGAGGTTTACATCAAATAGGAATAACGGAAGGTAGCAGCAAATCTTAACATGCATGAAATATAACCAATGGAAGTAGGTTCCTTATCCATGAACCACACAACATTCTCTCTTAATGAAAAGAGCATGGTTGAACACAAACTTCAGTACAAATGTTTATATGGCAGGCTAACTACATATTTAACAATAAGTTCCAATGTTTTTCTTCTCAACTTCATGCCTCATCTCTTCTCATCTTCAAAGTTGAGGTAAATGTACATATGAATTAGGCACACTGGACATCTGTTTAATGAGTTCCAATAATAATAATAATAAACGAATGAAATAGTGGAGAAAACTAATGTTATAAGCCAAACAAAGGAACAACATAATAAAAAACCTTTCTATGAACTTACCATCACCAACTTGTGTGATAATGCAAATATACTAAGCAACAGGTTTCCAGTTTTTTGGTTAAGAATGTACTGAGTGGTAAAAATATAATAATGAAATATCCCACTCTAATTAGCTCAAAACATAAAAACTCCAAAATCAGGCCAACAAAATATAGTATCTGTATGTTATAAATTACTTGAGTAGTTCTACCGCAAATTTAATGTCCTCGTATCTACAACAGAGTGCAAGTCCAAGAAATGCTCTAAAAAGCACCAAGTAGTAAACGTGCCTACTACAACTGAACAAGTGTTGGTACAGAATTTTTATTATCCAAATCGAGAAACTTTTACCTCTTTAATCACAAGCAATCCTTTTCATCTACAAATGCCCGTTTTCCTGTTCCAGATAATCACACA
The DNA here is from genome assembly GCA_020496765.1 of Gossypium stocksii. Lineage (NCBI taxonomy): Eukaryota > Viridiplantae > Streptophyta > Magnoliopsida > Malvales > Malvaceae > Gossypium > Gossypium stocksii. The sequence goes on from CM035629.1 coordinate 44,764,335, forward strand.
TCAGAATACAGATTGTAAGACTTAATCCACAGAATACTTGCAGATAAATAGCAAGAATTCTGCAAACCAACCTTGCATGATGGTTTTGCAGAGACCAAATTATCCTCACTTACACAGATACCTGACATATATAACCTCAATAAGAAACTCATTTAGGTTGATACAGTAATTAGCCTGAGACCAAGTACTCAACAAGCAATATAGAAGTAGCAAAATAAAACTAGAGAAAAGGTAATATTGTACATATCCGATCAACAATCAAGAAAGTAATATGACCACTACGAAAACTGTATGCCCCAAAATCTAGTCAATGACAATTTATTAGATAGCAAGTCAAACTCCACTAGAGGACAGAATTGGAGCATAGCAACTAGAATTTTCAGCCTTTGTTGAGTAGAAGTATCTAGATATAAAACACCATGGACAATTTAATGGATATTGATTTGTTATTAATAATGGAACTCAACAAATTCTCAGATTCTAAAATTACATACAGAGCAATGCTGCAGCTCTTACATAAGTAAATTTACCTTTCAACAAGCTGCAAAACAGTTTTCCTGCAAAATTTTCTTAGATTTCCTCCTTGTTGGCTGTAATTTACAAGAAAAGCCCGAGATCTGTTGAGATGGCAGAAGACAGCCAAAATAATGCTAATTGTACAACAGAGCAACCGGTTGTCAGCACTTCTTTTGCAAGCACCTTATCTCAGTTGCTCAAAAATAATTTCCTGATCCATCCTGGTTCTGTGGCTGGGGTATACGCCTCCCCACACTATAACACATAACTTTATCTTGCAAGGGCCAGAGCTTTATGCTACTGAGCAGCATTTGGTTAATGTCAGTGATGGAAAAGAACTGGGACCTTCACTGATCAACATTTGTCAAGAACATTGAACCAGAATGAATACATCTAATCACAGCTTCAGGATAAACAAAATTTTGCAGGGCATTCACTATTCAAAAGAATGCATACAAATTTTCTCCAGTAGTACTGGCCAATCTTCACCCAGCTGTCGCGGATTTAGCTCCATTGCCACTTTAAAATCAAGCAAAGATATCAAGCAGCACTGCCCAGGTTCCTGCAAAACTTCTAATGGCCCAGAGCTACTCTGCATATGCAAGTGATTACTTGGCCACATACCATTCATAAGCTTGCCTTGAGGCTGCAACTTGTGAGCAGAGTGCTTCTTCACTTCATGTGTAGACTTTGATCCCACCAGATCTACACATGATCTAATGAGTTTCTTTAAGTATACATCCAACATGTTATTCAGCATACTAGCACATTCGACAGAAACTCCTCCAAGGCCCTGTGCTGCTGCGATCTGCTCCATACGTTTCTTCAATGTCTCGATATCGTATAAGCCGCCACCGTCATAGTAGCTAATGAAGTCACTACTGCCTGCCACTGCCAGAGCCTTGCGGGCCCCACCAACACTAGCTGAGCAAAATGGAATCCCAAGTGGTGCGAGCAGAGGACTTCTAGAAAGATTAATTTGGTTAGCTTGCTCCACCTCTTGCCCATCTTCAACAATGGCTCCTACAGCCTGATCTTTACCACGCACCCTTGGTTTTTCTGCAGAGTGCACCAGACCTCTTACAATTTCAGGCAGCTCAGCAACTGCTTGAAGATGCTGCACTGGTCTCTGAGAATCATAAGGAGTCAAATCACCATTTTCAATACCCAACTTACTGACATTTTCTTCCATCCCCATTGAATGATGTGAAACACTCTCAGCCTTCCCATTTGGCCCAAGTGGGCTGGGTCTATCCCTTGGCTTTCTATCCCGTATTCCAGACCTAGCCTTTCGTGGGGATGACACTGGAAAAACCCCATTTGACCAAATGTCTGCATTTTGATTCTGGTTGGGGACAAGGGATCCGGTCACTTCATGTGCATCTTCTCTACAAGGAGACCTCTCCACAGTTTGTATCAAAGATTTCACGGGACCTGGTGGTGGAGTCTTAGCCTGACATGCATTTTTCAAGATTGAACGTATCAACTGATTATGCAGCGACAGATTCTGCCTCCCAATAATGCGGTAACACGACTTATCAAACTCGCATTTACTGAGCTTCTGACTTAAAAACCTACTCAAATTATAAAAGTACCTTTTTGACCTCTCAGCCCCAATCTTCTTCACTATCTGAGCTTTCAGTTCACCTAAGTCAATTCTGGAGCCCTGCTGGGATTGCATTGCTCGATAAACAGATTCCTACACCATTCACAGAACTACAAAACCACTGAAACCCGTTTTCAAACCCAAATTACAGTTTTCTCCAACACCAAACAAGTCCAAATCCGCTTTGCATACCTTACAATGCCAACCAAACTCTCAGTCTATGCATATAGAAAGTAAAGCAGTAAGCCTGAAAATCCTAGAGAAAGACCAAAAAAAAAAAAAAAAAAAAAAAAAAAAGAACGCAAGAGTTTCCAAGGTGGATAGAATTATTTCAGTTTCCAAACGTGCCGAAATTGACCCAAGTTGAAACCATACAATGTAAACCCAAATCTCATTTTTGCAGAACCAAAACCCTAAGGATCAAACTCCACTTTAGTAGTTGATAGAAACCCCACTAAACAAAGCCGAAATTCCATAACGAATCAAAACCCTAGAGTTGGAATCAACGAAACTCAAAAGAAACAAGAGAGCGTCGTCTCAACCCCGCGAACCGTAAATTAAAATCACCGCAGCAATTAAAACCTACAAGATAATTTTTTTAATTATAGGCAATGAAAAGAGTTCGGAATTGAAAATATGAAGTTGGGAGGAATGAGATCAGTGGAGCTGGTAGGATAAGAGCAGAGCACAGTGCAGGAATTACAGAGGCAAAAAAGTAGAATGAACACCGAAAAACAAGCTCCAAAGCAATGAAAAATATAGAAAGGGTTAAAAGATTGATAGCTGACCTTGGACAACTTGCTTGAAGAATTGCATAGAAATCGAGTGCCACTGAGTTGTTGTTTAGGGGATGGATTGATGGCAGGCAGCCTCGATTTTTTTCTTCTTTATTTACAATAATTTGTGTGTGTAATTGAGAATGAGTGCATTTCCTCCCCAAATTTTCGAGCTTTCCCTTCTTCTTGATTTGGTATTATTATTTCAGCTCCCCTCTGTATTGTTTTTGTGTTATTAGATCGATCGATCGATCGCTCGCTCGCCCACTGCTGCTATTTTAGTTTCTATAAATGGTTTAATTTTCTTCCAGTCCTTATAGTCTTTAGACTTTTGAAATTTAGTCTTTATTCTTTTAATTTTAGGATTTTAATCCCTCGGTAGATTTATAAATTAGCTTTCTGTTCGGATTAATACTATCAAAAGGAAAGAAAAAATTATCTTATTTGGATACTTAAAATTAGTAAAGAAAAGTGATGTAACTTTTGCATAAAGTTTTAACAATTTTTAATTAAATAAACAATGGCAAGGAAAGGAAATAATATTAAATAATATATATATATATATATATATATGTATATATTGCAATTATAAGTTTGCTAAGAATAACCATGTTAAAAGTGATGAGGACAAACTATATACTCTACATTGTAAATGGTTATAAAATTTTGTTTGATTTCCTTTCCCTAATATTTCCACAAGTTGAGGTAAATTTTGAAGAAAAGAAAGGGATACTCAACTTGGTTAACTTTTTATAATTTGAATTAAAAATTTTATCAATTTTCTTTCCACTCTAATTTCAATCCAAGTTCAATTGATAACACAATAAATAGGCTCCCCTTGTGACATTTTAATATTTAAAAACTAGAGTGTAATTTATAACTCATTCAAATTATCAATTGTCTAATTCAGACAATTAGAGAATAAATTCTTGACATTAAAAGCAAAGGGACTAAATTTAAAAAAGTATAAAGAGTACATAGACTGAGGACATAATTAGACGTATTAAAATCTTATTTAAATGTATGTCTGTCTTCTTTATCGCTCTTTCTCATCCTGTTTTCTTTTTCTCCGTAAATTTATTTTCTATTTTGCAAATATTTGTTTAGAGAATTTGGGTTAACATGCAATGTAATAATTGGTCGCATATGTGAAACTGATGGTAATTTCCTCCTGTTGTATTGGACTAGTTGAATGCTTATCCTTATTTATCAAGTTGGCCATATAGCACAATTGGGTTTGATGAAGCAAGGGTCTATGTATCAGACAATAAAAACGTTGAACATCAAGTGTTCTATGATGTTTAACGGCAAACAAAGAGCCTTGGATTAGATGATGCAATTAATTAACCTTTCTGCATTCCAAAAGAGGTAATCACAATGAACACAAATTCCGACATTTAGGAAAAAGGAAAATTATCCTAAATCTATACTACTACTATAAGCCGATTGATAACAATATTAATATTAATATCCGGGGTGATTGTTCGTCATTATAACTCCTTTTTTTCTTTGAGGGGAAATAACATCCATCTTTAAACGGTGTAATGCTGCTGGATGTTATCGATATCAAGCCCCTTGAGCTTAACCACTGATTCAACATGCCCCTTCAGTGTATTCAGCTCCCTCAGCCTACACCATGAAATCCCCATTTCATTAAACATCTCACTTCACATATTTTGCAAGAAAATATTATTAGATATCTCACCTTGCAACCTCAGCCCTGCGCTTGGCCTGCTCTGCGATTTCTGAAAGTTCCCTGTAACTGCTCCTTTCATTGAAAATGCTTGTGGTTTCAGGTGGTTGAAGGCCATGCAGAGTCCTCTGCGCAGCTGCCCATTGTGCTTCCCTTTCCTCTTTTCCGTAATCTTTCTTCGTAGTGAAGGCAGTCTGCAATGGTTTTCAATGAGACCCAAACATCAATCAAATCACCAAGAAATATAGGCAAATTTGCACAGAGGAGGACTCTAATCGTACCTTGTTCTCCAAAAGGTTATCCCAAGCCTTTCCACTAAGAACATAGCGGATTGAAAATTTGATAAGATCCAGTGGGATATAAGTCACCACACTGTATAGCCAGATTACACCAGCCCATCCCCAACCCATACCTTTAATCCTTGCAAACCCCCAGTCTGCATACACAGCTATTAAAGTGGCCACCTGCCAAAAATCAAAGTGGGACATTTATAATCATAAAATTAGTTAAATGGATATCTTATACGATTTAGTTAAATTTTCTTACCAACTGAGCAACTAGAAAGGCACTGACTAGTAGAAGTCCAGGGCGTTCAAAGTAGGACCAGCTGCGAGACCTTGTGACAAAAATGAGGGCCTGACTCACAATACTAACTTGAAGGTATAAAGCTGCCATCATTTCTCTCTCACCATCAATACTATGCCTCAGTGATCTAACATTAAATGTGTCCTGAAATATAGGACATGGAAATATTGCAAACTTGAAATCTCACAAAAATATAATACATATATAGGGGACATAGCAGAAGCTGTTCTTACCGAGAAGAAATTGGTGTCTTTCATTGCCCAGAAGAATATCACAGTCATTAGTGCTAAGTAACCTCCAAGCACAATGCCGGTAGAGAAAATCTCCTTGAGTTTCCAGCTGTCTGGCTGTGGAGATGGTTTCACTCTGTCCTTTGAAATTGTCATGATTGTACCTATAAATGTGATGATGATATGAATCAGATTCAAGACCATGATGGGTTGGTCCTGGTGACTTGTACAATAAGGCATAGTGATATAACAAATTGATAAAGATCATCTCACCATCGTTCAGGATGGCGATAATTAAAACCATGAAGGGTGCGAAGTCGAACTTCCATATCAAGGCAATAAACATGAATCCAAACTGCCAAATGACGACAAAAAACTTAATCCATTTGTAAAAACATTTAGCATTACCAGTGTTCAAGTCTCAACAGGTCTTTATCTACTTACCACAATACGGATGGTGATTGAAACTGCATAGATCTACAAAGTGAAGGAATAAGAGAAGAAAGGTTAGGGAAACTTGCACAGTTGATAAAAAACTGATAAAATGCAAGCAAAAGTAAGTTATGATATAACTAACAGTGTAGTTCTTCATTCTTTGGAAAATAGCCCTGCTGGTCAGCACTGCACTGATAATGACACTTAGCCCAGGTTCAGTAAGGACAATGTCTGAAGCACTTCGGGCAGCATCTGTAGCATCAGCAACAGCAATTCCAATGTCTGCCTTCTTTAAAGCAGGGGCATCATTGACACCATCTCCTGTCATACCACAAATATGTTTTCTCTCCTGTAGCCTCTTAACGATTTCATATTTGTGTTCTGTCATTGACATGAAAAGGAATTATTAGGGGGGAAGAAAGTTTAAGAGTAGCGGTCCTATAGAAAATAAATTTAATGAAACTTGTAAATAATTATCTAAATGTATCAAAGGTGCCTGGAAATGTTATTAAAACAGGGTTGTTATTAAAACAGACCTGGAAAGACTCCTGCAAATCCATCAGCCTTCTCAATCAATTCATCTATAGGAAGGGCAGCAATGGAAGCGTCCTTGTCTTGGCCCAGTAAAGAAGATGAAGGGTACATGTTTGTTCCCATTCCAAGCCTCCTGCCGGTTTCTTTGGCAATGGCAAGCTGATCCCCTGGATGTCATAAAAATAATATAAAGATTACATCATGAAATTATAGACAATGTGGAATACTAATTAACTAGACAACCCTCACCAGTAATCATCTTAACATTCACTCCAAGGTTTAGAGCTCTTCTGATTGTTTCAGCACTATCATGCCTCGGTGGATCAAATAGTGGCAACAAGCCAATAAACTGCCACGGGGATCCAGGACTCTCTTTTGTTTTCTCAGGTATTTCCTGCAGAAATAGAAACAAACACAATATGATTACCCTGATTTACTTATCTAAACAACATGAAGGATGCGCAAGTTTAATTTTCTAACCTGTCTTGCAACAGCTAAAGATCGAAGTCCACGTTCAGCAAATTTATCAATAACTGAATGAACTTTTTTCCTGACATCATCTTTGCATTTGCAAAGATCTATAATCTATTTCAGAACATTGAAAGCATATAGGTTAGAAGTTACCTACCTCAAAATTTCAGAACTTGATATTCCAAAATGAGAAAATGTAAGTACCTGCTCAGGTGCACCTTTGCTAGCACGATGCCAGTTTCCATCAGAATCAATGTAGGTTAGAGCAGTTCTCTTGTCTACAGGGTTGAATGGTAGGAAGTGAATCTCTCGGACACCAGCACGTGCCTGGTCAATTATTATCCAAAATGACTAAAGAATTCTTGGACCCAATCCTAAATATAATAGAAGAAAGACATGCAGAAAAAAATAATTTACCTCCTTTGGATCTGCAAGCATTCCTACAATTGCAGCATCAATAGCATCCTGATTTTCAGTCCTTGAAGCCCTTGCTGCATAAAGAATAACATGCTCTTTTTCGACTCCCTTTGTAAATACTTCAATGAGGTTTCTATCAACAGTAAGTTTGTTTAAAGTCAGAGTCCCAGTCTTATCACTGCAGAGAACGTCCATGCCAGCCATTTCCTCAATGGCTGTCATTCTCTTTGTGATAGCCCCTTGTTGAGAAAGCCTGTGGGAACCAATAGCCATGGTGACAGACAACACAGTGGGCATAGCAATTGGGATTCCACCAATCAAGAGAACTAGCATATTGTCAATTCCATCTCTATACTTGCGATGCTGTATCGGGTACATGACTATTAGCTCAACGATTATTCCAACGGCAATTGAGCAAATGCAGAAATTACCAATGGCTGTAAGCACTTTCTGGAAATGCCCAACTTGATTGGTGCTGTCCACTAGGTGGGCAGCTTTACCAAAGAAGGTGTGAACACCAGTTGCAATAACAACTGCTTCTATTTCACCCTGTTTACATGTTGAGCCGGAAAATACTTCATCTGATGGATTCTTCGTAACAGGAAGAGACTCCCCAGTAAGAGCAGATTGATCAATCTTCAAAGGATCACCCTCTAGAAGACGAGCATCAGCAGGAACTATGTCTCCCAATTTAATAGTGATAATGTCCCCTGGAACTAGAATTGCTGCTTCTTGCTCACTCCATCGGCCATCTCTAAGAACCTACATTATGTTACAAGGACATGATTAGAATAAGACAGATGATTCAACGAACTGTTGGGTTGCTGAATGTATAATTTTCACCTTAGTTTTCGGAGCAAGATTAGCCATGAGAGCAGCTGCAGCGTTACCAGCATTATTTTCTTCAATAAAACTTATGGTGGAGTTGATGACCAACAAGACAATGATACCAACGAAGTCCTGCCAGTCCGGAGGCCTTCCATCACCATTTGCCAGGGCAATAGCCATTATAGCAGCAGCTTCCATGACCCATGACAAAGGGTTCCACATAAAACCCAAGAACTTGAGCACCTTGCTCTCCTGTTTGCAGAGTAGCATACTATGTCATGCATAAACATACAAGCTGAAAATGTACGAACTCATATGCAAGTGGTTTATGGCATGAACCTTTTTCTCCTCTAGTTTGTTTGGTCCAAAGACTTGAAGGCGATTGTTGCCTTCCTCGGTTGACAAGCCTTCCCTTGTACATTTCAGCTGCTCGAAAACTTCCTCAATAGGAATCCGTTCCTGTCAACAATTATCATTTAGCCAAACGACAGAAAATGCGGAGTATGTTTGTAGATTTTGGTTGTCATCCGTGCATGAACTGCAGATTATTATTGTCTTTAATCTCAAAATGAATTAAATAAATTTTCAATCGATTGCAGCTGAATAAAGATTTAACTGACCCAAGTTAATCCTACTTGTATGAATAGTTAAAATTTTCAAACTTTTTACTATAGTTTATTTTTGTAGAGAAAATACAAGAGTCCACACCTATGTGAAATTGAAGCTGATCAAAGTGACCGACATGATTAAACAAACCAAAACCAAACACATAGGAGGGAATATCATTTTCTCAATTTGCATTTCAAAAGGCCGTATTAAAGTCAAAAAGCCCATCAATTTTGAAATAATTAATTTTACTACTAATTTATTTAGGAATAGGCGTAAGATTAGACATAATATGACCCTCTGATACGGCCATTCACACTAGTGAAAATCCTCACCAAAAGCTGTTAAAGAATTAGATACTTCTCCCCCCCGCCCCCCAATATTATAATAAAAAGGTACTTATTATCTAATTCCAAAGGAAAAGTCAACTGAAATAATTCAAAAGCGGAAAACTCTATTTGCCCAACGGGAAGCGCATATGTGAAATTAATAATAGCAAAATTATATCACACGAGTTTTTAGACTAAAAAATATTTTTAAAAAAAAGAATACACTGACAGAAGTTAGTAAAATTAAAATTTTCACTGACCGTATATTAGATAATACTTTTAAAAATATCCTGATATTAATAACTTTTTAAAAGTTAATGATAAATATATGGTATACAGAGAGTGACACGATGGAATGTCTATTTATGAGTTAGAAATATGGTAGAAAATCTCATCAGAAAGATATATAATATCGAGCTATTTAAATCGAAGAAAAAAAAAAGATAGAATTAAGCTTTAAATATCATAAAAAGTAACGGCAAATCGTAACCGAGCGTGTCGCTAAAACATGTTTGGTGTGCACGAAATTTTTTAAAACGGAAGAAATAATATTATTTGAATCGTAAATCTTGACTCTTCATATACAAACAAAGGAAAACTAGGGAAATCATTTTTTTCACCCTGTTTGGCTAAAATTCATAAAAGTTGAGAAAAAGCACCGTTTGAATCACCCATGATAATGAACCAAAAAAAAAAATCACTCATGATGAAATCTTATCAGTTAACCAAAAAGTAATGGAAAGATTCCCCTGTTTCGATTGAAAACGGGAAACTAGATTCGAATATATATAAAATCGCTTTTCAGTGATAGAGAAAACCAAACAGAAACCAGCATGCATGTATTGGAATTAAAAAGATTTATGTGAAAGAAAAGAGAATACCAGATCAACGGACTCGTTTTTGATCTCCTCAAGACTGATGCCTTTTTCGCCTCCCATCTTCCAAGCTTAGTGGTTGAAGCAGCAGCCAGTAATGGAAGAAGGTATTGGAATTGTAAAAAATAAAGGAAACACCAAAGAAACGCTTAAATACTCATATTCAGAGTAAAATACTAACAAAAAAGTCTAGGAAGAAAAATGAGAGACGTATCCCAGTGTTTTTCTGACCTTTTGGGTGTTAGAAACGTAAATGAATGGAGTGTGGGTTAGAGTTGGTGAGTTTATATAGGTGTTAAGTGAGGGAAGAGGAGGCTGCCCCTTGGGGATATAGAGTAAGCCAAATGAAAAAAAGGAGGAGAGCACCAAGGAGGGTTGGGCGGTGGGACCCGCATGGCTGGTCCTTCTTCTTGCCCGCTTTGACCCGCCACGCGCCGCTTCTTTCTCTTTACTTCACTTCACACATTTGTCTCCCCAACCTCTACGGACTTTTCCTATACTCTTTTATCTTTCTTTAAATTAAAAGTAATGCATTTTAGTCTCTATGATATATTAAAATTTGGATCCAACTCTTTTAGTTTAATTTAACATAATTCCCTCCATTTATTTTTTATAATATTAATTTCTAAATTTGTATTGTGTTTTTAATTAGTGTAATTAGGATAAAGTAAATTGTTAAATATAATTAAAATGTAATATTATAATAAAAAAATACATATATTTTTATTTAATGTGCAATTTGATACATGAAATTTTTATTATGATTCAAATATATATATATATACATGAAACTTTACTTTTGATTCAATTATACATGTTTAAAGAAATAAATACATCAATTTATATATTATATAAATATAATAATTTATGTATGTAATATGTAACCTTAAAATGATTCTATAATAATAATTGTATAAGTGATTTATGAAAATCAAATCAAATGAAGATTTCATGTATAAAAATATATAAAATCAAATTTCATATATAGTCTTGTACATTTATCCAAAATTTATATAATTTTAAATTTTATCTATGATAAAAGAATTTCAAATCATAATTAAAAAGTTTTAAAGATATTTAATGTGCAATATAATGTTAGTACAAAACATGTCCTAAAAGTACCACCCGAGGAAGTGAATAGTGTGAAGCTAGCGGTATTATGATAGAGGATTTCGTGGTTCAACATGTTTTGCTGATGCACCAAGCCCTTTGACCTTCTTATTAGTAAAAAAAAAAAAAAAAAAAAAAAAAAACAAAGGAATATTATTCAAAATAATAAATAATAAACATAAAAAAAAAAACAAATATCACTTATTTTCATTATTCAAATATAGTGCTAATAAAAAATTTGGTTAAAACGTTTTAAAAGTTGTTAAACTTTTTTAAAAAATCAATTAAGTCCTTTAACTTTTTTTTCTTTTAATTAAGTATTTAAGTATTAAAATTACAATCAATTAAGTCATTTGACCATTAAAGTTAAATGCCAATCATTATAGAGTAACAACAACCCCTTTTTTGAGTGTTTTTACCATGGGGCACAGTAGGATCGTGTGTGCCACATCGCGAAAACTGATATTTTATATTTAAAATCATTAAAAATTATAAAAATTATAAATATAAATTATTAAAATATTTTTAAAGTTATAAAAAAATTGCAAAAAAATTATTAAAAAAAACTAGCATAATAAAAAGTTATATAGATTAAGAAAAAAATAAAAAATTGTAAATATTATGAAAAATGTTTAAAATATAGAAAATTATTAAAACTACTAAAAATGGAAAAGTGCAAAAAATCATAAAACATAGAAAATTACAAAAACATAAAAAAATGTTTACAATTTCATATATAGATAGTACTTGTCTTCTCAACCGATTTATCCACTTTACTTTACTTCTCAAAACACTTCCCCATTATCGACAATAGACAAAGGGATGTAAATTCTGGGGAGGTATGTGGTGGATGAGTACAACAGATAACTTCAAGGATCAAATAAATTGCTTATTATTACATTTCAAACTCTCTCAACTCTCTCAATCTTTTTGTTCTAAATTTATCGATATTCTCACCTTAAAAATATTTTTTAAAATTATATCATATTTTATTAGTTCAGATTACTTTCTCATGAATGGTCACCTCTCTAATTCGTTTTGACGACAACCATATTTTCGCAGCCCAAGCAGCAATGTAAGACGAAATTTTAATTTTCGTTATTTTCAATTATGTTTTTTTTTTGATAATTTGAAATAAAATTTTTATGTTATAAATAGGTGGATGATCGAATTTTGGAGGAGTTCATACATAATATGAAAAGCCTCCAATCCCTCAAATTCATAGATCTGTGCTCAGACCCCGACTGGTACTGGCCACTGAAGTTTAAATTTGTGCCAAAAACTAATGAGTGTCTACTATAGATGTTTCGGGAACACCGTAGGAACTGCTTTGTAACAGGCCAGTCAACCCATTGTACGACCGTATAGTAAGACTTTTTTCTTCAGCTTCGGTTCCTGTATTCGTTGTAACGGTGGCCAAAGATGGGCCAGATTCATCAACCTCTGCGAACTCGACATATAACTCCATTACATCTTTCCGCTTAAGCAATGCAATGATATGATTGTCTCAAGATGGACCACATCAAATAACTCATACCTATAGGGGTCAATGGAAGCCAAATATCTACATTGCAACTTTGAAATTCTTCCTCGGGTCGATCCCCCGACCTTCCTCCTGATTCTGTTCTATAGCTTACGTAATTGAATAGTAGGATTGAACACAAATTCCATGGACTTTGCTCCTACAAACACCACTTTGACCTCTATATTACAGATTTGATCGTCTTAGAAAATAACGGATTTCACTTATCGACTCATTTCAATATCGGCCACGAATTGGATGAACAAACACAAAAAAAAGTACTGGACTATCCAAAGTACACAGAACAAATTTTGAAACACAACTTTTTGGTAGTTTGATATTAATTTTTTGCATTTCTAAGTTGTAACACCCTAAACCCACCTCGGACGTTACGGTCAGATCTGGTGTGTCACATGGTCTATTTATTCTCAACCAGTTACTTTGATATATCGTTATGTTATTATTTGAAAATTTTTGACTAACAGTTTGAAGTTATTAAGCAAAATCAGATTAAAACTGGGTTTTTCTTTAGCATAAAGTGTCTATAAAAAATCCCGTTTGTTGCCAATATTATTGTTAAATCATCCAACCATTACGAAAGGCTTGTTGAAAACAATTGCTATTAATTTTGAAAACTCGCGTATCCTAGTCTACCGATTAAAACAATAAAAGCGAAATCAAAACCAAACATCCATAATGGCCTTATTACAATATAAAATTCGAAATTAAAATGAAATTAAATTTAAGCAAAACGAAAACCAGAACATACGTGTAGCCACCCCGAGTCCCTCGCAGCTCCAAATCCTCTATGGTTGGGGGTTACCTGCATAGGTGGAAATAATAGGGTGAGTTTGTGAAAACTCAGTGTGTAAATTAAACCCAACCAATATCAGAGATAAGAGATCAGACATGTAGTTCAGTCTAGGCCGAAGCCCTATTCAGATACAGATCAATCTAGGCCTTGGCCCTATTCAGAAACAGAGTGGGCCTTGGGCTCATTACAAATACGGAACAAAATATAAATATATATGCAAAAGCCCAATCTCAATCCAGCCCAACACACCACCCGTACCAGCCCATTACACCATGTGGGGAATAACTCAACCCACCCATCCCTACACACTTCAGACGCAGTAGAGCTGCTAATACAAAGATCGTGGCAAAGCCACCAAAATAGAATTATGAGGCGAAGCCTCTAAGCAAAATACGTGGCAGTGCCACTATACAGAACTTCCTCCAAATCCAAAACCAACCCTATGCAAACTAGAGTACTACATATCATAAGCATATAGATTATTAGATACAGATATAGACATGCAAATCAGTCAACTATTTCTAGGGGTAAAATAGTCTATTGGCAACTAGGGGTAAAATGCTACCCTTTAGGGGTATTTTGGTCATTTCACTAAGTCTCGATGTTTCAACACCTAATACGACCTTCTAGTAGGTCTAACTTCGCTCCAAGCGACTCAGGGAGTCCATTCAGTCACATAGTGTATTCGGGCTTAAAACCCCTAATGGGCCCAAAACCCCTAATGGACCCGAGAGAGCCCACACGCTCGTGTGGCCCGCTTAGTCTAAACTTATTCATATTATCACAGATTTAGCATTTAACGTGCCAGAAAACACTTACCGCATAATTTTACCCATATGGGCCTGCAGGCCCGTTGGGCCCATTTCGGCCCATCGAGGCCCAAAACAGCCCAAATGCACGAAAATTCGCACGGTGGCCCTTACACTCTAATACCTACAATTCGTGGTTCCGGTTCAGCCCACAAGCATTCGCACGCTCGCAAGACCTCGAAATGTCGATATTTCGGCATTTCGACTTTTACTGATCTATGCTACTAGAAGGTGTCGTTACACACCTGATTTCGCGATTAGCGTCGGACGATCCCGCGAACGATTAACCTACAACAGTTTAACCACCACATCAAACTATAATCCAATTGAAAACCTTCCTTACCTAAACCTTCATGCATTCGGCCACTATCAAAAATCCCATCAACCACTTACCTTGCCGAAATCTAGCCACTAGATCTAAACTGCTACATTACTTTCGTCCACCAACCACCCTTCACGTGTTTGCCTCCTACCAACTGCTAAGAACATAGATAGCCAAGAGATAGAACGTTAGTCAATTTCCTAATGACAAGCTTGAAGCCGATTACCCTATAGGGGATTCGACTTTTATGAGACTAACCGAGAAGAGGGCAGAACGCACTTACCTTGATCAGATCTCTGCTAACCTGCTACTAACTCCAACCTAGTACTCTCGTAGATCCGATCGAATTCTATGAGGAAGAAGAGATCTATTATTCGGCTATGAGGCCTAACAAGAGGAATAGTCGATTGGGGAAGGGGTAATCGATTTAGGGGGTTCGGTAACAAGTGTTTTGGCAACGATAGATAAGAGGAGAACTAAATAGAGATTCAGCCAAGAGACTTAGATAGAAAGAGAAGAATCGGCTCAAAAGGAATGAAAAGAATGGCTACTTAGGGATGTACCAATCGGCTCTGATGGAGAAATAGAATAAAGAGAAGAGGGTTTGAGGTTTCGGCCTTAAAGGAAAAGGTGATGAACACAAATAAAATGTGAAGGGAGTAAAGAGATTGTGGCGTCGGCTATGAATGAAGAAGTGAAAGAAGAAGTATGGTAACTAAAGAGAGCACTAATCGACCAAAGAGAGAAGAGAAAGAGGCTATGGTTCGGCTTAAAGACAAATATATCAAAAGTAAAGAGAGAGTGGAGAGAATGGCTATGCCAACTCGGTTTTCTTGGGATCAAAAGCCTAAGTGGTCCAAGCCAATGCCACCTAGGTGCACTAAAATGCCGAAAACCAAAACACTAAAGAAAGAAATCGGCAACCTACTTCCTAATTGCTGAAACGTCCAAAAGAATTTACCCTTGTCGATTTTTCCAACTACAAAGTCCCCCATTCGGCCAACTCTTGCCTCTCACTCTAATCCCTAAATTTTCTCCTTGTTAATCTCCCCTTATCACTTCTCAATCAAATCTCATGAGCACTCAAACTCCTTCCCTCATAATTTAACTTGGAGTCCACCTCTTACCTTGTCCAAGCAGCAAAATTAGAATACTTTGCCAACAAGGGATTCGAACCTACGCTCCTTTACAAGCCACAACACGCCTTCCCCTTGCATTTTAAGTGGCGTCCCTCTGCCACTTTACCACAAGCTTTCTTGTGTCACAAATCCCCAACTTTAATTTAAAAGTCCTATATGTTACCACCCAGATTTTCCCAAAGCAAAAATTAAGATTTACCAGGGCTTAGGCTTTAGCCCAGGCCTTCTAAAGCCCCACTAAACGCACCCAAACCATAAATTAAACACACCCAAACATGCAAATATTAATTCAAGCAGAAATTTCGAAACCCTAAAATTTAGGGCGTTACATAAGTTATGAAAATTATGTTCCTTTTATAGGAAATAATATACAGAGAAAGATATACGTGTTTTAAAATCCATTTATCAATACACACATTCATTAAATTGGTATGATGCAAGTGCAAAGTATTATCATCCACGGCGTGTTTAGAAGTCATATAATTTTATCTCACCCGTGCTCCCCAAGTATTCTACAAAGTTACTTTAACTTTTAGCAGGAAAGAAAAACATTAGAGAAAGTTCCCCCATTTGGGCGTGTTTTCTCTAACATTTTTCTTCTGGCCAAAGTTAAAAGTACCTAACGCTTCGTACTTTTCATCCACTTTAAGCATGTTTTAAATATATTCGTCTAGTCCTACAGCATGTTTTCAACCATTAGAAATTTTTACTTTGCAATCCAATTCTTCCCTATGCCTATAAAAAGAGTCTCACACACCAAGCTTCATCGTCCCTCAAACATCTTCTCCTCTACTCTCCATCCCTCATCCATAAAACATTTTTGGGTCTTAACAATTTTGGTAGCTAAAAATATTTCCTTAATGTTCGAGGTATTCTTGAGTCATCAATGATACAATATCGCTCCAAGCTATACAAATTTCATATATCATGCCGAGTGGAGACCATTACCTTCTGGGGGAACTCAAGTTTCGGGGTGATTTCACTTTATACAATCAGGGGTGGAAGTCTACGTGGAGGTCTCAATCAACAACCATTACGCGATCATGGAACAAGGTATAATGGGGGAGCTAGTTGATGGTCGTTATGCGGGCACGAGCTCAAACTTTTCGGATACCCAAAAATGTTACCCTGTAAATACCATGTTGAAGTTTGAAGACATAATCATACGAAAAACCTCTAGGTCTTCCCGTTATAATTGGCGTAATTTTTTTTCTCTATTTCTAAGCATCTGATACCTTCAACCTTCCTTCTTATTTTAAGGCTGGTATCGTCATGGACGCAAGAGGACTCTTAGGCAGGGAACGACTGTTGGGGTGCAGTAAAGGTGATGCTCCTTTCGGGGAGACGATGGTTGTTGTTATTAAACAATCCATTAATAACTACAACCATTACCGCTTCGACCCAAGTTTGACATCTACTATGCCGAAACATCCACTTTCCAACTGAGAGCCTTATTGTATTGACCTCGGTATCAGCTTTCAAATAAGAATAAAAGGATAAAGATACCGACTAGGAAATAGAGAAAAAAATTATATTGATTACACTGAAAATCCCTAAAGTTTTACTGTATAATTATGAACTCAATCTTATGTATGGTATATATAAGGCATCATTTACGGGTATCCAAAAAGCTTAAACTCTTGACCACGTAACGACCGTCACTTGGCCCTCGATTATACTTAAACCCATAACTGTATCATGACCATCGACTAGGACTTCCACCTAGACTTTGACCCTGGATCGTATTAAGTACTGTCACTTTGAAACATGATTCCCCCAAGATAAGTTTCTCAAGTAATGGTCCTATCTCACCATGACATATGAAATGTATGTGTTCTGAGGCACGTTATCACGTCCACAACCCCTCAAATCTACCTATAAACTTTTGAAGTTCCAATCAAAAACCCTAAGCTAATTTAAAAAACCCAAAACCCTAAAATATTAAAACCCTATCCTTACCCCTAAAATATTAAAAACTCTAATTCCAACCCTAAAAATTAAAAACCCTAACCCTAGGGAGAGAAAAGGAAAGCGTGTGTAACTAGGCATGCTTTTTCTTCATTTAACAGGAAAGCGCGTCCAATTGGCTGCGCTTTCTTGCTACGTATACAGAAAGCGCACCCAACTTAACATACTTTATCTTTATCTCTCCTAAAAATGGCCTATTTCCCTAAATTAAAAGAAAAGACCTAAAGGTCTAATTAAAAAAATTGGCATTTACATCTAATTTAGCAGGTTTATAACTATAAATATCACAAGGATTCATTTTAAGAAAAAAAATTTAAACTTCTGTTGTGTCCTAAAACATTGTTTTCTAAACCAATTTTCCAAAAATATATAACAAATATTATATCAATTTAATCACATATACAGTTCAAAAACATGATGAGATTAAGAATGCTTCTATCAATTTAATCAATCAAATAGAGAGAACGAAAAATTCAATAAACAATTTACACCATAGAAATAACAAAATTTGACTTTGATACCAATTGTTAGAAAATTCAAGTGAGAATTATTACTTTACCAAATTATCTATAACAGTAAACTTTACCAAATTATTACTTGTATTTTCGAACTCAACAAGATCCGATTAATTCTTGGCTTTCAACCAAAATGATCATCACTGTTATTTTCGAACCCTCATTTGCTTGGAGAGTGAGTTTTAATTCCTAAACCAAACACATAATGAAAATTTTAACTTTCCAGTGGGAAAAGTCATTTCGCTTTCTATGAGAAAAGAAACATAAGTCAAATCTCAAGTTCTCACAAAAATAGAATTTATTAAAAATAAATCTCAACATTTTTCGGCATAACAACTATTCTTAAAGTTGTGTTAATTGACTTAGTCTATAGCCCTTATATATAGATAAAAATCCACAAGATTTATACTAGAACAAAAAGAGGTAAAATTATCATATTTTAATAGAAAACATAGAATCCTATTAGGACTCTATACAGTGGGTGGCATACCAACTAAAAATACTAGTATGCCCCCAACCCCAACCACATGTGAGCTTACTGGACCTATATGTTTTAAGTACAATTATATGTGGTATCTAGTCTTAATTTAATTTTTAAAAACTCATATAATTCTCTAGCCTAGCTAATAACTAATTTTTTATCCCAAAATATTACTTATTAAATTAATTAAAATAAATTTATTTAATTTTTCAAATAAATTATTTTTTCAACCCAATTTTAATTCTGTTAAAATCATGACGACTTTATCATATTAGAATTTATGAGTAAATAAATTTAATTGTTCCGTTCAGTATAATTGCAATGACTAGTTAACCTAATTATCGCTTTGAAGTCAATTATTTAATTACATTCAATCAAATAATAATTCAAAGAAATTAAATTAATTTATAAGTATTCTCTTGTTTCTTGTGAGAAAATGCATTTGTGTCAAATAGTAATACATGTAATCTATTTCACTTTTCGGTGCTTCTATTCTTCCAACTTATCTCTTTTGGTTGCAATCTAAACAAGGTTATGTTGCACAAGCGGAGGGATCGATTGAACACACATAATTAGTGCTCAAATAATTTGTAGTTAAGTTCTGACTTTTTATCTATTAATTGCAATATTATTTCGTCATTAAGTCAATCCATTAAAAAGACTATGACTGAACTATCCCTTATAACCATTATGAAAGCAATTTATAACTCTACTCATCTAGTGACCTTGTTATTAGTGTGTTACCCTCATAGGACATCCTTAATCTTTTTGGGTTAAAATTCGTTCATCCAATATGATCTTATTTTATTTCATAATAATCATTACATCTTCCACTATAAAAAGATCATTACTAACAAATAGTAATGAAAATTATTTATCCAAGAAAAATGACTTGTTGCCAAATTTATTTTCCATAAACCATGCAATGTCAATTAGATGATATCATTTACCCTTTTATCGAGTTATGAATTCCACTATTGTAGATGAAGCTAAGTCATACATAAGTTATATACCCAACATGCCTACTTTCAACCCTGATACTAATGAAACACGAGCTTTCAATATATCAAAGTATATAAGTTCCATACCCATGGTCTGGCACTTGCTCAAGATTTAGGTAAGTCATAACATGAACGTCACAAGTGAATAAATCCATAAACAGATTCAAGATATACTCAACTTAGATCTTGCTTGAATTGTCATTTGAGATAAGTACACCTGACTGTGTGCATGTGTGTGCATAAAACAAACGATTTTATAAAGTAAATTTAAAGTGCGATTTTACTAAGTGTACAGGTCAGTTGTTGTTGGAAAAATCCTGGTTTGAAAACGGTTTTCTTTCACAGCATAAAATTAAAAATTTGAAAACTGACTCGATTTGTAATATTTATAGCATAAACCTTAACTGAATTTGTCCATGTGTTTTTAACTTAGCTGACATTCATTGTTCCTAGCTTTCAACCAAAAAATCTTATCCACTATTCTCGTACCACGAACTGCTTAGAATGTGGGCTCGAACCAATTGAATCGAAGCACAGAAATAGAAAAAGTTCTTTCCATTTGAGGTAAAAACAAAAATTCTCTTTTTAATAGAAACTAGTAGAATTGTTATTCCAGAAAAATATATATAATAGTTGAGAATAAATTCTCTCTATTTTTTGACAGAATAACAATATTTCAAAGTTGTGTTAATAGCTCTATCGGTGCCATCTATTTATAGAAAGAAAAGGTAGAACCCTTATTGAGTTGTAGTGGTTTATTTCGAATAAAAAATAACATTCTACTTAGAATAGGACTAAAGTAGACGACACACCCTAGTATTCCTATTAGGGTTGCCGCCCCCTTCATGTCCATTAGGGGTTTTTTGGCCTCTCTCACATCAGGTCCAATTACGAGTACTTCCTAAGCCTTTTTGACCCGGTACTTTTTAATGTAATCCAATCTGATTCAGGTTTTCTATTTCCCAAAATAAACTTTAATATTCATGTATAAAATAATTTTTATCCCTATTTTACTCTCAGCAAAATTTTGACGATTTTCCCTTCGTAAAATTTTGAGAATTTTACCACTAGTAAATTTTGAGAAAATATGTTCAATATTTCACAACTCAACATCTTCATTGTGACTGAATCATTTATTTTTGTTTTCGAGCTCCAAAACAATCTAAAAATATAAACTCATTCTTCCAATCATTTTTTGAGTAGTCCATATAAGATTGCAAATTGATAATTTCCATTTTCATTTTTGGAAACATACATTCATTTCTAAATGATTCCATTTTTCCATTTTAGAGAAAACCATATCATTTTTGAATGTTTTTCATTTCTTTTTTCCTATTCATTTTGTTCGTTTCTATTCAAACACGCAATTCATTTATGTTTTCAGCGAGCTATGTAGTTGAGGCTCTAACGATTTATAATTAAGTTCTAGCTTTTCACCTATTAGTTATAAACTTATTTAGTCATGAAGTCATCCCACTATAGTATCATGACCGAGCTCTCCCCAATGGCATACCATTACGAAAGCAACTACTCATTGCCCATCCAATGACCTTGTCATAAGAGTTTTACCCTCATAAGGCATCCTTGATATCTTCAGGATAATATCCATTCTCCCAATATTATCTTATTTTATCTCATGGCAACCATTATATCTTTCTGCATGAAAAGTTAATCACTATCTAATATTGATCAAGTCATCCATCACAAAAACGGACGATTGGTGGTCGCATTTACTTTTCATCAACCATGTAATGTCAATGAGAGAATATCGTTTACCCATGTTTTGGGCTATAAATTACATTCTTGTGAATGACACTATATACTATAGAATCCGTACACCCAACACACCAACTTTCAATTTTTTATCTATTTGAACTCAGGCTTTTACTTACATCAAAGTGTATGAGTTACACATACATAGTTCGCCATCCACCCAAGATTTAGGTATGCCACACTATGAACGTTACAAGTTAATAAACCCATAAATGGGCTCAGGATTTATTCTGCTTGGGTCCTATTTGATGTACTGTCAGTCCAATCAGTCACATTTATGTCTCTATCTTTTGGGAGTCATTTGCTTTGATGCCCAAGACAATGCATCTCCCCAATTAGACTTGATAGATGATATATTAGTCTTTTAATTTGTTTGCTCATTTTCGATTAGACTAAGGACATGTTTAGGTTCATCTACTAATAAAAGTTGGCTTTCTGTACTACAATCCGGCCATGTAATACCGCTTAGTATCAGTTAATAAACAACATTTTCTTCCATTTTACTTTGCATGCAAAAACCATTTGAGGACAATTTTATACAAAGTATATTAATTTAATTAATGAATTTATTTTATTAACTAATCTATTCGAAAAAATTACAAGTGTATATTGACGAAAATACTACACTTATGGCACCAGATCCAACAATCTCTCATTTGCTCTAATGAAGTAGATGAGTTGTAACACCCCTAACTCATATTCGTCACCGGAATAAGGGTTACGGAGTATTACTAGACTTATAACAATAACAATCATACATTTAACAGTCATTTCTCATATCCAAATATAATCATTCATATACTTTCATAAAGTCCCTAATACGAGCCTTCAAGGCCTAAAACAAACATTTAAAAAGATTTGGGACTAAACTGAGAACTTATGAAATTTTTAGGAAAAACTTTGAAAATTTTTCATATACAGGGGACACACGCCCGTGTCACAAGCCGTGTGGACATTCGAAATGGGATCATATGGCTGTGTCCCAAACCGTGTCCTAACCCGTGTAACTCTCTGACTTGTGTCACATGGCCAACCACACGCCAGTGTGACTAGCCCATGTAACTCACTGACTTGCTTCTATTAAAAACTACAGGGGACAAACGTCCGTCTTACCTGACCGTGTGTCACACACGGCTAAGACATACACCCGTGTCTCTACCCAGATGGACAAAAATAGGCTATTTTCTAAGCCATAATTCTCACCGAAACTTACATCTACCTAAGCACTTCAATTGGCACATAACATAGCATTAATAAGCATTCCAACCAATCTAAAATCAAGCCTAAAATATGCAATTCTAATACCAACAATTATAATGCTCATAACATCATATTTTGCCAATCTAAAACATACCAAATTCACTTTCAACAATTCACCTAGTTGGTCATTTTCAAACATGCATTATTTGCCTATTATTAGCATACTAATTCATTCTCAATTTTGACCATTTGTTACTTCTAGTATCAAATCACAACAAAGCATTTATGAAGCACCTATAATCACTTGACAAAAGGGCATTTACACATATAAACACACAACCAAAACATACATCATCTACAAGCCAAATCAGTTGGCTAAATACACTATCAACATATAAGCCATAATAACTACAACTCCTATACATGCCATATAACCAAAATTAGTAAGTTCAAAAGTACCAAAACGATAACTGGATAGTGTGATGTGATCTCCAATGGCTTCCAAATCGAGCGAGCTTCCGAATCACTATAAAATATAAAAAAAAATATAGAATAAGCTATAAAGCTTAGTAAGCTCGTATAATATATAATTAAACTTACCATTAATTCACAAATTATAAGTAAACATAGTAAATCCACTCAAATTGTCAAATGTCTAAACACATAAATTCCTCAATAGGTTAGTCACGTAATGTACATATAATCATTAAATCAATATGGAAGAGTTCAACAATCATTCAAGCTTCATGTACTTATATGTTCCATTTCATAGTTCAATATGTCATATAACATCAATTCCATGTAATTCATATAACTCTTGTGCTAGCTCATATCAACTTACATAACTTGTAGCATATTTGTACCCGTTAAACCACTTAGAATATCATTAGATACACGGGTGGTACACACAAAGTGTATTAAACGGTAATTCATCAATTCTTGTACATATATGCTCTTTCAAGCTATAAACGATAAGCTCCTCTTGAGCTAAAATATCGGTAAGCTCATACGAGCTATGGTGAGTCTGCAACACATGTAGGATCTCAACCACATCGGTAACCCTAATGGCATGTCACTTGTATCCTACGAATTCCTAATGTTCAAACGGGACTCGGTATTTATCAGACTTCATCAATTAGGACTTTAATAATCATGTAATTCATTTTCTCAATTTACATACATACATTTCAAATAAGTACATATATAAATACGCAATTCTAATTATACGAACTTACATTGTATTCAAATGACGGATTTGCTCGTCTACTCAATAACCTTGTCTTTTCCTTGATCTAATTTCGATCTTTGCTTTTCTTAATGCAAGGAGTCTATTGCCAAACCTTCAAGAGCTCAAAAATGGTGTATTTTCTTGCTTATTTTCGGCTAGGTGAATAATATGGACAAAAATATAGTTTTGTTTTACTTATTTAATCTTTATTAATTTATTTATTATAAAACATTAATTCACCTAATACATGTCCATAAATGTCCACTCACTATTATAATGGTCTAATTACTACATAAGGACCTTTACTTTAAGGTTCTATAGCGATTTAGTCCTTTTTTATCAAATCAAACATTCAAACAATAAAATTTCTTAACGAAATTTTCACACAATCATACTATCATGTTGTAGACATTAAAATAATAATAAAATAATTATTTTAACCTCAGATTTGTAATCCCAAAACCATTTTTCTGATTTAACTAAAAACGGGTTGTTATATGAATCATGTTTCGCATTCTTGTGCCCCTCCATATGTTTCCCAAAGATCTCTCTAGCTATAAGAGTCTTGGCTAAACAAATCCCCGAGGTTTGTCCTCATATTTGATCTTTGACTACGTCTACCATTCAGTCAAACACTACTTTCTCTCTTTTGTGTTTTGTCCTTATGTAGTTTATTTGAGTTTAGCTATATTTATATTGTTATAGTGCCATAACTTTTCTATATCTCATATTCAACCCTTCATAGTGAAGTTAGCAGTGCAACCTTGCTTTACACTTATTCAAATAATAGACCCACTGCTTAGGACAAAAATAAAGCCCGATGTCGATTTCCTCAAATTTTGACATGTTTGGAAGTTAGAATTTGTATATCCAATAGGAGTGAGATTTCCTCTGGAATACACACGCATATAATCCTTCATTCTCCATAAATACCAGAGCGTATAGTTAACTGCTTGCCAATGCCTTGATCTTGGGTTTTCTTGATATCAACTTACAAACCCTACTGTAAAACAGATATCTAGGCGTGTGCATAACATAGCATACATGAGACTCCCTACTTCCAAAGCATAAGAAACATTTCTCATGTTCTCTTTTTCTTCTACTATCTTAGGATAGTCCTCTAAAGATAGATGAAATCTAGATAAGGAGGGTTCATTTCCCTTCTTTGTATTAGTCATTGTATAACGCTTCAATATCTTGTTTGCGTCACTTTGTTCTTTCGATCCTTTAGAATTCGAATGCCTAGAACAAAATTAGCTTCTTCCAAGTCCTTCAGACTAAATTGTTGGGTTAACCACAGTTTAACCGATGACAATGCCCCTACATCATTTCCAATGAGTAGAATGTTATCAACATATAGAATGAGAAAAACCACATTTCCATCCTCTAAATGTTTATAAACACAAGGTTCATCTACATTTTGCTCAAATATAAAATTCTTGATCACTTGATCAAATTTTTGGTTCCATGAGCAAGATGCTTATTTAAGTCCATATATGGATCTAAGTAGTTTGCAAATTTTATGCTTGTTTCCTTTAGTTATATATCTGAAGGGTTGCATCATTTAGATTCTTTCTTTAAGATAACTGTTCAAAAACACTATCTTGACATCTATTTGGTACATCTCGTAATCAAAAGTTGCTGTAATGGATAGTAATATGCAAATTTACTTGAGCATGACAATGAGAGAGAATGTTTCTTCGTAATCGATACTTTCTTTCTAAGTTTAACCTTTTGCTACAAGTTTGGCTTATAATTTTCCACTTTTCCATCCACATTTCTTTTCCTCTTGTAGATCCACTTACACCCTGTAAGTTTTATCCCTTCTAGTAAGTTTACAAGTTCCCACACTGAGTTGGAATACATAGAGTCTATCTCAGCTTTCATAGCTATTTCCTAGAGCTTAGAATCAGCACTATGCATCACTTCGTTATATTTGAGTGGGTTATCATCTTCTTGTTTGATAGGCTTAGTGTTAAAAATATTTTCACCAGATTAGAAGAACTCCAACCTACGAGAGACCCTCACATTGTGATGAAGCACCCTATGTTGCTAATCGTTTGTTGGTATATTATTAAGAGTTGGTTCTGGAACCGTTTCTGTAGGGTTTTGTATATTTCCTGAAAGCTCCTCAATTACCTCTTTACTCCAAGGTTTGAAGTCATTCATGTAACTTTCTTCAAGAAAAATAACATGAGTTAAGATTATAACAATTTTCTCTTTCAGGTTATAAAGAAAACCACCATTTGCTCCCTTAGGATATCATACAAACATGCACAACTCTATCCGTGAGTCTAACTTCTTTACATTTTTATCCAATACATGGGTCGATCATCCCCAAATCCTAAAATAATTAAGATTCGGCTTCTGCCATGCAACAATTAGAATGGGGTTTTTGATGTTGCCTTAGTTGGCACATCATTCAGAATATAGCAAGTCGTTTGTACAGCATATCCCCAAAAATATATTGACAACATTGAATAACTTAACATCGAACGTACCATTACTAACAATGTTTGATTTCTTCTCTCTGCCACACCATTTTTTTGTGGAGTGCCTAGCGCGGTTAATTGGGACAAAATTTCATTCTCTATGAGGTACCCTAAAAACTCATCAGATAAATATTCCCTACCTCGACCAGACTGAAGTGCCTTTTTGGGTAAACCTAGTTCTTTCTCCACTTTCGCACAAAACTCTTTGAATCTATCAAAGGTTTAACTTTTGCGGTGCATCAGGTATACATACCTAGATTTGGAATAGTCATCGATAAAGGTTACATAATACTCCTAACCCCCTCTTGCAGTAAAGCTCATGCGGCCCCATATGTCAGTACGTACAAGTTTTAAGGGTTTTCCGACCCTTGTTCCTTTTGCAAACCAAACTAGTAGACCATAACCTAACCTTGAGGGAAAACACGTGTTCAATTTAACAAGGAATTTGAATATAAATATGATTATAGTTGAGATGGGATTCTGATTTCTAAAATATGGATCCGAGGCTAGCACAAGGTTGGGTCATAGGTAAACATACATGATTGAGAGAAGTATGTACAAGTTGGCGATGTGTGTCCACCAGGGATACTTTGTGTGTTATATTGGTGAAGTGTTTTTACCAAAGAACTGTACTGGCAACTTGGCGTAATGTGTTTACAAGACTGAGTCTCGAAAATGTCTCTATTTTTGGATTGATTTTCAGTAACCTGATAATCATTTTGTGTCTATGTGGAACTCACTAAGTTCAATTGAACTTATTCCGTTACTTTTCTTTCTCAAGCATTTCATTTGTAGAAGAAGATCAATAGAAGGGGACTATGCTAGAGTTGCGTCTGTGAGTGAGATACTTGTCTATTTTCATATCATTCATGACTGTTGGCGACTGGCGTATACATACATTTTGTAATTAAGTTTTGCTTTTACCTCCTAGTTTTATTATTTTACCTTGAAAAGAGAATTTACCCCTTATTATAAACGCGTACACCAAGCTTCCTTGATTTGTAGTTTATGAACTCTTTTATATGTATTCGCCACTAATGGCAGTGGATAATTTATAGGATGTCTTTTATAACTCTTATTATTTTCTCCTTTAAATATGCATACCAAATTTAAAGAAAGAATAATGGTTTGTAACAAAAGCAGGGAATCTTAATAACTTTTTTCTCAAAGGTTTAAGTAAAACCAATGGATTTTGAATCTGTTAGTAAAGCCTCAGTCCATTGGGTGATATGTCTAGTTGAATGATGTATGCCAAGTATTCCTAACAGACTAAGGGGTATTACAATATTCGTCATTTATACTTGTAATTTTTTGAACATATTGGTTTAAATAAAATTCCATTATACATTTATATCATTTGTATATGTCCTCAACAATTTTTGCATGCAAACTAAAATGTAAGTAAATATTAACTCATTGATTATATAATATTTAACTAATATTAAGTTACATTATGTGGTCGGATCATAATGTAAGAAGACAACTAATACTAGTACATAATCTAAACAGTTTACAATCTAATCAAAATTGAGCGAATCGATTAAAAGACTATTATGCTACCTATCAACTCCAATTGGGGAGATGTCTTGTCTTAGGCATCAGAGTGGATGAGTCCTAGAAGATAGAGACATACATATATGCAATTATCTAGACTGACAGTATATCGGACATGACCTCCTAGATATATTTATGGATTTATTCACTTGTGACTTGTATGCGTTGATGTAAATGAAAGCTTACGTTCAAATAAATAGGGAACTACAATTTGGTGCATTGGGTATACGACTTCAACATGATGTAGATCATTCCATAATAGTGGAATTCATAGCTCAATAAAGGGTAAAATATATCATCTCAATTACATTACATGATTGATGAAAAATGAATGTAGCCACGGGTCATTCGTCATAAGATAAATGAATTAATTACTATGTATTAGTAATTGACTTTTTTATATTGATTCTAATTATATATGTTCAATCAGTCCTTCTACTAGCGTAAGGTAACCCGAAACGAATTGCATGTAGAACCAATAGATTATGGAATGAATGAAAATTATAAGTGACCGTCTATGTGTGTGTGTAGAAAAACAAACAATTTTAAGAGTGTGCTTTTAATTCAAGCGTACACTATCAGTTGTAATATTTATAGTGTTATAGTGGAACACAAGAGTATTCTAAGGATTAAACCCAAAGGAGTTAGGGATTTAATGATTCCTACTCGACAAGCATGCAATGAAGGAGTCTAGCTAGGTACTTGCTAAGCACAATATTATGACAGACCATAAATGAAGTTGATTAAAACTAATTAATTACCTAAAAGAAAAAAAGTCAAAATTGTAAATAATCAAAGTGTAAAACTAACAAAAATGGTAACAGACAACGGTCGGTCAATTTCCATTTTGTTGGTTAGCATTTGAATTAGGGATTTAAATCACTATTACTCCTAAATTTACTAAATTTTACCTCTCGGCCTCAGTTTTACCAACTTAGACAAATTAATCTAGTTTATCTCTCAACCTCACCAACTAATCTGGAACTATCAAATTGGTGTCTAATAAAATCTCTTCTCAGTCTCACTTCCCTGAAATTTCCCTTAGGGTCGTTAATCCTAAGTTTTAAAGTCTATTCAATTTAGTCCAGTTTTTACGATTTAGTCTTTATACCAAAAATTTACTGGACAACATTTTCATCCACCAACCACTTTAGATTTAGCTACATGTACTACTACTAAAGCAAACAAGGACACAATAATAACATAAAATATGCACAAATAGTAAATGCAAGAAAAATGATAAAAACTAAGGTTTTTCTTCAAAAAGCTTGAAAGTACTGAAGATGGCAGCAAAGGAAATGAACAAGAACAATTAGAGGTTAGACTTATAATGATGAAACTAAAAGGAAACTGAGTTATATTAGTACTAATTATTAACTAAAAATACAAGAAGTTATAGGTACTAAACCAACAAATAAAATTCACTACAATGATAACTAAATTAACTATCTACCATTAACACTAAGAAAAACAAGAAAACGTGCTAGAAAAGTAAACCTTAAGCTATGGAAAAGAAAACTGTAACTCCCCTAACTCACATATGACACCGGATTGGACTACCATGTATTACGAAGTGTTTAACAATATTTAACCTTACATAAATTCTGTATATTTCTAGGTAAATATTAATAATAAATCATATTCAATTTAAGCCAAATATACTTTTACGAGCCTTAAATCGAGCTTACTAGGCCTTAATAATAATTGGAAACCTTTCGGAGTCAGTCTGAAACTTGAAAAGTTAGGTAAAAGTTAAAAATTTTGGAAAACAATGGGTCACACGACTGTGTGGCCATGCCATGTAAAACAGTCCAGCTCGTATGGCCAAAACATGGCCATGTCTCTACCCCACACGTATGTGTAGTAAATCCACACGCCCGTGTCCCTGACCCATTTAACTCACTAACTAGGACCACATGACCATGTCCCAACTCATTTGTTTGCTCGTGTAACTTACTGCTTTGCGAGACACGGTCGTGTCGTAGGCCATGTACCTGACCATGTAAAACCTAATTGAAACCTAAAAGATACACGGCTGTGCGAATAGACTGTGTGTAGCACGTAGCCGTGTGATAGCTCATGTCTCAAGCCTTGTGTACCAAAATGTACCTTAAAAATCAAGTTTACCAATTATATTTTCTTGTGCCACAAGCATACCATTAACCATCCTATAAATCTATTCAATACTTACCTAAACAAGACCAAGACATATGAAAAACACACATAAATAATCTAATTCCATCAACTAACCATTGTACCCTCATTGGTACCACATATGTAACAACTCGTTTTTAGTAAAATCGGAATAGTGGTTTTGGGACCACAAATCTGAAGTCAAAAAATTTATTTTATTACTCTTTTATGGTCTATAGCATGATAGTATCACCGTATAAAAATTTCGTTAAGAAATTTTTCCGTTTACATGCTCAATTTGATAAAAAAGACTAAATCGCATAAAGTGCAAAAGTTGAGTTCTAATAGCTAAAGGTATTAAATAGCCATGGAACTTTAAAGTGGAGGTCTTTATATGGTAATTAGACCATTAGTATGCTAGTGGATGATAATGGCTTGGCAATTTTGAAATTTGGCTTAGTTATTAAGGTTAATTTTGGAAATTAGTAAATAAAGATTAAATAAATAAAACAATTAAAGTTTTCATCTTTTAGTTTCTACTTCAACCGAATATCAAGTAAAAAGAAGCCATTTTTGCACTTCACATTCAACCAAGCTTGTAAGCTAAATTAGATCCTATTAGACCTCGTGCGGAGTTAGATCAGGGCAAAAAGAAAGTTTCGGATTAATCGCCTCCATATCTACGTACACTCGTCGAGTGAATCAGAAGCTCATTCGGGTTGGAAGCTTGTCGAAGCTATATCACACTATCCATCGGCTCCTTTGGTACATTTGGTTGTTTAATTTTGGTTTTAATGACATGTATAGGTTATTTTGGCTAATGTTGGCCTATATGTTTTGTTGTGATTATAGCTATTTGAGTTGGCTTATTTTTTGGTATATTTTGGTTATGTGCATAATATGCCTTATAAGGTTGATATGTAAATTGACTTGTGGTTGAATGATGAAAGGTAAAATAGTAGTTGATTATGCATATGAGGTATGAATTATAACTTGGTGTGATTTGGTGCTACGATATGGTAAGCATATATGTATTTGATGCTATTGATTATATGTATAATTGGTACCAATTGGTAAGTTTTGGTAAGTGAATTACATGTTGTGTATTGATGCAATTATACACATAAGTTGGTTGATTACTTGGTTACATGGATCACATGGTTGAACACAATTATACTTGTCATTTGAGGTGCCTAAGGGGATATTGGTTGTATGTGAATATACCACATCTTTAAAGCTTGATCATGCTTGTTTTGGATGCTTGATTATAACTAGTGTATGTGTTCAGTTTTTGGTGTAGGTTGGTGCAAAATTGGGTAAGAAATATGGCTTGTAAAATGGCCTATTGTCATCTACACGAATAGAGACACGGCCGTATGTCTCAACCGCGTATTACACACAGCCAAGTGACATGGTCGTGTGTCCCCTGTATATTTCAAAGGGTTGTAAGTCAGGCAGTTACACGGCCTAGCACACGGACTGGTACATGGACGTGTGAGGATACTTCGAAGGGTACATGGCCTGGCACATGGGCATATGGCTTGGCCGTGTGACCTAAGTCAGTAAGTTATACGGGTAAGGACATATGCTGGGACACGGCCGTGTGTCCTTATTTCAAATACCCACACGACCTAAGACACGGCGTGTCTCTTGGCCATGTGAGATACACAGCTTGGCCATACAGCCGTGTGACCCCTGCAGCTTTGAAAATTTTAAATGTTTTCTGAAAAATTCTAAGAGTTTTCGATTTAGTCCCAACTTGTTTCTAATGCGTATTTAGGGCCTTGATGGCTCGTATAAGGGACAATATGTATGATTTTGATTATTTTTATTATGAATATTGATAAGTTATGAAATGATCGAAATTCTATTTGCTTGTACTGTAAACTCTAATAATACTCTGTAACCTTGTTCCAGCGAAGGATACATGTTAGGGGTGTTACAACATATAAAGATTCAATTAACCAAAAATCATCAAAATCAATCTCTCATCTATTTCAAATATTATATATGCATAACATAACATATTTACAAGCATAAACACCAAGATATCAAACATACCATACAAACCTCAAAATAACCATTTCAACATGTTCAACTACGTTATATCATAGTACTACAAGACCCTTCTTAATTATATGCCACTTTTAACCAACTTCAAAACAACACACAAAATGACTACCAAGGTACGGATGATAGTGTGTGAGCTCCCAAGTTGATCCAATCGATGCTACAATTCCAAGAGTTCTACAAAAATAACTTAAACAAGTAAGCTCAATGAAGCTTAGTAAGTTTGATAACTCAACTCAATTTCCACATATTACCAAGTTCCAACGAACGTGAACATTTGATACACCAGCTCAAAGCCTACTAGGCACTAAGCCTGATATTTTCATGAAATACTTCTCCAAACATCATTTCATAATACCATACAATTTGATGTGCAAATGATAATGATAATTAAAATGTGAACACAAATTATAATACAAACTTACTTTTATAATAACGACTAGTATTCGACAACGATTACGTAACTATTTTTTTCTTTCCATGTTTATCTATCGAGGCACTCATTTATTGATCTATTTATAACAGTTTAACTCCATTAATTCAACTAAACACCTTTAAACATTTTAATAGCATAAAATTCCACAATTCACTAGTTAAGGCATTTTATACAATTATCTTTAAGCTTTTACAATCCACACAAATTAGTCATTAGCCTTTAACTACTAAATTTAAAAGAATTAAATTAAATAGCTTGTATGGATTCTTCATTAGCTCTAAAATAGTCCCTAAATATCTAGATATTAGCCAAAAACCCTTAAAATTTCAAGATTTCAATAATTCAACCTTTAACTTTAAAAACCAACTCACAACTATGTTACTAGACTATAAAAACACCTTCAACTTATAATTTATTCACAACTAGCAAGATTTCTAATTTCAATCATGGTAAACTCACAAACTCATCATTTTTCTACAAATTAATACACGGGTTGCTTGAATCAAGCTTCAAAAATCATGAAATTACAAAAATTAACAAAAATAGGGTTGAAATCACTTACATGCAAACACCTTAATTGACCGATTATTCAAGCTCTAAAATTGCTATTTCCTTCTCCAAGTTTAGCAAAAGAAATCCAAGGAAAAAGAAGCTTAATTTTTACTTTTCTTTTATTTATATTTTTAATTGCTCAACTACTTATATACCCTTAACTAACACATGAAATTTAACAATCACTAGCTCATAACCATCTACTCAAATATGTGATGGTCTATTTGCCGTATAAGGCCTCTCAAACATGCATTCTAATTAACTTAATACCCTTCACTAATAGAGATCAACCTTTGAAAACTTTACGATTTAATCCTTTTTAGCTAATCAACCATCTAAATTTCAAAATTTCAAAACGAAATGTTAATATGACTTTAATGTAATCCTACAGAAATTAAATAAAAATCACAATATTAGCTCACTCGTCGGAGTCATGGACCTGAAAGTACTTTCTTTGACACTACTAAAAATGGGTTGTTACAACTCTCTCTCTTAAGAAGTTTTCGTCCTCGAAAATCTTACAAAAAATAGATTCAGAAATTGCACTTCCATAGTCTCTTTCGGTTCCCAAGTAGTTTCTTCAACTCCATGACAATGCCAGAGAACTTTAACTAAAGCTATGCTTTTATTTCTCAATTCTTTAATTTCCCAATCTAGTATTCTAACCAGTTCCTCGATATATGACATATCTGACTGAATTTCTATATAATCGGGCAAAATTACATGTGAAGGGTTGGATCGATATCGCCGTAACATTGATACATGGAATACATTGTGAATTTTCTCTAATTCAGATGGTAAGGCCAAACAATAAGTTACTGGACCGATTTTCTAAATGAACTCGTACGGTCTAATAAATCGTGGACTAAGCTTCCCCTTTTTGCCAAAATGAAAAACTTTCTTCCAGGGCGATACTTTTAAAACTACTTTATCACCAACCAGAAATTCAACGTCTTTTCTTTTCAAATTAGCATATGATTTTTGAGGATCGGTAGCAGCTTTTAAACTATTTTAAATCACCTTGACCTTTTCTTCAACTTCCTGAACTAAATCTGTAGCAAAAAGCTTTTTCTCACTCAATTCAATCCAATATAAATGAGTTCTACACTTTCAACTATACAGAGCTTCATATGGTGCCATTTTAATGCTCGAATGATAACTGTTGTTATACATAAATTCAACTAAAAGAAGAAGTTTTTCCCAGCTACCTTCGAATTCTAGAATGCAACAATGGAGCATATCTTCAAGCACCTGAATTACTCATTCAGACTGACCATTGGTTTGAGGATGAAATGACGTGCTGAAATGTAATATGGTGCCTAAAGCTTCCTATAGCTTACCCCAAAATCGAAAGGTAAAATGCGGATCTCGATCCGAGATAATAGATAATAGCACTCCGTGAAGTCTAACAATCTCATCAATGTACAGTTCTGCCAACTTTTCGAGTGAAAAATCTATTTGAATGGGTATAAAGTGTGTTGATTTAGTTAAGTGATCAACAATAACCCAGATAGCATCTTTCTTTTATAGAGATAATAGAAGTCCTAAAACAAAATCCATAGTAACCCATTCCTATTTCCACTCTAGAATTATAACAAGCTGACGCAATCCCGAAGGTACTTGGTGCTCGACTTTTATTTGTTGACAAATCAAACATTTAGATACAAATTTTGAAATTTCATGTTTTATACCTAGCCACCAATACATTTGCTTCAAATCACTATACATCCTGTTACTGCCAGGATGCATCGAGTAAGTATTGCATGGGCTTCTTACAAAATCTTACATTTAACTTCAAAGTTTCTCGGTATACAAATTCTATTTCAGAAACACAAACTACCATTGGAACTAAGATGAAATTCTAAATCAGATGTCTTTTCCATTTGTTCCCGCTTACTAATTAGTTTAGAATCATTATTCTGAGCTTCATAAATCTATTGTAGAAACATCGGTTTAGATTTTAATTAAACTAAAATAGAACCATCTTCAATCAATATCAACCGAGAATTTAAAGCTTGTAAAGAAAATAAATATTTCCTAC
The DNA here is from genome assembly GCA_020496765.1 of Gossypium stocksii. Taxonomy (NCBI): domain Eukaryota; kingdom Viridiplantae; phylum Streptophyta; class Magnoliopsida; order Malvales; family Malvaceae; genus Gossypium; species Gossypium stocksii. The sequence goes on from CM035629.1 coordinate 44,799,396, forward strand.
TCAAAGCATCAGCAACGATATTGGGTTTACCCGGGTGATCATCAATAACCAGATCGTAGTCTTTTAACAGTTCCAACCATCTACATTGACACAAATTTAATTCTTTTTGTGACATCAAGTACTTCAGACTTTTGTGATCTGTGAAAATATGGCATTTTTCTTCGTATAAATAATGTCACCAAATCTTTAGAGTAAACACAATAACGACAAGCTCTAAATCGTGTGTCCGGTAATTTTTCTCATGAGGTTTCAGTTTACAAGAAGCATAAGCTATAACTTTACCTTCTTGCATTAAAACGCAACCCAAACCATTAAGTGAAGCATCACTAAAAATTATGAATTCTTTACTGGACACTAGTTGAATCAACACAAAGGCCTTAGTTAACATTTCTTTCAACTAATCAAAACTCTGTTGGCACTTTTCAGTCCATTCAAACATAACATTTTCCTGCCGTAACTTCGTTAAAGGTAAAGCAAACATTGAGAACCCTTTCACAAACCTTCGATAGTACCTAGCTAAACCAGGAAACTTCTAAGCTCTATGATACTTTTCGGAGTTTTCCAATCCAAAATAGAAAATATTTTACTTGGATCTACTTTAATGTCATCCGATGATAGAACGTGACCCAAAAATCCAACTTCTCAAAGCCAGAACTCGCATTTACTAAATTTTGCATATAACTCTTTTTTACGTAGAATTTGTAGTACTAATCGCAAATAATGAGCGTGTTCCATTTCATCTCAAGAATAAATTAAAATATCATCGATAAAGACTACCACAAATCTTTCTAAATACGACTGAAAATTTTGTTCATTAAATTCATAGACACAACAGGAGCATTCGTTAGCCCAAATGGCATAACTAAAAATTCATAATGTCCATAGCGAGTCCTGAATGCGATTTTCAGTACATCAACATCTTTCACTCGTAATTGATAATAACCAGATCGAATATCAATTTTCAAAAACACAGTGGCTCCCTTTCATTTGATCAAACAAATCCTCAATACAAAGCAACAGATATTTGTTCTTTATCGTGACCTTGTTCAACTGTCGGCAGTCAATACATAATCTCATCGTCTCATCTTTCTTTTGAACAAATAATATTAGTACACCCCAAGTTGGTACACTCGATCAGATAAAACCCCTGTCTGTCAGCTCTTGCAACTATGCTTTAAGTTTCTTAAGTTCCTTTGGAGCCATTCAATAAGGAGCAATCGAAATTAGAGTAGTACCAGGTGCTAAATCAATAACAAATTTAACTTCCCGCACTGGAGGTAAACCCGGTAATGCTTCAGGAAAAACAGCTGAGAATCCACATACTGTCGGAACTAGATGCACCTTCCCTGGCACTCTGGATTCCAGAATGTAAGCTAAAAATGCATCACTACCATTCTAAACTAGTTTCTGCTCCTTCACTGCCGAAATCATACTCTAGATACCATCGGTTTATCAGATCTAATAGAAATTATCTCGCCATTGGGACATTTCAAATCAATTATTTCTTGTTGTCAATTAATCACGGTATTATGTAGATTTAACCAATCTATTCCCAAAATGACGTCAAACTCATTAAAAGGTAAAAGCATTAAATCGGCGAAAAAGTTGTAACCTTGAATGTTCAGTGGATATTGCTTGCATACAAAGTCATCTACAACACTATGACCTAACGGGTTTGTGACTTAGACGATACAATCAGTGGACTTAACAAGTAAATTATTTTCTGTCACTAACATAGTGCATATATACGAATATGTTGACCTCGGGTCAATTAATGCATACACACAAACATTAAAGAAGGAAAAGGTATCAATAATGATGTTGGGAGCTGAGGCATCCTCTCGCGCACAGATAGTAGAGGTTTTGGCAGGAAGGTCTAGTCGACATGTTCTTAACTCCACTTTGGTTAACTCCAGTTGAATTGTTATTTCCATGACGTCGACCTTGCATAGGATTAGTCACAGATTTTGCATTTTGATCTTTATTAGGTTCACTTTAATCCAGACAATCCCTTTTAAAATGATTAGGGAATCGCATATAAAGCATGCCTCGTCATTAACCCTACACACTCCAAAATGATACCAACGTATTGCTTACACTCCGTCCTGTTGGTATTTCGTACTCTGTCCTGTTGTTATTTCTCACACTGCCCATACTAGCCACTGAAGGAGCTAGAGCTTTCTTGCCACCCAACTTCGAACAATCCCTATTTGGGAACTCTGATGGTGCTGAGAATTTATCATTGGATTCCCTCAGCTTCTTTTGTGGAGAACCAAAGAAAGTTTAGGTCCAAAGCGTTTGCCAAAGTCGAGTGTTTTCGCCTTATTTCATCTTTTGCTAACACAAATTTCTTCCATCTTTTGAGCTTGATTAGACAGAATCACAAACTCATGGATCTTCATGGCTCTAACTAACATTTTGATTCCATCATTTAGTCCATCTTCAAAACATACACCCATGTCTTCTTCCGTAGGTACAATCTCACGAGTATATTTGCTAAGTTATACAAACTGTCTCTCATACTTAACCACAGTTTTGATTCATTGTTTCAGTTCAAGAAACTCTTTCTTCTTTTGCTCCAAATATTGCTTACTAATATACTTCTTACAAAACTCAAATTTAAAGAAATCCCAGTTGACTCTTTTCTTCGGTACCACTGACATTAACGTGGACCACCACTAAAATGCCTCTTCTTTTAGCAACGACTCCGTGCACCACAAACAATCCTTTAGAGAACACAATATTTCATCGAACACCCTCTAAGTATGTTCTAACCAATACTCAGCCTTGGTTGGGCCATCACCCACGTTACCACAAAATTCCATGGCACCACACTTTCTAACTTTATCGATAGAAATTTTCAGAACATTTTGTTGAGTCAAACCTTGAGGATGGAGGGGATAAGTTTATTGAGCTGTTAAATTTACCTTTAAATATGCCTCATACATATCGTGCATCATGTGGAGAAAAGCATTCAATGCCATATCTCCAGGCCCTTGTGAGTTGGGCTCATTCTGAGTACTACCTTCATTTGTAGCTAGAATAAAACTTTCTACTTCATCGAAATCTGCTCAATTAGATCCGATTGACATATTTTATCTATACGAAAACATTTCAAAAATAATCAAGAGCCATCACACTATCATCGATTAATAAGTGGCATGTATCTCTAGGCTTAATACATGCTACGTTCAGTCCGAGAACTGACTTAATCTTAACCCTGATACCACTAAATGTAACACCCCTAACTCACATACGACACTGAATTGGATTACCGAGTATTATGAAGAGTTTAAAAATATTTAACCTTACATAAATTCTATATAATTTTATGTAAATATTAATAACAAATCACATTCAATTTAAGCCAAACATACTTTTACAAGGCCTAAATCGAGCTTACTAGGCCCTAGTCATAATTTGGAAACCTTCCGGGGTCAGCCTAAAACAAACCTGAAAAGTTCAGTAAAAGTTAAAAATTTTGGAAAACAGGGGTCACACAACTGTGTGTGTAACACCCCTAACCCGTATCCGTCGTCAGATTAGGGTTTTGAGGTATTACCGATCAAAACTTAACATTTAACAAACATAAATTACTCATAATCAAATAACTCACATACATAGTCACATTGTCCTTTATGAAGGTTTACGAGACCTTAAAACATGCTTAGAAGTGGTTCGGGACTAAAACGATTACATACAAAAATTTCCTAAACATAGAAAAATTTTCTAACTTTTAAACGTCACACGCCCGTATGGACAGGCCATGTGCCTTACATGGTCACCAGATACGCTCGTGTCACAGGCCATGTGAAAATAGGGCATACATACTGTGTTGGGTCACATGGCCGACCACACGCCCGTGTGCCACACACGACTAGTAGACACGCCCGTGTGTCTATACCGTGTAACTTACTACTTGTTTTAACTAAGGTGCAAAGGTCACACGGTCGAGTCACACACCCATGTGCTCAACCGTGTGGCACAAAAATAGGCTTGGTTTAAGCCATATTTCTCAACCTCTTCATGCATATCTAAAACAAGACATTTTATACCATTTTGACACTTCAATAAGCAGCCAAAACTAATCCATTTCATGCACACTTCATACCATTTCAAAACCATTCATTTTACTACTCAAAACATAATCATTTTTATACATAACACATACCATAATCAAGCATTAAACCAACCAACTTGACCTTTAAATACCTAACTACAAACAAGCATATCATAGGCATATATACATCACCTACCATTAGCCATTTAAACATCTTAAATCCATACCAAATTATGCCAACTCACAAAGCAATTTTCACCTCAAACATAAGACAATAATAAAACATACCAAATAGCCAAAAACATACCAAACCTTACATCATTTATAAGCCAACTCACATGGCTATATTCATAACTCAAAACATATCAAAATAACACTAGCCTATACATGCCATATACCATATTTACTAGCTTCCTAAAAGCACCGAAATAAACGATCAATAGTGTAACGACAATTCTTAACGATCCCTAAATCCGAGCTAGCTTTGATACTCTATAAAACAAAGAAAAAAAACACACAATGTAAGCTTTCAAAAACTTAGTAATCCATATACAAATAAATTTAACACATGAAGTAATAATATATCAATTCAACTATGGCAAGCTTGGCTAATCACATGTTCAAGTGCCAACTTTCTTATCTTATTCAATTACTCACATACAAGTTCATCACTTACCTTCCTCTTTGATATCCATATGAACTCATACATACTTGAGTTACTTAACTCATTTACACATTCTTTCTCGTATTCTCATTGCTCGTTGAACCATTCAGAATCACTTAGGATACTCGAAAGTCTCGAATATCACAAACAATGCCAATATCCCTTACATGTTATCACATATCAATGCCAATAGCCCAGCTATGGTCTTACACGAAATCATATATCGATGCCAATGTCCTAGACATGGTCTTACACGAAATCATAGTAGGATGCCTAATGTCATGACATTTGTATCCTATATTATTCCTAAGGTTCGTACGGGACTTTCGGACGTCGTAACTTTGTCTATACTTTCTCGTACTCGTTCATTAAGCAACCAAAGTAGTTTAATAACTTATAAACATATATAATTCAATTTAAATACATTTATTGGCATATGAACTTACCTTGGAAATGAAAACTGCGAAATGAGTCGATTACTCGATAATCTTCGATTTCCCCCAATCTAAATCTGATTTCTTTCTTTCTTGATCTATATGAATTCAAATTTAACTCATTTAATCACCTATTCATTCAATTACATCCAAAAATACCTGTTGGGGAATTTTTACACTTTTGCCCTTAAAGTTTCACATTTATGCAATTTAGTCATCATTTTATGAAACCATAAATTACAATAATTCCAATTAAATCCATGTGTGCCGAATTGCTATAATTCCCCTAGAAACTCATATCTTTTATTTATTTCACATTTTAACCCTTCAATTTACAAATTTCACAATTTAATCCCTAATATGAATTTTTACTCAAAATCACTTTACAAAACATGTATATCTAACACCAAGCTTTCATATTTCATCTTAAAACACTCAAAACACATGGATTCATCAACAAAAACTCATAAAATCTTTAACAAATTTGAAAATTAAGGCACGAGCTAGCTAGTACTAGATGTAACGATCACAAAAACATAGAAATCATCAAAAACCGAGCTCAAAACATACCTCAATCACCCAATACAAGTGCCGAACCTTAACAAGCTTACTTGCTTTCTTTTTCCTTCAATAATCGGTGCAAAAAAATGATAGGATGGCCACCAAAATGTTTTTTTTATTTAATATACATTAATACATAGTTTACCATTTTACCCTTGGTTATTAAACTATTTAATCATCAAATATAAGGCCACTATTGTCCATTAACCTTATCAATGGCATAATAACATCATAAGGACCTTTGGTTTAATCAACCATATCAAATAGACACTTTTAACTTATAGCATGCTACTTTTACATTTAACGCGATTTAATCCTTTAATTAAATTAAACACACAATTGGTAAAATTAATTCACAAAAATTTTCACACATATATTTTCCCATGCTATAAACACAAAAAATAATATTAAAATAATTTTCTGACTTTGAATTTGTGGTTCTGAAACCACTGTTCTGATTTACCTGAAACCAGGTTGTTACAGTGTGGCTAGGCCGTATGACCAAAACATGGCCGTGTCTACCCCACTCGCCAATGTCCCCAACCTATGTAATTCACTGACTAGGACCACATAGCCGTGTCCCAGCCCATTTGTCCACCCGTATAACTCAGTACTTTGGGACACACAGCCATGTCGTTGGCCGTGTGCCTGACCGTGTAAAACCTGCACTTGAAACTTAAAAGACACATGACTATGCGAACAAATTGTGTGTGGGCATGGTTGTGTGACAGCCCGTGTGTACCAAAATGTACCTTAAAAATCAAGTTTACCAATTATATTTTCTCTTGTGCCACAAACATACCATTAACCAACCTATAAACCTATTCAATACTTACCTAAACAAGACTAAGACATATAAAAAACACACATAAATAATCTAAGTCCATCAACTAACCAATGTCCCCTTATTGGTACCACATGTAAATATTCAATCAACCAAACATCATCACAATCAATATCTCGTCTATTTCCAATATTAAATATGCATAACATAACATATTTACAAGCATAAACACCAAGATATCAAACATACCATACAATCCTCAAAATAACCATTTCAACTTACTTGTTCATTTATGTTATATCATAATACTACAATACCCTTCTTAATTACATGCCACTTTTAACCAACTTCAAAACAAAACACATAATAACTACCAAGGTACAGATGATAGTATATGAGCTCCCAAATTGATCCAATCGATGCTACAATTCCAAGAGTCATACAAAATCAAATTAAAACGAGTAAGCTTAATGAAGCTTAGTAATTTCGATCCAATTTCCACATATTACCAAGTTCCAACGAACGTGAACATTTGATACACCGGCTCAAAGCCTGCTAGGCACTAAGCCTGAATAACACCGGCACTAAGCCTGATATTTTCATGAAATACTTCTCCAAACATTAATTCATAATACCATACAATTTGAAGTGCAAATGATAATGATAATTAAAATGTGAACACAAATTATAATACAAGCTTACTTCTATAATGACTACTAGTATTCGACAACGATTACTCAACTAATTTTTCCTTTCCACGTTTATCTACCGAGGTACTCGTTTCTTGATCTATTTATAATAGCTTAACTCCATTAATTCAACTAAACACATTTAAACATTTTAATAGTATAAAATTCCATAATTCACTAGTTAAGGCATTTTATACAATTATCTCTAAGCTTTTATAATCCACACAAATTAGTCATTAGTCTTTAAATACTAAATTTAAAAGGATTAAAATAAATAGCTTGTATCGATTCTTCATTAGCTCTAAAACAGTCCCTAAATATCTAGATATTAGCTAGAAACCCTTAGAATTTCAAGACTTCAACATTTCAGCCCTTAACTTTAAAAACCAACTCACAACTATGTTACTAGACTATAAAAACACCTTCAACTTATAAATTTATTCACAACCAGTAAGATATCTAATTTCAATCATGGTAAACTCACAAACTCATCACTTTTCTACAAATTAATACATGGGTTGCTTAAATCAGCCTCAAAAATCATGAAATTACAAAAATTAACAAAAACAAGGTTAAAATAACTTACATGCAAACACCTTAATTAACCAATTATTCAAGCTCTAAAATGGCTATTTCTTTCTCGAATTTTGGCAAAAGAAATCTAAGGAAGAAGAAGCTTAATGTTTATTTTTCTTTTTTTTTTATATTTTTAACTGCTCAATTACTTATATACCCTTAACTAGCACATGAAATTTAAAAACCACTAGCCCATAACCATCCACTCAAATATGTGATGGTCTATTTGCCTTATAAGGCTACTCAAACATGCATTCTAATTATAGTAATACCCTTCACTAATAAAGATCAACATTTAAAACTTTACGATTTAATCCTTTTTAGTTAATCAACCATCTAAATTTCAAAATTTCTAAGCGAACTGTTAATATGACTTTAATGTAATCCTATAGACATTAAATAAACATCACAATATTAGCTCACTCGTCAGAATCATGGTCCTGAAACCACTTTCCTCAACACCACTGAAAACGGGTTGTTACAAAAACTACTCTAAACCTAAACTAGAAGATGAAAGAAACCCTAAGCTAAAAGCTCTATCTACACTACACTCCACTACTCCTTTGTTTTCAGCCAAAAGTCGCTTTTAATATCTTATTACAACCTAAAATTTTAGACCAAATTGCCCCTAAACATCTAATTTTGGTTGGGGGACATTTTGGATAAGGACTGCCCCCCGCAGTCATTTTTTGTCTGCTTCGTCAGGGATATTGCGATGCCCATAGTCTAGTATCGTGATATCATCATCAGTCTTAACTTGGGGGATTCCTTGGGAGTTGGATATCGTAATACCCATACTTGGATATCGCAATACCCATGCTTTGATATCGCGATATCACTGTGAAGTGTCTCGGTTCTCTTCAATTCAGCATTGTCCAAAGTATCACGATTTTCAAGCTCTGATGTCGCGATACCCTTCTTTTGGGTAATGTTTTCGCTCACATTTGGGCCTCTGATAAATCCTACAATACTCAACCCACCATTAGGTCCTTGATGGCGTGTTTGGCCATTTCGGGTCTTAAAAGTAGTAAAAACACAAAATTTCATTTATTAAAGCCAAAACAAAAACTAAGTAAAAACATGACGAAAACACTTAAACTGCTCGGAAAGAAACTTGTCAAGTGTAATAAGGAGCCTAATTTGACACGTCAAATTACGACAAATCAATAAGTAAGAGAAATAGATCATATGTATTGCTATCTGCAGTGGATGTGTTTTTCTCAATAAGTACAAAAGATAACTTAGAAGTTAATTTTTTTTTCTGAACTATTATTTAATTGATTTGTAATTAAATAATTGATGTTCAAATTAAGAATTAAATTAATTAGTCGTCATAAATTTGTTGAATAAGATAATTACGTTAATTTCTTCGTAGATTCTAATACGATAAACTTGTTGTGACTTTAACGAAATCAAAATTGGGTTAAAAAATTTAATTGAGAAATTAATTTAGTTAAGTTAGTTAATTAGATGAAATAAAAAATATTTTGGGTAATAAAAATATTTATTAGGTTGGATAAATTATAAGTGTTGGATAAAAGTCTGGATAACACATTAATTGTACCTAATACACGAAAGGCCCAATAGGGCTGATTATGTGATACGGGTGGCAAATGCTTGTATTTAAGGAATGTCGCCGCCCTTGTGTACCAATTCTACTGGAACATTTTATTTTCTATTAAAATATTATTATTTAATTATATTTTATTCAAACAAAACTTGTGTGTCGTTTCTCTATAAATAGGACACTTTTGAGCATCGATATTTTGTTAAAAATAGTGGTAATTTATATTTAAAAATAAATTCTATTTTTTGCAAGAATACTCATAATGTCGATTTATAGAGAGAATTAACTTTCCTATTGATAGTTAAATAAAGTTTTCATTCTATGTCTTGTTTCGGTTTGTTTGAGCCCACACTCAAAGCAATTCGAGTTTAAAGATAGCGAAGATGATCGATCAGTTAAAAGTCAGGAATTGACCTCGACCACTTTCATACAAAACACTGGTATATTTTTAGTTAAAAGTTTATTACTATATATATCACAAGGGCTTCCTTTTGAGCAAAACTGTTGTTGTGCCTAAAAATATTTTTTTTTAAACCTATTTTCCAACAACCTTTTGCATCACAATCCGACCAGATGGTGCAACTTAATATTAGTTAAACCTTACGTAATTAGTGAGCCAATATTTTATTATCATTTTGCTTTTCATGCAAAAAAATAAAAAACCCTGTTGAGGACATGTTAGAAAAATAGATTTAGAAAATAATGGTTTTAAGCATAACAGAAGTTAAAATTTTTTCTTAAAAATTTAAACTGAGCATTGTGATATTTATAGTAATAAACCTTAATAAAATTGTGCTTATGCTTTATAATAGGTGCTTTAAGTACATCCTAATTTTTTAATGAACGACCTGCTTTGCTATCCTCGAACCTCGAATTACTTTGAGTGTGGCTCAAACAAAACGAACCAAGTGCACAAAATTGAATTTTATTAATCAATCTATTTGGTAGAAAATCGGGATCTCAAAGTTGGTTATAGTTTGAGAATAAATTCTATTTTCTATGGAAAAAGTTGGTTTAATAAAATTTTATACACAGAACTTTGAGAGTCATTATTCTATCAGAAAATAGTGAAAATTTATTTTGAAAATAAATTCTATTTTATGTGAAAAACTTATCGTTTCTAGTTAAGTAGAGAGAATAAACATATAAAAGATATTAATGACAATAATAGATTTTTGTTAAATTAATTTGTTTAAAAAATTACGAATCACTATATTAAGGACATTAGATCCCAATAGGATAAACATATAAAAATAATAATTTCAACAATTGAATTTTATTAATCAATCAATTTGAAAATATTATAAGCATTACTGATGAAATCGCTACATTAAGGGCATCAGATACCAACAAGAGGATATTTAAAACATATAGATCAAATTATAAACATGTGTGTAAAATTAGGTCCTTTTGTTAGTTAAGCACTAGCTAGGGCGGTAAATGCAATCACAAATTTGATATGGAGCATATTTAAAACATGCGGGTTAAATTGTAAACATGTTTATAACTAATATATAGAAAACTTGGATTTGATATGTTAAAAAAAAAACCCTTTTAAATGTTATTGAAATTGTTTTTCTTAACATGTTAGATATAAATTAACCATGCAACAGACATGCACATATTTACAAGTTGATCTATGTATTTTAAATATGCTTTAAGTTAGATTCAAATTAACATTTAACACATAAATTGACGGTCGATAGAAGGACCTGAATTATAAGATGAAAGATGATTCCATGAATTTTGTGTTAAAAGAGGATAAAATGGAATTTAAAAATTTTGGAGGGGTAAAAGCAATTTTTGTGTGTGTGTGTGTGTAGGGCCAAAAATGTATTTTCATTCATTAGGCCAAAACTAAAAAAGACTAAATTAATTTGTTAATTTCAAAAAAGAAATAAAAATGCAAAGGACCCATTTAACTGGAGAAGAAAAGGTTGTACCTTCCACATGGCTCCGGCTTTGAATATAATAATGATATTGTGAAGACTTTTAAATAAAATTTATTAAAAAAATGAGAAATAGATATGGTGGGTGTGTTTTTGACAAAGAAAGGGTTGATCTTTATTGCTTGACGTTTTGGGAATTTGGGGACACCACATGGCCTCACCTTACGGTCCAAAGTATTCTTGCACTTTGTACAACCATATTTTTCCTTTTCTGATTTTGAAGAAAAACCAAAGTTTTGTTTCAGTGGAGAGAGGGAGCGTGCAACCTACGCGAGGGGGCGGGGGTGGGCATGAAACGAAGGAAAGTAAATGGAAAATCTATGGAAATGAAAATCAAATTAATAACACTAGGTTAGCTTCTCTCCCATATGCCCATAACATCACTTTGTCAAAAGGGTTGCATGCAATTTGTGGTGGCCGAGTCCCACCCTCACCCTCACCCTCACCTAGGAAGTTTCCGCCGTCTCCTGCTTTTGTCTTCTAATGTACCCCACGCAACGTATCCGTGACATATCAGATTGATTATAAAGATGATTGGGTTCAATTAAACTGAGTTTCATCGATTTATTAAATTGATTTTTAATTTGTAATTAAAAAATTTATAATATGTTTTTATTAATTTAAAAAAAATAAAATAAAAAATTGAAAAGGATTAAGTAATATGCTTTAATTGTTTGTGGGTACTTGTAATTTAGTCATTTGCAAGTACATTTCTTCTACCGAATATTTGTACGAAACAGAGGTGAAGTTGAAAATGATAAAATTTATTGATTGGGCTAAGTCATCAACAAAAAAAAGAAAAAGGGGGACAGGTAGAGAGAAAAATAATGTTTTTGCGAATATGACATGACATGTAGAAAATGTTGAAATTTTTTAATGTCCGTACCCTATTTAAAAGTTTATTAATGAGGAAGTAAATTAACTGTATGAAATATGTATTTTATTTTACTCTCACGTAATGAAATTGAGGAAAATCCAAACCAATTCCTTGTTTCCAACAGTAGTAGGGTCAAATCAATGTTGCCCAATTTTATTACTCTTTAACACCAAGGAAAAGTAAAGGAAGAAGAAAATTTTGTGCACACCCTCAAAGGTGTTCACATTTGTTTTGAAGACTACATTTTCCATTTACCATTACATATAATATGAATCCGGGAGTGGTTGGTAGTTTGAATTTTGTTAATAAAGAATTCATTTAAGAATTAAATTCTTAATTATTGAATGTCTAAAAAAAAACATTATTTTCTCAAATGTTTGCTTTGTTCTTTCAATCCCACAACCACCCATTCCCATTTCCACCGCTGACTGATACCCAAATAAATAAATAAAAAGATGTGGAATTTGGGGTTTTTTTTTTTTTGCAATAGTTATCTGAAAAATCCTCTTGTGGTGGAAGAGATATGAAAAGTACGAAAAGGCTAATTGAGGTGACCTTTAAAGATGGCGGGACCAGGCAGAAAGCAATGGAGATCCTGACAGACCCTAATTTCCCACATCCGCCGGCTTAACCAACTCTCTATTTTACCCTATCTTACCCTTACCCAAGTCAAATTGTTCAGCGTATCAATTCATTCATCTAACTAGTTTTATCTATGTAATTAAATAAATTATAAAAATAAAAAAATCAATTAAATTATTTTTTAATTCACTTCAATTGGTTTATATAGACTTGAAGGTCAAACGATTTAATGCTTCTTTTTAAATCAATATTAATATTTTGTCTAATTCTTGATTTAACCAATTCAATTTATTACTTTTAAATCTCTCAACCTTTGCCTGTGAGCCATAAGAATAAAGTAGAATTATACTTAAATTTATTAACAATAATATTAAACATGTATTATCTTTTAATTTATAGATTTGAAATTGTATAAAAAAATAAAATGAAGTAAATTAAAGCAGGGATAATTAACGATTAAAGTAGAACGCATTGTGTTTTGTTATGTCTTGGGAACTTTTTGTGTTGATGTAAAAGGTTGAAAAAATTAATTCATTTTTTAAAATTATTCTGCTTGATTTTTTTGACCAGTTAGCCTGACCCTGACGTTAAATTTCCGTTATAATAATTCTTATAATCTCATTTCCATCACACAAACATGTACAAAAGTTTCATTTCCTAACTGAATTATTAATAAAATAAATAAAATAGAACATAACGTATACGGTCTTCTCTTCCAAATCTTTGGCACTTTTTCCATTATATATATACATATACATATACATAAGCACATGCATTTGTTAGAATGATGTAATCTCATAATATTTTTTTAAATAAAAATAATTACTCATTTTACTTTCAGTTTTTTATTTTTAAAAATTTAATGACATTAACTCTCTAAATTTTAGTTGAAGTTGATAAAATTTTTAAAAATTTAATGACATTGACATGTAGCTCATGGGTAGTATATATGTACTTTATTGTTGACATGGATAAATTTCTAAATATTTTTTATCATATTCTTTTGAAATTGGTCCATTTTTTAAATATGATTTTTTTTAAATTTTTTTATGAAGTATGCGTAGATTGCCACATGTGTTACCATATCAGTGTTGTTAAAATTTTAACAATCCAATTGATTTTTCCATATAAAAAATAATTTGACTAAATTTTAAACGTTGAGGGTCAATGTGATTTAAAAAAAAAGGATTATGACCAAAGTGATTGAAAGGACAAATCTCAAAATTATACATGAACTTTGACATAATGTGTAATTTTGATACATCAACTTTGATTTGGTGCAACTATACACATGAAACTTTTATTGTGGTTTAAAATGTATATATGAAACTTTAATTTTGATTTAATTATACACATTTAAAGAAATAAATACATCAAGTTATTTTTATGTTGGGTAAATATATTTATTCGTGTATACAACATATAAATATAAAATGATGGTATGTCAATAATTGTATTAATAATTTGTGAGAATTAGATCTAATCAAAATTTCATGTTTAAAATTGCACAAAATTAAAATCCATATATAAAATTATACATTAGACCAAAATTTATAAACCATGATTAAAAGAGTAAATGATTGTGGTGTCATAAGCTTAGGGCTATTTTTTATATAACCTTTTAATTTGAAATTGTTTTAATTACAAGTAATTAGGCAATGATATTTTAATTGAAATAGCCTCTCAAAATTAAGGGTGAGTTTGGATGGGCAATTGAGTGCGGTGTGGTGCGTTTAGCTTACTTTTTGTCTCACGCTACAGTGTTGCTACAGTATCTGATGCGGTCGTTGAGAACACCAAATTAACCTATTCCCTGCGAAATAATAAGAATAACAGTAAAGGGGAAGTAGGGTCGAAATCCTTAGGGACCAGATTATACGAATACTTGTTTCCTCGATTTCCTGGCCGAAATCGTGCCCAAGAAACCTGCGTTCCTGGGAAAAATAAAAAGAAACAGAATTTAAGAATTGATTTTGGGAGTGAAAATAAAATAAAAACAGAATTTAAAGTTTATTGAAATTATGATTACGAAAATAATAAAAATAATAAAGAGAGTTTTAAGAGGAAAGAAATTCTTATGGTGAAGTTCCAGCCTCCGGTTGTCTCATTCCGCCTTGGGCTCAATCCTTGGCTTTGGATGATCATTCTCGACTCAAGTAAGCCAATTATAGTGGAAGAGGACGCCTACGACCACCAGTTCCAAAGATTAGACTTACGATTCTTAGGGAACCTGACTCTAGCCAGAAATTCTTTGCTAGATCAACGCTTCTCAATGGCGAATCCCACGCCACCTTGTCTCTTTGGCTCACCAACCTCTGACGCAGTAAGTTGTTGAACCGACGGTGCAATCCCTCCAAAATACACAAAGCGGCCGCCTTTGCATACGTTGAAAGGTTTACTTCTTGAGGGCCTTGGACGGAAGCGTCAGCCCGTAGTACGGAGAAACGATGAATACTTGGTAGAAGAGGGGTTAAGTATGGGTTTTAAGCCTCAAGAACCTTGTGGGGAAATATTGACAACTTTCGGCTAGAATAGGTTTAGTGGCTCATGATAGTGGTGGAAAAGAAAAATGTAGAGATGGAAAAAGAAAATTTTTATTAAAGGAATTATGGAAAGAAACAAAAGTTTAGAGGGGGAGAGTGTTACAGAAAAAGATGAACCACAAATAGAGTCACTTCACCCCCTATTTATAGTGCTAGGAAGATAATCTAATTTAATTTAAATTCTAAAAGATAAATACATTTAATTAAAGATAATTAAAATAAAATCCTAAAATTAAATAATCCTAGTATTTATCTTAATATTAATTATCTTAATAATAATTATCCTAATAAAATAAAATAAAATAGAGTCTTCCAAAATAAAATCTCTTCTTTTTGCTTTTGAGTCCTTGTGCCTTCCATGTTCGCACCTTTGGCACCATATTTGTCCCACGTTGCATATTGGTCCATTTTGTCTCCAATTTGACGCTTTTTCCTTTGAATTTACTTTTTGCCTCCAATTTAGTCCCTAAAAGATAAAAAGACATAAATAGCTCAAATTAGTAGGCTCAAGCTCAAAATAAACACATGATTAATATGTAAAAATACGTCATTTAAGAGTATTATCAGTATCTAATCTCACCGCCACCGCTGTTTTTACACTAACCGAAAGTAAACTCATCGCCCATCCCAACTCACCCTAAGAGAAAAAAGAGAAGATGATAAATATGTGAGTAATATTTCAAATTTATTTAATATTGTTGATTGAGTTTAAATTCGATTAGTATAAATACTATTATCAATATAAGAAGATATAGATTCGAGTATATTGAAATTATTAAAAATTATTTAATTTCATTTTCATGGAATTGATTTGAAGGACAAAGGTTGCATACAAAAAGTCAAACCGGCCTATTGCCTATTTGGCAGCGTATGTCCGCATCCATGTATTTAAATTATTTTTGACATTTCTATAAATGTATATATGTTTACCTTTAATTTTCGACCTATCACATATATTCATAGGCCCACATTATCGTGCCCATTAAAACAATAGTTTCGTTTTGTATACTCGACCTTTAAGAAAGTAATTAACTACTTTAATTTAGTTTTAATATTTAATTGGATAATTAATTTTTTTTAAATTTGGTACTTAAGTATAGTTTTAATGTTCGAGGGTTTTTTTTTATCTTAATTAAATATTTAAGTTTGACTTTAATGTCTAATTTATATTAGAGTTTTTTTCGTGTCTGAATTAAGTGTTTTTATATTTTTTTTAGGATACACATGTTAAACATTTATCTAATCATATCATGCAATTTGGTTTTGATACAAAATTGAACATTAAACTAAATTTAGGTATCAAATACCAAATTGAATAGTAAAATTAAATTAAGTATAAAATAATATATTAATTCTAGAAATAGTGAGAATTTTGTAATGACATAACCTTATTTCTGCAGGTCCAATATTTAGTAGTTGAAATTTCGTTTTAATAAAAGTGTGTAGTATATAGTGATAGATAGAGCACTAACTAATGTGGTGGTGACCACAAGGCAATGGTCCTTGCCATACTAATTAATTAGTGAAAAAAGCAGTCAAATTACTATTAATTAAAATTAGGCTATAGAGTTTAGTCTTGGACCATGATTTCTCAGCATCTTACGCCTCATTTAAGCAGCATCAAAGTATCTCTTGCGTTTTAACACGCTTTTAATTTCATTTGATTTGATATAGTAAAGTCAAAAAATATCATAAAGATCTCTTTACGAAAAGTTAAATTGTATTTTACTCTTTTTATTTAAAAAATCGATAAATTAGTTCTTATATATTAAATCAAATAATAAATTAATCATTTTGTTAAAAAATTCATCTATTCCAACTATTAAAAATTGGTTCTCGTACGTTAGCATGAAGTATACAAGGCATACCATATATCACTGTTTAATTATCCTGTCATTCACACTAATTTTTAATAGTACAAATGATAATATTTTTAATTAAAAGAACTAATTTATTTTTTATCTAATATATAAAAATTTATTTATTTATTTTTTTCATAGATAAAATAAAATGAACTAATTTATTTATTTATTTTAATAGATACAATAAAATAAAATCTTAACTCTACCCTCAAAGTTGGAAGGTAAGAAATAAAAGGAAAGAATGGTGGGGGTGATGATGGCAGTGCGGCAGATATGTTGTTAATAATATTAATACCCCACTTTATTCCCACTGCCACTTCCTTACAAAAGTACCACTGCACTCCACTACTGGCTATTCCTATTGCTCTCTACTATTATAATTCATTCAACACTATCACCGTATATTTTCTTTAACTAATTCAAAAGCTTCTTCTTTTTCTTGGAACGCCCATTTCATTTGATTTGAACCACTGAAATAAAGGAAAAGAAGAAAGATGCGAACACAGATTTTGAGGGAATATTTGCTACTAACATACATGTCATTGTCTTTCTTTTTATTGGCTTAAACTTTTCCCAAACAAAAAAAAAGTTAGTTTAGTATTTAGCTTGAATAGTTTAGTATTTAGCATGGATGTTTAACATGTTGTTTTTAGTAAAAACAAAATATATGTACTTAATTAGAACAAAAGAAAAATTTAGATATCAAATTAAATATTAAAATTAAATTCAGATACTTAATTGAAAAAAAAATTAAATACTAAATTGAACATTGAAATCAAACTCATATACCAAATTATATATCAACTCTTTGATAAATGATGTTAGTGCTTTCTTCTCTTTTTATTAAACAAGTAAAATTATGGTGCCTTAGCATATTGGGATGTTGAAAATATTGCAAGAAGAAATAATTGGTGGTTTGAAAAAAATTCTAACTCCAAATGGAATTAAAAAGTATTAGCAAAGCACAGAAGAGTCAGAGAAATCAATTCTAAGATGTCAACATATTCATGAAACCTACTTAAAAAAAAAAAGTCCAAGAATGAAAAAGCTTAGTTCCAAGATGACCACCACAACTAAGGAGAATGAAAAAGCTCAGTTTCAAGATGACCACCACAATTAAGGATTTACAAAGCTATTCAGCCTGCAATCAATTTCCCTTTTTTTCTTGTTAAAAATGAATCTCTCAAGCTGTAATCATTTCATGTTTGGCTAATGGCCTCACCAGATACCTATTTTGACTGTCTAACCGAGTTGAAAAGGATGTCTTTGATAACCTGATCATATATGACATAAAAATTGAGAATCAATTTATGGCGTGCAATTTCTTTTGAATCTGAAACAAATGTCACCTGTGACATTAAACCATGGGCTTGCTCCACTGTTATCTTTGAACTATCTCTAGTAATCTTACTAAGATGTGATTCTTCCTGGTATCTGACATTGTATATTTAGTGATTTGTCCTTGAAATAGATTGAGAGAGACGTAGAAATGACAAAGATTATACCTACCTTCTTTCGAGACGTCCCTAGGGGACCAATACGAGAATGTGTCAAATGATTCTCTGCTTGCTCCAGCTTTTCAGCTGATGGAAATAAACAACAAAGTTGGTCACAATTTCATGTGCATATACTATGTGCACAAGAAAGAAATACCTAAATCTGAAAGTTACCCAGCAACATAATCTCCATTGCCAAGAAGAGGTGAAGAAGAAAGGGTATTGACCCAGTACTTGCTCCATAACAAATCCAAGAGATGACAATCAAGAGAGGACTTGAAATAAGTGATATTCAAAGCATAATACTGCAAGAAAAAGACAGAGTAAGTGAGAGGAGGAGCAGTCCTGGAAAGAAGATTAAAAGTGAATGATTATATGATAACGACCTGTTTACAGTGGACGCCAAAGTCTTCGATTTTATTGAGAGGAATGGTTTGGTACTCTGAGATGGGATCATCAGTAGGTTTATAACCTTCAGGGTATGTCCTGAAAGCACCAATGTCGACTTTTCCGGCAGAAACAGTCCTGGTTGGATCAATTACAACCGCCAGGAAAGGTTCCTGAAATTGCTGGTTAAGCATTTGAGTTAAAACATCGATTCCAGAGAGCCAGCAACCGTACCCCGGATGAGAATGGTACCATCCAACAACATTCTTTAATCGACCAGCCTATGAACCAACAGAAACCATTTTCATATGTAAGACAGACATGTTATCATGCATGTATGGTTTTCATTGCAGGGTATGACTGACAACAAATGTTAAAAAGAAAGGAGGACCTACTTGTTGATCTGGGAATAATCGACCATATACTCGTAGGTATCGGCCTGAGCATTGACTCTGGTTTCAGTGCCTTCAACAAGCAAAGCAAAGGCGTCCATGACAATGATGGCATCGCCATCGGTCTTACCTTGCATGACCCATGACCTCAATGGTGCCACCAGAGCGGGCGTGGATGACCATCTTGAGGAGAGCGAGGGCGGAGATCTTAACGCGTTTGAAAAAGTAGGGATCATTGGCCCAAGGCTTGGCTTTGAGGGACATAGCTTGAGCCACCTTGTCGTAGTAAAATATGAAGTCGGATGAAGGGTCCGGCGCTTCCACTGCAAGTATATTGTTCTCTAACTCCCATGTTTTCTGGGCTATTGCGGAATCCATTCTTCTGTACTTGCACTCGCACTCGCAACTCACTGACCCAAGGCCATTCCCATGCCCATGCTTTTTCTTTTTCTATATATCAACCAACCTGAAAGAAAGGGATCGAAACTGTCGCCTGTTTTAGTCCCATAATTATCGGTTGCCCCCAAAACTTTTGGTTTTTATTGGGCTTGGCCTTTTGCTCCTAATTATTATTGATTGCATAATCAAAATCTGACGATGCAGTGCATACAAAAGCTTTGCTCAATGACTGAAAGAAACACAAATTACCAGCAACATTGCATTTTCAGACAAAAATTTTATGTTCGGCCCTAAGAGGATTAGTTTTCGTTAATAGACTTTATAAAAAAAATATGAATATGTATTCTGTTTCATTTTTAAAAATTTGACATGGAAGATGCGTTTACATTCTTGGCCATGTCCATTGCTTCACCTACAATATCCTGCAGCAATAATAACTTAATTATCACATTTTTATTTACTACACGAATGGGAATGAAGTATATAAGGCCTAATTTTAGCTCGGGCCCAATAAACAACAGTCCAACATTATTTTTACAAACCCAAAAACCCCAAAAGCCCAACTAAATACAAAAACAACAAACCAATGCAAGCCCAATTACCCTAAACAGCCCAAATCAGAAAACAAAACAAAAAAACCTTAGGTCTCCCTTCTTTGCTGCCGCCACTCCTCTCGTGTCTTGTGCCGCTTCACCGCACCACGTCAACCCATGTAGCATGTCCCTCTCCACCACGCCGCCTATACCTGCAAAAATGCAAAAGCAGTTGTAAAGGATTCGGCTATAAAAGCCAATATACGAACTTTATAAAAAAGAAAAAACACACAAAGTCTTAATAAAATAGCAGAGATTCAAATACGAGACAAATTTTTCGAGCAAAAGAAACAGTCAAAATTATTAGAGGTGGTCTATTTTTTCTCTTCCTTTTTCTGTTCTTTTTTTCGAAACTGTTTTACCTTTTTTCCCCCTTTTCATTTTCCTACTTTAGAAATTATTTACATATAAATAACATGTATTAAAATATAAAAAAGAAGGGAAATTTTACTTGGAGTGTCGTAGTGTAAGGCGGTCGCTGGAACGGACGAGCAGTGGCCGGCGCGGCTACGGACAATCGAGACCTGGTCGGAGTTTGCAGGCGGAAGGGAAAAGAGGAGAATTTTTTTGAAAGGATTTTTTTTTTGTTTTTTAAAATGAAGGAGAGTAAATGAAATTTTTGGGTAAAATTTGGCTTTTATAGGAGGCTGAAATGACGCTTTTGGAATTCATTTTTAGAGCATAAAACGACGTCGTTTTGCCTTTACTCGACTTGATCCGATCCGACCCAGCCTAGGATCTGCGTGTTTTTTAATGGAAGGGCTATTTGCACTTTTAGCCCTTCCGTATTTTATTAATTTTGCAATCGAGTTTTTTCATTCTTTTATTTGTGCCTTACAATTTACTTCGACTTCCAATTTAGTCAGCTGGTGCTGAGCGTTTTGGAGGAGAAGGGATATTTTCTTCTTTGGTCCCTCCATGTTATTCGCGCACTCGATTCGGTCCGTTCCTCTTTTATTTATTTTCATATTTGCCC
This sequence comes from Gossypium stocksii, assembly GCA_020496765.1. Lineage (NCBI taxonomy): Eukaryota > Viridiplantae > Streptophyta > Magnoliopsida > Malvales > Malvaceae > Gossypium > Gossypium stocksii. The sequence goes on from CM035629.1 coordinate 44,820,787, forward strand.
CAAAGTTTTGTTTTGAATTCAATTTCGTCCTTTTTTGTCGTTTTTTGATATTTTGTTATCAATTTGATTAATTTTAATATTACAATTATTATTATTATTTATATTATTATTACTATTATCATTATTATTAGTTTCAATATTATAATTATTATTGCCATTATTATTATATTATTAAAGTTAATTAATATTATTATTGCATTTTCTTTTCTTCCGTATTTACTTATACGTTTACTATTATGTACTATTATTATTTATTTATTTATTATTATTATTATATTATTATTATTATTATAATTTCTATTATTGTTTCTATTATTATTGTTATTACTACCACTATTATTATTATTATTATTTTATTACTGCCATTATTATAGTATTGTTATTACTATTATTTTTATTATCATTATTATTTTTTTAAGGAAACCATTTCATTTAATATTTCGTTAATTCATATGTTTATTTGTTCACTTTCAATTTAAATTAAAATTTCACTAGAATTTTCTTTGTTATCCTCTTTATTATCCCTTTATCATTTTATTGATTTCATTTTTATTTTTATTTTTGTCTTCATTATTATTATGTTATTATATATCATCTTACTATGTATTTCATCTATTTATTTATGTCTTTATATACCTGCAAGTTCATGTTTTTCAATATTATTATATTTGCATTATCGTCTTCGTTATTATTATTCTATTTACGCATATTATCATCGCGATTTATACACTGCAAATTTGTATTATATTGATTTTTACTCAAACTCGTAAAAAAAAGATTTCTTTCAAAAAATAAATGCAATATTCTATATTTGGAGATTTGAGGAATCGTGCCCTAACGTATTAGGTTTCGATTCTTTTCGTTTGACCTAAATAACTGAATATCCTTTTAAAATTAAAGTACATGAGATTTAAATAAAAATAAAAGGCAAGCTTATACTTAAGGGTCAAGGTATTGTGTCCTAACGTACTGGATATGGCATTTTACCTTGAGATGGGTCGGTCTTTGACGTACGCTTTAATTTATCTAAACAATTTTGTAAGCAAAAAAAATAAAATAAAGAGGGATCGTGTTTAAAAATCTCTTCAAATTTTTAATTTTGGACACTAAGACAACTAATTAATCAATTAGGTACCAATTTGGGGCGTTACGAGTGTGCTAATCTTTCCTTGTACGTAACCAACTCTCGAACCCGTTTTTCTAAATTTCGTAGACCAAAATTATTTTTTAAATAAATCAAACATTTATTAAAAACAATCACTTTTCGAGGTGACCCGATCACACCACATCAAAAAGGATTGGTGGCGACTCCCCCTTTTTTTCTGTTTTCAAAAAGTCGACCCGTTTTCAAAAATAGGTTTCAACAGCTTGGCGACTTCACTAGGGACATTTAAAAAGAGAGTCAAGGCACAAATTGATTATTTGTTGTCTTCTTATCAAAAAATGATAATTTGGTTCAAATATACGATCCTTGTGATTGCATTTCATTTTTATAGTTTTCATTTTTCTGTTTTATTGGTTTAAATTTTTCGATATATTTCTGTACATGTGCATTGCATGACTATTCGGTTACCCTTTTCAGTGGGAGTGAGAAACTATTCTTTCGTGAGGTCTTCACCTCCGTGCAGGATAGTGGATCGCTTCCGGGATCATCCATACCTATGTCTTCGTGAGATTTTCATCTCTGTGCAGCCATAAGAAAATATATTCCTCTGAACTAAACTCGATCCATATGAGCTTATAATGGGCGAGGATCGAGGAATCTGCTGGTTCAGGTACCTTTACTTTAGAACCGAACCACATATAATGAGCCTTAGGAACCCGCTCTAGGTAGAATTACACTAAACCTTAATGGTTACCTGAGTAGGTACTTTATTTATTATCCATTGCTTACTTTAAATTGTGCATGAAGTACTGACTTGTTTTCGTTTTACATTGATTGCATGGCATTTCATCATAAAAAGGGGTGTCGATTCACGTTCGATTATTAAATGGAGAACTTGCCATGGAGAACGAATTTCTTGATAAAGTGGAAAAAAATGTGGCCATCCAGATATGGGTTGAGACAACGCAGCAAGAGAAAGGTGACGGTCTTAAAGAGGGGTATGTGTCAGAGTTGTGGGATTTCACTCGTATCAGCGTAACCCAAAATAATCTTCAGGAGATGAAAAAAATATGGGGCCAGTGGGATGACAAGATCAAGTAGCTATTCTACTGTCATTATGGTAATTTGCCCTATCTACTCTATATCAAAATAGACGAGCACCTATTTCAAGCTCTTGCCCAGTATTGGAACCCTGCTTATAGTTGTTTTACTTTCAAAAAATTAGATTTGGTACCTACTATAAAAGAGTACATGGCCTTACTCCTTTGCCTGAAGATGCAAACTGATAAGTTTTATTCGAAAGCCGTTAATGTTTCGACGTTCTTAAAAAAGCTGATGAACATCACAGGGATGAGCGAGCAATGAATTGTAGCCCAGATCAAACAAAAAGGAGATTGTAAGTGCATCCCTTGGAGGAATTTGAGAGATTTGATCCTAGCACATCCAGATGTGAAGAAAAGGGTTGATGTCTTCGCATTAAGTATTTATGGATTGGTGATCTTCCCTAAGGCTTTGGGGTATATAGATGAGGCGGTCTCCGATTTATTTGACCGACTTGATAAAAGGGTCACACCTGTCCCCGTAATTTTAGCCAAAACATTCAGATCTTTAAATGCATACCGAAGGACGGACGAAGGGAGATTCATCGGATGCGCGTAATTATTGCTAGTTTGGCTCCACAACCATTTTTGGAAAGTAAACAAAGTTTCTTATCGGGTATTTTTTGAGAATTATTCTCCATTAAAAGAAATAGTGGTTACACCGAGACGGGACGACATTTCGGAGGGAAAATGGATAGCGATCCTCCAAAATCTCCAAGAAGAGGACGTCGAGTGGAGAGCCCCTTGGATGGTTCCCGATGAGATTCTATACCGGTGTGACAACTTTGACTGGGTCCCTCTGCTTGGGATTTGGGGAGCTATCAGATATGCTCCTTTTGCTCGTATTGAGACAGTATAGATCAAGATAGTTTATACCAGCAACATAGGGATTAGCTCAGTGCGAGTTTTCATATAAGGGTGATAACTACAAGAAAAAGGTTCGAGGAATGTCTAACACTTAGAAACAGACCCGCTGAGTGAAAAGATTGGCTATAAGACTGATGACGACCCCCGAATATAATGAGTGGTAGAGTAGAAGAATCAATGACAATATCCTCGAGTCAGGTCAAGAAGGTGCTCAACCGGTGGAAGAATACCTGTAAGTAGTCTCCTCTAAGCTAGAAATCATAAAGCAGGATTTTGAAAGGAGGAATGCGGAGCTTGAAAAAAGGATAGAACAATTGAAAAGGTAAAAAAATGCATCTGAGATTAGACGTCGATGTTCAAAAGCTGGAGGCTGAAAAATTAAAAAAGGGAAAGAACAAGGCTGAAGAGGATTTGAACAGTTTGAGAACCGATTACAAGAGGCTGTGTATGTCGGTAAGAACTAGTAGATTGGAAAAAATGCAAGAGTAATGGCGACAAGAGATTTAAGAAGAAAAGGTTAAAGTTGATCAATGGGAGAAGAAGTTCTATGATACTCGAGTACGGGAGGATACCTTTAAAAAGAGCTTGTTGGAGAGCCAAAATGAAAAGGAAAAGTTAATAGCTCACATGGCAGAGTTAGAAAAGTCACTGCATTAGCATCGTAGTCGCAATTCTATGGTCGAATTAAGGGTCAGCCTAAACAAGATTGATGAACTGAAAGGGAGCATAGAGGAGCTTGAAACCGCATTGCAAAATTATGAAGTCTGTGTTAAACTACTTGAAGCAAATGAGGAGCGTTGGGAAAAGCAACTACACTAGTCTCAAGATCAAGTTAGGGACAGATATTATATTACGGGTGAAGCTGTGGCACAGATACGAGAGGTAGCCGATCATTTACAGACCCTAGCAGTCCAAGCTGATGTGTTAAGTGTGAAATATGAATTAGAATCGAAGTGGGGCCGAGAGCTAGCTTGGCTTCTCAGGAAAGTCAAAGCTTTAAGCATTAGGGAAAAGCCATATATGTAATACATTTTATGTAAAGAACTTTGTTTTCTAGTAAAGTTATTCTAAATAAAATTGAATCAAAGTCGATGCCTTCTTTTTATATTCATCTCATGCATTTACATTTCATTGCATAATACGCATTAATATCACAAAAAAACCCTAATTAGTGTAAGATCGTTTATAGTTACTCTGGAATATCATTACTACACATGAAGAAAAACAAAAGCTATAGATCAAAGGTTAGAAAAATTGGGACAAATGCAAAAAAAGATGCAGGATCAACTGCAAGTATAGATGCAAAAAAAATTGGCCAAAATCCAACAGGATATGATGGATTAATGCTGAAATCCCAAATGAATATGATGAACCAATTAACGCAGTTATTGATTGGAGGGCCAAAAAAAAGAAAGAGCCTTATGATCAATGCTGGAGATGACAATGAGGACCTTGCTTATCCTCTAGGCTTCACCCCAACGAATACCCAAGCACAACCATAAAGGGTGTCCATCAACATCAAACCTCAAGGTCAGACTGATACGTCGGCACCGATAAACTTCCCGATGGGTTCAAGCTCTTACCTTAGAGGCAATTTAGCAAATCTTTTTGACCCCGACCTTGACGATACAATAGAAACGAGAAATGCAAGAATGAAGCTCCTAAAGTAACTGGAAGACCGATGCAAGTGGCTAGAAGAGAAATTTAAGGCATCAGATAACGCTGATTACCATGGTGGAATTGATGCTAAGGAATTGAGTTTGGTCCTAGACCTAGTGCTCCCTCCAAAGTTCAAAATGCCAGAGTTTGAAAAACATAATGAGACCAGCTGCCTTGAAGCTCACATTATAATGTTCTATCAGAGGATGACAGGATATATCAAGAATGATCAGTTGTTGATTCATTGTTTCTAGGACAGTTTGACTGGGGCTACGGCCAAATGGTATAATCAATTAAGTCATGCCCAAATTAGCTCCTCTAAGAACCTGGCACAAGATTTCATGAAACAATATGACTATCTGGCAGATATGGCGCCTAACAGAATCACATTACAAAATATTACAAAAAAAACCTGAATGAGAGCTTCAAGCAATATGCTCAGAGATGGAGGGAAGTCGCTACGCAAGTCCAACCGCCACTGCTAGAAAAGGAAACAACTATACTTTTCATTAATAACCTGAAGTCACCTTTTATTAATCACATGTTGGGAAGCACAACTAAGAGTTTCTCGGATATAGTGATGTCTGATGAAATGATAGAAAATGCAATCAGGAGTGGAAAGATAGAGGCCGGAGAAAATACAAGTAGGTCGACCCCGAAGAAAAGAGAAAGTGAGGTTAATAATGTGAGCACGCACAACAAGGGATATGCGAAACTGATCACTGTGAATCAATCGAGAATGGTAACCACTGGTCATCAAGCCCCACCAAGACAAGAGCCCAACACAAGGTAAAATACAGGAAAAACTCCCGTTTATGCCCATTTGAATGACGTATAAGGAGTTGTACCAAAGTTTATTTGATGCATATATTGTATCCTCCTTCTATTTAAAAACAGTGCAACTTCCATACCCTAAATGGTATGACACAAATGCCTAATACAAATACCATGCGGGAATCACAGGGCATTCGATAGAAAACTACACCATTTTTAAAAAGTTAGTCGAAAGGCTCATCAAAATGGGCATTGTAAAATTCAATAATCCATCTGGTGCGAAAAATTCGTTACCCAACCATACTGATAATAGGGTAAATACGGTAGTAAAAAATATAGGGAGGTGAATCAAGCTGAATGTTGCAGAAGTGAAAACCCCGTTGAGAGAGGTTTAGAAGAAGATGATAGAAAGAGGGTTAATCACACAAGATCCGAGGAGTAGATTCCAAGAGGTAAAGAACTATTGTGAGTTCCACGATGGAAGAGCATGAGATTCAAGAATACATTGAGTTCAGGGCCTTAGTACAGGGCCTGATGGATATTAAAGAACTTGAATTTTATGAAAATGTCCAAGGCCTAGAAGAAGAAAATATATGTGTGTCGGAGGAAGAATCGACAGTGAAAGTTCAGAAAGTCAACTACCCTGTGGTCATCATTTCATGACCACGAAGTAATGAGGTCAGAGTACAAATGGCACCAAAAGTTATAATCCAGAAACCTGTATTTTTTCCCTATAAAGGCAGTAAGAGGGTCCCCTAGAACTACGATTGTAATGTGATGATCCCAGAAGAGGAGAACCCAGCTGACACTTCAAGGGAGGATCAAGATGGGAGTTTCTATACATGTAGTGAGAGGTGCTATAGTTTAGAAAATAAAAAAGCAGAGCTTGTAAAAGGAAAAGTCTTGGCGAGCGAACAAGAGAAGAAAAAAGCGGCTAGGTTGGAATCGCCTGTTAACAAGCCAGTAAATGAAGAGGAAGCTAGGGAATTCCTAAAATTCTTAAATCACAATGAGTACAACATTGTAGAGCAGCTGCATAAACAACCAGCCCGTATATCAGTGCTAACTTTACTCTTAAGCTTAGAGGTACAGCGTAGCGCATTGATGAAAGTAATAAAACGAAACTTATGTCGCCAATGATATCTCCGTCAACAAGCTAGACCGTCTGGTTAACAACATAAGTGCCGATAATTTTATATTTTTTAATGATGACGAAATTCCCCCAGGGACATGGGATCGACTAAGGCTTTGTACATCATCACCCGCTGCAAGGGGTATACACTGTCAGGGGTGTTAATTTATAATAGATCAGCCCTAAATGTCTTACCCTTTATCCACACTGAAAAAGTTGTTTGTGGATAGCTCTCACATGAAGGCATGCCAAAATATAGTGAGGGCATTCGATAGCACCGAAAGGAGAGTAATGGGAAGAATTGAATTACCCATTTTGATTGGCCCAAACCCATACGAGGTAGATTTCCTGGTGATGGATATTAAGCCTTCTTACAATTGCTTGTTGGGGAAGCCTTGGATACATTCAGCGGGGGCCGTGCCTTCATCACTACACCAGAAGTTGAAGTTGGCAACAGAAGGTCGGCTAGTGAAGATAAATGCAAAAGAGATCATTGCAGCTGTAATCGGTGATGCACCATATTTAGAGGTAAATAATGAAACGATCAAATGTTCTTTTTGATCCTTGGAATTTGTGAACGCAACATTCATTGCTGAAGGGAGCAAGATCCTAATGCCTAAGATGTCTAAGACTACAAGAATAGGTTTACGATTGACAGTCGGGAAAGAAGCTGTACCGGGGAAAGGACTTGAAGGATACCTCAAAGGAAGGGTTGAGGCACCTATGTTGAAGGACAAACGAGATTATTTTGACTTAGGATTCAAGTCAGACATAAGATAAAGAAAGAAGGAGTCAGAAAAGAAATAGGAGAGACAAAGAGCACGTTTGAGCGAGGAGGAGATCAAATGGGGATTAATGACATTCCCCCACATATCCAGAACCTTTGTGTCAGGAGGAATTATTCACCCTGAACGAAGGACGCCAAGAAAGGAAATTACAGAGGTAATGTTGAGACATCTGAACATCAACGCCATATCCAAAGAAGAAGCTGAAGAAGAAAGCTTATTGGGTATCCGCCCTTATGAGCCTGGAAGTGTTCTGAACAACTGGACTGCGGAATAGATTCTTGTAGTTTTTAGAGCTAACTCAGAGTAATGTTTAAAACACGCTTGTTGCTTTAAGCCTAGAGGCAATAAGAATCCTTTTGTGAAATAGGTTCATGTACTACATCCTTATTCTAATAAAATGCATTTTTGTGCATCATACTGTTCAAATATTCTTATTCTTTTCTCTCGTTTCATTCATAATCATACTATACAAATAGTCATTCTTAGATTCATTTATTTTTTAGGTATTCCTTGGTACTCACAACAGGTCTCCAGATATCAACGGCGTGAGCGACACTGCTATTAACCTAGAATTTCCTTTTGAGCGGAACATATGTCTAGAGGGATCTCAGGATTTTGAAGATGACAGAGATTATAGCTTATCTCCAGATTTATTAAAGATGGTAGAATACGAAAAGAAACAGATTCTGCCTTATCGAAAGATAGTAGAGACTGTGATCTTGGAGGAGGGGAAAGAAGTAAAAATCAGAACTTATATAGTCGAAGAAACAAAACGAGACCTCATAGAGTTACTTCAAGAATTCAAGGATGTCTTTGCATGGTCATATCAGGATATACCCGGGTTGAGCACTAATATTTTGGTACACCGCCTCTCTATAAAGGAGGATTGCAAGCCAGTTCAACAGAAGCTCCGAAGGATGAGACTTGATGTTGTGGTAAAAATAAAAGAAGAGGTCAAGAAGCAGTTTGATGCTGGGTTCTTACAAGTGGTTAAATATTTAGAATGGGTAGCCAATGTTGTCCCTGTCCCTAAGAAAGACCGAAAAGTACGAATGTGCATAGATTATAGAGACTTAAACAAAGCTAGCCCAAAAGACAATTTTTCATTGCCTCACATTGACACTTTAGTGAATAATACGGCAGGCTATTCACTATTCTCTTTTATGGACAGCTTCTCGAGATATAATCAGATAAAGATGTATCTGAAGACATGGAAAAAACCACATTCATAACCTTGTGGGGAATATTTTGTTTTAGGGTGATGCCATTTGGATTAAAGAATGCAGAAGCAACGTATCAAAGAGCCATGGTAACCTTATTTCATGACATGATACATAAGGAAATTGAGGTTTATGTCGATGATATGATTGCAAAATCCTGAACAGAAAAAAGCACGTACGGGTTTTGAGGAAACAGTTCTTGAGGTTGAGGAAATTTCAGCTAAAGTTCAATCCAACAAAATATATCTTCAGGGCTAGATCTGAAAAACTGCTAAGTTTTGTGGTCAGTGAAAAGGGAATTGAGATCGACCCAGATAAGGTCAAGGTTATATAAGAATTGCTTCCGCTGCACACTTAGAAGGAAGTTCGAGGTTTTCTAGGAAGTTCGAGGTTTCCTAGGATGACTAAACTATATTGCCCGATTCATTTCACAACTAACTGAGAAATGTGACCCCATATTTCGTTTCCTTAAGAAACACAATTCAGGCATATGGAATGATGAATGCCAGAAAGCTTTCGACAAGGTTAAGCAATACTTGTCTAATGCCCCAGTGCTAATGCCACCTAGTCCAAATAGGCCATTGATACTGTACTTTGATAGTATTTGACAATTCTATGGGATGTGTGCTTGGCCAACATGATGTGACTGGAAAGAAAGAAAGTGCGATATATTACCTCAGTAAGAAATTCACTGAGTGTGAAATGAAATACTCGCCAATTGAAAAGTTATGTTGCGCCTTGGTCTAGACAACTCAGAGATTGAGATAGTATATGTTGTACCATACGACTTGGTTAATCTCAAAGCTAGATCCTCTAAAGTATATAATAGAGTCAACGGCTTTGAATAGAAGGATGGCCAGATGGCAAATTTTACTTTCTGAATTTGACATAGTCTATGTGAACTAGAAGGCTGTGAAAGGGAGTGCAATAGCAAATTTTCTAGCCAGTAGAGCTCTAGAGGATTATGAGTCTTTGAACTTTGATTTTCCTAATGAAGATTTGATATGTGTGGCAAATACTGAGGAAGGCACTCCAGAAGATCGTCCTTAGAAGTTGAACTTCGATAGAGCATCAAATGCTATTGGTAATGAAATTGGGGCAGTCCTTATATCCCCAAGCGAAGATCATTATCCATTTACTTGCAAATTGGATTTTTATTACACCAACAATATAGCAGAGTACGAGGCATGTATCATGAGAATCCGTGCAACCATAGAACGCAAAATCAAAGTACTAGAGGTTTATGAGAATTCTGCGCTAGTGGTTTATCAGCTAAAAGATGAATGGGAAACAAAGGACTCCAAATTGATTAGTTATTGAAAGATAGTCTTGGAATTAATTAGGGAGTTTGATTATGTCACCTTCTACTACCTCTCGCGAGATGAAAACTAGATGGCTGACGCATTGCTTACATTAGCTTCTATGGTCCGAGTAAATGAGTAAGGGGTATAAAGCCTATCCAAATGAGTATTAATGAGGCTCCAGCTCATTGCTATAGTATCGATGAAGAAGAAGAAAAGGGTGATCATCCTTGGTATCATGATATATTACAGTATGTGAAAAATGGTGAATACCTTGATTAGGCAATTGAGAATGATAAAAGAACGTTGAGAAGGCTGGCCAGTGACTATGACTTAGACAGAGAGATCTTATATAAAAGAAGAAGGGATCAAGTGCTACTAAGATGTATAGATACTGTCGAGGCTAAGAAAATCTTGGAAGAGCTTCATGATAGTGTTTATGGAACACATGCTAATGGTTTCACCATGGCCAAGCAAATCATGAGATTTGTATATTATTGGTCAACCATGGAAGGAGATTGCATCAGCTATGTCAAGAAGTGTCATAAGTGTCAAATTTATGGAGATAAAATTCATGCACCTTCTTCACCTCTTCATGTTATGACTTTTCCATGGCCTTTCTTTATGTGGGGTATGAATGTCATCGGGCTGATCTCGCCAAAGGCCTCCAATGGGCATCGGTTCATCTTCATAGTCATCGACTACCTCACCAAGTGGGTAGAAGCGGCATTATATGTTAATGTCACAAGGTCGGCAGTCAACAAGTTCTTAAAGAAAGAGATCATATGCCGATATAGAATGCCAGAAATGATCATATCAGACAATTTGCTGAATCTGAACAACATCACGATATCAAAGGTCTACAGCCAATTCAAGATTAAACACCATAACTCGTCACTGTATCACCCAAAGATGAATGGTGCAGTAGAAGCGGCCAATAAAAACATCAAGAAGATCATGGGGAAAATGTCTAAGACTTACAAAGATTGGCATGAGATGTTACCATTTGCCCTCTATGTCTATTGAACATCTGTCAGGACCTCTATTAGGGCAACACCTTTCTCATTGGTCTATGGAATGGAGGTAGTTTTACCCACTGAGGTTGAAATTCCTTCTCTCCGAGTATTGTCTAAGTTAAAGTTGGATGAAGCAGAATGGATCCAATCAAGATATGACTAATTAAACCTAATTGGGGAAAAAAAGTTAAAAGCTATTTGTTACGGTTAGATGTACCAAAAGCGAATGATGCGAGCTTATAACAAAAGGGTTCATCCTAGAGAATTCCACAATGAGGACCTGGTGTTGAAGAAGATCCTACCTATACAAAAAGACTTTAGAGGAAAATGGATGTCAAACTAGGAAAGACCTTATGTGGTAAAAAAGCATTTTTTAGAGGAGTGCTGATATTAGCTTAAATGGATAGGAAGAGTCTGCCCAACCCAATAAATGTGGACTCAATCAAGAAGTATTTCACTTAAAAAAAAAAGGAGAGGCCAAGGCGAAAACCCACAAAGGTTGCTTTGAGACCAAAGGGGTTTTGAATTGAAAACCCATGAAAGGGCACTTCAAATTTTTGATCAAAAGTGGGGCATGCAATGGTCTTGCAAGCCTTAAATTAACAAAGAGGAGGTATGCTACATCTTGAGGGCCATCGACAAAGTACTCTAGATCTCCTAGACACATGTTAAACTCAGAATGGTCTTTAAGAAGTTCGTACAAAGAAGCTCAGGCTGCAATATTTGGGGCACCCATTTTTTATTTTATATTTTAGGAATGTTTGCTTTCGTTGATTAATCCATTCTTTTCAGATTTTGTTCCTAATTTTAGTTTTATCCATTATTATAATCTTTTTTGAGCATTTTGTATTGAAATAATGATTAATGAACTAATAACACTTTCATGAAAAAGAGTTTTGCATATTACTCTGGAAGCTTCTAAATAGTATAAAAACCTGAAGCAAGACTATTATTTAGAACTCACCAAGCCTAAGGGTTGGAAATATTTGAGAAAGAGGAGTCTAAATTGTGACTACTTCTTTGGGTTTTCTGTCAAGGATATTAATTGACAGAAAGACAGGACATTACGTCAGTAATTTAGCCTTGATGGATAACGAGAAATGATGGCTTAAGCGTTAAAAAGATGATCATTCGTATGATATTCTGCATTCATGCAAATATTATTCATACACATTTAGTTAGGAGCATTTGATTCATTTTTCTCATGACATTCAAATCATTAGGCATAAGTATAGGCCTATGAAATCAATTATACAGGTCATGTCCCCCAGAGGATGATGCCGCAAGACTGGTGAATCCACAAACCTTATCTCCCTGAAGTCACAGTGGAGTAGGATTAAAATTACAAATCTTATCTCTCTGAAGTTGCAGTGGAGCAGACTGAGGATAGCGAATCTTATTTCCCTGAAATTGCAGTAGAACAGATTAAAGCTATAAATTACAGATCTTATCTCTCTAAGTTGTGGTAGAGTAGATCAAAACAAACCTTATCTCCCTAAAGTCATAGTGGAGTAGGATTAAAATTACAAGTCTTATCTAACTGAAGTTGTAGTGGAGTAGGCTGAGGATAGCGAATCTTATTTCCCTGAAATTGCAGTGGAACAGATTGAAGCTATAAATTACAGATCTTATCTCTCTGAGTTGCGGTAGAGTAGATCAAAACAAACATTATCTCCCTGAAGTCGCAGTGGAGCAAAATTAAAATTACAAGTCTTATCTCCCTGAGGTTGCAGTGAAGCAGACTGAAGACAGTAAGTCTTATTTCTCTGAAGTTGCAATGGAACAAGATTAAAGCTGCAATAAACAAATCTCATCTCCTTGAAGTTGCAGTGGAGCAGATTGAAACGAGGAGTCCTATACTTCTGAAGTTGTAGTTGGTTGGATTAAATCTACCATAGCAAGGCTTATTTTTCTGAAGTTGTAGCGGAACGGACTAAAGCTACGAGCTATTGATATTATCTCCCTGAAGTTGCAGTGGAGTGGATCAAAGCTACAATGGATTGGAATGAGGCTACTTGAAGGAAAAAAAGCCTTAAGAAGTCAAGACTCGACAAGGCCGGGTAAAATTGGCCCTTTTAAAGTCTTTTCTCCATTCTCGTTACACAACAATAAACAAAGAGGAGCAGTTGTAAGGCCCAATTTTAGCTCGGGGCTCGATAAACAACAGTCCAGTATTATTTTTACAAACCCAAAAACCCCAAAAGCCCAACTAAATACAAAAATAACAAACTAATGCAGGCCCAACTACCCTAAACAGCCCAAATCAGAAAACAAAACAAAAAAACCCTAGGTCTCCCTTCTCTACTGCCGCCGCTCCTCCTGTGTTGTACGCCGCTCCACCGCCCCACATCAGCCCATGTAGCGTGTCCCTCTCCACCACGCCACCTGTACCTGCAAAAATGTGAAAGCAGTTGTAAATGATTCAGCAATAAAAGCCAATATACGAACTTTATAAAAGAAAAAAAAACACAGATTATCAATACAATAGCAGAGATTCAAATACGAGACAAATTTTTTGAGCAAAAGAAACAGTCGAAATATTAGAGGTGGTCTATTTTTTCTCTTCCTTTTTATGTTCTTTTTTTTGAAACTGTTTTACCTTTTTTCCCTTTTCATATTCCTACTTTAGAAATTATTTACATAATAACATGTATTAAAATATAAAAAAGAAGGGAAATTTTACCTGGAGCGCCATCGTGTACGGCGATCGCCGGCACCAGCGAGCAGCGGTCGGCATGGTGGCGGACAATCGGGACCTGGTCGGAGCTTGCAGGCGGAAGGGAAAAGAGGAGAATTTTTTTGAAAGAATTTTTTTTTTTTGTAAATGAAGGAGAGTAAATGAAATTTTTGGATAAAATTTGGCTTTTATAGGAGGCTGAAACAGCGCCATTTTGGAATTCATTTTCAGTGCATAAAACGACGTTGTTTTGCTCTTACCCGACCCGACCCGATCTGACCCAGTCTAGGATCCGCGTGTTTTTTAATGGAAGGGCTATTTGCACTTTTAGCCCTTCCGTATTTTATTGATTTTGCAATCGAGTTTTTTCATTCTTTTATTTGTGCCCTACAATTTATTTCGACTTCCAATTTAGTCCCCTGGTGCTGAGCGTTTTGGAGGAGAAGGGATATTTTCTTCTTTGGTCCCTCCATGTTATTCGCGCACTCGATTCGGTCCGTTCCTCTTTTATTTATTTTCATATTTGCCCCAAAGTTTTGTTTTGAATTCAATTTCATCCTTTTTTTTGACATTTTGTTATCAATTTGATTAATTTTAATATTACTATTATTATTATTATTTATATTATTATTACTATTATCATTATTATTAATTTCAATATTATAATTATTATTGCCATTATTATTATTATATTACTAAAGTTAATTAATATTATTATTGCATTTTCTTTTCTTCCGTATTTACTTATTCGTTTACTATTATGTACTATTATTATTTATTTGTTTATTTATTATTATTATTATTATTTCTATTATTATTATTATTATTGTTTCTATTATTATTGTTATTACTACCACTATTATTATTATTTTATTACTGCCATTATTATAGTATTATTATTACTATTATTCTAATTATCTTTATTATTTTTTTGAGAAAATCATTTCATTTAATATTTTGATAATTCATATGTTTATTTGTTCACTTTCAATTTAAATTAAATTTTCACTAGAATTTTCTTTGTTATCCCCTTTATTATCCCTTTATCATTATTGATTTCATTTTTATTTTTGTCTTCATTATTATTATGTTATTATATATCATTTTGTTATGTATTTCATCTATTTATTTATGTCTTTATATACCTGCAAGTTCATGTTTTTTGATATTATTATTGTATTTGCATTATCGTCTTCGTTATTATTATTCTATTTACGCATATTATCATCGCGATTTATATGCTGCAAATTTGTGTTACATTAATTTTTACTCAAACTCATAAAAAAGAGATTTCTTTCAAAAAATAAAGGCAATATTCTATATTTGGAGATTTGAGGAATCGTGCCCTAATGTATTGGGTTTCGATTCTTTTCGTTTGACCTAAATAATTGAATATCCTTTTAAAATTAAAGTACATGAGTTTTAAATAAAAATAAAAGGCAAGCTTATACTTAAGGGTCGATGTGTTGTATCCTAACGTACTGGATATGACATTTTACCTTGAAATGGGTCGGTCTTTGACATACGCTTTAATTTATCTAAACGATTTTTTAAGCAAAAAAAAATACAAAGAGGGATCGTGTTTTAAAATCTCTTCAAATTTTTAATTTTCGACACTAAGACAATTAGTTACAATTAGGTATCAATTTGGGTGTTACGAGGGTGTTAATCCTTCCTTGTGCATAACCGACTCCCGAACCTGTTTTTCTAAATTTCATAGACCAAAATTATTTTTTTAAATAAATCAAACCGTTTATTAAAAACAATTACTTTTTGAGGTGACCCGATCACACCACATCAAAAAAGATTGGTAACAACTCTTGTTTTTTTCGTTTCCAAAAAGTTGACCCGTTTTCAAAAATAAGTTTTGACAAAGTAAACCATAAGAGTCAAACAAATTAGTGAAGTTTTGGTCAAATTGAACAGATCATGAATTTTCAATTTGATTGGTCCGACCAGTTTATCTCATTGAATCAAATAAATTATTAAAAAAATCATAAAATAAAAATATTAAAAAATAAAAATAATCGATTTTTTAAGCCAATTCAAACGGTTCCGAATAGTTCACCATTCAAATTCAATACTTGAATAGTTCCCAATCTAATTCATCGATCCAACTTAAAAGACACTACAAACCATTATAATAAAAAATTGGCATCTACAAAATTTATTTCTAATGTTAGGCAGCCAAAGGAAACAATTTTTATATCCATTTGTGGCTCACATATCTTACAAGTATTTAGTTTTTCTTCCTAACATCTTCCACTTAGAGTAAAACAAACATTTATTGTGCGATTTTTTTTTATTTGAGCCAAAGAAGAAGAAGAAAAAGGTATCTACAAATGGAAAATCGTGAGAGAAATGTGGATGCCAAACACTATGTAACAACAAAAGGTCATTTTCAGGCATATTAATATAACAGTATGACTGTATGAGAAATAAAAAACTATGATGGCGACTTCTCACCTGGTAATTATCAACCATATACGAATAATTTAACTTTAAATTCCATTTCTTTGAAATTCAAATCTAACCACAACCATAAGAAGTTCAATCATATATTCTTTTCACATGGTTTCAAATCTAAAACTATCTGCTGGCCCTGCACCAACGTGTCTAATTTGCTTTCCACTTCTACACGATTAACGCTTCGCTTCAATTGTCATAAAAGCGGGAGCGACGTCTTGGTGAACTGTAAAATCATGAAAAAACAGAAATTAAACTTCCCAGGAAAATAAAATCATGAAACTAGATACTGAGGTTGCGTAATCCTAACAAGCTAGGCATGTCAACATAACAACTGCGTTGCATCGACTTTTATAGCTCTCACTGCTCACTTTTACTCATGGACGATGATGTTGAAGATGAAAGAAATCTACAACATATAATGTGGACCTATCGCTCATTAGCCAACAGCAATGATGCATGAAAAATCAAGCTAGTTTGCATAGCATGCAGCTACACCATGCACAATTATGAAGCTGAAACAAATTCTATCATTTATAGTACTAGTTGCATCACAAATTTGTTTCATTCCGAACTTCTCTTTAGATACCATGGCTAACCACAGAAGCTGTTCTAATGCAGGCCAAATATCATTAATTATCTAAAAAACTGTCTTTATGATTATCTTCAGGGAGACAAATGATTTCACATATAACTGTCTAGGCAGAAATCCAATAAATACCATGGGCTATGCAACGCTTTTCGACATCTGCGGCTAATGTAATGCATTTTCTTACGTGATGCTCATAAAAAACTTTAGTTAGGAAGACAATAAGTAAAGCTAGAGGTGAATAGAACAAAGAAACATTACTGACCTCCGGTAGCCAAAGCTACCTCGGGAGGGGGCACTTCTGCTTACAAATTCATCATCAGTCTCATCTACTCTATATTCTGCATATTCTACAGAAGCCACTGAACCCTCATCAGAATTTGACGAAGCATAACTAGATCGACGATGTCCCCTTCTAGAATCGGTCACTCTTGATCTCCTTCTATTTCTAGAAATCCTCAAGTTATCAAACACCTGATATAAAATACAAGAGGTCCACCAGTTGCCCTCACCGGGGAAGTCATCAAACTCATCTCCAGATTCATCTTCATCATATTCAATTACATAGTCCCCAAGAACCACCCCATGTGGGACTTCTGAATGTATAGTGCTCAAAACATCTATTATCTCAGAGGACTGCTGAAGATTTTCCCAATCAAGCTGCCGAGCAGGATCGATTCTTGAAGGACGTGCATGGGGATGCTCTAACTGAGCATGCTTCTGTAGGTCTGAGTAGGTGCCTGCGAATGAGCACTGCTCCTCCTCACAAAAACGCTTCTTCTTATCTAGAAGTAGACGAGCCTTATCAACAACAAACCATCCGGTGACTTCCCCTCTACATAAGGGGCAAGCTGGCTTGCAGTCGTCTTCAGATACTGTCAGCTGAATGCTTCTTGTTGTAGAAATTGTATGAGATGTTGAAGGGCATGACATCCCATTCGCATTTTTGAATCGATCCAAACAATTTGACTGCAAGTGGTCTGTGTCACAAACAAAAGGACGGCAGCCTTTCTCGTAAGATGTGCATTGGAGGAGTACACCATTGTGGGGGACATCCAAACATATCGGGCAAATCACATCATCCCAATTGGTATTCACCACAACATCCTCCATGTAAGAAGTAGGGGATTGGAGGTTTCTTTCATAAAAAGGTTTGAACGCCATAGAGACACAGTTTGCAAGATAATCTACAAGCACATGGCACTCACCTTCCTTGTATGACAACAATCAACCAACAATAGCTTCAAAGCATCAAACAAGTATAATCAACCTGTCAACTAAAATGCTGCATATCGCAGAAGAAAACTGTAAGTTGAATTCATAGGGGTAGAAAATCCAAATGCCACAAAACAAACGCATCGTAGCAATCAAGGGATTTTAAGTTGTAGATTAAGTTTATAAGCTTAAAAACAATCTACTTAATCAGATGCCTGCAATAGCATGTAAATGATCTCCTAACAGAGTGATGAAGTCATTACCCAGATTAAAACTGTAGATGATTATTGTTTCTATTGCTAGTAAACTGAAAATACAAAAGCAAATAAAATTGTTTAACTTTGATCCCATAATTCTATTCGCTCTAATATGAGATCATGAAAATGATTTACAATTGGGGGGGGGGGGAACTAAATAAAACAATCAGATTAAGCTTCGTACCTAAACTGTAACCAAAATCTGAATTGGGTATTGGGAAAAAAGGAGTCGTCCATAAAGAAATGAACAAATATGGGTAGAGAAGGTGAAACTTGGAAGGAAAATCAACCAAATTTAAAGCTGTTTATTTACTTACCATATCCAAAGAAGAAAGAGAGAAGCGATTAAAATTGTGGGGAGTTGCCTTAATAGATGTGCGCCGGCGTGTGTGTTGTCAAATTTCCATTTGTGAAAGCGAAGGAATAAAGGAAGGCGATGTAATTAAAATATGAGGGAACTGACTTACTGCTTGGAATACATACATACGTACGTATATAACCATAGGTTTCCATTTGAATCAATCACTTGGATTTTCTTTGGTTGACCAGCAGAGAAGAATCAACGCGTCCTGCTTGCACTGCAACTTGCAATTGTTTACTTGAAATCAACTTCCATGTTTGAAACCAATACACAAACTCCAAATCAATCATATAAGCTGCAGCCAGCCATTAGTTTTACACATGTTTTGTATTTTGACCGGTTGCGGGGTTAAATAAATTTTTTTTAAATAGAGTTTAACCAAATCTGTAAAATTAATGAGAAATTTTAGAATAACTAAATTAAAATTTTCAAGGGCATATTAAAATTTCCAAAAATTTTGGGAAAACCATGGCCCGTCTGCCCCTGAGCAGTCGTTCTGCTCAGTTAAAGAAAAAATAATAAAACAACTCAGATCACAACCGACCACCGATTAGAATTATTTGGTTCTATTTCTTGCAAGGAGATATAAGCCAAGACGTACAGCACATTTTTCACACGTTTCTTCCAAGTCCTTGTCCCAATTTATATGTACAAGAATCAAATCAGACATGAAATTATTTGGTCAGTCATGGAATAGGTAGGTATTAGATTAGCGGCATAAAAGGAAACCTCTCCATTGTTCACATTGATCTTGAATACTACAGGAACATCTCTCTAACAAAGTTGGTGCTTTAAAAGCTGCCCAAGTAAGTGTTTTAAGTGTGTATGAGTCTTTGACCACACTTTGGCAACTATTACTGCTCCTCCACTATTCGGGTCACGATGCCCACAGCAACTGTTCTTCCTAATGTCCTAAGAAACACCCTTCCAAGGACTTTGCATTTTGAAAACTCTTCCACGCAAACCGCTTCCTGCAAAATCACCTGAAAGAAGAAAACACGCTCCGAGGTCAATCCAGGTTTTATTGTATTTATCAGGCAAATAACTGAAATAAACCAGCAACTAGCAACAACAATATTGACTTGCCTCAACAACTGCACTCTGCTTAGCAAGAATGCAGCGGGGTGCTTTCTTCGCAACTTTCCCAGTCTTTGAATCAAGTAAAGATGATATCTTCGCAACTCTTGCGGCCTCCTTTGCATGGTGTATGTGAAACTCCAACTAATTATTCCATTCAAATTATTAGATTGTTAAGATAAAAATATTAATTAACAGAAAGCTATAAAATTTACAGACGAAACTTGCCTGAGAACCAATTAAAATTGGAGTTGCACCGTCCAAAACAAGCAGCTTCAACTCCAAACGTTTTGCAAATGCAATTGGAAAATCAGGATGACATAACACACCGCCAGCCATCACATGGTTTCCATCTATTCCATTCAGGCTGACAGCTATATTATCTCCAGCCCTTCCAATTGGGCAAGCTTGGGAATCACGCTCCAAGGAACGCACGGTTGCTATAGTTGCAGATGGCATAACTAAAACCTACGGCCACATACATTGAGTTTATGGTTAAGGATGATATACAAGTTATTCGATTGAAACTAGAAATCCATATAATTGGTAACCAAAATGAGAAGCTTGAACAGGTAAACATCAATCAGATAAAGGCAGCAAGGACCAAGACAGGAAAACAAATTCAAATAACATTAGCAGCTATTTTAATAGGAGGTAGCATGTAATCTCCAGAAACTGAAAACCTCAATCACCAAGAAAATGGCACACCTTTGATCCGCTTCTTACAGCTCCAGCCTCCAACTTGCCACATGCAGACACCTGTCCCTGTGAAGGTGACTTTATAACATCACATATAGGCATAATTAGAGGCTTTGAAAACTCCCTAGTAGGAGGTTGGAAGGAATCAATCGCGTCTAACAGATTGGGTCCATGATACCTGCATTAAATTACCTTAGTTAATTCAACAAAATGTGTCGAAGGGAAGTCAGGAAGAATCTTTTGACATTTTTACAGAGAGGCAGCATTGCTTCTAAGTTATGATAAATTTAATTACATAATTAGCAGTGAGATGCACAACATAGGTATATACCTTACGTAATGAACATCAGAAAACAATGCTGTGTTGTAGTATAATGTGAACACTTAAAGTTGTTTTAACCTAAATGAGAGTGCTAGTCACGGAACCAAAGTTGCCTTTCAATAAGATCAGGGCAACAGACACAAAAGATCAAATTGTATTTTCAAAGCAACAATACTTGACAAGCTGACTCTCTTCATAGTCAACTAAAAATATTTACAATTTTAGAGGCCAGTGCTAGACCAATTAGCTCCAGTGTCAAGTGCGTATCTGAGTTTTGACAGTAGTCACTTGATTACTTGATTAATGCACAAAGGGCAGCCCATATCTTCTACATTGTGAGATTAAAAATAAGATAGTAGGCCATCACAAATTGAGGATAATAGGAATTGATGCAGACAAATTCAACTATATACTCAGAGGCAATAGCTATATTTATCAAGACAGATACATCAAATGACAGAAGGTTGTGCTTAGCTATAAATTGTAATTCAGAATTTGACAAATGCAACGCTACAATTGACCAGCCAACTAATATAATCTCCAAAAGTATAGTAACTTCAAATACATGAAAGAGAAACTCACCAGGATAGCCGAAAATCCAAAGGTGCAGACACTAAGTTCTGGTTTTCAACAGCACTCAATGGAACCCAAGAGACAGAGGAATCCTTAAAGCCACAAGAACGGAGAAATGTCCCAAGCTGTGATATTATCAAATCAAACCTTTCCTTAGAATAATCTACAGCATCCATTTTGTTAACAGCAACTATAAGTTGATCAATGCCAAAACTTCGGATGAGTTGTGCATGCTCCCTAGTCTGTCCCTTGGTGCCATCCATACCAGCTTCAAATGAACCAATAGAAGCATCTATTACAAGAATTGAAGCATCAGCTTGTGTTGCCCCAGTTATCATGTTTGGAACAAAATCTTTGTGCCCTGGGGAGTCAAGGACAACAACATGATATCTTTTTGAATCAAAATAAGCCACAGCCACAGTCATAGTAATTCCCCTTTCTCTTTCTTCAGCACTTTCATCCAATGCCCAAGCATAAGCAAAGGATCCTTTTCCCTGAATGAATATAAGTGCAAAAATAATCAGATTATGGACATGTGTTCACATAACACAAACAGAAAATAGTCCCGAGATTACCTGTAATTTGGCCTCCTTTTCATATTTGTGCATTTCTTTTTGGGATATTCTTCCCAAAAGGTGAAGCAGTCTACCAGAGAGCGTCGATTTTCCAGAATCAACATGCCCAACCTAAGAGATGTGAAGAGTTAAGTAATTAAATTGTTAAATATATATTTTTTTAAAATAGAAGAAAATAAAACCTAAAATTTTAGGACCCAAACTCAATATGTAACTTACAATTGCAAGATTTAGTTGAGTCAGTGAATGTTCTGCTTTTTCAGGGAGCATCCACTTTTCAGGTTTATACTGTGCACGTGAATTTGCTCTTCCAGGGTTTGCATCATTGGAGTGCCCGGATTTAGCAGCAAAAGAAATATTTTCCAGATTACTGGTGAGACTATTTGCCTCACCTCCATTCCTTGAAGAGCTGCTATCATCCACCATAACATTTCTTTCTTTTGGCATCAGCGACAATGAGCTTTTCCCGCTAGATCGCAGATTAACCGCAACACTGCTTTCATCCACATGATCAAGCCAACCTTCTGGCACTGAAGCAGAACAATTATCTGAATTTCTGGAACCTGCTGGTGGACCAACTTCTATATTCTTCAAAATATTAATCTCATCTAATCTATTGTGCTTGCCTTTTTCTGTTGACAGATTTGAACTATCTGATCTCATAGAACTTACTTTAACAGCTTCATTCCTCCCAACCACAGTTGAGGAAACTCTGGAAGATTTTAAGTCAAAAATATTGGCTGCAAGTGAATGAAAGCATGGAAATAAGATACAACAAAACTTCCACTTCGTACAACTAAAAGTTTATCCACAAGTCTGATTCGCTCTAGATCTATTTTAAAGGTTCAGAACTGTAATGCATAGATGTACACTCTTAGAACCCTCAGAAACAAAAATGTACTACATAAAATAAAATGAGCAACTATTTAAAATGTAAAGTTGAATTTGCATGTGTATTCCAAGATGCAGAGAGATATAACCAAAGTGCAACATGAAGATATCATGTGATGTGCTCTACCTTACTACAAGAATTCATTCTAAAACTATAACTGTGTAGAGCGCAAAAGAAATGGTTCAGAACAATGATAAAACAATCCTCTAGTTCCTTTTAACACCTAGATATGCAACGATTAGGGAGTAATTTCATCTGGAGAAGAAATTGTTAATTCATGTAAAATTAGCGTACAAATAACAGAATAATATATTGAGCACTGGAGGCAGCATCCAACAGAATAATCCAGGGATTTTAACCAAAAAATGTTTCTATTGTTTTCGAAAGAAGTATTCTCAAATTAAAGTAACACTAGCAATAGATCTACGCCCTGTTTCAACATATGTCAAGACCTATATTGATACAAATAGATAGGACTGTAGGAGAACCATAAGCTTTATGGGATTTCATGAAATGGTTCTAGGTATTTCCAAATGGGTGGAATTTATTGCCCTATTTCACCACAAAATCATCATTCTGTTCCCAAGTGTATTAAACATCCAATGCAGCGGTGATGCAAAAAGAGACTTGGCCATAGTAGGTACACCAGAATATTTGCATATGCCATTAATTACAGGAAGAAGATCTAATCTATAAAAGGTACCATTAATGTAAAAAAGAAACCTATAGAATACAGATGGTTAATTTTACATGGGACAACCACCCACTCGCAAGCTATCTGCTTGATAACATTCTAAAGAAAACAGAACCCTGTAGATAAAGAAAAACAAAAGAGATAAAGAACAATCTTCTCATATTGAATAAGAAGAATAGTAGCTCATTCTCCAGTATTAAATGATATTAATAGAATCATCAATAGGTTAAGGGCAATTATAACAAACCTGTTCTCTTCTTATCATAGGAGGAGTTATTGAGCAAAGGACCATGAAGAACCCCACAAACATCACATGATGACATGGTTTCATCATTATCATATGTACAAATGGAGCAACGCCACACACTGCGTTTGATTGTTTCTTTTTGGGGAGGTGTTTCCGCTGTTTCATGAAACAGATAGCATTCAGTTGGTAAGCAGAAAGATACATGCATAAGAGCTGTCAACCAGTTTGCTCCCTATCAAATTGAGCTAATCATCTTTCAGAGCCTTTATTGAAATGTAGAGCAAACCAACAAGAAAAAACAAGATGACCTGATTGGTATCTGATCACAAAGTTAAGATACGGCAAGAAAAAAAGGAAAAAAAAAACCACTCACCATTTTCATCTACTTCATATCTGTAGTCATATTCTTCGTAGTTATCATCATAATCATCATCATAATCAAGTCCATAGTTAACTTTTCGAGGCATAGTTCTAGCACCTAAAAAACAATCAGCTGTTTAATTCAAAGATGGAACAAGTTGAGAAACAGAAGTTTAAGCCAAGAAAAGAGTCACGTATGCTTTAATAACTGCAGGAATTCACGGGGAACTCAAATCAAACTTTAATTGATAATAAGTTTAAAGACTTACGAGCCCAGGTAGTGACCTTAACCTAAAAATGAAAACGTTGATAACAGCAAATAGCCATACTAGAAAGAGCTTGATTCCGATACGAAGTTTAGTTTCTCTCCAACATCAATGAAACAGCAACCCAAAAACGCTTCAGTTAAACAAGCATATACACTCTTGCACTTACGTTTTGCCCCAACTACTTCAGATTTGAAAAGCTTCCTTCAATTAAAAGTACAATAAAAATTAAAAAAAAGAAGAAGAAAAGTACAGATTCAAACTTTCTGACTTAGGTGAGGAGTGAGGTTAACATTTTTAAAGTTAAAACTTAAAAAAAAAAAAAAAACTCAACATATCTTTTTTGTTAGTATAGGTTTTCTGAGCAATCAAACAAGGTTGAGAATGAGTTATGAAAAATCAATCTGCAAGCATTAATGATGTTTTTGGAAGAATCGCAATCCATTACAATTTTCTTGGAATTTAACTCCAATATTATAATAGTCTGGTACTACTGTTTTCATTTAACTTAGCTTAACTCTTTTGTAGGAAAAGAAAAATAGAAGAAAAAAGAAGCAAAGAAAGTACCTGAGTGAGGCCGAGGGTGAGGATGATGAAGATGGAGAATGCCTCTTTTTGTTCCTTCCTCTTCTTATTTTTATTTTTATTTTTATTTGTTGGGCTAAATCATTTTTGCAGCCCAAAACGTTTCTTTGCCAAGTATAACGGAAGAGCCTACTCCAAAATGGGCCGGGCCGGCGACATATCTCTCTCTTTAATAGTAATCTTTTGTGTTAATATATATTTTGAACTTCACCACTTGTCTGTAATTTGTACATAATTTTTTTTAGTATTTGAATTTTAATTTTGTCACATATTTTGATAGTATTTGAAAAACCATCTAGGATTCGGGTATAACTATTTATAATTACATTGATGATATGCTTAGGTAATTGGTGGGTCTTACTAAATTAGATATTATTGAAATATCACAATTACACTTTTCAATTCTTAAAGGGAGAGTGAGAATTTGAGTAATTACACAGATAATTACACCCAAACCCAATTACTCTATGACTTTCCAAACATTCATACATAATTTAACTTCAAAAAATATTTTTATACAAGTTTAAGTTATGAAAATCATATTATAAGCATAAATATGTATGAACATTTGGGATTACGTCAAAAACTTTTTAAATTTATATTACAAATCTTAAAAAATCATATTATAAAAATTAATTATGTGCATTTTATAAATTTATAAAAAAATTATATTAATCAAATCCTATAAAAATGTTGAAGTTATGGTAAAAAAGTTATATTATTAAAAACATGTATTATAAATATGTTATAATATAATTATTAATAAAAACTTAATTATTTATAAAAAATTATAGCAAAAAAATATAAAGTTAGATGTTGATGCTATATATTATAAAAAGTAATATATTTATTTATTAAAAAATATTATATTTTTTTGCAATAACTTATTTATAAAAAATAACTTTATAAAGTTATAGTAAAAAGTTATATTATTTATAAGCTATTAGACACTTTACAATTTTTTTTTTTTTTTGTAAATGTTATATATCATAAATTTTATATTATTTTAAACCTATTTTACGTATTATAAAAAAAGTTATAGCTTAGCATAAATTTTTCTCTAAATTAAATTTACTTGAGTATTTATAATCAAAGTTATAACTTGTTTATATTATAAATCCAAATATTATATGGTATATGATAGTTGTTTAAATACAAAAAGTTTTCTTGCACCATATCATGAGATACAGTTCCATTTGAGAAAATGGAGTTGGAGGCAAGTATTAGAGACGTCTCACAAACTCTTTAATTTTAGGCATTCAAAGCTTTAAAATGTGGTTGAGATAACAATTTTTGTTCTAAAAAAATATTTTTCCATATTAACATCACCTCAATATAGTATAAAAAACCAAGATCATATCCTATGAGCATGTTGCAAACGTCATAACTTTATTCGTAGACAAAGTTGGGATAATCTATACTTTGAAGAATACATGAAAGAAGGAGATATTGATAATATTAATGATACATATTCAGATTCAGATGATGAAGAACTCAATTAAGAAGCAACATATGATGAAAAGGACTATATGTTAAATGTTAAAGAGGGAATAACCCAACAAATATGGAATGCTAGAGCAATTAGATAAATTGCATATGATGTTTATTTTTCTTATTATTTTTATTAGTAATCGTATTATTGACTTCTTTTTTGGACTAATATATTGTGTATAATGATTTAGTTTTAATTTTTGTTACACATTTTGGTTTTTTTTATCATACTAATATTTTTTTTATAGTAATTAATTTTTTAAAAAAATTATGTAATTGTGTAATTACAATTTGTAATTATAGTTTGTACTACCAAATATGACACAAGGAATTACAATGTGATTACACTATGTCAACCAAACATATCAATGGAATTACTACCCTAGCAATTACATTTTGGGTAAACTACCAAAATGGTTACATTTGTTTACCTTAGGTTACATTATATTTTAGTCACTTGTGTTTAAAATGTTACGTTTTAGTTACTTACGTTAACGTATTGTAACATTTTAGTCATTGAGCCATTAATTGTCATTAACGGCGTAACGGTAAGTTGATGTGGCACGTTAAATCATCATTTCAAACAAAAATTTTAGGTTAAATTATACAATTGGTCCCTATTTTTTTTGTTTCGAGCAATTTAATTTTTTTCTTTTATATTCTTTTAACTTTCCTTTTTTTTTCTTCATATTCCATTCTTTTTTACTTCCCCCTCTATTTTCCTCCATTCTCCATCTCTTCTACTGTAGTTTTTTTTTTTTTTTTCCATTTGTTAAAAAACTGCTTTAATGCAAGTTCTCATGCCCTCTTTCATGTAACTGTAACTCCAATAAAAAAATTGATTACTAACTTAAGCTCATATAAAGGAAAGTTTCAACATGCCAATCTGAAAGCAATCTTATGCCATCCATAATTAATTCTTCAAGTAATTGGCCCCTATTTTCTTTTTTGAAAATGGTTTTTTCTTTTCTTTTCTTTTCTTTTTTTTTTGCTTTCTTCATTTTATTCCTTGTATTATTTAATATTTTTCAGGATTTTTAAGAACCCTAGATAAACCCCAAGTTTCCGTTTAGCTCTTAAGAATGCTGACTTGAAGTTGGGTATTCATGTGCTTAGGGTTCCTTTATACTATTCTATTTCAGGAATATGGAAAAGAAAATGAGGAAAAATGGCTAATTTTTAATTGCTTTTGTGTTGGATTGTTGGAATTAGTTAAGTCGGTGGTCTTCGAAACCCTAGCTGCTTTTCGTTTCTTAGATCATGTTGGCATCTAGGGGCAATATATAGTTCAAAGCCTATTTACTGGTAAAAAAACATATAACATTTGAACTGAGATTTTGATTTTGTTTATCATATTTTAGACGATGTAAAAGTATTGTGTAACACCCTAACTTGTATTTGTCACCGGAATAGGGTTACGGGAATTGATTACATATAGGGACTAAAGAATTGATTACAATAATAATTTACATTTACGAGGCTTAAATGGAGCTTCAGGGACTAATTTGAAACAAATCAGGATATTTTAGGAAAACATGAAAAATTTCAAAAACAGGGGACACACGGCCGTGTGGTATGCCCTAGGCTGTGTGACTTTCGAAGTTAGGGACACAGCAGTGTCTCAGCTTGTGTCTCTGCTCGTGTAACTTACTGAGTTGGGTCACACGGCTGTGTCATAAGTTGTGTGCCAGACCCTATAACTCTCTGACTTGTGACATACGGCCATGTCGCAGGCCGTGCGGTAGGCTGTATGACACACTGACTTAATACACACAATCGTGTCTCAGACCATGTGTGGTACATGGCCGTGTAGCAGCCCAAGTCTCAGGCCGTGTGCACCTAAATGAACCTTAAACATCAAGTTTACCATTTCAAGATTTCTTAGACACTAAGTAATCCATTTACCAGCCATTAGACCTTATTCAAAATGCCATTAAACAAGCTCAAATTATGCTAATTCAACCATCTTAAGTGCTTAACCAATATACCCTTAATGGTACCACAAGTATACACTTATACCACAATACAAATCATCACTTAAACATGTCAATTCACACAACTTAAACTTCTAACCAATATGCCTATCATAGGCACCTCAATTCACAACAATTCAATATAATCTATTAAGCATACATTTGCTAAAAGCTTGTACCAAAAACATCTTCCATCACTCAAATATATCACAATAAGTTATCTACTTGCACTTAGGCTCACTCTTTATATATATATTTACATACCAAAAGAAAAATAAAGACAAAACAAGCTTATTACATACAATATATTCCAAAATAAACGTTCAAAAACTACTGAAAATGGATGGATAGTGTGACTCGAGTGCTGATTCGATCATCCAACCTTTAAAAGTATATACAAGAAACAAAAATTAACACCAGTAAGCTTATTGAAGCTTAGTAAGTTCGATATACAGAAACAATAATCTTATCGAAGTAAATATAACAATCAAATAAAAAATGATTCAACAACACATGTTTCTTGTCATTCACAATTGCAAACCAGTGAAATGCATATTTCAATTCAAATCTTAGATGATAATCTCCAAGAAAACTTACAAGTCCACAACAGAGTCAATTCAAGATGTCAAGTTCATGTCATGCCTTTCAAAGTCATTAAACAAATTATAATATCATAATTTACGACCTGATGAATGACTTACAGATACGAGTACACAAGTAATCCAACCAAAACACTCCAAACACTCATGAGAGCTAATCCAACCGATAACACACCTCGGCACTAAGTGCTTAGCCCGTAAGCTATACATCCGCCCCCATAACATGCCAGAACATGATAGTATAACATGAAAGTTCACAACAAATACTGAGCCTCGATATACTCGGGAAAATATATATAACACACAACATCAGTCTCCACTCCTACCCCACGTAACATGCCGTCATTCAGTTGTACTCTATCTCGTGTTCATCCAGCCCAAGTACTGAAATTCAACAATATTTTCCCAAACAACCTTATATCATCAATTAAACAATTAATATCACCTATTTCATATCATATCATTACACAATTCATATAAATGTTAAATTACAAATCGAATGAACTTACCTTGACTGAATTGTAATAGTTGCATAAGTTTAGGAACTATTCCGCAATTTTTCCTTTTCCATGTAAATCAATAGAGTCTTGATCTAAAATGTAAAATTTCCCAATTATTAGCTTACATTACATATCTAATTTATTCTACAATTTATACCCTTTTATTTTTAAAATTTACACGATTACCCTAACTTTTACAATTTATGCAATTTAGTCCCTGAACGTGAAAATCATCAAATTAATCATTTCTAAAGACTCATCATACCAACAGAATGTTCAAGGCTTCTAAAAAGTCCATAAAACACCTTTTATTCACCAATTAATTATGTGATTTTAACATTTTAATAATTTAATCCTTTAATTAAAAACCAATTAAAATAATTTTACATAACAACCAAAAATCACAATCAAAGCTTCAAACACATAGTTATCATAAAAAACATTCAAGATTCATCAATGGCAACTTCTAAAATTTTTAACAGATTCGAACACGAAGGTACGGGCTAGCTGAACCTAGTTGCAATGATCTC
Organism: Gossypium stocksii; assembly: GCA_020496765.1. Lineage (NCBI taxonomy): Eukaryota > Viridiplantae > Streptophyta > Magnoliopsida > Malvales > Malvaceae > Gossypium > Gossypium stocksii. Next base: position 44,850,697 of record CM035629.1, read on the forward strand.
AAAAACATAAAATTTACGAAAAACGGGTGAATAACTCACTTACATGCAAGCATTAACATTGCTGAAGCTTCAAATCCTTCAATGGAGGTTTCCCAACTTGATTTTTGGTGGTAAATCCCACTAAAGAAGATGATCAATTTTTTTACCATTGTTTTACTTAAGTTTAATTATTAAATTACAAATTTACCCTTAATATAAACATACATTTTAACCAAATTTTATCCTTAAGCCGTCCAACAATAATAACTAGGGTTTAATTGCTACTTAAGTCCTCCCTCTTTTAGTAATTAAGCTATTTGATCATCTAAAAGCAATAATTACTAAGTTTTACATTTTTTTCAATTTAGTTCTTTTTCTTTAAGTAGCTATCTAAATGTTAAAATTTCTTAACCAAATTTTAATATGACTCTAATGACTCTATAAATATTCTATAAAGAGCATTTACGGGTTAGCACGATAGAAATTTGTGGTTTTAAAACAACTATTCCGTCACCATTGAAAAATGGGTTGTTACATATTGACTTGGTTTTTGGGTAGGTAAAAGCAAGAAAACCCTTTTTCAAAAAAGAAAATAAGCACCAATTACTTGAAGAATTAATCACGGATGGCATAAGATTATTTTAAGGTTGGCATGTTGAAATTTTCCTTTATATGAGCTTAAGGGCTAGTTTAGCATTGCTTTTGAGAGGTGCTTTGAAAGAGTGATTTTGAGAAGTACTTTTCAAAAAGTTTAGTTTAAGATTTAAATGTTCAGTATTGCTGTCAAAAAGTGCTTTTGAGAAATAAAATGTCTATTTTAGGCATGGTGTTATAAATTAACAAATAAGTATTTAAATAATGTTTAAATTAGTTAATATTATGATATTTTAATAAAATATAGAAAATAATTTATTATAATTTGTTGTTAATATTTTAATATATAAAAAATAAATTTTAAATATTTTTTAAGCAATTAACTAGAAAAGGGAAAGTACCATTTGTTGGAGGGATGAAAACATATTTAAGTTGTGAAAAGTGCTTTTGGGAGAGAAAAGCTAAAAATTTTAACTTTTCCATTTGGGGAAAAGTGCTTTTCATGTAAAAATGCTTTTAAAAAGCACTACTAAACACAGTCTAAGTTAGTAATCAATTTTATTTATTAGAGTTGCAGTTAAATGAAAGAGGGCATGAGAACTAGCATTGAAACAATTTTTTAACAAATGAAAAACATAGAAAAACTACGTTAAAAGATATGGAGAAGAGAGGAAAATAGAGGGAGAAGCAGAATAGAATAAAAATAAAGAAAAAAGAAAAAAATTAAAAGAACATAAAGGAAAAAAATAAATTACTCAAAACGAAAAAATATGGGGACCAATTCTATAAGTTAACCTAAAATTTTTGTTTGAAATGATGATTTAACGTGCCACGTTAGCTTACCGTTACATTGTTAACGATAATTAACGGTTCAGTGATTAAAATGTTACATTACATTAATGTAAGTGACTAAATCATAACATTTCAAACATAAGTGTCTAAAATATAACCTGAGGTAAACAAAAGTGACTATTTTGGTAGTTTACTATATTTTCATTCAATTACTCTGTTATGTTCAAACAAATCCTTTGGTACCTTCGCAATAACATCGTTAAAATACATAATGTGGTATTAACGACTAATAGCATGGTGACATGTGAGCCTCACATTTTGACACGTGACAAAAATTTAAAAATAAAATTATTAAAAAATTATAATTTTTTTCACATAAGAAATGAACTTGGACATCTAATTGTCCAGACACATTTAAACCTAAACAACTATTTATTCAAATTCATTCTAGACATGTTTTTAAGTAGTCTTATATATTTTTTATTTTTATAAAATATTAAATTTTTTTATATATATTATGATGACATTTATAAAATATATTATTTCAAAAAGATTTTGTAAAATTTAAAAAAAAAATGTTTGTCCAAACATTAAATTTTATAAAATATCAAATTTTATGTATTTTTATTTTAATAATAATTTATAAAAAATAAAAATATATGAGATTACTAAAAATATATCTGGAAACAAATGGTTGCTCAGTTAAACAAATGGGTGTTATGAGTAAAGTTTGTTAGCTTGGGTTAGGAGATCCTTAGTTTTATTGGTCGGTAGTTCTCGCTTTTATTTGACTATAGTAATGAAGTTTCCTTTCAAATATATATATATATATATATATATATATAGAGTTATAGAAAAATTAATAAAATAATAATAATAAGTAAAAAGTGGATGAAAAATACGGGAGAATTTTCATTATTTAATTTTCACTTACAAGGTGCTATTTATAAGCTCTTTTACATTCAATTAATAAATGTATTACATTCAATCAATAAATGTGAATTAAGTTTTCTTAATTACTCCATTTAATCATCTCCTGATTATAAATGAAGTAAAGAGTTTTATCCCATTACTTTAATATGTTTAAAAGGGTTATAGACATCAATTTAATGTATTTACAACACTCCCCTTAGATGTCTTTTAAATAAAAATGTGCTTCATTAAAACATTTATTAGGAAAAACCCTGTGGGATAAAAACCTAATGAAGGAAAAAGAGTACACAATCTCTTATTACAAGTTGCCTCGTTAAAAACCTTTACCAAGAAAACCCAATGGGACAAAACTTTGGTTAAAAGAAAAGAGTACAATGTGTTTTAGACGATTATATCTTTAACTGGACGCATTCCAATCTTGTTTCGTAGTCTTTCAAATATTGAAGATGGCAATGCCTTGGTAAAAATATCTACTAAATTATCACTAGAACAAATTTGTTGAACTTCTAGGTTACCTTTCTTCTCAAGATCATGAGTGAAGAATAATTTTAGTGAAATATGTTTCGTTCTATCACCTTTGATATAACCACCTTTTAATTGAGCTATATATGCTGCATTATCTTTATATAAGATCGTTGACATATTTTCCTGTAAAGGCAAATTACATATGTTCTGGATATGTTGGGTTAATAACCTTAGCCAAACACACTCTCAGCTTACCTCATGCATTGCAATTATTTTAGCATAATTTGAAGAGGCAGCAGCTAATGTCTGCTTTGTCGAACGCCATGATATGGCAGTACCTCCACATATAAATAAATATCCCGTTTGAGATCGACCTTTATATGGATTCGATAAATATCCAGTATTGACATAACCAACTAATAGGGATTTTGAATCATTTGAATAAAATAATCCCATATCAATGGTCCCTCTGAGATATCTAAATACATGTTTAATTCCATTCCAATGTCGGAGTTGGAGAAGAACTAAATCTTGCTAACAAGTTTACAGTAAAAGCTATATTAGGTCTTGTGTTGTTTGCAAGATACATCAATGCTCCTATGGCACTTAGATATGGTGCTTCAGGACAAAGAAAATCTTCATCATTCTCGCAAGGACGGTATTGATCTTTATTCACATCTAATGATCGTACAACCCTCGAGGTACTCAATGGATGTGCTTTATACATATAAAATTTCTTTAAGATCTTTTTTGTATAAGTTGACTGATGACATGAATTTCATCTTTTAAATGCTCGATCTGCAGGCCAAAACAAAACTTTTTTTCCAAGATCTTTCATCTCAATTTCTTTTAAATAATTTACTACATTTTGAAGCTCTTCAGGAGTTCCTATAATATTTAGATCATCAACATAAATAGCAATTATCACAGAGTCCGATCCATACCTTTTTATAAAACACATGGGCAGATTGGATCGTTTTTATAACCTTCTTTTAACAAATATTTACTACGGCAATTGTACCACATACATCCAGATTTTTTTTATCCATATAAACTTTTTTTTAATTTAATTGAGAAATTTTCCCAAGAAATTTTGTATCCTTTAGGGATTTTAAATCCTTCTGGAATTTTCATATAAATTTCACTATCAAGTGTACTATACAAATAGGCTGTAACAATATCCATTAGACCCATGTCAAGTTTTTCACGTATTGCCAAACTAATAAGGTATCTAAAAGTGATTGCATCCACCATAGGAGAATGCATCTCTTCATAATCAATGTTAAGCCTTTGTGAAAATCATTGTGCTACAAGTCGTGCTTTATATGTTACGACTTCATTTTTCTTATTTCGTTTTCGCACAAATATCCATTTATATCCTATCAACTTTACATATTTAGGTGTTTGGACTATAGGTCCAAAAACCTTACGTTTAAAAAGTGAATTTAATTATGCTTGTATTGTGTCTTTCCATTTTGGTCAATCTTTTCTATTTCTACATTCCTTAATAGAATTTAAGCTCAGGATCCTCATTTTCTTTTGCTGTTTCAATAGCAACATTAGAAGAAAAATTGTTGTTGACAACTATATTTTTTTGGTTCCATCTTTTTCCTGAAGTAACATAACTTATTGAGATTTTTTCGTTATCACTATTTTCAAGTACCTAAACTTCTTCTGGGGTTTTTTGATTAGTTATATCTTTGGCCTCTTTTTGGTCACTTGCCTCCACAATATTACCATCTTGAATAATTGCTCCTTTTCTTATACGAGGATTTTTATCTTTAGAACCAATTGGCCTTCCACGCTTCAGACATAGATTACTTTCTTTTGCACTAACAATTTGCCCCATTGGGATATCAATTCGTATTGGAGCATTTTCAGCTAGTATGTGAGATTTTGTAATTTTCTTTAGGTCAGTAAATGAATCTGGTAGTTGATTGGCGATGCTTTGCAAATGTATGATCCTTTGAACTTCTTGTTTACATTGACTTGTGCGAGGATTTAATTGAGATAATGATGATCTATTCCATGTAATTTCTTTTACCAGTTTTATTTTCTCTCCCCCTAATGCTGGGAATGTTGTTTCATCAAAATGACAATCAATAAATCTCTAGTTAATGGTTTAACATATTTAATTATAGAAGGAGATTCATAACCAACATATATTCCCAACATCCTTTGAGGACCCATCTTTGTGTGTTGTAGTGGAGCAATTGGAACATATAATGCACATCCAAAAATTCTAAGATGGAAAATATTTGGCTCCTGACAAAAAGCCAATTGTAATGGAGAGTATTTATTGTAACTTGTAGGCCTTAAGCGCACAAATGCCGCTGTATGAAAAATAGCATATCCTCAAGCTGTAACAGGGAGTTTTGTTTTTATAAGCAATGACCGAGCTATTAATTAGAGGCGTTTGATAAACAATTTAACTAAACCGTTTTGTGTGTGAACATGAGCCACAAGATGTTCAACTTTTATCCCAATTAACATATAATAATCATTAAAAGCTTGGGGATGTAAACTTACCAGTATTATCAAGACAAATAGTTTTGATTGCATAATTTGGAAATTGTGCTCTTAATCGCATTATTTGAGCAAGTAGTCTCGCAAACGCCAGGTTGCGAGTCGATAATAAACACACATGTGACCACCTATTAGATGCATCTATTAATGCCATAAAATATCTAAATAGTCCACATGGTGGGAGAATGAGCCCACATATATCACCTTGAATACGTTTCAAAAATGCGGGAGATTCAATCCCAACTTTAGCTGGTGATGGTCTAATAATCAATTTTCCTTGAGAACAAACAACACAAGATAAATCCTTGAATTCGAGAATCTTTTGGTTTTTTGATGGGTGCCTAATTGAATTCTCGATGATTTTTCACATCATAATATATCTGAGATAGCCTAATCCGTCATGGCAAATAATAAAAGTATATGGTTCTACAAACTTCTGATTTGTAGTAACATGTGACTTCATTGCACTACTATATGTATAATATAAACCTGATGAAAAAGTGGGTAACCTTTTCAAAACATATTTCTTTCCACATTCAACATTTGTAATATATAGATATTCAATATTTTTCTCAGTCATAGTATCAATATGATATCCATTAAGACGAATATCTTTAAAACTCAATAAATTTCTTTAAGACTTAGTGGAATATAAAACATCATTAATAACATATTTTATGCCTTTAGGTAATAATATAATAGCTCTTTTAGAGCCTTCAATAAGTTTTGAACTACCCGATATTGTATTAACATGGGTATTATTCATTGTGTTAGAATTAAGTGACCCGAATTCTTCTTTAAATAAAATACGATAGAAAATAAAATAAAAGTAATATCCAAATAGAACTAGACTTCTTTTATTTTATTTTAGAATAAGGTTTTTTAAACCTTATTAAACTCCATCTATTTTATATTGATTAGGATAAAGTGTTTCAATCCTACTAGAATATGGCTTTACAAGCCTATAAATAGACATAGTCTATTCCTCTTATAATCATTCGAATTCAACATAGTGAATTTTCTTCTCCTTTGCTCGTGGTTTTTTCTTGAAAGGTTTCCACGTAAAATCTGTGTGTTCTTTATTTTTTTATTTCTCTTTTTTTTTGAATGTTGTCATTACCGATATTATATATTTTTCACAAATTGGTATCAGAGCTTCTGGGTTTTTTCATCTCGATCACGATAATGGCATCTTTGAAGTATGAAATTTCGCTGTTGGATGCAACACCAGATTTGCATTGTGGCAGATTAAGATGCAAGCAGTTCTTGCACAGATGGATCTAGAGGAAGCCCTGCTAGGGATAGATAAGATGCCTTCAACATTAACGGATGAAGATAAGAAGCGTAAGGATCAAAAGACATTAACACAATTACATCTGCATTTGTCTAACGAAATTTTGCAAGATGTGATGAAGGAGAAGACCGCCGCTGGATTATGGAAAAGGCTGGAACAAATATACATGTCGAAAACTCTAACCAGCAAGTTGCATATAAAGCAACGTCTTTATGCTCATCGTTTGGAGGAAGGTGCATCTGTGCACGAACACTTAACAGTGTTTAAAGAAATTCTCTCAAACTTGGAGGCCATGAAGGTTCACTATGATAAGGAAGATCTAGGGTTGATTTTGCTTTGTTCGTTGCCCCCGTCTTATTCAACCTTTAGATAAATGATTTTATATAGCCACGAGTCTCTCACGGTTGATGAGGTTTATGATTATTTAACCTCGTATGATACGATGAAAGATCTTGTGGTTAAAACCAACTCTCAGGGTGAGGGTCTCATTGTTCATGGGAGACAAGATCAGAATGCTGATGATAATCGTGGAAGGACACAAGAACGGAATCCTCGCGATAAATCTAAGGGTAGATCGATGTCTTCAAACATAGGTAAAACTTGTAACTTCTACAAGAAGAAAGGGCACATTAAATCTGAGTGTTATAAGCTACAGAATAAGATCAAAAGGAAAGTTGCGAATCAAAAGGGAAAACAACCAGAAAATCCCGGTGAAGCTGATGTTGTAGAAGACTACAGCGATAGTGAACTCCTAGTTGCTTCAGTCATCAATTCTAAAGTGAGCGAGGAGTGGATCCTTGATTCAGGCTGCACCTTCCACATGAGTCCCAATAGAGATTGGTTTACAAATTATAAAAGAGTGTCTGAAGGTGTTGTTTTGATGGGAAATAATGCTTCGTGTAAAATCGTAGGTGCTGGAACGATTAAAGTTAAGATGTTTGATGGAGTTGTCAGAACACTTAGTGACGTACGACATATTCCAAAATTGAAGAGAAATTTAATTTCGTTAAGTACTCTTGATTCAAAAGGGTACAAATACACAGCTGAAAGCGGGGTTTTAAAGATTTCTAAAGGTTCCCTCGTTTGATGAAAAGGCAAAGAAAGACTGTCAAGTTATATGTTCTGCAAGGTTCTACTGTTACTGGTGATGCAACTGTCGCTTCCTCTTGTTTGTCAGAAGATGATATTACTAAACTTTGGCATATGCGCCTAGGGCATATGAGTGAGAATTGTATGGCAGAATTGAGCAAAAGAGGACTTCTTGATGGGCAAGGAATTTGCAAACTGAAGTTCTGTGAGCGCTGCGTTTTTGGGAAGCAAAAGAGAGTTCGATGCACTAGAGGAATCCATAACACGAAGGAAACATTTGAGTATATTCATTCTGATCTATGGGGGCCATCCAGAGTGCCTTTGAGAGGTGGAGCAAATTATATGCTAACTTTTATTAATGATTTTTCTAGAAAAGTTTGGGCGTTCTTCTTGAAGTAGAAAAGCGATGTGTTTTCCACATTTAAGTCTTGGAAAACTATGATTGAAAAACATACAGGAAAACAAATAAAACACCTCCGTACAAACAATGGCTTAGAGTTCTGTTCTGATGAGTTTAATGAACTGTGCAAGTCAGAAGGGATCGTGAGACACTTGACAGTTCGTTATACTCCACAGAAAAATGGCATTGCAGAACGAATGAATAGAACGATCATGGAGAAGGTTCGATGTATGTTGTTAAATGCCAACTTATCAATGTCATTTTGGGCCGAAGCAGCCTCTACTGCATGTTTTTTGATCAACCGATCTCCATCCATTGCCATTAAGAAAAATACTCCACAAGAGGTATGGTCTGGTAATCCTACTAATTATTCTGATTTAAAGATCTTTAGGTGTCCTGCGTATGCTCATGTTGTAACACCCCGAATATTTTTACAGTAAGATAGTATCCTTGATATAGTAAAATAAGGAAATAAAGTGGCAATGAGAGAAAATTTGAGTTATGTCATTGGGAAGTATATTATGACAAATTAATTCAAGAAAGGACTAAATTGTAAAAGTGAGAAAAGTTTTGTTACCCAAGAGTAAATACTCAAAATTTAAGGGGTTAAAGAGTAAATATGAAAATTTAAAGGACCAATAGTGCAAATATTTTATGGGTGGAATAATCTAGAAACTAAGGAAAAAGGATGAATTAGGACCAAATTGAATAGATGAAGAATTATGAGGGACTAAATTGCAATTTTATCAAAATTAAGTGATGACTCAACAATGGAATTTTAAAAGATCACAAAGGGCAAAATGGTCAATTGAAAGAGAGAGAAATCTAGAAAGTAATGATGATGTTGGAGATATTTTAGATTAATTAATTAATTAAATATTAGTTATTAATATTTTAATTTGATTTTTTATATGATATTTTATTATTTTATTATTATTTTATTAGTATATATAAAGAAAGAAAGATGAGAAATTCTCATCCAATTTCCATGCATTCACGTTAGGAAGAAGAGAAGAGAAGAAAGAAACTTTTCATTCTTTACAAGTTAGTCCTTCCACCAAAAATTCACCATTTTAACCTAGAAATCAGAAGAATTTCCATAGCTACCAAAGGAGAAAAATGTTAAGGAGACTATGGGAAGTTAGAATGTCAAGTTGGACTCAAGAAATAGAAGCTGGAAGAGAGAGAATATCAAGTTAAAGATTGAAACCAAGGGGAAAAGGTAAGAACATCAAGATTTTCATATACTTTTAAGTTTGATATTATTGAAAAAGCATGGAAATGATGTTAATGTAGAGTTTTCTTATATATATGGTTCTATGTTCTTGATATATTAATGAAGAGAAATAAGAGAAAGTGATGGGAAATATTGTAGAGAAAGGAAATAAGGGTGTTATAAACTTAGTAATTAATATCTTGCACTAAAACAGTTTGGACAGCAGCAGTAAGTTAACTTTGAAAAATCACCAAAAATAGTAGAAACTGAATTAGAAGTTGAGTGAGATATGGAATTAAAACTTGTTGAGCCTATTTCATATAAAAGAAACATAACAAGTAAATGAATTCTGTATTCTGAGATATTTATATTTCTGTAAGACTGGTTCAGAATGATTTTGGGATCCTCTGTTCTGACTTGGAAAAATCATTAAAAATTGTATAAAAATGATTATGGGACATAATTTATATGGTTAGATTCTTTAATGAGTCTATTTTCAAGAGAAATAAACGAAAACATCATCCAAATCCTGTATGAAGAGATAATTACTTTTTAGTGAAGAAGGGTCAGAACTGTTAGATAGCAGAACAGGGGTGACTTTAAAGAATAAACTGTACTAATTGACTAAACCAAAAATTATGAAATTTTTATGGTAAGAAGATATATGAGTCTAGTTTCAGAAAACATTAGCGGATCTTAATTTGGAGTTCTGTACCTCAAGATATAAATAATTTAGTGACTATGACTCAAATGGATAGCTTTAAATATACACATAAGTAAATAGTGAAATTACTGATAATGCTACTCTTAAGCATGTTATATAAATTAAGGTTGTGGAATGGAGAGGAGGAGGAGGAAAATATGTATGAATAATCAGTTAGCATGGCTAATTTGTATGTTTTAGGCTCAGAGACTAAATTGAATAAAAGTAAAACTTTATGGGCAATTGTGTAAAAATGTTAGAAATGATCAAATTACATGAAATGGATTATTTTATTATTTAAATTTCAAAATTCAAATGAAATTACTAATTTAGTTTAAGATCAGGGAAAAACATGTTTTAAGGATTAAATTGAAAAGTGTTGAAATTATGTAAAATTTTGATATTTTATAGAATTTATGAGTTGTTATTAATATGTATGATGATAATGGCTGGAAATAAGGATTAAATTGCAAGAATTTATTTTTCTGAGCCTAAGGGTAAAATCGTCATTACTTAAAGATTTAGGGGCAAAATGGTAATTTTTCCTAGATCATTAATTAAATTTATTAGAATATAGAATAAATGAAAATGATGACCAAATTTATTATAAAAATCCAGATGACTCAAATACGAGACTGGAATATAGAAAGAAAAATGACATTTATCATGACATGTAAATATGTGATTACCTTTGAGACGTTGATACAAGGAAATTAAGTATGTTGAGACGAATAATAAATCCAAATAAAATATGTCGAGAAAAATAAATATGTTTTGGGGAAAATATGTCTAATTTTAAGTGGTTCAAAATATAAATGTTAGATGAAATAAAATATTTGATAAATAAATTAGTAACTCCAGTAATGCTCTGTAACTCTAATCTGGTGTTGGATTCGGGTTAGGGGCATTACACATGTTGATAATGGAAAATTGGAACCGAGATCCATTAAATGTGTTTTTCTTTGTTATAAAGCTGGTGTAAAAGAGTATAAGTTATGGTGTCCTGAAAATAGAAAAGTTGTGATTAGTAGATATGTTTTTCATAAAACTGCTATGCTACCTAACTTATCTCTTAAAGACTCTTCCAATAAAAGAAACAAAAAATAAGTGGAGCCTCAGATTAATACAGAATCTATAACAGAGTCGACTTCTCAAGCCAGTACAAAAATTGAGAATAGAGTTGTTTCTTCACCACAATACTCTATAGCTAAAAATAAAGCTAGAAGAGAAATTAAACCTCTAAAGAAGTATGCTGAGGCCGATCTAGTTGCTTATGCTTTAAATGTGGCTGAAGATATAGATGCAAATCAAGAGCCATCTAATTATTCTGAGGCGGTTAGTTGTGAAGACTCAGAAAAGTGGATGTTTGCTATGCAAGAGGAGATGAAATCACTCCACAAAAACAAAACATGGGATCTTGTAAAACTTCCTAAAGGTAAAAAGGCTGTTCGTTGTAAATGGGTGTATAAAAAGAAAGAAGGGACTCCAAGAGTTGAAGAACCCAGATATAAAGCAAGGCTTGTTGCAAAGGGTTACAGTCAAATTCCAGGAGTGGACTTCATAGATGTGTTCTCCCTAGTTATGAAGCATAGTTCGATTTGAGCTTTGCTTGGTATTGTGGCCATGCATGATTTGGAGCTTGAGCAGTTAGATGTTAAAACTGTATTTTTACATGGAGAACTTGAGGAGGATATTTACATGCAACAACCAGAGGGTTTTATAGTCTCAGAAAAAGAGGACTATGTTTGCTTGCTGAAAAAGTCCTTTTACAGTTTGAAACAGTCACCAAGACAATGGTATAAGAGGTTTGATTCCTTTATACTTCTCATGATTTCAAAAGAAGTAGTTTTGACAGTTGTGTTTACTATAAGAAAAACAATGATGGTTTTTTTGTATATCTACTCCTTTATGTTGATGACATGTTGATAGCAGCAAAAGATAAATGAGAGATAAGAAAAGTCAAAGCCCAACTAAGTAAAGAATTTGAGATGAAAGATTTGGGACCAGCAAAGAAGATACTTGGTATAGAAATTCTCAGAGATAGAAAAGAAAATAAATTGTACCTAAGTCAGAAATGGTACATTGAGAAAGTTCTTTGCAGGTTCAATATGCAGAGTGCTAAGCCTGTTAGTACTCCTTTAGCAGCTCATTTTAGACTTTCATCAGCTTTGTCCCCACAATCAGATGATGAGATTGAGTACATGTCACATGTTCCATACTCTAGTGTAGTGGGATCTCTCATGTATGCTATGGTTTGTTCACGTCCAAATTTAAGATACTTACGAGGTACTACTGAGGTTTGCTTACAGTTTGGAAGAACTAGAGATGGAGTCATTGGGTATGTTGATGCTGATTTTACTAGAGACCTTGATAGAAGAAGATCTCTCACAGGTTATGTCTTTACAATTAGAGGTTGTGCAATCAGTTAGAAAGCCACTTTGCAAACAATAGTCGCTTTGTTTACCACTGAAGCTAAGTACATGGCGATTATTGAGGCTTGTAAAGAAGCTATTTGGTTGAAGGGACTATTTAGTGAACTCAATGAAGACCTTCAAATCAGTACAGTATTTTGTGACAGTCAAAGTGCCATCTTCCTTACAAAAGATCAAATGTTTCATGAGAGAACAAAACACATTGATGTTCGGTATCATTTTGTTCGTGATATTATTGCTCGTGGTGATATTGTTGTGAGCAAAATTAGTACTCATGAAAATCCTGCAGATATGATGACTAAGTCACTTACTATAACCAAGTTTGAGCACTGCTTAGACTTGGTTGGTGTTCATTGTTGAAGTTAAACCCTTATGGGGTTTTATGGAAGAGGTGGAGAACTTGTTCGTTGAAAGTTCGCGATGAAGAACTTGTTCATTGAGAATTCGTGTCAAGGTGGAGATTGTTAGAATTAAGTGAACCGAATTCTTATTTAAATAAAATACGATGGAAAATAAAATAAAAGTAATATCCAAATAGAACTAGACTTCTTTTATTTTATTTTAGAATAAGGTTTTTTAAACCTTATTAAACTCCATCTATTTTATATTGATTAGGATAAGGTGTTTCAATCCTACTAGAATATGGCTTTACAAGCCTATAAATAGACATAGTCTATTCCTCTTGTAATCATTTGAATTTGACATAGTGACATAGTCTATTCCTCTTATAATCATTCGAATTTGACATAGTGAATTTTCTTCTCCTCTACCCGTGGTTTTTTCCTGAAAGGGTTTCCACGTAAAATCTGTGTGTTCTTTATCTTTTTTTATTTCTCTTTTTTTGTGATATATTGTCATTACCAATGTTATATATTTTTCACACATTGTCAAATGAGAAAAATATTTTTTTATCTTTGAGTATCGTATGTGTTGTAGCACTATCTGTAAGACACATGTCTCCAGTAATTTTTGGTCCATCTAAATTTTATTGAATATTCATATTCTTCATAAAAACAAACAAAATATAATATGAGAAACATTACAAATATTTATTAAATATATAAATTATTCTTCATGCAAGAAAATAAAACATACTTAAAACAACATAAAAATGTCAAAATAACATCAATTTTTCTAATAATTCTCAAAGAAATCTACAACATCTATGTGAGTAATATTATTAAGGTCATTAAATTTATCACCCTCATAGGCATGGTCAGTTTTAGTATTATAGTGAATATCTTCATCCTTTGCCTCCATTTCATCATTTTGGGATATAAAATTTGTCTCTATATGTTTTCCTTTTTTTTAATAGATGTTTGATAAAGTTTCACTAAATGCTCAGATGTATGACAGGTACGTGACCAATGCCCCTTCATACCATATTGGTAGCATATATTCTCAACAATCTTTTAAGGATTATTTTGACCACTTTTTTCTTATCTTTCACTATTATTCTTTTTTTGGTGGTTAGAAGTATCATTGTTATGACCACCATGATAACAATTACTAGTATGTCTTCGACCATGTCCCCCACTACATCCATGACCACGGCTGTGACCTTTATATTTTCTATTTTCATAATTATTGTGTACTACTACATTCACTTCAAGGAATGGTGCAAAACCAGTTGGACGAATTCCATGATTTTTCATCAACAGCTCATTATTTTATTTAGCCACCAAAAGGCATGAAATCAATTCAGAATTCCTTTTAAAACTTTTTTCACGGTATTGCTGCTGTAGGAGCACATTAGTATTGTCGAAACCATTTTTTTTAAACGGGGAATCGACTATTGAAAACAAAAATTTGGGAGTCGCCACCAATCCTTTTGGATGAGGTGTGCTTGGGTCACCTCAAAACGTGGTCGTTTTTAATAAATAGATCGATTTGTCAAAACAACAATTTTGGCCAATGAAAATAAAAAAACAGGTTCGGGAGTCGGTTACGTACAAGAAAGGATTAGCACCCTCGACACGCCCAAAATTGGTACCTTATTGATTAATTTATATCTTAATGTCAAAAATTGAAGATTTGAAAAGAATTCAAAATACGATCCTCCTTTTTATTGATTTCTAAAACATTTAGGTAAATTAGACTTGTGTTGAATACCATCTCACATCAAAGCAATATGTATCCAGTATGTTAGAAAACAACATTTCGGCCCTTGAGCATGAGATTGCCATCTATTAAAAAAATTGTGCGTTTTATTCTTAAAAGGGTATTCGGATATTTAAATCAAACAAAAAATCGAAACCCAATACGTTAGGGCACGATTCCTCGAATTCTTTAGATATCGAATACTGCCTTTATTTCCTTTAAAAAAACTTAAAGAATGAATCGATAAAAGGATATTCCAGTATTTAGACCGAACAAAAACTGGAACCCAGTACGTTAGCGCACGATTTTCCGAGCTTCCAAATATCGAAAATTGCCTTTGTTTTAGAAAAAGCTTGGAGAGTAAACCGATGAGAAGGATATTCGAATACTTAGATCGAATAAAAAATAGAAACTCAGTACGTTAGGGCACGATTTTTCAAACGTCTAAGTACGAAAAATTACCTTTTTATTTAAAAATCGTGAGTAAATCATTGAATAAATGAATTAAAGAAATTTAAAATTTGAACAACATAAAAGACATTAATAATGTTAACAATATATTGATAAATAATATAGTAATAAATACAAACCAACAGTAGTAATAAATATAGTAATAGTGATATTAATGACAATATTTGGAACATAATGGTAATAACAGTGATATGTTGATGAAAAATACTAAATATAATGGTAATGGCAAAATTAATAATAGTGACAAACAATATATAAAAGTAATATAATATGATACATAAAAAATATTAAGCGACTAATAGTAGTGGTAATGAACAGTAAAAATGACATAATAAATATAATAAAAATATTATAATAATAATAACCATACAACAAAAAAGATTAATTTTAAAAAAAATAAAGTGGCGAAATAATTGAAATCGGGATCAAATTGAACTGGAAACAAAACATCTGAGAGAAATTTTAAATTTTCAGAGAAACGGGGAACGAAATGAAACACACATGCAACTAGGAGGACCTAAATACAATGCGCATAAACAAATAGGGACTAAAAATGAAGATTTCCCAAGTCCCCAAAACGCAGCACCTGGGCGCGAACCAAATCGCAACAACGCGTAAATTACAGGGAAAATTTAACAAAACCAATCAAATGCAAATAGGGGCTAATTTAAAACTGGCGCGAATGGGAAGGACTGTATGCGCAAATTACCCATTTAAGGGGAACATGCGCAGATCCAGCCTGTCCACACGCTGGCTATCTCTTTCCCTTCCCCAAATGCTATTAAAATTAAACATAACCCTTATTTTTTAAAAACAAAAAAAAAAAACTTTTAGAAAACTCAAAAGCCTTTTTTAAAACCCATTTTCCTTTAACACATTTTACCCTTTTGTTGTTCTTGAAAAAGAAACCTTAAAAATTGTAAATGCTCTTTCAACCTCCAGCCGAATGGTTCACAATCAGGCTTTCCACCGCCGCCTCATACGCTACCGTAAATGGCCACCAAAAAGGTACGTCCAACCTCTCCTTTTATTACACCTTAGTATATACTGGATGCGAATGAAAATGAGAAAAGAAAAGCAAAACAAAATAAAATAATGATGAATAACCACCTTCGAAGTAAATTTTTCGTCTGATCTATTTTGATTTTTGTGTGAATCTTGTACTCTCGTATTCTATTTTTCAAAAAAAAGGCCGAGAGCCACTCTTGTTACATTCTTTGGCTTTTATAGCCTATAGGTATAAAGAACGAGACGTGGGAGCCGTGGATGTGGGGGAGACGTGGGCACAAACGGGAGACGTGCAACATGAAGCGTGGGGCGTGGGGCTTCTCTACTGCCGCTGTACTTTGGGTTAGGTTTAGTCCTGGGCCAAGTCTGTTGGGCCTTAAAACTAGATTTTGGTTTTTATTTGTGGAATTGGTTTTTGTATTTTTGGGTTTAGAAATTGGGCTTTAATTGCAAATGGGCCAAGGCAAAAATTGGGTCTCACAAGTATCATGAAAGGTTGAAAATGTTTTCTCTAACAAGTCCTCATCAATTATATTTTATCCACATAATTTTAGTTGAGAACTAATTTTGAAAAGTTCTGAGTTGTATTAACTTACAGTCTTAAAATCTTGCAACCGTAAGTGCATCCAATCATAACAAGCTTTAGGGAGTGTCACCGTTTTCTAATGGTCAAATCATTTTTTCAAAATTTTCCACAACTTAAGAGGGTCTTTCATAGTGAGATATTCCATTTTTAATCCTTCATGTAGATGGTGATGGATGAAAATCATTGCTTTTGCCTTATCTTGATTAGATGCTTCTTTACTGTTAATATAGTATTTCCTAGACCTTTAACATCTAGGTGAATTTCAGCATTTAACACCTATGATAAATAATTCTTGCCTGAGATGTCTAAGGCCGCAAATTCAAGTTTGGCAAGATTTGACATTATAATCACTTGAATCAAAATAAAAAAAATATTAGTAAAATAATAAGCATTCTCAATCGTAAAATAATTCAATTATATATACCAAATTTGCTAAATAATAATATGTATGTCAAATATTGGCATAGAGAGGAATAGTCATAATAATAACTTAACGCAAATTACATTAACTGAAATTTCTTTTAATAAAAAAAATATGTATATATAATTATCATTATTAGATTTGAGTTGTAAAAATAAATGTGTAAATGTTACCCAAAGCAAATATTTCATCTAGAAAATAAAATAAAATAAAAGAATTATGAAAATACGTATACCGTATATAGTTTAACAGGAGTTATACGGGCAAATTATATAAAGTCGAAATGACGTGAACTTCACTATAAACTCGTAGAAGCTCGTGCTGATAACATGTTATAGAAAAATTAATAAAACAATAAGAATAAGTAAAAACTGGATTAAAAATATGGGAGAATTTTCATTGTTTAATTTTCACTTACAAGATGCTATTTATAAGGTCCTTTACATTCAATTAATAAATGTATTACATTCAATCAATAAATATGAATTAAGTTTTCTTAATTACTCCATTTCATAATCTCCTGATTATAAATGAAGCAAAGAGTTTTATCTCATTACTTTAATATGTTTAAAGGGTTTATAGACATCTATTTAATGTATTTACAACACACATATATATAACTACTTAAAAATAAGAATTTTAAAAAAATTATAATGGTATATATATTATAATCTACCATAAAATTAGTTACATGTACATATTATTAATATAGAAATGTACACTATAATAACATAATCGTATATAGTGTTAGTATGCATTAATAATTTACCTTAATTATACAATGTTAATTGTATATATTATAATATACCTTAAAATTAATTACACATTTATTTAAGTTGCATATCATTAATAAAAGAATGCACATTGTAATATCATAATTGTATAATAGCATTATACATTCATAATTTACATATATATAACATTTGATATATTATATGTCCTTAAACATGTATGTATACTATTTTTTATAATAAAATTATATCACATTATAAAATAAATTCATATTATATAAATATTAGTTATTTTTTTGTTTGAAGTAACTTAATTAATTGAGTTGATGAAATGGATAAATATCAAAACTATACACGAACTTTGATTTTGTGCGATTTTTTACACGTGAAATTTTAATTTGATTCTTTTTTCACAAATTACTAACAATATTATTGAATTAGCACCATTTTACATTGATATATTGCATACAAAAGTTATATCAATCAAATATGAGAACAAAGGTATGTAGCCATTCCTTTAAATGTGCAAAATTGGTCAAAAATCAAAGTTTCATGTATCATATAGACCACAATTTAAGTTTTATGTGTATGATTGCACCAAATCAAAGTTCATATAAAATTACACACCAATATTTGTGTATAAATTTAATATTTATCCCTTGATCGAGATAATGAAAAATTTAAGGATTTCAATGATATTAGTTAGGATTATAAATACATAACTACATGAGATTTAAGAAAAAAAAAGATGTTAAATAAGATATCATTTTATGATAAATAATTACACATATTTAAAATAATTACTTTAATTTTATTATTAATTTGCAATATTTAATTTTGTTATTAATTATTATGTTTATTTTTTAAAATATTTTTATTATATTATTTAGTAATTTGTGTAAATTAGAATTAAAGTTAAAAAGAAATATTGACCATTAAAACATGATTTATGTATAAAAAACCCACACTTTGGAAGGGTAACATCAAGGAATGTGAGTGTGGTCACTTTGTTTGGGATTCCAATTTTTGTATATTGAAATAAAGAGAGAAGGTCCACTGTCCACATGCACTCACATCTTAGCCTACAATCACCTTTGGTGTAGCCTACAATCACCTTTGGTGGAGTGACATGTCATTTGAAACACATGAAAATCAATTTCTTGGCTTTGAATAAACTGTTGCGATCCACTTCACATGATGCCCCATCTGCTCGATTCGGGACCTCTTTGCCATTGTGGGATCACCCTAATCTTGGATCAGGACTCCTCTGATTCTAGTTTATGATTTATCCTCATTACATCAACACTTTGGTCCATTTCTTATATCAGTCCTTGTATAATGTATAAATTGTGAATTTAATCTTTATATTTTAATTTGATTTTTTTAAAATTTTAAAATTTCAATTCTATCTAAATGATAGTCATTAAATTATATTATTTTTAAAATTTTGTTCGACAAATATATTATTATATATATTATGTCATGTCAACTTACTATTTCATATAATTCTCTTAGGAAAACTATGAAATTTTAGCTAATCAATTAACGTTTATTGTTTGAGTCAAAATTGAAATTTTAATTTTTTAAAAAAAATGCATATATACTAGAAATGATCAAATTGGAGAACAGTGATTGAATCACAACTAATAGTAGAATTTTTTCTAATAGGTTTAATTGATACTGTTTATGTCCGGACTAGAGTTTCAAAATTTCAAAAATACATAAACTAAAAATGATCTAGTTATAATAGAGGGACTCCATAATAATAAATGCATAGTAGAGAGAGTAATAACAAAATGTGGCCAATACTTTCGGTGAGAAAGTATGTTCCAAATTAGATAGAGTTGATTAAGTGAATGAATTAAAAGAAATTTCGAGCATCAATTAGCTCTCCAAATATCTCATATATAATCATTTTGTCTATTTGTCAACTGATTGTTCTCTCTTTAAGATTAATTTAATGAGGAATATTTTCAAGTTTAATCCTTTGGGATAATTCCTTTTTTATTTATTCTCAACTTCCCCACACTCTCTTCTCCTTAATTTTATCAGACTTGGTGTATGCGATCATGCACTAGAAATTGTTATTAGTTTGAAAAGAAAATAGTTGTGTAATTTTCTAATGTATTTATTTATTAGTTTTAGAATGCAAGGTTAACAAAATAATTCTTTTTCTCAATTAAATTTGTTAATTAGTTTATCAAAACCCATGTAGCCATTATTTCTGAATAGAATAGATTATATGCTAGGAGATACTATTTTGTTAATTTTTACAGTTGAATCCATTTTCCTTATTTATATTTCTTAAAATTAACCCTTTCGAAACCAAAGTTTTGTGTGATGATTAAAAGAGTATATGTTTGATGCAATTTAGCAGCAAATGGTAAGAAGAAATGATAAAATGATTATGCGGGGCTCACACTTTTTAGCCGTCATGTCTCTCGACAAAACAACTGCAGCAGGCTGACATGGCATAAAGTTGTGATGCAATCTCAAACTGCTGTCAACTCCATGACTTCATTATTATTAAAGATCGCAAATATGTACATACGGACGTCAAACAAAGCAAGCCATAAATACATCATACACAACACAGACACAAACTAGTCCACTTTATTATACCAACTAGCTATAGCAGGTCGTAAAGAAGAAAGGCCTGCTAAAATCCTAGTGGAACCGATTTTAAACACACACACACACACACACACACACACTATGGTGTATATATATTGGCCTAACATATGAAATAAAAGCAGCCTCAGAAACGGGGGAGAAAACAGAGATCGAGCTGAAGGCTGCAGTGCATATACTAAGGTACGTAGCTTACATATCCCGTACGTGGAAGACATTGGGATTCTTAACGACAATGTCATACATGTGAACGGAGCCGAACTTGGAAAAGTCCTTAGGAAGTGAAATGAGGTCAATGGAAGAGTGCTTGTGGTATTGATAGAAGTCAGGGTCACCCCCGTAGTACCTCTCCCACCCCAATCCTCTCAGTATATTCTCAAGAGATGAGTAGGATGATACTGCCTCACCTGATGGTAAGTGTACCAGCACCCTTCTCTTCGGACTGCTTTCCAACCGGTATACACCATTGTTAAACACCCACACTCCTGACATTTTTGTTTTGTTTTTCTTTTCTATAAAGGGGAATTAAGAAGAAAGAAAACTACTGTAGGTTGTTGGTGGTGAGGGAAGAAGGGGAGGCGAGGGGGTCTATATATATACATAAATACATGTGTGTGTCGAGGGGGACACATTAAAACAAGAGGAGCATGAAATAATGATATGGAAAGGTAAAGAAAGAAGAGTTGATGATGGACATGTTTGGTTTTGGTAGAGAATCCAGATATTGTGGGACACCATGGGTTTAAATAACAGGGTACATGGATGCCTTTAGGATGTAATTTAGGGTACACATACCATCCGTGGGGGTGTGGTTTTTAGATTGACAAAGAATCTAATTTTTCTTATTTATAATAACATATATATGTATTTATGTATGTAATGTAAGTTTTCATTGCTTTTAGAGCATGGAATCTTGTTTTATGTTATATAATTTGGTGACTCATTGGAATCGTTTTGAAAAGTATAGCAGTGGAAGGTATGTCTGCATATTCTATCGCTGGTTGAAGCCAGCTCACTTATTATTAACATCACGAGATGTCCACGTGAAAGAAAGCCGCACGCCGCACAATTTTTGTCCTTGGACTGATTTTGGTGAAAGGCAGAAGATACCCCACCCCCCCTCCTTATATTTCATTAAACATCAACTAATTATATTGCTACAAATAGGGTTTTGATTTTGATGACTGAAAAATGGCAATAGTATCGAAAAGTTGATAATGTATTAACATAAACTTTTACTAATTTTATTTTGAAGAAGTTATAAATGAATTTTAGATTTTAAGAAAATTTTGTAATTTGGGGTAGGACCCTTGCCTGTCCTACTACTACATATCTATCCGCTCTAATTACCCTACTTGTATAAACATGATCCCTACCCATAATGAATGAAAACTTGTGTGAACACCAGGAAAAGGAAATCTAATTAATTAAGAACTAATGTTGATATAGAAATCAAAGTCAAATCGAAAATCATTGGAGCCTAAAGCAGCTAAGTGAAAACAGGACCACAACATTAGGTTTTAGTCATCTTTATATGAGAGGGTAGAAATTTATCCTCAATGTTTTTAGTTGGTAAAAAATGCAACATAACCCACATGGCATCACATGGGGTAGCTAGCTGGATGGTCCTTCATGCCCGTCTAGTCAAATCTATCATTACCATGAACTTTGTCTTCGATTTCCGTCCTATGCTACATTATGAACTCTACTTTTCTTTTCCTTTATTGTATTTTTCCCCATTTACAGTTGTTTGGATAATTTTTTTTATTCTGTGTAGGATTCATAAACTGTGACTGTTATTTTTAATAATTTTTTTTAAGATGCAAGGTAACTTATTATTACATTCAATACTTAATAATTTATTTTAATTTTTTCAAAAATTAAAATCAAGTCCAATTTTTATAATTTTTTTTAACTAGAATGTTAATTCAAGCGCCATGAATAGAATAACATTAACACATACATATTCATTTTGGAAAAATTTTTTGAAATTATTTTTTAAAAGTTTTTAAGTAGAATAAATACAATATAAATTATATTGGTTACAAAATATTATTGAAAAATTATCTTTTGACAACTAAAATTTATCTAAAAATAACTATATTATTTTATAAAAAGTTAATGATAACAAAAGTCTAATTAAAATTTGAAGTTAAATGTACCAGAGTGGAGGAATACAGGAATCTCAATTGGATTTAAACAAAGTCATATTTATACAATTAAAATATTATCATAAAATATTTATTATTAAATATTTATAAATTATAATATATATTTATTATTAAAATATTAATAGAAAGTATTTTTAATAAAATATTAATAATAAAAAGTATAATTAATATTAAAATTTATTATTAAAATAAAATTGTAATATTAAATAATTGAATTATAGTAATACTTTATTAGATACTATTGGAAATTATAATGTTTGATGTTTTTAAAAATAAAATTAAAAATTTTATTAATATAAGAATATTTACTATTTTTATTGAAAAACTATGAGCTCTTTTTCAAAAATTGTTTAACAATTAAATTTATTTTTCTTTAATCAGTGAATCATTTTTGGTCATACATATACAATTAGAATTAATGATGTTCCAGAACTTCCTTTTCGAGTGTTTGAGTCAATGGTGGTCCTCCCAAGTCTTAACTGGCAGGGAGAAGGGATAATGGCTTGTGCAAGTGATTGTGCATACCTTTATCAACCATTCAGACACAAGGGGCTGCCTTGCCTTTTTTTTTTTTTTCTTCTTCTTCTTTATTTGTGCTCCTCTTTTAGCATGCCACCATTCCTAAATGACACAGACCCTTCATTACCCATTATATATATATATATATATATATATATATCTTTTGCTAAATTGTCTATTGGCCAATCTACACACTATATATATATAAGATATCCTTGGCTTATCATTCCCCACTGTCTTGGTTTTGGTTATAGATAAAGATTTCCAACTAGTAGACCTTAACTTCAATTCCATCCTAAACTAACTACATGGCTTTTAAATGTTTTAGATAAGGATATAAAGATTTGACAAAGTTGAATGGCTATATTTTTAGTGGGGTGGGCTGACCACGGACATAAATGTTAGGCGCAACAGCTAAACACACTTTCGATCTGTTTTCAGTTGTGAATGAATGATAATAATAAGGTTAGGATGAAATGAAATTAAAAGAGGAACTCCAAAATAGTAATAACATGGATTGGAAACGTTCCAATTCTATGATATAGGATTGACATGTGGAAAGCAGAAGTTAAGACATGGTTGGAAGGACCGGGTCGGAGAGAAGGAACCCAGAAATGTAGGCAGATTCAGAGCGTCCAGCCTCCAGGTTCGTGTATAAGTAAAGGCATAATGGCCAAGTGGTAAGGCAGGATTAAACAGGCTTTGTTTTAATCAGCTTTCCACACAGAAATGGGTGTGAGTGCGAATGCCAATACCGGAGCCTTCCTCCTCTTCTTCATCGCTGCAATCTTGCTGGCCTTGTCCACTACCTGTACAGCTTTAAACATCACTAAGTCGCTTGCGCCGTACTCTGATTACAGCACTCTCAGCGATCTTTTCAGAAAGACCAAGCTCACTGATGCTATAAACCGTCGCCAGACCATTACCATACTAGCCCTGGACAATAGTTCCATCCAATCCATCACAGACAGGTCCAGCGATGAACTGAGGAAGATTCTCATGAATCACATTATCCTCGACTATTACGATAGGCAAAAGATCCAAAAGCTGGGGAAGAAGAGCGCCCTCCTCACCACCTTGTATCAAACTACTGGTTCCGCTATCAATCAACAAGGTTTCGTCAACATTACCAGGATAGCACGGGGTGAGGTTGTGTTTGGCTCCGCCGTGAAGGGTGCACCCCTAGTTGGCAAGCTTTTGGGGTCTGTCATCTCTCAGCCTTTCAACTTATCTGTGCTTCACATTAGCACACCCATTGTAGCTCCTGGCTTCGGCGATGCCATCCTTGCTCCTCCTCCACCACCGGGTTCTTCCAAGCCCCCGGCCGCTGCTCCCAAGAAGTCCCCCAGTTCCCCTGGTCCATCGGAGGAAGAGGAGGATGAAGATGAAGCGGAGTCCCCTTCACCATCAGAAACGCCGGCTGAATCTCCTAGGGCCGGGAAGGCGAAGGCGAAGTCCAGGTCGAAGTCGCCTCCTGAGCCCGATTCCGACTACGACGATGACGCTGAAGAGCCTACGCCTTCAGCTTCTTCTAGAGTAGTGTGGTTAAGGGTAGGCCTTGCAGCGGTTATAGGATTGATCGCAAGTTTAGTAGCATTCTGAGGAAGTTACGGTAAATTGATGAAGTGGAGAGCGATAACATATTTTAGCTTTATATTCTTAATTATATAGTATAACGAAAGCCGGGCTTGAGAATAGCCTAATCCCCGTTATGACAATAACTGATAGACAAGGTATAATTAAGGATTCCCATTTACTTAGTTTTATATTAGTGTCAGATATCTTAATAAAATTCCTAGTACTTTTCTTCATCAATAAACTATCATGCCCTTCATGTCTCGTAACAACAATACTTGCTGCTATCAGCTCTACGCTACAGTTATATAACCACAAATAGGGTATTTAGGTGAAAAAAGAAATTTGTAATATATATATATATATATATATATTAAAAATTTGGGTAAACTATATCATTTCACAACCTTATAAAATTTTTTTAAAACAATTCTCAATGTTCAAGAAAGAGTAATATACAATTTTGAAATCATTTTGGGTATTTAAAAACATGTTAAAACTCGTTTAGTTTATAAACCAAATGTTTGAGGCTTATCGGCTTAAAGTGGAGTCGTTCGGGTTAAGAGAAATAAGAGTTTTACTAAACTTGAAAATTTAAAAACATTTTCATAAAATCATTAATCCAAGTTTTGATAAATTAAAAGACTTAGAGACGCTTTAAAACCCTTTTGAAGATGTTAGGGGTGGTCGGAGGTGAAACAACTCAAAACAATGTGGTTTCTTAAGTTTAGGGCACTTGTTACGATACATGTACCTAGATGTATCAATACAAGGGCTCCAGAAAAACCATTGAGGCATTCTAACTCACTTGTGTCGATACCTCTGAGTCCTTTTACCGATACTCTGACCCTTAAAGCCAAAAATTGAAACACCCCTTTCCCATCCCCAAACTTTACCATATCAAAATCCTAGCTCTAGTAACTTAGAAATCATATTTAATGGTTGAAAACAAGTTCTGAAACACCTTCAAACTAGACTTTCATAAAACATGTTAAAAAAATCAAAGGACTAGCATTCTTGTTCATGAATAAGCCTGTTCTTGAAATTTTTGGGGCCCTAGGCGAAACAATAAATTGGGCCCCTCTTAGAAAAAAATTAGAAAATGTAATACAATAAAAGCTGAAAAATTTTTGGGACCCTAAAAGATGAAGCATTTATGGTGAAAAATTAAAAGCCCTAGGCATTTAATTAATTTATTTTAGTTTGAAATTTCTTTTCCACATTAAAAGTTAAAAAAATATTTTTTTGAGCCCCTTCCAATTTTGGGCCCTGGGTGGTTGCACTCTCAAACAACCGTCAGGGCCCGGCCTATTCATGAAACATAGTCAAAATGTGGCAAAACATGTCAAAACATTCAAGATGTTAAACTAGCATATTAAACTTATATAAAAACATTCAATAACCAAATTAAAGCATGGAAAACCAAAGCATGCATGTATAAATTGAAAATAAATTTAGCATGCGACTTAAGGTCGAGCACAATAAGTAAAATAGATATCACTATTACAATTTAGAGTAATATGAAACAATCATATATGCACCCCTAGATAACTCCTTTAGTACATGCCATTAGGTAACAATTGCAAATACAAATGTTTCATACTCTTCAATGGTGACTATAGTGTATGCTTGTCATCCTCGAGAAGCACTGAGCTTGGATTTGAAAAACCTATGCACAAACACAATGGTATGTTAAGCATAAAGCTTAGTAAGATAATATGGATAAAACCTTAAATAATTACCTTTAAAACTGAGATTCTCATCATATACAAGATTATATAATACATTAGAAGATATGTGAAAGGCATCTACATGTCAATTTAGAAAAACCATAAGCAGTTTAGTACCATAAGAATACATACAAGTAATTTATTTCATCGAACGACTTACGTATAAGTTATATCATGCCATAATCAAGTCATTCTCAAAAATCAAAGTTAGTTAACTTCAGTCCTTAGTATGCCTAGAAAATAAAGATAGGATACTTAGGACGAATTATCTAGGATTATGATAACAAGAGCGTTGAAGCACAAGGGTCTGAAGACTAAATAAGGATCGCACTGTAGTCCAGGAATAGGAGCACTGAAGTGCAAGTAACATGAGTCCCTATTGGCATATCAATTGTATCCTAACTATTTAACTATGCTACTAAGGCCTTGTTTCAGTATTTCTGGGATAACAACATTACATCTTCAATTAAATTTACAAATTCAAAAACAACATCCGAGTCATTAATCATTACAAGACGAACAGTAATTTCATTCATAATATTAAATCCACCAAATCAAGATTCAAGATTCAAGATTCCATTAGTATCCCCACAAGAAGACTTAGCATAAAAATCATTCACAAGGCATATTTAAGATGGTATGATTTGGATAATGGTTAAGGTTGATCACGTGATATCATGTTAGGAAATGTTGAATTAAATGATTGGTGAAATGTTAAGTTCGGTAGAGAAGATGCATTAGGTTTATGAATTGGTACTTCAGATTTAAATTGTTATGGAATCAACTATTAATTGATTTGTGTTTAACATATGTTTTGATAAAGAATGGATTGGTTGCATAAATGATTAATTAAAGAAGTTGGTATTATGATTAAATTGGATATTTGTTTATATGTTGGGTGTGTTTTGGTATGTTTAATACATGTGGAGATACTAAACTTAGGTATAAATTATGGGTATGAAAGGTTAGCTTGGATTTAGGTACCAATTGTTACATTTTTGCCAAAATAGAATGTGACGTCGTGACGTTGTTCGTACGTCAATGCGATGAAAAATTACTTGTAGGGTCATAGTGTGATGAGAAACCATCGTCTCGATGAGGCCATTACAGTAGGTGACGTTGCGACATTGATTTCCCTAACATCGTGATGAGAAAAACTATTTTTTGTCATCCCGACGTGGATTGAACGACGTCACGACATCGGTCCTACATTTTAAATTCTTACAATTAAGTCCTATCTCTTTCTCGGGTTAACTTTAATGTTTACGTAAGCTTGTATAAGACTTGTACTTGACTTTATTTCATATTGATTGTATGTTTTAACTGAATTTTGATGATTAACTGCTATGAATCATCTGCGTTTTAATCGTAGTTGTTCCGGCAATGAATGTGACATATTGTAATCCAAATCTGACAATCAGGATGAGTGTAAGGGTGTTACATTTAATGGTATTAGAGCTATAAGTTTAGCTGATTCTCGGACCAAATCAAGCTTAGAATTGAGTTTAGAGGTATATGCCATTGTCGAGTCAAGTCTGAGTTTGGATTTGTATCCTAATTATAAATTTCTCTATTTTATAGCTAAAAATATCTAGTGAATCCAGAAATGATGTTGATAACAATGTTTTTAGCAAAGGTCTAATATGCTACAAATCATAGTGGCAGATTCAGTATTTTTTGGCACTTAACGAGCTTATTTTCTAGGGATTTTAATATTTTTTATTGCATTTTTACATTTCTCAGTTTAGGATTAAAATATTGCAAAATAAGCATTTTTACACATTATTTCGAGTTAGTTGACCTAAGTGGGCCAATATCGTCCTTAAGGTGGTTTTAACGATTTACTTGATGTGAAGGACACCTAATTTTAGGCCTAAGAGCATAAGGAATGGAAGCCAAGTTGTAACACAAGCTTTCGGAGTAGCAACACAATTGAGCTAATCAAAGAATTCACATTTGAAGGTTTTGTGTAGCGACATGTAGAAGTTTGTGTTACAAAATAGGTGCGACATGAGGCCAAAAATAAGCAAGGGTGTTTCTGTCTGCACAATACATCTTTTTATGTAATTAAGGTTGATGTTTACCCTAATTAGGGTTGCTAAACTCTCCTATAAGTAGTTAAGTTGTGGAAAGCTAGGAGAGTTTTTTTTGCAACATTAGTTTTAGGACTTATTTTAGTAGATTTAGGTTAGTTTATGTTTTTTTTAAAATTTTTCTAAACAATTCTATTTCTTGTTCTTAGACTTGGAGTCGATTTGAATCCAAGTCTTTGCAATTCAATATTTCAGTATTTTCTTTTCTTTTTTGTTTGCATATGACGAGATCTTGAGTATTATCAAATATTTCCCTATTCTAAGCAGTTCAAGATAACATATGAACAATTTCTATCTTTTCTCTTTTATATTAATTTGTGTTCTTTGCATGATTAATTTAATTGTAGAAAAGATGGTTTTTAAGATGATGAATGGCTAGAGTTTTAAGGAGATTAATGAGAAGATGTGGGAATGATTAAGGAAAGAGTTAGGGTTTTTCCAATAGGATTAGTTGGTGTGAATGCAAGTGTTCTTAAACCCTAAGCTTGCTGACCCTAGGTGTTACCCCTAACCCGTTTCCAACGCCGAAACGGGGTTACAAGGTGTTACTGGGGTTTACAGAACAATTATAGATAACTCGAGTCAAATACTATTCATTTTCTGAGATTAGTCATAATGTCCCTTATATGGACCCTTGAGGCCCAAAACATGCATTAATATTGAGTCGAAACTAAATCGAAAACTCTAATAAATTTTCATGAAATTACAAAATTTTTCCTTATATAAGGAGTCATGCGCCCGTGTGGTAAGGGGCATTCCCGTGTGGTCAGGCCCTGTGGCTCACACAACCTATTGACACACCCATGTCTCAGGCCGTATGGCTTCACACGTCTGTGTCCCCAACCCGTGTAACTCTCTGACTTGTAAAACATGAAGTAATAGAAGTCACATGGTCAAGTCACACGCCCGTGTACTAAGCCATACGGTTAATTAAATTTTCAAAAATTATGTGCAGGTTTCAAATGGCTAAGATACACGCCCGTGTTCTAGGCCGTGTACCTCACACGGCTGAGACACACGCCTGTGTCTCTGCCTATGTGCTCAATTCTGAGCATTCTGTTTTTCAATTTTTAAGATGTAGGGGACACACGGCCAGACCACATGCCTATGTATCAGGCCGTGTGTTACACACAGTCAAGACACACAATCGTATGTCTACCCGTGTGGACTCAATAAGGCTATTTTCCAAGCCTTAATTCTCACCCAATTTCATCATCCATCTGCACCAACTTTTACTAATACCAACCAACCAATTCAAGCATTGTATTCTAGTCAAATTTAACCACCTAACATCTCCATATCATTAATCAACCATTCCAAGTCATGTATATAAGTTATGATATACATGCCATTATGCCCATAATAAGATGTATATTTATACCCAAAACGTGCTGGAAGATAGTGTGATGTTATTCTGACCGACTCTAACCTTTTTGAGCTTCTAAGCACTATAAAACAGAAAAAATAAAACTAAGTAAGCACTTAGTGCTTAGCAAGTTCATATAACTGGAAATTAACTTACCACATAATCATTCATAAACATGCACATACAACCCAAGTCATTTAGCCATAACCTAGGCACACAACTTCACCAAAATGTTAGTACTTTATTTCATAAAATTAACAACATTATGGATAAGCTCATCAATTCTTAAATCTAACATATTCCATGTACTTCCACATTGTGAGCTCATTTTGATTTTTTTCTTTAACTTCATATCGTGATTTCCTCCTTTTCTTCTTTTAAAATCTCAATGGATACGAGGGTGATTCACTTGTAGTACTGTACTATACTATAATTTCGTCAATTCTTAATCAAAAGTGCTTCTATTAGCACTAAACAAAAAGCTTACTCTTAAGCACTTTAGTAGAATGCTCGGGTGAGCATGAAATAGAAAGCATATTCGAGCTTAACATTAGAAAGTTAAAAAAGAACTTATTTCAGAAAAGTTATGTAACAGAAGGCTTATCCGGGCTTGATAATAAAAAGTTAACAAAGAACTTGAATCAGGTGGCTCTGAAGAGCATTTTACAGAAAGCACCAGATATCATACAATAGAAAGCTTCGGATAGCTTGATAATAGTAAGTTCACATGAGCACTATCAGAAAGCTTCAGAGAGCCTTTAACAGAAAGTTCACAAAAAACTTGTAAATAGAACGCTCATAGAGCGTGGGTGTGTCTATAACAAATGCAGATCACGACCAAATCAGAATGTTTCGAAGAACATGGATAGAATACTTCAAGGAGTATAAGCGGTAAGCTCGCAAGAACATCATAACAGTAAGCTTGAGAGGGCTTAAGCTCTTTCGAGCTACAGATGTCCACAACACATGCATGATACAATCATTTCGGGTAACAGAACCCTGTATCCAATCAAGTTTCATTCTTTTATCTGACTTAATCATATTTCCAATGTTTATGAGATACAATCAAATTTACATGTTTATGGCCAATTTACCAATCACATACAATTCATTCAAGTCAATTCAATCATACAAATATACAATTAAGTTATACGAACTTACTTCGATGCTTGTTTGTATGAAAATTTACTAATTTAAAATCTTTTCCTTTCCTCGATCTAGCTTCGTATTTGAATTTTCTGGATCTATATAAATAAATTTAATTATCAATTTCATTCAATTCATATTCAATTGAATTCAATTTACTCCCTAGGCAAAATTACTATTTTCCCCTAGACTTTTCATTAATGACAATTTTGTTCCTAGGCTCGGAAAATCAAATTCATGCAATCGAATTCTCGTTCCAAGCCTAACCGAAATTTCTATATATTATTTATAGCGCTTATGTTTCACAAAATTCAGAATTTTTCCATGAATTTTACAACTTTACAATTTAATCTCTAATTCTCAATTTCATGAAAATTTACTTTGTAAAAGTTGTTTATCTACTAAAACCTTTCATCTTCTATCGTGAATTTCAAATTTTCAGCATTTACATCCATGACACAAACTCTATACATTGATATCTTTTCAAATTAATCGCCAAATTAGATAGATTAAGTTATCCCGATCTCGAAAATATAAAAATTACTAAAAAGGGGATTTGATTACTTACCTAATGAAGCAAAGAAAGTTTGTTTCCTCTCTTCTAGGGTTTTCATAGAAAATTTGGGGAAGAATATGATAAAATGATGATATTTTCTTTATGATTTAATTATCATCTTTTAATTTCTTCAAATTCCAATTTAGTCATTTTCTTTTCTCAATTTCCATGGATGATTCATGCATAAATATCTACTAACTTTTCTCAATGGTCTAATTACCTTATAAGGACCTCAAGTTTTAAGTTCTATAGCTATTTAATCCTTCTAATTTCTAGAATTTAACTTTTACATTTTATGCAATTTGGTCATTCCTCTAATTATTCATATAATCAGTAAAATTTTCTCATCAGTATTTTTATACGACTTTCTTATCATATTGTAGACCATGCAATAATATTAAAATAAATTTTATTTTTAGCCCAAATTTTCGGTCCCGAAACCACTATTCTGATTTCACCGAAAGTGGGCTGTTACAACTCTCTCCCTTAAGGATTTTCGTCCTCAAAAATCTTACTAGTAAAAAGGTTTGGATATTGCTTTCTCATGGTATCCTCTGGTTCCCAGGTAGCCTCTTCTATTCCATGTCTTTATTATAACACTTTCACTAGAGCTACCTTTTTGTTTCTTAACTCTTTTGTCTCATGTGCTAAGATTTTGATTGGTTCCTCATTGTAAGTCAAGTCAGGCTGAATCTCAATCTCTGTTAGAGAAATAACAAGTGAAAGATCTTACTGATACTGTCGTAACATGGACACATGGAAAACATTGTGAATTTTATCAAGCTCTAGTGGTACTGCCAACTGATATGTAATAGGTTCAATTCATTCTATAACCTCATATGGCCCGATAAATCGTGGACTCAGTTTTCCTTTTCAGCCAAATCGAAGAACTTTCTTCTAGGGTGATACTTTCAGAAATACTTGTCATCAACTTGAAATTCAATCTTTTTTCGTTTAAGATCGGCATAAGACTTTTGACAATCAAAAGCTACTTTCAAGCTATCCTGAATCACCTTTACCTTTTCTTCAGTTTTCCGGACCAAATCAACTCCATGTATCTTTTTCTCACTAAGCTTTGTCCAATACAATGGAGTTCTACATTTTTAGCCATACAAAGCCTTGTACGGTGCCATTTTAACGCTAGATTGATAGCTATTATTATATGCAAATTCAATTAAGGGAAAATACTTCTCCCAATTACCTTCAAACTCTAGCACACAACATCGAAGCATGTCTTCTAAAATTTGGATAACACGTTCGGATTGGCCATCAGTTTGAGGATGGAATGCAGTACTGAAATACAACTGAGTACCCAGAGCTTCTTGCAATTTACTCCAAAATTGAAATGTAAATTAGGGATCTCTATCCGAGATAATAGAAACTGGCACTCCATGTAATCTAACAATCTGAGGCACATATAATTCAACCAACTTATCTAAAGAGAAATCCATACGTACCGAAATAAAGTGTGCTGGCTTTGTTAACTGGTCGATGGTTACCCAAATAACATCTTTCTTCTTTAGAGACAAGGGTAATCCTGACACAAAGTCTATCGTAACTCTTTTCCATTTCCATTTTGGTATCGTAATTAGCTGTAATAATCTCGAAGGTACTTGATATTCAGCTTTGACTTGCTGTCATACTAAACATCTCGATACAAACTCAGAAATGTCACGTTTCATTCTTAGCCACCAGCACACCTTTTTTAGATCATTATACATTTTATTACTCCCCGGATGTATATACATCATACCGTTATGAGCTTCATGTAGAATCTCCTATATAAGTTTTGAATTCCTCGGTACACATACTTTACCTTTGAATAATAGACAACCATCAGATCCAATTTGAAATTTTGAATCAGAAATCATTTCACACTATGCCCGTTTCGCTTGTAACTCATCATTACTTTTTTAGGCTTCATAAATTTGCTGTAGAAATGTCGGCTTAATTCTTAACTTAGGTATGATTGAACTATCATCAGACAATATCAACTGGGTATTCATGGCTCGCAAAGCAAATAGAGACTTTCTACTCAAAGCATCCATGAAGACATTTGCTTTTCTCGGATGATAATTAATAACCAAATCATAATCTTTCAACAGTTCAAGCCACCTGCGCTGTCTCAAGTTTAAATCTTTCTGTGTCATCAATACTTCAAGCTCTTATGATAAGTATAGATATGACATTTTTCACAAAACAAATAATGTTGCCATATTTTCAGTGCAAACACAATGGCTGCCAACTCAAGATCATGTATCGAGTAATTCTTTTCATGTGGTTTTAGCTGTCTAGAAGCATAGGCTATTAGTTTACTTTCTTGCATCAAGACACAACCTAAACTATTCAATGATGCATCACTATAAATGACAAATTTTTTACCCTACTCAGGTTGGACCAACACTGGTGCTTTCATCAATAGGTTTTTCAATCTGTCAAAACTCTACTGGCATTCATCAGACCACTCAAATTTCACATCTTTTTGTAACAAGAGAGTCATCGGAGAAGCTATTATAAAAAACCCTTTTACAAACCTCCTATAATAACTAGCTAGTCGTAGAAAACTTCTAACTTCTGACATATTTTTCGGTAGCTTCCAATTCACTATAGCTAAAATTTTGCTCGGATCTACCCGAATACCTTCCGTAGATACTATATGTCTAAGAAAACTGACTTTCTAAAGCCAAAACTCACATTTGCTAAATTTGACATACAATTTCTTTTCATGCATGGTTTGTAGTACAATCTTCAAGTGATCAGCATGTTCATTTTTATCTCAGGAATAAACTAGAATATCATCAAAAAATACCACAACAAACCTGTCTAGATATGGTTTGAAAATTCTATTCATTAAATCCATGGATACAACAGATGCATTAGTCAGCCCAAATGGCATCACAAGAAACTCATAATGCCCATACCTAGTTTTGAAAGCTGTTTTAGGCACACCAGACTCTTTTACCCGTAATTGATAAGAACCTGAATAGAGTTCAATCTTTGAAAATACAGTGGCACCTGATGAAATAAATCATCAAATCGAGGCAACATGTGCTTATTCTTTTCTGTAACTTTGTTGAGCTGCCAGTAGTCGATACACAATCTCAAAGATCCATCTTTCTTTTTTACAAATAGAACTGGTGCATCCCAAGGTGAATGACTAGGTCAAGCAAAACCTTGGTCCGTAAGTTTTTGCAACTGTGCTTTCAACTCTTTCAATTCAGTAAGAGCCATTCTATAAGGTGCTATAGATATTGAAGTTGTTCCCAAAACAAGATCTGTTGAAAATTTTACTTCTCTATCAGGCAGTAATTCGGGTAATTCTTATGGGAATACATCAGGAAATTTACAAACAACCGACATTGATTGAATCTTTGATTCAGATACTTTAGTATCCAATACATATGTAAGTTAAGCATCGCTTCCTTTTCTAACATACCTCGTGTAGATATAGTTGAGATCATATTAGATAACTCATTTAGTTTATCATAATCAACATAGAGCAATTTACCATTTTAACATTTTAACTCAAGGTATTTCTGTTTACAATTAACCACTGCATCATGCTGGGTTAACCAATCTATTCCTAGGATTTCATCAAATTCATCAAAACGTAGCAGCATCAAATCAGCCAGAAAACAATAATCCTCTACCATTAGTGGACAAATTTTTATAAATTTTATCCACCATAACACACTGGCCCAAGGGGTTTGAAACTTTTACCACAAGTTCAGTGAATTCAATAGGTAAATATCTAATAAACACTAACTTTGTGCATATATATATATGAATGTGTAGAGTCGGGATCAATCAAAGCAGTAATATCAGTGTCAAATAAAGAAAATGTACTAGTAATGACATCTGGTTTAGAAGCATCTTATTTGGCACGAATGGCATATGTCCTTGCCGGTGCTCTAGCTTTAGATTTAACTATTCAATCTTTAGTAGCTCCTCGGCTACCACTGATATTACCAGGATGACGAGGTGGTCTGTTTTTCGAAGCTGGATTACTCGGTCTAGAGCCTGATCAATATCTTTTTCAAGATTTTTCGGCCAATCCTTAACATAGTGGTCAAAGGAACCACATCTGAAACATGCTCTGCTTATTACGTGGCACTCACCATTATGAAATTTATTACAAAGTCTACACCTTAGTTTGGAGTTTTTGACACTTCTCACACTTGTCTCAGATGGAGAAGGAGATCTCAGGTTAGAACCTTGGGAGCCCCACTCTTTACTGAAATACCTCGTGACTGTGGTAGAATGATAATGATACTTCTTCAATTTATTTGAAATAGATACTTGTGACTTGCCCATAAATCTTTTACATATCATCAGGGCTTCTCTTTTTGTTTGCTTCATTTCTTTATTCAATTCCTCAGCTTTATGTGCTCGATCAGGCAATACTACAAATTCCCATAACTCGAGGATTCCAATCAACAGCTTGATGTCTTCATTTAATCCTTCTTCAACATGTTTACACATATCTGCCTCAGTTGGAACCCATTCTCTAGCATACTTACTCAACTGAACAAATTCCCGCTCATACTCAGATATTGTCATGTTTCCCTATTTAAGCGCAAGAAATTCTTTTCTTTTCTGATCCAAAAGTCTTTGACTGATATATTTCTTCTTCAACTCAGTTTAACAAAATTCCCATATGATCTGTTTCTTTTGTAACATCCCAAATTAGGGCTTAGTCAGAATAGTGGTTTTGAGACCACAAATCCAGAGTGGAAATATTTGTTTTATAATTATTTTGAGGTCCATGACATGTTTGCATGATTGTGTGAAAGTTTCATGAAGAAAATTTATGAATAAGAGTCCAATTTGACTTTTAGGACTAAATTGCAAAAGTTGCAAAATATGAGATTCTAGAAGCTTTAAGTATGAAATAGCTTTGGATTATTAATTAGAGGTCTTTAAATAGAAATTTTCCCAATTTCTATTTTTATGGAGAAAAATAGACATGGAAGGGAAAAATATCAAAGAAAGGCCTTAAAGGTATTTTTGTCATTTGGTTAATAAATTAATAAAAAGGGAAAATCAAGTCAAAATTGTGTCTATCTTCTCCATGCTATAGCTAAAATTTCCATGCTCACCATAGCTAGGGTTTCTTCAACTTTCAAGCTCAATAGCAAGTGCATCCTAGCGCCGTTTTTAAAGTTCTTTGCATTTTTAAAGTTGCTATCAACCGATCTAGCTATTTTTACCATTATTTTGCGCTAGGATTCATGTTAAAAAATTTACCCATGTGTGACATGCATGTATGTTGATGTTTAATGAAGGAATATGAAAGTTTGATGTAAGATAAACATATTTTACAATGTGATTTTTCATGAAAACACCTAAAAAGGACTTATTCGTAAAAGTTGGAAAATAAGTGGTAAAAATCTGATTTGGAATAAAATATGGGCTGTTATAAGTATGAAATGTGTTCAGCTAGGCTTAAAGTATAAAGAAAACGAATGAAAATCATTTTACGAGCCTAGGGACTAATTTGTAAATATGTGAAAGTTTAGGGGTAAAATTGTAATTTTTTCAAAGTATGATTTATGGGCTATTTTGAGCAATGTTATAATTAAGTGAAAATTGCTATTATAGATCAAGAGAATCGGAGTCCGGACCTAGACCGGGGACAGAACAAGCTTTTGGACTAAATTGAATAGTTAGTCATATTTTGGTACCGAGGTAAGTTTGTGGATAAATAATGCAACATTTCATTATTATGTATTCAATACTTTAATATTGCATGAATTGTATAATTGTTTTTATGAAATTGGTTAACGATAAATCGATTACGTTGTGACGAAGTTTCGATGTCTTGAAATCCTAGTTGAACCTTAGGAATAGATAGGATACAAATGTCATGACATTAGGGTTATTGAGATCCCGTATAAGACCATATCTGGGATATGACATCGGTATGTGATTACCTGTAAGACCATATCTGGGATATGGCATTGTTATGAGATTTCGTGTAAGACCATGTCTAGGACCTGGCATTGATATAAGACATCGTGTAAGACCATAGCTGGGC
This sequence comes from Gossypium stocksii, assembly GCA_020496765.1. Lineage (NCBI taxonomy): Eukaryota > Viridiplantae > Streptophyta > Magnoliopsida > Malvales > Malvaceae > Gossypium > Gossypium stocksii. The sequence continues at coordinate 44,888,261 of CM035629.1, forward strand.
TATCAGTATCGATATGTGATCCCATGTAAGACCATATCTAGGATATGACATTAGCATCTTGCTATGTGTATGAGATTTCTCGAGTATCCTTTAGTATTCCAAGTGGTTCAACGGGTAACTCAAAGACTATGTCAAAGAAATAACGAGGTATGAACATGTTGAAAGGGTATAGGTATGGACACAAAGCTCCTTAAATATTGAGATTATGACTTAATGAGTTCTCGATAAGAAGTGAATAAAGGAATCATGAACACGAGTTTTATTATTCACTATGAGAATGACATGATTTAAGATGTACCTATGATACTTGATGACATTGTGACAAGTCATATTTATGTTATGTGTATGATATTGCATGGTTAATGTTGTTAATTATTTACATGCAAAATTACTAAGCTTCATGCTTACTCCCCTTTCTTTTCCATTTTTCTTATAGAATTCGCAAGCTAGCTTGGGGATCGAAGGACATCGGAGACTCGATCACACTATCAATTGGAATATTTGGGTATAGCTAGTCTTAACATTTTGAGTATGACATGTATAGGGACTTGGTCTTTTTGTTATATGTCATATTGGTTTAGCCAAATATGTTGGCTTATGATGATACTTGATTCATTTTGTATAAGGTCATTTAATATTAGCTAATATTAATTATAAACAAAATTGCATGATGATGCATTCCATAGATGTGGTAATTTGCATGTTTTGAATTATTGAGTATGTGATTGGTTAAGTGTGTTATATATATGTAATGAAAATAAGGCGATGATGTCTTAGTTGTGGACATGTTGGTTGCTAAAAAATGCTATGAATTGTACCAACGCATTAGTGCTTGTGTGTTTATGTTTCAGGGTGGCAATTGGCTTAGTAAATAGCCTATATATTGTCCACATGGGTCTACACACGGGTGTGTGTCTAGGCCGTGTGTGACACATGGTCAGCCCCATGGGTGTGTGAATAGGCCGTGTGTCCCTTGCACCTTAATTTTTAAGAAACAAAATGCCCAGTATAAAGCACATGAGTAGATACATGGGCATGTGTCTCAACCGTGTGAGGGCCACGGCCTAGAACACGGGCGTGTACTAGACCGTGTGAAAACTAGTTTATCTTCGAAATGAAAAATGATTTGACACGGGCTGAGCACACGGGCGTGTTTCTTTGCCATTTGGATTGTACGGCCTTGGACATGGGAATGTGCTAAGGGCGTGTAAAGTCTGCACCTAATTTACGAGAATTTAATTCGTCACAAAGCCTAGCACACGGGCGTTTGGTTTGGCCGTGTGGTTTCATTTGGTTGATGATGTCATAAACAGAGAGTTACACGGGGTATGGACACGGGTGTGTGTGACCACATGGCCTACCCACAGGGGCGTGTCACATATCCACACAGGCGTGTAACCCCTGTTTAGGGCAAAATTTCTATGAGTTTATAAAATTATCAGTTCTTGGTTTAGTCCCAGACCGCTTCCAAAGTATGTTTTGGGCCTCGTAGGCTCGTATAAGGGACGAAGTACACATGTATAAATGGTTTTAAATTGGATGAAATTTTATGGCCTGCTTTTGCATGGATGTTTACGTTTAAGTCCGATAACGCCTCGAACCCTGTCCCGATGTCGGATACGGGTAAGGGGTGTTACACATTTGGCACCATAGAAATTAGTGTATTCCACCACTGGTAGGCTGTATCTTTTAATAGTGACACAACACATTTTAGACATTCAGCCGGGGTACATGACAATTCATCCAATACACTGGTAGTATTTTCCAACCAAAATTCAACCTTTTCTAGATAATCATTGGCAGTAGCCCTGAACTCTTCTGCCCCATATTTACGAATTTTATCTACCGGAGGCTTATCAGTTCTAACAAGCTCAATACCTTGTATCATTTCAGGAACCGGTGGAGGAATAGGTAGGGGAGCTTGTTGTACAGCAGGGTTAGTTCTCAAATATTATGTAAACCACTCATTCATCATTTGAAAGAAGGCTTTTTTTGCCTCTTCTCCTTGGCTCTTAGGTACGAGCCATTCCTCAAATTTAGCTCTAGCCTGGTTGGAAAACATCACTATATGAAAAACACATTTAAAATGGTCAGGAGACATCACACTATCACAAATTGTATAATGGTACGTATAGCTAAATTTCTACTTGTTACGTAAGTCCAAGAAACGGCTAAACCGTAACTCTGATACCAACAAATGTAACACCCCTAACCCGTATCCATCGTTGAAACTGGGTTATAAGGTGTTACTGGGGTTTATAGAAAAGTTATAGATAACACGAGTTTATTACTATTCATTTCCTGAGATTAGTCATAACATCCCTTATAGACCCTCAAGGCCCAAAACATGCATTCATATCAAGTCAGAACTAAATCGAAGACTACGATAATTTTTCCCGAAATTACAAAATTTTTCCTTATATAAGGAGTCACACGCCCCTGTGCTCAGGCTATGTGGCTCACACGACCTAGTGACACACCCATGTCTCAGACCGTGTGGCTTCACACGCCCCTGTCCCCGACCTGTGTAACTCACTGACTTGTGTGCTAAGCCATGTGGTTTATTCAATTTCCAAAAATTAGGTGCAGGTTTCATATGGCCAAGATACATGCCCGTGTTCTAGGTTCTGTACCTCACACGGCTGAGACACATGCCTGTGTCTCTGCCCGTGTGCTCAATTCTGAGCATTCTATTTTTCAATTTTTAAGATGAAGGGGACACACGACCAGGCCACATGCCCATGTATCAGGCCGTGTGTCACACACAGTCAAGACACATGCTCGTGTGTCTACCCGTGTGGACACAATAAGGCTATTTTCCAAGCCTTAATTCTCACCCAATTTCATCATCCACCTGCACCAACTTTTACCAATATCAACCAACCAATTCAAGCATTGCATTCTAGTCAAATTTAACCATTTAACATCTACATATTCATTAATAAACCATACCAACTCATGTATCCAAGTTATGATATCACTGAATCAACATGTTAAAACCAAATCTTTACTAGCCATACCAATGACTAGATTACAAACATCCAAACCAACATTAACTTTAATTATATTAGTTATACATGCCATTATGCCCATAATAAGATGTATATTTATATCCAAAACGTGCTAGTGGATAGTGTGATGTTGCTCCGACTGACTCTAACCTTTTTGAGCTTTTAAGCACTATAAAATAGAAAAATAAAACTAAGTAAGCACTTAGTGCTTAGTAAGTTCATATAACTAGAAATTAACTTACCACATAACCATTCATTAAATAAACATGCACATACAACCTAAGTAATTTGGCCATAACCTAGGTACACCAAAATGTTAGTACTTCATTTCATAAAATTAACAACATTATGGATGAACTCATCAATTCTTAAATGTCACATATTCCATGTACTTCCACATAGTGATCTCATTTTGATTTATTTCCTTAACTTCATATCGTGGTTTCCTCCTTTTCTTCTTTTGAAGTCTCGATGGATACAAGGGTGATTCACTTGTAGTGTACTATACTATAATTTCGTCAATTCTTAATCACAAGTGCTTCTATTAGCACTAAACATAAAGCTTACTCTCAAGAACTTATTTCAAGAAAGTTATGTAACAGAAGGCTTATCCAAGCTTGATAACAGAAAGTTCACAAAGAACTTGAATCAGTTGGCTCCGAAGAGCATGTTACAGAAAGCACTAGATAGCATATAACAGAAAGCTTCGGATAGCTTGATAACAGTAAGTTCAGGCGAGCACTATCAAAAAGCTTCAGAGAGCTTTTAACAGAAAGTGTACAAAGAACTTGTAAACAAAATGCTTATAGAGCGTGGGTGAGTCTACAACAAATGCAAATCACGACCAAATCAGAATGTTTCGAAGAACATGAACAGAATACTCCGAGGAGTATGAACGGTAAGCTCGCAAGAACATCATAACAGTAAGTTTGAGAGGGCTTAAGCTCTTTTGAGCTATAGATATCCACAACACATGCAGGACATAATCATTTCTGGTAACAGAACCCTGTATTTAATTGAGTTTCATTATTTATCTAACTTAATCATATTTCCAATGTTTATGAGATACAATCAAATTTACATGTTTATGGCCAATTCACCAATCACATACAATTCATTCAAGTCAATTCAATCATACAAATATACAATTAAGTTATACGAACTTACCTCGATGCTTGTTTGTACGAAAATATACTAATTTGAAATCTTTTCCTTTCCTCGATCTAGCTTCGTATTTGAATTTTCTAGATCTATATAAATAAATTTAATTATCAATTTCATTCAATTCATATTCAACTGAATTCAATTTACTCCCTAGGCAAAATTACTATTTTTCCCTTAGACTTTTCATTAATGACAATTATGTCCCTAGGCTCGGAAAATGAAATTCATGCAATCTAATTCTCGTTCCAAGCCTAACTAAAATTTCTATATATCATTTACAACTCTTATGTTTCCCAAAATTCAGAATTTTTCCATGAATTTTACAACTTTACAATTTAATCTTTAATTCTCAATTTCATCAAAATTCACTTTCTAAAAATTGTTTATCTACTAACAACCTTTCATTTTCTACCATGAATTTCAAATTTTCAGCATTTACATCCATGGCACAAACTTTATACTTTGATATCTTTTTAAATTAATCCCCAATTTAGATAGATTAAGGTATCCTGATCTCAAAAATATAAAAATTACTAAAAAGAGGACTTGATTACTTACCTAATGAAGCAAAGAAAGTTTGTTTCCTCTCTCCTAGGGTTTGCATAGAAAATTTTGGGAAGAAGATGATAAAATGATGATATTTTCTTTATGATTTAATTATCATCTTTTAATTTCTTCAAATTCCAATTTAGGCCTTTTTTTTCTCAATTTCCATGGATGATTCATCCATAAATATCTACTAACTTTTCTCAATGGTCTAATTACCTTATAAGGACCTTAGGTTTTGAGTTCTATAGCTATTTAATCCTTCTAATTTCTAGAATTCAACTTTTACATTTTATGCAATTTGGTCATTCCTCTAATTATTCACATAATCGGTAAAATTTTCTCATCAATATTTTTATACAATTTTCCTATCATATTGTAGACCATGAAATAATATTAAAATAAATTTTGTTTTTAGCTCGGATTTAGTGTCCCGAAACCACTATTCTAATTTCACCGAAAGTGGGCTGTTACACGAGGAAGTAATATAGTTAAATGGATCGAGAGACGAGGTTACCAAGTAAATTGTTTATTTATCCCAGTTAGGAATGTGAGGCTCAGAGGTAAGCATGTACTGGTTGATTAGTTAGGCAGTAGAGGCCAAGAGGTAATACTGTCTAGGTAATAATTAATCTTCTCATAAAAACCCTAAGTCTAAAGTTGATTACAATCACTGAAGCGAGTTAATCTTCTGTCTATTATTGGAGGGATTTTCATTTGTTAACATTATTTGTGCAGTTTTGATTCTTAATATTATTTTCTTATCTTAATCTTTAATATTGATTGTCATAATAAGATTTTTTATAATTACTATTTAGACCTACTGTTGTAGATAATAATATTTTCAGACTTAATTCAACTTCCCTTGGGTACGATCCTTTGAATACTTCTCGGTGTTTCGTCGTAACACACATCTATATTAGAATTTGATATGTTCGCTTGTAGATACCGTACTGATTTTATATAATTTTATTTTCATGATTTATACTCTAAATGTTTGCATGTTTGGAGCCAGTCAAGTTGTTGAATCTAAATTTATTTGTCTGTAGTTTGTAGGATAAATAGGAACATTAAAGATTATAGATACATTTTTTTTAATTTTAAATTTTACTAAATATACCAAATATATTGTTTTTCTTTTTTTTAGTTTATGAGTAGAAGTGGAAGTACTCAAATCGAGCCATATCGTGATTCAAAGAGACTATTGAGACACAACCATCAATTCATGCAAAACAATTCACCTGCGCTAACTGACTTACCTTGAGAAAATCCTTTATTTGACGATCCACTCGAACCACAAGCCTAGATTTGTGGAGAGATAGTAATGGCTCAAAGAACATTGCGTGAGCATGCACTACCAACACTCGATGTTGTAGGAGGCAACATTGAATGATCGAAGATAAACTCCAATAATTTTGAGATCAAGACAACAATGATCCAAATGATCCAAAACACCTTGCAGTTTTGAGGGAACAAGATAGAGGATCCAAACAATCACCTGAAGTGATTCATTTAGTTATGTGACATTTTTAAATGCAACGGGGTAACCGATGATGCAATGTGTCTTCGAGTATTCCCTTTTTCTTTATGTGACCATGCTGTTGATTGGTTGGACTCATTAGAACCAGGTTCCATCACCTTATCGGATGAATTAGCATGAAATTTTTTACATAAATTTTTCTAGATTAGTAGATCCATTCAGCTCCTCCAAAAGATTGCCAACTTCAAGTAATTTGAAGGAAAAAATCTATATAAAGCTTAGGATTGATTCAAGTCACTGTTGAGGATGTGTCCCCATTACAGAATGCAAGAGTGGCTTCAAATTCAAATATTTTATAATGATTTAGACAACAATATGAGATTTGCCTTGGATGGAGTATTCAGAGGTGCTTTAATGAACCACACATATGAGCGAGCCTGTCAAATTATTGACGATATGGCTATGAACTTGTATATGTGGCCAAACAAGAGGTTCATGTATTGCAACGCCCCAAACCCGGTTCGATTCACCGGGTCCAAATTTTAGGTGTTGCTACACAAAACTTAATCATTAGCCAAAATAATTTATAGTTTCCTATTTCTTTAAACATGTTTGGTGGCATTTTAATTAAATACTTATTACAAAAAAAGAGAAGTATTTAAAATATATTTGATTACAACATTCTTGATACAAATCTTTACAAGTTAGAAGTTTATTTGTAATAAACTCAAAAGGTGTATTCAAACTGCGCCGCAAAATCCACTGTATGCATAATAGCCCATCTCACCACCAACTTGGTGTACTCCTCGCATTGTCACTCCAGACAAAGTCTCTTCCTAAATGCTTGAAAAGAAAATACTAAATCTCGTATGTACATGAGTACTGAGTGAGTTGAATCATAACTATACCTTGACAGATGCTTCGATATCTTGTAAAAACTATTAAAAGTTAACCATTATTCTACGTCATTTATTTCAACTGATACCATTACAGTTTTATCATTCTCTTATACGCCAATTATCTTGATCTTATCAAACCAAGTCATCTTTATCTAGTTAACTGAGAGATCATTCCATTCAATTCATAAATCCCTAGTCCCCTAGTACTTTTTTAGTAGAACATATCCTTAGAGTCCACTTTTGACAACCCATGTCTTAACCCATGCACTTATTTCAACAGATGTTCACTGACATTTATCGCGAGTGGATACACATAGGTTTGGCGAATACTTACACATAATTTAATGCCTTTAATTCACAGTCAGATGTACCCTGATTTAGTGCCACATAGTTTTCCTACTGATAGCTCACAACATAGTCCATTCAGATGGAACCCATATCGTGTTATATCAGAAACCCATAATTCAAGATAACAATGACTCATATTTAGAATAATTTTAGATGAATTTAAAATACAAATCACCTTTAATACTTACAGATCATAATGAGAGATACCTTTATTAACATACTGATACACATGTTTTTTCGTAGAAACCCTTAAGATTTATTCAACTAGTACCCTAGAGCATATCAATAGAACATGCCATTCAAGTAGTCATAGAGAGTACACCACCAAGGTGATCCGACCAAAGTATGTCGCAAAGGCATTCCTTTCAGACTATGCCATAAAGATATAAAAAACTGTCGTGTTTGTGATATGGATTGGCGTAAACTCACATTGAGGAAGGTTTTTCCATCTTCTACTTGGGACACATGTCGCATGTAAAATGTTGTGCGATTTTGTGCAAGTATACATGTCGAATCAAGTAATAAAGTGATTAGTGAGTATCGTTCCCATGAGGATTGGATTGAGGCACAAAAGTTAAGTTATTATAATAAAATGTAATTAATGCTATGGCAAAGTCAATGATAGATATGCAGTGGCAGTTAGTGGAGTAATGATGTAAGAAACATGTGGAATTAATGAATAATTGGAAATGATAAGAAAAAATGAGAGTAGAGATGTAATGGCAATTATGAGAGTTATTATGGAATATTATGTAAATGATCATGTAAATAACTAAGAATGATATGGTAAAGATACGGCGGAAAAGAATAAAGGAGATATGATGTCGATTTGAAAGGTTAGGATTACTAAGAATCTACTCTTACTGTCAATAATGCCTTAGCAAAATCATACTCAGTTTATTGCTCAGAAGAGTTCTAAAATTGTCTGCTTCTTTCGAGAATAAAAACCTCAAATTACCTTGCCCGTGTCTATAAGCTTTTAATATGGTACCATGTACTATTTTCCTTTTGTATGAATGTTGTTCTATGTCTAAAGTCTACTGCAAGTATTGGTCGAGTACTTGCTCATATCATTCAATTTTGGTCCAACTACTTCAACCTTTTTAGAATTAGATTAGTTTATGGGCATGCTGTACAGTCATCTATGTCTAGGGATTGCACACATACAATTAAAAATAAACAATTGATTGAAATCGTAAATTGATTCGGATTTGTGTTTCAACTATTAAAGAAAATAAAAGTTTCATTATGTAACCCCAACTCTATGAGATTTAGCTCATGGGTTGACACATAAAATTCAAAACCAAAATAACATCTGACACCATTTTCAGCATACAATTCACAGAAAAACAAAGTAAGAAATGCAGAAGACTTCGAGAAGATAGCTTTTGCGTGTCCTGTTCACACTCCAGTGGCACAATGTACTGCGATGGCTGAGAGGGATTGCTTTCATCTTCCTCTTTCCGTCTCTACTTAGTTACTACCCTTTATGTTTACCTAAGAATCTTTTCCTCTTGTTTGTCTTTTTGTAGTTCCTCCTTTGGCTTTTTATAGGCTTTTTCTTAGGGTAAATCCCATGTTTATATTATCATCTTTTTAAATTCTTTTTTCAACAACCCAAGATTATCATATTTTTAAATTCTTTTTTCTAGGATAAAAACCAATTGCCCAGGATTATCTTCTCCTCTTTTTTAGGCAGATTTTTCTGGTACAAGTATAGTTGGGCTGAAAATGGTATGCATTGAGTGTTGACTCGATCTTCGTGGAATTACCACGGCATTTGCACTAACAAAAATTTCAACCTTTTGCCTCGGAAAACCTTCACTCTTTTATCTCTTGTTCCTCAACATGCACAGCCTTTCCACATGTAATTAAAAGTAACAAATAAGTATATTTAAGAACCGTCCAAGCTTCTTATGCAATATTCTAAAAATGCTAAAATAATATCCTAAAATACAACTAAGTTCACTTAAGAATAGACAATTGACCCAGTCTAAAGACATGAATTATAACTCTTTTCAAGAGTTATCACAACCCCACACCTGAGTTATTGCTTGTCTTCAAGCAAGATATGCATGAATGCAAGAATGTAAGAATTGCCATAGCAACATAATCACCTTTGCATTATGAAACCCTTAAGAGAGCATGTTTTTCTTCGGTTCTCAACAATATTTTATGTCTAAAAATTTGATAAACTTTTATAAGCTTATTTAGCAAAGGCAGTGCAGAAAATATTACCTTAAAAGAAAGAGAAATCCAAGTACTCATGCAATTTTCACCATAGCAAGTACCTCCTAATTTGCTTAAGGTGGGTTTGGATGGGGAATTGGGTGCGGTTCGGTGCATTTAGCCTACTTTTTCTCTCATGCTACAGTATCGCTACAATATCTAATCTCATCAGCACCATTGTTTTTACACTAATCACAGGTAAACGCATCGCCCATCCAAACTCACCCTTAGCTCATCGTTTAACTAATCCAGTTTTCAATAGAACATACACTAAATTGCCGAATACTCAATCATGTCATGATTTGAATACTCACTCATGAAGCTAAAGCTTTTGACTAAAAAGATGGATGGAACAAACAACTACTCAAACTTACCTTTCTAGTCAATAGCACGATGGAGCAAACAAAGTGATATTGACTTACTCAGCAATTCTAAGCATTGGAGTTTTTGATGACATTTTTTTAAAGAATTTTCTTAGACATGGCCACTTTATTCATTATTGAATATTTCTATGTTACTAAGTATAGTTTCAAGAGTCCCTAAGTTTATCAAAAGAAACTTACTATAGATTAATTGTAATTGGAGTTAGGACATCCTAATTTTAGGGACCAATTTACAAGCAAACTATCCTAAGCTAACATCACCTAATCCATTGTCACAACTTTCTAAGTTTATATAAGAATTAAGCTCCTCATTGAACATCAGAGACAAACATACACTCATCATAGTCTAAATTTTTTTGGCAGTTATGTGTGCTGTGGCAAAAGGAATGGAAAATAAACAAAAATACTAAAACACCATGCTCAACTAAATATCTAATGCAGTCTAGATGCACAATACACCCTCAAACCTAAGGGATGCATTGTTGTCAATGCATGTACAAATATGTAACAGGAAACAAAAAGATAGATATGCATGGAAAATGTCATGGCAAAAGAAATAAAATGCATGAGATAGGGAAAGAAAACTTCCTTGGCTTGGAACTGAATGGTGGTCTTTAATTACGACGAGTGGTCTTTCGTGCACTCATCTTATAATGCATCGATCTTTTAAGTAAATTGAGTGGTACATCCTCCTCTTCATTATCAAATATGATAAGTTCATCAATAATCCTATCGATCTCACGATCCTGTTCAGTCATTGGTTCAATAGAAGAAGGTAGAACTGTCGCAGTGTTGTCTACTGGTGGTGCAACTGAGGGATTTACTTCCTCTTCATCCTAACTACCAGTCTTAATGCTGACAGACTCTGTTTTATTTGGTTCTTCCCTCAGTGCTTTGGATGCAATCTTTTCATTGGTAGAATTCATCTCAACAGGCTCTTTGTCATCGACCCCTTCTATTCTTATAGTTTATTAAACAAAGGAAATGGAATAACTAAGAGAAATTTAAATTGACAAAATGAAATTAAAATAAAAATAATTTTCAAGATGTTGAAGTTAAACATCTTGAAGATCAATGGATTATTTGTCTCGCTCTATATGAGCACCCTAGTAGTGCTTCAAGTATTGTCTATTAACTTTAAATGTAACCCCTGTTTTCATGTCTCTGACATCAACAATCCCATTTGGATATACATAAGTTACCAAGCATTGTTCATCAAAATTGAAAGGTCTATTTTGCTTCAGCAAGTGCACAAGGGTATCTGCTAAAATGAATCTTCATCACTACCAAAATTGCTATGGCAAAATCTCGTGAACTCTTCCTCCACTACTACTCCTATCAAGTCAATGGCACGAAATTCTTCATTCTCATTAGCACATTTCAGTGTATTAAATACATTGAACGTGATCTTCTATGGTTAGTTCACCTTTCTGTATATCAGTTAAAGTCTTGCCAATAGCAAGAAAAGGTCTTCTAAGAACATCATGGTTAGTTTCACATTTTAAAATAAGGAAATCCGCAAGGAATATAAATTTATCTACCCTTACCAATACATCTTTAATTTTACCTTCCAGATGAGCGTAGGATCGATCAGCCAGTTGCAATGTAACCGTAGTAGGCCTTGTTTTCCTAAAATTCCTAGCTTCCCAAAAATAGAAATAGGCATTAGATTTATAGTTTTTCCTAAATCACATAATGCCTTACCAATATAATGATTTCCAATGAAACATTAGATAGTGAAACTACTTGGGTCCTTCAACTTTGGAGGTAATTTATTCATCAACATTCTTGTGCACCCTTTAGTGAGAGCAACAATCTCGAATTCTTCTAATTCACACTTCTTCGACAATATATCTTTAATAAATTTCACATAATTGGGCATTTGCTCCAAAGCTTCCACTAACGTTATGTTGATTTGGAGTTGGTTCAAAACATCTAAAAACCTTTTAAACTGAGTATCCTGTTTAGAATTCTGAAATCACTGAGGAAAAGGTAAAGGTGATCGTCCTTCAGGTTGCTAATATTGTTTTACTGTGGCATTTTTGTTGGCAACATGATTTGATTCTGTCACAACATTTCCCTGTGTACCCTTTTTAGGTGTCGTCTTCCATTCAGTAGGTTTTGAGATCTTTTCCTAATTGCAGCTGGATTTGTCTTCTTCTGCCGTGGCATCTTGAACAACTTCATCCAACTGGGTTCCACTTCTAAGAGTGATAGCCTTGCACTACTCCTTCCCTTGTGTTCTCTAATTCCTGGTATTTATTGTCAATGCTCTTTGTGGCCTCAAATTTAAAACATTCACTATTTGCCCCACCTAATTCTCAAGAGCTCGTAGAGATGCAGCTTGACTCTGAATTATGACATCATTCTTGGCCATATATTCTTTCAAAAAATCTTTAGTAGATGATGATGCCTGACCTTGTTGCACATTTTGCCGAGGCATAGGTTGAAGATAATTAGGCGGTGCACTGATGGCATTCTGTCTTGTAGCATTATTAAAATCCCCTGAACCTTGATTATTCCAAGTAAAGTTTGGATGTTGCTTCTACCTTGGATTGTACATGTTAGAGTAGGGATTATTGTTTCGGTTGAAATTACCCATGTAGGACACTGACACTAGGTTTGATGGGTATTTGTTAAACACATCTTTATCGCAATAAACACATGTTGGCTCGACTACTTTGATGTCCTAAACTACAGTTGCATTTTATATTATTTTAATCATATTAGCTAGAGAAGATACATGGGTTGTTAACGAAGTGATTGCATCAAGCTCGATGGTACCGACAACTCTCTTACTTGTCCTAACTCTCATTGTTGGATACTGATAATCGTTGTTGGGAATCTTTTCCAAGATCTCGTATGCTTTATTATAAGTTTTATCCAACAAACTACCATTGGAAAATGCATCAACTACCATCCTTGTATGTGCATCTAATCCATTACAGAATATCTCCATCTGTGTCTAGTGCTGAAATCCATGCATCAGACATTTCTGAATTAAATCTTTAAATCGTTCCCAAGTTTCATATAGTGTTTCATCCTCTGATTGCCGAAAATATGTGATGTCATTTCTAAGCTTGGCATTTATATTTGGGGGATTATACCGTAGCAAAAACCTCTGGCAAAGATCATTCCATGATGCCATTGTTTCCAATGGTAAAGTATTTAGCCACACTCTTGCATGATCTCTTAAAGAATATGGGAATAGCTTAAGCCTCAGAGTGTCTTCATGAACATCTTATTGTCTAAATGAGTCACAGACTTTTAGAAAAAGTCTTAAATACAGTCTTGGATCTTCAGTGGGTAGTCCACCGAACTGCCCTACTATTTTCAACATCTGAAACATTATAGATTTTAGTTTAAATTGCTGAGCTTATATGATTGGCCTGACTATACCTGGATTCAAATCATCTAGCATCAAGACAATATGCTCTCGAATTGGTCTAGCTTGGTCATCTATCAAACGTCCAATTGGAGGATTAGCATCTCGACCATTTGGATTTTCGTTGAGACTAGGACCATTTGGTTGCCATTGGGACCACGATAATTCCTTTTCTAGCCATATTTCTTAGTTTTTTTTGCCTTCTTCGAAAAGTTCTATCGATCTCTGGGTTAAAAGGATACTCTTTGGTTGCAGGAATACCTCTTCTGTCAGCAAATCTGTAAAGTTTAAATTAAACTAAGTTAAATAAAACTAATGGAATTAAGTAAAATAACCAAACCAAATTTTACCAAATTGTCAATCCATGGCAATAATGCCAAAAACTTGTCACGTGTAAAATGATGTGCAATTTTGTGCAAGTATACACATTGAATTAAGTAATAAAGTGATGAGTGAGTATCATTCCAATAAGAATCGGATTTAAGCAAAAAAATGGTCAAGTTATTATAATAAAATGTGATTAATGCTATTGCAAAGTCAATGATAAATATGTAATGGCAATTAGGGGAGTAATGGTGTAAGCAACACGTGGAATTAATGAATAATTCGAAATGCTATGACAAAACGAGACTAGAGATGTAATGGCAATTATGTGAGTTATTATGGGAATATTATGTAAATGATCTTGTAAATAATTAAGAGCGATATGGTAAAGATACGGCGGTAAAGAATAAAGGAGATATGATGTCGATTTGAAAGGTCGAGATTACTAAGAATCTACGTTTACTATCAATAATGCCTCAGCAAAATCATACTCAGTTTAATGCTCAGAAGAGTTCTAAAATGGTCTACTTCTTTCGAGAGCAAAAACCTCAAGTTACCTTGCCAATGTCTATGGGCTTTTAATATAGTACCCTGCATTATTTTCCTTGTAACACCCCAAACCTGGCCTAGAAGTTAGGCCCAAATCCGGCGTGTCACATTGAAGTGTTTTTCGAAAACCTTGTTTCCATTGAAAACCCTTCTTATTAAAACTTGTTGCCATTTAAAACTTGTGTAAAATCTCGAATTGCGTAAGCATATTTTTAAAACATGGTTTATTAAAAGACATTCTTTTGTAAAATGATATTACCTTTAAAACCTTAATTGTTACGGAAGCCTAATTCAAAATAGTTGCGAAAACGTGATATTTTGAATAATAGTTGTTGTTTTGGAAAAACCATGTCTGACTTGTAGCAATTATAAAACAATAGACAAAATCCCAAATGTAAAAACCAGAAAGTTTAAAAGGCCTGATTACAACCCAAACCAGAATAAAGTACTTAAAAGTAAATCAAGACAAAGCATAAGCAATGTGTGGCCTTCTCCAAGTCTCTCGCAGCACCGATCCTCCTAAAGTTAGGGATTACCTGCATAGTTATTAAACGGGGTGAGTTTTATGAAAACTCAGTGTGTAATCCCTACTATATAAAATGAACAGTCAGTCATACAAAAGAATTAAAAGTCTGGGCCTCAGCTTTACTACAGTTCCAGTATCAATTGAGCCTTAGCCCACTATAACAGACAGTAACAGTTGGGCCTTAGGCCATTACAGAATCAGAAACATTATCAGAATTAGAATCAAAATCAGAATCAGAATCAGGTGGGTCTAAGCCCAAAACAGAATCAGTAACAGTAACAGTACAATACAAATATGCAAAACAGACTTGGCAGAAGCCCTACACAGAACAGATCAAACTAGGCCTTAGCCCTTTTCAGAATCAGAGTGTATAAGTATATATCCATGTATGCAAAGCCCAAGCCCAATCCAGCCCTACACACCACCCATACCAGCCCTACACACCATGTGGGGAATAACTCAACCCACCCAGCCCTACACACCACAGTCGCAGCTGAGCTGCTAATACACAAATTGTGGCCAAGCCACCAGAACAGTAACACGAGGCAGAGCCTCTAAACAGATCATGTGGCATTTCCACTTTTAGAACTTCCTCCGTATCACCCAATATGTCGTGTATGCTATGCTCATGCATCATACATGTATGCAGAATGGCCATGTTCAGTATCGGTCATTTAAATACATATTAAAACATATCAATCACACAACCACAGTCATGTCAGTCAAATCACTGTCAACGAACACAGTCAAATCCGTCAAACACATAGTCCAAGTCAGTCACTTGCCCACAAGGGCAAAACAGTCATTTAATACCCTAGGGGTAAAATGGTAATTTTACCCCACAGGGGTATCTCGGTAATTCTACCCTACATGGGTATTTTGGTAATTAGAACCTACAAGGGTATTTTGATAATTCTACCCTATACGGGTATTTTGGTAATTCTACCCTGAGGGGTATTTCGATAATTTTGCAACCCAGGGGTATTTTGCTAATTTCACAAACCAGGGGTATTTCGGTAATTACACAAACTAAGGGTATTTCAGTAATTTCATAAATTAGGGGTATTTCGATAATTTCGCAAATCAAGGTGTTTCAGTAATTTCACAAATCAAGGTATTTTGGTACTTTCGTAAATTAGAGGTATTTCGACAATTTTGTAAATCGAGGGTAAGATGGTAATTTTACAATTTAAGGGTAAAATAATAATTTTACAAATCAGGGGTAAAACGGTAACTTTACAAATTAGGGGTAAAACGGTAACTTTACAAATTAGGGTTAAAACAGTAATTTTGCAAATCAAGGTAATTCAGTAATTTTGCAAATTGAGGGTATTACAGTAATTCTACCATATAAGAGTATTTCGGTAATTTTATCAATCCCTCAGAAAGTCTATAGTCACCTCAGGCGACTCAAGTATTCTAAACAGAGATAACGTTGCGAATGAGCCTAAGGCCCGCTCTCTGCCCAAGTGGGCCCACACGCTCGTGTGGCCCTTTAGCCCAAAATTTTCCGCAGATATGAGATTCACCTAGTCTAGTCCAATATTTACTACACAATCATACAATTTGCTTGATTGGGCCCAAGGGCCCATTGGGCCCACATGGCTCATTTCGGCATTCCGACATTTGCTGTTCTATATCTAGAGGAGGGTGAAGTACACACCTGATAGGTATCTGAAGTTAATTCGCGCTCTGAATGCTGCTATACCCAGAAGCCAACAATAATTGCACCCTTGACTCCCCAGGGAGGGTGTCGATCAACTACGGTCACCACCACCGTGACCCAACGGCATACAGATCAATGAATGATCAAACGCCTAACCCGAACGAACACGCCACAACGTGAAAGGGATAAGCCAAGAAAGGTATGCTTACTCTCCTCATGGTTTGCTCTATTTAAAGCCAGCTTCTCGCCTATTCTCATGTTAGCTTCCCGATGTGGGATTCTCCATCAATCATCAAAAACCAACTTATTAGCAAAATAACCAACCCTTGCGTGCAAAGGGATTCGAACCAAAATTCCCTCGATAGCCCTGTCAAGCCACCACCACTTGGACACAAGCTCCTTTGTGTCATAAGTCCAACATATTTAACTTTAAAGCCCACCTACTCACTTCCAAATTTATTTAAAAGAAAAACCAAAATAAATTATAAGAGCCAAGACTTGAACCTTAGACCCCTTACTTCCCTTATGGCGTCACTTCCTTGCCACTAGACCACATCTCCTTTTGTGTCATGCTTTCACCAAAAATATTCTCGAAGTCTACCCGCTAACGTCAATGCCCCCATAATAGAAAAACATAAATTTTTGCTAAGGTCTAGGTTTGAACCTAGGACTTCTCCAACACTCCCAAACACTCCAAAACCTCTTAGCCAACATACCAACATGCCATTCAGCGTACATGGGCCCAGGGCCCATTACGCAACCCAAGTAGGGCCCACGTGCTCGCATGGCCCGCTAAGCCATATTTGCCCACAGCCACGTGTATGACACAACTGACCCACTAATTCCTGCAAGTCCAAAGCCAACCACCCATGTGGGGTCCACAAGCCTATTGGGCCCATATGGCCCACTTTTCCAGGCCTAATTTCGGGTGTTACATTCCTTCTGTATGAACGCTGCTTTATATCTAGAGTCTACTGCAAGTATCAATCAAGTAATTACTCATATCATTCAATTTCGGTCCAACTACTCCAACCTTTTCAGAATTAGATTAGTTTATGGGCATGCTGTATAGTCATCTATGTCTAGGGATCGCACGCATATAATTAAAAATAAAACAATTGGATGAAATAGTAAATTGATTCAGATCTATGCTTCAATCGTGAAAGAAAATAAAAGTTTCACCATGTAATCCCAACCCTATGAGATTTAGCTTATAGGTTGACACATAAATTTAAAACTAAATAACATATGACACTATTTTCATCATTCAATTCATGAAAGAATAAAGTAAGAAATATGGAAGATTTGGGAGGACTGCTTTCGCTTGTCTATGAGATTTAGCTCATAGGTTGACACATAAAATTTAAAACTAAATAACATATGACACTATTTTCATCATTCAATTCATGAAAGAATAAAGTAAGAAATATGGAAGATTTGGGAGGACTGTTTTCGCTTGTCTAGTTCACACTCTAGTGGCATAGTGTTCTGTATTGGCTGAGAGGGACTACTTTCGTCTTCCTCTTTCTGTCTTTACTTAGCTGTTACCTTCTATTTTTTGCATAATAATCTCTTCCTTTTGTTCGTCTTTTTGGGGTTCCTCCGTTGGATTTTTATAGGCTTTTTCCTAGGGTAAATCCCATGTTTATCTTCTCCTCTTTTTAAATTCTTTTTTCAACAACCCAAGATTATCTTATTTTTAAATTCTTTTTTCGAGGATAAAAACCAATAGCCCAGGATTATCTTTTCCTCTTTTTTAGGCAGATTTTCTGGTACAAGTATAGTTGGGCAGAAACTGGTATGCGTTGAGTGTTGACTTGGTCTTCCTGTAATTGCCACGACATTTGTATTGACAAAATGTCCAACCTTTTACCCCGATAAACCTTCACTCTAGCTCTTGTTCCTCAACCTGCACAACCTTTCTATATGTAATTAAAAGTAACAAATAATAATATTTAATCACTGTCCAAGCTTCTTATGCAATGGTCTAAAAATGCTAAAATAATATCCTAAAATGCATGTAACAGCCTGAATTTGGGCTTAGTCGGAATAGTGATTTCGAAATTACTAACCTAAGGTCAGAGAAATTATTTCTAATATTATTTTATGTGTTATAGCATTTTTATAAGGGTGCATGAAAATTTTGGTGAATTAATTTACGCGATTGGGAGCTTAATTGCGAAAAAAGACTAAATCGCATACGGTAAAAGTTATGATTTGCTAGCAAATTGTGTTAAATAGCTGGAGAATCAAAATTGGGGGTCTTTAGTGGGCAAATAGACCCATTCTATTAGTGTGGCCGGCCATGAGACAATGAATTAAAGAAAATAAAAATTTAGTCAAGGTTAAGTGAGATATTTGGCATTAAAATAATGGCCTAAGACTAGCTATCATCTTTTTCATTCTCTTCTTCATTTCTACCAAAAATTTTAGCAAGTTTGAGGGTTTTGGAAGCTTGGAAACTCAGCCATTTGTTTCTCATCCAAGTAAGTCAAATTGATGGTCTTTCTTGATAATTTTTGTACTTTTGGGACCCTTGTAGCATGAGCTATCTATTGAGGGGACTATTTTGCAAAATGATAGAAATTCTAGGGTTTTTCCATGAAAGTGTTCATGTGGTTTGCTGAAACTTTTTGGAAGAAAATGAGTCTTAGTTGTTAAATAAACAATTTTTGTGAAGTGGTGTTCATGGAAAACACCTAAAATAGACCTAGTTGTAAAGGTTGTAAAATTGTGTAGTAATTGCATGAAATAATGGAAATTGTGGGCTTCCCTAAGAATAAAAAGGCTTCGACTAGGCATAAGAAATGAAGAAATTAGATACAAATCGATTTCCGAGCCTAGGGGTAAAATGGTCAATTTGTGAAAGCCTGGGGGCAAAATAGTCATTTTGCCATATTATGAATTTTGAATTGTCTAGATTTATACGGTTATTAAGTTAGTGAATTTTTATTACTATAGATCAAGAATTATGAAATCTGGACCTAGACCGGGGGAAGGCCAAGCAAACAGACTAAATCGAAAATCGTTCACATTTTGTATATCGAGGTAAGTTGTAGGTAAATAATGCAAATTTTTTTATAATTATGCATGAGTTTATTGATTGGGCATAAAATGATAAATTGTGAATATGAATAATGCATGAGAGCACTTATTTAGCATGAAATGATAAATTATGATTTTTAGTAATGAAATGATGAGAATTTATGTGATAGAACCCGATTGAACCATATGAATAGACTGGATATTCATGCCTTGATACTAGGGATGATACGAGTGCTAGTGTAAGACCATGTCTAGGACATGGCATCAGCCTCGTTTCGTGTCAGTGTAAGACCATATCTGGGACATGGCATCAACACCGATATGTGCTAGCCAGTGTAGACCATGTCTGGGACATGGCATTGGCGTTGATACGAGTGCTAGTGTAAGACCATGTTTGGGACATGGCATCGGCTTGGATATGTGTCAGTGTAAGACCATGTCTGGGACATGGCATCGGCACGAATAGAGGAGAGCCAGTGTAAGACTATGTTTGGGACATGGCGTAGGCCTTGATATATGAGAGTCAGTGTAAGACCATGTCTGGGACATGGCATCGACTTGGCATGTGAGCCAGTGTAAGACCATGTCTAGGACATGGCACTGGTATGATACCCTTTGTATGAGGCTTATTGAATATCCTTTCGTATTCTAAATGGTTCAAAGGGAAATTTAAAGTTTGTATCAAGATCGAGAGATATTATGATGACCTTGTGAGTGGTGCAGGTACCTATATGAATTGTATGAAATGTGAGCTCAAAATTATGTTGTATTATTAGTAAAAGATGAAAACGAGTAAGTTATACTTGTAGCCATTCTTTTGTAGCATGCACAAATTGTGATGTATTGAGAGTTTGTTATAGCATGGTAAATTGTTGTCTTTTATTTACTAGCAACTTACTAAGCTTTATGCTTACTCCCTCTCCTTTCCATTTTCTTATAGTGCTGCCTAATTAGCTCGTGGATCAACGGACGTCGGAGACTTCGTTCACACTATCAACTAAAGCATTTGGTATAATTAGTTTCTAGCATTTTGAGAAATGACATGTATAGGGACTAGTCATTGTTAAGTGTCATTTTATTTTGGGCCAAGTGTGTTGGCTTGATTTTGAAATACCTCATTTTGTATAAGGGAAAATATATTAGCTAATATTTTCTATTGGTTTATAAATGCAAATGTTGATTTTTCATGAATGTGCAAGTAGTATGGATGAACAAGAGTATTAGGATAGTAATAGAAATGCTTAGTTGGATTGGTTATGTGAAGTTGTGTGGATGCCAATTTATGATCATTGGTTGAGCATTGGTACCCTGTGACGTTTTGGTTTGCGTTTGATCTTGTTTCAGGGTGGCAAAAGGCTTGGTAGATATCCTTATTTTTGTCTACATGGGTAGACACATGGGCATGTGTCTAGGCCGTGTATGACACACAGTTCGCCCCATGAGCCTGTGGTTAGGCCGTGTGTCCCCTGCACCTTAGGTTGGCAAAAATTTAATGCCCAATAGGAAACACACGGGCTGAGACACGACTGTGTGTCTCAACTGTGTGAAAGACACGACCTAGCACACAGGCGTGTGCCATGGCCATGTGACCTTAAATGGTTACTGACGTCAGAAACTGTAATGCCCTCTTACCCGAGACCGTCGCCGGAGTCGAGCTTGAGGTGTTACTAAACTTAATTTATCACTTAAAGAACTTTAAATCATTTATTCTAACTTTCGTAATAAGCTGTTCATCTGCGTCATAGTCGCTAAAAAATTTATATCTCGAGTTCCGAAACTTGAAATTAAGATCCATAAATTTTTCCTAAAACTAGACTTATATATCTATCTACTAACTGTTTTATAGAATTTTTTGTTGGGCCAATTAGTACATTTTATTAGTTAAAGTTTCCCCTGTTTCAGTGTTCAACTGCTCTGACCTCTGTTCACTACGAATCATTTTTCTCCCTCTAAAAAATTCTAATGGCTATGACATTTATTTCTCCTAAAACTAGACTCAATAAGGAATCTGTGCATATAAAGTATGACTCCTAATTATTTTTGTACAATTTTTATTGAAATTTTAAAGTCAGAATAGGGGATTCAGAAATTGCTCTGACCCTGTTCCACCAAAACCCAAATATCTCATAAAATACAACTCTTTTACCTGTTTCGTTTCTTCCATATGAAAATGGACACAATAAGCTTCAATTTTATATTTTATTCACCACCTAAACTTGTCTCTAATATTTTTAGTAATTTTTCAAACTCACATCATTGCTGCTGAAAAATTCTGTTTTATAACAAAGTTCATCTTTTTATGGATTTTTATGGACTAAGTAACACATTAAACATACATGACACCAAATATAATCTAGATTGGCCATTCCAATGGCTAATCATTTCTAAGCATTTCCTTACCAAACCATCACCATATCATAAGAGTATTTACACAAAATGATTATAATGCTATACATGTCATATTCAAAATACAAGCCATTATACCAATTTGTCCCGGATAGTGTGAACGTTCCTTCGACCCTTCCCGATTTCCAAGCTGGCTTGTCAAAACTACAATGAATGAAAAGGAGGGAGTAAGCATAAATGCTTAGTAAATTCACATGTAAATAACAAGTAACATGACTATGCAAATCAACATAAACACCAATTGCATAAGTATCATTAAAACATTCATGGCACAAGTATACTTACTATCTTTCCACAATCTTATCTTACCAAGTTCTCCACTTGAAGTTTAAGATCATACCTGTTTAATTTCCTCTTTCACCTTACTTTCCAACATACCTCGTTCGTTTAGGAGTTCTCACTATTCATTTAAAAATCTACCCGTTGAACTCATCGGAATATAATTCGGATACACGGATTTCACATACATAAGTGTCATATCTGTAGCTAGACAACTCAATAGCCTACGGAATTTACGTAGCCAAGCTACCATGTAACCCGCCCATAAGCGAACTCGGACTCAACTCAACGAGCTCAGGCGTTCGCATCCATAAGTGAACTCGGACTCAACTCAACGAGCTCGGATGCCTAGTTACATCTCACGAACTCGGACTCAACTCAACGAGTTCGGAACTCGACCATCCTAGTGACATGTCACTTGTATCCTAATCTATTCCCAAGGTTCAAACGGGATTCTCTTCAATCGCACCTCTTGGTCGTCTTTCTCGGAATGTCGGAACCGATACTTGGTAGCATTTCATATTTATCAAGTAGCTCACATAATTTGTATATTACTAAATAATAATTCACAAAGCATAATATTTCATGATAATAAGTATCATATCATATAAATAACATTAAATTGCTTAAAATAACAATTATGTTACCTTATTTACACATGAACTTACCTTGGTACAAAATATAGAAATTTTGCAATTTAGTCCACAATCTTTTCTTTTCCTCGATCAACATCGATTCCACGTCTTTCTTGATCTAAAATAACACATTTAGCTTATTTAATACTTACATTTATCAAAATAGTCCTTAACTCTAACTTTGGAAAAATTACGATTTTGCCCTTAAACTTTTGCATATTTACACTTTTGCCCCAAAGCTCGAAAATTAAACTTTTTCCATAATTCTTATATTTTAGGACATGCTGATCATTTATTTACTAACAGCAACCTCAAATTCCCACTATAACATGTACTTATGAAGAATAGGTATTTTTACCAATTAAGCCGTTTTACTCGTTTTTACTTAAAACCGAGTAGCACAAGTTGTTTAACATAATTTAAAACCTCATATTCTATCATAAAACATCAAAATACACAATTATTCAACATGGGTCATTTTTGAAATCAAACCCTAGCTCAAATAAATGGTAGAAACAGAGAAATCATGTTACCGGGATTTCAAAAACGTAAAAAACATTAAAAACGGGGCTAGAACGGACTTACAATCGAGCTTGGAAGCTTGAAAAACCCTAGCCATGGTTTCTCCATGCTATTTTCGGCCTTGAGGAAGAAGATGAGCAAAAATTGGCTTTTAATTTAATTTTTAATTCATTTAGTCACTAAATGACCAAAATGCCCCTAACTTAAAAATATTTTTTTTTCCACCCATTTCATGTCCATTTTTGTCAAATGAATTAAAAATGGTATAATTACCATTTAAGGACCTCCAATTTAAATTTTCATAACAATTGGACACCTCTAACATATAGAACTCAACTTTTGCACTTTTTACAATTTAGTCCTTTTGGCTAAATTGAGTGCCCAAACGTCAAAATTTTCGTACGAAATTTTTTTACAAAATAATTCCATAAAAATTTAAACCATAAAAATATAAATAAAACACATTTCAATTTAACACCTTTACCATTTGACAAAAATACCCTTAATGCATTTCTTTGTAATTTTTCATATACAAGCCCATTTTTGTCCAAAATTTTAGAAATTGGTAAAATTTCTATTTAAGACCTCCTAATTAATATTCCAAAGCAATTTCATACTAAAAGCTTCTAGAATGCAAGTTTTGCAACTTATTCGATTTAGTCCCTAATTTCAAATTAAGCACTTTATGCATAGAATTTCTTCACGAAATTTTCACACAATCATGCAATCATATCATAAACCTCAAAATAATTATACAATTATTATTTCTATCTAGGATTTATGGTCACAAAGCCACTATTCTGATTAGGCCCTGATTCGGGATATTACAGAAACAGAATACCAAGGTTTTTACACACGGGCTACGACACAGGCGTGTCATGGCCATGTGAGGGACACAATCCAGGGACACGGGCGTGTGTCAGGCCGTGTGAAAACCCTTGTACGTTTGATGTTAGAAAATAAATCCACATGGTCGAGGGCACGGACGTGTCCCCATATGCGTAGGCCATGTAAACTACACAGGCCTTTAGCACAGCCATGTCTAGAGGCCACACGGGCGTGTTGGCCAACCACACGGGCGTGTGCCCTATTTTGAGTAGATTTTCTTAAAAATTTTCTAAGCACCCGAATTTGTCTTGAATTGTTTTCTAATCGTGTTTTGGGCCTTGTAGGTCCGTATTAAGGACTGTATGACAAGTTTTGAAAAGTTTTTAAATTGGAACGGATTTTGTTGAATCAAGAATGTGTGTTTGCTTGTGTTTTAGTAAGGTAATGCCTCGTATCCTGTCCCAGAGTCGGATACGAGTAAGGGGTGTTACAATGCAACTAAGTTCACTTAAGTACAGACAAATGACCCAATCTAAAGGCACAAATTATAGCTCTTTTCAAGAGTTATCAACACACAGAGAACCCTCTAGGTAAGATGCCATTCAATAGATCTTTTCAAAGTATGCCATGGCCATGGGATTTTCCTTCAAAATTTCATATTAGAGTTCATATTTTCTGTCCTGAAGGACACTATCAGACACCACTGCAGTGTGTACAAAAACAGACTCACTTTACAGCCTCTTCATAGTTTGACACAATCTAAGCCTAACGTATTAATTCACTAACATACACCCAACAGAACACACATATCATAGAATACAACCTAGACATACATATACAACCATACTTGAACGTTTCAGTACTCATTCATCGATCATCACATGCTTGAATTATCAGATTCCCTATCAAATATACATACAATACTTTTCATGGTATCGAATTTGTAGTTCAATGAATTTCCTCCATATAATTCTCTATATGAACAATGTACATATATGAGTCAGCTTAGAACTCACCTAACACTCAGTACAACAAAACATGCTTATTGCGACACTTTTGGGGCGACACTTTTTTAAGTGTTGGGTTAGACTTGTTTACATACATTTTGGCCAACTCTTTGTATAAGAGTTGGGATATGCATACCTAAGGCAGCGCTTAAATAAGAGTCGGTTTTGTCCAACACTATGCCAACACTTTTGGGCCAACCCTTTCCTAAGTGTTGGGATAGACTTGCCGACATATGCTTTGGTTAACTCTTTGTATAAGGGTCGGGATATGCATGCCTAAGGCAACACTTAAATAAGAGTCGGTTTTGTTCAACACTATGCCAACTTGTGTTATACCTTTCCCAACTATATAAAAGTGTTGCCATATGAAAAGAAAAATTCTTATGTCCTAACTCTTGATATACCACCAATTACTAGTTTTATAATTGTATATATCACTTTTCTAATAAATTAATTTTATATTAAATAAAAAAATTATGGTATTAATATTTTAAACTAATATCTTTGGATTTAAAATATAAATATTCTTAAAAATTTACATAATGAGTGTTAATAATTATATATAGTCAAATTAAAAATGATTTAATAACTTCGAGTGAGAATAAGGTTTAAAATTCATATATCCTCAGTGCATTTTTCATTACAAGCATAAAAAAGGCCATGTTCATATTAGACATAACTGTTAATTTTTTTCTTTAAAGATGAATTTTTAAGATTAAAACATGTTTGATGACTAGAATTATTGTTAATGGAAAAAGTTTCATAATCAAATTAAAAATTAAAGAATTGCTGTGATATTAATTTTTTTTCCTATTTGTATTAGCAATAGTTTGTAAAATACAATAAAAATAATTATTTTTGATTGGCAGCTTATGCGTTTTTCTCTTTATTTTTATTTCTTTTTGCCTGATTTATTAAAAAGTTTAAGCTTTCATTTTTTAATGGTATCAAAATAGAAAACCTGTCACTTTCTTCTTCTTCTTCTTCTTTTTTAATATTAAATAAAACCTGTCTTTGTTGGGTGTAATTACAAAAGGCAAATTTTAATAAATTAAAGATTATAATATATGGTGTCATTGTCATACATCATACAAATTGGAAAGGATGAATAAATGATAAATAATCACAATGGATTATAATATTAATTAATTTTAAGAATATACGTTAACTTAATAAACAAAATATTTCTTACTTTTAACAATGATTAAGTAAAATGGGATTCATTTTCGCTGCCAAACAAGCAAAGTAGCCAAAACAAAGGGAAATGAAAATTAAAACGCAGCTAAAACAAAGGGAAAAGAAAATCAAAACGCAGCGTTTTATTGGACTCTCTTATGTACTGTTTGCAAGTTCAAAACGCATCGCGTTTGTTTCGCACTTTGCTTTCCCCCTCTCTCTCCCCCTTTTTGTTTGGTTGTGAATGGCTTCCTCTTCTCTTCCAAAGGAAGGAAAACGGGGAAAAATGAAAATGGAAGGAATCGAAGGAGATGCCTCGGTGGGAGGAGCAGGGCGTTATATTTTTAATCCGATGTGAATAAATAGCGAGGACATAATATTTTATGTTGATGTGGACGCAGAGTTGCTTGTTGAAATGAAAATAGCAGGAGTCAAGTTTTTTTTATTAAAATAACATAAAAATTTTAATTAAATATTAAAATGACTCATTTTTATAATTAAATACAAAAATGACTTAAAATCTACAATAAAAGTTGGTGGAGCCAAATAATTTGGCGTCACCAACTTGCCACGTCAGCAACTTGGAAAAAAAATTACTTTTTTGGTGGAGCCATATAGAATGACATCACCTGTATAAATACAAGGGAAATACTATAATTTCTGAAAATATGGAGGCATTAAAAAATTAACCATTTTCTGATAGAGCCAATTAATTTGGCGCCACCAAATTCCTGACACTAACAGCTGCGCCTTTCTTTTTTTATTTTTTATTTTACTTTTTAACTTTTGTTTTTTATTTACTTTTTTAATCTTTATTTATTTTATTTATTATTAATTTTAAATTTTATCTTAATCTTTATTTATTTTATTTATTTTTTTATTCTTAACTTTAAAAAGTTTTAAATCTATATGAGAAAAGTTTTATAATATATATTTTTAAAAATTTTAAAAGTTAAATTTTGGTGCCACCAAATTTTAAATTTTGTCTTAATCTTTTTTTTTAAATTCTAATTAAAAGTTAAATAATATTTTATTTAAAAAAGTGAAAAATAAATTAATTAAAAAAATTAAAAAAATTTGTTAAAACTAAATTTATATGTTAAAAAATGAATTTATTTAAATATATATATTAAAAAATAAAAATTTAAATTAAAAATTAAAAAAATATATTATAACTAGTCACATCATGTCAGTGATGTGACCAGCCATAAATTTAAATAATAATTAAAAAAGAAAGAGTTATGTTATATAAGGGGGGTTTAGTCCCCCTTCAGAAGGAAGAAAAGAGGGAAAAAAAAAACGTAGGTTTGTAAAAAATTTTATTTTATTTTTTATATTTTATATTTATTGTAATATAATAATTATTTATATTGTATTTGTGTTTTTTTTTATATTATGCAAATATCAAAATATCTTCTGGAGCAAATACAAATCAAACTTCATCGAGGATCAATGAAATAGTAAAATTAGTTATAAATTAAGAAAATTGTTTTAGTTTCTCTTTTTTCTTATGTTTTAATTGCATGAAACTGATCTCTATTTAGTTATTATTATTCCTTTTTAACTATTTTCTTGCATGGAATTAATTTCTACATGTTAATTATAATTTTTTAATTTTGGTACACATTCATAAATTTATATATAGTAATTTTTTAATTTTAGTACACATTCATAAATTTATATATTTAATATATATTTTTAATAGGTAAAGACAAAAAAAATATTTTCTTAATATAATTTAAAATTTTAAAAAACTTAAAAAAATTAAATATATTAAAAAAATGTGAAGTATAACATTTTAAAATTTTAATATATTTAATATATTTTTAAAAAATATATTTTAAAATTTTAATATATTTAATATATTTTTTAATAGGAAAAGAGAAAAAAGATTTTCTAATATATTTAAAATTTTAAAAAACTTAAAAATTTTAAATATATTAAAATTTTGAATATGTTAAAAGAAAATGTTGAGTACAACCAATTTTAAATTTTTAATAACCGAATATATTTAAATATATTAAAATTTTGAACATATTAAAAAATTTTAAGTATAACCAATTTTAAAATTTTAATATATTTTTTAATAGGTAAAGACAAAAAAGGTTTTTTAATATATTTAAATTTTTAAAAGGAAAAAGAGGTGGGCAGCTTTGGAAACTAGTGGCGCCAATTTATTTGGCTCCACCAAAAAAAGAAAATTTTATTTTAAAGTCCCTCTATTTTTTAGAAATTACAACATTTTCCTAGTATCTATAAAAAAGCCGAGTTTTTTAATAAAAGTTCTTGTATGTAAGATAAAATTTCGAGTTTGAATATGCCTAGTTTATATTATATGTAAAACTCTATAGATTATATATATATATATATATATCAATTCAATAAAAATAATTTTTTTAATATTTATATTTACCCACAAACTATAGTTTTTTAGGACATTATTATTATGTTTATGTACTTTTTGTAGTTATATTGTTGCCTTTAGTTTTACTGATTAACTATGATTAGGACATAATAATCACATTTAATTTCTACATGTTATTATTAATATTTTATAGCAAATCTTCATTCTATTATTAATATATTATTACTTATTTAATTTAACTTAAATAAAAAATACTTAGAATGGCTACATTGGTATAGTATAAATGTGATGTTTTTGTTTTCTCAACCTTTCAATTTTAGTCTTCAATATATAATTTTATGTTTAAATTATATAGATAATTGATTCATCATATTTTTAAAAAAATTTACCATACAAGATGGGTATCGGGTTTTGAGGTCGTGGTTTCATTTTCCTAAGTATGATCTGGACGAGCGGATCATGCTATACTTACAATTGGCGGGATTTGGGGACGTCGCATTGATTCAGAGGTTTGACCTAAGGCCGAACTTAATATCCGCCTTGGTTGAGCGGTGGTGTACGGAGACCCACACCTTCATTATGCCGTGCGGAGAGTACACTATCACATTGGAAGACGTCTCTATGCAACTTGGGTTACGAGTTGACGGTGCTGTGGTTACGGGTCGAAGCAAAGTGTGGGAACTTTCAGTACTATGCCACAGATTGCTTGGACGGTATCCTAATAATGAGGAACAAAATTTCACATGCTTGAAATTAACATGGTTAAGAGCAAATTTTAAGGAGTTATCAAGCACTGCCACTGAGTACGAGGTGATGTGTGCTACTCGAGCCTATATTAAGCAGCTAACCGGGGGTACTTATGCCGAATAACACGTCTAATAGGGTCCACTTAAAGTACTTTCCTCTATTGAAGGATTTTTCTCGTGCCAATAGTTATAACTGGGGATCGGCAGTGTTGACCTCATTGTACTATGAGATTTGTCGAGCAACAAAATATGGGGTTAGTAACATGGTTGGTTGTGTGGGTCTGCTATAGTCTTGGGCTTTATACAGGATGCCATTTCTAACGGCTGTTAGGCACCAACCATATTCGTGGCCACTTAGAAATAGGTAAAAACAAAATTATACTTAACATTTAACGACTCATAAATGTGGATAATATTTTCCAAAGTTTAACTGCTAATGTGTTTATTTCGATTTCAGATGGGCCACATCTCCGTGAATTGGTGCGAGCCAAACCTTAATCATTTACAGCCAAATGATAGAGGCGTATGCCCAAGAAAAGTAATATATATTTATATGGTTTAAGTAATGTTGATATAACTTATCCATTTGCAGTATGTAATGTGACTTGACTCATTATGTTATATTGTGCAGTTCTTGTGGATGATGTATTCTGCACTAAACATTGCAACCCTTATTCCTCAGTGGGTTCATGCTGAAACCTATATGTGGTGCATTAACACGCCGGTGCTCAACTTCTCAACCATTAAGTGGTACAAAGGTGATTGAGTTATGCGACAATTTGGGTGTAGACAATTTGTGCTGGTCGAGCCGTAACATTTTGATGATGTCCACGGTAAGACTATGAGGGGAAACATACAACAGATTGGAGTGTGGAACATTAATCTTATGTAGCACTCTGGAATGCCCAATACGACAGGCGGCTTGAGATGCACTCTTGCATGTTTGACTTCAGTCCCTCGACTGAATACATGCAGTGGTTCATGACTGGATGGAAAGTTTATTTGTTTGGTGGACAACTTATGATAGTCATGCCTCACGGCTACAGACGTGGAAATCAACCTATAGGGGAGCTAGAGGATCAACATATAGTGGAGCCCGACTGAGAGGACCAAGCTTTGAACACATCGGACCAATAGGTTGACGCTTTTCGTGATGAGTCGTAGAGCAGTTCATACCACTCGAACATTGGCAGTTCAAGTTCATATCACCCGAACATGGGCGATTCGAGCTCATATCACCCGGACATGGGTAGTTCGAGTTCATATGACCCGGACATGGGTAGTTCGAGTTCATATCACCCCGATATAGGTGATTCGAGTTCATTTCTGTAACAACCTGAATTAGGGCCTAAACAGAATTGTGGTTTCAGAACCATGAATCTGACATAGAAAAAAATTATTCCGAGAAAGTTTTAAGGTCTATTGTGTGATTGAATGCATAAGTGAAATTTAGTAAATAAATTTTATCGATAAAGTGCTCGATTGAGTGGTGTGACTAAATTGCAAGAATTTCAAAATATGAGTTTTAGAAGCATTTAGAGTGTAATTGAATTTCATTCATAAATTTGAGGTCCTTATTTAGCAAATAGACCATTTTATAGCATGGTGGACAAAAATGCCCACGGAAGGAAAAAATTGCAAAGAAGGCCATTAAGGGAATTTTGGTCATTTGGTTATTAAATTAAATAAAAAGGGAAAAATAAGCCAAAAATGTGTCCATCTTCTTCCCCTAAGTTCTGAAATTCTCTAAGTCTCCACAGCTAGGGTTTTCAACTTT
The DNA here is from genome assembly GCA_020496765.1 of Gossypium stocksii. Lineage (NCBI taxonomy): Eukaryota > Viridiplantae > Streptophyta > Magnoliopsida > Malvales > Malvaceae > Gossypium > Gossypium stocksii. The sequence continues at coordinate 44,919,557 of CM035629.1, forward strand.
TTCAAGCTCCAAGTAAGTCCAATTTAGTCCCGTTTTTAATTCTCTTTGCATTTTTGAAGTCCTTGAAGCTTGGACTACCTATGTTTACCATTATTTTGCATTAGGATTCATGTTTGAAAATTTACCCATATGAGACATGAATGCATTTTGATGTTTAATGGTAGAAATTAAAGGTTTGATGTGTAGTAAGCAACTTTTACAAAATAATTTTACATGAAAATGCATTTAGGGACTAAAATGTAAAAGTTGTAAAACATGTGCATTATTTGTGAAATATTGAGAATTATGGGCTGTTATAAGAGAGAAATAGGGTCGGTTAGGCTTGGGAATGAAGAAAAATAGGTACATTTCATTTTACGAGCATAGGGACTAAATTGTAAAAATTAACATGTTAGGGGTAAAATGGTAAAAATTACCATAGGATGATTTTGTGCCCAATTGAGTAATGTGTGTAATGAATGAGCTAAATTTGGTTTTATAGATCAAGAACGATGAGGAAATGACCTTGACTGGGGAAAAGGCAAGGTCTCGGATTAAATCGATAAAGGTTGCATTTTGACTCGAGGTAAGTTTATGTGTAAATAATGAGTCATGTTGATAATTTATTTAATTTCCTTAATTATTCTAATAATTATAATCTTATGATAATATGTGATTTATATATGTCTATGTATATTGCCAAAGAAATCAATAAGTGAGGAAAACTCGATTGAGCCTTAGGAATCGACTAGGATACGATTGACATGTCACTAGGAAACTATTGTATGTGATTGATCGTTTATATGGTTCCAGGTGATGGTCTAGTTCGACTACCAGTGGCTAAGTAATCCTGCATTTGTTGTGGATACCTGTCAGCTTGTGTGAGCAGCACTGAGTAGTTTCGGTTATATCGTCAGCTTGTGTGAGCAGGCCCGTGAATAGCTCACTAGTGAGCCTTTATGTGATATATGATATGTGGTAGCTTCGGCTACATACCAGGGGTAGCTTCGGCTACATTATGTGTGGCACTTGTGCCTTTTTCCATGTATCCTCTAGAATTCCATATGGTTCAACAAGTATTTGATTCGAATCTGTAAAATGTGAATGCTTTGTGAAAGATTTGACTGTATGTTAAGTGTGTGTATGTGCAGGTTATGTGAAATATGATATGTGTACTAAGTGCTTAAGTATATATTGATTTATGTGGTAAAACCATTGAGTAAGTTATAAACTTAATTTCAATGTGGTAATAAGAGAACTTAACTTTTTTGAATTTGTATTATTGGTTTAAATTACTCATTCATTTACATATAGACTTACTAAGCTATTTAGCTTACCCCCCATTTTTATCCTTTCCCTTATAGATTCGTCAAGCTATACTGAGGTTCGGTGATCAACATGATTCCATCAACACTATATATCAACAAGCATTTTGGTATTTTGTCATTGAACTCTAAGATTATGGCATGTATAAATGGTCTAGTGTTTTGTTATGTGTCATAGTTCTTGGGGTCGAATGTTGTCACTGATGTTAGAGTAGTTGGCCAATTGCTATGGGCCGTTTATGATTGAGTATTTTTCTAATTAAAGAGTTATAATCTATTATAATACAAGTTGCATGGTATGGGTAGTATGTGTGTGGATGAGTATGTTTGTGTATGGTTGGTAAAATGTGGTGTGTGGATGCTAAAATGTGGATGTTTGGATGTATTTTTATGTCATACTATGTATTGGCAAAATTGGTTTGTGTTGATTTGTATTTTTAGTGTGACAATTGGCTTGGAAAATAGCTTATAATTATTCACACGGGTAGGCACACGAGCGTGTGTCTAGGTCATGACGACACACGGTCAGCCCCATGGACATGTTGATAGGCCGTGTGTCCCCTGCACCTGAATGCATGAAAAATTAATTGCCAGTAGTAAACACACGGGTAGAGACATGACCGTATGTCTCGACTGTGTGATAGACACGGCTTAACCCACGGGCGTGTGGCTTGGCCGTGTGACGAAAATTGCATGATGACATCATAAACAGAATACCCCAAATTTTTTCACACAGGCGTATGCCCAACCGTATGAAGGATACGGCCTAGGACATGGGCGTGTGCTCAGCCATGTGAGAACCCCTGTAGGTTTGAAATGAAAAATATTTCCACACGGGCTAGGGATATGGGCGTGTGCGATCACACGGCCTGCCAGATGGGCTTGTGCCTTGTTTTAAGCAGAATTTTCTAAGTGATTGAAAAGTTCTGGTTTGGTTCCGGATCGTACCAAACGAGTCTCTTGGGCTCGTAAGCCCATAATAAGAGTGTTTTGAATAAGATTGAAAAAGTTTAAATTTTTGTGGAATTTATGATTCGTAATTGAGTGATCGAGTGATCATAAGTCCGGTAATGCCTCGTACCCAGTCCTGGTATTGGACTAGGATGAGGGGTGTAACATTTAGTGGTATTAGAGCTATGGTTTAGCCGATTCTCGGACTAACATAGCAAGTATGAGAGTTAGCTATACATGATATAATTGTGAATATTGATAGTGTGATGGATTCTAATCCTTAAATTGAGTTTTCATATAGTAAATGGATCTCGACCCGGTAGTAGCTGACGACACCGAAAGTAACGGGACGGCTCCTACTGAAGGGACCGCGCCACCTGAAAGTAGAGAAGTAGAATCCAGTCAGGGAGAAGAAGCCCAGGAAGCCTTTCTCCGCAGAATGAGCGAATGGTATACAAATTTTGTTCGAGTGAATCCGAATGCCCAACCTCCCCCACCTCTTCCTATTCTTCAGCCGGTTTCGATAGCTCCATAAGGTGTGGAAGTGATAAGAATGAGTAAGCCTCCTGTGGACAAGATTCGTAAGTAGGAAGCCAAGGAGTTTAGAGCAAATGTTGATGATGACCCCGAGAGGGCAGAATTTTGGCTCGAAAACACTATCTGGCTGTTTGATGAGCTATCTTGCACACCCGAAGAGTGTTTAAAATGTGCCATATCACTTTTGAGAGGCTCAGCGTATTAGTGGTGGAAGATGCTAGTCTCGGTAGTGCCTACTGAAAGAGTTACTTGGGACTTCTTCCAAGTGGAATTTCGGAAGAAGTATATAAGTCAGCGCTTCATTGATTAGAAACGAAAGGAGTTTTTAGAGCTGAAATAAGGCCACATGACTGTGTCAGAGTACGAACGAGAGTTTTTCTGACTTAGCAAGTACACTCGGGAATGTATTTCCACTGAAGAAATCATGTGTAAAAGATTTAAGGACGACCTAAATGAAGACATCAAATTATATGTGGGGATTTCAGAACTAAAAGAGTTTGTTGTGCTCGTTGACCGGGCCTGTAAAACTGAAGAATTAAGTAAAGAAAAGATGAGAGCTAATTCAGAGGCTAGAGACTTGAAAAAGAGATTAATGAGTAAGTCTCTTCAACCATTGTTTAAGAAAGTGAGGAATGTACACAACCATTCGACTATTTCTGCCGAACACCCAAGTAGAACTCATGGCAAACAAAATACAGGTTCTAAGGCTTAGACCACCTCGGTAGCTAGTGTTGGTAATGTCAACCCAAATAACCCTGAATGTCGACATTGTGGAAGGAGACATCCCGGTGAGTGCTGGATGGCCACTGGAGCTTGTTTTAAGTGTGGCTCAAAAGATCACTTCATTTAGGATTGTCCTGAAATGGTAGTGAAAGAGACTACTCAGAATGCTAAACCGAGTAATGCTCCTACTAGAGGGAGGCCTATCAGAAATGTGAAAGAGGGAACTAGTAGCAAAGGCATAGCTAGAGATTTAGTTGCAAGATCGGAGGCCAGAGCGTCTGCAGGAACCTATGCCATTCGAGCCCGGGAAGAGGTGTCATCCCCTAACGTAATCACTGGTGCATTTTCTCTTTATGATGTTAATATTGTTGCACTGATTAATCCTAGGTCTACACATTCTTACATTTGCATAAAATTAGTAAATGATATGAAATTACCTATCGAGTCAACCGAGTTTGTGATTAGGGTGTCAAACCCTTTAGGCAAATGTATGCTAGGTGATAAGATTTGCAAGAATTGTCCCTTAGTGATTCAAGGTCACTATTTCTTGGCCAATCTAATGTTATTACCGTTTGATGAATTTGATGCCATTTTGGGCATGGATTGGCTATCAATGCCTGATGCTAAAGTGAATTATAGATAGAAGGTTATTGAGTTAAAGTGTGAAAATGGTGAAATCCTCTGAGTTGAAGCATATGAGTTTAGTGGATTGCCTACATTGATTTTGTCAATGACTGCTCAGAAGTGTTTGAAAAAAGGTTGTGAAGCATATTTGGCCTATGTTTTGAATACGAAAGAGTCTAAATTGAAAGTGGAAATGGTGCCAGTGATTTGTGAGTTCCTAGATGTATTTCTTAAGGAATTGCTAGGTATACCTCCTGTTAGAGAAATTAAGTTTGCTATCGACTTGTTACTAAGGACTGCCCTGATATCTATAGCCCCCTATAGAATGGCTCTGACTGAGCTAAAAGAATTGAAAGTACAGCTATAAGAGTTGACAGGCAAAGGGTTTGCAAGACCAAGTTTTTCTTCGTGGGGTACTCCGATATTGTTTATGAAGAAAAAGGATGGATTGATGAGACTTTGTATCGAATATAGGCAACTCAGCGAAGTGACAATAAAGAAAAAGTATCCCTTGCCAAGGATTGACAACTTATTTGATCAGTTGAGGGGAGCTACAACATTCTCCAAAATAGACTTGAGTTCTGGATACTACCAACTACGGGTGAAAGAATTCGATGTGCTGAAAACCGCATTCAGAACAAGGTATGGTCACTACGAATTTCTTGTGATGCCATTTGGCTTAACCAATGCCCCAGCCGTATTTATGGACTTAATAAACTGAAATTTTCAGCCATATTTAGACATGTTCGTAGTGGTGTTTAGTGATGACATCTTGATTTATTCTCGTGATGAGATGAAACATGTTGAGCACTTGAGAACGGTTTTACAGATCTTGCGAGATAAACAGTTGTATGCCAAATTTAGTAAAAGTGAATTTTGGCTTAGTGAAGTTGGATTTTTGGGCCACATTGTTTCGAGAGATGGCATTCAGGTGGATCTGAATAAGATCTCAACAATAGTTGATTAGAAGCCACCGAAAATGTATCGGAAGTCAGAAGTTTTTTGGGTTTAGCTGGATACTATAGACGTTCTATAAAAGGTGTTTTCTATGGTTGCTTCTTCGATGACCAATTTATTGTAAAAAGATGTTAAGTTTGAATGGACTGAAAAGTGTCAGCAAAGTTTTGAAAAGTTAAAGATAGTATAGACCGAGGCACCAGTGTTGGTACAGCCTGAGTCCGAAAAGAAATTTGTAATCTACAGTGATGTGTCCTTAAATGGTCCCGGATGTGTATTGATGCAAGAGAGTAAAGTGGTGGCGTATGCTTCGAGAAAGTTGAAGCCACACGAGAGGAACTACCGTCACATGATTCGAAATTAGCTGCTATTGTGTTCGCTTTGAAGATTTGGCGACATTATTTATATGGAGAAAAGTGTCATATTTTCACTGATCACAAGAGTTTGAAGTACTTAATGTCACAAAAAGAATTGAACCTACGGAAACGAAGGTGGCTTGAATTGATAAAAGATTGTGAGTTAGTGATTGACTACCACCCGGAAAAGGCGAACGTGGTCACCGATGCCTTGAGTCGAAAATCATTATTTGCATTGAGGGCTATGAATACATAGTTGGCCCTATCTGATGGTGGTGTGATTTTGGCCGAGTTGAGAGTTAGGCCATTGTTTATTCAACAAATCTGTGAAGCCCAAAAAGATGATAGTGAGTTGTAAGCTAAAATGGCGCAGTGTCAAGGAAATAGTGAGATCGATTTTTGTATTGATCCGAATGACTGTTTAATGTTTCGAGATAGAGTATGTGCACTGAAAGATGCTGAGTTGATTCAGAAGATTCTACATGAGGCACATAACGGTTGTTTATCTGTCCATCTGGGTAGTGTTAAGATGTATAATGATTTGAAGAAACAGTATTGGTGGCTTGGCTTAAAAAGAGATGTTTTCGAGTTTGTATCGAAATGTTTAGTTTGTCAGCAAGTGAAGGCTGAACATCAAGTACCTTTCAGCCTATTACAGCCTATTATGGTTCCTGAATGGAAATCGGATCGAATCAATATGGATTTTGTGATAGGGTTACCGATGTCGCCGAGTAGGAAAGATTCCATTTGGGTTGTGGTTGACCAGCTTACAAAATCGGCCTATTTCGTATCGGTGTGTACGGACTATTCTCTTGATAAGTTGGCTAACTTATATGTTTTCAAGATAGTACGACTACATGGAGTGCCATTATCGATCATTTCGGGCGGAGATCCGAGATTTACCTCAAGGTTTTGGAAAAAGTTGCAAGAAGCCTTGGGTACCAAGTTGAATTTTAGTACTGCTTTTCATCTACAAACAGATGGTCAATAGAACGAGTAATTCAGATCCTTGAGGATATGCTCCAATGTTGTGTATTGGAGTTCAAAGGTAGTTGGAAGAAATATCTACCCTTGGTTGAATTTGCCTACAACAATAGCTATCAATCGAGTATTCAAATGGTGCCTTATGAGTCATTGTATGGAAGGAAGTGTCAGACACCGTTGTATTGGACTGAACTTAGTGAAAAGAGATTTCATGGGGTTGATTTGATTAGAGAAACCGAAGAGACGGTAAAGGTAATCCGTGATTGTTTGAAAGCTGATTCGGATCAGTAAAAGTCTTATGCAGATTTGAAAAGAAAGGAAATTGAGTTCCAAGTGGGTGATAAAGTGTTCTTAAAAGTATCTCATTGGAAGAAGATTCTGAGATTTTATCGGAAAGGCAAATTGAGCCTGCATTTCATCGGGCCATATGAGGTTGTAGAAAGAGTTGGACCAGTGGCTTATCGATTGGTTTTACCAGTAGAGTTAGAAAAGATTCATGATGTGTTCCATTTAACGATGCTACGACTATACCTTCTTGATTCGTCACATGTGATCTCGCCAAACGAAATGAAAATTCAGCCGGATATGACATATAGTGAGGAACCAATCAAAATTTTAGCATGGGAAGTGAAACAATTAAGGAACAAAAGTGTGGCCTTGGTAAAAGTACTATAGAAAAAGCATAGTGTAGAAGATGCTACATGGGAATCGGAGGAGATCATGAGAAAACAATACCCACATCTCTTTATTGGTAAGATTTTCGGGGACGAAAATCCTTTAAGGGGGAGAGTTGTAACAGCCTGAATTAGGGCGTAAACGGAATGGTGGTTTCAGGACCACGAATCTGACATAGAAAAAAATTATTCCGATAAAGTTTTAAGGTCTATTGTGTGCTTGAATGCATGAGTAAAAATTTAGTAAATAAATTTTATCGATAAAGTGCTTAATTGAGTGGTAGGACTAAATTGCAAAATTTTCAAAATATGAGTTCTAGAAGCATTTAGAGTGTAATTGAATTTCATTCATAAATTTGAGGTCCTTATTTAGCAAATAGACCATTTTATAGCATGGTGGACAAAAATGCCCATAGAACGCAAAATTTGCAAAGAAGGCCATTAAGGGCATTTTGGTCATTTGGTTATTAAATGAAATAAAAAGGGAAAAATAAGCCAAAAAAGTGTCCATCTTCTTCCCCTACGTGCCGAAATTCCCTAAGTCTCCATAGCTAGGGTTTTCAACTTTTTTAAGCTCCAAGTAAGTGTAATTTAGTCCCGTTTTTAATTCTCTTTGCATTTTTGAAGTCCTTAAAGCTTGCACTACCTATTTCTACCATTATATTGCATTAGGGTTCATGTTTGAAAATTTACCCATATAGGACATGAATGCATTTTGATGTTTAATGGTAGAAATTAAAGGTTTGATGTGTAGTAAGCAACTTTTACAAAATGATTTTGCATGAAAATGCATTTAGGGATGAAAATGTAAAAGTTGTAAAACATGTGCATTATTTGTGAAATATTGAGAATTGTGGGCAACAATAATAGAGAAATAAGATTGGCTAGGCTTGGGAATGAAGAAAAATAGGTACATTTCATTTTACGAGCGTAGAGACTAAATTGTAAAAATTGACATGTCAGGGGTAAAATGGTAAAATTACCATAGTATGATTTTGTGCCCAATTGAGTAATATGTGTAATGAATGAGCTAAATTTGGTTTAATAGATCAAGAATAACGAGGAAACGACCTTGACCAGAGAAAAGGCAAGGTCTCAGATTAAATCGATAAAGGTTGCATTTTGACTCGAGGTAAGTTTATGTGTAAATAATGAGTCATATTGATAATTTAATTAATTTCCTTAATTATTCTAATAATTTTAATATTACGATAATATGTGATTTATATATGAGTATGTATATTGCCAAAGAAATCAATAAGTGAGGAAAACCCGATTGAGCCTTAGGAATACGTCTATTAGGTAGGTTGTTTTTAGCAACTTCTAGATCAACCTTTGATCTCAAGAAAAATGAATTAACAATGAAAATTGATGGTGAACTAGAAGTGTTCAGATGCAACAAAGATTCCCAAGATGAGGGATTAGAAAAATAATTAGTGAGTGAATGTTTTGCACTATTCTATGTAACCCATTTTTGCCTTGATCAAATGTATGTTTTGAGTGTGCCGTGTCTAGGAAAGCATGGTCTAAGGAAATACAAGTGTATGGATTCAAACATAATAGACCTCCTATAGATAGAGTGTGATGATCGACAAAGGAACAAAAAGTCAATGCTGGATAGTAATGGGTTGCTAGATAGTAATGGGTTACCGGACGAGTTTGGTAGCCACACTTAATTTTAATTGTCTCAAATTATCACTGTAAATATGTAATTTTGTGTTTTTTTGGATTTTTGAAGGATTTGAATTATGAATTTTAGTTGTAATTAGGTTAAAAATAGCTTAGTTTAGGGCTAGGATGACCTTAGAAAAGTTTTGAAGTGAGTAGGCATAACCCTAATGAGTTAGACACATCCAAAAACATTGCTTTAACAAAGCCCAGTATGTGTCATGACATAAGCATCCTTGTGTTATGACACGTAACTTCGAACCTAAATTTTTTGAAAAACACAGTGTGTGTCGTGACACAACCTCATTATTTTGCGACACGCTACTTCAAAGTAAATGACATGGAAAACCACAGGCCGTGTCACGACACAAGTCCCGCTGTGTTGTGAAACACTACTTCGAAACAAATTTTTTTTAAAAATTTCAAGCATGTATCGTGACACGTATAGGCCCGTGATGCAACACAACACTTCAAGCAAAAAATCTTGGGAAATTAGGGCGGTGTGTCGCGACTTTTATACCCTGTGTCACGACATGATACTATTTTTTACAATTTTTGACCATTTCAACGCGCAGCTCGACGAATTTTCTATTTAAGCCATACAATTTCAGACCTAAAACACCACATTCGAAACATTCTACACCTCATTCTCTCCCTTGGTAGTAGCCGCATGCATCCTCCATCTTTTCTGCTTTAGTTCTATACACCCAAGTCTGTATTTTGTTTTGGTATTCTTTTTCCTCATCAATTTGTTTGCTGGTATATTTTCTTTTCTTTTCTTTTACAGGAACAACTAATTGGTGGGGGCCTAAGATAGCTAACCTATGTCTTAATTTTTTAAATTGTTAAAGTTTTGAAAGTTTCAATAGTTGAGGATTTGAAAGATTTAGATATTAAATTGATAGATTCTAAGTATATATGTAAAAAAATGACTAAATTATGAAGTAAATTGATAGTTTTGTAAATTAGGGATTGAAATGAATAAATTAAAAAATTAACTGTAGAAATGAAAAGTAGGAGATCCCTAATAGATTATAGTGAAATTAGATTTCAATTTGGAGTTTTAAATTAAAAGTTACGTTAGTCCCAATTTTAGGGGCTAAATTGAATAAAATGCAAAATTTGTATAAATTGACAATTGATTCTAAATTTGGTTGTATATTGATGATATGGTATGCTTAGGTTAATCTGTAGCTAACGTTGACCTAGATTCCTAGAGGGGGAAAGGAAAAGCTAAAGCCATCGACGAATAGCTCAAAACTCTTGGTTTGTATTTCTATAATTCGAACCATTACAATTGTTTCATATATATATTTTTGTGCATGATAAGATATTAAGGTGATTTGAAACTGATTAATTGAGTTGAATTGATACGATTTGATGGCTTATTTAAGATATGGACTAAATTGAATATATTTGATCTTATATCTTGATGCAAACGTAAAATTTGCTTCAAATTGTGATGAATTATGTTGTTGTATAATTATAAATGAATGATAGGTTGATGGTATGAAAATATGAACTATGAAATTGATTTATATTCAGGATTGTGAAATCGTTACTCTATTAACCATTTAGGTAGGTTTAGATATAATTGACATGCCATAGTGTAGATCGAGTACTAGTTACTTTGACTTAGTCAATAAGTGCTGGGTAAATTTGTACTTCAATTATACCAATGAGCGCAAGGCACAATTATTTACTTTAGATATGTCTGATAAGGCACTAGGTGCCAAACTGGCGTGGTTAAATGGATTCATGTATCAGTTCAGGTCCGAGTTATGTTAATAAGGAATTAAAATATAAAATGTATAAGTTTTCATGGAATGAATTAAGATGATGAATTATTATGTTACAATATATATTGTTTTGCATTCGAACCTTATAGTTTTTTTTATTCATGCATATCATTAACTTATGTTGTGCTATAATTTTTTATTATAGAAATACCACTAAGTTTATTACATAGTGTATGGTTTTATTTTTCGTGTGTAGGTTAGGTTTTGTTCATGATTTTGAATATTGACTCAGCATCCAATCAACAATCTTGGACTTAACAAAATTTATAACAATTTTACTTTGTGTTTTGAAATAGCATGTACCTAGGTTGAGTCATTTTGGTATAAACTATGTTTATAAGCTTTCATATGATATACAACCATCCCAACCTAGCCTAGACATTATGGCCAGATCATGAAGAGTACATAAGGCACCAAAATGACTAAGTAACCCTATGAACCATTAAAACCCTAATTTGACTCACTTTGTAAAACCCACGGTTGCACTCGAGTTAGTGTGGAAAATGTAATTGTATTAAGGCATCTACTTTTAAGTCTAATTTTTATTGTTGATAGTGACATTTTTTGAAACCTATTGTTTGTCACTTTGTTTTGCCAAAATTTATCTTTTATTGTAGCGAAAAATACTAATCATGTTAAGTTTTAATTAGGTCGAGTAACATGTGTTTTCCAGTTATTTTATATTTTTAATGTGTTGAATAAATGCATGCATAAACCCAAAACTGTAAACCACAAAGCACAATCCAAGATTAAGCTTTACTGTCCCAAAAATTGAATAAAAACTTAAGAAAAATTATTTAAAGTGAAAATAGTCTGAAGTCTATGGTATGTCCGTATTCCGGGTCTGGTCATAGTCTCGATCATTAAGTTAAGACTAGGGGGTGAGCATATAATGGCTTAGTGTGAGTCAACAATAGCATGAACAATCAACAATTACCTTATAATTCAGTACATGACACATGTCAATAACATTTCAATTATGCACGTATATGTCATGAGTATGATGCAATGCAAAGGAGGATTCCTACCCAATCGTCTGTTACACACCACAAGTTCCCCAAAACTCATTTTTCAATCACCAATCAATGGGAGCCGGAGCTCGATATGGATAAACCATTAATACAATAGTGTAGTTAAATTGTGAATAATTACGTAGATGAGTTGCTAGTAATTTTGTAGATTAACCACTAATAATAATTTACAAGTTAATACATTGCCAGTAGGTTGTGAATACACAACATGGTTTCAGATAAAAGCTGTCAATATTGTGATAAATTCGCCAATCTCCTTAATACTCCTGGTGTAGTGCATTGACAATAATAATGCAAACTTTAACTATCACCGGTACTCCATGGAACTCCTCTATTAACCACAGTAACCCACCCCATGCAATTGCAATATGGCATGCAATTAATAAACAATTCATGCTATCAATATCAGTCATAGTACAGTGGCATGCTTAGCATGCGTATCAATAACCAGTGTCGGTTTACACTTTGCACACTTTTAGTTTAACAATAATTTTAGCATTTAATTATGCTTTTAGTACATGCTCTGTAACACCCAGACTTGGCGAGGTCTTGAGTCTAGGCGTATAAGTCAAAGGAAATTTGGTTGGCATGATTCTAATCGCCTAATTAACGTTTCGGTGCACTATTAGAATGCATAGGCAATAATGGAAATTTGAAGCCAAGAATGTCCTCTATAAAGTATGTGTAAATGTAGAAGGAGAAATTGGAAAAAGACGTCAAGGGTTCGTGAGTGGTAAGGGATGTAGCTAGTATTAAGGCGCACCCAATTAGTTTAGTTAATATGTAGGTTATACATTAATGAGATAGTTAGAAATGAACAATTGGTCAAATAAAAAATATGAAAAGATTTTGGATTCTTATACATGTTTCCTCAAAGCTGTAAGCTACAAATGAGGCCAGACTTGAAAGTTTAGTGACACATGTCAAGTCTTATGGTAAAAGTAATGATTTTTACTAAGAAAGCTTTTGAAGCAAGGAAAGTTATCTTCTCTGTTCTATTTAAAAGAGCACGATTGCTACCTTCCTATAGTGCTTGATCAAGGGATTTTCCTACTTCGGTAAGACTAAAGATCGGAGTTCATGTATAGGGTTGTTTGTTCACCCCGGGTAAGCATTTTGAACTCACATGAGTTTTTCCTTTGAAAGTGAGCTTGCTTTAGAATAAATAGAAAGATGTAGAAGTAAGTCTTTGCATATAGTTTGTTTAGATTTTAGATGAAAATAATAGTTAAGTTTTGACATTATTTCTTTGTCTTACAAGTAGTGACCTTCAAGAGTCTGCATGTGGATGCATAAACTTAGAGCCTATATTGTTATGAAGGTTAACAGGTGAGTCCCTAAGCTGACCCTTGCAAATGTATTATGTATGTGAGAATCTTTTGTGAAAATGAGCTAAGAATGCATGATGTGATGATTCAATGAGAAATGTATGTATGATGAACTTGAATGAATAATTCATATGAAATATAGATATGATCTCTGAGGTTAATGGTTAAAGTGTGTGGATGAGTAAAGTGTGGCTATATGTGTGTTGAGGATATGAACAAGTTTATTGTGAAAGAGTCCATCAAGTATGAGTTTTTATGAAATGTCTGTGTCTATCTACAGATTCGTGTAAAAGGGTCCATCAGGATTAAAAACATGAAACTTTGAATGGAAAAGTCCATGGAACTCTGAAGACCATATATTGTAAGACCATGGCTGGGCCATAGCATCATATGGAAAATAATTAAAGGACGGTTGGGTGAGTACCAACAATGGGAGGCAAACCTCACTACAGTGAGTTTAGTCGAATCCCTATCGTGAAAAAGACCAAGTTTTGTAAAAGTGAGCCTTTATAGATATCTTTGGTAAAGGAAGCCTTTGTGGCTAATCTCTGTTAAATGAAGCCTTTGTTGCGATCTCTATTAAAGGAAGCCCTTGTGGCTATCTCTGTTAAGAAGGATACCTTTATGACTATCTTTGTTAAAAAGATGCCTTTGTGGCTATCTCAGTTACATGAATGCCTTATGGAAAAGTTTGTTAAAAGGATGACTTTGTGGGGGGACTCTGAAAGGAAATCCTCTGTGGCTATCTTAGGAAAGGAACACTTTCATGGCGTAATTTGAAGAACGATTCTCGTGATGACTATCCGAAGAAGATATTTATGGGTCGACTTTGAATGAATAGCAAACATGGGGTTCTGGGAATCGACAAGTGCGGATTAGCTCTAAAAGAAAAGCCAATATGAAAGGTTATGGCAAAATTTATATAAGCGATAGGGTCAAACTTATGAACAAGAAACGAATGATGAAATCCTTGAATAAGAACTCAGATAAAAGAGGGTTTTCTCACTAAGTTCTATCGAACATATTCCTCTGTGTTTCATATCTCATGTAAAGGAGACGCTGGGTGGTACGGCGCTAGGGCTGTGCCAAAGGAGTGGCGAAATGGGCATTTATGCATATAGAGCAATGGTTGCATGGGCGTGTTCGAGTTTGATAGAAACATTTCGAACAAGTCTTGAAAATTTGTTTATAAGCATTATGATTGCTCAATTTATTGCCCAAAATGATCTAAGGCAGTAATATTACTTAGAGGTTAAATAAGTGGGCGGTATAAACCAATATGATGTGTAATTATATTGTAAGTTCTATACATAATGTAAGCCCAAATGTAACTTTGACGGGCAACATTACTTAATAAGATGTATTCCTTTGAAAATTTGTATGCCCTAAGCTTGTATAAGTCTATAATAGTAATGTGACATCTAAGATCCCGATTTGGTGAATCGAGTTGGGCTTAAAGTGTTACAGCAATCCCGAGACAAGTGATCCAAGCAAAGTATACATGCTATTAGAGTCATGCAAGTGAACCCTGAACCAGAATGACAATATGGGATGATCTGTTTGGGCTTAAAGATATAAATCTAATGACCTTACCCGGCAATTAAAAATATAGCAAATTACTTTATGTTTCTCTTTGTTTTAATTAAAAAGTTAAATTGTGAACCGTTAATGTTTAACAAAAACATATGATATTTAAAGATTTTATTATATACCAAGTTTGATTTGATGTTCCCTTAATTCCCTTGTTCCTATAACTTTCTCTCATGCATTTGTTTGCGAACCTTTGTTACCTTAAGTAGCAACATGTGCGAACCATATTGATTATCTTATTAAAGTTTGCCAAACTATTTTTACAGTTGTTAGTGTCATAGAACGAACCCTAAATGTAGTAAACTATATCCATCAAACCCTTAACATATTTCGATAATATCGCTAAGCAAAGGGCTCTGTGAACTAAGTTTGTAGGATCTAAGTACTTAGGGCAAGTACACGAACCTTATTTTGTTTTAAGACCTTATTGTTTTGTGAACCCTGTTCGCAAAGCTAACCCTGTCTAGAAAGACCTAAGAATCTTTAAGTGTGTAGCACTTATCAAAGTCATTAAGCGAACCCCTAGTAGACAATAGGTGAACCCTTATGTGAAACTTTACTTGTTAAAAGATGCAAACCCTTATTTGTTACTAGTTTTGACTAAATGAAATTTGCTTAAGTGTTGTTATTAAGTGTTTTTACCTTTACGATATTCCGTTGCATATGAGTAACTTATGCAAATATTGGTGTGATGAAGGTTAGGTTGGGATTTAATGGAGAGTCACTGTGGTGACTAATATGGCATTCCATAGCTCAAGCTTCGCAATCGAACTTTGTATAGGGTGTTACATAAGTTTGTCACAGTCCAAAAATTGAGTTAGTAGAAATTCAGGTTAGTGAACTAAAAGTTGTCAAGCCCTGATTTTTTAAAAGTTATCTTTGCGCATTAAATAATAATAAGTATTTAGTTTAGTGGTTATGTAGCGATGGAGTTGTCCTTGAAGATCTGAATTCGAGTCCTTTCCCTCGCATCATTTTTTATTTTGAGCAATTTTGCTTCAAAATCCTAGTTTGTGCCTTGTTTAAAAATAAACATCGTTAGCATTTAACTAAGAAATTAAAGTGATCTTTAAGTGGCCCAAGTTCAAGTCTCCATGTGTCACGCGTGAATATGCTAAGTGAATTGTGCAAGTGTACATGTCGGATCAAGTAATAAAGTGATAGGTGAGATTGTCTCCACAGGGATCAATTAGGTATAAATTGGGCAAGTTATTATAAAGGAGTTTGATTAATGCTATGGAAAAAAAATTTAGTGGTAATTAGGAGAATAACGATGTATACAGTGTGCAAAACAAACTAATAAACAATTAGGGACACAAAAGTAGAGATGCTATAGGTTAAAGGATATATGATGTTGACTTGGAAGGTAGGGATTATTGAGGATCTACCCTTATTAACCAATAATGCCTTGGCAAAATCAATCTTATTCTACTACTTGGAGGAGATTTAAAAGGGCCTGCTTCTTTTGAGAACAAGACCATGAGTTACCTCACCGAAGGCATTATATGTCTGTAGGTTTTGAGTTTGGTTCCTATTGCTATTCTTCTCTTTTCTGTATAGAATGCTGCTCTATTTTTAGAGCCTGTTATTGTAACAACCCGATTTAAACCCTAATCAAAACGAGTGGTTTCAGGACCACTTAACCGAGTTAAAATATTATTTTTATTATTTTAATAATGTTTACAGTGTGGTAGTATTACTGTGTGAAAGTTTCGTAAAGAAATTTTACCAATTAAATAGTTAATTCAGTAAAAAGAATTAAATTGCGTAAAGCGAAAACTATTTGCCATTAGTAAAATGACTTATTTGATCATGGCTTTATAAATGGATGTCCTTGAATGGTAATTATATCATTTCAAATTTGATTGGACGGTAGTGGACATATTTTCTTAATGATTTTGGTTGTTTAAATTAAGGTTAAATTTGATATTTTATAATTATATGTATATTAATTCAAAGACAAACAAAGAATGGCATTATTTTCATTCATCTTCCACTAATTGTCCAAAGAAAAACAAAGGTTTTTAAGCATTTTTCATTCGGCAATTCTCAAGCTAATTTGGGTAAGCAATTTGATTCTGTTTTTGATGATTTTTGTATTTTTGAGATCGTTGCTTTGTATACTGTCATGTCCGTACCTCAATTTCTGAAATTTTTGATGTTTTGAAATGTGCTATGGTTGAATACATAGGTATTTTGATGTTTTATGGTAAATTATTGATGATAGTTTATGGATATACAAATTTTATAAAGTAATTTTTGACAAAATTGAGTATTTTGGATTAAATTAAACAAGGTAGAATTTTTGTGGTTTGAAATGTGAATAAATGAAAGAATTGGGCTTGTTATGAATGCTTGAATATTCGGTCATGTATTTGTTTATTGGGATTTTATGTATTTTGTATAATTTGAATTAGGGACTAAAATGTTAAAGTATGAAAGTACAAGGGCTATTTTGTAAAATAGACCAAAATACTTGTATATGTATTTAATTGATTATGTTAGTGAATAATTGAGTTAAATTTGGTTAAATTAGATCAAGACAAACAAATTCAAGATTTTGATCGAGGAAGATCGGAAAGTAGACGAATAGTCGACGGATACACGTGGTAAGTTCGTATGGTTAAAAATCGAATTATTAGCTACTAAAATTGTTTTAATTGATGGTAACTGTATATATAATGAATAATTTACTAAAATTATTGCTCTATGGATATGTTGCCGTCACTGAATTATATGATTAAATTGATAAAAAAATCATATGTTATAAGAAATGATGGATAATCGGCCAAATTGTGATTATGTAATGGTAGATATGTTAAATGGCTTTGTACTTGATTATATTAATATTACATGATGATGGAATGCCATAATATATATTCGGTCTTGTGTTTGGAAGTAATGAAGTATTTTGGGGTTGAGTAAATGTATATTGGAGTTAATTGAGTTTTAGTACTAAGCAAATATTTGTCTTGATTAAATTAAATACTATATATACATATATGTGCCAAATTGAAATGTATAAAAAGTTGAGGTTGCCGAATGCAAATAGAGTTCATAAATTTGAATTGACGAATATTGAGTAATTGAATTTCGGCACTGAGTGTGCGAGTATAAAAGGTTACGGATGTAAAAATTGCACTAAGTGTGCGAGCCTGATTATTGAGCACTAAGTGTGCAAGCTTAAGTATCGAGCACTAAGTGTGCGAATTCGATATATAATGTTGAATAACTATTGGCACTAAGTGTGTGGCTTTTCGAGTATTCGGGAATAGTTGAATGTATTTTTGCCTTGAATTTCTTGAGAAGTATTTATGATTTATAAATTTGAATTTGAGCAGGTGAGTACCAAACCTATAGGGTTAATATTATTGATCGTAAAGCTGTGTGATTTTTAATGGTAAAGAAGGTTGCATGATAGATGTACGAATTGGACGAGTAAAATGATATGATTATATATATCTATATACGATACCATATAGTAAGTTTATAAGTAATTAGATGTATTGAATTTTAATTAAATGCAAGTATTCATGTTGAAATGAAATATATGAAGTTATATGTGATATTGCCAAATGGGTGATATCTTGTTAATTATGTTTAAGAAAATTACTTCGATTGAGTTTCGACATTTGAAAGTCCGTATAAATTATGATGAATACTTATGATTTTGGATATGTGAGTTATGTACTAGAATAAATTTTGTATTAGTGATTTATCAGGCTATAAGCCTAGCAAGCCTTGAGCTGGTGTGATTTATCAGACTATAAGTATAGCAAGCCTTGAGCCGGTGTGATTTATCAGACTATAAGTCTAGCAGGCCTTTAGCTGATGTGATCAGACTATAAGTCTAGTAGGCCTTGAGCTGGTGTGATTTATAAGGCTAAAAGCCTAACAGGCCTTAAGTCGGTGAGTTTTATCAGGCTTATGCCTAGCAAGTTTATATCGGTGTATTATTTTAGGCTCGATGCTTACAAAGTTGTGTGCCAATGTGGTACAAAATGTGTAAGACGAGTTGGATGGTCAGGTATGACCTAATTTATTAGCTATTCGAAATTAGGTAAGTAAGTAACACGATTATTTGTTACAAATTATGAATTATTGAAATGAAAGATGATATATGATATAGTTACATAAATGATAGATGAAATGATATGAGTATTGAAAAGTTACATGAGATCAATGATTTATATATAGATGAATTGATACATGGTTTAAATGAAATATAGTTATGAAAAGTGACATGATTTATATAGAAGGTACATTTGAATATGAATTACTGATGCTACTGATGAGTTAATATTTATACGGGTATAATTCTACTATCGGTTATATGAATGTGTTACAGATTATACGTAATGAAATAAATCGACACCAATGCTATGTGAATTCAAACTTTAGGGGTAATTTTATAAAAATATCAAAATTGACCAAATTGATAGAAATGAATTATTTTATTGTATAAATTAATAAACTAAATGAAATTATAAATTTAGACCAAGACCGGTTGAAAAATCGAGGAAAAATAGAAAATTACCAAAAATGCCCCTTAATCTTGGTATTTCTGCAATTTAGCTGGGTAAGTTGTGTAACTAAATTTTGTTTATTTATACGCTTGAATTAAATGTAGTGTATGTATTTTGTACAATTTTTATATATATGACATTGGAAATATATCTAACAAAACCCGATAAATGATAATGATCAATAAATGATAAATGATAAAAATGTTACTTTTATACTTGAAATGAATGTAGAATGTGTTTATTAGAATTATATAAATATTTTAAGTGTATGAAATAATCACATGCCTGATAATGTCTGAAAAATGTTAAATCTCGTTTGAATAAATGAAAAATCAATAGAGAGGTGATTGCCCATATTGAATGAGGTTCTGCATTTGTTGTAGAATGGATTTAGCTCAGACGAGTAATCTTATTGACCTCATTTCTGAAAGGATTTAGCCCGAACGGGTAATCCTAATAAAGTCTCTCGAGCATATGTGTCAATTTGGATTTAGCCTGGACTGGTAATCTTAATTGAGCCCAAGTCTGGATTTAGCTTGGATTGGTAATCCATATTAAGCTCTATAGAGTATTTGTCACATAAAAGATTTAGCCTAGACTGGTAATCCTGACAATACTCTTTTGAGCATATGTTATAGAGGATTTAGCTTGGACTGGTAATCTTGCTGTATAAAATGCGGCTCGAGAGTGTGCTTTTTGATAAGTGCCCTTGTAGATACCCCTAAACATGAATTAACGGATAAGACCATGGTAGTAAGTGAAAAGGTATAAGACCATAACTAAGCTATGGCATCCTAGCGATAAAACCATAACAGGGTTATGGCAATACGAGTGTAAGACCATGGCAAGGCCATGGCAACATAAGTGCAAGACCATTGTTGGACTATGGCATCAGTGAAAAACTAGGTACTCAATTTCGTAAGTCGTTCACTAATTTGATAAAAAGTGATAAACAATATGTGAATTAAAGTGATTGAACATAAATAGGTAACAGTATTGAGCTCACTTATGTGAATTTGTCATTGGAAATGTGATTGACAAGAAGTGTTACATGGAATTATGTGATATAAGGAAATACGAGTTGATGAGACATGAACATAAAACTTGGTTGATGAATGAGTTCATTTGTGATTATATATTTGTGCACCTTGAGTGTAATATCCGTATGAATTGGTATTTCAAATAAGTTAATGAGAAAAGTTTTAATATGAAATAATATGAATTCGAAATGAAATACTATGAAAACGTACTTGAAAGACATTGGTATGTTTTGTATATGTTATTTGAGTTCATGAAGTGGAAAATAAATGTATATGGAAATATGAGATGATAATATCTGTACATGGAATTTATTGATGGACACATGCATCCATGATTATAAATTGGTATACCTTAAAAGTACTACTTGTATGACGATGATATTTTCAAACGATTTAATGAATAAAGTTCCAACATGGAATAGTCTGAGCATGAGACAAATAATTATGAAATTGAACTTGAAATACATGGAAATGATATTTATTTGATATATTGAAATATGACATGTAAAATACATGTATGTGAAACTTACCTGGTAATTATGCATATTCAGGATTATGAACTGTTACCAGAATAAATATGTACAAAATTCATGAAAATGATGGTACATGAAATATTGATATAATGAATTGAATGATTTATGTTTATAAAGAAACAGTAAGAGAATGATATGTATCATGACATGTAAATATGTAACTATATTTGATACGTTAATACAAGGAAAATTATGTATATTAAAATGAGTAATAAATTCAAGTGAAACATGTCGAGAAAATAAGTTTGTCAATATTAAAGTACGCTAACCAGTGTTGTTGCTTGGTGCTTCAGCAAATGCCAAACCACTGGTTGAATAGTAATATGTTTACTTATGAGATGCATTGGAATGGTAAGTGCTCAGATGAAAATATGCTTGTGTTTATAAAAGAGTGGTAAGGTTTAAGTTACACAATTTCTTATGAAATGATTTGTTATGTGATTAATTTGAAAAAAAAATCTATGTTTAAATGCACTAGCATGTAGCTATGATGGAATGATATGCTTATGACTAGTGTGTTATGAAAATGATGGAAATGTGGAAAATTATCGGAAGCTCGATTGGGTTGAAAGCTTGTTGGAGATATATCACACTATCCATCAGTTATATTGGTATTTTCGAATGTTTTGATTTTGGTTATACTGGCATGTTTAGGTATTTTATTTAATGATGGCTTATATTTAGTGTGTTGAGTTTAGCCACTTATTTTGACTTGTTTTGAATGTCTAATTATGGCTTGTTGATATGTGTAATGTTGAATGTAGATAGACATAAAATTGGGTGAAAAATATGATTTGTAAAATGGTTTATTTTGTCCACACTGTCTAGAGCACGGCGTGTGTCTTGGCCGTGTGAAACCTGCACCTTAATGATTTTGCAAGTCAGAGAGTCACACAGGTTAAGGACACGGGTGTGTAAACCCACACGGCCTGGCCATATGGGCCTGTCCCTTACCACACGGGCATGTGACTCCTATAAGTAAGAAAAATTTTGAAATTTTGCAAAAAATTCTCTAAGTTTCTGATTTAGTCCAGACTCGACTCTAATATTTTATTTGGACCTCGAGGGTCCATTCAAGGGACAATGTGTATGGTTCTGATTTATTTCTAATATGAATGCTAGAATAAATGAAATGTCTGGTAATTAATTCGTAAACTCCGGTAATGCTCCGTAACCTTAATCTAGTGACGGATTCGGGTTAGGGGTGTTCCATAAGGTTCCATCTTTCGCAAGTCTAGTGATTCTTTCTTGGTTAATATGACCAAGTCTCAAATGTTAAAGGTACACCTTATTAGAGTGAGAAGTTTTAAGTATTTTATTTGAAATTTCAGTTTCAAACAGTGTGTACATCTTTGGTTTGATAAAATAGAGATTATTTGGTATCCATCCATTACAGATAAATTTACGATTTCTAAATATTGCACTACTGTAACACCCCAAACCCGGCCTAGACGTTATGGCTGAATCTAGCGGTGTCACATTGCTGTGCTTTTTCAAAAACTTGATCTTGTTGACAAAACCCGTTTGGAGGTTAAGGCCTCTTTGTTAATACTCAAATCATCTTAGTTGTTTGTTAACCATTTTAAATCATCATTACTTTTAAGACATTGATTGTTGCGGAAGCTTAAAAAATTTTGTTGCGGAATGTGATGTTTTGAAAATAGTTAATGTTTTGGAAAACCGTGCTCTACTTCTAACAGATATAAAACATAATAAATAAAATCCCAAAATGAAAGCTAGAAAATTAGAGAGGCCTTACTACATCAAAAACCCAAATTTAAGTTATTCAAAAATAAATATTCGATGTAACACAGATGCAGTTGTGTGGCCACCCTCGAGTCCCTCGCAGTACCGATCCACCTAACGCTGGGGGTTACCTACACAATTAAAAATGGGGTGAGTTTACGAAAACTCAGTGTGTAATCCCCTAACATGAAAACAGTTAGTAAGAGAAAAAGAATACATAAGCAGTTTGGGCCTGAACCCATTATAACAACAGTATCAGATGGGCCTTAGCCAATTGCAATAGCAGAATCAGAAGCAGAACATATGTGGGCCTAAGCCCAATATAATATCATTTCAGAACAATAATGCAATAGTGCGACCCACCCCAATCTAGCCAACACACCACTCCGTACCGCCAACACACCATGTGGGGATAATATCAACCCATCCAGCACACCAATATCGCAACAAAGCTGCCAGACAACAGAATTGCAGCTAAGTTGCCAGTACTCAAAATCGCAGCATAGCTGCCAGTAAGATAAGTGGCTTTAAGCCATCAATACAACCTACTCTTAGTAAAATGAATGGCACTAAGCCATCGATAATATGCGTGGCACAAAGCCATCGGTAAATGAGCAGCACTAAGTCATCAATAATATGCGTGGCACAAAGCCATCGATAAAATAGACAGCACTAAGCCATCGATAATATGCGTGTCACAAAGCCATCGATAAAATAGACAGCACTAAGCCATCGATAATATGCGTGTCACAAAGCCATCGGTAAAATGGACAGCCCTAAGCCATTGATAATATGCATGGCACCAAGCTATCGGTAAAATGAACGGCACTAAGCCATCGATAGTATGAATGGCACAAAGCCATTGGTAGGTCCACAATCGTCTCGTGCAACCCGTGCGACCTTAACAGATCAGTACGAATATACGGCTTAAAGCCTTCGGTGGGTCCACAATCGTCTCGTGTGACCCGTGCGACTCGTGCGACCCTAACAGATCAATACTTCCTCTATAACAATAACCCAACCCATGCAACATGTCATGCATGTATGTAAAATACAAAAATATCACATAACATACTCAATCAATCAAACATCATATCAGGCGTAACAGTCATGCTACCCTATAGGGGTATTACGGTCATTTTACCCTACAGGGGTATTACGGTCATTTTACCCTACAGGGGTATTACAGTCATTTTACCCTACAGGGGTATTACGGTCATCTTACCCTATAGGGGTATTATGGTCATTCTACCCTACAGGGGTATTACGGTCATCTTACCTTATAGGGGTATTATGGTCATTTTACCCTACAGAGGTATTACGATCATTTTACTCTACAAGGGTATTACGGTCATTTTACCCTACAGGGATATTACGGTCATTTTACCTTATAGGGGTATTACGGTCATTTTACCCTACAGGGGTATTACGATCATTCTACCCTACAAGTGTATTACGGTTATTCTACCCTACAGGGGTATTACGGTAATATTACCCTATAGGGGTATTACGGTCATTTTACCCTACAGGGGTATTACGGTCATTTTACTCTATAGGGGTATTACATCATCTTACCTACAAGGGTAATTCGGTCATTTTACCCTCTTTGGTCATTTTACCCTATAGGGGTAATTTGGTCATTTTACCCTCTAGGGGTAATTCTATCATTTTACCCTCTAGGGGTAATTCGGTCATTTTACCCTCTAAGGATAATTCGGTCATTTCACCCTCCAGGGGTCATTTGGTCATTTTACCCTCCAGGGGTAATTCGATCATTTTACCCTCCAGGGGTAATTCGGCCATTTTACCCTCTAGGGGTAATTTGGTCATTTTATCTATAAGTCAAAACAGTGCAAATGGGCCCAAGGCCCATTATGCGGCCTAAGTGGCCCAAAACGGCCTAAGCCCGTGAGATCGCTCACAGTGGCCTTTACGGTCTTACGCCCATGATTCGTGGGCTCGATTTACCACAGAGCATTCGCACGCTCATGTGGCCTCAAACGCCGTACTTCTGGCTTGTCGGCTTTTGCAAATCTACAGTTAAAAACAGTGTGTGCGTACACGCTCTTTCAGCGCTTCAGCCAATTATCAGATACAGGGTACGGTTATACACTTGAAACGATGGTAGTTAATCCTTATACCGGACACTCCTATTCCAAATACCTTTAGTAATCACACCCTTGGTCCTCAGAAAATATGCAACACAATCCCATTCACCACCAACAACGACAGAGCAAATTGTAGCTGTTGTGCACAAGAATCACAAATGAGATTTAACCTAAAAGAGTAACAAGAAGAAAAAGCAATCGGTATGTAAAGAAAGAAATCAAGAGATGATACTTCGGTAAGGAAAAACGGGAGGGAACAAAAGGAGTACAACAAAGGCTCACCTAATATCCATATTCAACTGACGAAAAGCACTTGAGAGAGGGAAAGGAAAGAACCAAACGCCCGAACACCAAAGATCAAAGAGCACTTGCCGAAACTGAAGTAAAGTAGAAAAGGTGTAATGGGGGTTCGGCCAATGAAACAAAGTAGAATAGAAGCAGAATCGAGATGAGAGAAAAAGAAGATGTTCGGCCAAGGTTATCAGAACAAAAGAGAAGTAGTTTGAGGCGAACAGAAAAGAGGAGTATGAGGTTATCGAATACCAAAAGCAAAATGGAGAGACAGGAGGTATGTTAACAAAAAGAGACAAAAGAAGAGAAGAGAGGGTATATTCGGCCAGGAGGAGAAGGAAACAACCAAAACGAATGTTGGATGGAAAAGGAAAGTTGAAGGCAATCGGTAATAAGGAAAACGAAAAGAAAGAATTATGAAGAGAGCACAAAACGCAACACGAAAAGAAAATACTCAAATTGTTGCTAACTATTTTTCGGCTTCAGAACAAAGAGTAAGTGGGAACGCCATTTTGCAAAAATCCCGAAATGGATAACCAATCTCCCAATACAAAGCTGAATTCTTGAATGAATACAGTTCAAATTTGGCACTGCTCTCTTCCTCACCTTAACCTCCCTTGATTTTCTCCCCAAAACCCTCCACAATCTTTTCCTTGAATCCCTCCCCTTATCACTCCACAAACCACTCCAACAACTCCTCCATGACCATTTCAAATCTCATCCATCAGAGTTTCAGTCAGACTCCACCTCTCTCACCATAAAGAAATAAAATAAATATCCCTTTGCATTCCATGGGATTCGAACCCAAGCTCTCACAATAGCCCTGACACATCACCACCACTAGGCCACAAGCTCATTTGTGTCACCTTCCTCCTACAATTATATATAAAACCTACAAGCCAAAGTCAGAGTTCACTTAAATAAATAAAACAAAAATTCTACTTACGCAAAGACTTGAACCTCTGACCCCATGAACACTCCACACGCCACTTATCACTAGACCAATAGGCTTTTTGTGTCATGGTCTACCCAAATTTAACTATAAGCCTATTGGCCCAAAGCTAGGGGTTTACTCATAAAACAAAATTTTTGCTAAAGCCTAGGTTTGAACCCAAGATTTCTCCAACACTTCTCAGGGCCCTTAACCACTAAAGCATACATTTAATTATGTCATTTCCTTGCACAATTAAATACTTATATACAGCCTCCTTACAGATCCATACTCAAGGCCCAATACTTCTAGGCCCAAATTCGAGGCGTTACAACTGCTATTATTAAAAGTCATGATCAAGTCATATTTTAATAAACATGCAATAGAAATTAAGCTTGTTTTGAAATTTGGTACATAGAAAACATCTTTTAAAATAATCTCAGTTAGGGATTTTTAATGTTCTCATTTCTCTTTTTCAACTAGATCCCTAGGAAGTTCTTTTTCATGTTTTTATTTTTGGCAAAAAAGTTTACCATGGGTGAAACTTGATGCCTAATGAATTAAGTTGTTCATTGTGGTTTATTGGTTGGTGAATTTCTATCCTTTAGATACTTGAGCATAAGTTTATGTTTTTTAATTTAATGCACCCTTAAAAATTTTTGCTTGTAATCTTAATCGCAAAAGGGAATGATATTCTTAGAGTTGTGACCCAAATTCTTATTAACCGTACAGATGTTTACCTCCTTTATTTGATATTGATTTGAATAAGGTGTTTAAACCTTACTACATTAATTCTCTTATATGTTGATTAGAATAAGGTTTTCTAAACCTATAAATAGACACAGTCTATACTCCTTGTAATCATTTGAATTTGACATAGTGAATTTTCTTCTCCTCGGTATGTGGTTTTTCCCCCGAAAAGGTTTCCATATAAAATATGTATGTTCTATTTTTCTCTTTTCTTACAATTACTAACATTCTATTTTTGAAAAATCAGTATCATAGCTTTTTGAATTGTTATCTTAATCACGATAATGGCATCACTGAAGTATGAAATTTTGTTGTTGGATCGCAACACCAGATTCGCGTTGTGACAAATAAAGATGTAGACAATTCTTGCACAAATGAATTTGGCAAATGCCTTACAAGGGATAGATAAGATGCCTTCGACATTGACACAATTACATTTGCATTTGTCTAATGAAATTTTGCAGGATGTAATGAAGGAGAAGGCCACTGCTATATTATGGATAAAACTGGAGCAGCTATGCATGTCAAAAACCCTGACGATTATGTTACATATGAAACAGCGTCTTTATGCTCATTGTCTAGAAGAAGGTTCATATGTGCACGAACACTTAACTATGTTTAAAGAATTTATCTCGAACCTAGAAGCCATAGAGTTTCAATTTGATAAAGAAGATTTAGGGTTAATTCTACTTTGTTCGTTGCCCCTGTCCTATTCAACCTTTAGAGACACTATTTTGTATAGCCGTGAATCTCTCGCAGTTGATAAGGTCTATGATTCTCTGACCTCATCTGACAAGATGAAACATCTTGTGATTAAACCCGACTCTTAGAGAGAGGGTCTTATTGTTCGTGGGAGATAAGAACAGAATACTGATGATGATCATGAAAGGACACATGAATGACATCTTCGTAGTAAATCTAAGGGTATATTGAGATCTTCAAACAAAGGTAAAACCTATAACTTCTGCAAGAAGAAAGGGCACATTAAATCTGAGTGCTATAAGTTGCAGAACAAGATAAAAAAGGAGGTTGCAAATCAAAAGGGAAAATAACCAGAAAAATCCAGTGAAGCTGATGTTGTAGAAGACTACAGTGATGGGAACTCTTAGTTGCCTCGGCCAACAATGAGCAAGGAGTGGATCCTTGATTCTGGCTGCACCTTCCATATGAGTCCTAGCTGAGATTGGTTTACAACTTATGAAACTGAGTTTGAAGGTATTGTTTTAATGGGAAATAATGCTTCGTGTAAAATCACAGGTGTTGGAACGATTAAAGTTAAGATGTTTGATGGAGTTGTTAGAACACTTAGTGGCATACAACATGTTCTAGAATTGAAGAGAAATTTGATTTCATTAAGAACTCTTGATTTAAAAGGGTACAAATACACAACCAAAAGTACGGTTCTGAAGATTTCCAAAGGTTCCCTCATTGTGATGAAAGTGCAGAGAAAATGTAACACCCTAAACTCGGCCCAAACGTTATGGCCAGTTTTGGTGTGTCACATGGATACTTGACTAAACCTAAATCTCCTTTTAATAAAACATTAGGTCGTTTGTAGTAAAACTGTATTCAATAGTTTGTAAATAATAGTTATTATCAATTTTAGAAATCGTTGCTACTACTAGGTAAAATCTCACTTATTAGCAAATCTTGTTATTGTGTTATTGTTATTAAGCAATCCATTTGTCACATGATGTATGTTTTGAAAACATTTGCTTAGATTTGAAAAGCTCGCGCGAACTAGTCTACCATACAGAAAACAAATAATAAACGAAAACCCAAACGAAATACTTCAAGCGGCCTTATTACAAATTAAAACCCGAATTAAGAATAAAGAATCAATAAAAGAAATTTAGAAAACTAAAAACCAAAAAATAGGTCACATGGCCACTCCGAATCCCTAGCAGCTTCAGGTCCTCTAAGGTTGGGGGTTACCTGTATGGATGGAAATGAGAGGGTGAGTTTGTGAAAACTCAGTGTGTAAGGAAACCCAACCAGTGTCATAGACCAGTCCAAGCTCAGTCTGGGCTGGAGCGCTATTTAGATACAGATTAAACTGGGTCTTGGCCCTATTCAGAAACAGTGTGGGCCTTGGGCCCATTGCAAAAACAGATCAGATTATAATAATACATCTATGTATGCAAAGCCCAAGCCCAATCCAGCCCTACACACCACCCGTACCAGCCCTACACACCATGTGGGGAATAACTCAACCCACCCAGCCCTACACACCACAGTCGCAGCAGAGCTACTCAAACAAACATCGTGGCCAAGCCACTAGAACAGTAATACGAGAAAAAGCATCTAAGCAGATTACGTGGCATTGGCACTTTTAGCACTTCCTCCGTAATAATAACCTAACCCCATGCAAATCAGAATATAATATGACATAGCATACAGAATATCAGAAACAGTAATCATGCAAATCAATCAACTTTTCTCTAGGTGTAAAATTGTCATTTAGCATCTAGGGATAAAACAGTAATTTTCACCTTTTAGGGGTATTTCGGTAATTTTGCTAGGTTTTATGGTTTTATGCTTACTACAGTCTACTAACAGATCTATCGTCGCCCGAGCGACTCAAATAGCCATTTCGTTTATACAGAGTTATTGGGCCCTAAAACCCCCTAATAGGCCAAAGAAAACCCATAAGCTACTGTGGCCCGCTAAGTCTCAATCTTTGCACATGTTGCCGCAGATTCAATGTCCAGTTTCCTGAAATCCCTTACCGTGTATTTCACCCATATAGGCCCGTAAGCCCATTGGGCCCAAATTTGACCCATCGAGGCCCAAAACCACCTAAATGCACAAAAACGCGCACAACAGCCTTATCGTTTGTTATTACCAATTTCACAGTTTCGTACCGACCCACGAGCGCTCGTACACTCGTAAGCCCTCAAAATGCCAGCATTTTGGCTTTTCGGCTTTTGCCGATCTAGTCTACTAGAGGGTGTCAATTACACATCTGTTTGCAAACTACGCTGAGATCTTTCGAGTAACCAACCTACATCAGATTAATCACTATGTCAAATCACAATCCATTAGAAACTCAACACCATGATGACTTATATATTCGGCAACCACTAGCATATCACCACCACCTACCTTCGCCGAAATCTATCCCACAGATCTAGATAGCTTTGCTATCTCTTATTCACCAACGTCCTTCCCGAGATCTATCCTTAAGATCGGCTATGAACACAAGCAAATAAAAAGAAAGAACTTAAATCGGTTTCCAAAGAAAGATCAAAATCGATTGGTGCAAAAAGATTAAGGGTTTCGGGTTTTTATTAATCACTTGAAAGAGAAAAATAAGGAAGGAGATCACTTACCCAAAAGCTTACTGGCTTGTCTTGACAGAAGAGAGAATCACTGACCACCACTTAATTCCAGATCTATTGTAGATCTACACAAAACAAGAGAGAAGAGAAGAGTTAGAAGATTAACAAAGAAGAGAGGATGAGATTCGATTTTTTTGAGAAGAGCACACCAATGAAGGTTTGAAGTTTCAGTTTTGAAAGAAAAGGGGAAAGAAGAAGTAGTATTTATGGTGACAGAGAGATGAGAGTCTAGCAAGTCTCAGCTTTTCAAAATAGAGATGAGAAGGGTTCGGCTTATGGAGTAATCGGCCAGTAAAAGATTCAAAACTTCAGGCTTTCGACTTTTAGACAATCGGCCAAAGAAGAAATCGGCAAGAGACTGGATTGTTTCGGGTTCTGAAATAATCGGCCAAGGTGGTTCAAGGGGGGATCAACTTCAACAAATGAGAAAAAAGGAAGAAGAAAAAGATAGACTCGGCTCTTGTGACAATCGGCCAGGAGAAGGTTAGGTGTTTAGGGACTTCAGCTTTTGAAGAAAGAAAAGAGGAGAAAAAGAGAGAAATGTATGAACAGCCCACTTCGACCTTACCTAATTAGCACTAAAGTATAACCAAAATGGCAAATCCTGAAAGAATAACAACAAGAAGTCTGCACCACCCTACCACAATTGCCGAATTGCTAAACCACACACCCCCTAGCCAAAATGCACTTCCACCAACCCATAATCGGCCAACACTTCTTCCTTATCTCATTCCTAAATTTCCTCCCCTTATCACTCCTTGATCCAATCCCATGAGCCATTCAAACACTTCCCCTTAGAGTTTAACTTGGAGACCACCTCTTCCCATGCTCATGTAGCAAAAATAAAACCCACACTTTACTCACCAAGAGTTTTGAACCCAGCTACTGTACAAGCAATGTCACGCCACCTCTGTGTTTTAAGTGGCGCCCTCTTGCCACTTTAACACAGACTTTCTTGTGCTTTAAAATCCCAACTTTAATTTATAAGCCCACTAAGCTCAAACCCGCTCTCACCTAAGGCCAAAAATTAAAATTTTCCAGGCCTTAAACTTAAACCTAAGCCTTCCAAAGGTCCCTTAAACACCCCCAATCACAACAATATAACACAACAAGCCATGCAAAAATAAATTCATGCAAAAAGTCAAAAACCTAAAAAATTTGGGGCGTTACAGAAAAACTACCAAGTTATATGTTTTGTAGGGTTCTACTGTTACTGGTGATACTGTAGTTACATCCTCTTCTTGTTAGATAATGATGTTACTAGACTTTGGCATATGCATCTAGGGCATATGGTATAGTTGAGCAAAAAGAGGACTTCATGATGGGCAAGGCATTAGCATACTGAAGTTCTGTGAGCACTACATTTTTTGGAAGCAAAAGAGTGTTCGATTCTCCAGAGGAATCAATAACACGAAGGGAATGTTGGATTGTATTCATTCTGATCTTTGGGGACCATCTAGAGTGCCTTCAGGAAGGGGAGCTAATTATATGCTAACTCTTATTGATGATTTTCTTATAAAAGTTTGGATGTTTTTCCTAAAGCAGAAAAGTAATGTGTTTTCCACATTCAAGTTTTGGGAAACTATGGTTGAGAAACATACAGGAAAATAGATAAAACACCTCAGGATAGATAATGGCTTGGAGTTCTATTTTGATGAATTTAACAAATTGTGCAAATTAGAAGGGATCGTGAGATACTTGACAGTTCGTCATACTTCACAGCAAAACTGTAACACCTCTAACAAATATCTATCGCCGAAACAGGGTTATGAAGTATTACCAAAGTTTACAGTACAAACAAACAAAATTTTGAACATTATATATCTTAATAATGTTCATATAAAAAAACCAATCAAAATCATTTATATTGTCCCTTATACGAGTTCTCGATGCCCTAAAATCACGTTAGAAACAAGTCGGGACAAACCAAGAACTTGGGGAGAATTTTTCAGAAAAATATGAAAACTTACAAACTGCAGGGGTTACACGGCCGTGTGACTCACACAGCTGAGAGACACGCCCGTGTCTTAGGCTGTGTGAACTTTCGAAGTAAGGACACACTGCTGTGTCCCAGTCCGTGTCCGAGCCCGTGTAACTCACTGACTTGGTTACACAGCCAAGTCATTCGCCCATGTGCTAGGCTATGTACCCTTCAAAGTAACCCACACGCCCATGTACCAGGTCATGTGCTAGGCTGTATAACAGCCTGACTTGCACTCCTTTAAAAACAACAGGGGAGACACAGCTGTGCCACCTAACCGTGTGTGACACACGGCTGAGACACACACCCATGTAGACGAAAATAGGCCATTTTACAAGCTATATTTCTCACCCAATTTGGCATCGACTTACACTTAACATTGTGTATATAAACAAGCCATATTATGGCATCCAAAATAAGCAAAATAAAGCCTTAAACATGTAGTATATTCATATACAACCAATATGCCCTTAGGCATCTCAAATGACACTATATAAACATATCTAACCATGTATTCAAATTGACCAATTAATCAACAAACTTACATGCATATTTGCATCAATACATACCATATAAATTACTTGCCAAAGCACAACCATTTGGTACCAAATTGCCATTCTATAATTAACATCAATAGTCATTTAAGCTATTCAATCAAAATACCAATTCTTAACAAGTCACAAGCCACACATATTATGCATATTCATCTATCATCTCATCATTCAACCATATTAAGCCATTCATCAACAATTTTAAGGCTCCTTGTATAAATATCAAAACATACCAAAACACAAGCCAACTCAAATTGTAACACCCCTAACCCATATCTGTCGCCGGAATAGGGTTACAAAGTATTATCAAAGTTTATAGAACAATTACAGATAATTCATGTCATTTACTATTCATATCCAAAACTAATCGTATTATCTCTTGAATGGACCCTCAAGGCCCAATTTAAGGTTAGAAACAAGTCGGGACTACATCAGGATCTCAGAAAATTTTTCGTAAAATTTCAAAATTTTACTTATATACAAGGGCCATACGACCGTGTGAGTAGGCCAAGTGATATGCCCATGTCTCAAGCCGTGTGGCATAGAAGGTAGGGCACATGCCCGTGTCCCTAACCCGTGTAACTCTCTGACTTGCAACTTAATTAAGTGCAGGGGTTAGACGGCCAAGCCACACGGCCGTGTGCTAGGCCGTGTGGTCAATTTAATTTTTAAAAATTAGGGGCAGGTTTCACACGGACAAGATACACACCCGTGTTCTAGGCCATGTATCTCACACTGTTGGGACACACGCCCGTGTCTCCGCTCATGTGCTTAATTCTGAGCATTCTGTTTCTTAATTTTGGGATGTAGGGGACACACGGCCAAACCACATGCCCATGTGCCAGGCTGTGTGTCACACACAATCAAGACACATACCCGTGTGTCTACCTGTGTGGACAAAATAAGGCCATTTCCTAGCCTTATTTCTCACCCAAAATTTGCCAACAACCTACACCAACACTTACAAACATATACTAACCAATTCAAGTCATATAAATCAAGCTTAACACAAGTACTATGTAAGTTATATTAACATGTATATTCAAATGATTAAGCTTACCAAATTTTCATTTATGTACTTAGGTAAATTTGTATCATTTATACTAATTTAATTTCATTTACCATTTGATTCATATTTCATATACTACTTAACTATTTCAAAACATATCAAACATGATATAGTCTTTATAATTATATACCAAAACATACCATTCTAGCCATCCTAATGGCTAGTTTACAAACATCCATTTTCATACCAACACTGGCCTAATTAGCCTATACATGCCATTATACCAAAGTAAGATTTCTATTTATACCAAAACGAGCTAGAGGAAGTGTAATGATACTCCAACCGATCTCCAACCTTTACGAGCTTCTGATCACTATAAAATAGAATAAAATAAATCTAGTAAGCATTCAATGCTTAGCAAGTTTGTATAATAGGAATTTAACTTACCATATATTTACATTTAAGATAAGCATGTAATAATTCATCCACGCAATTTGGCTTATAGTCTAAAACACAAGTTCAACAATCATGTTTGTCAAGTAATTTACATAATACCAAGAACATGGATGAGCTCATCATTTAATGTCTTTCATATACATATGCTTTCCATATCATTATTCCATATTACATGTACACTTTAATGACAATTCATTTCAAGTTTAGTTTAGCCATGTCAGAACTTTACCCTTTGAATTTAGTTGAAATGTCGATGGATACACTCATGTAGTACATTTTAGTGTACAAAACTAAAATCTGTCAATTCATATTCGGGGGTACCCAATTAGGGCACATAATCGAGAAGCACACTCTCAAGCCTTGTAACGGGAAGCTCACACAAAGCCATTTCGAGAAGCCCACACAAAGCCATTTCAAAAAGCTTATCCGGGCTATATAATGGGAAGCTCATAAGAGCCATAATCGGGAGGTTCACAAAGAACCATATCAGGAAGCTCACAAAGAGCCATGTAACGGGAAGCTCCGGATACTCAAATATTAGAAAGTTTAAGCGAGCACTATCGAGAAGCCCACAAAGATCCAATTTAACAGGAAGCTCATGAAGAGCCTATAATCGAGATGCTCATAAGAGCTAAGGTGTGTCCACAACAAATGTAGGATCACAACCTATCGAGACGCTCTGAAGAGTTATAACGGAAAGCTCACAAGAACCTTGTATAGGAAGCTAGAAAGGGCTAATAAGGATGCTCTTTTGAGCTATGATGTGTCTGCAATAGATGCAAGACTACAACCAATACGGGAAACTTGTATCCATCGATTTTCATTTATTCGAACAGAACTTAACATTTATTGGGTAATATCGGATATTCAGTCTATTTCATATACATGTCAATTATACAATTCATATATACAACACTTAATTCAAACATATAAATATGCACAATTTAGTTACACGAACTTACCTGGATACTTGTTCGTGTACGAAATCTACTAATCCGAAACTTTTTGTTTTCCTCGATCCAAATTAGTATTAGGTCTTTCAGTATCTATATAAATGAATTTAATTATCAATTTAATACGATTCACATTCAATTGGACTCAATTTACAACCTACGAAAAATTATCATTTTTCCCCTATACTTTTCATAAATTCCAATTTTGTCCCTAGGCTCGGAAAATGAAATTTACGCAATTTAATCCTTATTCCAAGCCTAAAAAACATTTTCATATAACTTTTACAGAAAATGTATTTCACAAAATTCAAAATTTTCCATAACTTTTACATTTTTATAATTTAATCCCTAAATCATAATTTCATAAAAATTCACTTTGTAAAAGTTGTTTATCTATCAACAACCTTTCATTTTCTACCATAAATTTCAAATTTTTAGCATATTCATCCATGGAAAAACTTCTATACTTTGATAACTTTTCAAATTAATCCCCAAAATAGATAAATTAAGCTATTCTGATCTCAAAAATATAAAAATTACTAAAATAAGACAAGAATACTTACCAAATTAAGTCAAGAAAGCTTGTTTTCTCTTTCCTAGGGTTTCCATGTATATTTTGGGGAAGATGATGAAAATAAGATGATATTATCTATTTAATTATTTATCTTCCATTAATTTTTCTACTTTCAAATTTAGTCCTTGCCTTTTTCTAATTTTCCATGGATGATTCATCAAAAATATCTACTATCTTTTCTTTAATGGTCTAATTACCATATAAGGACCTCATATTTTAAATTCCATAGCTATTTGGTGTTTATAACTACTAGAATCCAACTTTTGCATTTTATGCAATTTGGTCCTTTTCATAATTAAACACATAATCGGTAAAATTTTCTTATCAGAATTTTCATATATCTTTCCTATCATAATGTAAATCATGCAATATTATTAAAATAAATTTTCTTTCTGAATCGAATTTGTGGTCCCGAAACTACTGTTCTGATTTCACTGAAAATGGGCTGTTACACAAATGGCTATAATCACAACAAAACATATAGGCTAACATCAACCAAAATAACATATACATGCCATTATAACCAAAATGAAAACATCTGAAAGTATTGATAAAGCCGATTAATAGTGTGATGGATCTCTGACTAGTTTCCAACCCGATCAAGATTTCGGTAATCTGAAAAGTAAAGGAAAACAATTACGTAAGCAATGAATGCTTAGTAAGCTCGTATAAACTTTAATCATATCAATTCATTTCAAATATGAAATTTATACATATCAAGAATAATCTGATACTGATACCGCAAGATTCATGAAGCTATATTTAACAACTCACAAGGTGAATAAATCCACAGCATCATCCCTAGCATAGTAGGATTTTAAATAACTTTAAACCCTTTCAAATTTTTCTTATTTTCATTTGCATTTCATTACTTTCCATTGCATTTACTCTCATTAGCTCAAATAACATCAATTCAATTCATCATTCCATTTTTCATCATTTTACACTTCAGGTATGAACTTACTATTTCATTACCTTTCCATACCCGTTTTATATGCATAACACACAAGACATAAGGGCATCATTCAATCATAGCCACAAGCTAGTGCATTTAAATATGATTATTTTTAGAACTAACCACATGGTAAACTATAACACCCCTAACCCGTATTCGTCGCCAGAATAGGGTTACGAGGCATTACCAGACTTATAACATAATTCGACATTCATTTCTCATACATTTTTCATTCATAAACATACATCATTCATATACAATCACATTGTCCCTAAAACAAGTCCACGAGGCCCAAAACATGCAATAGAAGTTATTCGGGACTAAACCGATAACTTTGGATAACTTTGGAAAACTTAGGAATTTTTTCACAAAATAGGGGACACACGCCCGTGCATTCAGACACACGGCCAAAAGACACATCCATGTCACAGGCAGTGTGGACATTTGAATTGGGAGCACATGGCCGTGTCCCAACCCATGTCTTATCCCGTGTAACTCTCTGACTTGTGTCACACGGCCAACCACACGCCCGTGTGACCAACCCGTGTAACTCACTGACATGTTTTCATTAAAAGCTACAAGGGACACACGACCGTGTCACCTGACCATCTATCACACACAGCTAAGACACACGCCCGTATGGACAAAAATAGGCTATTTACCAAGACATTTTGCATCCCAAACCTACATCAATTCAAGCATGCCCAAAAGTAATATAACCAATGCGTGAATAGACATTTAATCCAACCAAGACAAGCATCAAACATGCCTATTCCACAAGGCATATAATTAACACAACTATCTATTTAATTTCATCTAAATGGTCACTTCCAATTATGTACTATTTGACCTATAACCACAAGCACACTAATCTCAATTTACTAATTCTCAACTAGCAAGAAATATAGCCATTTCCAACCACATATCAACCATCATCACAAGTCCATCATCAAACATATAACTAGGCCATAAGCACATTTATACACATTATCAAATATGCCAAAGTAAGCCAACACACATGGCTATACATAAAACAAATACTTATAATTACAAGCCAATTCAAATGGCTAAAAGCCATAACTAACACATACCAAAATGACCACATAGCCTATACATGCCATATTATCACATACACAAGTTCAAAAGTACCAAAGTAGAAGATTGATAGTGTGATGGAGTCTCTGACGATCCCCAAATTTGAGCTAGCTTTAAAATCATTATAAAACATGGAAAATAAAATCAAAGTAAGCTTTGTAGCTTAGTAAGCTCATATGCATAAAATAGCACATGCCAAATATACATAACTTCAACATATAACAAGTTATAACATAACTCATACCAATTCACAAACCTTTACTTATTGTTCACAAGATTAAACATGAAGATCTCAAATTTCTTTGATCCATTGCTCACACAGTTCGTGTACGTACCTGTACCATCTCATAACAATATCGTATTCATTCACTTCTCTGATATACCAGTTGAACCATTCAGAATATTAAAGGATACTCGAGAACACTTTGCACCAAAGTGCCAAATACATAGCCGAAATTATCTCAATCTCATATCGCATATATGCTCACTCTCGAGCTATCACAGGGTCTGCTCACACAAGCTGTCAATCAAGACATAGCTACACAGTACTGCACACACAAGCTATCAAGTACCGCAACACATGCCGAAAACCCAGCTGCTGGTAGGACGTACGAGACCAGTATCGTAATCACATCATAACAGTAATCCCTAATGTCATGACATTCGTATCCTATCTATTCCTAAGGTTCAAATGGGATTTCCACATAGTCGAACCATCGTCGAATGTATCCACAAGGTTGTAATCACTGATTATACAATACTAAAGCATATAAAACACAATTATATCAAAGCTCATTAACATATAAACTTACCTCGGATATCAAAAATGACGAAACGAGTCGATTAGTCTGAGACCTTGTTCTTTCCCTTATCTAAATTCGAATTCCTCCTTTCTTGATCTATAAGTAATCAAATTCAACTTATTCATTCATCTTTTTACTCAATTTAGTCCATAATTTATAATATGCCAAATTACATTTTTGCTCCCAATATTTCAACATTTATGCAAATTGGTCCTTAATTCATAAAATCACAAATTAATGTAATTCCTTCTAAATCCATGCTTACCGAATTACTATTAGGTCCCTGGCAGCCCATATTTATCAATTATTCACACTTTTAACCATACATTTTACACATTTCACAAATTAATCCCTATTTGGACATTTTACTAAAAATCACTTAATAAAACTTGTTAATCTATCATCACACATTCGTAAATCTATCATTAATCATCAAAGAACACATGTATTCATCAATGGCAACACTCACATACTTTAAAAGTTTTACAAAATAGTCCTTGGGCTTACTAGATTAAGCTGCAATGAACTAAAAAAACATAGAAATCACTAAAAACGGAATGAAAATCACTCACCAAATGAACTACCAAGTGACCGAACCCTAGAAAGCATCCATGGAGGTTTTTCTTTTTCTTAATTTCGGTGGAGAAGATGAATTAAAAATATGAACATTTTGTGTTATGTTATTTTACTTTAGTTTATTTAACAATTGCTATTATAACCTTAATGATAAACCATTATAATCATTTAAACCATGTACATAAATGTCCACTAACATTAACTAAGGTATAATTACAACATAAGGACCTCCACTATTTAATTTCATAGCCATTTAATACTTCAAGCTATTAGAACATCACTTTTATGCTTTATGCAATTTAATCCTTTTTATTGGATTTGTGGTTCTGAAACCACTGTTCTGATTTGACTAAAAACGAGCTGTTACATAAATCATTTCAATAGGAATTACATAATTTAAACGTTACCACCCTTTCATGATCGCAACCATATTTCTATTTAGGCATTTACCATTTCAATGCATAAAGTTTAATATGGTATAATCCAACCACAACTTGGCCAAAGCCTAAGTACATTTACACCAACCATGTTAGTCATGTAAATTCATATACGAATCAATAATCATGGATGAGCTCAACAATTAATCAAATTTCCATATACATGTAACATCCATATCATGTATCAATACATCATGTAAAATCATTTCCATGTATTTCATGTAAATAACGATAATAGTTTGTATCAAACTCATATGATCCTGTAATAGAACATTGCCTGTTAAACCATTTAGAATATCGTTGGATACTCAGGATAGCTCACACATAGTGTGCTAAACTGTAATCCATCAATTCTTGTACATGTATGATCATACGAGCTATGAATCAGCATGCTCTTACCAGCTGTGAATCGGTAAGCTTATACGAGCTAAAAATCGGTAAGCTCATACGAGCTAAAAATCAATAAGCTCATAAGAGTTGTGGTGTGTCCACAATACATGCAAGACCTCAACCAAATCGGTAACCTTAATGACATGTCATTTGTATCCTAGGAATTCCTAAGGTTGAAACATGACTTGATAATCGTCGTACGTCATTGGATTTACGTCGTTCCATAACATGGTAAATTACATCTAACATATATATTGATTTAATCACAATATAATCACATATTAATATACAATTTAATCAAAATTATACAGAATACAATTCATACGAACTTACCTGGATAGATTGCAGAAATACCAAAGTTTAGGGGCATTTTTGTAATTTTTTATTTTCTCTGATTTTCTACCCGATCTTGATCTAAATTAATAATTTCATTCATTATATTAATTTATAGTATAAAAATTCATTTCATGCAATTTGGTCATTTTTGACATTTTTATAAATTTGCCCCTAAAGTAGTACTTTTATTCAATTTAGTCCTTAAGCCCAATACATGCAAATTAACCATTTTTACCCAAAATTGAGCTTAGCTGAATTTTCATGGTATCCAAAACAGCCCATTTATGCAAAAATTTCACATTAAATCCTTGTACTCTTATTAATTTAACAATTTAGTCCCTAATCGATAAATTCATCAAAAATACTTAATAAAATACTTTTAAATATCAATCAACATTCTAAATTCATCATTTAACATCTAAAATCACAAGGTTCATCAATGGTAACATTCAAAATCTTTAACAGTTTCAAAATCGAAGGTACAGGATAGCTGGACCTAGTTGCAACGATCTTAAAAACATAAAAATTATTGAAAACGAGACTAAAACGGACTCTTATGCATCATCACAAGGCAAGCCGAAGCTTCAAGGTCTTCCCTGGAGTTTTTTCTCCATTCCCAATAGGTGAAGAAAACATTAAGATGATGATAAACAATTTTTTTCTTTTATTTTAATTATCAAATTACCATTTTGTCCCTTTAATAAACATAATTTTCATGCTTTTACTTGACCAAAACTATCCACTACATTCTTAAATGGACTAATTACCATTTAAGTCCCTTTTCCTTTGTTCAATAAACCAATAAATCACTCAAATCAAGTAGTGATCAAATTTTACTTCTTTTACGATTTAGTCCTTTTTAATTAATTAACTATCGAAACGTTAAATTTTTTCAACGAAACTTTAATACCACCTTTATGAAACTCCATAAATATTTATAAAAATATTTATGGCTCATTTTATAGAAACGAGGTCCCAATACCTCATTTTCTAAAACCACTTGACCTTAAGGTCTTACCACTTGAACTTAATAAATCGCTTATAAAATAAAAGTCACTAAATCAAAAACCTTTTCAAAGTTGCAATTAACTCGTAAATATTAAATATAATATTTATGAACTTACTCGTAGAATTTAGTGGCCTTGAAACCACTATTTTTGACACCACTGAAAAATAAGTTGTTGCAAAAATGACGTTGTAGAACGAATGAATAGAACGATCATGAAGAAAGTTTCATGTATCTTGTCGAATGCTAATTTACCAAAATCATTTTGGGCTGAAGTAGCCTTTACTACATTTTTTTGATCAACCGATCTCTATTCGTTGCCATTGAAAAAAAGACTCCATAAGAGATATGGCCTAGTAAGCTTGTTGATTATTCTAATTTAATTTGCTTGTACTTAGGTACATTTAGTAGCATTTTAGGACATTTCACTAGTATATTTATCATGCATGAGGAGCTTGGATTGTGTTTAAATATTATGTATTTTTAATTACTTGTGGTAGGGCTATGTTTAGTGGTTTGGCAGGTGCAGGTTGAGGAATAAAAAATAAAGGAATTAAGGTTTGTTAGGGCAAAAGGTTGGACATTTTGTCAGTATAAATGTTGTAGAAATTCCAAGAAGACCGAGTCAACACTCAACGCATACTAGTTTCAGCCCAACTATACTTGTACCAGAAAAATATGCCTAAAAAAAGGAGAAGATAACCTTGGGCTGTTGAAAAAAGCAAAAAGGAGAAGATAAACTTAAGTTGTTGGATTTACCTTAGGGAAAAAAACTTATAAAAAGCCAAAAAAAAGGAAATCTTAAATGTCGAACAAAAAGAAATAGATTCTTAAGCAAAAAATAAAGGGTACTAATTGAGTAGAGACAGAAAGAGGAAGACGAAAGTAGTCCCTATAACGACCCTATAGTTAGGGGTGTCAAAAAGTGCATTCTCTGGATTCCATTCCCATAAATCAGACTCCTAAATATTTATTAAAAATATTTAGGAAGTTAGTTGTGTAGTTAATTAGATTTCAGTTAAGTGAATTTGCATGAATTAAGAATTATTATTGTATAAGGACTAAATCGCAAAAAGGGTAAAAGTTGAAATATAGATTAAAAAATTAGTGAGGGACTAAAGTAGCAAATATACATTTGCCTTGTTTATTGGACGGCATTATGAAGTATATATATTATATGTAAACTTATTTTATATATTATAATAGTTAATGAATTAAAAGTTTTATATATATATATATATATATATATATGTATTATATGATATTAAAGTATAATCAATGAAAAGAAAGTGAAATTGGATGATAGAAAGCATGCAATTCGAATAGAAAATAAAAGAAAGAAAAGAAGAAGAGAAGACGCACGGCTTAAGGGTCTTTGATATTCAAACTTCAATTGGTTAGTCAGTTTAGTCCCATTTTCTTGTAATTTTTATATTTTTGGAATCCTGGTGTTAAGTGTTACCTGGCCCGTGTTAAAATTTTAGCATTGATTAAAAATTTAAATGTTGTTAATGTTGAATAGTTTTAGTATTAGGGATTAAATTCATAGATTTTTAAGCTAGAAATGGAAAATGATTAAATTGTAGAACAAATTGTAACTTTTGAGTAATAGGGACTAAATTGCAAAAAAATTAAAATTTAGGGGTTTAATTGAAAATAGGGAGCTAAATTTAGTTTAAAGTGAAATTAGTATAAAATATAGGATTAAATGTGAAGAATAAAAATTAGTCTCGGTTTAGGGACTAAATTGGATTTAAGCAAATATTGAGTCAAAATTGAAATATTCAATGTGAAATTGAATTGTGTTGTATTGATGTATTTTAATTGTTTTAATTTTATAGCTAACGTCGTATCGAAATCCTCGACTAAAAAGGGGAAGGATAAATTCGACGTTGAATAGCTCGGAATCCACAGTTTGTATTTCTATAATCTGAGCCTAGTTTTTAATTGTTGTATTTTGATTTAATGCATATGGTAAGTGGTTGAGATGAGTATTTTGACACTTTGATAGTGAATTGAAATTATAGTTTATTAAAATGGATTGAATTGGTATATACATTATAAATGTATTGATTATTTGAATTGAAATGAATATATATGTAAATGTGATAATGTGCAAATATGAGAATTGGATATTGGTTGTATTTGAAAAGTGAAATGAAACCCTATTAACTGTATCGGGTTGAGTCGGATATAGACGGCATGCCATAAGATAAGAAGAGTTTAAAAATTACTTCGACTTTGAGTCGATGAGGCACTGGGTGTCGATTTGTTTCGGTTTAAACGATGAGACACTGGGTGTCAATTATATAGCGCTAGGCACAGTTATTACTTTGGATTTATCCGATGAGGCACTGGGTGCCAAACTGGTGTGTTGGTTGGATCGACGTATCCGTCCAAGTCCGAGTCGTGTTAATAGGGGTAATTAAATAATAAATTTCTATAATTGATATTGAATAGCGTATGTGAAATGGAAATGAGATAGTGAATTGAAACATGAAAAATGAGACATGTTGTGATTGAATGAAATACATGAGTTATGTACTCATGAATTGAATATCGAATGGATAATTCCATTGTATAAACAAATGTGGATGGATATGTGAAAAGCTATTTATATAGCAAGTGGTGTGAATTGAGATATTTATTAAACAATTTAAATATGATAGCTTGTGAAAATTGAGTATAGTATGAAATGATCTGTCAATATGCATGAATTTGAAATGATGGTATATGGTAATTGTATGCTTAGACAATAGTATGTTTGTATAATTCAAATTATGCATTTTTGTATCATTATATCTTTAATTGTTCGGATTATAGAAATATTACTGAGTTTTACCCAGCGTACGGTTTTGTTTTCCGTGCGCAGGTTTGGTACTTCTCTTTGATCGTCGACTTAGCATCCAACAATGATCCCAATCTCAAATGGGGTGAAGTTTACCTTTTGTGATGGCATGTACCTAGGATGTCTTAAGTTGATAGTTATTTTGTAAATGGTTTGTAATAGAGTGAAAGTATAATGTTGGTTAGAGTATATATAATATATGTTTGTGTTTGAAGCCATAAATTGCATGTTGGTTTGAACCAAGACTTGCTAGGAATATGTGAATTTTAATTTTGATGTGTTAGGTAGATATAAGCTAGGCCAAATTGATTGATTTTGGCATGGTTAAAACCTTGAGTTGACTGATGCATGGATGATATGTTTTGATGATATAACTTGTCGTACCAATGAGTGTACATTGGTTAGGCACCTAGGATGATTGTTTTAGCATGTTTTGAGTATGTTTAATTGTGCTTTGAATAGGTTAAACGAATGGTTTTTGAGTTGCTTAATGCTTAAGTAAGTAGAAAATGGTAAACTTGTTGTTTAAGGTGCATTTTAAGTCCACACGGCCAAACACACGTGCATGTAACTTGGCCATGTAAAACACACAGCCGTGTGTCATCTATAGGGTGCTTGAAAAGTAAGTCAGCTACATGCCCTAGCACATAGGAGTGTAAGGCCATTTTGAGAGTTACACGATGTGGCACACAAGCGTGTGATTTGGCAGTGTGACCCAAGTCAGAGAGTTACACGGGCTAGGACACGATCGTGTGTCCCTATTTCAAAAGTTATGGCCTGAGACACGGGCGTTTGTCTCAACTGCGTGAGCAACACGGCCTAGCCATACAGCCGTGTGAGCCTTGCAGTTGAAAATTTTCTAACTCTTTCCTAAAATTTTCAAATGTTCCCAATTTAGTCCAGAATCGTTTCTAAAGTGATTCTAAGGCCTCAAGGACTTGAATAAGGGACGATATGCATGTTTAATGATGGATTATGGTATGATTATTGAAATGTTTTAAAATGAATGATTTAGGTAACAGTTATTCGATAATGCTCTGAAACTCTACTCGGGCGATAGATACGGGTTAGGGGTGTTACATC
Organism: Gossypium stocksii; assembly: GCA_020496765.1. Taxonomy (NCBI): domain Eukaryota; kingdom Viridiplantae; phylum Streptophyta; class Magnoliopsida; order Malvales; family Malvaceae; genus Gossypium; species Gossypium stocksii. Next base: position 44,964,402 of record CM035629.1, read on the forward strand.
CCTCTTAGCTACCATAGGACACTGTGCTACTAGAGTGTGAACTGGACACGCGAAAGTTGTCTTCCCAAAGTCTTCTGTATTTCTTACTTAGTTCTTTCGTGAATTAAATGATGAAAATGATGTTAAATGATATTTTGGTTTTGAATTTTATTTGCCAACCCATGAGCTAAATCTCATCGGGTTGGGATTACTTAATGAAACATTTATTTTATTTAATGGTTGAAGCATAGATCTGAATTAATTTACTGTTTCATTCAATAGTTTTATTTCTAAATTGTATGTGTGTAATTCCTAGACATAGACGACTATGCAGCATGCCCATAAACTAATTTAATTCTGAAGAGGTTGGATTAGTTAGATCGATATTGAATGATATGAGCAAGTACTCGAACGATACTTGCAATAGACCCTAGACATAGAGCAACGCTCATACAGAAGGAAAACAATATAGGGTACCGTATTAAGGCCTATAGACACGTGCAAGGTAACTTAAGGTTTTTGCTCCGGAAAGAAGTAGACCATTTTAGAACTCTTCTGAAGAGTAAATTGAGTATAATTTTACTGAGGCATTATTGACAGTAAGGGTAGATTCTTAGTAATCCTGACCTTCAAAATCAACATCATATATCCTTTATTCTTTGCCGTTGTATATTTACCATATCATTATTAGTTATTTACTTGATTGTTTACATAATATTCCCATAGTAATTCTCATAATTGCCATTACATTTCTACTCTCGTTTTGTTATAGCATTTTCAAGTATTCGCTAATTCCACATATTGCACACATCATTATTCCTCTAATTGTCATTGCATACTTACTATAGCTTTACGATAGCATTAATCGCATTTTATTATAATAACTTGACCAATTTTATGCCTCAACCCGATCCTCGTGGGAACGATACTCACTCACCATTTTATTACTTGATTCTAAGTGTATATTTGCAGAAATCACATATCATTTCACATGCGACATGAACTTCATAGATGTGTTTTCTCCAGTTGTGAAGCACAATTCGATTCGAGCCTTACTTGGTATTGTGGCCATGTATGATTTGGAGCTCGAATAGTTAGATGTAAAAATAATGTTCTTGCATGGAGAACTTGAGGAGGACATTTACATGCAAAAACAAGAGGGCTTTACAGTCTTGGAAAAAGAAGACTATGTTTGCTTGTTGAAAATGCCCCTTTATGGCTTGAAACACTTACCAAGACAATGGTACAAGAGGTTTGATTCTTTTATGACTTCTTATGTTTTCAAAAGAAGTAGCTTTGACAGTTGTGTTTATTTTAAGAAGAACATGATGGTTCTTTTATGTATATATTCATCTATGTTAATGGCATGTTAATAGCATCGAAAGATAAATGAGAGATAAGAAAGGTCAAGGCCTAACTTAGTAAACCATTTGAGATGAAGGATTTGGGAGCAGCAAAGAAGATACTTGGTATGGAGATTCTTAGAGATAGAAAACAAGTAAATTGTACCTAAGTTAGAAAGGGTACATTGAGAAAGTTCTTTGCAAGCTCAATATGCAGATTGCTAAGCCTGTTAGTACTCCTTTAACGGCCCATTTAAGACTTTCATCAGCTTTGTCTCCATAACCAAATGATGAGATTGACTACATGTCAAATGTTCCATATTCTAATGCAGTGGGATCTCTTTGTATGCTATGGTTTGTTCACGTCCAGATTTATCATATGCAGTCAGTGCAATTAGTAGACACATGGCGAATCCTGGTAAAGAACACTGGAAAGCAGTTTAGTGAATTTTGAGATACTTACGGGGCACTATTGATGTTCGCTTACATTTTGGAAGAAATAGAGACGGGGTCATTGGATATGTTGATGCTGATTATGCAATCAGTTGAAAAGCCACCTTGCAAACTACTGTCACTTTGTCTACCACTGAAGTTGAGTACATGTAGATTACTAAGGCTTGTAAAGAAGCTATTTGGTTAAAGGGTTATTTAGTGAACTCAATGAAGACCTTCAAATTAGTACAGTATTTTGTGACAACCAAAGTGTTATATTCCTTATGAAAGATCAAATGTTTCATGAGAGAATAAAGCACATTGATGTTCGGTATCATTTTGTTTGTATAGAAATTTACTTCCTCTATTTAATATTGATTTGAAATTCAACCTTATTGCATTATTTCTATTAGATGTTGATTAGAATAATGTTTTCTAAACCTATAAATAGTCGTAACCTATACTCCTTGTAATCATCCGAATTTGACATAGTGAATTTTCTTCTCCTCTGCACGTGGTTTTTTTCCCGAAAGGGTTTCCATGTAAAATCTATGTGTTCTATTTTTCTCTCTTTTCTTGCCATTATCAACATTCTATTTTTGATAAATATGGAGAAAATTTTAAAAGCTTATATAACTATAACACTACAAGAAATTGAAAATTCCAAAATAATTGATGGTTATGACCCGTTCAAGTAGGTCCAAACATTACCAATTCAAGTTAGTTTAATGGTCATGAAAGAAAAAGAAAGATTGTTTTCTTTTTTCTTTCTTTGTGGCTTGGACCTGATATGTGTTTTTTTAAGAAATGTGAACAAGGTAAAAATGAGGGCAACAATGGTAGTGACGGTAGGCAAAATGGAAGAAGGTAATTTTTTAGAATAAAATTAAAGTCATCTATAAATTTTGAAGGTTATTTTTAAAAAGATTATGACTACGATATGATATATAAAATTTGATGCTTTTATTAGAATATGGAAATTAATTATTTATCATGTATGATGTTTTAAGTTTCGATTTGATTATGATCAAAGTTTTATAAATTTATTATAAAGAAAGATAAAAATATTCTTATAAAAATATAATTTAATTTATATATGAAAAGATAAATTAGTAATTTCATAATTGAATTTATACCCGAATAATCTGAACCACCAAATCAATAAGATACTTACGGATACGTAACCTATTAAAAATGAGGTATGGCAATGTGTTACAATATATATATATATATATATGTGTGTGTCTAAACTAAGAGAATAAAAAGACCCATTGGGCTTATTCATCTCCAAAGTAAAAATCTGTGCAGGTCCATTGGGGCAGTGCTTAGACAAAAGTAGTTTGTTTAAGGAAGGGATAATGATGGATAATGCCGAACTCAAATTTCTGCTTACGTGGCAGCATGTAATCCAGTTCTTAACCGGGGCAGTGGGTCCCCTTTGGATTTCTTATTCTCCGTTCCCTCGACTATTGGTTTAAGCCAGCCACAGCTCTTCTGCTCAGAGTCATTTGGGATATCCGGCGGCCATGGCAGCTTGTTCCCTCACTCTATCGTCCTCCTTGCCCCAACCTAAACCCTCATTTTTTGGATCGAAACCCTCTCATCTATCCTTACACAGCACTTCGTTTGCGCTCAAATCCCACTGTTTCAGGGTTTACTCAAGTTCCGGTTCCATCTCCAGTCGCCCCGCCGATGATCTAGTTGCATCTCTTCTCTCCAAGGTCTTCTTTCTTTCTCCTCCATTTAGTTCTATCAATTTGTTTTTTTTTTTTAATGCAACTGAACACCAAGTGAGAATTAGGTGATACAAACGGATGGTGGAGTTTCACTCACCACAAAACAGCACCAAAAGGTAGCTCAAGTGGCTAATGAGTTGAACAAATATTGCATTGATGAACCAGTCAAATGCCCTTTAATCTTCGGAGGTAATAAACAGACCAAACCCAAATTCAAACACAAATTATTGTCAAGTGAAAAGTGGTTTAATGTTGGTCTTGTGGTTTTTCCAGATTGGGATGTGGTTTATTGTTCGAATCCCACGTCACCAGGAGGCGGCTACAGAAGTGCACTGGGGCGCCTTTTCTTCAAGACCAAGGACATGGTTCAGGCTGTTGAAGCTCCTGACTCCGTACGAAACAAAGTCTCCTTCTCTGTTTTTGGGTTTCTTGATGGAGAGGTCTCCTTGAAAGGTAAGGCCACTCCCACCCTATGTTAACCTCACTAGTCATCGCTTGATTTAATGTCGGCATGTTTATCTTTAACTGGCATTACCATGTTGCCACATTGTAATTATATGACTAATAACCAAAATTGACTTATGGGTTGGTTCATGCATAAGCACCTAGAATCCCATTTATTCATCTTTTCCGTGAAACTCAATTAATTGTGAATGTCATCTCCACTGATACATGTTCCTTCATGCATTGTGCAGGACAGCTGAAGGTCTTGGATCATCAATGGATTCAAGTCATTTTTGAGCCACCTGAACTGAGGGTAGGAGCAATGAACTTCCGGTATGGTGGCGAGAGTGAGGTCAAGCTACAGATCACGTATATTGACGAGAAAATCAGATTAGGAAAGGGCTCTAGAGGTTCTTTATTTGTATTTCGAAGGCGGCACTGAGGCTCAACCAACGTTTAAGACCCCTATCCAGTGCCAATAATTGCCAATGTTATGAAACACAGGTAAAACGTTAATTAAATGGAGAGAACCATGCAATCTGAGTTGTTGAGTCAAATGCAGAATTTGTATGTATGGACACGGTTTGGGTATGTAAGAACATAGATGTGATGGATCAAATATACAACTTTCATTACTCCATATGAAAACGCCCTAAATAGGGATGAAACCATAAAAATTTTCTATGGTGCTAAGAGAGCATCATTACTCCATATGAAAACACACTAAATAGGGATGAAACCATGAAAATTTTTTATGGTGCTAAGAGAGCACGTCCCAATCACTGCAAAGGTTCATTGAAACTGGAAAAGTTTTAAAATACTAAGTTTCAGACAATTGATTGCCCAAAATAACTTGGGGAGACTTGGTGCAAACAATAGTAATACCTTTAGAACTCTGAAATCCAGACAAATTAACCAGGGCCAACTTTAGGGATGTCATAATGCTCAGTTAGATTAGCCAAATATTGGTTAAATTTCTGAATGCGATCATGGTGTGATTTGGTGGCCATCTTTGCCAGTCTTTGGAGCTCAAGTTGGCGTGTCTGCTCTAGGAATTTTCTTTCAGCTGGAGTAAGATGATCCTCAAAAGCAGTAGCTTCGTCGCCATCTTTTTCAGCCTCATGGTTGTCGTCGGTCGTATCTGTTGACAGCCTGTGTTTTCACCTGTCAACCTCCAAAATGATGAACACAATAACTTCGTGAGCCAAGATTGAACACCTCAGATTAGCAAAATTGAAGGGCAAAGGCACTTAATAAATCAGAAACGCATGATTAAACAAAGACCAAGATACCTAGTTTGCATTGATTTAGAGGCTAACTTGGAAGGCAAAACAGAACAAAAGCCAAAATCAACTACACATTATTAGTATAGAAAAGCCTCGGGCCTACTACACTTGGTTGAGTCTACATAGAACATTCAGTTTAATCATATCATAGAATTTTAACACCAACCCACAACTAATCTCCGAAGTCTTAAAAGAGTTAAAAGTTGAAGCAAAGGGCAAGCGGAACCAACCCTGGGAGTGGGGGGCATAACGGTGCTTGTGCTTCTTCCTCTTCTTTTTGGAAATGGGATCTGCTGCTTCGGCTTTAGCTTTAAAAACGTGGAGGCGTTTCCCTTTCAGCCTCAGTCTCCCCCCAACAACGCTCTGGTAGGACGACATCTGTAGATATGCAACAAAAATGCAAATGCAAATGCAAATGCTCCGTCTATAAACAAAATTATACCAATTAAAAAAAAAAAAACCTTAAAAGAGAAATGAGAATGCAAAGAAATAAGGATGAAATGCCTGTATATATGTTAAGAACAAGCTTCGCCTCACATCAGATCCCAAAGGTAAAGATGATTGACGTCTTTTCTTTCTCTCCTCCTGCAGGTTCTACAGGCAAAAGGACGTTTCCAGAACCCCAAACAAATTTCATTTAATTCTCGTATATTAATTAATTAAATAAAAGAGAACTCGGTATTTAGAAACGCTGTCGTTTCTACCCTTTTTTACACTTCCCACCCACTGCTTGCCGCGATAAATGAAATCTACAGTTTCTTATTCGTCAATTCCAAAAAGAACACAAGTTAGGGTCTTGACGCCAGTTCCAACTGTAGAATTATTAAGTTGGTGATGACAATGGCAACGGCAATGGGGATCTCAGCGTGTGGGGTTAGTCTTCAGTGGACGAATCCCAACTCTTATTCGTCAGGTTATCAGAATCAAACTACTAATACTCGCTCTTCACTTCTCTATTAATCACTATTTCAAATCAAAACTATTTTCAGGTAAAGGATGCAAATATGCTGGTCAATCCGTGGTAAATTTTCCCCCTTTGTATTCAAGTTAGGATGCCGTTTATCAATAGTAAATTAATTAATATAATAACTATGAGGGTTTCAACTCATTGGCGGGGCTGGGCAGAGAGCGTTACCTATTCGAATCCTAACGGTAGGGAAAAAGAGGCTCCCTGGTGTACAATTGCTGGTGGATGAATATATTGCAAAGCTCAAAAGTTATTGTCATGTTGATGATGTTCAAATTCGCTCCAATCCTAAAAATGCGCGGTACTTTCTTTCCTTTTTATCCGTTGATGTAATTAGTGGTCTTAGAACTGCAATTTCACGGGTTGAATTCCTTCTTGTAGCAATGCGATGGCTCAAGTTGATGATGAAGACATAGCTGTCATCAACCTTATCACGTATAATGATTGGGTGTGTTTTCTAAAACAATTCAGCTTAACTTCCTTGTATTGTTCGTATATTTGTCCATTCACTTCTTTTTTAGACACAATAAATTACCCTTGATTTGAAACTATTTTACTTGTAGGTGGTGATGTTGGATGAGCGTGGACTAGATCTTAGCTCTGAGCAATTGGCTGAATTGTTAGGGGATGCTGGGAATACGGTGTGGAATACTAACCATTGAAATGATTATTGAGATTTAGTTGAGGTTAAGATAGATATTAGTCACCACTATCAGCCTACCACTTTTCTGTATTAGATGCTTGTAGCTACAAATATCTTAGTAGACGCAACAATTTCACTTTTTGTTTGCAAGTTGATGATATGGGAGGCATGCTGATGAATACTTTTAACTCCATATTGCTTGATTTTGATAATTAAGAGACTGACTCGTGCGTAACACTTTTTTTTTTTTTTTTGCAATTTGTCATGTTTAAGGCAGCTTCAAGATTATCATTTTGCATTGGTGGACCATATGGTCATGGACAACGAGTGCGAAAACGTGCAAATGTGTCGATCAAGTTGTCGTCGATGGTATTGAATCATCAAATTGCACTTGTTGTGCTCATGGAACAAATTTATAGGTGAGAAAAATTTCACTTACAGTTCTATCTTCAATAATATCTTATGCATCCAATCTTGTGAAATGTTGAAAAACATTCATTATGAAATCATATTGGTACTTATAACGGAAAAAATGCTTCTTTGACAATAAGGTGACTTATTTGGTCATGTTTGTTCACTGGCTGCTTTCAGCTTTAGGTTTGGGTTTGGGTTTGGGTCTGGGTCAATCAATGGTGGAAATTATTGGAGATAATAAATTAGTTAAAGCCTACTTGGATTGTTTGAAGTTGTTAGTTTCTTTCTGTTAACAGTTTTTATGGTGGATGGTTATAATGTCTAGTCAAAATGGATAAACTAATTGAATAGTTAAGTATATCTTCCCTTTTTGTTTCTTTCCTTCACCTTGTCCTCGCTTGCCTTTTACATTTTTTTACTTATTTTTTGTAATTGCATATGACACTGGTAATCAAAGAAGAAAGAAAAACATGCCCCGTTCTCTGCATTTTGCATGGTGCTTACCAGCAACTTGTGTTTTAAAAATCTCTGCACTTTACCCTACGGGAGGTGATGTATCATTTTATTTCAGATCATGGACTATTTTGAAAGGACAAAAGTACCATCATTAGCCTTGATTTCCGGCCAAGCATGCTGCACAGGTAATACTGAAATCTGAATCTGCTGCTTACTATTCATTCTATATGCTTATGCTATGGATACGATTTATGGTTGTATTAGTCGGATATGCAACAAAACATCCCACCGGGAATGCATGATACATATGATTAGGCATGAAATCTTTGCCCTCCCTCCTCCCAGCCTTTTCTTGTCTACTCTTTATGTTGTTGTCAAGAATTGAAATCTTATATTAAGGTTTATCATTAATTATCATGCAGCCCTGAACTCCATTTATCAAAGGTAATGAGTTAAGGCCGCTTAATAAGACTGTCTTCTTTTACGCCAGCTTAGCATACGTAGGATACCGCTGCATGTGTTTTATTTTCCTACTTTCATCTCCAATTTTGATATGCCACTTCCAGCTTCTACATGTGCAGATTGAAATTTTTGTGAGAACCTACATTCGTAGTCTTGCACTCGACACCAATAGCAAATGAACTAGATGGAAAGGTGTCAAGTATGCTGCAGACTGACATAATAATTTTGAAGAGGCATAGACAAAGTTTGGGAGTTGTTGAACTTGTTAAATTAAGTTTATGCATTGTTTTTATTGTATCATCTAGCTACAACTAGGAGATTCACAGTTGTAGTTGTAAAAGGATTTAACATTCAAGGCAATCCCAAACCAGTAATCTGTGTACCAAATAAAAAAAAGAAAGAAGGTTAAAATGTATTTGACATTGAAGCATATTATTGTTTTAGCATTTAGGGAAGATGGAGATGCAAATTAGGTTTGAATGAACTTGATATTCAAGGAATTGCATTGTATTATTGATTAATGATTGACAGCTTTTGGAGTAAAAAACGGAAGAAATGAAAGCTGATTGTTTTGGAATGTCCAAAAAGCAGGATTGTCCAACTGATATCTATATAATAATAATATAATATAATATAATATAATATAATAGGCTGGGACGAGATTTGTTCATTGTGCCCCATGGGCCGTGGTCATATATACATGGACATAAGATAGGAGGGTCTTATCCCTAAATTATGCTAAAGTAAGGGTGAGTGTTTGACTGAATCGAATAAAAATATTTCAAGTTAATTAAGTTGATGAATCATATTTTATCATTCTAATTCGATTTGAAATTTTTTTGAATCGAACCAAGTGAGATGGAATTTAAATCGAATCGAATATATTTGTTCGAGTTAAATTAAGAAAACTAACTTTGGGTTTTTGTAATTACTATTAGTCACCGTAATCAAATTTGTCTAGTTGTTATTAACTTTTATCTCCCTGTAATTTATTTATTAATTTTTTATATATTAATTAATTTATTAATCTTTTAAATATGTGTTAGCTTTTTTTACTTATTTAGTTGCTTCAATTATCTTTTGATTCTTATCACTATGTATTTTGAAATTAAAAAATATATTAAATGTAAAAAATGTGATTTTTTAATAAAAATTATCTTAAAAGATAATATGTGAAATTAACACGAATATTTTATGACATCAATAATTCAATTTTAATAGAAATTTATAAAGATTTAATATGATTAAACAATTCAATAATATAAATAATACAAAATGTGAAATTTAATTTAATAATATAAATAGTAGATATAAATAAAATTGTTACTATTTAGGTCTAGGGATTTTTTTTGTATGATTTTTTATTTTGGGGTAAAGGGTGAAAAGTAAAAAGTTTAGGAGAAAAATAAAAAGTTTTAAAGGTAGGGGAGTAAATCTTTGAAAGGTAAATGTGGGGAGTAAAATTTTAAGGGAGAAATATTCAAAAATGGGGGGGGGGAGTGAGAGGGAGAAAATTTTGGGGAAAGTAAAAAGGTTTGGAGGTTTGAAGTACAAATGTAAAATATTATAATTTGATATTTGGTTTATTCGAATTCGAAAACTAAACTCAATTCGAACTCGAAATTCAAAACAAAAAATTCAAGTTGACTCAAATTACTCGATTAACTCGATTCGTTAAATTTAAATTTTTTTCGATTTTTTCGATTTGGATTGAGTTTTGCTCACGCATATGCCAAAGGAACTAAAGCTAGCTCAAATGTCAAACCTATTGTATGTTATGTAATCGGGTAAATTGTCCAATTGACGCTCAAAATCCTTGTAATTTGGTCACCTAAATTTCGAGACATTTTTATTTTAGTCACCCAAGGATTAAATCATTAATGGCAGTTAATTGTACACACCAAACCATGCACGTATTATGTTTACACTTTTATTTTGATTATCCAACTTCTAGTGTCATGAACTTAGATTTTTCACATTGCAATCCGTGCAACCTTCTCCAAAAATATTTAAGTCAACATAACTACCAATAATTGATATTCAACATAATTCCTTTCAAGGCACTAACGAAGAACAAAGCGAAAACAATACAAAAGTTGAAAAGAACTCGAAAGATAAACAAAGCCACAGAAAAGCAAGAACACTAAAGAGAATTTTTGAGTGAATACTCTCAAGAATTCTATTACTCAATAAATGAATTACAATGAGGGGAGAGACCTTTATTTATAGTTGAGTCCCCCTAAAATCAACAGTATAGATCAAAATACATCAATTGTTAGGATTAAAAGCTATTTACAAATCAAATTTTCAAGATTACAAAATTATATATTATATTATTACATATCATATTTAGGATTACATATCTTCGAAAATCATATTCTATATTCGCAATGTTTTGTAGATGGACTTTTAATCTTTCCAAGCAAATGGCCAATTCAATTGGGCCAAATGACCTCTCTTAAACATGATCGATCACACAAACGTGCCATGGTTGCAGGCTCCCATGAGCAACTCGTGGCACTAGGTCATTTTCATTTTAGTCACAAAGAAATCATTTTTTTTAACTCTTGATCTAGATAAATAAAAAATTTACGTATTAAAATGAAAAGGAAAAAAAAAACTAAAATAATGCATTAAAAAGTTGGCAAATTGCATTTGTTTATTCCGTTGCCGAAAATTTTAAAATTTTCTTATTAGTTTTAAAATTTTAAATTTCAGAACATCAAAATCAATTAAATAATTTATTGAAAATTTTTTATCCCTTAATAATGTCAACCGGTTTGTTACTATAATAATGAAATTAAAAAATCAATTAATTTAATCTCTTCTAAATTTTAAATTTATTTTATGTTTACAGATTATCTTAAATAAAATAAATTCAAATAACTCATATTTAATAATTGTTTGTGAAACTTATAATTTCTTTTAATTACATATTCTTGAATCTTAGTGCTAAGTTAAAAGTAAAGAAAAATTCGTGTAATTAATTAAATTAATTACTTGTTGGGTAAAAGAATGATGAAAATATTTGTAAGTTTTGTTGGGCATGAAAGATAAAATTAATTAATTTAATTAATTGTAACGATTATTCTATGTTTTTAACTTAGCATCCAAGATTCAAGATCATATAATCAAAATAAATTTGGATTTTGTAGACAATTATTAAAAATGAGTTATTTGAGTTGAAAAATAAAATTTTAATTTTTAAGAAATTGAATTAATTAATTTCATTATTATAGTAACAAATTGACTGTCACTATTAAGAGATGATTTTTTTCAATAATTTATTTAATTAATTTTGATGTTTTGAAATTAAAATTTTCAATATTAAAAAAAAAGGAATTTAGAATTTTCAAAAATGGGTAAACAAATATAACTTAATAATTTTTAATGTATTATTTTAGTTTCTACATTTTTTTCACTTTAATTCTTAATTTTTTTTATCCTAATCAATACTTTAAGAAATAATTTAGATGATCAAAATGAAGGCGATTTAAAAATTAGATAACCAAAATGAAAATATAATTATTATGTGGTGTGTACAGATAAAAACACCTTAAAAATTAAGTGAAAAAATTCCAAAAATTTCATTTTAATGACAAAAATAGATGTATTGTAAAAATTAAGAATCAACCCAAGACAGATCTAAAGGGACCGGTAAAACCTATAAAAATATAAATTATAAAAATTATAATTATAATTTTACTATTATAAAAATATATAATTTAATTTCAATCTTAATTTTTTTAGGGTAAATTACACCCACAGTCACATAACTTTTGTCAAAATGACAAAACAGTCACCTAGGTTTCATTTCAGTCACTTAACTTTCGAAAAGTAACAAAACGGTCACCAACGTTATAAAAAAGTGACAAAATAGTCACTGGTTAACGATTGCCGTTACGATTTTAACGGGATTGCTGACGTGGCAAGTTAACCTGCTGATGTGGCAAGTTAACTTGCCACGGTGGCGAGACGGGTAATTAGGCCAGGTTAAGTGACGAAATTGGGAAGGTTATGAGTTAATGTAGTGTTTTAGGGTTAGAAACAGACGAGGAAAGGGGATTTGAGGAGAGAAAAACGAAAATCGATTTGGGAAATTTGGGAAATTTTAATCGTGATTTAGGGTTTGTTAGGGTTTAAACTGAATTGAGGATCGATTAAGAAGGGTTCAGGGCTAGAAATCTGTTCAAAATCCATTAACAGGGTATAAGTTCTAGGGTTCGATTGTTTATTTTGTTTGGGAGAAAAGAAGACGAACCAGAAACCATTCAAATTTTTTTTTGTTGCCTGTGACAATGGGCAATAGAAGAGAAGGTACCAGTGGGGTTACATCCACTTTAACGGGTAAGTTGTTGCATTTGGTTTTAAATTTTTTGGATTTCAATGCTGCTATTTCGATTTAGGGTTATTTCTATTTCAATTTTAAAATCGATTCTGATTCTGATTTTGATTTTAATTTTGATTTCGATTTTGATTTCAATTTTAAAACACTCACTGATTCTGATTTCAATTTTGATCTCAATTTAAATTTTGATTTTTGATTTCGATTTGGATTTTAATTTAGGGTTATTTCGAGTTTGTATTGTATGCCATGTGCATAATGATTATTGTTTGTTTCTGCCATTGTATGAATGCCATTGTCAAATGTGTATATCTGCCATTGTATGAATGCCTATGAATGCCATTATCAAATCTGCCATTGTATGAATGCCATTATCAAATTGATATGTATTGTGTATATCTGCCAGGATATTTATTGTGTATATTGTGTATATATGCCATTATCAAACTGGTTATTGCATGTTATTGTCTGGCATGTGCATGACAAAAATGGTTGTGTTTGTTGTCTGCCATGTGCATTGATTGTTGTATTGGTTGTTGTCTGCCATGTGCAGGACAGAAGTGTTTGTATGAAATTATTGGGCATTTTGTATTGGTTATTGTCTGACATAAATGGTTAAAGTGTTTGCCTATATTGTTTGCCTTTATTGATAAGTACTTTGTTTGGCAGGTTTAATTGATGAAAATTTTAATGAGAATGAAGAAAACATGTCTGGTAGTGATGTGTCTCATAGTGATGTGTCTGGTAGTGATAGTGATGCATCTGAAACAGTTAGTTTAGATGGTTTAGACATGGATGGTATAGAAGTAGATGAACTGTGTGATAGTGATGATTCTATGAGGTTAGATAGTGCACATGAATCTGACTCAGATGGCCAAAATTGGCCTGAGTTTAACTCAGAGAATGACATGAGTAATCCTATACTTAAGGTTGGAATGTTATTTAAGTCTAAAGATAGTCTAAAAGAAGCTGCCAAGCAGTATGGTAGGTTGAATAGTTATTTTATTAAGTTTCCGAAAAATGATTTAAAAAGGTTAAAGGCAGTCTGCGCTGAAAAATGTTCTTGGTTCATATGGGCTTCTAGGCTAAACCCTAATGACCCTACTGACCAGACTTGGCAAATTAGAAGTTCAAACCCTAACCATACTTGTTCTAAAGTCTATAAAAATAGGAATGTAACCTCAGCTTGGATAGGTGAACATTATAAAGAAAAATTCAGTGCTGATCCTAATTATTCTCTGAAATCATTACAGCAAGATGTTAAAAGAGATTTTTGTTGCTTGGTCTCACTAACCAAATGTAGAAGGGCTAAACTTAGGGCATTAGAATTAATTGAAGGAGCTCATAAAGCTCAATATGAGAAGATTTATGACTACTTGTTAGAGGTTAGGACTCAAAATGAGGGAACAACAACAATCTGTTGTTTGGATAACAGATTGTTTCAAAGGATGTATGTCTGCTTGCAGGCATGCAAAGATGGCTATAGGTCTGGTTGTAGGAAGATAGTAGGTTTAGATGGATGTTTTTTGAAGGGCTACTATGGTGGCTACTTGCTTGCAGCTGTTGGGATAGATGCAAATAATGGCATCTATCCACTTGCATATGCTGCTGTCGAAAGTGAAAATCAATCATCATGGCTTTGGTTCTTGGAATTGCTTGCAATAGACTTCGAAATTGTGAGCTCGTACCAGATATCTTTCATGTCTGACAAACAAAAGGTAAAACTCCATTTATATATTTTTTTAATGTTGTTTCTATTTAGGGTTTGTCAAATAATTAAACTATTTTTTCCTAATTGCAGGGACTTTTGGAAGCAATATGTATGTTGTTTCCTAATGCAGAAACAAGACACTGTGTTAGACACCTACATTCCAATTTCAAGAATGCTGGTTTTCGAGCAAAGGAGTTGAAAGATTTGCTTTGGAAAGCTGCCAGAGCAAGCACTACAAGGGAGTTCGATGATGCCATGGATGAACTGAGAAAAACCAATCAGCATGCTTATGACTGGTTGAAGGAGAAGAACCCTACTCATTGGTCAAGGTCTCATTTCTCAATTCGGAGCCATTCTGACATGTTGGTCAATAACCTATCTGAATCATTTAACAAGGTATATCCCTATGTTTTATGTTTGTTCTTACTGATCATTAGCAATTCACTAATCATTTCTGTGGTTTATTGATAGATGATACTGGAAGCAAGAGGTAAACCTATTCTGACCATGATGGAAACAATAAGGACCAAGATTATGTTACTTATTGTTAAAAAGAAAGAAGAAGCTGACAAATGGGAAGGATTTTTGTGTCCAAAGATCAAGAAAAAGCTGGATGTAAATTTGAAAGATTCATTAAGGTAAAGATTCTTTCTAATGCCTATATTCTGACTTCATATTACTGATCACATGCACTCATTGTTGGAAAGCTGTTGACTATTTTTTAATATGCATGAAATGATTGTTGGAAAGCTGTTGACTATTTTTTAATATGTATGCAATAATTGTTGGAAAGCTGTTGACTATTTTTTAATATGCATACAGTGAGTTTTTTTCATAATATTCATGTAGTGACTACTTTTTTGGGGGGTGTGTGTCATTGTATATTTTAACCAAGCATGCTCACTGTTTTTTAGGTGTGTTCCATCACATGCTGGTGGGGACAAGTATCAGGTTGAATGTGGTTCAGGCAACCAGCATGTGGTGGACTTAGTTCAAAATTCCTGCTCCTGCAGGAATTGGGATCTCACTGGCATCCCTTGCATACATGCATTAGCTGTCATTCATGTAAAAGATGAGTTCCCAGAGAGCTATGTACAAACCTGGTACACCAAGCAAACCCAGCAACAAATTTACTCCAACTTTGTCAGTCCAGTAAGGGGTCCTAAACAATGGGCCTATGTGTCAAACATGCTACCAATAGTACCTCCTCTACTAAGAAGGCCACCTGGTAGACCTACTAAAGTGAGAAGGAAAGAACTTGATGAACCACAAACAACAGAGAGGTTGAGCAAGAGAGGGGTTGAGATGAGCTGCAGTAAATGCAAAAGAATAGGCCACAATAAGAGGAGTTGCAAAGGGGAAGTTGGCCAAAACATTCCAGTAAGTAATTTGCTTTAAGTTATAATATACTTCTATCTATAAATTTACTTGTTTTTCTCATTTCTCTTATTCTTATAGGTTAAAAGACATCAAGTTGGTGTCCGAACCCAGCAACAAGCTACCTCAAGTCAGCAAGAGGGTACCCCAACTCAACAAGGTGGCCCAACTCAGTTACCTACTGCCCTAACTCAAATACCTACCGCCCCAACTCATCAAAAAGCTGCTCTAAGACAAAAGCTCCCATTAAGGAGAAAATCAACCACAACCACTGTTCGATGGATGCCTTCTACACAAGAGTCATCCATGACAGACCACTGATGATGATGTGAACAGTCTGCATTTTGTTAATATTTTGAAACTGTGTAAATTTGCCTGCTACTGATTTATTAACTTAGGCAGATAATTTTTTGGGAAATTTGCCTATGATTGCTGCTGATGATAAACTTAGGCATAGTCACTGAATTTTTTTGTTAATTTCCCTACAATTCACATCTGTTCAATTGTAATGAATTGTAGGAAAATTTGGTAATATTTTGCCCCTCATTCTTTTTGTAAACAGTTTGGCATTTTGGCCTTAATATATGATCAATTTATCCGTGCTATTTGTTATCCATCTGTTATGTTTTTCTAATATATGAGTTAAGCAACTGTTAAGCATTTTGCATACCAACTGTTATGTTTTTCTAAACAGCAGCCATGTATACCAACTGTTAAGAAATTTGTATATCATTGTTATCTTTTCTAACCAGTAGCCATGTATACCAGCAGCAACATGAGTGTTAAGCAATTTGTAAACAACAACATGAGTTATTTAGCTATGTATACCAGCAGCAATTTATAACATATGTTAAGCAAAACACAATTTGTAATCAACAAAAATTTTCCATTTCATTCAAGTGTTTGCAAACAACATGAGCTGGTATACCAGCAGCCATTTTAACATATGTTAAGCAACAAAACTATTCTAACATAATTTATAATCAACAAAATTTTCCATTTCATTCAACTGTTTGAAAACAACATGAGCTGGTTAGCCATGTATAACAGTAACCATCTATACCAACATAAGCAACAATTTACCAGCAACAAAATACAAAACATAAGCTGGCTTTCAATGAACATAAAATGATTTTTAAAGTTTTAAAAACAGCAAAACAGTAACAATTACAACCACCAAACACCAGGTTCTTCTCTCCCTCTTCCTTGCATTCTCTAATGTCTTCACTTTTTTCATCAGACCCAGCAACACAACTCTTGCATGGGGCGTCAATGGTGGATCAAACCAGCTAAAAAATCGACAAGGTTTTCGAAATCCATTGCCAAATTTCTTACACCCAAAAAACCTCCTACCTGGGTTGTCATTGGACCAAGACATGTTTAATTTGGCTGGGTTTCCACAATAGCAAATAGGAATCACTTCAGGCATCTCCATTTTCCTCTTCTCCTTCTTCTTCTTCTCTTCCGTCTTCTCTGTTTCTTCTTTTTTTTTTTCCTTTTTCTCAAACCCTAAGATGGTATTAAAGACTTTGTATCTGGCCAGCTAGACTTCAAGTTGCCAGCAAGGCCGCCGTTAACTGCCACGTCACTTCACCGTGACGTTTGTGACGGAAAACGGCAAAAAGGACCGTTTTGTTACTTTTCGAAAGTTAAGTGACTGAAATGAAACCTAGGTGACTGTTTTGTCATTTTGACAAAAGTTATGTGACTGTGGGTGTAATTTACCCTTTTTTTTAATTAACCCCGGTATCAACTAGGTAATTCAACCATTGTAATGTAACCTGCTGCTCTGTTCTGCTCTCCAAAGACTGGCAGAGGCCACGATGGTACAAATCAATTAAGACTTATCCTCTGGTTCAGAGAACGCCACGTCCGTCATGCCCACGTGTCAACTTCTTAAGTCCGTGAAGATTTGCTTTGCCAGCTAGAATTAGAAACAATGAAACTAGAAACTCCAACTACTCGCTATATGGCTGTTAATATCATTCTTCCTCCCTCCACGCTTTCACTTTGGCATACTAAAAAACTCATTTATTCTACTCAAAATAGGTTCCGGATCATGAGCTCGGCTTCAAAATCCCAACCCCAATCTGTTGCTTCCTCAGCAGTGTACCAGGTTCCGGGGCTAGACTCCCATGAAACGGACAGCACTGCGGACAAGACCTTTGAAAGGTACTCATCAAACACAGCGAAGAGGAATGGGAAAGGGGTTTCCATTGTTTGGTTTAGGAATGATTTGAGGGTGTTAGACAACGAGGCTTTGTTTAAGGCTTGGGTTTCTTCCCAGGCTGTTTTGCCTGTTTACTGCATCGATCCTCGTCTCTTTCAGACCACCCATTACTTTGGTTTCCCTAAGACTGGAGGTATCACTTTTCTTCCTGCTTTCTGGGTTGTTGTTTCTTGCTTTCCTTTTTGGATATTATCGTTTGATTTGAAATATTAACTGACCATAATCATAAATTGGCTTTGACATCAAATCATTCTTTTAGTTTAGTAGCTCAGCCTAACATGAAGCAATTCTCGTAGTCTTATTAATGGCCTCATTTCTTTTTGTTTTCCATTTTTTTCGTGCTAGCTTTGAGAGCACAATTTATCATTGAATGCTTGGCTGATTTGAAGAGAAATTTGATGAAGAAGGGCCTTAATCTTCTCATTCAACATGGGAAACCAGAGGAAATTCTACCTTCTCTTGCAAAGGCTTTTGGAGCTCACACAGTTAAGTACTGCCTACCACAATAATGTCTATATGCCTTAGAATTACTAAGCCATTGTATTTACACACTGCTCACTTCCAACACTACTCTGCTCAGGTATATGCTCATAAAGAAACCTGCTCCGAGGAGCTAAAAGTTGAAAGATCGGCTGCACGAGGTCTGAGACAGGTGGTGTTATCACCTGCTCAAGGGAATTCTAGCAGGTCAAGTTCAACCCACAGCCCTAAGCTACAACTTATATGGGGCAGCACTTTGTATCACTTAGATGACCTTCCATTCAGTGTCGGCAGTTTGCCAGATGTATATACTCAGTTCCGTAAGGCATGATGCTAAGTTGTTATTATTTTAAGTTCATTATAGTCTAAACTAGTGTGAATGATCACATTGAGGTTTTTCACATTATATTTTGTTAACAAAATTATTACTTTCAGTCCGTTGAAGCCAAATGCACCATCCGAGGGTGCATCAGACTTCCAACATCTCTCGGTCCACCTCCTATTGTTGATGATTGGGGAATTATTCCTTCAGTTGAGCAGCTTGGACTTCACTGTGAAAAGGCAAGTTGACATGTCATATATACTACTTAAACAAATTAGTACGTTATAATCATTGAGAATGTTAGTGCTTACATTGATTTCTATCCCCATTTATGACAGGTTGTAAAAGGAATGAGATTTTTGGGAGGTGAAACTGCTGCATTGAGCAGAGTTACAGAATACTTCTGGAACAAGGCAAGATGAATTGGCTTATTACTTTTATGTGAATCGTAGAATAATCGATTTACTTGCATCATAGGGAAAATGTAGTGAGGTAAAAATAGAAATTGATTGGATTATGCTGCCTTCTTAATCAGTCTCACTTGCATGCTTATATAGGACTTGTTAAAAATATACAAGGAGACAAGGAATGGAATGTTAGGGCCTGATTACTCAACAAAGTTTTCTCCATGGCTTGCTTCAGGAAGTCTCTCTTCTCGGTTCATATATGAAGAGGTAGCAAAACTTGCTAATTCCCCCCCCCCCCCTTTGATGCTATTGAATAACCATGTTATATAATGAAGACGATGATTATAACTCAGGCAGGTATGCTGATTAATAATATTAGGTAAAGAGATATGAAAAGGAAAGGCTAGCAAATGACTCCACATACTGGTACCTTCCATTGCTCTAGCTCTTGGCAGAAAACTTGATGAATTTTGAAATTTCAGTTTGTGAAATGGAATATACATGATTGGGATGGCATCTATTGTTTAATCTCATATGAGGCTTGATCTTCACTAAAATCTTGTTTTTCTTTCCTCAATATCTCTGGACATTGTTGCAGGGTATTGTTTGAATTGATATGGAGGGATTACTTCAGATTCATTTCGATTAAATATGGAAATTCCCTTTTCCATTTAGGTAAAGATTGAAATTAGTTTAATTTCTGTAGGAGTTTACTAATGTTTAAGGAGACATTTTGCCACATTTTCGTCAAAAGGCCTCCAATTACAATCTTTGATAGTATTAACAATGTTCCACAAATGCGATTGAACCGGTAGTCATTTCATACTGATTGACAAATTTGGGTAATATAGGTGGCCCAAGAAAAGTGGAAAAGAGGTGGCATCAAGACCAAAAATCATTTGAAACCTGGAGAAATGGCTGCACTGGGTATATTGTTTTTTCTACCTATATACTTCATGCTTGTAGACATTTCATTTTTTCATATCTATGCTTTTATCATGTATTTACTAGAATTTTACAAATTTGTAGCTATCCCCTAATAGATGCAAACATGAAGGAACTATCAGCTTCTGGATTTATGTCAAATCGTGGCCGGCAGGTAAACTTCTTTTTTTTTTTTTTTTTTTCTCTCCTGTAGAATAGTAGACCGGCAGCAGTTTTCAAATCCTTAAATTAGCATCTTTGATTTTGGAATTCCTAGAAGCTGTTAAACATGTTTTCAACAATGTCAATGGCCTGCAGATAGTATGTTCTTTTCTTGTTCGTGACATGGGGATTGACTGGCGCATGGGAGCAGAATGGTTTGAAACATGTCTTCTAGATTACGACCCGTGTTCAAACTACGGAAACTGGACCTATGGTGCAGGTGATTCGCGTTACCTTTCTTAACATCAACTAGTCTTAAGATATTTTCTAACCTAATATTATATTTTATATATTTCTTGTGTTATTAGCAGTTGGAAAACTGTGAAAGATACATACCAAGCAGTTTTCTCGATTAAATTGTTAACTCATTTGTTCAATCTTTCTTTTCAGGAGTTGGAAATGACCCTAGAGAAGATCGGTATTTTAGCATCCCAAAACAAGTAAGTGCACTTTTTCTGTGTGTATTTACATAAGTTTGCCAACGTCGGTTTGTATGACTGTGTAGCAGGCAAGGGTGTGGATAAATTTATTATAGCCGAGAAATAGTGGGAGGGGAATTGTTGAGCGCTACAGATTTTGTAGCTGTTCATTGTTGTGATTAATTAAGATGAAGAAATTTTCAGGCACAAACATATGATCCAGATGGAGAGCACGTGGCATTTTGGGTACCAGAGCTTCTTCCCCTCCCCAAAGAGAAAAGGAATTTTCCTGGAAAATCATATATTGAGCAAGTTGTACCTCTCAAATTTGGGAGCAGTAATAAGCACCACAGTCAAAGAAGCGAATATGGTGGGAGACACTACGGGTTACGCAATAGATGAAAGAATTCAACTGTTGGAAACATATTTTTCATATGCTGAAAATCTTTCAACTTGCATCGGCTACAATCAAATTTTAATTTGACAAATGCTTGGGAGTTGAGACAAGTGAAAAAAACATTTGGAAGTGGAAAATAACTATAAAATATATCCTTTTTAATAATTGCGGATTTTATTTAAAGATTAACTTAATATAAATTAGTAGTGCAAGTGATTTAAATTTAATTTACACATTAAATTACAATTTTAATCATATATGTTTAATTAAAATTAGTCTCCCACAAAGACTTTTGCGTTGAGAGCTTAATTACAAATTAAATATGAAAAATAATTCACAAAGTATTTTATCGTACAAAAAGTTTCTATAATAAATGGAGTTGTGCTATATTTTAACTTGCACAAATTATAAAAGATAAAGTCCTTATATATAGGTATTATCTAAGTTGTAAACTTCTAGCTAGAATGATTAAGCCATGCTGTTAAAATTTTACCTAAGTGAATATTTGATAAGACATAAAATAAAGATAGATATTCTTCTTTTTAAAACTTTTAATTGCAACATCTTTTAGATAAAGTAGATAACATTAGAATTCTTAAGTAATATTCTTAATTGATCGAAATTTATCAGCAATTACAATTTAATTAATTGTTACTCGATATCCTTAAAAAGATTTATGAAAATAACTAAAATATTCAAGTTACAACATGTCAATATATAAAATTAGTTACACAATTTTCAATTGCACATTGGGTTGCAATTAACAATGCAACTAGCAGTATTAATGTTCTCGTCTTTAGCATTTTTAACCAAAAACTCTACAGCAATTTCTTCAAGCAAAATATTCATAATCATGCGGCATCTTCAAGATGAAACTCTTACCTTTGAAACTCAACTAATCAACTCTGAAACCAATCATCATCACAATAAAATTCATAGCATTAATCACAACATAACTACCAAAACATGAAGAGTTTCTAACCATCCAAAATTAAGTATAGACCTCATAAATTCATCATAGAAATAGAAAAGAAATTATTATTAGCCGAAAACCAACCAAACACAAGTATCCAACATCATTCTAGCAACAATGGCAAAAAAAAGCTCTCCCACCTGACACTAGCATTCAAATCCATAAACCATTGCAACTCTTATCTCCCCTTTTATGAAAAAAAAAAAAATCCAAAAGAAGTTAAAAGTGTTGGGGTCAAGGATGTAGGCCTTAGAACGATTTGATCGACTCTTATGCTTGTTGAGAAGCTTTATTTGTTTGTTCAATGAATACAATAACGTGTTTAGTGAGCTTAACTGCTAGTTAATACAAGCTACCTTTGCATCAAGATATGCAATTAATCTATAGTTTGATCCATTGCAGATGTTCCTTAAGTTGCAATGGGTGGACATTTGTTTCCTAATCTTAATCAAACTTAGGCCCTCCATCAGGGGCGAAGCCAAAACAAATTTTAGGGGGACCGAATGAAATTTAATTTTTTAGTCTATATCTTTATAATTTTTAAAGGATTAAATCGAATTTTTTTAATTTTATGGGGGTCAAAGTATAATTTTACATTTACTAATTTAAAATTTTAAAAAAATTTCAAGGGCCTAAATAGAAATTTTACATTGCGGGGGGGGGGGGGACAAGGCCCCTACCAGCCCCCTGTATCCACCTCTGCCCTCCATCCTCTTCATTAGCTTTAAACCTTAATGCAACCTGTTGGCCTTTATTCCACTTGCTTGAGTATTTCAATTCTGGTTATTCATGATTAGGTATATCCTCAGTCAGAAGATATATATATTTTCGTAGT